>JADMNL010000024.1:192610000-193860000 GCA_016271365.2 Neoceratodus forsteri | reverse complement strand
CGTTGGTTTTTAACCAGAGTGCTACCTTCTTTCTGGTGTATGTTGTACAATTTGGATTTTATCCAGGTCAGGCTCAGCATCCCGAGGCGCCCCATCTTCTCTGTAATTCATACTCTTGAATGGCCTCCCCTCTGTCTGTTCCTCTGTGGCTATTCATATGTATGTTGATGATCCAGTTCTTTTTGCATCTGTCTGCTCTTCCCATGACCTTATCTCACAGTACAGCTGAATTTTGACAACATTCAGTGCTGGTTCCAGTCTAACCAACTGTCCCTCAGTGCCAATAACAGTTTCAGTGGCTTTTGGCACCCAGCAGAGGCTTACCAAACTCATCCCTCTTCCTTTGTTTCACATTCTTGATGGTGCTATGGTTGAGGATGTATCCTCCTTTAAGTACCTTGGGGCCTGGCTTGACTGACATCTTGATTTCTTGTGCATATTGATACCATACACCATAAGCTCCACCCCAAGCTTGGTGTTCTGTATAGGAACAAAGAAAGTATCCCACTTCCTGCCTGACAAGAGATTATTTTAAAGACATTCTCCTTATTTTTGACAATGGTGACATAGTTTATAGTAGAGCTCCCAAATTCTCCCTTGCCAGACTAGACCCCTCTTTCATTCTTTTTATTGTTTTGCTGTAGACTGTCCCCTTTGTACCCACCACTGCTCACTCTACTCTGCCCTTTCACTCCCCTATCTTGATGCCAGGCACCTTTCCCATTGTGCTGCTTTTATATCAAAATTCTGGCTTGGTTCCTTCCTTCCTTTCTACCTTACATTCCTGCAAGTCAGTTGCAAAAAACAACAGAAGTGAGCTACATGGGTGGTGTGGTAGTAGCCTAAAAAAGTATAATCAAAGTGTAGACCTAGCACAGGCTATGCTCTGAGACACTTAGAAAACACACAGAGAATAGGGCTTAGAGTTCTTTACAAATGTCTTTTAATAACACCCAGCATTTGATAACAGTGCTTCATGTAGAAAATACTCAGAGTGAAAAGAGAGAAAATATCTGCGGCAATAAACACTTGGCGTCACAGTAGTGCTGGCTGCAAATCTGAATTTTAAACACTGCACCTTACCCATGTCTAAGCGGCCTGCCACCTACCCCAGCACTTTGCGCATTGAGCTTCGTCAGGGGTGTAGCTTCAGCAGCTGAGTTGAGCTCTTAAATACCCCCGAGTATACACAGTATCAATCCAAAAGCAGGTATCCCCTACTCTGTATCTTTTTTCTTCTGTTCTACCTACCATGATACGCCACTTGTAATTTTATACAAAAAGATAACCCAGTGGTAATATTAAGGCACCGGATATAGAAAAAAATATACAATTTAATCAAAACACCATACAAGCAAAAACATTTAAAACGTCTAATTAACCAGCAGGTAGAAAAGTGCACAGTACATTCCTACTATCCTCTCCCTCTTCTTCCTCCTACCCTCTCATCAGTAATATTTACCATTCCGTCTCTATTCCTTCTAGAAAATCTTCTGTTGGTCAGTGTGCTTTTTCATGTCACATCCCTAAACTCTGGTCTTCCCTTCCCCTGTCAGTCTGCTCTTCCTCTTCTGCTCTCTTCCGTATGACTTTTCTTCTCCCACTTACAACTGTCCATGACCGTTTTCCTACCCTGGCCATTTTGTTCCCCTCATCCCTAAGCTATACCTGTATGAGTAGTTCCCCCTGCCTATTATAACTCTATCTATTGTATATATCTGTTGCACTGATTTGCCATCTGTATTTATGACTATGCTGCTATGATATACTGTATTGCTGTATATGACTTCTACTTTGTAATGTAATATTGTTATTGCTGTTTAGTTTTTTTTCCAACTCATGATCTTTCTTCACTTCCTCTGACTTCTAGAATGTATCTGGAAATAAGCTGTTAGCAGCTCAGTTGTCTTTCCTGGTGAAAACTTCAAATAAATAAATAATATTGTTTTGTGTATTTCAATTATTGAGCAGGATGAAAATACTGGGCAAGGCGAAAAGAACAACATGGCTGCCAAACGATCACGAGATGCTCAGCCGGCTTAAAGAAAACCAAATTGCCATCCGCGCCTCATTCCTTGAGAAGGAAAACCCAGCCTCCGTCAAGAAGTGGCAGATTTGAGAAAGAGCTTGGCAAGTGCAGGAATATTCTTGCAAAGTATGAGACCAGGCATGGTCCTATATAAAAAGTGTTGCAACAGGGTGCCATTTATGTTGATGAACAATGTGTCTTCTGTTTGGTAGCACCACCCTTAAACCAACCATTCTGTAACTAGCACTTTACCAGAAGTAGAAAACAACTGGATATACATTTTATGTGTATCTCTGCACTTCCCACTTGATTGATACCCTTTTGTCTTAGAAAGGGTGCCATTATTTTACCTGGACTTGCAAGAGTTGTCATAGCAAATTTTTTCAGATGTTATCTAGCCATCTCAGCTGTGAAAATTTCTAGTACATTTCAAACTAACCTCTTATTTTCTAGTAGCTGTTTGATAGGTCTGGGTTTAAAGAACTTAATGGCATATATTCACAAACATTACCCACAGCTTTAACACCACTTTACTTTGCCTTAAAGGGAATCCATACTATATCCAGTGTGATTATTATAACGGTTACTATAAAGATTCATAAAGGTGCTGTTGGGTTATATTTAGCAAATTACTTCAGTAAAATGGAAAACAATACTTTTAAAATTCTGATGTGGAGACATCCATGTTGCAGTCAGGAGGGTACTGTGATGATCTCACTGCCTTACCAGCCCAAATAGTGTGCAGCGAATCAAGTTAAAACAAATGGCTCCTATAGACAGGCATCCTGTCAGATTGTGAGGAAAAGCGCTGGATTATCTTGTTGCACTTTGGAAAACGTAAACATAGGGGGGGTTCTTTACAAATTCATGGCATCCCTGTCAGCAGTACCCAAATGGTCTTAACTGCTGCACTGCACATTATTAAGATTGGTGAAGCAGTGACATCATCACAGTACTTTATCTGTTTACAAAATGGATTCCTCTTTAACCCTGTTTTAAAAGTATTTTTCAAGGTTTTACTAAAGTCTTTTCGTAAATCTAATCTAGCAACCCAGTTGTTGGATGACTATAGTAACTGTAAAAATAATCATAAAGGGAATCTCACACATTTTCTTTACAGTAACTAACCCCATTCAGCAATGTGCTATTTAACAACACGTGAGACTGCTGATCTGGATTAATTAGGGCAAAGTAAGAAGTGTTATTGATAGAGGTAGTGTTTGTGACTGCAGTCCAAATATTTCTGATCAGATATATTAATATAAATACACACGTAGTTTAGTAGGACATCACAAACTAATAATTTATAGATTGCTTTAATTGTATTTTAATTTCTTTGTAATATGTGTTCCAGATTTAAAGTGCAGTTAGATAGCTACACCCACCAGTGATGTCTCCGATCTGCTTGTTCGTATTCGCTGAGTTACCTCTATATATATCCTCACACCTTGCTGTATAGGATTACTATTAATAGAACACAGAATGTTTTTGCACTGTCAGTACCTGAAGCAATAATCCTACAGTACACTAGGGCATGCTATGCTACCTGGTGTTACTAGTATGTAGGATGAATCCTTACCTAAGATTTTCTGTGTCTTTGATCAACTGACAACCCATTGATTTGAGCAAGCTCAGTATCACTAGAAGAGAGAGTGAAAAATCGAGAGTGAAAAAAGTACAGTACTACAACAAAGTGTCACAATGGCTTCTGGTATTGAAGTCCTACAGATCCACTGTCCATTTATCTTTCAGCGACTTCCTGTAATGCAAATCTAAACATTCTCAAAAACTGGAAAAAAACATACGTAGATTTCCACTTTTGTATTATATGTCTGTTGATTACTTGCTATCTTTTTCAAGAACTGAGGAGGACACTACCCGTTTGGATTCCTGTAGCTCCTACTTCCAGTGACATCATTCTGAGTCTGTCATAATGGTTCTGTAATTGTATCTCTGTGTTTGCTTTTAATGAAAGTTGGTTCTTAAGATGAATGTAAAAGACACTGGTGTATCCTGTAAGGGGTTGGTGTTGTCATATACTGTGGTTAATCCAATTAATTTAATGTTTACTGTAGACCAAAATCAGATAGAGTATAAGTGTAATATTTATATAGAGTGATATAAATGGTCCTTTTTTACAGTATTTTTCAAATATAAATACTGACAATGTATTTTGAGAGAGATATATATAATAGAGAAAAGGAAAATATTTCATGTTTATTAAAATATATATATTCACAGTTATTGTATAGACAGGAAATGCTTTGGTTTGCTGTAATATTTACTGTAATAAGCTAATTGCTGACACTGCAGCATCTTTTCTGTTTTAGATGAAGTCTATATTTCAATAGTCTGATAGGCCACAGTTATTCACAGTATTTCATTGTAACCCCTATGCACCCCTTCCCTTAGGGCGCCTTAAAATGAACCTTGGCTCAGTATGCCTTTTTGGTAAACCCTTTTAAACAAATATACAAAGAACAAGTTATGTTGCTTATTAGACACCGAACTTGACATTTGTTACACTGCCTGAAAAAAGCACAAGAGGAATGTGCCTAAAATGTTCATTAATTCAATATTTCAGTAGATGATAAAAACCAGTCATTCAACTCTTAAGTCGGCCTCTTTGCTGCTGAAGATTGACTTTGATTTTTTCTTTACTTAAATATTAGTTAACAGTGTGTTGTCTTTTTATTTTGCAGAGCTCTATTTTTAGATATCTAAACCAATATACTATTGTACTACATTTCATTAGAGCTTTCGGATTTTATTGCTGCTTATAAAAGCTTAAAAGGTTGAGCATCAGATTCAGACCATGTTATTAAATACTGTAGGTGCTGCATTCTTTATTCTTAAAGGACAATAGTGGGTACTAAGAACCTCACATCAAAGCTTGTGGCTGGTCCCTATTTGCACTTTGTGTGCAAAAACTTTTTTTTACTTATTGTTTACTGCAACGTAGTAGATTGCATCAGGCTTATTTTGGTGACTTCCAGCCTGACATTTCTTTAAACCAGAAATCCCAGAATTCCTTGAGCTGACATCAGAGTGGGAATGCAGCACTAGGAGATTCAGTAGTCTGCCGTGCATGTAAGAGATTTTATAAGCTTAGATCAGATGTTTGCCAGTCCCACTGTTCTCCCAGGGCTAGCCCCTGAAAGGACACTGGAATCAAAAAAGAAAAAGGCCTCAGATTGTAAAAACTTTAACATGCACTGCAGGCTATTGAATCTCCCAGTGCTGCAGCCATACTCTGATGTCTGCTGCAGGGGATTATGGGATTTCTGGTTAAGGCAAATGCCAGATTGGAAGTCACCAAAATCAGCCTGATACAGTCTACTATACTGCAGTAAACAGTAAGTAAAAAAAATGTTTTTGCACACAAACTGCAAATTGGGACCAGCCCACACTTGGGTGTGGGGCTCTTAGTGCTGACTGTTCCTCTTTAATTGTCTTCGCCCTCTAAAGTGCTGAATAACCCTCAACAGCCCTTGCACAATGCTGCTGTAAGAGAGGTCAATAAGCAGTGCACATCTGGAAGAAAGTGCCAGATATTAAAAGGGCACTTGGCCCTCAGATGGGGAAGCTTTGCCTGTCCAGACAGAGTATTAGCAACAAAGATGTTACCAAACGAATACAGCCAGTTTATTTCCTATGGCCCACAGAGTTGCCAGTCACAGAAAGAAACAATAGTTATTATTGTCAGCAAGAAATGCTGTATACTACTAAAACTGAAGGCAGTTACAGTAGATTAAAATGAGGAGGAACCTCTTCTAATAAAAGTAGCCATTATAGCTAGTCCACTAAATGTGACTAAAATAGTGGGCGCCTAACCACTAAGTGTTGTACCAGCCACCAGCCGTAACCCCCTTTGTTTAATTTTAATTTTTCCCAGTCACAGATTTACAAGGGGTTGCATAATTGTAATGCCTCATGATGCTATGTTTCCATGTTACAGTCTTCTGTAAAGCTTTAACTCCATAGTTTACTCTAGACCGAAGTATATGATTTAATCTTCACCAGTGATTTGGTTAAACTGCTGCAGTTACAGTAAATCTTTACAATGCGAGTGAAGTTTATTAACAGCCAGAAATATTGGAAGCATATGAAAGTTCTGCTGGTTTAACATTAAATATTTGGTTTAAATACTATAGATTATTCTGCCTACTGAGAGCAGGAATTCTACAGAGTGGCTTAGGTAAGAATGTGTCTTGTTTACGGTCAGTGCTTGTCTGCATATTTTTTTTACTTTGGTATTTCTGTAAATAGGTATTATTACAGATTTTTAATATGTAGCCCTTCCATTGTGTGCCAGGGTAGAGGTTTCTAGCACTACCTCGTATCCAAGCAAATTATGCTTTGAGTCTGTTCAGATGCCTTATATTCATAGGTCATGCTCATTACTTCTAAATCAGCCATAATGCAAAGTTTATAGTTGGGGAAACCATACAAAATTCCTTCATTATTTAACTTGAAGAGACTCAGAGCAAACAAAAAGGGCTGTTCAGTCCATCAGTCAAACAATTTATATATGCTCTTATAATTTGACAAAATCATGAGAAAATGACTACCAGGTGATAAACCATTGTATTTCTGGCAACAACATAAGATAAGTGTCTATTTAATAAGAGTAAATAAGATCATTTTCGTCATTTGTCATGAAATGGATTGCACATACTGCTCAGCCCAAACTTTCTTTGTCTGTAATTTGTAGTGCTGAATAAACTTTTAAAATTTTCTTCTGTCCAATTTATTTTGTATTATTTTGTAATGTGCTGATAATGCATGCCTTCTTATGTACCCCTGCCACTATGAATCTGCTCTTGGTCACTGCAGAATATCATAATCTGCAGAGGCCAAAGGTAGATTTAGAACAGGCGTGGCCATGGGATCCAGCAGCCTTGTGATTGAGCTTGGAAAAGAACTGCAGTGGGGTAGAGAAATGACTTATTAAATACTGCCCCAATATATTTTTATTAACACTTTATTGATACAGGGGTACACAATTAAGACATACAGTATATCTTCTTTCCATAAGAAATTTAAGATGGAACTTGTTTCAATTCCTACAGAGCCAAAACAACAGTAATTCAAAAATTAATTTAAGTAGGCCACTGTCTAATAGAAACATAGGCAGTAGAGTAGAGAGCCAACTTGTGTAGTTTGGGGGTCAGCTCATTTTGATCACACACACATACACACGCTGTTGAGGCAAGGTCAGGAAGCATAGGAAAACCAGGAGCAGTTTTAAAATTCACAAGTAACGTTTTATTATTATCAATAAGAGTAAAATAAAAAACAAAATTGTTCAGGATTGCTCTTTAACTAAGGCAGTACAAACAAAGAAAACAAAGTCCTTCATCTGAGGGTTTCTTTTCAATTTCAAATCTCAATCTCTCTCTCCAACCAAAAATTGCTTCTCTTTATATGTAATGTATTTTCCTGGCAATTAACTTCTGCATCCTGAACTTTTAAGATATAGTATATGTCCTGTTTTCACACAATGTCCCAAAACTTTATCAGTTTCTTTCCTTGCAGGTGCAACAAAATGGAACATTGTGTCTCAGAACAGATCTCCTTTTGACAACTCTGCAAATGAGCTTGTGGAGGCCAAACTCAATCTCAAGGTTAACCCCTGACTTCCAAATAGCTTTCTGTAATACAAACATGCGAACATATGAAATTGCCAGCAGAAAAAGGCCCACAGGTTCATCAAGTCTGCCCAATTGTGCAGCTTAGTTTCATATTACTACAGCTACCCCAGCCCCACCCAAACTCCTCCTTCCTCCCTTTCCTGGTCTTTTTCCCCTTTGTATTCTTGTCTGTACAAATCCTGCCCTTGACTCTATCCCAACCCCTGCTTAAAGCTATCCACTGTTCTTAGTTCAATGAACTCCTCCGCAGTGCATTCCATCTCGCCACCACTCTGTCTGTAAAGTAGTGCCACCTCATCTCCCTCCTGAACAGTTCCTCTTCCAACTTCAGACAGTGCCCCTAGTGACCTTACCCCTTTAAGTGGAACAAGTCTTCCTCTCTGACTTTGTTTAGATCTTTCAAGTACTTAAAGGGCTCTATCATGTCCCCTCTTTCCCATCTCTCTTCGGTGAAAACATGTTGAGCTCCTCAGACTTTCCTCATATGGCAACTCCCCAGTCCCATGATCATTTTTGTAGCCCTGCGCTGCACCCCCTCCAGTAATCTCACATCCTTTTTGAGGTATGGGCACCAGTACAGCACACAGTACTCCAAGTGTAGCCTCACCAGTGATCTATACAAGGGCAGGATGACCTCCTTCTTTCTAGAGGTGATGCTGTGGCAGTGCACCCCAGCATCCTATTTGCCCTTGCTGCCACCCTCCTACACTGTGCTGATACCTTCATGTCCCCTGTGACTATTACCTTGAGGTCCCTTTCCTCCTCTGTAGCTGTTACCTGCACTCCCCCCAGCCAGTAGCTGGTCCTGGGATTTTTTGCTCCGAGGTGCATGACCCTGCACTTCTTAGCATTAAACCCCAACTGCCACTCCCTAGACCGGTGTTCGAGTTTAGTTAGATTCTCCCTGAGTGCCTGCCTCCCTTCCTCATTGTCCACTTTTGCACAAATCTTAGTGTCATCAGTGAACAGGCTGATCTTACTCTTGACCCCCCTCTGCAATGTCTCCAATGAAGACATTGAACATAACAGGGCCCAGCACTGAACCCTGTGGTACCCCACTTGCTACTGGCTTTGTCTTGGATATCTCCCCCTTACAACCACCCTCTGTTGTCTGCCCTGCAACCAGCTCTCAAACCACCCCACCAGTTTTTCTCCCAACCCCATGTCCCTCAGCTTGCTCATTAACCTCCCATGGGGCACTGAGTTGAAAGCCTTGCTTAAGTCCAGGCACAGGACAGCCACAGCGTGGCCTTGATCAACCGCCCTAGTGACCCAGTTGAAGTCGATCAGGTTAGTTTTGCATGATCTTCCAGAGACAAACCATGTTGTCTCTCATCCTGTAGACCATTACTATCAAGAAAGGTTATCAACCTCTCCTTTAGAATGGTCTCCATCAACTTCCCCACTGTGGAAGTCAAACTTACCGGTCTGTAGTTGCCCAGTTGGTCCTTGGGTCCACTCTTGTGAAGGGGCACCATATGAGCCATCCTCCAGTCCCTGGGTATCTTCCCTGTCTCCAAGGAGGTGTTGAAGAGGTCCACCAGAGGGCCTGCCAACACCTCCACCTACTCCTTCAGGGCCCTTGGGTGTATACTGTCTGTTCCTGGTGCCTTGTCCACCTGCAAGGCTTTAAAGAGCCCCTGACATCGTTGTGACAACTTTGAGAAAATGTAATATTTAGCACAAGTAAGCTTATTTTTAATATTATTTCTGTATTTCTCATACTTCTTTAATACTAAGGACATCTGCATGCAAACAGGACCACTGCCCTATCTGTTCTGGCTGCTTGCCTACATATGACATCACAGTTCTGTTTATGACATTACAGTCTGTTGCTGTGGGGATAATTATGATGCCATAAAGAGGGGATTATTTATTTTATTTATTTATTTATTTTAAAGTTGGTAACCGGGAAAAGCACCATAACTAGAAGCTCATTTCCAGGTGCAACCCAGATTATGATGTCATATGTAGGAAAGCAGAAAGAGCAGATAAAGTCTAAGGGACAATAAGCCTCTTTCATACAGCTGTTCTCAGTAAAAAAGGAAAAAGGTAAATAATTATAGAAAATACATGAAATATAAACTGAACTGTCTAAATCTCACATTTTTTCCAAGGTTTTCAAACGGTGTCAGGAGCTCTTTAAGGCCCTTCAGAACTCTGTCCTCTTTATCTCTGCCCCCCACCCTTGCCCCTGCAGTATTGGGCCATCCCTTTTTTTTTGTGAACACTGAGCAGAAATACTCATTGAGTGCCTCTGTCTGTTTTTCCCTTTTTCTGCCCATCCCATCCCTCTTGATTCTAACAATGTCATCTCTACAACCCTCTTCTCCTTATGTATTTAAATAAAACCTTTTCCCTCTCTGATCCCCTGAACCAACTTCAGCTCCTTGACTGCCCTGACTGACCTGATCACCTCCTAGATGCCTTTGTGAACACCTCTATCCTCCTCACGCCCAATTTTTGAACTTAATGAAGGCTAATCTTTTTCCTCACCTTCCACTACATTTCCTTGCTGAGCCAGCTAGGTTTTTGGACCTGACTGCTTACTCTGAGATTTGGCACATGTGTTCGTGGCCTCATTCATCCCTTCCTAATGATTGCCCACTTCTGTTCGGCATCCATCACTGGCTAATTTTAGCTAAATACCCTCTAGGATGCTACCCATTCTGGCAGAATCTGCCTTCCTGAAGTCCAAAACTCTTGTCCTGGTCTTAGCTGACTCTCTTCCTGTGTTGAGGAGGAACCACACTGAGCGGTGGTTGCTTCCTTCTAGATGGTCCTGTACTACCACATCCTGGACTTGATCACCATTTGTTAGCACCAAATAATAATAATACCTTTATTTATTAAGCACTCCTCACAGAGTATCAAAGCACTGTACAATCCATAAAACAACAATGAAAACCATAAAATTCTAAAATCAGACATCCATCAATAAATATAAAACACAACTGCAGTAGTCTGACATAAATTAAGGAACATCTCCAAAGGCGAGTCCAAATAAATAAGTTTTAAAGCAGTTTTAAAGCTCTCCACTGTCAGGCACTCTTGTATCTGATGAGGCAGAGAATTCCACAGGGTTGGGACTACAAATGCTTATAATACAGAAGTTTTAATATTACCTTGGGAATCTCCAGCAATCCCTTGCAGGTTGAGCGGAGTGGTCAGAGGGGGCAGTAAGGATGCAGGAGATCTTGCAGGTAGCTTGATCCCTGTCCATGTAGGGCTTTGTAGATCAGTAAACCGACCTTGAGGGTGATCCACCACTGAACTGGCAGCCAGTGCAGTTCGCAGCACAAGCATAATATAGCTGGATCAAGATAATCCAGACAACAGCCTGGCTGCAACGTTCTGCACCAGCTGCAGAAGGTGGATATCAACCTCTGAAGCCCTAGGTAAAGAGATTTACAGTAATTCAGATGTGAGTCACAAAGGCGTGGATCAAAGTTGGAAGGTCGCCAGATGGAACTAGCTGCTTACTCCGGTGTTATTCCTCAGATGGTAAAAGACTTAACCATGGCCAACACATGAGAATGAAGTGTCAGACCGCCATCAAGTATTACCCCAGATTTTGCACCCTGCTCAGAGATCAGCAACTGGGCACCCTCAAACCATAGCCCTGAGGAACATCCCATCTATCCGGTGATCAGGATCCACTACCAACACATCAGTCTAGTCAGAATTCAGTTTTAGCCAGCTGGTATTCATCCAATCCTGATTTCTGAAAGGCAGTTGTTAAACACTGAGAGTGCACTATCCTGGTCGGGCACAAATGACAGGTTGAGCTGTGTATCACCTGCATAACAGTGAAACCCCAGCCCATACCACCTCACAATGACTCCTAATGGCACCATGTACACCACAAACAACATGGGGGACTGCACGGAACCCTGTGGCACCCAACAAGGCAGAGAGAATGACTCAGAAGAATAAATCCCAGAGACCACTCTCTGTGATCTGCCAGTGAGGAAAGAATGGAACCATCTGAGGACTGTACCAGACAGGACACAGATGACATGCAGGCATTCCAGCAGCACCCCATGGTCCATGGTCTCAAAGGCTGAAGAAAGATCTAAGAATACATAAGAACATAAGAATGCTGTTGACAGATAGGGACCAATTGATCCACTTAGTCTGCCCAAAGTGGCTGCCCCCCTTCCGTTATGTGTTCCTAGCTAGCTGCCCACGCTGTCTGTCCCATGCTAATTTAAATTCCTTCACTGTCTTAGCTGCCACCACCTGTGGTGGCAGGCTGTTCCAAGGGTCTGTTACTCTGTCTGTGAAGAAGTACTTTCTTGAGCTGCTGCTGAACTTGCCTCCCACCAGACGCAAGTTGTGCTCCCTTGTCCTAGTTTCCTTTTTTCCCTGAAAGAGTTTCTCTGTCTTGTTTATTTCCCTTGATGTATTTAAGTGTTTCTATCATGGCTCCCCTATTCCTTCTCTGCTCCAGTGAGTATAACTTCAGTTTCCTGAGCCTAGTATCATTTGTGTCTTGGTGCAACCCCTACACAATACCAAGATGGTGCAGTATTTCTGATCTCTCACAATCAGGAGATCACTGAGTACCCAAACCAGAGTGGTCTCCATGCTATGCCTTTTACAAAACTGGACTGGAGAAGATCATAAATGTCAAGTTGTGCAATCCAGCCTCTCTGCAAGTTCATAGAGCGTCTTTCTTGATAAGTGTGAGGAGTTTGCTCACTTATTTGCTGATAAGGTTGCTGACATCAGGTCTGAGATCCACTTAGCACGCTCTACCGGGGGGGGGGATTGGTGGTTGGTGGGGTTTCACTACTTCTCGGTTTTGTTGGAGTTTGAATGGCCAAAGATCGTGGAGGGCATGTGGATTCTAAGTTCTTGGGTAAACTAGCCAAGGGGGGAGGTGCTGATAAAAGGCAGGAAATTTCAAGCCTCCCCTCACAAAACATGGCAGGTAGTAAGGTAAACACTGAGGTACAGAGCTCAACACAGGGCAGGACAGGAGTAAATGGCAAAATAGACAAGGGCAATAAGAGCAGGGATGGGGGAAAAAAGGATAAAGCCAACATTAAATAGAGGGCAATGAGTACCAATGCCCATAGTCTGGGAAACAAGCTTCCTGAGCTAGTAGCCTTGATGGAAGATGAACAATTGGATATTGTGGCAGTCATGGAAACATGGTACACAGAGAACCATGACTGGGATGTCAACATACCAGGGTACTCAATCTACAGATGGGACAGGGAAGGTAAAAGAGAAGGTGGAGTAGCTCTTTACAAAAGGGAAGTGATCAAAGCTACAGCACTAAAAAGTAAAGGGGGAGGACAAGAGGCACTCTGGGTCACCTTGGAGACAGGTAATGGCATCACAATCCGCACAGGTGTTGTATACAGACCCCCATCTCAAGGGGAGGAAATGGACAAGAAAATGATAGAGGACATTCTCAAAATGGCTGAAAAAGGGGAGATACTGTTGATGGGGGACCTGAGTATGCCAGATGTTAACTGGATGACATGTACTGCAGCCACATCCAAGAGCAGGGTCATTCTCGATGCCCTGCAGGGGGCAGGTCTTAGACAGCTAGTGTTGGAACCCACTCGGGAGGGAGCAATACTAGACCTGGTACTCTCAAATGGAGAGAGGATCACAAATTTAGAAGTCAGTAGACATCTGGGAACAAGCGACCACTGCACAGTGTGCTTCACAATGAGCACAACCATGGAGATAAGCCATACAAAAACAAGGATACTGGACTTTAGAAGGGCTGACTTTGGCAAAATGGGTGAATACCTGAAGAATGCACTAGCAAATGGCCAAAAGGAGGGGTGGAAGAACAATGGAGAAAATCAAAACTGCCATCATAGAGGCAACAAGCCTTGTGTGAAATAAAGAAAACAAAGCGAGTAAAAACCACTATTGTTCTCAAAAGAGGTGGTAAGGAAGGTTAAAGAGAAAAGGCTGCATTCAAAAAGTATAAGGAATCACAGAAGGAGCACAACAGAGAACTGTATCAATTAAAGCAGAAAGAAGTAGGAAAAGCAGTCAGAATAGCAAAGGCCCAAACCGAGGAAAAAATAACCAACTCAGTTAAGAGGGGGGATAAACTTTTATAGGTACTGTAACATTAGGAGCATAGAAAGGTTAAGGGAGGGATAGTGAAGATTAATAAAGGAGAGGGCAGGTGGGCAGAGGGAGACAGTGAAAAAGCAGAGATACTGAATGAATACTTTTGCTCCGTATTCACAAAAGAAGATGAGGAGGAGTTACCTAAACCAGACAATAGAAGCACTCTGGATAGGGTGGTTGACACCAGTCCATTCACAGAACAAAGAGTCCTGAAAGAACTCCTAAAACTCAAGGTGGACAAAGCAATGGGGCCTGATGGGATTCACCCCAGAATCCTAAAAGAACTAAGGGAGGACCTAGTGACACCACTGACCGCGCTTTTTAACAAATCATGGCAGGGTGGGGTGGTACCTGAGGACTGGAGGAGGGCAGATGTGATTCTCCTTCACAAAAGTGGGAGCAAGGCAGAAGCAGGAAACTACAGACTTGTAAGTTTGACCTCAGTGGTAGGGAAAATGATGGAATCACTTCTGAAAGAAAGAAT
The DNA here is from genome assembly GCA_016271365.2 of Neoceratodus forsteri. Taxonomy (NCBI): domain Eukaryota; kingdom Metazoa; phylum Chordata; order Ceratodontiformes; family Ceratodontidae; genus Neoceratodus; species Neoceratodus forsteri. Next base: position 193,845,725 of record JADMNL010000024.1, on the reverse strand, counting down.
TGTTGAGTACCTAGAGGCCAGCAGGGTACAGAACCAAAAGCAGCATGGATTTACAGCAGGAAGGTTCATGTCAGACGAATCTAATTGATTTCTTGACTGGGTGACCAAAGTAATATACATGGGAGGGCTGTGTATAAGGCCTACCTATACTTTTAGCAAGGCATTTGACATAGTCCTGCACAAAGACTAATAATCAAGTTAGCCAGCCTGGGAGTGGGTCCCAGGGTGGTAGCCTGGGTCGAAAACTGGCTGCACAACAGGACACAGAAGGTAATAGTGAATGGGACAAATTCTGAAGAAAGGGGGGGTTACTAGTGGAGTACCTCAGGGCTCAGTACTGGGTCCAGTCCTCTTTAACATCTTTATGGATGACATTGCAGAGGGTCTGGAGGGAAAGGTGCTTTGCAGATGACACAAAGATCTGTAACAGGGTTGATACACAAGAGGGGGTAGAAAAGATGAGAAGGGACTTGGCAAGTTGGAGGAATGGTCAGACATATGGCAATTTAGATTCAATGCAAAGAAGTGCAAAGTAATGCACCTGGGAAACAAAAACCCAGGAGAAGAGTACACAATAGCAGGGGAGGTACTAACAACAACAAAAATGGAAAGGGACCTGGGAGTAGTCATATTAGATGACCTAAAGGTGGGTAAGCAATGTGAAAAGTTGGTAAGGAGAGCCAGGGGGATACTGGGATGCATAGGAAGGGGCATCACAAGTAGAAAAAGGGAAGTGGTTATCCCTCTATACAGACAGTTGGTGAGACCCCATCTGGAGTACTGTGTGCAGTTTTGGAGACCTCATCTACGCAAGGACATAGACAGGATGGAAGCAGTCCAGAGGTGGGCAACTAAAATAGTGCAGGGTCTGCATCAGAAACCATATGAAGAGAGACTGAGAGAGCTTAATATGTATACTCTTGATGAAAGGAGGGACGGGGGACATGATAGAAACTTAGTACTTCAAGAGAATCAACAAAGTCCAGGAGGTAGCATCTTTCAGAAAAGAGATGTGTAAGAATAAGGGGCACAATTTAAAGATAGAGGAGGACAGCTCAGGGTAATGTGGAGGAATTTTTTTTCATGGAGAGAGTGGTGGATACATGGAACTGCCTGCTTGAGGAGGTCGTTGGGTCTAAAACAATGGGGGAATTCAAGCATGCATGAGACAGACATAAAGCAATTATAGTGGGGGGTTGCAGGAAGTAGGCTGTTGGTTAACTAGAATCTACAGCTTATCCAGTAGGTAGGGAAATGGGCAGACTGGGTGAGCCAAGTGGTACTTATCTGCTGTCAAAGTCTATGTCTCTATGTCATGGATAGTAAGATGGTTCTCCAACTGCAGCTCCACGACTTTCTCAATAACCTTCCCCACAAAGGGAAGATTAGAGACCGATCTGTAGTTAGCGGGCAGTCTGGGTCAAAGGAAAGATTTCTTAGAAGGAGTTACCACCGCTTCCTTCAGGAAGGAAATTCACCCAACTTCAATTAATTTATTTAGAGCAGATAGAGAGTCTAGAGGCGGTGTGTGTGGTTATCTACGCCAAATCTAAGTACTTGGTCACCAATATTAGTTGCAAATCTCTAGCCAAGGAATTTGAGTTAGTTTCGCTGAGCCTTCATCTCCCCTCCTCGGAATGTATCACTATCCTAGGTGGCTATAGACCCCCGTCTGGTGGTGATGAAGTCCTTAATCTTTTGAAATCCATGTTCGTAGATGCAAAAACTGAAACAATATTTCTAGGAGATCTAAATATGGACTGGCTGTCACCTAAATCACACGGCCTCAAATCCCTTTGTGACGAGCTAGGTCTTGGGCAATTAGTCAGTGAACCTACTAGGAACAACACTCTAAATACTGCCAACAGTTCCATTCTAGATGTGTACTAACCACCCATCCACACAAAATATCTCATTTGGCAGTGTTTCACAACGACACGAGCGACTATGGAATTGTTGCTTGCATAAGATCTCACATTCAGGCCCAACCCATCTTTATAAAAAAAGATCCTTCGCAAATTCAGTGCAGTAAACTTCCTATCTGACCCGAGCATGATCAGATGGCAAGATCTTTACCTAGCCAAAGATGTCAACAAGGCAGCTTGCATCCTTAATGACAAACTCAGTACAATAATAAATATGCATGCCCCTTTCATCAAAGTAAGGGTACGGAACAATTCCAACCCCTGGTTCACCTCGGATCTCAAGGCAGCCCTTATAGCTCGAGATAAGCTCTGGGCTAAAGCTAGACATTCCAAAGAATCTTCGGATTGGCAGGCCTTTAGAACAGCCAGGAATAACTGTGTGAAAAAACTTTGCTCTGCTAAAGCTAACTATTATATTTCTACTCTCAACAAGCTAAAGATAACCCTCAGAAATATGGAAGACTATCAAAGCTATAGAAGGACAGCCCATGGCCCCCTCTGTCCCAACAAAGATAGTTGCAAGTGGCAAGATTGTGGAAAACAAGTCCCTAATCCTGGAGGAACTTAACTCCCACTTTGCCACAGCTGGATTAGCTTTTGACTCATCACCTTATGCTGGTGCTGTGGTGAGCCAGCATACCCCTCCCGCCACATCTAGTCCTGCACCCAGCCCCTTCCAACTGCGCGAGATAACTTATAAAGAAGTAGAAGATTCTCTTCTTAACTTAGACACCAAAAAAGCGAGGGACGATGGCTTGGAACCCTTTTTCCTAAGGTCAGGCTACGCCCATCTCACTGCCCCAATTCTCCACATCTTCAATCTTTCCATTACATCTGCTACTGTGCCGTCCCTGCTGGAAATCGGCACATATCCTCCTCTATTTAAATCTGGTGACCCATGCGATGTAAACAGCTATAGGCCTATCTCCATATTGCCTATCCTTTCTAAAGTTCTTGAAAACTGATCCATATTCAGTTAAAATCTCACTTGGAAACCTTTCTCTCATTAACCCAGCTCAATCTGGCTTCCGGCTAATCATAGCACAATCACTGCACTAGCAAAAGTAACCAATGATTGGATCTCTGCTATAGATGCTAAGAAGGTAACTGGTGCAGTCTTTTGGACCTCAGCAAAGCTTTTGATACTGTTGATCACAAACTATTAGTCAATTGCCTTGCAAAGTTGAGTGCCACATACCATACCACCCAGTGGTTCTCTAGCTACCTAACTGGAAGATTCCAAAAGTAAAGGCGGAAGGCTTTTTTCTCCTGCCTTGCCAGTTGCAAGAGGAGTCCTCCAAGGATCTATCTTAGGCCCTATCCTGTTTTCTCTGTACATTAATGTCTTAGATGCTAACATATCTACGTCCAATCTGCACTTTTTTGCAGATGATACTGTGTTGTATACTTCTGGCTAATCGTTATCTGAAGTCAAGGGAGTGCTTCAAGCAGACTTCGCACAACTTGAGCATACTCAAATAAAGGCAAAGCTTCCGCTCAATGCTAAGAAGACTAAAGCGATGATATTCTCCCGCAGTGCTGTCTCAGGACCCCCCAATACCTTACCCAAGACTTCATTGTCACCAAGCTAAACGAGCCTGGAAGTTGTAACCAAATTTAAATATCTAGGTATCTGGATCGATAACAAATTATCTTTCAGTGACCACATCGAAGATGTCTCTAGAAGGTTAAAAGCAAGGTTAGGTTTCTTCTACAGAAATAGGCCCTTTTCCTCCTTGAAACTCAAAACAAGCTTGTACAGGCCACTTTCTCCCCTACTCAGACTATGGCGATGTAATCTATTCCTCCACCACTCTTGCAAATTTAAGTAAACTGACATCCTTTATCACCGTACATGCTACGGTTCATTACCAACTCCCTTACCGCTTGCACCACTGTGACTTATATGCAGCTGTTGGTTGGACATCTCTTACTACTAGACGCCTGCTCCATGCTGGGCTATGGACTCTTAAACTGCTCTTGCAGAAATTGCCAAGCTATCTCTCTTCCCTTATTAGTATCTCACATAGTGCATACTCATTAAGAAAATCTGACTTTATTATGCTTGACATACCAAGGACGCGGACTTCCTTTGCTAAACGTGCTATTGCATATGCCCTTCCCTCCATTTGGAACCAATTACAAACCATACTGAAACTAACTAGCACAGTTTCAATAAACTTCTACAAATCGCTAAGTTCAGCCAAAATAAAAGACACCTGTAACTGTCATTAAGTCTCTTCCTTCTCCATGTGTGCCATATTTATCCACTGGTAAGGTATAATTTATTTGTCATGTTAACTGCTTTCCTTCCCTTCTACTCCTGGCTTTATCTTTGCTTACGCCCACTGCTACTCTATCAAATCACTCTCCCCATATCAGTTGTAGACTGTTGTTTGTTCTAGCTGCCAAATACTGTATATGTATTGCACACACCAGTCATCATGTTTCATTTATCAGTATGCAACCTGTAAGTCGCTTCCCTGTCTCATATCAATGTTTACCACCTGCGGTCACCCTATGTGGTACCCTTTTATGTATATCCAGCCTGTATCATGTAACGTGCATTTCATGTATATACTGTTATTACCTATCTGTGTTTGTACTTTAAGTGTTTATGTCACAGGACCTCCTTGTGAATGAGCTTGCTCAATGGAGTTTTCCTGCAATAAACTTGAACTTGAACTTGAACACCAGACTATCTTCTCAAGGACTGGGCCGATGACATCAATACAGCCTAATAAAAGGCGAGTGGGGCCTGGGTTCAAACTACAGCAAATCGGGTGCATAACCCAGAGAATCCACATGCCCTCCACGATCTCCGGCCGTTCAAACTCCAACAAAACCGAGAAGTAGCGACACCCCACCAACCACCATCCCCCCCCCCCCGGTAGAGCGTGCTAAGTGGATCTCAGACCTGATGTCAGCAACCTTATCAGCAAAGAAGTGAGCAAACTCCTCACACTTATCATGAGAAAATGCTCTATGAACTTGCAGACAGGCTGGATTGCACAGTTTGTCCACAGTTTGAAAGAGCTGAGCTGGTCGATTCTGAGCTGCAGCAATCTCCCTGGACAGGAATTCTGCCTTCTTATGGGAGATTGCCAACTGATAGTCTCTATAATGTTCCATCAGTCTTAAGTCCGTTGGCATTCCGGCCAGATCTCCTCCAGCTACGTTCTAACCTTCGCCCCACTCACCTCAACTCCCTCAAGGCCCGATCAAACCAGGGGGACCGAGGATGAAGGGTGAGGGGGTAAACATGGACTGGAGCCAAGGTGTCCAGAGCCCCCACCATGGCCGTATTACAGGCCTGTAGCAGGTTCTCAGGACTCTCGCTTGCACCCGGTAATCCAAATAGGTCCGACTCCACCGAAAGACCTCCTGGGGTCACTCCCCACAAAGGGCAGTATCGGACCATCTCCACAGGGGCAGGCCTACAGGGGGGAGCAAGGAAATTAAACCTTATAGTGTGGTGATAGGACTATCCGACCGGTTCCACCACCAAGTCGGAAGTCTCCATCCCCAGGAGGAAAATCAGGTCCAACGAATGACTTTGACGGTGTGTCACAGAAGCAACCGCCTGTGTGAAGCCCAACAAAATCATAAGTTGGAGGAAGTCCTGACCAAATGGCAAGAGTTCATCATTGACCCAGGCACTGAAGTCACCCAGAACCATCAATCTGGGGGACTCCAATACTATGTCGATAATGAAATCCACGACTTCCTACAGGAACAACTTCTCAGCTCCAGGTGGATGGTAGACAAGAATGATCCTGCACCTCATACCGGTGACCACAGCACACTCGAAGGATTTGACTCCCTCAACTGGCACATCTACAAGGTTCAATTCTGATTTAAAACAAATTGCTACACCCCAGCCCCTGCAATCCGATCTTGCATGGTGTATCACCGAGAACCCAGCCGGAATCGCTGCCACCAAAATGGGGCCAGCATTCTCATCCAGCCAGGTGTTGGTGTTGCATGCCAGATCTCCTGACCCAACAAGATTGGATATAATGGTCATCTTGTTTTGAATAGATCTGGCATTGCTGAACACCATGTGAGTCGGATGAGACACTGGGGCCAGCCGAGAGACCGTCCCAATTAACATGGAGTCGTTGGGTCTGGGCACCATACAAGGCAAACCTCGTTCAGGATTCCATTTTGCCCCAGGACATCTCCTGGTCCTCACTACCCCAATCCGGCTGCCCCACTCTCCCCCCCTCAGGTCCAGGGCCCCGCCTCCATCATCTACCCACTATCCCCAGTGTCCTGCAGCAGCCATAGACCACTGCGGGTAATGGAGGACAATTAAACGAGTAGTGGTCCCGGAGCTCGAAGAGGAGTAGTGCTTAATGGAGAGCAACCTGTAGACACATGCTGGTAAAAGCCAAAGCTCCAGCCCACAATTCCCAAAATAAACTATTCACCCACCCACGATAAATAAAGAACTCCATTACACCCACTCTAAATAATAAAAAAAAATAACCCCACAAACAGCTACTGCTTAACTCCCTCTAAGTTCAGACGGAAGATAAAAGATATATAAAAAGCAAGTTCAATCTTTAACCAGGCTGCTGATCTGCTTAGTGGGGCTCTAACCCCCAACAAGCACAAGTTATAAATGTCCGAAGAAAAACACCAGTCTCCCACTCTGGTGGATTTTCAAACAGAAGAGTTTGTACAACACCACTTATATGGGGGTTCTCTCACTACCTCCCCTCAAATTAACAGGCAGAAGAGGAGCAGTCGACCTATTTTCAAGGAGCAACTCCTTAACCACAGTCCATGAAAGGAGCAAGTCCAGCCAAAAAATTAACCCGCAATTACAGCCTTGCCAAATAACCATGGCCGGGAGAGCTACCCCCCCCCCAAGAGAATCAGGGCTCCCAAAAGGAAGCCCACCGACCACCAATTAGGGGACTCCTTCGGAAACCAGGGTCCTAGCACCCTCCAGTCACAGAACCCCCGGCACCCTACCCAACCCAAACTAGCCACCCAGCTCCACGGGTCAACCACGCCAGCAAACATCAATAGACCAGGAGAAGAACTGGCAGTAACAATGATGGCACAGCTGAGACCCTAGTTAAAGGAGGGAGGAAGTTGCTAAAGCCGTAGGAAGATCAGGTGACTTATGATCAAATTACCCTAGTCGTCCTCCAACAACCACCAGGCCAGACCCCTTTTCTGCAGGGCCCCCACCCTCCGCAAGAGGTTCCCGCAGCAAAACCCCCACCACTCAAGGTGACACACGCCCCCCCACACCAAGGAACCCAGCACCCCAAAGTCCGGATCTTCCAACAATAATTGAAATAGCAGGACTCCCAATAAGTTCTCACTTCAGCGAGAATCCAGCAAAGACAAAACTGCCAACACTCAATGACCTCTAGCCCAGTCAGTATTCCTCTGTTGAGTAGATTTTATTCTCGACTCGTTGAGCTGAGCTCCTCTCTGGACAGCAGGCTCCTCATAAGATGAAAGAAGAATGTAATCCTGTGAAAAGGCAACGAGAAGCGCCCTTCTACTCCAGCGGCAACCTTTGAAAAAGCGCCTGCGACTGAAAAACTGCTGCAGGCTTTAACCAAATGGGAGCGCTCACTGTAACAGATGAGCACTTCCAACAAAAAAAGAAAATAGAGCAAGTGTGATTAGCGGACTAATAAAAGCTCCGCAAAGCTAACAAAAACATTGGGTCATAGGATGGGCCGAAAACTGCAGCCTGCCACACTGCTAAATGGCCTGAATCCTCCCGGGACACCCAATATAACAGGCTATACACTTAAACACCAGATGAGCAGTCCAACAAAAATGCCACCTGAAAATGCGCTTAAGCCCTTATTCTACCTCACTTCTTCCACCACTCTAAGCTATAAAATGAAAGTAGCAAAATACCACAAAACAAGGCAAATAGAATGAGTAAAACAAGGCAAATGGAATGAGTAAAACAAAAATAAACACCCAAAGGCTGGAGCTAATATTATGCTGGCTCACAGCTGCCACCATCTTGGAATCCCCCAAATCCAGTATGTTCACCTCTCTAGTAGGTTCTATTGCCCTTGCACTAGGTAGCTGTCTTGAATAGCCTCCAGCAGCACCTATTCTGTGGCATGTGCTGTAGTTACTATCTGCCAGTCAACCCCAGGTAGGTTGAAGTCTCCCACTATAACTGTATTTTCCTTGCCACTGACCTTCCTGATTTGCTCCTTAGCCACCTCCTTGTTCTGTGAAGGTGGCCTGTACACCACCCCCATCCTGAGCTTCTTATCTTTAGGGCTTTGGAGCAATACCCATATGGCTTCTGGCCTCCCCTCATCCCCCTCCTCTCTGGTACATGGTATCCCCTCCCTGACATAAATTGCCACCCCTCCAGCCCTTCCCCTCTCCTGATCCCTGCGGAACACCTTGTAGCCCGGGATCATAAGATCCCAGTCATGGTATTGGGTGGCTCAGGTCTCTGAGATGGTGGCAATATCTACCTCTCCCTCTACCATCAATGCCTGGAACTCTGCCGCCCTGTTTGCTAAGCTCCTTGCATTCAAGGATACTACAGTCCACCTTGTGCCCCTCCTCTTCCCGTCCCTCCCCCTTCCACTTTTGTCTTGGTAACTTCCCATCATTCTCCTCCTCCCTCTCTGCGGGGAGAGGCCTTTGGGTCCCCTGGAAGGTGCCTTCTTCCTGCTATTTGACTCAGTCCTCCCTCCTCCTCAGTTTAAATCTATGTTGTTTTTAATGTACTTCTCCAGCCCCTGTCCCCATGCCCTTGTACCCTCAATGCTGAGATGCAGCCTATCAGCATAAAGCCCCTTACTGTTCCATGTCTCAACCCACTCCCCTACTACCCCATACCCCGTTTCTGAACACCACCCCTTCAGCCACTCATTAAACTCCTGTATTCTTAGCTTCCTCACTGTGCTTGCCCTAGGTACTGGGGGTACCTTGGAGGACATCACTGAGCTTCCCACCCAACTGCAGATAGCCCCCACTGCTCTGAACCTCTCCTGTACTTCCACTGTATTGCCTTCTAGGTCATTTGTTCCTAGGTGCACAATGATATAAGGCTACCCTCCCACCTTCTTCACACATTTCTGGTGCACTGCCCTCCTCTCACCGCTGTCATACCTGGCATACACCCCACCCATGTTCGGCTCTCTTGCTCCCTCACTCCCTAGCTCACCCCCGAGCATAGAATCCCTAATACAAGTACTCGCCTCCCCATCCCTTGCACTTCCCCATGGTTTGCCCTCCTATGAGCCCCTTTTCCTCGTGTCCTCTCCTTCCATACACTGCCCTTCCCCTTCTCTTTCAATTGCACCTCCACCTGCTCTCCTCCTCCTCCGTCTCTTCTGTGCTTGCCCCTTCCACGACCCCTCCCTCCACTACGTACCTCCTCCCACTGACCCCTGCATTGTGACTTCTCCTCCTCCCCTCCCAACATGTTTTGGCCTTCCTCCCCCTTCATTTCAGCTATATAACTATATACATTTTCAAACCAGAGAACCAAGTTTCACATAAAGATTCACATACATTCCTAGAACCACAGATAAGCAAGGAGGAAGAAAAGAGAAAAACAAAAGAAACAGCAAGTGAAGGCAGGGAGATAGCAGGAGGTGGAAGAATCGTGAGACTGTCAGAGTGATCAGTTCCTAGGCCTCAGAGAGAATTTGATCGCGCAATCAGACATGAGACAGAAAAGAAGATAGAACAGATCCTTGCTTTTAACTCTTTCTGCATAACAAATGGGACAGGGCTTATTCAACGCTGTCACAACACACAGACACACACGCACGCATGCACTCTACATGCACACCTACGCATATCAATCACACACATATTTCAATCAGTGGAGTAGCATTAATTTAAGAAAAATTAGGCTAGAGGGACATTCTCTGAGGATAGCAGTTAGGTTTTTGTTTCATCTATTGTTCTTCACGGACCCAAAAGTATATTTCTGAAAAAAGGAACATTCATACAGTATAAGTTTGTTTTACTATTAAGTAGATTACACTGTACAGTTATTTGGGCTTTCTTTCCCCTCTTAAAGCTCTCTAAAATGTTGCACATTCTTGATTATCGTACATACAACATTAAAAATAAACCATGGATGATATTTAACAATGGTGGATTATTCAGGATTATAAAAGAGCCAGTAGGTGTGTATTGAAGTGTATTGAACAAAGCAGATGTTCTCTAGTGATCCTCCTCCTGATGAAGTGGAAGTAATCCACAAAGTGCTGTGCTGCTTGTCCCTGGACTCCTGTAGCTTGCACACTACACCTTTTAGGATGTGGTAACATAGTGTAATACATTTTCTGCACTTGTTGTATTTCATCTACTGGCATCATTTAGTCTTTGTGTGCATTGTTCTGTAGTGCTTTGATGTCTTGATAGTGGCCAGGAGTATTTAATTGCACCACATGGTCTGCCATTTGTATGTGCACCCTCTCAGCTGTACCCCAAATATTTCTCTAGTGCTCTTGGTTGAGCTGCGGCATTGCTGCACCTCTGGGCCTATGCAGTCTGACCACATATCTTTTGTTACATTGCACTGCCACCTACCGGGAGGGTCGCCCCTGGTGTGACAGTTCTGTTGCAGTAAACTTGAGCTAGGATCTAGTAATTCATTTTAACTAAAGAACCCCAAACATGTGGATTTATATTTATTTACAGTAAGAGCTTCCAAAAGGCAATCCATGTTGTTGGGGCTATTAAGTAATGGATCCAGATGGTTCCAAGACAAAAAGGCTGAATTACTAAAAGCTGACTAACCTATCCTGGTCCTAACCCTACAATAAGTACAGTTATTACAGTTGTGTGCAGTTGCTTTGAGAGCATAGGCTGTAGCCACTAATATTGGTTAGGCATAGAAGCCCAGTTAAATATTACATAAACCTTCCAGTAAGTGTTCAATTAAAAAAAATGTTTTGACATCATGCTTTCTTGTTCCCACAAAAGTTGCAGTGTAAAAACAGACAGACTGAATTTTGAAAGCCCAGGATACAGGTACAAGGTGCATCTTGTGCATACATCCAGCTGGCACCAATGTATATATCGCTCACCTGGATTCATGCAGTTTGATTTCCAAGACATGTCTGACTCTTCTACAGCAGCATGTGTCCAACTACCTACACATCTGTGGTATGCAGCCGAAGTCAGTCAGATCATCAGTTGATGGTCTAACTGTCCTTTCCTTTCTTCCTTTACAATTTATTTATCCAGGATAGCTCAGCCGATATCTAACATTTTGTTTCCATTGGTATCCTGCAGTACCTGTTTCCCCAGATGGGTAAACCAAGGGAGCCTCAAAACCTAAAGAGCAAGGGACTTGGTTAATAAAAAAAAGACATCATTGGTCAAGAACCATGGCCTAGTTTAATAAAAATAAGAACAGAATTTCAGAGGGGGTTCAGTCCCCCATGCCCTTCCTTGGCACTGCAGCCTGGATGAACTGGGGCTCTGGGAGGTTAAATGACTTGTTCAAGGTCACATAGTGAGCCTTTCGATACTATTTGGCTCCACTGGGGTATAAACTTGTGATCACTCATTTCGCAAACCAGTGCTCTAACCACTAGACCACATGGATTCCTCATTAGTTAATAAGAAATAACCAGGGCACAAGTGGGGGAGAGCAAGATGCATATCATAGGCCCCCAAAGTGCCCCACATGACCTACCACAGTGGCCACTTGCCCCACCAACACCAACATTGGGCCATGCATCACTAGACATGAACCTTGAAGGGAGCAGCAGCTGACACTGTGCCAGCAGTAGCTGCACAGCTTCAGTGAGGTATGTGCTTGTTTATTATTTTATTTGTTTTATCAGGAAGAGAACTAGGTCACTAAGACCCATTTTCAATCCCACTTGGGATTACAATACAGAAGGTAATAAACAACAGATTAACTATCCTAATCCTTGGGGTACAGCTCATACTATAATATGCAAGCAATAACACACGATGAGGTGTTGGTTACGTGCTGACAAGAGCACGCCCAGGGGTGTACTAAGGCACGAGGCGCTTGCGCCGAGTGCTTTATGCCCCTGGGCGTGCTCTTATCAGCACGTAACCCATACCTCGGAGTGTGTTATTGTGCTTATAAAATGGGCCCCACCATTCCCACATTCATAAACTCCTGTAGTTAAAAAAAAAAAAAAATTAAATATGTTAAAAGTGTTTTATATGCAGAAGGGAGAAAAATAGTCCATCTACACTGCAATATTTAACCACTACAGGAGGCTGGTGTGTGTCTCTGCTCTAAGTAACTGTTCATTTTTATTTATTTTAGTTGCTTTTGATGAGGCTTTCTGTTTAAGTTTTTTGTAGCTACTGGGTAGCTTGCCTGTGAGGTACCGTGTCCATTAATGGGTGCTGTATAGCAAGTTTTTCTTGTGGTGTGTGTCAGTGTAAACAAAGGTTAGTGCACCTGGTAGTCTTTGTTTTTCCCCAACACTTATTTATTTTTTTTATTTTGCCATCTCAGGTTTGCTGCACTTCTATTTTTCTTATTTGGAGCCACCGCCCGCAGGTTGTGAGCGCAGCATGTCCTATTCTGGCCACCGTAGCGTAGCGGTTTCCGCTCGTAGTCACAGTAAAATAATAAAAATACCTGATTCTATGTGGCGTTTTTATGTTGCTTGCATGCATGTGTAAGAAACATAGTGCCATCATCCAAGTTTTCGGAGGTGTGGCACCCATCTTCCAATGCAGTCGTGTGTTTGCAGGTGCGGCTCCAGTTCCCCAATCACTGCTGCAGCTGTCTATGACAGCAGTTGAAAATGCAGTGGTCGTGACAGTTGAAAGGGAGAGCTCCGCCAGTGAGCAGAGCTCCCCTCCACACGCACGCAAAGCATACTGCAAGCTCATGCGCCTTCCCCTCCCCCACACTGTATGGCCGACGGGGTGCCCAATCCCCGTCGGCTCCACGCCCCAAGATTCAGGTGCCACGCTCAGAGCCCACCCCAGCATGGCAAAATGTTTGATGGCTCGACGGGGTGCCTAATCCCCATCGGCTGCACACCCCCCAAAGACAACACGCTGGGAGCCCACCCCAGCATGGCAAAATGATGTTATGGCTGATGGGGTGCCCAATCCCCGTCCAGCTCCAGCCCCCAACAGCTTTCAGCTGCCACGCTGGGAGCCCACCCCAGCGTGGCAACGCCCTCGTAGTCTTCGGCCCCGTAGTCTTATTAAAAAAACTGTAAATACAAAACTCCTCGGCTTCTCCTGCCCTCCTCCACAACCCGCACCCACCTACTGTGCACCCTGCCTCCCACAGCCCCTCACCCATATTTACCTCCGACCTCGGCGCGATGATCTTGGTGGACTGGGAACACATCTGCACTCTTCAAAGCCGACCGCTAACTGAGGAAATGCCGTAAGCTGTATAATGGGATAGATAGGGTTTTTCAACTTTGCTGCATATCTCAGGCATTTTTGGAATTTTGGCACCAAATTTTCAACATAAGGTTTTTGGGACCCCTCCTCGTGAATTCTGTCACTGTCATGGCGTTAATCGGGCCAGAAGGGTGATTTTGGGGTCACTGTGCAAAATCACCTTTCGGGACTGATTAACAGAACGACAGTGCCAGTGTTCATAAGGTGGGCTCTCAAAAAGCCTATGTTGCAAATTTGGTGAAAAAATTCCGAAAAATGACTGTTTTACGAGCGTGCGTTGTGCAGTTCCTATGCACGCTCGTAAGTTCGCGAATTTTTAATATTTGCCCTCCAGATTTTCAACATTGCCATTTTACCACACCTCCTTATGAGCAGTAGAGCTGTCGTTTTTCACATCTCGACCAAAATGTGTTTCCGCGTGTGTAGCGCACAATGGCACAGTCGGTGTGCAAAATCAATGTTTGGGACACATTAAGAAAATCACAGTGACACTGTTCCTGAGCAGAGGTTTTAAAATGGCTACGTTGAAAATTTCGTGAAAAAATTCCTAAAAATGACTGTTTTACGAGCGTGTGTTGCACAGTTCCTACGCACGCTCTTAAGTTCAGTAATTTTTAATATTATCACTCCAGATTTTCAACATTGCCATTTTACCACACCTCCTTCTGAGCAGTACAGCTGTCATTTTTCACATGTCACCCAAAATGTGTTTCCATGCATGTAGTGCACAATGGCGTAATCGGTGTGTGCAATCAATGTTTGGGACAGATTAAGAAAATCGCAGTGACACTGTTCATGAGCAGAGGTCTTAAAATGGCTATGTTGAAAATTTGGTGAAAAAATTCCCAAAAATGACTGTTTTAGGAGCATTTGTTGCGCTGATCATACGCACGCTCGTAAGTGCGTGAATTTTCAATATTTTCACTCCAGATTTTCAACATTGCCATTTTACCACACCTCCTTATGAGCAGTACAGCTGTCATTTTTCACATCTCGCCCAAAACATGTTTCCGCCCATGTAGCGTACAATGGTGCAGTCGGTGTGTGAAATCAATGTATGGGACACATTAAGAAAATCACAGTGACACTGTTCATGAGCAGAGGTCTTACAATGGCTATTTTGAAAATTTGGTGAAATAATTCCTAAAAATGACTGTTTTATGAGCGTGCGTTGTGCAGTTCCTACGTATGCTTGTAAGTTCACAAATGTTTAATATTTGCACTCCAGATTTTCAACATTTCCATTTTACCACACCTCCTTATGAGCAGTACAGCTGCCATTTTTCACATGTTGCCCAAAAGGTGTTTCCGTGCATGTAGCGCACAATGGTGCATTCGGTGTGCGCAATCAATGTTTGGGACAGATTAAGAAAATCACAGTGACACTGTTCATGAGCAGAGGTCTTAAAATGGCTATGTTGAAAATTTGGTGAAAAGATTCTCTTCAGACGTTCTGCAATGTTACTAATGAAGACATTGAACAGGACTGGCCCCAGGACCGATCCCTGCAGTACCCCACTGGTCACCCCCTCTTTCTAGACTGCACCACATTTACCACCACTCTCTGCCTCCTGTCTGTTAGCCAGTTTCTAACCCAGTTTACCACCCTTTCCCCCATGCCCAGCCTACCCAGCTAGTTTATCAGCTTCCTATGTGGGATGGTGTCAAAGGCTTTGCTGAAATCAAGGTAAGCATTGTCCACTGCCCCACCCTGATTCACTTCCTTTGTCACCCAGTCAAAGAAATCAACCAGATTTGTCTGACATGATGTCCCCACTGTGAATCCATGTTGTCTATGGTCCTGGGCTCCGATGGCTTCTAGATGCCCCACTATCCTTTCTTTAAGCAATGTCTCCATGATCTTCCCCACTACTGAGGTGAGGCTGAACAGCCTATTGTTCCCAGCCTCCTCCCTGCTGCAGGACTTCTGTAGAGGTACCACATGTACCCTCCTCCAATTCACTCGTGTTGAATGACTCAGTGAACATGGCCGCCAGAGGTACTGCTATCTCCCTTCGCAGTTCTCTTAATATCCTTGAGTGTATGCCATCTGGTTCTATCGCTTTGTCCACCTTCAATTTAGTGAGCTCCTGCAGGACTCTTTTGCCTTTGAATGGACTATTGTCCACCTCTTCACCCCCTTGACAACTGCTGTACTGTTGTGGCCCTTGCCCCTCCCACTCTTCTGTGAATACTGAATGGAAAGACACAGTGGATGTCTTGGGAGGAAAGCATGGAACTATCACTTCCAAATACCTAAACAGCACATACAGGCAAGTAACATTCGGCATTGACAAATGCTTGTTTTAGTTGTGTCCTGTCACATTGAGGGGTGGATGTGAGCACTGAGAGTGCGGTTGTTCAGAACAGACCGATAAAGTCAGTGTTTGCTTGCCTTAAAATGCTGGGAGGAAAGGGATTGAGAGATGCTCTCACACTGGCCAGGGAAGCGGGTGACAAAAACCCTGAACAGGTAGAAAGTCTATAGACATTTTGGTGGTGCAGGAAATTGGACATTTTACTGTTTTTCTGTTGCTGGTGACATGCTGGTACTGCTGTCTCGTGTAGCCACTGTGGTCCTCTCACTTACTAGATGACGGGCTGCAGGCTGCATCAGGAGAGCTGTGCCACGGATTGATTTTTGTATGTGCTACGTTTGGGTGGCACCAGTAGTGCCAGTTGGCCATGATACTGTCTGATAAGGACACGGGTATAAAGGGCTATTAGCAAATCAGATTTGTTTATTTTGATTGCCCATTTTATAAGCAGTGATATGTTGATCATTTAAAAGGGGTAAAGACTCATCCATGGGACTGGCCTGGTAACATGGTAGTAACATTTCCACTTGCAGTGCTAGCAACCTGAGTTCAAAGAAGGATTGTGCATCCCAAGAACAACTGTCTGGGCTGGGGGACAGCGAACTCCACAACGCAGCTGCCACCTGACCAAAGCCAGGCTGTAGTACAGCAAGAGCCCATTAATTGGGGGAGGGATGCTGCCAGATGCCAGCATGACCATATGCATGTATCACTGCATGTTGTCATTCCTTGGGTAGAACACTGTAAGGGAGAAAACACCTGCAGGCAAGATGATGTCGGCACCCTTGCAGGTCCCGCACTACTGACCGTAGCACCCATTCACCCACCCACCTGTTGGTCCAGGGCAAGTAGTGATGTATGTCCATGACTAGGTAGGTGTGGGAGCTGGGGGTGGCCAGCAGAAGAGGGAACACTTCTGTGAAATACAAGAGAAACAACAGAAGACAGCCACACTGGTACCCGAAGGTAAGTTCTTTAATAGAGATAGGCTGTCACAAATCCATTCAGCAGGTCAGCCCTCTACTCCTAAAGTGCCACCCTCCGAGTGCAGTCTTGTGAACAGTTTAACAGAACAAGGTAACCCTCTTGTCTGTTTTGTGAGTTCAGATCAACCTTTGGTCTCAAGTCTTGGAGGATTCAAACTGTGAACCTCTTGTTAGTGTACCAATGTACAGGCTCAGATAATTCTGTCTTGGGGCCAGATATCTTTGCCTATGGGCACCTAACCAGGTGTCAGAAATGAACCCTAAAAACTTTAACAAAGACCTCAGATTTAAAATGCTTCTCTAGCCAGTTTGGTATCACCATTCAAGCTTATGCCTAGTGTCAGCTATAACCATATATACTTCTCTAGCAAATGAAAGAAATTCAAAGACAGACCAAGTATGCTGTAAAAAGAGTTTTACTAAAATATATAATAATATGTAAAACATACAATACAGAACTATTTTATCACAAGACATACACATCTTTTTAAAAGAACAAGGTTTTAAACAGTGCAATTCTTACTTCAGTACTTAGATGTGTCTCTCTGTTCTAAATACCTGCTTAAAGTGCTCACAGATGTTTCTTTGTCAGAGTCTAGATAAAAGTGTCTCTGAAAGAAAACAGAATAATGTTTAAAAGCTGTTTTTTCCCACCTATTTGCATGAGGTCACCTAACTCCTCCCTGTCAGAATATGTAAAAAGAAATATCTATATAAAAACAGGATGTCTTTTCCAAGTATTAAATTCTGCAACCTCAGCATAACCCATGTTCTTCAAATGACTCTCTTTGATCTTAGGATAAGCTCCCCCTTCCAGGACATGAAAGCATCTTTTATGACTTCGCACCAAAATGTCACAACCTGCTCTTCTTCCTCTAAGCGTTATAAAACTTTAGGAGATCCTTGATCAAGGCCTGTTCTACTCTGTAATTAGCTTCTGGCCTTCCATGTAACACCTTGTGTCTAAAACCTCTGTGTGTGTGTGTGTGTGTGTGTGTATGTGTGTGTGTGTGTGTGTGTGTGTGTGTGTGTGTGTGTGTGATCTCACATGCTGTTTCAGCATTTCTCATGGGAGACAGTTCATAACTCATTTTTTTATTTTACAAAAAAATCATACAGTACTCAGAACTGGCTGTCCATGTCACAATCCCCCCACCTAGACTGAATTTGGGGGCTCTATCCCCTGCATGGGATGAGCTTCTCAAATCAGTTGACTCCTCAAAGAGACGAGACAGGCCATCTGAGTTCTGATTTTTGGCTCTAGCCCTATGTAATGTTGTCATATCATACCCTTGCAAAGCAAGACTCCATCTTAGCAATCTACCATTGTTCTTTCCCATCTGCCTCAGCCAAACCAGGGGGTTGTGGTCAGTCTGCACCACAAAATGCTACCCATATAAGTATGGCTCTAATTTCTTTAGGGCCCACACTATGGCAAGACACTCCTTTTCCACCGTGGAGTATGCTTGCTTCCTGGGAAGTAACTTCAGACTCAGGTATACTACTGGATGATCTGTCCCTTGACTGGGTGTCTGACTCAGTACTGTCCCAATACCCACATCTGAGGCGTCAGTCTGAACTATAAAGGTTTTGCTATAGTCAAGACTTGTCAAAACAGGAGCACTGCACAGTGTCTCTTTCAGTTTGGAAAAGGCTTCCTCACAGGCTGGGCCCCAGGTAATTTTCTTGGGCATCCTTTTCTTTGTCAGGTCCCATAGAGGAGCAGCCAGGGCACTGCAATTGGGTACAAATTTTCTGTAGTACTCTGCTGTCCCTAGAAAACTCCTTACCTGCTTCTGTGTTTCTGGTCTGGGCCATGCCTGGATTATCTCTATCTTTATTTGGTTAGGACAGAGCTGTCCCTGGCCTACCACATCCCCAAGGCATGCCACTTCTCCCATGGCCACCTGGCACTTTCCAGCTTTGACAGTGAGCCAGGCCCTCTGTATCCTGCCCAGCACTTCCCTAAGGTGGGATAGGTGTTCCTCCCAGCTGGTACTAAAGATGGCAGTGTCATCCAGGTGTGCCACAGGCGTACTCTTCAGCACCATTTAACACCTGGTTCACCAACATTTGGAAAGTGGCGGTGTTCTTCATTCTGAAAGGCATTACTTTAAACTCAAATAAGCCTATTGGAGTGATGAAGGCTGACCTCTCCCTAGCTTTGTCTGTCAACTCTACCTGCCAATACCCCTTTGTCAGGTCAGTCATCATAAGGTAGGTCGCCACTCCCAACTTGTCCAGGAGTTCATCTGTCCGGGGCATCGTGTGGGCATCTGACTTTGTGACTGCATTCAGTCCACGATAGTCCACACAGAAATGAGTAGAGCCATCTGGCTTAGGCACAAGGACTACGGGTGAGGCCCAGGGGCTGTGGGATCTCTGGATTACCCCTAAATCCAGCATCTCCTCCACTTCCCTCTTAATGTCCTTTTGGACAGCCTCTGACACCCGATATGCTGTCCGCTGTATGGGCATCTGTGTCCCTGTCTCCACATCATGCGTTGCTAAGGGGGTTAGTCCAGGATTGGTGCTAAACAATGGGGCAAAGTCTTCTAAAACCTCCCTTACTTTCTGTATCTGGTCCAGGGCCAGTTGGGAAGACAATTTAACTGCCTCCACAGAGGATTCACACTTACTTTCCTCCAGCAAGTCCAGAAGGGGGTCTCCTTCATCCATCCCCTCCCCATGACTACACACTGCAAACACCATGTCAGCCCTATTTGTATATGGCTTCATTATGTTGACATGGTACACCCTTTCTGTCTGTCTTCTGTCGGGTAACTCTATAATGTAGTTCATGTCATTTACCTTCCTAACCACTTTGTACAGTCCTGCCCACTCAGCCTGCAGTTTGTTTTTCTGGACCAGAATAAGGACCATGACTTCCTGACCCACCATGTACAAGTGAGCTCTGGTTCTGTGGTTGTACCACACTTTTTGTTTTTGTTAGGCAGCTGCTAGGTTGCTCTTTGCTGTCCCCATAAGCTCCTTCAGCCTTTCCCTAACCCTGAGGACGTAATCCACAGTGGGAGTTCCCTGTGTGGTGTGTTTGCCTTCCCAGTTCTCCCGGATCAAGTCTAGGGGCCCATGTACCCGGCGTCCATATAAGAGTTCGAAGGGGGAAAATCCTGTCGACTCTTGGGGCACCTTCCTGTATGCAAACAACAGGTGGGGAAGGTATTTCTCCCAGTCCCTCCCATGCTGTTTAGCAAACACCCGGAGCATTGACTTTAAGGTACCATTGAATCTTTCCACAAGCCCATTGGCTTGTGAGTGATACTGGTGTCATGCATCTCTGCACCACCCCACACTTCTCCCATAAACATTTCATCAGGTCCGACATGAAGGAACACCCTTGATTGGTGATTACCTCCTGCAGAAACCCAACATGGGAGAAAATCCCAAGTAAGGCATCTACCACTTTGTCTTTCCTCAGAGAGGATAGGGCGACTGCCTCTGGGTACTGGGTGGCATAATCCACCACAGTCAGGATGAATCTCTTTCCTGAGGAGCTGGGGGTATTTAAAGGACCCACGATATCCATTCCCAGTCTCTGGAAAGGCTCCTCCACTATAGGCAAAGGAATCAGGGTGGCTTGGGTTTTCTTGCCAGCCTTCCCTATTTCTTGGCACTGGTGACAAGACCTGTAATACTCCTTCACCTGCTGGGTGAAGTTAGGCCAGTAGAAATTCTGTGCCAACCGCTGAGTAGTGTGCATGATTCCCAGATGACCAGACAAGGGAATATCATGTGCAATCTTGAGCAACTGCTCACGATACCCCTGGCAAACGACAAGTTGCCTGCCTAGCACCCCCCTTCTGTCTGCCCAGCCTGAGTATACATAAGTCCATTTTCCCAATAAACCTTATGTCTGCTGTCACCTCCCTGTGCTCTGTCAGAGTCTGCTCAAGCCCTCAGCTTCTCTAAATTAGGGTCACTCCTCTGAGCAGCTGCAAACCCCTCACACATTCCCAAGGCATGGGACAGGTCCCATTCAGTCGCTAAACTAGGGTCCCTAGCACTAGCGTCAGGGCACTCCAGATCACTGTCAATCCCAACTCTCTGACAATGGGTCACCCCTCCCTTTTCAGAGTAACCCTCTGTAACTGTGTGGTTACTTGCTACTGGGGAAATTTCTACCCCCTCTTCATTAATCTCCATATCAGGCGACACAGGCTGGGGAACCAGCCTCTCAGTGATTTCCACAATGGCTTCTGTGGGGTTCAGGGAACTACAATTTTCCCTTGCCTCTTGGCTATGGGTAACTGCAAATACCAGCCCCTGTTTTAGATTGTTGCCCAGGATCACATCCACTGCTAAGGTTTTGGCTACAACCACCTGTTGCACAGTTCCCCATTTCACCCCAGTCTAAGAGAACACTAGCGAGGGGTAATGTTTTCTCCCCTCCCGAAAAGTCCTGTACAGTGACGTATTTATTGGGTATAAGCTGACCAGGCTGTACCAGATCCCCCTTTACCAAGGTCAAGGATGATCCTGTGTCCCTTAACCCTTGCGTCTGTACACCATTCACCATGACTGGGTGCATGTGTTCCCTCATGTTCACTGGCATGCTTCCAGGGACAGACAAACAACCTACCTCCTTTTTAGCATCCTGTTGTATATTATTGCTCACCTTTTTGGGACACTGTCTGGCAATATGCCCAGTTTCTTTACACAACCAACATTCATTTCTTCTCAGAGAAATCTTTTCTCTGAAACCTGGGGCTAACTGGTTTTGGTGGAGGCAGTGAGGGTTTTAGCTGCCCTGAAGGCACACTTTTCCCTTTTTGTGCTGCCACACCCATCCCATTTGCTCTCAGAGCAGGTCTGCTCTTGGCATAGGGGTCTGAGAGTTCAGCAGCCTCTAGCACTGTTTTGGGATCTCGGTCCTCTAGCCAGGTTTTTAGCTCTGCTGGGCAAGTCCAATAAAGCTGTTCTAATAAAATCACATTTTCAATTTTATCAGCAGATTTTGCCTCAATTCCTTCCCACCAACGTTTTAAAAACTAACGTTGTTTCATGGCTAGCTCCTTGTAGCTCATGTCTGGGCTTCTCCTGAGCTTACAGCATTTAGCTCTGTATGATTCAGCAGTTAATTCAAACTTTTTTAACAGGGCAGCTTTTAGTTTGCTGTAATTATCACTGTCCTCATTGTCCATTTGACCCAATGCATCCCGAGCTTTCCCAGTAAGTAATGGGGATAGCTGGAAGCTCCAGGACTCTGTAGGAATTTTAGCCTGAATTCTTTTTCAAAAGAATTTAAAAAGGCATCCATATCCTCCCCCTCTCTACATTCGGCTATTAATTTGGAATTCAATTTGTAACCCCAGTCCTGCAGTCCCAGTTAAACCCAAGCCACTTACCTGCTCTGGTACCACTGTTCGGAGTCGTAGCTTCTCCAGTTCATGTTGCCTCTGGCACTCCTCTCTCCTCTCCTCTGCAGCTCGCTGGCACTCACGCTCCTCACGGTCTGCATCTCGGCATTCTCACTCTGCCTCATGGTCCGCCTCTCGTTTCTGTTGTTCTCTCTTCTCCTGGAACTCCAGCTCTACCCTGCACAACTCAATTTGCAGTCTGAGTACCTCTGGATTCAGGATACTGGTGACCTTCCCCTGCTGCTGTGGCCCTTCACTGACAGTGGCCCTGTTGCCCTCCTCTTCGGCTCTGGACTGGCCCCTAGCCCTGCCACACTCGAGGTTTGATCCTTTCCAATCACGGTCTGTGACTCGCTTCTCTGGGTATCTGCTACCATCAGGGCATCTATGAGGTTCTGCTTTTTGGTTGTCACATCGAACGGGACTCCTCTGTCCCAGCACAACTGCTTTAGGTAATCTACAGTGTGCCTGCTGTAGTTGGAAGCCATCTTCTTCCCTGACTATGGCTACTCTGACTTGCACTTTAGGAAAAAAAAATAAAATGGGTAGGAACTTGACTGTATGCCAAGTGATATAGTTCTGTTTTCTTTTTAAAATAAAACTCTGCCTTTTTCTTCCTTTGCAAGTAAGCTTACAGTCTCAAGCTGACACAGAACAATAAAAGCTTGTGATACCAAAGTTATGCCACTGCTGCCAACCAATCTGTCACAAACCCACTCAGCAGGTCAGCCCTCTACTCCCAAAGTGCCAACATCCGAGCACAGTCTTGTGAATAGTTTAAAAGAACAAGGTAACTCTCTTGTCTATTTTGTGAGTTCAGATCAACCTTTGGTCTCAAGTCTTGGAGAGATTCAAACTGTGAACCTCTTGTTAGCATACCCAATGTACAGGCTCAGATAATTCTGTCTTCAGGGGGCCAGATATATTTGCCTACGGGCACCTAACCAGGTGTACAGAAATGAACCCTTAAAAACTTTAATAAAGACCTCAGATTTAAAACACTTTTCTATCCAGTTTGGTATCACCATTCAAGCTTATGCCTAGTGTCAGCTATAACCATATATACTTTTCTAGCAAATGAAAGAAGTTCAAAGACAGACCAAGTATGCTCTAAAAAGAGTGTTACTAAAATAGATAATACTATGTAAAACATACAATACAGAACTATTATATCACAAGACATACACATCTTTTTAAAAGAACAAGGTTTTAAACAGTGCAATTCTTACTTCAGTACTTAGATTTGTCTCTTTGTTCTAAATACCTGCTTAAGGTGCTCACAAATGTTTCTTTGTCAGAGTATAGATAAAAATGTCTCTGAAAGAAAACAGAATAATGTTTAAAAGCTGGTTTTCCCCACCTATTTGCATGAGGTCACCTAGCTCCTCCCTGTCAGAATATATAAAAAGAAATATCTATATAAAAACAGGATGTCTTTTCCAAGTATTAAATTCTGCAACCTCAGCATAACTCATGTTCTTCAAATGACTCTCTTTGATCTTAGGATTAGCTTCCCCCTTCCAGGACATGAAAGCATCTTTTATGACTTTGCACTAAAACATCACAACCTGCTCTTCTACCTCTAAGTGTTATAAAACTTTAGGAGATCCTTGATCAAGGCCTGTTCTACTCTGTAATTAGGTTCTGGCCTTCCACATAACCTCTTGTATCTAAAACCTGTGTGTGTGTGTGTGTGTGATCTCACATGCTGTTTCAGCATTTCTCATGGGACACAGTTCATAACACATTTTTTTATTTTACAAAAAATCAATACAGTACTCAGAACTGGCTGTCCATGTCACATGGACCACAATGAGAACATGAACATTCACGTAGGCTGCTTTCACTGGTTATTGAGATGTAGCCTGGGGACAAACATGCATCATTAAAAACCACCACTGGGTACAGGAGGAGCTGGTGCAGCTATTCTGAAAATACCCCCCGGGGAAATGGTGTGAACAGGTCTTTCATTCACATGCATGCATGTGCATTTATTTATTTATTTCCTTTTCTCCCAACATCTCCCAGCTAATGCCTCTTCTACCTCCTTATCCCCAAACCTGGCACTTGTTTTCTCTTAAACTTATTACCATGGTAATCCAATATCCTCCAATGTGGGGGAGGGAGGTGTTTGCTAATGTTCTGATGCTTATTCTGTATGCCAGTTCTGCCTGCAATGGCCCCCTTGCCTGCATGTGCACATACTGCAAGTGCTGAAATCAGAGAAATTTTGAGCACATCATGGCAGCCGGTACTGAAGAACTGTGCTGCATATGCATTTCTGAGGGTCCCAGCATGGTACATGATGTGCCATTTAAAATTGGAGAATACCACCCTAATGACAGTTGCCAGCCTCTCAGTCCTTGAGCCACAGTCAGTTTGTGGGTTAGGAAGTCCCCAGATATGACCAGAGGATGAAGAGGACAGCCATTGGACAAAGACTGTAATTCAAGGAAAATTAAACTAATTTACACCATACAAAATAAATACCATAGAAAGGTGAAGAAATTAATCAATCAATGGAGATGAATCTGCAGCCAGCTAGAGTATAAATAAGGGATGTCACTGGATAGCAAGCCCATATTCATTTGTAGAGTATTCTCACCTTATCAGTTAGAATCAAGAAGAAAAAAAAAGGAAATTCAATTGACAATGAGGCTAAGTAAGTCAACTGTCATTTGAAGTATTGACTTAAAGCAGCAACAAGTGTTATTGGGAAACATTTGGACTTGCTCTTTTTTTTCTGTTCCAGACAGCCCTTATACTTGGTTTAGAACAATAGAAGACCATTTGTCCATATAAACTGTTCCCCGCCTTAGTGGGTACACATCTACCTGTTCCCCAACAGATATTTTTCAATTTTATCCTTAAATTCCATTAGTTTTTAACTATTCACCACTTTACTATTCCAGACTCTCCCTGTTCTATTTATAAAAGAATAGTATACACCATTCTTTATCACTGTTTTTAACTTAATCTGTTTTTCATGTTGTCTCAACCCCTTTGGCTTCTCCTGCATCTCCAACCCCATTTACCTCATCAGTTCTTTGTCATTTTATTATTCTAAATAACATCACTAGATCTCCTCCTTCTCTTCTTTGTTCTAAAGAAAAAAGTCCTGCCCTTTTTAATCTTTCTTTATATACATATCTACCTAAAGTTCCAATCATCCTAGTATATCTTCTCTGCACTCCTTCAACCCTCTTTATTTCCTTCTCAGTGTACGGACTCCATAGCTGGGACCCAAAATCCAAATATGGACTAACATAGGTCCTATATACTGGTACCATACATCCCACTGACTTGTTCATAAAACCCCTTTTTATATTTCTCAGCATGTTATTTGCTTTTTGTATAGCCACTGTTCGTTGTCTATTATAATTCAATTTATTGTCAATTGCTATCCCACAGTCTTTTTTCTCATCAACTTCCTTTAATTCTTTTCCATCTAGTATATACCTATTTTTACTCCCATTCCTTTTTCCTAGGTACATCACCCCTTATTTCTCTGTACTGAATTTCATCTTATTCTTTCTAGCCCAGATTTCTATTGTTTTTAAATCCCCTTTTAACCTTTTCTGCTGCTCCATTGTTCCCACTGGGCCTCCTACCTTAGTATCATCAGCAGACTTCACCACCTGATTTATAACCCCTTTATGCAAGTCACTGGTATATAGTGAAAATAAAACAGGTCCCAACACAGATCCTTGAGGGACCCTGCTTACCACTTTAATCAATTTAGATAGTTCACCTGTTATTCTTACTTTTTGAGTCCTATCGCTCAACCAATTTCTTATCCATACGACAATACGACTATCCAATCCCATTTTTACAAGTTTTTCAATCAACTTGTCATGTGGCACCTTGTCAAAGGCTTTTTGAAAATCTAAAAATATTACATATATGGGTATGTTATTGATTAGTTTTTCATTTATATTTTCACAGAAGCATAAATGGTTTGTACCACATGCTCTATTTTTCTTAAAACCATGCTGTTTCTCATCCGTATATCCCAATAAATTCAAACCTTCCTCTATTTTTATTTTCAATATACTCTCAGCGACTTTTCCCAAGATTGCAGTAAGGCTTACTGGCCTATAATTTGACATTAATGATCTCTTACCCTTTTTAAACAAGGGCACAACAAAATCCTGCCTCCAATCTTCTGGTACTTCACCTGTTCTAAAGAACTCGTTAAATAGCCAAACTAATGCTTGTGATATTAAAGGTAGTACCTCCTTGATTATTTGTTTGTAATTTTTGACCAGAAAAGGAACACTAGTCTGTGAAAGCTTGTCTGTGGGTGCATCCTGGGGGGTGGATTACATGGATCTGTTTTATTGATGGAGGAATGTTGGCCATGACACTGAGGAAACTCCCCTGCTCTTCTTCAAAAAGTGCCATGGGATCTTTTACTTCCAACTGGACAGTGATCAGAGATGGCCAGTTTAATGTCTCATCTGAAGGACGGCATCTCACCAATGTGGGACCCCCCCCAGACTGCACTACAATGTCAGTTAAGGGTATTACCCCAATGTGGCAAACCCACTCATCCACACCCCACTCATCACTCGCTGTCACAGACCTTCACCTGTGTTCACCCCTCACCATGCCCTCATGCCTACGCTCAACCCTTTGCAAAGGTAGCACACCTTGGACACTTGGACCTTCTGAACCTAGTCACCAGTCCTCCTGCTTAAAGCCAAGGCCAACTACTCAAACACCAGATGAAGTGTGGGTTCTGTCTTACCAAACCTCACTTCATTCCTTTCCCTGTATGAGGAAGGAATATGTTTTCAAATTGCTTAAACAGATTTAGCGTGCCTCTTCAGAATGATGGGTACCCCTTACATTCACAAATTATACCCTTTTTATTAAAATGCACTGCCAGTCTGTACATTGTGCTTAATAAGAACTATTTTATTTCACAATATATTTACACATTGGCCACAACAGAACAAAAGTGCTTGCAAGAGAAAACATTGAAAATAGGGTGAGTTAAACCACAAAACGCAAATTTAGCTTTCCTACTGTATACTTAGGTTCAAACTTTAAGATGAAGATGTGGAATAAGACAGTCTCTTGCCTTTGGAGAACTTGAGTCCACAATCGGAGTTCTCTTCCTTTCAGTCTCGCCATCGGGTCAGATGTGTAGCCCACACACTAATGCCCCCCTTCTCCTCTGACTGTGAACCAGACTCTGTTTTTTTAATAGAGCCAGCTCCCGCATCTCAGCCATGTCTCTCACACCTATAAACATTACGTTTGAAAAAAGGATGCTATATAATTTACTGCATTATCGCAAAAACAAAATACACTTAGCGTCAACTGTATCACTTTTCAGACCCCCAAGAACAGATAAATCTTGTCACTCAAATTATCCTCCTTGTAAACTATTTGATAAACAGCAGGTCCATCTGTCCACATGTGCTGACTTTTAGAATTTGACCTGGCTGACCTCCCAGTATTCGATGGAACCTTTCACTCTGCCAATTAATTGTATGAAAACATTAAGCTGCCGCACAGGAGAGCTATAACAGGCAGGACCGCCTTTCATGTGAACAACAGGGATTTTGATTAGTGAACTTTAAAAATCATCAGGACTCATACATTATCTTCTCAGCTAACTGTATTAAAACATTAGTATTCCACAATTACCTGATTTGGGGCTAGATCCCACAGTCTTTCAATCTTCTGGTCGAAGAGGCAAGCATACTGCCTACTAAGTCACTGACACTTGTTCTCCTGTCTTGTAAGGTAACCACAACAGTATGTATTTTTTTGTTTTTATCCCTTGTACCCTTCCCCCAGGTCACAACTGGAAATGGGCTTCGGTTTAGTGTGCCTTTCCCAGGTACCAATTTTCACATTAATTAATAAATAAAAAGCTTCCCTACCTTTCCCCCTCTTTATTTATATTTTTGCTTCCCTTCCCCGCACTGTTGATTTTTTCTACATCTTTCTACACATGCAGTATAACAGATGGAGGGTTTACTATGGAACACAAGGATTTAAAATTTTGCACAGTTCTGTAGGTAGAATGTCAGCCCCCTCCACCGACAAACATTTAATGATCTTGTGTGCTCCTCTGTGGATGTCAGACTGGAAACTGCAGTCATTTTTGTGGATTTGTCCAAAGCCTTCGACCTGGTGGACCACTTCCTATTGCTTGATATATTGAGAGGCCTGGGTATAAAAGAGGGACCATGGAACTGGATGAAGTCATACTTAATGGGGCATACCCAGTGAGTATTAGCTACCCAAAGTCTTTCAAAAACTCAAAATTTAAATTGTGGGGTACCTCAGGGGTTTATCCTGGGACCCCTTTTCTTTTTGTTATTTACTAATGAATTACCACAAGTAGTGTAACATTCAGCCCTAAGACTGTATGCTGATGACACAGCTATAGTTGCTTCCGGGATTAATTTAATAGAATTGCAAAATAAACTTCAGAATGATTTTGATAACGTGGGTTAGTGGTTCGCCAGGTCGAGGCTGAGGATGAATGTAAATGAGACAAAACTGTTACATTTTACATCAAGAAGGACTACATCTCAACTTTTATACTAACGGACAATAAGGAAAACATTGAGCAGGTTGGTAAGTATAGCTATCTGAGAGTAACTTTTGATGAGCATTTAAGTTTCACTGGTCATATTACAGCACTGGTAGAGAAGAGAAGAGAAATAAGAACTAGGTGCTCACAGATGAGCTACAAAATGTGTGAATGTGCCAGTCAGAAAGAAAATAGCAAAACAACTGTTAATTCCCACATTGGAATATGGAAACATAATTTATCGCACAGCAAACAAAAATTTGCTGAGCAAATTAAATAGGATCACTATAGAATTGCTAGATTTGTATTACGGTGTAATTTCAATACACATCACTGTACCATACTTTCCAGGTTAAATTGGTAAACATTAACAGCAAGAAACACTAAAACATGGCTAAAACTTCTTCATAAGTACTTAACTTGCAACCTGGTTCATTGCATCACATGTACAGTATTTGGCAGAGATAGTAATACAGTTTGAGAGTTTAAAAGATCAGTTCTCCCCCTTCCAGTCTTCCCTGCTGGACAAAATAAAACACCCCTCCCCGACCTTGGAGGTAAGCCTGGATAAGTACTTCCCTTTCAATCCCAGAGTCCTCTGATGCTGTCCTCTCCATCTGCTGTCCTTGCCTTCTCTGGACCCTTCACAGCCTCGGTAGCACCACAAGAGCTCCTCGAATCCCCCCAGAGAATGCCACACCCGGTGTCCACTGCCTTTTAACAATACCCCCCTTCCTCACTCTAGGCTATGCTCCATCAAACACAAAATATGGAGATAAAACTGAGATTTCAAGCAGCATTACCTTGGAATGATCTGCTGTTTACAGTTCACACTTTGTCTTCACGTCATGATTTTACAAATGCCTTGGATGAATGTTTCCCACGTAGATGTAAATGTGTATAGATGGAATAATTGTTACTGGTAATGTCTTTAAATTAGACACATGTGTAACTAACTGTATATTAAGACTGTTTTCAGGTATTTTGTGTATTTTACAGCAACTGATAGGATTTAAAACAGGACTGTCTTGTAAACAGGGTGTAATAACCCTTATGACATGTTTTTCCTGTATAAAAATAAAGTTTGTATCTATCTTTATCTAAAAAAACACAATAAAAGGTGTCATATGGCCTAGGACTCAATTTTATCTGCTGCTGGGTAAGCAGCAGAGATTTCACGGGCAAACAAGTATGGATAGAAGGGGAATTTATCATGGTCAGGTCAGCAAAGGAACAGTAGAAATTCAAACTATGACTAGTACTTCATTTGTATGTATCTGTAAGGAAGGGAGGAGAAGAAAGTGCCTGACTAGCATGAAATGCTGGCAGTCACATGAGGGTATCACCCATGGGAAGCACTTTATAATTTTCTACATTAATTTGAAAACAGACTTCTAGCACCTTATCAATGAGGTTGGGTGCCATTTCCGCTTCCATTTGGTGGATGGGCACCTCTTTTTTTGGTTACTTCTTCTTTTTACGTTACTACACTCAGAGCAGCCTTTCTTTATTATTTAGATTACATTGCTGCCTATCCATGTTTATGACAGTTATTTCTTTTTTTATTCTATGTAGATTTTTATCCTTTCCAATGCCGTCACCTCAGGGAGATAACCTGTATGCCAGGGATAGATCCTATTCAGGTGATTTATGCTATCATTTGTATGGCAGGAATTCAGTTCCCTTTTTTCCTTCTATGATACACCATCATCTCTTTGGCATGGGCTGTGCCCAACAGCCTTGGCAATTCAGCATATTCACTGCAGAAGGAGCAAGCTCCCTGGTCTGCCTGTAGGGGTCACTGCGTGCCAGAACCTGCCACCAACCCTCCTTCCCCAGCTGAAGTGTACTGCCATCTGGCAGCTGCTCACAGCTCAGCTTGCCTCCCAACGTGGTGACCAGAGTCCTCTCCTCAACCCGCCCTGCCAGCACGGCAGAGTGGTGTGCTGTTGCTGCATTATTGAGCAGCCTAGTGACGTCTTTTTTGGTTTTAGGAAGAACATATGGATTTAGTTTCTGCACTAGGGACACAGAAACTATGTGCCCACTGTTACTTACAACTATACAGTAATTCTGTTTCTGCATTACTGTGTTTTTTAAATAAAATTGGAACCAGCTCAATCACAGTGTGCATCAAAAACAGTAATGTAGTAACAAGTTTATTCATAACATGTGGAAAAAAAAGAATTCTTCATAGAGATGACTCTCATTTTTTATGGGTTCTAAAGTTTACATGTGTTCAGATTAAAACAATATATATTTTTATGTAAAGAATATATGAATACAAGGAAATATACCCACCAAGGGGTGTTAATTAGATAATAAGGCCGTGTGTGCCCAAAGAGTAAGTGACTTTATGTAAGCAATAATACCCAACAGGGTGGGCAGTATTGGGCAATACAGGACTGCCCAGGGGTGTAATGATGCCCAACGTTGCAGGCGGAGTGCCTTATAGCCCCTAGATGGTCTGGTATGGCCCAATACCGCTTACCCTGGAGGGTATTATTGCACTTAGAAAATGGCCCACTGTATTTTGTGTGTAAAAAAAAATATCGGTCATGTTTAAATGTGAAAACTCTCAGTTTTTGATTATTTTAAAATAAAACAGTTCCTCCGCCTGCATTTGAATGCTGTTTTTTAACCTAGGACTTTTGTCCTTGAGCCACTGTAGTTTTTTGTTTATGAAGTGGTTGTCATGGTTTCCTGCCCCCTCACCTGACTGCTTTATTTGACTGTCTTGTTGGGCATTTTATTATTTTTTTTTCCTTTAACATGCTTTCTTTCATGTAGTGTTTTATTTTTCATGTACTGAACTATTCATTTCATGATTGTTTGGGGACTCTACCCAACGAACGGACGAGCTGAAGGGAAAGACACATGTTATGTTGACATGCACATTTTTTGTTTTTTATTATCCATTTTGAACTGTGTAAATGAAAGGGGCTATAGTTTAAAGCCCTGTGAATGGATCAGGAATCATCAGGGGAGTGGTGGTGGTGGCAGATGAGAATCGCACTGCAGGCGGGCAAGTGATCGGGTCAGTTTTGTAAAGAAATAGAAAAAAAAAAAAGACTAGCACTCAGGGCACTGACCCACACAGATACAGTCCCACAAAGTTTTTTACCTGCGCTCTGAAATGGAGCATTGCACTCCAAAGAAGGGTTGCTAGCCCAATACACAATCACAGACAGCCCAAAATTTGGCATCACAATCAATCAATCAATCAATCAATCAATCACATCTTTATTTATTCAGGCGAATCTCGTTGAGCACAGCTCATTTGCAAGATGGACCTGATAAGGTCAAGGTTAATAACTGATACCTATACAGATATAATCAAAACACTTATATATACAGTAAGAAAAAGGCAGAAATTGATTAAACATAACAGTACAAGGTAGGACAATGAAAGCAGACTAGAAAATCTAATGTATACAGTACATATCAACTATGGAGGTATCATGACATACAATCAACATATGGCACCCAGAACTTCCAAGGTTCCTGGGCAAGCCAATGTAGACAAGGAGACACAGTGATTGAGTGACTGAGAAATGGTGATCACAGCCTCTGGTGAGTGACAAGGTAGGAAGGGGTATGAGGGACTAGAACAGGGGCTGGGGCTAGACAAGAGGTGTGTAGGAATGATAAGGGCTAAGGTAAGGTAAGGGCCAGGAGTGAGTGGGTGAGGATTATAGCCAGAAGTTGAGAGATCTGTGGAGATAAATTAATCAGGAACAGAAATGTGATAATATGAAGGCTGCCTGAGAGGGAGATCAGTGGGGATAAGTTATAGGGAAGTGGATTGCCAAATTAGGATGGCTAACAGAGGGGAGAGGGTTAGGAATGTGAATAAATTAGAACTTGTGGAAGCAGTTGCATTTATCTGGGAAGAGACTTAGGTAAAGATGTTTGAAGGATGCTAATGATATCCAGTTAAACAGCTTCAGGTTATAGCTGCAATGTTATAGAGAAATGCACCAAATCAATTATTTTAAATCAAAAGTAAGATTTATTCCAAGCTGGAACATAAATGAATTCACCACCTCACACTGCCCCAGCGATTCAGCTCCAAGCCTTCCTCAGGGGGCGTGGCCTGTTTTTGCACACATGACATTTTTATAGGTTGCTTGACTATAACATCACAGCATCTGAAGTCCAAAGCAGACTTGTTGTAAATTTTATTATAAAATGGGCAAAGGATTTCAAGCAATCTGATTGGTTGTTAGCTGTGCATTAGATGTGTCTAATGCACAACTAAAACTAGAACCCCCATTTAGAATACACAGGCCCATTTTATAAGTGCAATAAGCCACTCTGAGGATGTGCATTAGACAGTTCTAATGCACAGCTAGGGGACGGGATGCACTCGGCCTGTGGCCTCGTGCCTCACTACATTTCCCTAGCCGTGTATTAGAACTGTCTAATGCACACCCCATCTTGTCTTATTGCTTACTTAAAGAGCCACTGCTCACTCAAATGGCTTAACTTATTAGCTTATTATTATATCCAGCTTCAAACAATAAGAATATTAAAAGTAAGGATTTAAATAAACATATGTACAGTATTCTTATTATTTTTGTTTATATATTTTACTTTTAATATTCTTATTGTTTGAAATTGGACATAATGCGTGTAACTCAGCCATTTTTAGGAATTGTTTCACCAAATTTTCAACATGGACTTTTTGGGACTCCACCTCAGGCACACCGGTGGTGAAATTTCATTATTCAGTCCTGAAAGATGATTTTGCACAGTGACTGCAAAATCACCTTATGGGCCAGATTAATGAAATGACAGTTGCAGTGTTCATGAGATGGAGTCCTAAAAAAGCCATGCTGAAAATTTGGTGAAAAAATTCCCAAAAATAGCAATGTTATGAACATATGTTCAAAACACCATTGAAATACATTATACGGCACTTACCTTTAATCCTTATTTTACAGTTTGGCTTTGAAGAGTGCAAACGTGTCTTGGCCCACAGAAGATGACAGCCTACAACCTTCAGTGGTAAGTATAGGGTAAGGGGTGTGTGGGGGGAGGTGGGTGCTCAGTGGGAGGGTCTGGATGGGGAGGAAGATGATGGGACTGTTATTTTCAGATTTAAAAATTAAAAGACATCGGGGACTGTTTTCTTTTTACAGGTTAATGTCAAATAAATATTTCGGGACATTGAGGGTGGACTCCCCAGTGTCCCACACTGCTGGGGGGGCTTGTAATGCCGACACAGGGATTAGGCCCCCTGATATTGTCACTTTCAATAAAGCAAAGAGGGGGGGGCATCTGACACCAAGGGTGGGCATCCTGGTCTCAGATAATACAAAAAAAAAATAAACAAGGGACTAGAGGATGGTGATCAGAGGGTGGTTGGTGCCACTAGATACTGGGAAATACACTGGGACAGTGATCAGGGAGTGAAGGGTGCCACTAGACACCAGGGAAAACAAGGGGGCTTACAACTCACGCTGCAGCCAGCAACAGGAGTTCAGCTGCTGCTGCAGAACTAAATAAAATCTGCTGTTCTCATACAGAGAAAATGGCGGAAGGCTCCTCTAGCTAAGCTGGGCACCCGGGATTTTGTGTGCCCAGAAAAAGTATTTCTGGGGCTAATTGTGAAAAACAAACACCAGAATCTAGCTAAACAGGGCCCGTTTAGCTAGGTTTTGGTGTTTGTTTTGTAAAATGACAACATTTTTATGTAGTTTCCATGCTTTTTAGTTGATGAAAAAAAACAAGATGGCAGCTTGCGAAACAGGATTTTTTTCCTCACAAAAAAGGAACAGATCTCACGAGAATGAATCCTTTGTCGAAATTTTTACCTCTATCCTGAAAAATTAACTTCCTGTCGGAAATAATGGGAACTTAAAAACTGAATAACTTTGCAACAGGTTAATATTTTCACACCAAACAAGCACTGGCAGTTGTTACCCAAGTTCTTTCTACCATAAAACAATCACACCAAAATTCCACACTGTTTGAGCACAAGGCGATGAGGAAAAAACTGCAAAAAGTGATGACCTTTAACTTTTTTACACTGTCTGGATCTCAGAATCTGCACATCCAACCGGAATGAAACTTGTCATGTCAAAGGATATACCCACAGGACAGTGTATATCAAATGTTGTGCAAATCCATTGATTGGTTACAAAGTTATTAAAGTACAAAATTTGAGGTTTAATATTAAACAGATTACTCAGTCCTAATTATAGGAGCATGACTATGCCTATGTGTGTGTGTGTGTATATATATATATATATATATTTGTAACATGGCATGAAAAAGAAAAATGAAATGAAGCACTCAGATAGGTGCAAACACACCATG
Source organism: Neoceratodus forsteri (assembly GCA_016271365.2). Taxonomy (NCBI): domain Eukaryota; kingdom Metazoa; phylum Chordata; order Ceratodontiformes; family Ceratodontidae; genus Neoceratodus; species Neoceratodus forsteri. The sequence continues at coordinate 193,810,844 of JADMNL010000024.1, read as the reverse complement.
TGGTACAGTAGAAACCATGGTCTAATACCATAGTAGATCGTGGTTTGTATTGTAATACCTTGGCAATCCACTACAGGTAAGAAGCAGTATACAAGTGAAAGCAATATGCAAATAGCTTGCAGTGTGTAGTTGTCCCAACTTGAATTTACTAAGAATTTTTCTGGCACAGGATTTTTGACTTTTTCAAGATTGTTCAGTGTTGTAATTACAACAGCAGTTCATGAGTTACTAAAGATTGTACATTTAAACTCCACATATACTGTTAATTATGCTGCAGCAATATTTCTGTAGAAGTGAACAGTTACATACTGTTACCATCCCTTCTGATCTACTGCTTTCTAAGCAACTGTGGGTGCAATGCATTGTGGATGATTGAATAACATTATCCGGCCTAGCCTTGTCTTGGTGAATACACAGTGGTAAAGATGAGCATGCAGCCTCTATAACCGAAAGCAAAAATAACAGACACTGAGATAAACAAAGCAAAATGAAAGAGAGACGATACTTCTGTGGGTGAAAAGAAAAATAAATTGGGAGACACGAAAAGAAATCAAAGAAACAGACTAACAATAGTAGTCAAAACAAGTATTTGAAAGGTGACAGCAGTAAACGTTATGTTGTTCTATGTCCTGCTGAGTTAGGTAGTTTAGAGGGGAAAAAAAGTGAAAATAATATTCCGCAAAATAGTAGTTGTTAAATAAAGCGTTTTTCAGATTGGCTTAGTTCAGTACGTTTGGAGAAAAGGTGCTTGTGCTACTAGGATTGTGTGACAGCCACCTATTGGTCTGCAAAGGAACTGGAGGAAGAAAACTAAAATGTACCATAGCACACTCCCATCATGCAGTGCAGCCCATATTTTCTAATACATATAGAGGAAAATCAAAGCACCTAGAATAGAAAGTAATTTGCAAGTTTTTGAAAAGTTATAAAATATGTTTTGATGTTAGAAAGCTTACAGCTTGTAATGAAAGTTATTTTAACAAAAGTGAAATAGCCGCCACGATATTTCCAATAGGTGTGTTCCAATTGTTTTCAAGTATATGTACAACATGTTTAATAGCTCAATTTATAGTATTCTGAAAGTAAATCAGTGTGATTGTACTCATTTATTCAAAGACTATTAGTCATACACTCATTTCCATGTTACAAGCGGATTAAGCCACTCGAAAGGATGGGTCTACAGTGGAATTAATCCATGAGTTTGTTAGTTGGACCCACTTTCATTGTGATACAATTGATTAACCCCCACCATGGATTAATACCACAGTAAATATCTTCTCGTGGCTTAATCCTCATGTATATATATAGATAGATAGATAGATATAGATATATATTATAGTGCTGCAGTTGTGCCACTATATTTAGGGGTTGAACTGGGGTTTCTATGTTAAAGTTTAAATTTTGTACTTTAATATCTTCGCAACCGTTCAATGGATTTACATGAAATTTGGCATGCCTGGTCTTCTTTGGTAGCTCTCTGTCATGTCTTCAAATTTCAAAGATTTGCATGCAGCAAGAGACAGTGCTCACTCTTTTAGTAAAGCTTTGTTTTCTGGAATTGGAGCGGACAATCCCTTTATATGTGAAGATCTGAATGCGGCTGCATCAACATCTATTTCGGCCCCCGAAGTTGTGAAGCACCGGTGCACCTGAAGCACCAGCAAGTATCCATACTGCATATTATGACTTGGGGAAAAATAGCCTTAAAGGTGCGGCATATTTACTGGAACTTGATCAGCTTAGAGGGGTATGTAAAAGTCGGTCGCGTACCTAGGGGCTTAAGAGTTCTTAAATGGCCGGGTTACGGCTTGGACCGCAGGGTTTTCAAAAGGGGTTGGACAACACAAATGCAAGCAGCATCGGAGCTGTTCCAGGACTGTATTATCAGGGACTAGAGGTCACAATGTACTGAAATTGAGCCATTGCTACAAGAAAGAGAGACGGCCTTTGCAGCACACCAGGACGACCTGGAATTTGCTGATTTGGAGAAGAAATTATGAATGGCAATTACAAAACAGGACTCCAGAATTCGAGCCATTAAGCTGTGGAAATTTGAGAGGGATTGTCAAGATTACATCCTAAATAGAGTTTTTACGTGGAAGGGCTCAGAAAGGAATCAATACGATAGCAACCAAAACAAAAATAAAGGTAAAAATAAGGGCAAAGGGAAACAGACCAATAAAATGAAATCTAAACTGGGAAGTAACACAAGTTTTCATTCTACCGCTGAATCGAAATTGATTCAGCAGATGACCCTCTTTTAGAGAGAAGCCGCGGGTCAGGTTAGCAACCTGCGACAGAAGAAACTAATTGAGGTTCGAACGACCAGAAGTACAAGACGTGGTGGGAGATGCTGACAGAAAAAACAGGAAGACATTGCAAAAACAACCACGGGGAACCAGCAACAACCAGAACAGTCAGAACAACCAGAGAGGCGCCAGACCCAAGAATCGAGGGAAGTGAGTGTGGTAAACCTTTTGGACATAACTTTATCCGAACCACAACAATTAATCCTGAGTAAGGGACTGAGTTTTATTTCGACCTGCCAGACATCTAAATTTGAGATATTTGTGGACATTACAAAACTGACAAGAAAATGAAAAATTAAGTTTAAAATCTTTTTTTAACTCAAGGAATATGGGTGCATCAACAGATTCTCTTTCATCTCAGGAACATGATGTTACATCTACTAATGACATATCTGTTATTGGAGTAGGTAATAGACTACATGATTTCAAACCACAACCACTGTTTAACTCCCACTGCTGCTGTTTTGTCTTTGAACAAGCCTGCCTTAATGATATTGATAATTCATTCTAGCACAACAAAATTGTGGTCATAGCAATGTCAGTAATATGGAAAGACAGGCTTTACAGGAAATTGAAGAAAATAGTGATATCACTATAAAGCCAGCGGATAAGGGAAGGGCTATTGTTGTCCTTAATATCAGTAACTATGTGTCTGAAATTTTGAAACAGCTTGGTAATGATTCTTTTTATAGAATCTTAGAGAATGACCCCACTTTAGCTTTTAAAGCTAAAATTGATGAAGCTTTATCTCAGGCAGCACATTATGGTGTAATCTCACAATCAACCCTGGAATTTTTACAGGTTTTCACACCCAGTTCGTGCTACCATGTATGTATTGCCAGAAATCCACAAACGCCTGTGCAGTCCTCCAGGAAGACCCATTGTTTCTAACATAGGGTCACTTACAGAGCCCCTTTCTCAATATGTGGACTCGCATATTAAAGATATTGTTAAGGGTCTTCCATCATTTTTGTGTGACACTACGGAGACATTGGGAATTCTGGAGGACTTGCAAATGGAACAGGACTGGATTCTAGTGTCCATGGACAAAGAATCATTATACACTAACATACCGCATGATGGTGGGCTGCTAGCACTATATGCGTGGTTAGACAAAGCTACCAGTCTGGGTGAGGATCAGAAGGCCTTGCTGTGTACACTATCAGAATTTGTTTTAAAATGCAATTCCTTCACTTTCCAGGGTAAACATTATCACCAAATTAAAGCCATGGGGGCCACATTTGCCTCCAATTATGCAAACCTTTATTTGGGACAGTGGGAGAAAAATGTGATCTATGATCAGAAAAAAAATCCATTTTATCAAAAGATTGATTTATGGAGGTGCTTTATTGACGATGTCCTGATGATGTGGCGGGGTACAGCCGAGGAACTGGGGGAATTTGTAGAGTATCTTCATGGGTCAAATTCAAACTTGAGAGTCTCAGTGCAAGCTGACTTGCACCAAATTAACTTTTTGGACCTTGTGATTACAAAACAAGATGATGGAACAATAATCACAGATTTGTACAGAAAACAAACTGACCAGAACATTATATTGCATGCCTCGATTGTCATCCCTGCCTCACCATCAGGAACATCCCAAAGTCCCAATTCATGAGGGTAAGGCGCAACTGTAGCGCTTTGTCTGATTTTGAAAAATGTGCTGCTGAAATTAGTAAATGTTTCAAGGACGGAGGTTATAACACCACCTTGATACATCAGGCTGAAAAAGATAGCAGGTCCATGCCACATTGTCTCCTGCTAAACTACAAGGAAAAACAACCACTGCCTGATACACAAGTGAATTTTATCACTACTTATGGCACCAACTCAGGCAGGGTGAAAGAAATAATAGAGAACAACTGGCACATTCCAAACACAGACCCAGCACTGACAAAGGAAAGAGAAACATTGCCTAGGACAGTGTATAAACGCGGCAGAAATATCTCTGATGTTTTGGTTCATTACCTGCAACCTGTAATAAAACAAACAGCTTCTTGGCTCCCAACTCCTCCAAAAGGCTGCTACCCTTGTGGCCACTGTAAACATTGCTCAGTAATCACAAAAGGGTCAGTTTTCATCAGCAAACTCAAATAAAAGGTATGAGGTATGCCAGTTTATTAATTGCTCCACAATGGGCATAATATACATGGCAAAATGTAAATGTGATGCCTTTTATGTGGGAATGTCTACCAGAGCATTAAAGCTGAGAATAGGAGTTCATCTCAGTGATATTAGATGTGGCAGTGTAAAACATTCTCTGGCTGGACATATTTTGCAACATGCAGATGCAGGCTCCCACACTTTTTTGTTTCAAGGAATAGAGAGAGAGAGAGTCACTTTGGGCCCTAGAGGGGGAGATTTAGGTAACAAGATTTTAAGTAGAGAGACTTTTTGGATATACCATTTGGGAGCATTAAAAGCCCCTGGCCTTAATGACTCTTTTGACATCACCCCCTTCTTAAGAAAATGAAGGTTTACAGAAAATGTGACCTGGATTCCTGATATGTTTTTCCTGGTGTGTTTTAAATGTAGATAAGAAAATTAAATTGCAATAACAATAATTGTGTTCTCTATATGATTTTCCCACAGAATGAAGATAAAAGGGGCTGGATTACTACATTTACGTAGCTCTGATTTCTGCTTTATGATGTATGGTTAGCGGTATTATTAACAGTTAAAACAAAGTTATGAGGGTACCATACTGCCTAAATTTTATATTATGATTGTATATATCCATATATGATTATTTAAAGGCAATATATGAAATGTTTTCCTTTTTTTAATATGTAATTGCTTCCTTTATGTACACCTTAGTATTAAAGCACTGTCATTTTAATGATTCAACTGTTTAATAGCACTGGTGTCTGGAGATGGCCGTCTCTGAGGAAGCGCACATGTGTGAAACCAGTTGGGCCTGAGTGGAGTGAGCACTTTGTTTGTCCTGCGTGGCACTTTCAAAAGGTTTTATCTGCTCTCATTTGTGAGTAAAAAACTTTTTGCATTAATGCTGGCGGCTGGTGCAGTGCTTTTTTGAATTTGACAGCTCTCTTGAAGCGTCAAGTTTCATTCTGGTCAGATGTGCGCTTTCCGAGATCTGGATAATGAAAAAAAGTGATTTTTCATAGTCCCCCCCATTGATTTGAATGTGATTTTCTTGAATTTGGCTACAGCCCAAAAGGTTTGGAATTTTGGTCTGAAATGTTCAGGGTAGAAAGGTGCTGGCCCACAGACGTACCTTTTGCCAGTTTGGTGAAAAAATATTAATCTGTTCCAAAGTTATTTAATTTTAAAATTTTCAAAAATGGTTCTGAGCATGCTGAGTAAGCTCCTTAAGATTGCTGTTTGATATAAAAAAAATATTTTTTGTATGACATCATCCTTTTTCTTTTGAAGAAAATCCTTTTTCATATGTCTGCCATCTTGTTTTCAGTTTTGTCTAAAAATCTCAAATTTGGAAACCCCCAAAAATGATATTCTGGGGAAGAACCAACACATGAAGCTTGCCTATTGGGACCCACTTAGCTGCACTCTGTACTTTACTGCTCAAGAAATGCCCTTAAAATGTGTTTTTTAAATCCTGAATTTAATTTTTCATATCGGCATCATACGAAAAAAGATTTTGTTTCATATTACAATTCAAGAAAAAAGATCTTTTTTCATATGGAAAATCAATGTATTTCAATAGGATTTTCAACTTAACTGCATAACTTAGCAATGCTGCATATTTTAACGTCAGATTTTCAACATTCCCTTTTTGAGACCCCTCCTCAGAACAATGGGGTGTCAAATCCTGCCTGTAAGGTGATTTCGCAGTCAGTTGGTGAAATCACCATTTGGGCAGGATTTTAAAATGTTCACCATACTTGTTCATGAGGTGGGGTCATAAGAAGGGTATTTTGAAAATTTGGGGTCAAACTATGCTAAAATGGGCAAGTTGTGGTCATTCAAAAAAAGATATTGTTTTGTATCACGGTGCAAAAATATATTTTTTTATATGGGAAATCAATGTATTTCAATGGGAGTTTCAACTTTGCTGCACAACTTTTCCATTTTTGTATATTTTGACCCCAGATTTTCAAAATACCCTTTCTGAGACCCATTCTTATGAACAATGGGGGTGTTATTTTGCAAATCCTGCCCGTAAACTGATTTCATGGTTGGTTGATGAAATCACCTTTTGGGCAGGATTTCAAAATTGTCACCATACTTGTTCATGGGGTGGGGTCATAAGAAGGGTATGTTGAAAATTTGGGGTCAAAATATGGTAAAATGGCCAAGTTGAGCGCATCTGTTGACATTTTACTACACTCGTAACTGTTAATTTTCAATATTTTAACCACAAAGTATCAACATAGCCATTTCTTTACTCCACCTCATGAATGTGGCAGCTGTCATTTCTCAGAGCTTGTACAAAATGTCTTTTCATGGCTGTGCTGTGGAATTATGCTACGGTGGTGCAGAATGACGTTTTGGTGGTGATTTCACAATTTTTACTATTGAGTTGATTAGATGGGGTAATAGAAAGGCTATGTTGATAATTTGGCTGCTGTTGTCCTACAAATCCCATAACCATACATATATGCATCTATGGAGGACTGGTTCGGGCCCTGTGCTCCATCAACAAATAAGGATACAATTACACTATCTCAAAAGCTATGGATGCATGGTAGCATAGGGCCCAGAGGGCCCTGCACTCCAACAGGAAAATAAGGATACCATTGTACTATCTAAAAAAGTAAGGAAATTCTTTGCAAAAACTGCATTAATGCAACATTTAGGGTTGAGGCTAAACCAACTAAAGTAGGGAAATGTGACTTTAGGGTTCCAAAATTTAAAACCCCAATGCCACCCCTAAAGCAAAGTGGGGTAGAGACTTCCTAGGGGTCGTCAACCCTAAAGCTCACCCCATTCTATACACCCCAGAAACATACACACCTAATAGGGTGAGCTTTAGGGTTGACAACCCCTGGAAGACTCTGCCCTGATTTGTTTTAGGGGTGGTTTTGGGGTTTTAGGTTCAGAACCCTAAAGTCACATTTCCCTACTTTTGTCATTGCAGTAACAAATTTGTTTTGCTAAGAATATATCAGGTTGCCCTGAAAAGGGACCTTCGGGGCCCAGTGGGCTTACCGGTTATCAAAATTTAATAAATATATATATATATATACACACACACACACACACACACACACACACACACACACACACACAAAGAACCTTAGTGCACAATCACTGAGGCAAGGGTTACCCAAAGGGAAGCCAAGTTTCAAAGAAATACAAAATCACACATATCCCCATAATGCAAAGCATCATGGGCTGTATATGCAAATCACCCCAAAATATTATGCTGGTTCAACTTTAAGCAGAAATGCATGGTGCCAATAGGCCTCTGACACAGTCTGCAAAGGGTGCCAACAGGAGACACAGACAAGTGTTTCGTTCTACCAGGACTCATTAGTGTGCCTCATCTGTATGACATCCCAGTGGAATAAACCAGCTACCCTAAGTTGGTCTATCTGGGTTGGGGTGTGGTGAGCACATTAAAAACAAAAGACAAGCTAAAACATAAAGAACCTTAGTGCGCAAGCACTGGGGCAAGGGATATCCCAAAGGACACTGGCCGGGAGGTCAAGTTTCAAAGAATATATATATATATATATATATATATATATATATATATATATATATAAAATATATATTTATTTTACAGGTGTAGTCATGCCTGTATATTAGGGTTGCATAAGCCCTTCTATGTTAAAATCAAATTTTGCACCTTAATAACTTCGCCTCTTTCAGCTGATTTACAGTATAACCTCGATTATCCGAACACACTGGACATAAGATTAGTTCAGATAATTGAGGGGTTAGTAACATTGAGGGTCCCTATCACCAGGTTCCTATTAGCTCGGGGGACATGGTACGAGTTCAGATAACCCAGAGGCTTGGGTAATGGGGGGTCAGATAATTAAGGTTATATTGTACCTGAAATTCGGAAAGCACAGCCTCTGTGCCAGGATCTCTTGAGTCTGCAAATTTCATGTAGCTTGGTTCAGGGAAGGCAAAGTTACAGAGGTGCAAAAAAACCACAAAAGTCACTGTTTTTGAAAAGTTTGACTTTTTTTGCCACCCGATAACTCAAAAAATAGGAGGCTTTGAAACCTGAAACTGCCAGGTTTGATAGAGGCTGGTCCCAAGGTGTGTGCTTTTGTAGTTTTTAGGTGCTGTTATCAAGTAGTTTTTTTTAAATATTTAATAATAAAAATGTTCCATTTCTGATCATGCACATTTCAAAAAATGAATGTTCTATTCATAACTGAATTTTTGTAAAAGCAGCAATTTGCACTATACAACACAGCTGTCTTTAATAAATGACAGCTGTGTCATATAGTGGAACCTCTGCTGCTGTTGCCACTCATAGGTCAGGGACAGGGCTATTGTCATTGTAGCCCCGCCATCCTGACTGTACTGTGCCTTCAACTGTATCTGCACACCGAGGACCCCAATCCCTGGTGGCAGTGTATTTATTTATATAATTATGTACTCATTCATTTATTTATTAACTTTCCAACTGCCCACCAGCTTGTTGTTTAATGTAATTCACTCCCCCAGCAAAGTGGGACACTGGGGAGCCCAACCCCAGTGTCCCGAAATAGATAAATTGTATGGCCTGGATATTCAGACTACACCGGGCGGTGGAGCAAGCCTGGGCGTGAAGAAATAGGGCTGCGCCCAGGGTATGGACCAGGCGATATTCAAAGGTGCTGCGCCATGGCTCAGCACCATTGAATATGGCACAGAGAGTGCACACACTGCACATGGTGCAGTGCAAGACAGTAAAGGAGCAGGGGGATGCCAGCCAAGTGCAGTTGTGCTAGGTGCATCACCCGTGATATTCAAGCCTGCAGCTTGCAAATGAGTCCATATGCACGCAAGGTGCAAATGGGGTCATTGCATATCATCTCTTCATTGCATGCGATGTGCTGATCCCAGCAAATTGCCCTGGTGCCCTGCCAAGCTGCAGCTGTCGGGATCGACACCCCAGTGTGCCAATGGCATAGAGCTCCCCGACATCCTGTCGGCTCAATTGCGGGCTTTCATAATAAAGAAGGATCCTAATTGTGGTACAGTGGTAGCTCCTTCACACGATTGTGGGCTTGAAATATTAAGGATCCCTGGTGGTCCAGTGGTAGCCCCCCCTCGCCTGATCGCGGGCGGTAATAATAGTGATGAATCCCTGGTGGTCCAGTGATGTCCCCCCTCCACCTGATTGCAGGCTGTAGTAATATGAGAGATAACCCTGGTGGGCTAGCGGTACCCCCCGTCGCCCGATCATGGACTGCTGTGAAAAGAAAGCGTTACCTGGTGGTCCACCCCCTCCCCCCTGCCCACAGAGGTCTCCCACCACCCAGCACCCCCGTCATCGGCGGTCAGCAGCACCCCGCCCGCATGCCACCTGGCTGCCCACCGGATGACAGCATACAGTACAGTCTGTACGCCTATTGGTCCACTGCATGGACCAATGGACGTGCAGACCATACTGTACTACAATCCACGATCGGGCGAAGTGGGGGTTACCACTGGACCACCAGGGCTCCATCAGTATTACTACAGCCCACGATCAGGTGAAGGGGGGCTTACCACTGGACAGCCAGGGATCCTTAGGATTACAAATGCCTGCGATCAGGCGAGGGGAGGGTTGGGGGTCCACTGGACCACCAGGGTTCCTTCAGTTTTACACATGCCCGTGATTGAGCAGGGGGGGCCACTGGACCACCGGGGGGGTCTGTGTGCCCAGCAACGGTGTTCTGGGTGGGCGGGTGGCCACCCATGGCTGCCAGCTGCTGTGTTGCACCGTGCTTTTTCAGGGCACAACTTTGAGCCCCCCTGTGTGGCACAGAGCAGGGTTGCACCGGCATATGCGCCGCACATCCCGGGCTGAATATCGGGATGTGCCACATATGCATGGGCACGCCCCCTACATCTGCGCTGCATACTTTAACAATGCACCCCGGCGCATCAGGGATTGTGCCACACAGCCTGCCCCTTTAAATATCATGCCAGGGCGCATTGGGGGTTGCACATGGCACAATCCCTTTAAATATCTGGGCCCCATATGTATACCTGAAGAAAAGAAAACCGTCCCCCGACATCTTTTTTTTAATTTAAACCTAAAATAAAGAAAATGGTCCCTAGTTGGCGCCGCTGTTCCCCTCCCCAAATTCCGACCTTCCCACTGAACACCCAGCACCCCACCCCACCCCACATACCCCCTTACCCAATACTTACCTCTAGAAGTTGTGTGTTGTCATCTCCTGTGGTCCAGGACACATCTGCACTCGTCAAAGTCCAACTGTGAACTGAGGAATAAAGCTTACTGCTGTATAATGTATTTGGCGGTTTGGACCTGGTTGCATTATAAGACACAAATGACAGCGGTGTTGTATAGTGTTGTATAGTGCAACCCTTACTGCCGTATAATGTATTTGGTGGTTTTTGCACTATAGGGCACAGTTGTGTCATATAGTCCAAAAGCCACCAAATACATTATAGAGCAACCATCTCCTAACTGCCAAAGACATTATATGGCAGTAAGCTTTATTTGATATCAATAGAGCAACTTGCCATCTCGATTTTATTACCAGGTGCGCTACAAGCAAAATGTGTTATATTTAAAGAGCTAGTGGATTAAGCAGAGAGCAGAATGCACAGTGGGAGGTATTTTTAGACAAACTGTGCAGACAATATGCACTAAGCAGATCCAGATGTCCTCCTTCCTCTGGCTGGGCTGTGGTGCTCAGCAGCAGGTTCTCCAGCCCCAGCTGCCCAATTCCAGCTCCTAAGGCCCTGTCCACACTACACTGCTTGCGCCCGGTAACGGATGCAATCCGTTATGGCCGCGGAGTGGTGCAGTGCGTCCACACCTCAGCGGTGTCCATTACGGACCAGCACCGGCCGGGTCCACAATACATCGATCCGGATAACTGCTACAGTGGCGCCGATCCCCCACAGTGCAGCTCGTGCTGCGCTTTGTGCCCCTGCAGGGGACGTTACTGGCAGTCCACACTACACGCATAGCGGTACCAGGGCTGGACCGTTTCATAACTGTTGTTGAAACCACCTCATATGTGGTTTCAGCAAGCGTTCACAAATGCCTCCTGTAACGTTACAGGTGTAAACATGACCTGTTACGGTAACGTTTTACACGCTCTGTAACGTTACAGAGGCGTAGTGTGGACAGGGCCTTAGTCTGCTCCAAAACCCAGATCACTGACAGAGAAGTATATCAGTCATCAGGTGGACAAAGTTAAGAGATTTCAGTGACCAGGAATTGGGGATTTTACAGGTGGGGGGGAGCAAATAAAATGCATTTGAATCCTCATTGCTCGCACATTTTATTTTTTTGCTGTTTCATTTTTTTATGCAATTTATTTATTCCCGCTGATGTGCCATATCTTGCTTTCAGTGGGATCCTGATTTTACTTTTTACTTATAGTTTCTGCAGGGGGATTGACCGAAGTACAGACATATTGAAGATCAAGTGCAGGTAATTGTTTCTTAGTTGTTTATTTCCATTTTACTTTGGTATATTTAGATTGGTATTGACATGTTTTAAATGTGTATTGAGCTGCTTAGTCATTTTTTTCCTATAAAAGTCTTGTGTTATCATATAGTTGTTGAAGGATGCAGACACGCTAGCTCTGTTTTTTAGCGTTTACTAGATAGTGTCATGCTTATGACATCATTTTGGCCTGATGTTTGTGGCGTGCTTTTTTCTGTCAGAGTGAAGTAGTGTCTGTCAGAAGTGGATTCAGATGAAGAAATCTATTTCCCTCAAACAGATGAATTGTACGTTTTTCCAACGGTGGAGCTGTATGCCTTTGAGTCTCTGCCAACTTCTGTAGATGCTGATTCTTCATCAGGCTCACAAGAGCAAGACGTCAGTGAGGATGACAGTCAAAGTCTGCCTTAGCCCGTTGAGGAATGGTACATTTTTTTCAGGCTGCACCAAATATGTGTTTTTGCTGAAAGTGGCTTGGAAGTGTGTGTTCCGATGTTTTTTTTCAATGTGAGGCTTAATATTTTACTTCTGCTATGATGTGGAGACATTTGGTAGGTAGAGTCTGCTGCATCCTTTTTGCGAGACGAGTCTCATGATATTTACTTTTTTAATTTTTGACATATACCCATTCAGTAAATAATGAGTTATGCGGTCAGTACTGCTCGGTGAATGCTGGTGATTGAGCGGCAATCACAAGCAGGTCTCATTTATGCTGTCATCGAATTTCTAAATAAACATTAGAGGCACCCTGTATATTTTTTCTGACTGACATCTGACTTTTTCGTTTCATGTAACCATAGTCTAATGAAGTTTTACTCAATTATACTGTATTCTGGTAGTTGATTTCTTCATCTTATGTTGGGGGGGCAGATGTGGTGTATGCTGTTCGGCTAAAGCGCTGCAAGGAAGAAGTCTCTGTAGCCCCTGCAGCCACTTTATTATTTGTAGTGGACAGCAGCCATTCCCATAAGACTGACAAAGTTTGGAAGGTCCTATGGTGCTCGGATCCCTCACACAACACTGCGATCCAAAATAAATATGCATTAGAGCATGACATTACTAGTGCAGCACAGATACCACCTCTCTAATTATGTGATTGCATCTTTCCCCCCTGTTCACATTCACAAGACTGCAGCTGCCAATTTCAGTCTCAAGCCCCCCCGAGTACACATTCCTTGCAATTAGTGAGGTACAGGAGGAGCAATCTCAGGCAGGCAGAACTACACATTGCTAAAATTTAGTGAGATGCGGGAAGATCAGTCTCAAGCACCCAGAAGTACACATTGCTTCTGATTAGTGAGGTGCGGGAAGCATGACAAGTGCATATATTTGGTTACCTTATTAAAAAAATACAACAGGCTTCAGCTCAATTTAATTAGATGGCTCCTGCAAACAGAACCCGTCTCATTTCATGCACTGCTGTCTTCTCCACATCAAACTCACTTGCCCAGTTACAAAACGGATACTGGTCACAGACACACGCAGATATTCACGAACTGTACAAATACATTTGTTTTTTATGGCCCGTCTTGAAAGTGAATACTCCACATTTGTGTCATGTAAGACACCCCTTTCAAGCAAATGGTTATGATCAGACAGAGAAGTGTTCATACACCCCCCTCAGTGCTTACAGTTCATTTTTTTAGCATTGCTCAACACCTCATCATCGCCATCTCCCTAACCCCAACCAACCCTCCCATTGAGCACCCACTACCCCACACCCTCCCTTACCCTATACTTACCTCCAGGCACCGAGACACGTACAGCACAGCTGTCTTTAATAAATGACAAAATTAGAACAGCTGCCCCGTGCTCAGTCAATGGTGGGTGAGCTTGCAAATTTAGCAGCCAGCTAAGCATTGAAACAAACTCAGAATATGCAGTGCTCCTAAAAAAAACCCACCAAAAGTATCGACTAAATTGCTGATTTATTAAGAAGTTCACTGTGCGTAGCCCCTAGCGCCTCGGCTCCAAGCCTTCCAGGGGGCATGAATCATGTTGGTTAAGGTGCTCATTTATACAATTTACAACAATGTGACATCATTGAAAGAATAATTCATCCAGTCACAGCCAGAAAACTGACTTGTTACACATTTTAAACAAAAAATGCCACTGATTGATGCATACCTATTGTTATTAAGACAAACAATAAAAAAACTCTTACACATCCAAAACTATGTCACAGTTCTTACAATTACTTTGAAAGGAACCCTCGGTAAGCTTCAAAACAGGAAAAAGTGTCTCTCTAATGCAACACATGAGAATCAATTCTCCAGCAGGTGGCAGCTTTTAATATTATATTACAGTTACTAATGGGTTCTCCAAAAAAAAATTGGAGGGACACACCAAAGTGTTTATTTTAAACCAGTTATGCCATCTGCTGGGTATCAAAATTTGTTAATAAAGCATGCAGCTCTTTTTAGTGCACAGAACAAACTCTGAAATCATTTGTTAATAGAGCATACAGCTCTTATTAATACACAAAACACTGTCTCAAAACATACATAAGAGACATTTTTATATTTAATATGTAATATAATAAGATACTATAGAAAGAAGGGAGTATCGAATCCAGGGAGTAGAATTTTCATGTAAGTTGGAATCATTAATTGCCTTTCCTTAACTCTTGGCCTTGTGGATCCAGTACAGAGCATCTCTATAACAAAGTACAAAAAGATATTTTATGTTAAAATCAAACCAAAACAAATCCACCAATTAATTTATGTTATAGAAGGAGGAAGAGGAGAGGATGGGAAAGAGAAGACAGATAATAGAAAGGGGGAAAAGAAGAAAAACAAGAGGAAGAAAAAGGGAGGAGGGGGAAGGGGAATGAGGTAAGGGAAGAAAAAGGCAGGAAGGAAAAGAAAGAAAGTAGGAAAGGAAGGGGGAACAAACAGCACATTTGAAACTTTAAGCAACAACCAGGACTTTTCTGAATTATTTCTTCTTATATTTCAGGAAAGGCTTCAGAACCCATCTCTCATTCACGCCATTTGGTTTCACTGTATCTGCCTTAAAAATCCAAAAATTCTCCCTTTGCATTAACAAATTCTGTCTGTCACCTCCTCTAACAGGGCTATGCACACATTCCAGGCCCATAAACCTGAGGCTACGAGGATCTGAATTATGTTTTTCTACAAAGTGCCTTCCCACAGGTTTATCTATTTTCCTGTTGATAATACTACGAACATGTTCCTGTATTCGTTCCTTCATCATTCTCACAGTCTTACCCATGTAGAAGAGTTTACAGTCACACCACAGAATGTACACAACAAATGTGGAGGTGCATGTCATAAAACCATTGATCTTAATGATTGATCCATTAGGCACAACTAAATCATTGCCCGTCTGCATATATTTACATATGTTGCATCTTCCAGATTTGTGCAAGCCAGCAGGTCTAACTGGTAGCCAACCTTGCCTGTCTTGGGACCTCTGATAACACTGACTCGTAACCAATTTATCCTGCTGACTAGCTGTCTTCCTAAATGTAATTCTAGGGTTCTCTGGTATCACCTCCCCTAATAATCCTTCACTTCTTAGAGTATCCCAATTATTCCACAAAATATTCCCCACACTTACCGAGGGTTCCTTTCAAAGTAATTGTAAGAATTGTGACATAGTTTTGGATGTGTAACAGTTTTTTTATTGTTTGTCTTAATAACATTAGGTATTCATCAATCAGTGGTATTTTTTGTTTAAAAAGTGTAACAAGTCAGTTTTCTGGCTGTGATTCGATGAATTATTCTTTCAATGATGTCACATTGTTGTAAATTGTATAAATGAGCACCTTAACCAACATGATTCACACCCCCTAGAAGGCTTTGAGCCGAGGCGCTAGGGGCTACGCACTGTAGAAACATAGAAACATAGAAGTTGTCGGCAGATAAGGACTGCAAGGCCCATCCAGTCTGCCCATTTTTTCTACCTTATAAATGTGCCACCTGCCTTTCTCTGTCAGTGGCCTATCTATTCATAGTCATTTGTATTGCTCCCTATACCTATCCATGCCTGTTTGAAGCCCTGCACTGTATTCATAGCCACCACTTCTTGTGGTAAGCCATTCCATGCATCCACCACCCTTTCTGTGAAAAGAATTTCCTCATTTCCCCTTAATCGCCCCTCTAATCTCATGCTGTGTCCTCTTGTCCTGCTATTTTTCTTATATTTAAACATGTTAGACTCTTTCACCTTGTTAATGCCCTTAAGGTGTTTGAATGCCTCGATCATATCACCTCTCTCCCTCCTTTGCTCAAGGGTATACATATTGAGCTCTGTTAATCTGTCCTCATATGTCTTCTGATGCAGTCCCTGCACCATTTTGGTTGCCCTTCTCTGGACTGCCTCAATTTGGTTAATGTCCTTGTGAAGGTGTGGCCTCCAATACTGCACGTAGTACTCCAGATGGGGCTAACCAGTGTCTTGTAAAGAGGATTATTACCTCCTCTGATGATTTCAGTGATACCTACTAATACACCCTGACACCTTCAGCCTTGCCTACTGCTTTAGAGGTCTGCTTGGATGATTTCAGGTCATCAGTGATGATGATGCCCAAGTCTCTTTCTTCCTTTGTGACTGCTAGCAACTCCTCCCAGCCTATAGGTGGCTTCAGGGTTTCTCTTCCCTATGTGCATGATTTTGCACTTCTTTGCATTAATCCAGTTGCCACTATTCTGACCATTTTGCTAGTTTATCCAGATCTCTTCTCATTCTGCCCACCCCATCTGGATCATCTACTCTGTTGCAGATCTTGGTGTCATTTGCAAACAGACAAGCCTTACCTCTAGTCCATCTGCAAGATCACTAATGAAGATGTTGAAGAGGACTGGCCCCAGGACTGATCCCTGAGGTACCCCACTTGGACTTGCCTCTCTTCTGACTGTATACCATTTACCACCACTCTCTGTTTTCTGCCCGTCAACCAGTTTGCCACCCAGTTGACCAACTTCTGACCCACCCGAGCCTACCCAGCTTATTTATCAATCTTCTATGTGGAACAGTGTCAAAAGCTTTGCTGAAGTCAAGGTAGGCGACATCAACTGCTCCCCTTGGTCCACCACCTGGTTACCCAGTCAAAAAATCTATGAGATTAGTTTGACAAGACCTTCCTTTGTAAACCCATGCTGTCTTGGATCCTGTGCCCTATGGATTCCAGGTGTTGCACTATCCTTTCCTTAAGGAGTGCCTCCATAATCTTGCCCAATACTGAGGTTAAACTGACTGGTCTGTAGTTCCCCACCTCCTCCCTGCTACCACTCTTGTGGAGTGGGATCACATGAGCCCTTCTCCAGTCTTCTGGGACCTCTCCTGTGCTCAGAGACTCACTAAACAGTTCTGCTAATGGCTGTGCTAGTTCCACCTTTGGCTCCTTAAGTACCCTGGGATGTATGCCATCAGGTCCCATTGCCTTATCCACCCTGAGCTTAGCAAGCTCTTGTAGGACCCTTTCTTTTGTGAAGGGAGTAGTGCTCATCTCCCTCCCCCCTGTGTCCATGATGCTGAGCTGTGGGCCCTGCCCTACCTTCTCTTCAGTAAATACTGAGCAAAAGTATCTATTTAGGATAGATGCCTTTACAGGGTCCTCCTCCTCACATGCTCCCTTTTCTCCATTAGGCTTAGCAATACCCCCTCTGGACTTTCTCCTTTCACTAATGTATCTATAGAGTCTTGTCACCTTCTTTTACTGTTCGTGCTAGTGTTTCCTCAGTTTGGGACTTGGTCTATGGTTTTGACAACAGGCTGGACCCCCCTTAACATGGGACTACTGCACCTTCATTTATTAGGTACGAGTTAGAGGATGATTAAACGATTGAAAGGTCTACAAGCGAGCAAGGCTGCGGCACAGTTCAAAATTTAGCCTCTTGGGAGTTACGCGACAGACTCTCTGGATCTAATTGAAGAAGGCTTTGAACCTCTTTGAGTGGCAAGTTTAGGTTGTACAAAGTGGCTGTGACATGGTACGGACCATGCAAACAACAATTATGCTCCCAGTTGCATATAAACCCCTGTGACATGGCTAGGATTCGCAGCAGTTGCCCATTCAGAAGGGCAACAACAAACCAATCAGGGATTCTACAAGAACTCCTGGAGAACCAGTAGCGTAAGTTACCGGCACAGCTGGTATAACTATGGACACCCCTAGGTCTTATGGAACCGTCAACTGTCCAGCAGTCAATTGCCGTTCCCCTCCCCCCACCCCCCATACCCTGGCCGCCCCCAGGCTCCCTACCTGCCCCGAGTCCGACATTAATAGCCCTAGGGCTGGCCACCAACTCCCCCAGTTCCTACAGTAAGCGCCCAAAGGCCACACCACCTCCACAATCCCTCTGCAAAGTGCCCACGAAGTAAGGGGCAGTCAACTCCCCCACCCCGTGCCCTGAATGGCAAGTTGCTTTCGGATGCAAATGCAGCAATTACCCCTCCCTGGTAGTCTAGTGGCCCCCCAATCATTATAATATATATAACTATCTCAACCTGATGATCTAATTGCCCTCGATCACTGTACAATAAATACTCCTATTCCCTAGTAGTCTAGTATTTGATCAACATAAAAACATAAATAACCAATGCCTGATAGTCGAGCCCCCAATCAGTGTAGAAAATGAAATAACACCAATTCCTAGTAGACTAGTATTCCACCCTGCCACCATCATGCCACCAACACCCCTCACCCTCCCAGCTGGCGGCTGCTTTTGACCCTTCTCACCTCCACAGCCAGCCGCCGGGCGGTACACAATATGGTACTGGGAAAAGACCTCAAATAACTGAGCACATTCCTGTAGCATATACACTCAGTCAACAACTGGCCATGGAGGTGAGAGGTGGGCTGTGCCAATCGTCTGCTGGGATGGGTGGGGGAGCTGGGTGTGCTGGGCACGGCTGAGTGGGGGGGGTGAGAAGCCACTAGTCTACCAGGGAATTGGTGTTATTTTGTTTTATTACACTGATCAGGGGTGGGCACTAGAATACCAGGGCATTGGGATTATTTATGTTTATTACAATGATCATGGGGCCACTAGACTACCAGAGAATAGGAGTTATTTATTGTATTACAGTGATTGGGGGAGGGGCACAAGACTACCAGGGGTTGGAGATAGTTACATATAATATAATGATTGGGGGGCGGGCCACTAGACTACCAGGGTTTGGAGATACAGTATGTATATGTGTAACAGTGCTGGGGGGGCACTAGACTACCAGGGCTTCCCTGGGTATATGCCGCATTTGCGGCTGGTGACTCAGGGTCGGGGCTCAGGGGGGTTGACCGTGCCACCCTGCTGTTGCAGCTTGCGACATGCTCACCAGGTGCACCCACAGTTCAGTGTACCTGGCCGCATGTCGCAAGTTGCACGACTTAGCTGCGATGACCCTACCCCTTCTAGAATAGGACACAGGGTCACTGTTGCAGTTGTGGGTGGCACAAGTTGCATTTGGCAGTGACCTGTGACACCCTTCTAGAATCGGGGACAGGGAATTTATCCTTGATGTAAATGGCTACCCCACCACCTCTTGACTGACTGTCAGCTCTAAATGATGAGCTGATGCTCTGGGATCTATCAGTTATCCAATTCTGTAACCATTTAACCAAAAGCAGATTGATACCTAGCTGAGTTAGTTTAGTTATCAATATTTTATGTAATAAGGTATCAAATGCTTTCATCACCAAATGGCCATTATAATATAAAAAAACAAGCAGAAAGGTGCTGCCCATAGACCATAATGGAGAGCATCCCCATGTTCTCCCTAGCATCACATCATAACTTGGTAGAGCACAGGGGCAGAGCGTGGGCAGCACCAGAAACCAGGAAGTCCTTGGGACCCGGTTTTCCTAATTTTATGAGGGTTATTACTTTGCCACAAATTAATTATTTTGGGCAATCTCCACATTACAAGCTGTCCCATGAAGTAAGGCACCCCTCTATATCAGGTGCAGGGGCAGAGGCTGGTAAGTCTTTTTAATGTTGCAAACAGAAAGTTTATATATATATATATATATATATATATATATATATATATATGAAGGCTATTCTTATCAGAATTTGTGATAAAATCATCCTTCTGCCAACTAAATGAATTTCCCACTTCAGCACTTCAACATTTGCTAGAAGGTTATGCATATAACCCATAAGCCCATCCTGTTAACATAATAAAAATAAACTGAGTCTTCAGACAGTCGACTCCACAGGAGCCCCTCCCGCCTCAACATATATTTTGTGATGGAGCTTGAAAACAACCCTGGACAAGTGGACACATGGCAACACCAAGCAGAACTCTCCAGCTTAACCCCAAAACAAACACTTCAGATAAGTGACTGTCTTGACTGTTGCACCCTGAAGGCAGCCATTTCCCCTAAACATTTTTTCCTACCTACTGCAGTGCCGTGCATTTGGGACAGGCTCCAGCAGTCACATTGAGCGCTGTCCCTGCTGGCTTGCTGTAGGATTCTCCAAGCATCATTTGAAAGTACTGTGGATTTCTGTTTTTTTTTTTAATGGGATTGAGCTCTGGACAGTAGAGAGAGAGAGAGAGAGAGAGAGAGAGAGCGAGAAGAGAGAGAGAGAGAGAACTTTGTTCTTGTGTAGTTTTTCCCTTTAAACTGTTGAGGAAGAGCATCACTGCAGCGCAGCAGGAGCGGGTGGGGATTTGTTCAACGCAGGGAGTACGCACACACACACAACCCTCCCCCAGAGCTGTGGTGGAGGTCACATCTCTATCCCCATTAGAAAATGAGTAGGATGACTAGGAAAAGGACTACTAAAAAAACAGAGGCAACTTTTTGTTTGTTTGTTTGTTTGAATCACGGGACCGGCAGCAGGGATTCTCGAGTCTCTCCATTTTATAATTAAGAATAACATAGCCCTCATTCAGGAAATGCTGATTACTGTATCTTTGGGAAATTCTCGCATTTAGACTGTTATTAGTTTGGCTAATTAGTTAAAGAATTCCTTAGCCACTGGGGAACTATTCTTAGTATAGGGCTATGTGGTTAGGGCTAAGGAAAAACAGGGAATCCATTTTTGGCCTTGCTGCTGTGGTAGGTGGTTCTAATGTATTCACTTTGGCATTGCCTGTATCTCAGGTGTGTAGTTTTCTCCCCAAGCTGTTTGCATTCTTCCATATATGTATGGCCTTGGTGATGGTGGTAGAGTTTAGAGGCAGCAAAGTACCAGACAAAGGCATCCTTCATCTGAGGTGGACTACTACTTGCTCTTTACCTAAGATGGATGTCTCAGTTACATGTAGCACATCTAGACCACATCTCCCTCCACCAGCCCTAGTACCACTTTTCATCTGTAAAATCCCTTTCTCTGCAACAGTGATGCAAGAATGGCCAGGCCAGTCTCCCTCTGGTCCCACAGGATAGTCTGCACTTACCGACTCAGCCTGTGGGGAGGAACTAATTATTACCCATATTCTTCATTTTTCCCCACTGATGGTGAAATGACTCAGACCTTCTAGGCTGAGATTGCACACATTCCTGTTTAAGGAAAGCTTGCTACTCAACCAGAGAGTGGGGCTGTATGGAGAAGATTGATTCTTGGAAGATAGGAAAGTCACTTGCTGTAACTCCAACTCTTCAAGAATATTTTATCCTTAGAGCCACACTCACCCACCCACTCGCTGTCCCCCAGTTCTTTATGCAGATGATACTTGGAACTGGGACTTTTTCTGTGCTACAAGTTTCCTGGCCTTTGAAACTAGAGATGGCAAAGTCGGCAAACTTCACTCTGTAAATTAATTCATGAATTTTGTGCAATTCGTGAAGCACAATTCAAAAAATTCATGCAATTTGCAGAGTGTTGATAGATCACGACGTGTGAAGTTTTGCCGAGAAGGGTAAAATTCTTTGTGGGAAAACTCCACGTTTTGTGGTAAAAACATCATGATTCGGGTGAAGCTGAAGTTTCTCATGTCAGGAAAACTTTGCAAAGCTCTGCGAAAGTGCGAATTTTCACCACTTCAAGCGAACTTTGTCGGTGAAGTTTTACTCTGCCACACCTCTATTTGAAACTGAGTAGGTTGACTAGTCTATGGTTCTTTTTAACAATTCCTCACTTCACACTGCTGGAAAGCTTTGGAAGCTTTATTCAGCTCGGCATTTGTTCTTAGGAGCTATTTCATAATTAGCCTCTTGGGGCACACACACACACGCACACACACACACACACACACACACACAACAAGCTGTGTGACAATGAAAAATCAGCACTTGAAAAAATGTGCACTTGGAATGCACTGCGACCATCGGCTGCCCAACATCAGTTGCTCATGACAGACCCCTCCCCTTTGGGATCCTGTTACTGGTTTCTGAATCCTGGTGTTGGGCAATCACTAAAAAAATTAACAGTAATCAAGCACCCACTAGAAACTATGTGGCCCTTCATCCCTAATAAAAGTGAAAAGTACCCTCATCCCCCAGCTCCTTAGCACCCATCCCCCGACCCATTACTTTTAAAAAAGTAATCCAGCATTGAACAACTGGAAAAATCCTCCCTCCACCTTATCCAGTTGCCAACATTTAATGAGAAAAAGCTTAAAAAAAACACTAGTCCCAAAATGCAGTATTACATGCATGCATCCAAATTTACAATATGCTTTTCAGTGACTTTCTGCTTTAGCTTATAACTTGGCCACTTGTGGTCATTTAGGGACCAAATGTTTAAGATACACAAGCTGCTACCTCCCCTCATGATCGTGTAAAAGGCACCTTGCAAAACTGACCCAAACTGTTCTTTGGGGGCTGGGGACCACCCAACAGCAGCATATGGCAAATTGTAGTTGCCCAAATCTAAAGCAGGCCTAGCCCTGCCCAATCTATATCTGTGCTTTCAGGCAGCGCAGTTACGGCAGGTGTGTTTTTGAACAGACTTCACTTGCTTGGCATACTGGAAAACAGTTGAAACCCAAGATTTTAATTATCCATTGACGAGAGCATTATTCTCTGTTAGAATCCTCTGTTGTATATGGACCCAAGATTGCAGACAGTGCTCAATTACAAGTAGCACTCACGATCTGGATGCAACTTTTTCACTCCAAAACTTTCTACAGAATTAAAGCGATTGTGATCCCTTCCTTATGAGAAGGAATTTCACCCAGCAAGATTAGACTTTCATTTTGGCTACTGGGAAAGGATGTGGCTGGTGCATAACTTCCAATTTTTCGACGGGACTGTTCCCTATACATTTATTAGCCCAAACAGCAATATCAGCTATGGAGCACGGCTAAAATTGTGTGTCCGTAATAGCGCTGCCGTTTAAAGCACAGTTGAATTAGTGCTTGGTCACAATAGCATCAATTGTTTTGAGCGCTCACATTTACTACATAGCAATCGCACTTACATGATGAATGTTGAATGAGGGGCGTTTTTTGGGTTCAAGTGTTGACATTCTTGGTATTAATTCAGAGTATCAGTTTTAAATTTAAAACTGATTGTGTGCCAGTTAAAATCCAGTGGTGCAGAGTCCAAAGCAATCAGTGAATAGTGAACTGTAGTTACCTTGCATCAATTAGAGTGCATGTGTGAACTACAGTGACCTGTCAGTAATTGTTTTATTAATTGTCTTGTTAATTGTCTTGTTCACATCCAGTTCCTATCCAGTCTGCTGCCTTCATTCTATACATACACTGTCAGTGGTACACAGTAGTAGATAGTCTGAACAATGGCAGTACGTTTTCTGAAGAGTCAAAAGGAGGGGCACAATTGAGCACTCTTGCCAATTAGACGTGCTTCACCTCGTCTATGTCTCTGCAGATTTGTACCTGTAATTATAAAAATAATTGAAATATTTTCACAATTTGGAGTCTTGAGCTGCAGAAATCCATAGAGTGCATTGAGACGAATATAACAGTACTGAATTCAGCCATGGGTTGGACGACTCAGGGAGGAGAGAGCGGATCAAAAAATGTACAGCCTACAGAGCAGCAGGCCCTGATGGCCTCCGGTGGATCCTCTGAACCAACTACACCACCATGGAATTCACTGGCCTTATCTATGAAGTCCATTGATGGGAAAGTTGAGGAAATCCTTCGCCAGATGGGAGAACAGGACCTGAAAATAGAAACGGTGATTAAAACAGCCTCTCAGGCGGAGATACAAGTGACTAAAGACATTATTAATGTGACCAGTAAGCTGGTGCAAGAGAGCAACCAGCTTAGGTACTGAATGGAAGCCAATGAAAATGCTTAGTGAGCAGTGAATTTAAGACTTGTTGGTCTGCCAGAAGGTAGCGAAGGTTCAGATCTGGTATCTTTTCTTCAAAACTGGCTACGCGATGCACTGGACTTAGAGGCAGGAATATGCCGCCCCACAAATTATTAGAGTCTATTGAGTCTCACCTCGAGCTGCCCCAGTATAGCCTGATCTTCCAAGGGCCATACTGATTATCACCATGGGAACAACAACTCAGGACACATATCTGCAAGCAGCCAGGGAGTTGCAAAGCTTTAATTTTGCTGTGACAACGCTGCATCTCTTCCCGGACCTTTCTTTCACTACTCGTTCAAGGAGGAAGAAATTTGCTGGCCTGGTCACGCTGATGGTTGAGGCGCTGGACGCCACACCTCGCGCCGTGCCGGCGACCTGGGTTCAGGAACGAGCCTGGACCACCAGGGGTCGGCAGGGGAGAGAGAGGATTGAGCATCCGACGGACTGCTCTCCTCTCTCAGGGGTGGGATCCAGGGTAGCACGGTGCAACAGTGACCCCCGATGGAGACTGATGGCACTGCAATGCACTCGGGCTTGTACAAAGTGGGGACGACGCTGGGCAGCTGCTCCGATGGGGTGGGGGAGCACGACGCACGGCTGATGACATTGTATGCCTTATGTCAGGGGGGTACCAGAACAAGGAAAATACCTGGCGCTGAGGATCAGGAGATGGCACCAGTCCCCCATGCCCAACGTTGGGCTCTTCTCGACTGGCCTTCGATTTCCGGAGCTGCTTCCCATCCGATGCTGAAGCCTGACTTGACAAGAGGCGCCCAGGTAGGAGGAGGGCAACCCACCCCGGATAGGGTTAGACGGGGAGGGTTGCTGGCACCGGAGGGGAGGAAGAGAGGAGGCACAGTTCAGTGACCCCAGATAGGCAGAAAAAAGGACTGGATGCCTGAGAGGGGACTTTGGGGCCGTGACCGGAGGGAAAAAGAGTTGACAAAAAAGGAAAAAAGGAGGAAGAAATTTGACGCCATGAGGGCTCACCTTTGGAGCCTTGGAATTGTGCATTCACTTCTAATGCCTGCTTGTCTACACATACATCGTGGAGGGCATACATATATTTTCACAGACCCACAGGAGGCCGGCAAGAAGGTGGAGATGTTCGAGCGTGAATTCGCTGCCATTCATTCACTAAGAGAAGATGAATTGGAGGAGGGCACTTGAATAGAAGTCTGTAAAAACTTTTCTTCAACCTAAATTTTTGAAGATGTCAGTAGAGAACTAGAGAGAACTAACTGCTTTAGGCCATAGAATGTCAGATGGTGGTAACCTCGTGGCAGCCCTCATACGCAGCAAAATTACATTTGTCTGATTAAGTTACTTAGAGTTTGAGGGTGTGCTGTAAAGGTTAAAGTCAACCTAAGTTGAATGAGAATGCTTATTAATGTTTTCAGCTTTATTTTTGTTGATATTTACCATCTAAATGGCAAGTTAAGTTCTCAGTTAAAAACAGATTCATTGCCATGGTCTTCTCAAAGTTTAATTATGGATATACTGCATAGTTATAGTTGTTCTTAAGGTGGAATTTTTCTAACTAATATAAAAAAAAGTGAGACTGAATAACATTCTCTATACAGAAGTGGGGTTATGTGGAGGGTAGGGGAGCACTAATCATTTTTCTATGTATGTCACATGTTTGGTATGGGATCACATCAGCCTCGTGGTTGGGTATAAAAAATGATGGGCTTTAACATTGCAGTTTGATTGCCTTAATAGTGCAAGGTGTAGTTATCTAGGATGTTTTTCTGTACCATTAATGTTGGAATACCCCTATGTTCTTACACTACCAATTAAGGCTATGTATTCTAATATCCGTTGAATGGCTTCTTGAACTATAGATTGTATGCCTGGTGGGAAGTATAAACTGTATGATGTTTTATTTTTAAAATAATAAAATTTAAGTTCAAAACAAAAAAGGGGGGAACATAGCAGTGCTGGATGGGTTCCTGTACCGTCGAGAGAGAGTCACCCCAGCGAAAACATATTACAAATGTCTGGAGTATGACAAGGGATACAGTACTGCTCGCCTGCATCTAAAAGGGGAGATTGTGCTGAAAGTTATTGCTGAGCATAATCATGTCCCAGACCCAGCAACAATAGCAGTGAAGGAGGCAGTGGCTGTGATGAAAGATCACGCAGGTTGTACAGGTGAGACAATGAACCAGATAGTGGCAGATGCTGTTGCTCGGTTGTCTCAATCAGTTTCATCACAATTGCCTGCTATGTCTCTGTTAAAGAGGACAGTGTGTAGGAACCGAAGGGCCACTGCCTGCCCTCCACCCAAGCCTGCAGATGCCATAGCACTCATCATATTCTCTGACTTTGTGCAAATTATATAAAATGAAAAATTCCTGCTGTATGATTCTAGCCCCTGCCTGGACAGAATACTGATTTTTTTCTACTGCACAGGACTTGCAACACTTGAAGTCTAGCAGTCACTGGTTCTCAGATGGGACATTTAAGTGCTGCCCCACTATTTTTGCACAACTGTACATAATTCATGCAGTCAGGTATGGTACAGTTGTACCACTGATATACATCCTCATGGGAAACTGGACTGCTGCAACTTACAGTAAAGTTTTTGCAGAACAGCATAATCTGTGTGGACCTTTGCAACCTGGCACCATTTTTATAGATTTTGAGCTAGCAGGAATTAAAGCCTTTCAGCAGGCTTTTCCCAATGCACAAATGGGAGGATGTTTCTTTCATATGTGTCAGGCCATATGGCGGAAAGTTCAGGAGCTACCTGATGTAAATGGCCCATATATATCAGACCCGAATTTCGCCCTAAATGTTCATCTGTTACTGGCCCTTGCTTATGTGCCAGTAGAAGATGTCATCACCACCTTTAATGAATTAATGCTCATTGAGTTCTTTCAGACAAATGGTGACATTCTTACAAACCTGATCGACTATTTCGAAGATACCTGGTTGGAATGCCACTTAGCAAAAGGTGCTTAGAGACATCTCATTTTCCCAATTCCTCTTTGGAATTGCCACAATGCAGTAAAGGACGATTTTCCCAGAACAGTTAATTCAGTTGAGGCATGGCACCGTAAGTTTAATCACTTCGTTGGTGCACATCATCCCTCCATCTGAAAGTTTTTTGACTTTCTAAAAACTAAACAACGCCTAAATACTACTGTAATGGAGCAATTAGTAGCTGGCACTTCTGTTTCTGAAGTCTGTAAAAAATATAAAAACACTGCAAAGAGACTTGCTGGAATTATTGATGAATACAATGCATGCCCCAGGAATGAATATATGAAGGGCATAGCATACAATTTTCAATTGCAGACTTAAAGCATTGTTATGAAGTGTGTGACAAGTACAACTTACAGAGAGTAAGGTTTAGCGAGTTTAGCTAGTTTAGATTGATAGTTCTATTACAATTGTGCAGTACTGATTTGATACTGAATTTTATTTCTTTTAGTGGATTTCAATAAAGATTACCTTTTTTACGATGTGAACTTTCCATCTGTTTTTAACTAAGGAACTGGAAATTGAGGTGGAACCTGGGATCAAGGGAACATTTACAGGGAAACATTTACAGAGACGCACCAGGTTTGTGCACAGGTGTTTATTGTCCCCAAATAGAAATGGAATACACAAGAAGACATGTAGTAAATATTCTAGTTGTAGAATTGTATAATTGCACTAAATTGGCTGTCCGAAGTCCCCCACCCGTTACTCACTAATCACCCACTTTTTCTTAACTTCTGCCACCTTATCTACTCCCACTACTTGCTCCTTGCTCCTAAAATACCCTTGCTTCGCTTTTGGTCAACTACCACCACCTTCTCCGATCACACGGTTCACTACTCACTCCTACTTGCACGGCTGTGCTGTAAACTACAGCACTCCAAAAAGTACACAGTAATAAGACTTGTGCAGTTACTTATATGCTAATATTGACTGTGCTATTAGCACTACGCAATTTTAACCAGATCCCATCAGCTACATAATACTGACCATAACACAGGGGAGTGGCACACACTCCTGACATCCATTATATGAGTTGATATATAGCTATGAAACTCTGACACAAGGTACGCTCCCTCACTTTATTTCATTGTTGTGTAACTGCACCCTTCCTACCCTTGGCACTATGGGTGTCATTTGGCACATCTGGCATAGATAGTCCACATACTTTCCCTGTCTAGGCTGGTTACTGGCTTGGAACTCAAGAGAAAAGGTGGGGGGGGTGAGGTGCACAAAAATATTTGCATTTTTACTGGGAACTGGGAAGGGCCATTGCACTGGGGGCACCAAGAATTCTCACAGTCCACTCACAAACCAATGTTCACAAGCAGAAATAGAGCCAAGTAGTAGGTTTTATTTCCAACTGTTATGTATTTGAAATGGTAATGCATTGAGTTACTTCTGCCACTTGAGGGCAGCATTCCGATATATGTAAGCTAGAAAGAGAGCAGACAGAGAGTGTTATTGTTGACACTAGAGAGGCTCCTGAATAAAAATGAAAGCTGCTCTATCCTGTTGCAGGGTGAGTTTGTTGAACAAGACCAGAATAAATGTTAGAACATAACATAATTGGCGACGAGGTGTTTAGTACTCTCCTGTACCTTACCAGAACGGATTACTGCTGTGAGGGTTTTCCTGAGACGTAACTTTTGGACCCACGAGTGAACCTGCGAGAAACACAAAAAGATGGCCGCGACTATAGGACATATTGATGCCTTTGATGAAAATGTGGAACAGTGGACAACTTATATTGAGAGATTTGGACATTTTGTCGCAGCAAATAATATAAGTGATGAAAAACAAGTGGTTGTGTTACTGAGTGTCATGGGCAGCACAACGTACAGTTTGCTGAGAAGTCTAATAACGCCCGAAAAGCCCAGGGAGAAAACGTTTGCCAGTATTGTGGATGTCTTACAGACACATTTCTCTCCTAAGCCTCTGGTGATTGCTGAAAGATTTCGCTTTCACAAACGAAACCAAGCAGAGGGTGAGTCTGTTGCGCAGTTTGTGGCTGTTCTAAAGAAATTAGCTGAGCATTGTGAGTTTGGCACCCATTTAGATGATGCCCTCCGAGACAGATTTGTATGCGGTTTGAAAGTGAGCGACACAGAAAGCTCTCTAACGAGGCGGACTGACATACAAGAAAGCGATAGAGATCGCTGTATCGATGGAAACAGCTGCACGGGAGGCTCAGCACCTAAGTGATTCCCTAAGTAAATGCTTTATCCTTCTCTTCTCCCAGGAAGCCTAATAACTGTGGTCGTTGTGCAAGGCTAATCACAGTGATAAGGACTGCTGGTTTAAAGAACAGACATGTCATAACTGTGGGAAGAAAGGCCACATTGGGCAGTGTGCAGAGGAAAAAGAAAGGAGGGAAATCAATGGAAGCAAGGAAACAATTTGCGAAATGTAGAAAGAAGTACATTGTGTGGAAACACAGGGGCGTGCAGTGATGACACTGATACTGAATTAGCATTGCACGTGCTGACTCTTACAGGGAAAGCGGCAACCATCTGTGTCACACCTGAAATTGAAGAGGAAACCACTGAAAATGGAATTGGACACAGGGGCTGCAGTCTCATTGATTTCTACAGACAAGTATGAAACTACGTTGAGACATCTACCCCTGCAAACAACTGACGTTGTACTGAGGACATACACTGGTGAGGCAATTTCACCTGAAGGTGTCATCAAGGTGCAGGTAAAAATAAATGGGCAAAAGGCACTACTGCCTCTGTACGTGGTTAAAGGTAACTACCCTTCACTCTTAGGCCGAGAATGGCTGAAGAAAATATGCCTCAACTGGCAGGAGATAAGGACTGTTAATACGGGTGACCCCAACGCTCTAGAAGCAGTGTTGCACAAACATGCTCCTTTATTCAAAGGGGAGCTAGGCACAATGAAGGGCATGGAGGCAAAAGTGTCTCTGAGGATGCAGCACAAACCAAAGTTTTGTCAGCCTCACCCAGTACCTTATGCACTCAGACCAAAAGTGGAGGCCGAATTAACTCGCCTAACCGAAGCTGGAGTCTTGTCACCTGTACAGTGTAGTGACTGGGCAACGCCAGTAGTGCCAGTGGTAAAGAAGGATGGTTCCGTGTGAATATGTGGAGACTTTAAAGTAACCATAAATCCAGTTCTGTGTGTGGAACAGTATCCGATTCCACGCATCGAAGACTTGTTTGCATCCCTGGCACAGGGCCAACGCTTCAGTAAGCTGGATTTGTCACATGCTTATCTACAAATGAGAGTAGATGAAAAGTCAAGGAAATATCTCACAATAACCACCCAAAATGGTATTTTCTGCTATAATCACCTACCTTTTGGCATTGCATCAGCTCCAGCCATATTTCAGCGAGCTATGGACCAGGTTTTTCGAGGTCTTCCAAATGTTCACTGTTATCTGGACGATATACTGGTGACCGGAAGAAATGATGCAGAGCACCTGAAGAACCTGGATGCAGTTCTGCAGCGACTGGAAGATTTTGGCTTGCATGTCCAGAAGGAGAAGTGTGAATTTTTCAAGACTTCATTGGAGTACTTGGGCCATACCACAGATGCAGCGGGCTTACACAAATCGCCGGAGAAAGAAAAAGCGATTGTGGACGCCCCAGCACCGGAAAATGTGAGCCAGTTACGGTCATTCTTGGGCCTGTTAAATTATTATGGCAGGTTTATTCCCAATCTGGCTACGATTCTCAACCCACTAAATGGCTTGCTGTGCAAGGGGAAGTTCTGGTGTTGGACAAAGGACTGTGAGAGTGCATTTAAGAAGGCTAAAAAGCAGCTTGTTTCTCAAGATGTGCTCATTCACTATAATCCACAGCTTAGCATCAGACTGGCGTTAGATGCCTCACCTTATGGGGTGGGAGCAGTTCTTTCTCATGTTCTACTGAATGGGGACGAAAAGCCAATTGTCTTTGCATCCAGAACTCTCAGCAAAGCTGAACAAAACTATGTCCAAATCGAGAGAGAAGCTTTGTAATAGTGTTCGGAGTTACAAAATTCCACCAATACCTTTATGGTCAGGAATTCACCCTCACTGATCAACGTCCCTCACCACCATTTTCAGCCCCCACAAAGGTATTCCTTCCATGGCAGCCAGAATGCAACGTTAGGCTCTCTTGTTATCAGCTCACAACTACCGCATTGAATACAAGAAGGCGGCTCTTCATGGTAATGCTGATGGGCTCTCAAGATTGCCTCTGCAGGTAGCCCACAGTGACAAAGTGGACACTGTCGATGTCTTCTACATCAGTCAGCTTGAAATTACCTATCACAAGTTCTGAAATTAAAGGAGACTAAAGTTGATCCTGTGTTGTCTCAAGTCTTGGACTCGGTAACGAAAGGGACTTTTACTGTGAACCAGGACATTCACGGTGAGTTATTACCATTCTACACCAGACGTAATGAGCTTTCAGTACAGCAAGGTTGCTTGATGTGGGGTGTCTGGGTGATTGTCCCTTCAAAGCTACGCACCCGTGTTTTGGAAGAACTACATGTGGGACACCCGGGTGTAGTGAGAATGAAGGCTTTAGCTAGAAGCTATATTTGGTGGCCCGGGATTGATTTGCAAATTGAGCAACAAGCTAAAACATGCACTACTTGTCAGCGTGTTCAGAAAATGCCGTGTCCCTCACCTCTACATCCCTGGATGTGGCCAGGTGCACCGTGGCAGCGCATTCATGTAGATTTTGTGGGGCCGTGGGAGGGACACATGTACTTAATTGTTGTAGATACCCACTCAAAGTGGCCCGAAATTCAAGTCATGGACACCACTACTACCAGTAAGATCGTTCAAGTGCTGCGAGGATTATTTAGCCATTACGGGATTCCTGAACAGCTGGTCAGTGATAATGGACCACAATTTATTTCTAGTGACTTTGCAGCATTTTTGAAGTCCAATGGTGTGAGACATATTCGAAGTGCCCCATATCACCCCTCGACTAATGGTCTAGTGGAGCATTTTGTGCAAACCATGAAGAATGCTCTGAAATTGGCGGGGGGGTTTTGACCTTACAACACAAGTTGGATAACTTCCTGTTGGCATACTGAAATACACCCCATGCTACAACAAAGGAATCTCCAGCAATGTTGATTTTTCAGCGTAAGCTTCGCTCCCGTCTTGATTTGCTTAAGCCAGATGTGGCATCAGAGGTTTTGAAGAACCAAGAATCTCAAATATTGTGCCGACAAGCTCGTTCAAAGGACAGGCAGTTCATTGTTGGTCAAGAAGTGCTTGTTCGAGATTACCGGAAGGGGGGAAAGTGGGCCCCTGGTGTGGTGACATCTCAGACGGGTCCAGTGTTGTATACAGTTGATGTTGAATCTGGAGTGAAATGGAAACGTCATGCTGAACAGCTCCTAGATCTTCAGCAGCGCACAGATGGGGACACCTCCAGGAAAGAGAGAAGAGAGGTGGTGGCTGAACCTCTGGCTATCCTGTTTAGCCGATCACTGGAAACAGGGAGGTACCCAAAGACTGGAGGACAGCAGATGTAGTCCCTTATACAAAAGTGGGAACAAAGAGGAAGCAGGGAACTACAGACCAGTCAGCCTCACCTCGGTGGGGAAGATCATGGAAGCACTACTGAAGGAGAGATTGGTGGAATATCTGGTTGTCAATGGACTACAGGGCCCAAGGCAGCATGGTTTCACCAGGGGAGGTCATGTCAGACCAACCTCATTGAATTTTTGACTGGGTGACTAGGGAGGTGGATCAGGGAGGGCAGTGGACATGGCCTATCTGGACTTCAGCAAGGCCTTTGACACTGTGCCACATAGAAGACTATTACACAAACTGGGAATATGGGTGTGGGCAGGACAATAGTGTGGTGGGTAGGTAACTGGCTGGGTGGCAGGACACAGAGGTGGTGGTAAATGGCTGTCACTCCACAGAGGGAAGAGTGACCAGTGGGGTACCACAGGGATCAGTGCTGGGACCGGTCCTATTCAACATCTTCATCAGTGACATGGGCTGGGACCTAGAAGGCAGAATTTCACTGTTCGCTGATGACACAAAGCTCTGTAACAGAGTAGACACACCAGAGGGTGTAGACAGAATGAAGCGACCTGCAGAAACTTGAAGAATGGTCAGGGTTTTGGCAGTTGAAATTCAATGCAAAGAAGTGCAAGATAATGCATATGGGGCACAAAACCCTGCACAATATATCAGTTGGGGGTGAGGATATAGCATGCACCAAGCAGGAAAGGGATCTTGGGGTTATCATCTCTGATGACCTCAAGGTAGGGAAACAGTGTGACAAGGCAGTAGGTAAAGCAAATAGGATGCTGGGATG
Organism: Neoceratodus forsteri; assembly: GCA_016271365.2. Classification (NCBI taxonomy): domain Eukaryota; kingdom Metazoa; phylum Chordata; order Ceratodontiformes; family Ceratodontidae; genus Neoceratodus; species Neoceratodus forsteri. The sequence continues at coordinate 193,777,481 of JADMNL010000024.1, read as the reverse complement.
TATAGGCAGGGCATTACCAGCAGGAAAAGGGAGGTCATAATTCCGCTATACAAGACACTAGTGAGGCCCCACCTAGGTACAGTGTACAGTTCTGGAGACCATACCTACGTAGGACATAGACAGGGTAGAGAAGGTTCAGAGGAGGGCAACAAAGATGGTGCATGGATTGCATCACCACGTCCTATGAAGACAGGTTGAAGGAACTGAACATGTACTCCCTGGAGGAGAGGAGGAGAGGGGATATGATAGAGACATACAAGTATCTTACAGGGAGGAACAGGGTGCAGGAAAACACTATTTTAAGCGAAAAGATGTTCCAGGACTAGGGGCATGGGATGAAGTTGGAGGAGGGCGATTCAGAGGAAACATGAGAAGAATTTCTTCACAGAACGGGTGGTGGACAAGTGGAACACCCTGCCAGAGAAGTGGTGGGGGCTGAAACAATCACGGGATTTAAGAATGCATGGGATAGACATAAAGGAATTCTGGAGGTCAGGGGTAAGGTGCAACAGACTTCTAGGAAATCAAACTGAACTTACAAGCTCAAATGGGCAGACTGGGTGGGCCATAGGCCCTTATCTGCAGACACTGTCTATGTATCTATGTATCTATGCAAGAAAACCCACGGGAAATGTGGATTCCATCTGCCGTAGCTTACAGAAGCCCCACTACAGAAGTCCCAACACCTTCTGAAGATGTAGAGCAGGAGGTGGAGAGGAGCAATGGTGAGGCTGTACAACCATCAACCGAGGATCGGAGGGAGGTACCAGACAGGGCAGCCATGCCAAGGGTTGCTCACGAGAAACGTTATCCATCCCAAATTTCAAAACCTCCAGATCATTTGAACTTGTGAGACATTTAAAAGGAACAAAATGTTTTGTGTAGTTAGAGAGCCAGATCAGATTATCGGGCAGAATAATCCCTTGACTGGTTCGGGAGGTCGACAGTCTACCCCCCTACCTCTAGCACAGTATAAACCATCTTAATAATAGCGAATAATGCTAATACTTGTTCATTTGGTAACAATATAATTTAGTGGGGAGGAAATGTTATGTATTTGAAATGGTAATGCATTGCGTTACTTCTGCCACTTGAGGGCAGCATTCCGATATGTGTAAGCTAGAAAAAGAGAGCAGACAGAGAGTGTTGTTGTTGACACTAGAGAGGCTCCTGAATAAAAATGAAAGCTGCTCTATTCCTGTTGCAGGGTGAGTTTGTTGAACAGGACCAGAATAAATGTTAGAACATAACACCAACAAGCTGGACTAACCAAGACAACATTTGCCCACTAGAGCTGCAGGTGCAGTAACAGGTACAACAAATCCACAGGTCACAGTAGTGCTTTACTACAGTTCATTTGTTCAAATCCCTCCCTGCTTTAAAGGTGCAAAATAACATTTCCGTCCATCCCTCTTCTGGGCTATGGACACATCAGGCAGGCACATCCCAGAGGTGAAAAACTCTGGGCTCCTCATTACCAGTGTCCCAAAATTCCAAAGTCTCTTGCAGGAGAGTGCATATCCTCTGAACTGTATTCCACAGTTTCAAATGGAAGCCATCTCAAAACAAGAAAACATTCTCCTCACAATCCAGTTAGAAGTGAGTTAGCTCCAACTCTGGAAAGAGGAGGTGTCTCTTTTTGAAACAACAAATTCATGACCTCGAAGGCACTATTTAAGTGCTTTAAACAGTCCTCCAAAAATTCATGAAGCACCAACTTGTTCCCAAAAGGCAGAGTTTCTCTGAGAGAATTCAGGCAAAATCCTTGCCATTCCCAACACTGGGCAACACTTTAACAGTCAACAATCTTTCACAGGTGGGGGGGTGTCCCCAGAAATTACTCACGGTTGCTGATACCATGTCTTACAGATTTCTTCACCCTCACAGGTGCACAGCATTAGAGAAGGCCACCACGATGACTCGATGTAGTCTCTCTTTTGGCTGACATAGGAGCTGACAGGGTCAGGGGAGAGAAATCACCTCCCCCTGAAGCTCCCCTCAGTCAGCACTTCATTCTTCCTCTGCCCTCAGGCAGGGAGATACTCTCACTCTGCTCACTGGCAGAAAACTCTCACCAGCTGCATTCCATGCCAAAATGCCAATGTGGCTTATGCTGCTGTGAGAGAGACACTCCCACTTGGAACCTCTGCCAACATTACTGACAGGGCTGCCAAGAGAGTCCCAGCCGGTTAAAACCTGGGCTGCCCAGCACTCCTACCTAACAACCCACTAAACTACCAGGATCCTAGTAACCCAAGGAGAACCCAAGTGTTACAGTTGTATAAGGCTTTAAACTCAACTACCAAACACACCATGGAAGTGTTAAAACATGACTGAGAAAAATAACTTAATACAGATATTACATTAAAGGAGTGGGATGATAGTCTGACTCAGCAGAATAAGGTTGTCACAAACGCACTCAGCAGGTCAGGCCCTCTGCTCCCACAGTGCCAAAGTCAGGGTACAATAGTGCAAACAGGTAACATACTGGGTAACCTTTATGTGTGCTTTGGGTCCAAATCACCTGTTAGCCTCAAGTTCTGGAGGGATTCAGACTGTGAGCCTTATGCTAGCATACCTAAGTACAGGCTCAGATATGTATCCTCTTCAGGAATGCAGTACAATCTTTCACCAGGGGCACCCAGCCAGGTTTCCAAAATGAACCGTTAAAACTCTATGAGAGACTTTAGGTATATTCTTACCTTTTCCAAGCTTAGTAACATTATCAAGCCTTTTAATAGCCGTCAGACTTAACCCCATATATAACATGTGCAAAAAGAAACTGAGAAGACACCCAGGCAGTATTTAAAAGAAATGGTTGTTTACCAAAATATGATAAAATGGTAAAATTAAACACAGAACAATATATCATACAACTTACATTCCTGTAAAACAAAAAGGGAAGTTACAGACAAAATATTCCTAGCACAAAGACTTAATTTCTTTCTATTACCTTTCTAAGTGCTTTTCCAGTCAGAATCTAGAATCATGTGTCACAATCCCATACACAATTTCATTTTTAACTCTATGTGTCCCCACCCCCTTTTGATGAGGTCAGCTAGAACCTCCCTTAGATAATTTCTGACATAAGTGTCTCTGAAGATGTGAGTCGTTGCTTTGAAAAATATGTACTAGCCATTTCCCAAATATGACAGTCTTTAATTAAACATTTTCTCTTGGAACTTAACAATCACACACACACATGTCCTCTAGGGCTGATTTCCTGTGACAGTGTGATCTGAGGGATTTTATGACTCTTCACACATTTCTGGTTATCTGCTAAAAGGAGAGAAAATAGCCCAATTTCTCTGCCTCCTGTAATGTCATAAAACTCACATTTAGTTTCAACTTCAAAAGCATGGGCAGGCCGACTGATTTTGGGCTGGAGGGTAATGTCCCCAATGGCCACCTTGCTCTCCCCAGTACCGACGTCTCCCAATCTCTCTCCCACCCCAGGGATTCGCAGGGTGTAAATAGTGGTGAAACACTGCCCCCTGGAGACAGCCAGAATCACCACCTAGCCAATTAAAAAAAGGGGGCCCTACCAGAAAAGGAGGACTCAACTTAAGCCAGGGTAGTAAGCCCACCCTGCGGAGGGGTCTCACAATTAAATAAATGGAACAGTGTGGGAAGGTCATTTTAAAAAGGAAACTTGTCTGTCTCTAGACTGAGTGGGCAAGCAGTATGTTGTGTGGTAGAGGACATGGAGAGCCATGCACTGGGGTTTTTACTGACCGCTCAGTGATGGACGAGGAAGGCAGCATCAGATGCGATTGCCAGAATGGGCACGAAAAGAGGTATGGACTACTACGTAGTGAGAATTTTTAGTTAAACAGGCCTGTTTTGCATCTAATAACAGGCCATAGCTGAAGCTATTGACAGCAGCAGTATCTTGTACAGTCATGGCATGATTTATCATGGTGTCATCCAGTCATGTGTGTGCCTGGACTTCATACAGTAATGTTATTGTCAGATATCACAGTTCCAGGATCACGCTGATCAATGAGGATACTGGAAATGTTCTTGCCATTGTATCATTATCTAATAACTGCTGAGCAATTTTTTCTATGGGCTCAACCAGCTGATATTTGCCATAATAACTGGCCAGTTATTACAGCAAACATCCCCGCAGGGATGCAATCTGACTACTGCCACTACTGCCCTCTGAGAAACGCTTGCAAAAGAAATATCCACCTATCCAAAAGCTCTTTCTGCAGGGACCTTCTAACAAAAGCGGCCGGGGACTCCAAGAAATTCTGGACCACCATAAAAACCCTCCTGGGTTCTAATCACAAGGCCCACACAAGTGACATGCTGTTAAATGGCATACATTGCAACAACCCGTTAACCATTGCTAATGCCTTCAATCACCATTTCTCAGATCTAACAAACTACCTGCCCTCCTTCCCTTCTGGTCACACTGCTCTGCCCCAGTGCGATACCAAACCTCCACTTCTGAACCCCCCCTTCAGGTTTCGGAGCATTCAAAAAAGAGATTTACAACAACTGCTATACTCCATTCCCGACAATACCAGCCCAGGATCGGATGGTTTTGAACCTAGGCTCCTGAAGGCTGCTGCCCCCTTCATAGCCTTCCCACTAATCAAAATCTTCAATATGTCCCTATGCTGTGGTACAGTTCCAAATATCTGGAAAATAGCTAAAATCACCCCATTCCTAAAAAAGGAGACCCTAAGGAAATCAAGAACTACCGTCCCATCGCTATACTCTCTGTACTAAGCAAAATCCTTGAAAATCCAGTTGCCACCCAATCAATAGAATACCTCCAAAAATACAACCTCCTCTCTAGTTCTCAACACGGCTTCCATAAAGGTCACAGCACTACCACTGCCCTGCTAAAACTGACAAGTGACATCTATTCCTCCATGGACTTAGGCTTCTTGACAGGTGCAGTTTTCATTGACCTAACTAAAGCTTTCGACCTGGTCAACCACACACTTCTTCTTGCGAAACTACAGTCATTTGGTTTCTCCTCAGATACCATTACCTGGTTCGAAAGCTACCTGTCTGACAGACAACAGGCTATGGTCTTCAGTTCAGCCATCTCAGATCCTGCACCGATCCACGTTGGAGTACCCCAGGGCTCCATACTTGGCCCTCTGCCTTTCACTATATTGACTGATTACATCCCATTAACTGCACTGAACTGCTCATCTCTGCTCTACACTGATGACTTAGTTATCTACCACAGTGCAAAAACTGCTGCTGCCCTAAATCATCCCATTGCCGTGGACTTCGCGAATATCCAATCCTGGCTCACTGACAACAAATTAGTCCTCAACTCTAGCAAGTCCTACTCAATGCTCTTTGGCTCACCTGCCAGACTCAAATCAAATCTCAATCCCCTTATTATCTCGTGCCCGGACGGCTCCCCTCTGACTACTGCCAAATCCTTTAAATATCTTGGTGTCACCCTGGACGAATCTCTGGACCTTGACCTCCACATCTCCACTATCTGTAAGTCCGTAAATGCTAAGATAGGAAGTGCCTATCGCACTAGCTACGCCCTCACCCCCTAGCCAGACTAGCCGTGGCTCAAGGCTTCCTTCTACCGGCTCTAGCATATGACTCTGCAATCTACCTATCTGCATCTAAATCCTCCCTCCATAAATGGGACACCACTTACAATGGCATCTGCTGCTATGCCTCTGCATCACCGCATTTCAAGCACCACTGCCAACTCTATATGGACCTAAAATGGCTTAGCCCCTCTGCCTATCGTCGCCAGTCCTTTGGATCATTAATTGACTGTATCACCATAACAGGCCTGCCCTATCCCTTTCCTCTGCTCTGGAATTACAACCTCTCACCTATGAGCTATGATCAAATGAAAAAGCCCTTCTGCACATCCCAAGATGCAGATCAAACATGGGCGCACACGTCTTCTCTTGTACAGCTCCTAAATACTGGAACTCCGTACCCTCCTCTATCCGTCAAGCGACCACCCATGCTACCTTTAAGAAACTCCACTGTGAACACTTGCACACCGTAAACCCCTGCACTTGCTTTAACCCACCTTGAACCTTTACTCCTCCCTGCTCTCTTCTTCATCTCCAGATAATCCACCTCCTTGATACCTCTCCCCCTCCTCTCTTAGTCCTAGCTTGCCCACTCTCTTACCTCCTCCCTCTCCTCTCTCCCTACCATTCTGTCCCTCCCTCTCCCCTGGCCACAAACCTTTCAGTTTTTGGCCCTTCTTGTACTGTATTTCACTGCCTATCTCCATTTGATTTATTTTCCTGTGTTACCTATTCCAATCTGTAATTTAATTTCACAGTACTGTTTTACTTTCATTATTCATTTTCGTCAATGCGATTGTCTCTAGTTTCCAAATATTGTTTACTTACTCTGATTTGTGCTGCTTTCATGTGCTGTGTCACATGTATCTTGTATGTCTGTAAACTGTCTTCTCCCGGGTCGTGCTTGAAAATAGGCATTTTATGCCTAGTGCACCTACCCGGTTACCAAAACCAAAAAAATAAATAAATAAACATGAGCTGCCTCAGAGTCTGAATGTGCGAGCTCCGTTCTTACAGCAGCACAGCTGCAGTCATTTTCAATTCCCAGTGTGGCTGTGAGAACGGACGCAATCCTATTACAAGCTAGTAAAAATGGAGAGACTACACAGTTTTTTTTTACAACTTTTTGTTGCAAATCCAAAATTTTCACAGCACTGCTCCACAAGCAGTACATATTCCAAAGCTAAAAAATAAAGTATGAGGTGGTGTGCATACCTGAATTTAATGCACACCCTTGGAGTGGGATGCTTTTATAAACCCCTCGAACTTCACTCTCTGGGTTTATGTAGCACTCCACACCTCAGGTGTGCATGAAATTCTCATAATGCTCATCACCCCATATATTATCAAAGGAATAATACACAACAGGATGTGTGTCATGCTGGGATAATGCCATGCCTGGGGGGGGTTGGGCACAAGGCTGCAGGCATGGCATTATCCCAGCACAACACACACCCTGGAGTGCTTTATTCCTATTAAACAATGGCTTGTTGTTTTATATATATATATATATTATAAAAAAAAATTTTAAAGAATGTTTTTATTAGTGTGGAAAAATATTTTTGTTTCTTAAGAGGAGATGCAAAAAAAAAAGAGTATAAGATCCAAACAATCATCAAGACATTCACAGTGAGGCTGAGACTAGACATGTGGTATTGTGCTGGGATAATACCATGGGTCCAGCCCCAGACTGACTAATCACAGTCCAAGATTCTTTATTGCCATTGTATAATCTCTATTTAATAACTGGTGGCAAGGATGGGTAGTACATATACTGACAGAGAGGGACAATGTTTTACAATAACAAATCATTTTTTATTATTTTATGCAAAGGAAAGGTGGAATATGCTCAAAAGGTTCTGACATTGTTTTTTTGTTATTGTATTTTCAAAAGTTACGGTTTATCTGTAACACAAATTAAAATGAGCAGTTTTAGAGACTCTTATACATAGCAGCAAATACACTGGTGCCTGTGTGTATTTAAATCATTTAGAATTTTATTTACCTGGGAAAAGACTGGATTATGTGATTTTGCATGTCAAATCTATATTTGTTGTATTGGTGAATGCTCTACAAACATTTCAATAAAAAGAAAGTTAAAAAAAAAATGTCTGGAGAGTGGAGTCAACGTAATATAGTATAGTATAGTATAGCCTAGAGGTTAGAGTAATGAGCTGTGAATGAGCTTGGTACATCCAGCAGACCAGACCTTGGTTTGATTCTCACAACCTCCACTTGCATACTGTGTGACTCTGAGCAAGTTTCTTAACCACCCAGTGCTCCCAGGTTACCCCTGAAAATAGGCACTTGTGCCTAGTGGGCCTAACCCGGTTACCGAAGACTAAACAAAAAATAAATAAATAAATTTAGAAACATGACCTTCATAAAAAAATTGCATTTTATACAATAGTCATCCCCTTCTCAAACACAGAAACATAGAACCTATTGGGCAGAAGGCCAGTTTGTCTGCAAAGTCTGATCTTATCCTTACCTAACCCTTAAGTCCAAGCCCCCTACTGGTCACTTGTCCCCACTCTTCACTTTTGCCCCTTCCCCTCATGCCCCCCACTAGACCCATGTGTCTTTCACACCTATGCTTGAAACCTGTTACTGACTTTGCACAAACCACCTCATTGGTCAATCTGTTTCACTTGTCCGCTATCCTCTCTTAGAAACATAGAAATGTGGAATTTGATGGAAGAATAGGACCACTTGGCCAATCCAGTCTGCCAAGATGATCCCTGCCTAATCTGTCACCACAGACACTAAATGCTCTCTGATGATTCTCCCTCATCCTTACCGGTTTACTAATATTCCCCTATAACCAGCTTATGCATGCTTGAAGCCCCTTCCCCCACTGTGTTTGCCTCCACCTCTTCTGCTGGTAGTCTATTTTAGGCATCTACCACCCTCTCAGTGAAGTAGTACTTCCTCACATCCCCATTAAACTTCCCCCTACAGCTTCCTTACGTGCCCTCTGGTTGTGGTGCTCTTGCTCATTTTAAAGAGACTCCCCTCCTATGCCGGTCCAGTGGCATGGAGGGCTGAAGCATCACTGCCTTACCTCCTGCCATGCCGGTGACCTGTGTTTGTGGTGTGAGTGAGTCACTGGTGATCAGCCAGGGAGTGAGAGGATCAATAACCTGAAGGACAGCTCTCCTGTCATGGGAAGGGGTGGAATCGGAGACAGGTGCATGCCTGGCCCCTAGTGGTGGCTGGAGGCTGGCACACTGGCTCCAAGACAGGGGGCAGAGGTCAAGCAGATGCCCAGTGTGCCACATGTGGAAGTGTGTGCGGCTCAGCCACTGGCATCATTGCATGCCATGGCTCTGCACTTGGGGAAGGGGAGAAAATGGAGGCAAAAAAAAATTCCACCGATCGGCAGAATGAAACTGGTCCCCCGCAGGTGCTGTACCCAGCTAGCTGGCACCTCAGTGCCAGAGAGGAGTACTAGTGGATGCCGAGGTGATAGGGACAGGGGGGCCAGTAGATGTGGACCGGTCAGTGGTGGAGACAAATAAAACAGCTGAAAGAAAAAAAGAGATTCCCCTCCTGCACCCTGCTCACCCCTGTGTGGTACTTGTAGGTGTATATCATGTCCCCTTGCTCTCTTCTCTTCCAGGGTGTACACATTGAGGTCCCTCAGTCCCTCTTTGTAGGGCTTCTTGCACAACCCCTGCACCATTTTAGCTGCCCTCCTCTGTAAAAAGGGACTTCCTGACATCCATTTTATTTATTTATTTTTTATCTTCTACATTGGCTGGCTTCCTTTCAGCTCACGCCTCTCCCCAAGTTCCGTCACTAACCATCCCTAGGCCTAACCCATCATTGTGGTCCTCCCTGGAATGCCCTGGACTGCTCTGGGGCAGGGTGCCAGACGGAACCCCAATTCCTGTGGCAGCTTTAATGTTCAGTTCTGGTGATGGTGCCTCGGTCAGCAGAGCACGACCTGTGAGGAGTGATGGGATGGCATACTTTATCAGCCAGTATGTTCTTCCTTTTTCTCCCTCCCACCCATGGATATTGATAGAGGTCCTGCTCAGCATGCACATGCAGAGTGTGCATGAATGCTGAAGAGTGTCAATGCTCCCTCCCTGATCTAGTGTCCATGCTTGGAACCCTCACCTGGGGATACCAGGTGGCAGCAACACAGTGGGAGAATGGCAGCCCTGCCTGAGACACTCCACTTTCCTCCCCTGACCGGCCCTCCAATGACCCAGGCTCATTCCCAAACCCAGGTCACCAACTTTGTGAGTGGTATCACTACCACTGCTGACATCCATGTTAAATCTATCCCACACCAACTTATTTGAGTTACCTATAGTATTCAGGTTTGCACTCAAGGTGAACAGTTCACTGCTGTCAACTTTGTTTTTTCCCTGTATAAACTTGAATGTTTCTGTCATGTCCCCCCTTTCTCTTCTGGTCCACAGTGAGTGCATCTTAAGGTCTGCAAGTCTTTCCATGTAGCAATTGTCCTGCTGCCCCAGAATCATCATGGCATCCCTCCTCCGAACTGACTTAACCCTATCACTAGCCTGTACCAGGTGTGGATCTTAGAACTGCATGCTGCAGAACTCCAAGTGTGCTCTTATCAGGGCTCTATATAGGGGCAGTATCACTTGCTTGCACTTACTGTTGATTTCCGTGCCTACACATCCCAACATTCTGTTGGCCTTACCCGCTTCATTATTACCCTTATTCCTTTCTTGTTGTTCACCCTCCCACATATTTTTGTGTCATCCACAGAGAAGTAAATCTTGCCTTGAATACCCTCACCTGTGCCACAAATAAATATGTTGACGTGCACCAGTCCTAGGACTGATCCCTGCGAAACCCCTGTGGTGATTTCCCTCACTTCTGAGAACTCCCCATTCAGAACTACTTTTTTCGTTCCCAATCCCCAGCCAGTTTCCATTCTAGGTAGTTAGTTTCTTCCCTACACCCAGGTCAGACAGTTTCTTGACTAGCCTTCTATGTGGAAGAGAGTTACATGCTTTACTGAAGTCTGGGCATTGTATGACTAAAGCCTGGCCCTTGCCAACAACCTTTGTCACCCAATTAAAGAAGCCCATGAGGTTGCCTGACAAGCTCTTCCCCCACAAACCCATGCTGTCTTTTGTCCTGTAACCATTTCATCTCCATGAAATCCACCAACATTTCCCTAATAATTGCTTCAGCTTACCCACTACTGAGGTCAAGCTGACCAGCTGGTAATTTCCTGGGTAATCCCTATTGCCACTCTTGTATGGTGGAACCTTGTCTCCCACCCTCCAAGTCATGCTGGTTTCCAGCAAGCCATTTTAAGAGGAACACTGGTTGTGTCACTAGCACTCACCTCATCTTCAATAACACCCCTGGGTGCTGACAATCTGGACCAGCAGATTTATCCATGTTTCGTGAACCTATATAATTTAGTACCCTCTCCTCTGCTATAACTCCCATGTAGATGCATCCACCCCCTTCCTACCTGGGCCCGATCCCACAATGTGAATATAGAAATATTCACACCTATCTTTTTTGTACGTTACATTGGCTTCCTGTGCCTCTTGTTTATCCCCACCTTCAACACACAGAGGTTAATGACGTCTAACCATTCTTCATTCTCTGTCTACCCCTTCTGCCATCTTCATCCCCTCTTGTGTTCACCTGAGAATTTCCCACATTTTCCCAAAATCCACCCTCCTGAAATCCAGCACCCTAATCCTTGAATTGGTATCATCAGCCTCCAGCACAATGCTGAACCATACTGCCTGATGACCACTGTTTCTCAGTGGTTCCCTTACAGGAACCTCCTTGACAGTCTTCCTATGTGTGAGGACCAGGTCAAGAATTTGCTCCTTCCTTCATTGATTCCCCAGTGCACTGTACCAGAAACCCAGCCTAGAATGTCTGCACCAGTCCCTGACTCCTGGCTCTTTGTGCTTGTTGCTACTTGGACTCCACACTCCTTGTCTGACAAGTTGAAGCTCCCCATTAGCACCACTTCACCTGGGCTGGGGCTCTCCTGTTCACATTCCTTAATGCCTCATCCACTGCCTCCTTCTGAGATGGCTGTCTATAAGCTGCCCCTATTCTGATGACCTTCCCCATACCTGTGAATAATAGCACCCATAGGGCCTCAATATTGGAACTCCACCCTCATGTCCATATTCTTCACAGCTTCAATATTATCATTCACATACAGGGCTAACTTGCACCTTCTTGCTACCACTCTGTCTTTCCAGTAGAGGGTGAAGCCAGGAATTATGAGTTCCCATTCATGATGCTGCTTTGCTTGGGTTTCCATTATGGCTACTGTGTCCAAGTGAGGCTCAGCTACTAACACCTGGAGGTCAAGATCAGGATTTATTCCTTAGTGTCTGGTATTTACCCACATCACTCTCCAGAAATCCCTTTATCCTTCTCTTCTATTTTGCTTCTCTCCTTCTGCTCCATACCTTTTTGGGCCTCATGACTTCTGCCTGTCCTCTGACCCCCTCTAGGAATACTGTGTGCTCACTCCTTAGATGTGTTTGCTTTCCCTGCATGAACTCTTGCAATGTTTGTCTCTTCCTGTTTCCCTCTGATTTCCCTTCTATTAATGGTCTTATCCATTTGGATATGTGTGCATGCACCCTGCTCTGATGGTGGCTGGATCAGGTGGAGGCCCATTGGGTTTCTCTGCCTAGTGTAGGTGTGCCTAGCCTTGTCTGCAACTGTCTCATCTTTATCTAGTTTAACTGAGTTGTGATATATGCTGCAAACCTTTGCCCCAGCACCTTGGTGCTCTCTTGGCTGGGGTGAAGACTATCCCTCCTAAAAAACTGCCACCCCCTCCACTGATGACAGAAATCTCACAGATTCTGAAACCCCTCCACTTTACACTATCCCTTTAGCCCCATGCATTAAAGGAAAAATCCTGTACTGCCACTTTTCTCCCTCGTGTGGCCTTAGGAAGACCTCTGAGATGGTTATGGAACCTGCCCCTTCCTTCAGAGTTCTGCCTAGAGTGCAGAAATGCTAATAAAATGTTTACAAACCCATCTGGCCAGGTTGCTTATGTCTACATTCACCGTCATATCTGGTTCCCCTGCCATCCCAATGATCATTGAAAATAATCCTGATATACCTATTTCACTGCCTTAAATCAGCTTAGAGTGTGCAGTATTTCTTCTTATAATGTTTGTATGGCTATATTTAGCCAAAAAGTAGTATTCTGGTCATTTCCTTATGTCCCTGAAGCTTGATATGAACAGAAAAATGTCCTTGAAGGTGTCACAAACCCACTCAGCAGGTCAGCCCTCTTCTCCCAAAGTGCCAACCTCTGAGCACAGTCTTGTGAACAGTTAATAGAAACAGGGTAACCCTCCTGGTCTGTTTTGTGGGTTCAAATCAACCTTTGGTCTCAAGTTCTGGAGGGATTCAAACTGTAAACCTCTTGCTAGCGTACCCAATGCACAGACTCAGATAATTCTGTCTTCTGGGGGCCAGATATCTTTGCCTATGGGCGCCTAACCAGGTGTACAGAGATAAACCCTTGTAAACTCTAATAAAAGACCTCATATTTCTCTCACCTTTCCAGTTTGGTATTACCATTCAAGCTTATGCACAGTGTCTACTGTAACCATATATACTTCACTTGTAAAGAAAAGAAATTGAAAGACAGGTCAAATAGGCTTTAAAAATAGAGTTTTACTAAAATAGATAAAACATATGTAAAACATAAAATACAGAACCATATATATGACAAAACATACACATCTTTTGAAAGAACAAGGTTGCAACAGTGCAATTCCTACTACAGTACTTAGATTTGTCTCTCTCTCTAAATACCTGCTTAAAGTGCTCACAGATGTTTCTTTTAGTTAGAGTGTCGATAAAAGTGTCTCTGAAAGAAAAAAAAGAATACTGTTTAAAAGCTGGTTTTCCCCACCTCTTTGCATGAGGTCACCTAGCTCCTCCCTTTCAGAATATATAAAAAAATATCTATAGAAAAACAGGATGTCTTTTCCAAGTATTAAATTCTGTAACCTCAGCATAATTCATTTTCTTCAAATGACTTTCTTTGATCTTATGATCAGCTTCCCCTTTTCAGGACATCAAAGCATGTTTTATGACTTTGCACTAAAATATCACAACCTGCTCTTCTTCCTCTAAGCGTTATAAAAGTTTATGTCTATCTTGGCAGGTAGGTATCTTCTAGCCAGCAATTAGCTCCTGGCCTTCCAGGTAACACCTCGTATCTAAAACCTGTGTGTGTGTGTGTGTGTGTGTGTGTGTGTGATACTCACATGCTGGTTCAGCATTTCTCATGACAGACAGTCCATAATCCATTTTTATATTACAAAAAATGATACAGTGATCAGAACCAGCAGTCCAAGTGTCACAATTCCTCCCCACCTAGACTGAATTTGGGAGCTATTTTCCCAGCATAGGATGAGCTTCCCAAATCAGTTCACTTCTCATAGACCCCAGATAGCCCATCTGAGTTCTGATTTTTGGCTCCAGCCCTATGTAATATTGTCATATCATACCTTTGAAAAGCAAGACTCCATCTTAGCAATCTACCATTGTTCTTTCCCATTTGCATCAGCCAAACCAGGGGGTTGTGGTCAGTCTGCACCACAAAATGCTGCCTATATAAGTATGACTCTAACTTCATTAGGGCCCACACTATGGCAAGACATTCTTTTTCCACCGTGGAGTATGCCTGCTTGCTGGGAAGTAACTTCCTACTCAGGTACACTACTGGGTGATCTGTCCCTTGGCTGGATGTCTGACTCAGTACTGCCCCAATATCCACGTCTGAGGTGTCAGTCTGAACTATAAAGGTTTTGCTATAGTCAGGACTTGTCAAAACAAGAGCACTGCACAGTGCCTCCTTTAGTTTGAAAAAGGCTTCCTCACAGACTGGGCCCCAGGTAATTGTCTTGGGCATCCTTTTCTTTGTCAGGTCAGATGGGGCAGCAGCCAGGGCACTGTAACTGGGTACAAATTTTCTATAGTACCCTGCTGTCCCGAGAAAACTCCTGACCTGCTTCTGTGTTTCTGGTTCGGGCCATGCCTGGATTACCTCTATTTTTATTTGGTTGGGACGGAGCTGTCCCCGGCCTACCACATGCCCGAGGTATGCCACTTTTCCCATGGCCACCTGGCACTTCCCAGCTTTGACAGTAAGCCCAACCCTCTGTATCCTGCCCAGCACTTCCCTAAGGTGGGATAGGTGTTCCTCCCAGCAGGTACTAAAGATGGCAATGTCATCCAGGTACACCACGGCGTACTCCTCAGCACCATTTAACACCTGGTTCACCAACCTTTGGAAAGTGTCCGGGACGTTCTTCATTCTGAAAGGTATTACTTTAAACTCAAATAAGCCTATTGGAGTGATGGAGGCCGACCTTTCCCTCACTCTGTCTGTCAACTCTAACAGCCAGTACCCCCTTGGTCAGGCCAATAGTCGTAAGGTAGGTGACCCCTCCCAACTTGTCCAGGAGTTCATCCGTCTGGGGCATCGGGTGGGCGTCTGACTTTGTGACTGCATTCAGTCCATGATAGTCCACACTGAAACAAGTAGAGCCTTCTGGCTTAGGCACAAGGACTACAGGTGAGGCCCAGGGGCTGTGGGATCTCTGGATTACCCCTAAATCCAGCATCTCCTCCACTTCCCTCCTAATGTCCTTTTGGACAGTCTCTGACACCCAATATGCTGTCCGTTGTATGGGCGTCTGTGTCCCTGTCTCCACATCGTGCATCGCTAAGGGGGTTAGTCCAGGCTTGGTGCTAAACAATGGGGCAAAGTCTGCTAAAATCTCCCTTACTTTCTGGATCTAGTCTGGGGCCAGCTGGGGAGACAATTTTACTGCCCCCACAGAGGACTCCTGCTTACTTTCTTCCAGCAAATCCAGAAGGGGGTCTCCTTCGTCCGTCCCCTCCCCATGACTACACACTGCAAACACCATGTCAGCCCTATTTGCATATGACTTCATTATGTTGACATGGTACATCCTTTCTGTCTGTCTTCGGTCAGGTAACTCCACAATGTAGTTCACGTCATTTACCTTCCTAACCACTTTGTACGGTCTTGCCCACTCAGCTTGCAGCTTGTCTTTTTTGGACCGGAATAAGGAACATGACTTCCTGACCCACCATATACGAGTGAGCTCTGGCTCTGCAGTCGTACCACACTTTTTGTTTCTGTTGGGCAGCTGCTAGGTTGCTCTGGGCTGTCCCCATAAGCTCCTTCAGCCTTTCCCTAAACCTAAGGACATAATCCATTATGGGAGTTCCCTGGGTAGTGTGCTTGCCCTCCCAGTCCTCCCAGATCAAGTCTATGGGCCCACATACCCGGCGTCCATATAAGAGTTTGAAGGAGGAAAATCCTGTCGACTCTTGGGGCACCTCCCTGTATGCAAACAACAGGTGGGGAAGGTATTTCTTCCAGTCCCTCCCATGCTGTTCAGCAAACGCCCAGAGAATTGACTTTAGGGTACCATTGAATCTTTCCACAAAAGCCCATTGGCTTGTGGGTGATACAGTGTCGTGCATCTCTGCACAACCCCACACTTCTCCCATAAACATTTCATCAGGTCCAACATGGAGGAACCCCCTTGATCAGTGATAACCTCCTGTGGAAACCCAACACGGGAGAAAATCCCAAGTAAGGCATCTGCCACTTTGTCTGCCCTCAGTGAGGATAAGGCAACTGCCTCTGGGTACCGGGTGGCATGATCCACCACAGTCAGGATGAATCTCTTTCCTGAGGAGCTGGGGGTATTTAAAGGCCCCACAATATCCATTCCCACTCTCTGAAATGGCTCCTCTACTATGGAAAATGAAATCAGGGTGGCTTGGGTTTTCTTGCCCACCTTCCCTATTTCTTGGCACCGGTGACAAGACCTGCAATACTCCTTCACCTGCTGGGTGAAGTTAGGCTAGGAGAAATTCTGGGCCAACCGCTGTGTCGTGCGCACAATTCCCAGATGACCAGACAAGGGAATATCATGTGCAGTCTTGAGCAACTGCTCACGATACCCCTGGTGAACAACAAGCTGCCTGCCTAGCACCCCTCCCTCTGTCTGTATTGCCTGAGTATACATATGTTAATTTTCCCAATAAACCTTATGTCTGCCATCACCTCCCTGTGCACCATCTGACCACCATCTGACTAAGCTCTCAGCTTCTCTAAACAAGGGTCACTTCTCTGAGCAGCTGCGAACCCCTCACACATTCCAAAGCCATGGGACAGGTCCCGTTCAGTCACTAAACTAGGGTCCCTAGCACTAGTATCAGGGAACTCAGGATCACTGTCAATCCCAACCCTCTGACAATGGGTCACCCCTTCCTCTTCGGAGTAACCCTCTGTAGCTATGTGGTTACTTGCTACTGGGGAATTTTCTACCCCCTTTTCATTAGTCTCCCCACCTGGAGACACAGGCTGGGGAACCAGCCTCTCAGCAGTTTCCACAATGGTTCCTGTGGGGTTCAGGGAACTACAGTTTTCCCTTGCCAATTGGCTACGGGTAACTGCATATACCATCCCCTGTTTTAGACTGTTGCCCTGGATCACATCCACTGCTAAGGTTTTGGCTACAACCACCTGTTGCACCGTTACCCCTGTTTCACCCCAGTCTAAGAGAACACTAGTGAGTGGCAATGTTTTCTCCCCACCAGCAAAGTCCTGTACAGTGACGTATTTATTGTGTATAAGCTGACCAGGCTGTACAAGATCCACCTTTACCAAGGTCAGGGATGCCCCTGTGTACCTTAACCCCTGCGTCTGTACACCATTCACCATGACTGGGTGCATGTGTTCCCTCATGTTCGCTGGCATGCTTCCAGGGACACACAAACAACCCACTTCTTTTATAGCACCCAGTTGTGTATTATTGCTCACCTTTTTGGGACACTGTCTGACAATATGCCCAGTTTCTTTGCACAACCAACATTCATTTCTTTTCTCAGAGAAATCTTTTTTCTGAAACCTGGGGCTAACTGGCTTCAGTGGAGGCAGTGAGGGTTTTAGCTGCCCTGAAGGTGCACTTTTCCCTTTCTGTACTGCCATGCCCACCCCATTCACTGTCAGAGCAGGTCTGCTCTTGGCATAGTGGTCCGAGAGTTCAGCAGCCTCTTGCACTGTTTTGGGATCTTGGTCCTCTAGCCAGGTTTTTAGCTTGGATGGGCATGCCCAATAAAACTTTTCTAACAAAATCACATTTTCAATTTTATCAACAGAGTTTGCCTCAATTCCTTCCTACCAATGTTTTAAAAACTGACGTTGTTTCATGGCTAGCTCTTCATAGCTCATGTCAGGGCTTCTCCTGAGCTTACGGAATTTAGCTCTGTATGATTCAGCAGTTAATTCAAATTTAACAGTGCAGCTTTAAGTTTGCTGTAATCATCACTGTCCTCATTGTCCATTTGACCCAATGCATCCCGAGCTTTCCTGTTAAGTAGCGGGAATAGCTGGAAGCTCCAGGACTCTCCAGGAATTTTAGCCTGAATACAAACTTTTTCAAAAGAATTTAAAAAGGCATCCATATCCTCCCCCTCTTTAAATTTGGCTTTTAATTTGGAGTTCAATTTGTAACCCAATCCTGCATTCCCAGTTAAACCCAAGCCACTTACCTGCTCTGGTGCTGCTGGTCAGAGTTGTAGCTTCTCCAGTTTGTGTTGCCTCTGGCACTCCTGCTCCTCACGGTCTGCATCTCAGCATTCTCACTCCCTATTCTCCTCTGCAGCTCACTGGCACTCACACGCCTCACGGTCTGCCTCTCTCTGTTCTTGCTCTGCCTCACAGTGTTCTCACTCTGCCTCATGGTCTGCCTCTCACTTCTCTCACTCCCTCTTCTCCTGGAACTCCAGCTCCATGCTGTGCAACTCAATTTGTAGCCTGAGTACTTCTGAATCCAGGATACTGGTGACCTTTCCCTGCTGCTGTGGTCCTTCACTGGCACTGGCCCTGTTGCCCTCCTCATCAGATCTGGACACTGCACTGGCCACTAGCCCTGCCACACTCGAGGTTTGGTCTTTTTCAGTCATGGTCTGTGACTCACTGCTCTGGGTATCTGCTACCATCAGGGCATCTATGAAGTTCTCCTTGCTAGCTTTCACCTCAAATGGGACTCCTCTGTCCCCGCACAACTGCCTTAAGTAGTCTACAGTATGCCTGCTGTAGTTGGAAGACATCTTCCCTCACTACTGCTACTCTGACTTGCACTTTAGGAAAAAAATTAAAACGGGTAGGAACTTGACTGTACACCAAGTGATATAGTTCTGTCTCCTTTTAAAATAAAACTTTGCCTTTTTCTTTTTTTGCAAGTGAGCTGATGGTCTCAAGCTGACACACTGAGCAATAAAAGTTTGTAATACCAAAATTATCCCATGGCTGCCACCAATCTGTCACAAACCCACTCAAAAGGTCAGCCCTCTACTCCCAAAGTACCATCCTCTGAGCGCAGTCTTGTGAAAAGTTAACAGAAACAGGATAATCCTCCTGGTCTGTTTTGTGGGTTCAAACCAACCTTTGGTCTCATGTTCTGGAGAGATTCAAACTGTAAACCTCTTGCTAGCGTACCCAATGCACAGACTCAGATAATTCTGTCTTTGGGGGCCAGATATCTTTGCCTATGGGCACCTAACCAGGTGGACAGAGATGAACCCATGTAAACTCTAATAAAAGACCTCAGATTTCTCTCACCTTTCCAGTTTGGCATCACCATTCAAGCTTATGCACAGTGTCTGCTGTAACCATATATACTTCACTTGTAAAGGGAAGAAATTCAAAGACAGACCAAGTAGGCTTTAAAAATAGGGTTTTACAGAAATAGATAAAAAATATATAAAACATAAAATACAGAATCATATATTACAAAACATACAAAATCTTTTAAAAGCACAAGGTTTTAACAGTGCAATTCCTACTACAATACTTAGATTTCTCTCTCTCTCTCTCTCTCTCTCTCTCTAAATATCAGCTTAAAATGCTCACAGATGTTTCTTTGTCAGAGGGTAGATAAAAGTGTCTCTGAAGGAAAAAAAGAATACTTTTTACAAGCTGGTTTTCCTCACCTCTTTGCATGAGGTCACCTAGCTCCTCCCTTTCAGAAGATATATATAAAAAATATATCTATACAAATACAGGATGTCTTTTCCAAGTATTAAATTCTGTAACCTCAGCATAACTCATTTTCTTCAAATGACTCTCTTTGATCTTATGACCAGCTTCCCTTTTTCAGGACATCAAAGCATCTTTTATGACTTCGCACTAAAATGTCACAACCTGCTCTTCTTCCTCTAAGCGTTATAAAAGTTTATGTCTATCTTGGCAGGTAGGTATCTTCTAGCCAGCAATTAGCTCCTGGCCTTCCAGGTAACACCTTGTATCTAAAACCTGTGTGTGTGTGTGTGTATGTCATACTCACATGCTGGTTCAGCATTTCTCATGAGAGACAGTCCATAACCCATTTTTATATTACAAAAAATGATACAGTGATCAGAACCAGCTGTCCAAGTGTCACAGAAGGTAGATTAAAAAACCAAAAAATAAATTATAAGATATAAACTTCTCTTTATTAACAATTATAAAAATAAAATATTATTGAGGGATTCTGAAATGTGACTTATATATGTTCCCCAGAACCTCAAATAGACTTACACCCTCATATGTTTCAGCAGATGGGCCTTTCTTCCTCAGGCCAAGCAGAATAGAACTGCCTAGCATCCCCCCACAATAAACCTCTTGACCCCCCACTTTTTAAATGCTACTGCTGAAGCATCACAAAGATCCATGTAGCTGCCTGCCACTTGAACCCCCTTCTTATTCATCCCTTCACTTCTGTTACTACTTAGAGTGCCACACACTTTGCAACAGTGATAATTAAAAACATTAATATATAGTAGACCTTAAAATGCAAGAATGAAAGTACAATAAATCAGTAGCACATTGTCCCATCTTAAACTGCAGTAAAACAAAACAGACAATATAATCCTCTCTATTTAGCCGTTTGTGTCTAGTCACTTGTCAAATGCCTGAGCAAACACAAATACCTTTGAGGCACTTTAAAATAGTTCCAGAGATGATGGACTAGATTTTCAAACCATCAGGGACTAAGCACCACACCACAGCCACTGCTGCAGGACAAAATCCCCGCACCTGCAAAGATTCGTATTCTCAGCTGACACAGCTGGGGATGATGTTATCCTGGTCCCAGCAGGCATAGCATCTTGACGCAGATGCAATGAAAAAATGGCTGCAAGCTGTTGTAAATCATGGATCAGGTCATAAACTGGCTCCACCTTTGAAGATACCATGGCTGTGGGGAAAACTGTGGCCCCTCAAGTGGCGACCTACTTGCACCAGTTTTTCCCTGCAGCAGTGTGAATTTCAGGGGCTTTGAAAATCCAGCCCCATGACTTTTAGATTACACCAGGGGGAGCATTCCAGTTTTCAGTGTGGCCATTACAAAAATTTGATCTCCGGCAGATGTCCTTCAAGCCCTGGGGACCAACATGAATGATTCCCCTGCTGATCGCAGGAAGTTTGATGAGATGTATGAGAAAAGCATTTCAGGGTTAGAAATATTTCACTCTGTAGGGCTTTGTAAGTCAAAACGAGATTTTTGAAATCACCTCCCCACAAATATGCATCAGTAAGTGTAAATCCCACAAGACTGGGGTAATGTGGTCAAAATATTGCACCCGTGACATCATCATTTTGCACTAGTTGCTGGTGGTGAATTAATTTCACTGCCAAGCCCACATTTAGAACATTGCAGTGGTCCAAACTCAATATTTCAAATGCATGGATTAAAGTATGGCAGCCAAGGCCAACCAGATGTTGGGGTGTGTAGCCAGAGGGATCTCCTCCAGTTGTGCAGAAGTTATCCTGCCATGGTATAGATCACTGCTGAGGAGGCTGCACCAGGAGTACTGTGTTCAGTTCTGGTGCTCCTAGTTAAAGAAAGACATTAAGCTCCTGGAAAGGGTCCAGAGAAGGGTGACCAAGATGACAAATGGGATGGGTGGAGGGGGGGAGAGGCTATGAGGATAGGTTGAGAGAGCTCAACATGCACTCCCTGGAGAACAGAAGGGACAGGGGAGACATGATAGAGACCTTTAAATATTTAAAAGGCATTAATGGGGGGGACAGGCCACATGTTCAGGCTAAAAAGGGAGGGTCACAAGGGGGCACAGCTTGAAGCTGGAGGGGTAGATTCAGGAGGGAACTAAGAAGAAACTATTTCATGAAGAGGGTGGTGGAGGAGTGGAATAGGCTACCAAAAAAGTTGATTTCACAAAAGACAGTGGATGCATTAAAAAAAGGATGGGATAGAGTCAGAGGTAAAATAAGTACAAGAGGAGACTGGCCTAAGAGAGGAGGTGGGGGAGGGTGGGGCTGAGTAAGCTATGGTACCGACCGTAAGCTGAACAATCGAGCAGACTTGATAGACTGGTTTTACCATGCCGAGTCGATAACAGTGTTGTCAAAGTTTGGCATGGCAAGAATCAACGTCGACAGGCAAATTCGCCTGTCAGACATTGGTGTCTTTCTCCAGGGTGTGCCCTCGTACTTTCTATTATAACTAACTCCAAGTCGGAGTTAGTTTGAATGGGGCGACAAACAGTGAAAGGGTAGAATTCTGCCCTCGGGTCATTAATATCGACAGTGTCAAACCCTGCTAACATTGTCGATGTTAAGGACTTTGCTGTCCCGGAGTTGTTGTCCGGTCGGCATACTGGCAGACCGACAAGGCCTTTATCTGCTGACTTCTTTCGTATGTTCGCAAGTGATGAGATTCCAGGGGAGAGAAATGTAGGTAGGCTCAATACATTGTTAAAGAAGTAAAACCCAGTATTACCACAGTCAACATCTAGGACTCCACAGTCAAACTGCAATCAAAATTATAAGAACGATATAATTCCTGAAAGGTATTTGAAGCTGCCTTTGTCCTGTGATGACATCTCAGTATATCATTACAGGTCAGAACTGAACACTAATATTATTTATATCTTAACACTAAAGAACCATTTTATAATCTCAGTGATATACCCCAAGGTGTGGCATATCAAGGGATATCATAAGTTCTTGAATGGTTGAAAGCATGAGGCAACGTATCCAAGGCATAATGATGTGTTATACCACACCCTGTGGCATATTGTTAGGGACACCAAGGTTATGTACAGTTTTGTATAGGGCTAGTTTTGCCCCATCAGACAGTGGCATTGTAAATCTCCAACCACCCAACAGCAAGATTTCCATTTGGCCTGAGTTCCAACTGAGCAAATTATGAGCCTTCCAAACTTTAATCTCCTCCAGACTACTGGTCAGAGCAGAGACTGGAAAGCAAGATCTAGTGTGGAAGGGCAGATACAGGCTATTATCATTAGCATAGCAGTGGCAACACATGCCACATCTCTAAATGACATCCCCAAGTGATCGCATTTTTTTCCAGACTGCATCAGGGCCAGAACCAAGCTCTGAGGAACACCAAATGTGATTTCCTCACCCATGAAGGAAACAGTTTCTAATATGACCCACCAGGTACAGTGATGCTCAGTGATAAGTTCTACCATGTTACACCATGTCATTCAATAACTCCACTTAACAATGAACAATGGGTAATCATATCAATTAAAAACATTTTAAACATTCTATAGATATTGAGCTTACTTGAATTTCATCGGTCCACTCTTTTTATATCAGTTGCAATATGGTGGCTAAGTATAACTTATATTCGTGGAACATCAAAGGAGTACAGTCCCCTTTGAAAATGACCAAAGTTCTTCTCCACTTACAATCTTTGCAAACAGATGTGGTCTTTTTGCAAGAGACCTACCTCACTGTCACCCAAATCCTTTTATTATGGAGAACCTGGGTTGGGCAAGTTTTTGGTGCTGGCTTGGATTCTCGTAAGAGAGGGGTAGCCATCCTAGTTGCCTGTAAGATCCCCTTCCGGCTTATACACGAAATTACAGATTTTCAGGGCTAGTACGTCTTCCTATGGGCCCTCTTTGGCCACATTGAAGTCATTCTTGGTTCTGTTTATGGCCCCAATGTGGAAGAACCTGTCTTTTTTACTTCCCTGGTACCCATCCTAGCTGATTGGTCCGCCCAACCCATGATTGTAGGAGGGGACTGCAATACAGTCCTCTCACTTTCCCTCTCCCTGGATGGATCTCAGCCCCACAACTATCTCCCTTCACCTAGTTCCAGGGCTATTCATGATTTAATGTACTCCTTGGGTCTCACGACCCATGGAGGATACTCAATCACACAAGGAAGGAGTACTTCTTCTACTCACATCCCCACCATTCTTCCTCCCAGACTGACTTTTTTCTTCTAGGAAAAGACCTTACTGGAGGGCTAAACTTGTGTTGTTACACCCCCAAAGTTATTTTGGACCATCACCCTATTTCCCTTCAATTGGAACTTTCCTCTGCCAGTAGCAAAGAGAGAACGTGGAGGCTAAATAGTCAGCTATTAAAATCAGAGGAGCTCACGTAACACATTCAACACTTCATTCACAGTCTCCAGCTTATAATGCTTCCTCTATGCCAAGACTAGCTATAATGTGATGTTCCTCTGAGGAATTTATAGCCATTCTACTAAATGTAAAAAGCAACTAGTTAGTTCCCTCTCCTCCATTCTTGAATGCATAAAACACGCAGAAGAGCATACTCCATTGGATGCCCCCATAGAGCAATGGGAACACCTCGAGTCCTTCAGTGCCCAATGCAACAAGCTTGTTGGAGAATGAGCGGAATGTGTAATATTGAGGTCCAAAGCTTATTATTTTGACCAAGGGGATAGGGCAGGTAAATTCCTCACTCTTCATCTCCGATCCCAAACCTTGGATAGAATTGTAACCTCCATTCATTCATCCTCAGGTAATCTACTCACATCTCCTTCTGCCATCACAGAGGCCTTTAGAGATTATTATTAGGAGCTCTACTCCTCCCCCTGGGTCCCCTTCTCATCTGCACAAATGGACGCCTTTCCCCATGACATTCCCCTCCCTACCTTACAGGACCACCAGGTGGCGGTCCTCAAAGAGCCCCTATCTCTATCGGAGATCCTTGAGGCAATAGATCATCTCCCTTCCGATAAATCGCCAAATCTGGATGGGATTGCTAACAACTTCTTCAAGGTTTTTAAAGATCAGGTGGCCCCCATTCTTCTGGACACCTTTCAATTATTCTTTCAAGAAGGTATCACTGACTTGTCCCTTACCATGGCTTCTATAGTAGTCCTTTCCAAACCAGATAAGGACCCCACCCTGATTTCTAATTATAGGCCAATTTCCCTGATTAATACGGATCTTAAAATACTTGCTAAGATTCTGGCAAATTGTTTAGGCTAGGTGTGGGATGTGCTTATTAGTAAGGAACAAATTGGTTTTGTTAGAGGCCGCCTCTCTGCAGACCACCTGAGGAAAATCTCCTATCTTCTCTCTGCATCCAGAGATGCTCACTCTCTGGCAGCTTTGGTTTCCCTGGATGCAGAGAAAGTTTTTGACAGAGTATCATGGGATGACTTGTTTGTTCTTCTTCCCCATTTTCATATTCCCACAGAATTTATTAGATGGGTCAAAATTCTTTATACCTCACCATCAGGTAGGGTCTCCTGTAATGGTGTACTCTCCTCTCCTTTTCTTTTAAAGCAGGGCACTCATCAGGGTTGCCCTCTTTCCCCTTATTTGTTTAATTTATTCCTGGAACCATTAATTAGGAAACCTATGCATTCTCCCCAGGTGATGGGTATCCCACTCTGTGGTCAAGAATATAAACTCTTGGTTTATGCAGACGACATTCTTATGCACCTATCTTCTCCAGCCAATTTGCTCCCGGCAGCTCTGCACATTATTGCACAATTTGGTTCAATATCAAATTACAAATTGAATCTGGGCAAAACCGAGGTAATGCCCCTCAACAAGTATACACTCTGGGCAGTTATGGAACACCTGGGTCTACAGTGGAAACCAGACAAGTTGAAATACTTAGGAATATTTCTCACACCCTCGATTAGTAAATTTAAGCAGCTCAACCTAGATCCCTTACTGACAATAATGAGGACTGACTTAATCAGATGGTCCTAGCTTTCTCTCACCTTATGGGGCTGTATGAGCATCCTCAAGATGAACAGACTATCCCAATTGTTATATACACTTTTGATGTTTAACGGTGCTCTTCCTCTATCCTGGTTCTCCCAAGTTCACCGTATTTTTAGCTCTTTCCTTTAGAAGAAGAAGAAGGTCAGAAGGAACTACCTTCACCTTACGTGTCTTAAAACAGATGGGGTTGCAAGCCCCCAATATCCTCCTTTACTATTTGTCTATACACCTCACCCAAATTGTACAGTGGTTCAACCCTCCTCCAATGGCTGTGGGTGACCTTTATTTCCCTCTTTGGGTAGTAATAGAACATGGTTTATGCAATCAATATAATATTGATTATAAATTGCTTCCCTTTTTATGCAAAAAGTGCCTCCCCAAACATCTACAGGCTACCCCTCTTGGGACTTCCCTCCAGGTACATTCGCAGTTTACTTCGTTTCTAGCAGTGGACCCACACAGGGACACTTTCCAACCCTTGTTCGGCAATCCTAATTTCCTAATATCTGGGAAAACCATCAACTTGTCATCATTCTGGGACTACCATGGGAGTGGAACGTGTAGATCAATTGGTGCTTCACCAGAAATTAATGTCCTTCCAAGATGCTATCACTATATTTGGATGGTCCCCTTCTCACATATTTAAATATTTACAAATCTTGCATATGTTACTTCATCATTTTGGCAATACTTCATGGGACAACTCTTTCTCTTCTATGATTCACCCATATTTTGCCTACCTCCCACTTAATCTCTCACTCATATCAGTTCCTTGTTGCCGCCATGGCACGTAAGGAAGGTGGTAGAACTTACGCGTGGGATTACTCCCTTCCATCACCCTCCTCTCCAAGACAATGGCCCTTAATCTGGAAACATCTTTACTGAAACATTAAGTGGGATAGCAATAGATATATGCAATTCCAGATTAACCACGATCTCTATTATACCCCTGTCAAACTACATAGGATGGGTCATCTCACCACAGACATGTGTCCTAAGTGCCACCTAGCTCCTGGTACACTGTTACACATGATGTGGTCATGTGTGAAGATTGCTCCCTTCCGGTCCCAGATTCAATGTCACCAGGACCCCCTTTTGAACCACCAAGATAAATTTAGTCTAGAGATATGCACACTAGGGGATTACTCCGGTAAGGTTATGGGGACCTCACGTGCCCACATTGCCTTAATCTCAGCAACTGCTAAAAAAGTCATTCTAAAACACTGACTGGATTCACTTACTCCCAGTTATATGGAATGGTATAGGGAGATATTTTTTGCCTTTTAAACAGAACAAATCATTGCGGGACTATGCCATCATACTGATAGATATAAGTGTGTATGGGATCCCCTTTACACACTACTGATGGCCATCACCCTCAGACACTGTCCACCTAGGTCACCTTAAAACATAGTTTTGGCCTTTCACTGTGTCCTCCTAGTTGTAGCCACAATCTTAATTTTGGACACCTTTTCATAGCTTAGGTTGCCCATATCCTCTACTCTGGTGGTAGTGGGTGGGGGGAGGTTGGGTGAGGTTAGGGTGTCTTTAGGGGGGGAGGTGGGAGGCACTGGGGGGCTGGGTTTGACACTTGCATGTGTAAAAAAAATTGTTTGAGCAAGTTCCTGTACAAGTTGTTTCCTTGTTTGCTCAATAAAGTACAGTATATTGAATAAAAAAAAACATTTTAAACACATAGAATATGTGATCACAAATGTTTGTACACAAGAAAAAAGTTACATAGAGGGGGTGAAATGAGTAAGAAGCCATGAGACCAAAGATTGAGTGGCATTATTACCTCATTCTCCCCAAAATGCATTTTTTTGTGTGTACAAACCTTTACTATTGTTTATTATTTACATTACAGCTGGATTTTAAATTCTTCCCAGAGGTTTTAAGCAATAAAGAGTTAATTGGGCAATTATGTATTCAATTTTCCTAATGGTGTGATCTGTATTTGGAGATTTGGGTATTAGTTAGTCAGTGCTTAATGTTGCCAGTACGCTGTTTCTAAGATGAGGTTCAGAAGCAGGCAATATGTGTGTGTGTATGTGTGTCAGTTAAAAAAACACATTTTCAATTGTGGTGTGTGATGTTTTTCTTATTACAAGAATTTAAAAACTGTTAAAAAACCTGAATTTCTCAAAATGTGAACAGTTTCTAATATTTTTAGATCTGTTTGTCTGAAAAGCAGTTTGACATTGAGGAAGTGGTGTGATTCAGTTGTTTGTGAGCAGCTTTCAGTTTGAAAATGGAGTCTAACTATGGCTTCTGTTTGAGTTTACTGGTTGCTATACTTATTCTTAAGCTCCTGCATGGTGCATTTTAAAGTGCAAGTAGGATTGTAATTAGCCTCAGTGCTGGATTTCTGTGTGCTGTGGGTTTGCATCAGTCTCTGTACTGGGGGAAGTGGTAACATTTCACGTCAATAAAATGCAATGTTGTGCTTAGTTAAATCTTGTTTTTCTCCTTTTGGATGTTCCGTCTGAGATGCAAGTCCTTGTTGCTATGATGGTTCTGGTTTTGAACCATTTCTTCAACTCTGCATACTGCAACCCTGGAAGGTTGAGCGTGACGTGACAGCTCACACATTTTTTTAACAGAGTTGGTCTACAACTGTGTGTTTTTTTAGCTTTGTTGGAGGGTAACACAAAATGCTGATAATGTATTTTTTATCAAAGGATGGGTTTGAAGGTGAGATAGCGAATTTTCAGAAGTTCTTTATTGATGGCACAACTAATTCATTAGATTAATGTTACTACTTCAGGCTAGGTTAGTGCTAATGTTTCATGATGTAACAATGATTGATTTATTAGGTCCATGTTATGCACTTTTTCAGATGCCTTTTACAATGGAGGGAGTGGTCAGTGGTCTACCCATATAATAAGAAGGGATTCCTAGTGAAAAAAATGGTTAAGACTAGGAGGGTATCATGATAATATCAGGATAACTTCACTTAGAACAGAACCCATCACTGAGCAAAACTGTAAGAGCAGATCCAGTTTAGCACAAGTTCCACCAAACCAATGTGGGAAACCAGGTGCTAAAGCAGCAAGCAATGGCTCACCATATCAAATGCCACTGGCAGATGTAATAAAATGAGCAAGGACACTTGGCCTTTGTTCTTGGCCATTCAGAAGTCTTTAACCACCTTTACTAAAGCCAGCTTTGTACTATCATCATGCCTTTTCATACTGATATGCACAAATAGCATGGCCCTTACTTTCAACTATTGTATCTACAGCACCTAGAGATTCAGCAATTTTTTTTTATGGGTGTCAAAAACTTAAATGACTCCAAATTTGGAAGTCATTTCCATTTTTTGATCCTGGGCCAAAGTTTTGGAAGCCAAAGTTATCAAGAGATGAAGTTTTGGAAGTTCATATAATATATTATTAGTAAAATAAGTTCTTGTTCAGAAAAATCAACCATGTATGACTTCCATGCCTAAAAAAAACTGAAAGTCACCTAATTTTATGTTTTCCAATCTGGAAGTCATATACAGGAATACACTTAATTCTGGAAGGTTTTTTTTAACCTTACTTTTTTTAAGTCTTAAATGGAGTTAATGGAGGCCCTGAGAGTACCTGCATGTACAAAGCACAGTCCTCAGTGCCTATAGCTGTCATCCCCTTACCTGCTGTATGAGTAACTATCATTGTCATGCACTTTCTGTACTGTAAGAAACTTGCATTTGTGTATCCTTTTGAATCTGTCATTTGTGTAATCTATTGTACTTTACTTAAACAATATAATGTGATAGGGTATAGTTATATAGGATTTACCCACGCATCATGTAGTGTGTTATGAAGTGCAGTTGAGTGACTTAACCACATGAGAAATGGGTAATCCCCCAATTACATATGCCCAGGAGTGCCTTATTGCCATTATACAATGGACCTCCAGGTAAAATAAATTAAAATATTTGTTAAATTATATATGTTTTGCTTTTCATAAATGCTCTTCCTCAGCCATAGGTTATCGAAGGGTTTATCCATGGGTAAAAACTTTAGCTGACCAATCAGGTTACAGGATTTTTTATGTCCATTTATAATTAAGCACAAATACACAGCAGGGCATGTTCTATTATGGGATATTGTCACTCCTTGGGTGTGTTGTGAGGCAGGAGGTGAAGCACCCGAGAAGTTATGATATCCTATGCTGAAGCATGCTGTGGAGTGAATTTGCAACTATGAACTGAATCCCACAGTAAAGTAAAATAAAGACACAAATAATGGTTCAAAAACAATATTTTTTTGTGTTTTTTTAAATTGGTAGAAGAATACTCAAAGATTAAATAGTTCATTTAATAGGGACACTGTCATTGTTTGCAGTAAATATGTGGTAATATGGTAATGTCAGACCAGTTTGACTGTAACACAATATAAAAATCCTGTTTGAAAATTCAGTTCCCTAATGTATTTTTATTAGCACATTGTTTATTTTTTATCTAAATCACACTTTTGCTTGGACAGAGCTGTTACTAGTAAACTCAACTGAACCAGCACTGCTGGATGCTTCCTCATGTAAGTCATTAGCAGGAAGGTGCACATCTCCTCATGGAAGCATGACGTTCTAATATGGTGCTCAAACTGCCGGGATACTCATAAATCTGTGAGTTATGCATTTTCCAACATTTTAAAAGAGTTTCATGTCCCAAAAGCACACACTGATGGGGTTATAGAAACATGACTGTCATAGCAAAAATCTTTCCAAGAGCTTCAGAAAGCTGAGCAGAGTGACAATGACTCTGGGCATGTACGCCAGCACAGATGGCATGCATGCATGCATTTACTACAGCTTAGTAAAAAAATAATAATGGGATAATAAAAACACATTAGGGATCCTAATTTTGGAAAAGGGTCTTTAAATAGTATTACAGTCAAACTGGTACCACATTACCATATTATTACAGCAAATACTGGCAGTTTCCCAGCATTAATAAGGCAGGGATACCAATGAATGTAAACAGACTCTGATCAAGGTACTACTTTCTAACCATGATTTTATGGATGAATATCATCATGGGTATAAAACGCTGTTGGACTATCAGGTTTCAAGATTTATTCTATCCAGTTTATAATACAAACTAAGCACGTTTTGTATGCTGCTGTACCAGGGGACCCCATGGAAACAAAATAATTTCATTGGGCCACCCCACCATCTGTTTGATGAACATTCCAAATAAATGAGACCCATGATTAGACCTACTTTAGCAGACAGGATGGGCCATTAGGCCTTTATTTGTCATCATTTTCTTTATTTCTGTGTTTCTTAAACGGAAACGTTCTACTACAATAAAACACTTTAAACCATTAAATTGACACCAGTTATGCAGTAACATTATTGTTTTCTCATTATTTTTAGTTTTATTTTTTTTTACTTTTCCCTGTTGTTGACCTACTAAATATTGCAGAAAATGCAGTATTTATTTGATGGAGTCTTTCAAAATGTATCTGACTCTCCCCTGCTCACCTCACAATTGTTGTTTGTAACTGTAACATCACCGTCTGTTTTTTATGGTTCTATTTTTTGGCCACGGGTATTGGCCGGGGAGGACACCCCCATATCAACTTGGTCCCAGTACTTACTGGGATCCGGGCATCATGGGGTTCATGCCAAGGTCTTTTCTTTTTATATGCCCATCCCATGAGCCAACATAAAGGAGCCGGCCATGCAATGACTTTGGTGCATGGTTGGGCATGTTCCCACCCCGACGTGTAGAGATCCAGCAGCTCCATCCGACAAGGCCAGGCAGCATGGTCTTGGGCTGCCGTGCCCCCCAGCAGTCAACACTAGGGGCTGGTAGGTGCTTGGTGTCAGGTCCCTGCCCTCCTGGAGAAGGCTAGCAGGCCCATGGATGCTCCATCTCTTCCACTCCGGCTGACCCTCTGAGGTTCACTCCTGAACTCCAGTCATTGGCACCGCAGATAGTAGCACTACTGCTGTGCTGGCGGGCTGGAGACATCACTGTCTGTTGATATGGTGAACACTGATGCCATAGACAAAAGCACTGTGAGGCTAACAGGGGAGAGTCAGTTTTTTTAATATAAACTTTTAGATAGCCTGCCAAGATGTGCTGTAAACCTTGGAAACGAACATTGAAAATGAAAAAAAAATGTATTCTCTATAAAATTGTAATAGTTGAAGCATTTTATTTATGAAAAGAACATCCTGATGTGTGGAGTTACTCTTTAAATTAGTTCTCAATGTTGTGTACTGTAATTTATTTTGTTATGATAAATGGTCCTTATAAATTAATTCAGACAGTATAGCAGTATACATATTGCCAAAACACAAAACAGATCAAAAAGCCATAGGGGAAGTTTATACATAATATTTCATACTTTGTAATGAAAAGTATGTTTTTCATGATGAAAACACGCCTGTAATGACAGAAAGTGGACATTAGCATTATATGTTTAGGTTTTAATTTTATGATTATATCAGAACTCTGTGATAATAAAATCTTAAAACTGTGTGTTTTATACAGTTAAAAATGTAGATAAATTATTTTGAATAACACTGACCACAGTCTAGACATAATCAAGTGCTATCATTGGTATGTGACTTGATTGTACTCTGAGATGTACTGCTTTAATGTTTTAGTAGCAAAGTCCCAAAGTAGCAGGTCACAGGGTTTGGTTCCAGTGTGGTCAATCAATATTTATTCAATGTGATTGTACTTGCCTCCCTGTTAACTGTTGAACTTGAGGCTAAACTGGCACACTAGGAAAAAACAGCCTGCAGTCTTGACCTTTATTCAAGCTATTTATTCTCCAGTCTCTGGTGATACACAGCTACATAAGGATCATGGTTCTCACTATAACGAATAAAAGGTAGGCAACTGTGAAATACAAGGCTACACTTCTATCAAAAGGTTTTAGTGACATCATAATTTATTAGAGTGAAGCTCATGTGATTTGTAAATATCAGGTTTGACAACAATTTCGTCGACCGGCATCACAGTGATGGGATTTATGAGGCAATATAGCGCAGTGGTCTAAGGTTCTGAGCTGCAAATCTGGTGACATTCAGCAGACCAGACCTGGGTTTGAATCCCACAGCATCCACTTGCATACTGTGTGACCCTGAGCAAGTCACTTAACCTCCTTGTGCTCCCAGGTCGCTCCTGTAAAAAAGCTTTCAGCTTAGTGTGCTATACCTGGTTAAACAACGAAATAAAAAAATTAAAAATTTATGTCGACCGCAAGTTGTGGTTGATATAAATCCTGATTGTCTCCCAGTCCATTTTTCTAATGGGGGCCTTTGCCCCCAAACCCCCCATGTGGGGGCCCTGCCCCTGCACCCGCCTACTAATTATATTCAATATTGAGTCAGGGTTGATTCAGGGATGGGGTGCAGGACCGGGAGACAGTGTGCCCCTGTCTCAGATGCACCAACCCAGTGACCTGCTGGCGAACTGTCGATTTTACCAACAGCGACGTAGGTCGCTGTGTTGGTGTCACTGTCAGGGGGGTATACCACCAAGGGTGTCACGGATGAATGGCTTAGTTTCCTTGTGTGAATCAAGTAGGCATTGTTTACCACAGAATATTATAGTGTACGTGGAACCTTCCAATGGTTTGAGTGACAAAGACATTCTAGAAAAGCTTGAGTTATTTATATAAAGTTCCCCAAACCCCGAGGTGGAATTGTTCCTTTATTTTATTCTGCATATGGTTCAATCCCAAATTTAACTGAGCATGTTTGAATTGATAATTCACTGTTGTGATGTCACAACTATGAGTTACTTATGTACTTCTCAGTTGTGATATCACAGCTGTGAATTACAAGGATTTTTTTGCTGTGATATACAGGATCATTCTGGACCCTAACCATACACAGTATTATAATACAATACTGTATAGTACAACCTATATTTTGTATAGTGTGTTTCATTAGTGTCCCAAAATGCTTTCCAGAATATGCAATGGTGGTTAATATACACATCTATATTTCTTGGTTACTGGCAGAGTGCCTTTTAAATGAAGTTGGTGTTTGTGAAAGGTGAGGGATTGATAGAACTGGGAACTGAAACCCTTTGTTTATCTAGGGGCCCAGTGTTATGCATGATTCCCTCTCTCTTTCCCTCCATGGTGTCAATGTACTTCAGTACTAACCTGGAGGAGTCTCAGCTGGGTTGAGGCATGTCAGCCTACAGTGGATGTCCTGGGTGAGTGACTTTCCCTTTGAAGTCATTCTACGGCACAATCTATCTAACTTGAAAAACATCTTTTTATTTACTTTTGTTATGCTATAATTCATTTACCTAGGAATACCCAACTGAG
This sequence comes from Neoceratodus forsteri, assembly GCA_016271365.2. Classification (NCBI taxonomy): domain Eukaryota; kingdom Metazoa; phylum Chordata; order Ceratodontiformes; family Ceratodontidae; genus Neoceratodus; species Neoceratodus forsteri. The sequence continues at coordinate 193,743,560 of JADMNL010000024.1, read as the reverse complement.
ATGCAACACCTGGTTTTCAGAGGGTCCTGCCTCTATCCAGTTTTGCAGCTGAGAGAACTGAAGCATAGGAAGGGTCAAGTGGCTTGTTCAGGGTCTCAGAGTAATCCAGAGACTGTCATGGACTTGAAACCTCTAATATTCTGTTTCACAGTTTGGTGCTGTGGATGTTGGAGTTCACTGCCTTTCTTTAAAAAACAAAACTTTATTGAACTTGCATGATGTGAAAAAACAATACGGAAAGCACATGCACATACTCAGTCAGTTGGGTCACATACTAGCAATACATGCATGAAGACTGGTAATATTATTTATTTATTTATTAGATCATTGGTTTACAGACCTTTGAGTCAAAGACTCATTTACAAAGGCACCTCGTCAAGACAGCAATACATCACAGCAAATAAAACAGTACAGTACATAACGCTTAGATTAAAACAGCTACCAGTGTTATAGGCATTCACTGGTGGTACACACTTGGTAATAGGTAGATCACAGTAGTCATAATATAGGCACACAAGTACCACATCAGGTAGCAACCAGAGCTATTTTATTACATTACTTAGCAGATGTTGCCTGAGACCCCAGGTATATACAGCAAAAGTAGACAGGGCAGACCCAGCCTAGGGGTGAGGGTAAGGGGCAGGTGGGGGATTATGTGCAGTTGCATCAGCGAGTGCTTGTCAGATGGCTTCTGAGGGAGACCTTAAAGGACCAAGCTTAGTGGAGTCAGCTATGTTGGCTGGGAGGGAATTGAACCAGGAGTGAGCCCGATAGCAAAAGGATCTCTGGGCCATAGAAGTCCTTATCTTGGGGACAATAAGGGAGGTTTTGACAGTGCTGCGGGTGGAGACTAAGGGGGAGGCACACTGCAGGGAGGTGGCGACCCCAGGGGGAGGAGAGCCCTAGCAGGGTCTTTTTTACAAGAAGGCAGGTTTGGAAGTGGAGTCTTTCTTCAAGGTTGTGCAAGTTGGTGGTGGAGTACAGCAGGCACATATGGGTGTGCCTAGGGGCTCCCAGCATTAGTCTGCAGGCCTTGTTTATAGAGAGCTGGATTCTTGCAAGCGCAGTGTTGTCGGCTGCAGCATAGATGGGCAGCTTATAGTCAATTAGCGACAGGACAGAGGAGGTGATTCCCAATCTAATGGCCTCTTGTGGTAGGCAGTCCTTATGATGGTATAACAGTCCAATCCTGACATTGGTGGCAGCAGAAAGGGCATTGATATGGGAATGGAAGGAGAGTGCCGAATCAAAGGTAATGCCCAGATACTTGTGGGAGGAAACCTGCTCAATGGGGTTTAGTGTGCTAGGCAGTATTATGAGAGGGGCACCACTGGCTTTGTTTTGGCAATGCGAGAAGAGCATAGCTTTGGTCTTTTTTAGGTTCAGGACTAACTAGCCTTCATGATGTGAACCAATGCTCAGCTCTATCAAAAGCTTGTTGGAGGGGGGCCTGGAGTGTGTTGGGGTTGGGGTCAGAGGCGAAGAGCACAGCATCATCCACATAGAGGAGGCTCTTACTTTGGCAGGCCAAGGGAAGGGAGTTGAGGTAGAGGCTGAAGAGGAGAGGGCCTAAAATGGAGCCCTGAGGAACCCCAGAGTGGACAGGCTGTGTGTCAGATAGGGTGCTTTTGATTTTTACACACTGAGTTCTGGCAGAGAGGTAGCTGGTGAACCATGCAAGGGGGGCCAGGGGAGAAATCAAGGCATCTGAGGGAGTCAAGCAGGAGGGGATGGCAAACCATGTCAAAGGCCTTGGAGAGGTCAATGAACACAGCACCGGCAGGACTTCCAGCATCAAGAGCAGAGTGCAGGAAGTTGGAGAATTCAAGTAGCGCGGTTGTGGTACTGTGACATGCATGAAAGCCATGCATGGCCAGGTATTCGGCAAGCTGGTTGGCAACTACTTTTTCAAGGGCCTTAGAGAGTTGGGGGAGGATGGAGATAGGTCGATAGTTACCCGGGGTCACTCGATTGCAACTCTTTAGTGATAATGGTGGTTTTCCATGTGCTGGGGAACTGCCCCAGGCACAGAGAGTGGTTAAGCAGTTCAGTAAGTGGGACCAGGATAGCATCCAATGTCAGACGAAGTAGCCTAGTGTCCAGTAGGTTGGTACCAGAGTTGTTACTACTAACGGCTTTTTGCAGAAGGTGTCTATCCTTCAGCAGGGAGATGGTACATAGGTAGAAAGGAGGTCTCTGGAGAGTGGGCAGGGGTGCTACTGGGATGGGGTCAAAGAAGTTACTGGACAGGACTGAACTCAGGTCTGAGAAAGTGTGGTTTAGGCAGTCTGCAATGCCAAGGGGGTCAGAGCAGACAGTTCCATTAAAGGAGAGTTGGGGTGGGGAGTGGGATTTCCCATTCAGCTCCTTTACATTATCCTAAAAGTTTCTAGCTGACCCCCAGGAGGAGACAAGAGCAGATTGGTAGTACTGGGATTTGGCCTGTCGAATGGCCCAAGTACACTTATTGCGCTCAGCATTGTACGCTTGCCTATCAGCTGGCTGGCCAGATTCCATGGCAATGTGCCATAGGTTGTCTCTCATTTTAAGTTTGTGAAGGAGGAGGGTAACCAAGGGCGTGCTTTGCTTTTTGGTGCGATTTCTAGTGAAGGGGGCATAGAGGTCACAGGCAGTGTTAAAAGTGCGAGTGAAAAAATCCAATGCCTCGTCTATGGACGGTGCAAGCCTGATTGGGGACCAATTCAGTTGTGAGAGGTACAGTTTAAGGCGACACAGGCCGCCTGGGAGTAGGCGACGTCACTGGGTGGTTTGTGGTGCAGGTTTGCTGTTGGCAGTGGACCAAGAGAATATGACTGGGGAGTGGTCACTAAGTGAGTTGGAAAGTACACTGATATCAAGCACCCTCTGGGAGCGGTTGGTAATGGTGATATCCTGAAGGGTGCTGGAGCCAGTAGAGGGGTTGAATCTAGTTGGGGTGGTGACAAGCTGAGACATGTCAAGGGCGGCAAAGATATCTCTGGTTTGGGAGGTCGTGGCAGACAGCCAGTTGATATTCAGGTCACCAACAATTATCTGGGCCATTTTGGGTGATAGGCCAGAGAAGTAGTCAGCAATCACCTGAATGATGAGGCCTTGCTTTCTGGGAGGAATATAAGCAATGGTGAGAAAGAGTGGGCCCTTACCAGGGTTGGGGGAGATTTTTAGCATGAGGGCTTGCGCCTCGTTATCAAGCTTGAGTGGTGGAAGTGCATATCCAAAGAGGGAGTCACGCATGTAGTCAGCACAACCACCTCCATGCTTACCCACCCTATCTTCCCTGAAAAGGGTGTAACCAGGGAGGGAGACGAAGGAGTCAGGGGTGGACTTGGATAACCAGGTTTCAACGAGTGCGACAATGTCCTGTTGGTGCTGAGTAACCCAGCATTGGAATGCAGCAGCCTTCTTAAGGAGGCTGCAAATATTCATAGAAGCTATGTGGAGTCCTTGAGCCTGGGCAGGCCTGTTCATAAGGTTGGGCACGGGGCCAGGGTTTGGATGAATGTTACCTGACAGAAGCAACAGGAGGGTGATTAGGCGCACCACAGCGTGGTAGTGATTGTGGCATCTCCCCTTGCAACTGGACATGGGGCCAGGTGCTGGAGTGCAAGGGGTGGGTAGAATATGAAGGGTAGGAAAGGTATTGAGGAGAAGAGACCAAGGTATGCGTGGGAAGTAAGAGGTAGCAGGGGTGGAAGTGTGGGGGGTACAGTAAGAGGTAGCAGGGTGGAAGTGTGGGGGTACTGAGGGGGAGAGGTGGTCGAGCATCTGGGGTCTATTAGAGGTGTTGTAGACAAGAGGGGGGGTACTATATGTAGAGGGTGATGGTCCTAAGTGAGGTGGGGCTAGTGTAGGAAGTAGGAGGAGGACCACAGTCAGTGTCAATGCACTTAATCCCTGATGCATTGAGGACGATAAGTTATTTGAGCATGAGATAGGATCACCCCTTTAAGAAGTTACAGAAAGGACAGCCCCTTTAAGGAGTTGCTGTAATTGACCAGTGTGAGGCCTTAGGGCGCGGGGATCGCTGGGAAAGTGTACTCAATAAGGGGTGGGGGGTGGGGGTGAGCGAAAAAATGTCCAGAGAGCAGTACAGCAAGTCAGTGGCCAAGCTGTGTTTTGAAAAAGGTGCCTTGGGTGCTTGCTTTCTCAATGGGGATCTGCAGCATCCAATCGGGAAGCAGTTACAGTCCCAGGAGCCAGTCCAATTACGGTGATCGAAGCCTGACAGCTCCGAGCTAGGAGCTGACCAAACTTAGGGAGATGTACTTTTGTTACAACACTCCGAGGGATATACTCCATTTATACTTGCTCAAAATATTGAAGAATAAGCTGTAGACTGACCAAGGAAGCATGATTAGCTTCATAACAACATTGGTCAATGCCTTAGCGTTTGTTGCATGTGTCAATAGTGCAATAGGTAGGGCTAGTGAGGTAAAAACATAAATGTTAAGTAGCATTGCAGTGCATGGAGTGGGAAGGGGTGCCATGATCATGGGCAGGTGATTGGGTCCTTTTGAAAGCCATGAGCACAGCAGACAGTGTGAGATGGTCAACTTGCTCCAGGGCAGGCAGTTGGAGGTGGGGGGGGGAGGGGGAGAATGAGGACTAATGCTTGTTTCTGCCTGGGTCTGCTGACTAAAGCAGACACTTTTTGCCCTTCCTGTTTCATTCCAATGACATGATAGGTTGTCAAATAGAACATGCTAAAGGTAACCAAAACAATTATCAGCAATTAGAAAAAAATATTTTCAGCAAAAAACAGCACACCGAGCTACTGCTATTTGCAGTTATAGGAGGCAGTGAGGTCTGGTATGGGTATTAGAATGAGAACAAAGGCCCAGACTCTGGATTCCAGTTTCAGTCTAGTCACTTGAACTCCCTGTTCTTCAGTCCCTCCAAGCTGTAAAACTGGTGAGAAGCAGGACCTACTGGAAATGAGATGTTAAATTCCAGAAGGCCTATCCAGAGTAAATTTATGCTAAAATCAAAGAATTCATTAAAGAGGCGGGGAAATGTCCAAGAAGTGTCCTCACCAGCATGTGTCCCATTTTCATATATATATATTTCTCAGATCTGTAGGTCTATTCTGTTATGCTGAAATGGGCTGCTTTTCATCAGTTATTCTAGAAGTGATAAACATTCTGCTAGTGCCTCATGGGCTGAGAAGGGAACATCCCTAATAAAATCAATCTCTCCTGTCATTCTCTCTCTCTATCTCTCTCTCTGGCGCACTAGCTCTCTCTTTTGTAAATGGTTGCTAATTGTTAACAGCTGTGTGTAGGTAAGACACAAATACAAGGAGGAGGAGAGGGGCAGGGGGAATCTTCAAAGGAGTTATGCATGTGGTGTTCAAAAACATAGTGGAAGAGGAATTTATAGCTGCACTGACAAATCACATCCTCTAAGTACTAGCAAGAAAACTTTGGTGGGTGTGGAAGTGAGAAATGGTTCACATGTTGATACTCCAACCAAGACAGGCACACACTGCACCACTGCCTGAAATGTGGGAGCATTTGTTTTATCCATTGGTCACTGGCTGTAATGACTGACAAACCTATAGACTGCAGTATGTTACCTGTGCGTTTCCTTGCTATACACAAGCAAACACAAAAAAATGTAAACACAGATAGGCACTTACCATATAAAAGTTACTAATATTGCAATATATTAGTATAATTAGTACAATGCAGTATAATATTGCAATAGACTGATAACAAAGGCACAGTAATGCTTGGGGTACCACTACAGGCATATGTTCTAGTAACAGCTTTGCCTGCTCCTTATAAATCATAATTATGCTACTATGGTAAAATATGAAATTTAAACTTGGGTGGAAGGGGGCTCACACTGCCTTCCTGATGGAATACTTAATTTCACATTGGCGTAGTAGCACTCCAGTAATAAAACTGTCATGCTTGTTATCCACTTCCTCTAGTCCAGGCTACAGTCAAAATGTTGTACGTACTACCTAGGCCTTTTAATACCAAATTAGATGTCCTTTTATGCAAGTCATAAAAACATAGATTTTTTTGGCAGAAAAGGACCTTTAGGCCAATCCAGTCTGTCCCTTGTCCCTGCCTTTTCTGTCACCACTGACTGTTGTTGGTCATAGGTGTCACTCCCTCCCTCATTCCTTTTACCTGATATGCACCTGTGTCTATCCCACACATGCTTTAAGCTTTCCACAATCATTGTCCCCACTACCTCCTCTGGAAGGCTGTTTCAGTCATCCACCACCCTTTCCATGAAGAAGTATTTCTGCACATCTCTTCTAAACTTCCCCCCTTTGCTTCATTGTATGCTCTCTTGTTCTAGTGCCTTCCTTTCTCTGAAATAGACCCTCCACTTGCACCTGTTCTCTCCTATGAGGTATTTCTAGGTTTCAATCTTGTCCCCTTGTGCTCTCCTCTCTTACAGGAAGTATGTGTTGAGTTCATGCAGCCTTTCTTTGTATGGCTTTCCGTGCAACCCTGTCACCATTTTGGTTGCACTCCCCTGTACTGTCTCAAACCTTTCAGTGTCTTAGTGGAGATACAGCCTCCAGAACTGGACACAGTACTCCGGGTGGGGCCTTACCTGTGAGCGATACATTGGCAACACCACTTCCCTCCTCCTGCTGGAAATCCCTCTTCCAATGCACCCCAGCATCCTGCTACCCTTTTCCACTGCTTTGTCACACTGCCCAGTCACCTTGAGGTTATCAGCTATGATATGAGAATCATGCAAGATGCCATTTTCCCCCATTGTGAGCATAGTTTAGCATTTCTTAGATTTGAAATAATTAATGGTAAGCATCATTAAATGACTGCTGCAAGGTTTTGATGGATATTCTTAGCCGTAGCTGAACACCCATGATTCAACATCACTTTTCATGTGACTGAGACTAGCCAGCATACAACAAACATTACTTCCTGAGCTTATGAGATGCTTGGGACAGCCGGTTTAACTCCAGGCTACAAAATTTAAGCACCAGCATGGCTAACAAAAAATGAAATATAACACCATATAAATGGATTTGGACACAACAACATAGATTAACATCAGGGGTTGCATAGGATTGCATAAGGAAGTCTGTAATAAATGTTTTGACATGAACTGCTGATTTTAACAAGGAAACCTACATACACAACAGATCACATGGAATTCTCAAAGGAGCATGCTTCCCACAGGTCAGCCACTATGGTGTCAGAAGCCAGCAGCAGGCTGTGTGGTGCCATTGTGTTGTTGGATGAAGGGAAGGAGGTAAATGAGGTGAAGAACCTCCTTACTATTTGAATAATGGTCTGGGTACACTCTGACACTATGCCATGGACCCCACCCCACTGAGATGGTCATGGGTTCATAGAGGACGGGGCTGCTTGGTTGCTCAGAACTGAAGAGAGGGGTCATGTGCTGGCAGGGACAGAAACTTATATAGAGTTTAAAAAACTGAAAATATGAAGAGTTTGCTTTGACTTACCTTTTAAAATGTGAAATAAATGGATATGTTGTCTCCTCTCAGACCAACCATCCAAAGGCAGCCGCACCAATTGGGGAAAGCTATAGGGGTTCATAGGTGGTGACAGGAGGCTACCCGCTAAGGCTTTACCTGCAGCAAGTGTTGGGGGTGGAAAAGGGGGTGCTGACAGAGGTCAGGTGGAGAGAATCTCATATGGGTGGAGAGAAACATGCAGAGATACAACTAAAAACAAATGATAGCACAGGCAATGTTTTAAGCAGCCACAGCATTTAGTTGAACACATTGGTGATTTGCACATAACATATATCCACAAAGGCTGTAGTTAAACACAACAGACTTTGTACAGCTACAAAATTCTTAGCTGAAATGTTTGTGCCAGTCTGCAGTCTTAGAAACTGTTAGCTTGATGGCCAGGCCACTGGGACAGTGACAGCCAGCCAGTTGGCCCTCTGGTGACTTGGGTTCATACTTGACCCTGAGAGCACCACACTGGACTGGCAAAAGGGGGAGACTGCACCCTACAGCTTGCCCTTCACTCCTGGGTTGGGAAAAAGATTTATCCAACCTCATGGTGAAAGCTAATGGTCCAGGGAGCATAGATGAGGTGCTGATGAGGCTCTGGAGACCTGCAAGCATGCCAGCACATCTTGTGGATTGTGGAGGAGGGTTAAAAGGGAAAGAAAACTGCCTTGGTTTAGCAGTCAAAGTTGGCCGTGCCCTCAATAGCAATGAGAAAAGGACATTTATATAGTGCTTGTTCCTGAAGGTTTGGGACACTTTACAAAAAATAAACAAACATAAATACAGTCAGTAAAAACAGTATTCAAACAATAAATAAGTGACAACTTCATAAATTCTGACTTAATAAAAGCACAACTCTGGGTCTCTACTTGTTGTAATGGGTTCAGGAAGGCTACATTCAATGATAGGTCTTTAGGTTCCTGTTTAAATGTTCCACTGAAGCACACAGAGTGAAAGAGAATTCTGTGATAATGGGGCAGCCACCACAACAATAGCTCTGCCCCCTGACATCTTCAAACAAGAGCAGGAGATGACAAGCAAAAAGACTTTGGCAGAGCAAAGGAGACAGACCAGGATGTATGGCATCAGAAGGTCCTCTGAATAGCCAGGACCCAAACTGTATAAAGACTTGAATGTCATCAAGCAAACCTTGAAGGTGATTTACAACCTCACTGGCAACCAGCACAGTTCTCAGATCCATGCATGCTGTGTTCATAAGTGCTTGTTGCTAATATTAGCCATGCTACCATATTCTTCACCAGCTGCAGATGGTGCAGAAAACTTTCTGAAAGTCCTAGACACAGAAGTTTCATAGGTAATACAGAGCTTTATTGTAGACCGAGATTCCTGATAGCTCACAAAAATCAATAGTATCCCAAGATATATGTACTACAGTGAATATCTAGTTTGGACTTGAAGGCTAACATGCTGCCACTTGCCACTACCTCTAGAGGGAGTTCATTCCATATTTTGTTTGCTCTGACCGAGAACCAATGTTTCCTTTTTATGGATTTAAATGTTTCTCCTTCAAGCTGTAAGGGGTGTAATCTAGTACCATAGTGGAGAGTTCTATACTCCAAGCCCAAGATTTCCCACAACTGTACTTCAGTAGTGGCCCTGTAAATTAAACACGTCTCCCCTCAATCATCTGTATTCCAGGGAAAACAGGCCCAGAGTATTAAGTCTTGTTTGGTAATCTAGACCCTTAACCTCTTTGATCATGTGGATTGCCCTTCTCTGAACATGCTCAATAGCCTTTATTTCTCTTTTGCCACCTGGGGACCAGAACTGGGCACAGTACTCCAACTGTGGCCGCACTAAGGATGTATAGAGGGGCAACAGTACATCCTTCGTTTTGCACTTTATATGTTTATTTATATACTGTAAAATGCTACTAGATTTCTTTATAGCTTGGTTGCACTGTAACTTGAAACTAAGATCATTGCTTATATGGATACCCAGGTCTCTTTCATCACCCACCTTATTGAGTATCCACCCACCTAATAAGTAGTTCATCTGTATCTGTTTGTTCTTCATCCCAAAGTGCATGACACTGCACTTATCAATATTGAAGGTCAATTTTTTGTTGTATGCCTAGTTTTCCTAAAGCTGTTTAGAGGTTGCCAACTTCCTCTTGACTGTCCACTATGTGACCAACTCTGTTATCATCAGCACATTTGGTAACCCAAACTCCTGTGGCAGTGCTCATTGAAGAAATGTAAATATTAAAAAGACAGGGCCCAAACATGGAACCCTGCGGCACACCACTGGTCACATTTGCCCATCCTGAGCATGACCCCTTTAAACTAACTCTCTGTTTTCTATCAGTGAGCCAGGCTTCTACCCTTCTGGATAATTTGCCCTCTATACCAAGTTCTACTATGGCATTGATAAGCTCACCATGTGGGACTTTGTCAAATGCCTTTGAAAAGTCCAGAAAAATGACATCAACTGAATGCCTGCCATCCAAGACTTTACTGACCTTGCCATAAAACTCTAGTAGGTTGTACTGGCAAGACCTGCCCTGGGTGAATTCATGCTGGGTACAATCAATGTTATTAGTTGAGGTAAGATAGTTGATTGTATAATCCTTAATAATACATTCCAGGACCTTGCCAAGGACTGCTGTCAAACTAATTGGCCTATAATTTTCCACTTCATGCTTAGAGCCTTTTTTTATGAATGGGTACTACATCCACCTGTCTCCAAGCCTCCAGAACAAGCCCTTCATCCAGTGATTTTTGATAAATAGCTGTAATGGGACCAACCAAAAACACTGCCAACTCCTTGATAACTCTGGGATGCAAACCATCAGGTCCCTGTAATTTATTTTGATCTAAGTTCTGAAGTCTTTTAAGGACATCCTCCCTATTTATTCTAAGGCCTGTATTTAGTGTCTGTGCAAGATGGTCTTTATTAGTATAGGTCTTATTGTTAAAGACAGATACAAAAAAACTATTATATTGTTCAGCCATTTGAGAATACTCCGTCACCATATTACCATCAGGACCTTTGAGGGGTCCTATGGATTTGCTTTCACCCCTTTTATTATTGATATAAGTATAAAATGATTTATAGTTGTCTGGACCTTAAGTGCAAGCATAAGTTCCTGTTTCTGTTTAGCATTTTTTATGGTTTTTTTGGACTGCTTGAGCAACTTTTTGTATCTGTCCCAGCATTTATTACTGCCACATTTCTTAGCCTTTATAAATGCTTTATTTTTCTTCTTGACTTTCACACAAGTGGAGTCATCCATTGTGGCAGGATTTTTTTTTTGACCTTTCATATTTGTATGTTAATGGAGTAAATGTTTGAACTAGGGAAACCAGTCTATTTATTAGAAGGTCCCACACATGATGTAGTGGCTGATCTTCATATTCCCTTGCCCAGTCCCATGCAGCCAATTCCCATCTCATTCTGTCAAAATCAGCTTTAGTGTAGTTATACACTGTAGTACTGCCTTTTTGGTTACCTATATAGCAAAAACTGACCATGGAGTGATCGCTAGATCCTAGAGGGGACAGTACTCTACAAGGTATGCACCAGTGTGGCCAGGTCCTTTCCCATCAGATATGGCTTCAACCTGGGGATCTTCCACATATGTAAGAAGCTACATCAAATTACAGCTGCTACTTGGAATTCAAGAAAACTTGCAGTAGAGTAAAACCCATAGATTTTTTGCCATATCCCTAGCTCAAAGGGGTACTTTCTTTTTAAAAGAAGAAACTGGCATTTCCCCATGTCATCACTATCAGACGGAGACCACGTTCACTCAACAACACCTCTGTTTTGCCAGGGTTCCAGCTTAGCCAGCTTGCATTCATCCAGTAGTTTATTTCTGACAAATGTCAGTTTATCACTACTGCTCAGTCTAAGTGTCATGTCAGGTGTGAGCAACCAGTACAACTGTCATCTGCATAGCAGTAAAACTATATCTTATAGTCAAATGCTCACATCCAAGGGCAGCATGTGCGCTGTGAATGACACTTGGGCTGGAATCGAGCCGTGAGGCATCCCTCAGCTAAAGCTGCAGACTCTGATGAGAAATAGTTCTAACAACAAGGTGCTGCACTCCCACAAACTGCAGAAGGAGTACAAATAAGTGGAAATTCCAATAGTTGCTTTATTGATGAGATTAAATTATAGCTGCCAGAAAGGCAACAAAAAGGTTCCGTTACAACTGCTGCTGGTGTTTTTGAAACACACAGCCTCCTTGTCACTCCAAATGAAGAGCAGGTGTCCCACTCTGTGTTTATGGCAAAAATGTTTTGAAAATATGGCCTTTAGAGTAAAATCACTCTAAGACTGCAGACAACTTTTTTTTTTAATTTTTAATATTGATGTTTTGCTCTGGGACAGCATTATATTGGCATTAGTACACCATGTAAGGGATCCCTGCTGAATGTGTTGTCAAGGCTGTGGGAGGATTAGATGTCATTATATAAAGGATTTCAGAGGCAAGGGTATTAAATGATTGAACACACTTAAGGTGGATGGATCAATGGGCCCTGATGGGCTACATCTGTAACTGTTGAAAGAGATGGGACAAGTCCTAAATGCACCAGTAGCAGAGCTCTTTAACAGTTCATTGGAAACGCGGGAGGTCAAGAGATTGGAGGACAGTAGATGTAGTGCCGCTGCACAACAGCAGAACTAGGAATGAACCAGGAAACTAAAGACTTGTCAGCTTGACATCTATAGTAAAGAAGATACTAAAGAGGATAACGAAGAAGAGACTAGTGGGTTTCCTGGAAGCAAATGGACTTAAGAACATAAGATAGAATGGGTTCATGGGAGAGAAGTTGTGTTAGACAAACTTGCTCAACTTCTTTGATTGGGTGATAATGCCAGTGGGCAAGGGTCAGGCAGTGAACGTACTGTACCTTGCCTTTAGCAGAGCCTTTGACTCTGTCCCACATGGATGGTTGGTCTAGAAGATAAGTAACCTGGAGCGGGGGATAGTTTTATACAGAGGGTAACGAAATGGCCTCAGTGGGGGGCACTCAGAGGTCTGGGAGGTTAGCAGTGGAGTGCAGCAGGGATTGGTCTCAGTATCAGTTCTGTTTAACATCTTAATTTGTGGTACTGAGGCAGGGATCCTTGGGAAGATCAGCCTCATTACAGATGGTACCAAGATCTATGGAAGAGTGGACAGTGAGGAGAGGGAAAGGACTATGAGGGAGGATCTGAAAAGACTTGATAAGTAGTCAAGGGTATGGCAGTTGAACGACAATGCAAAAAAGTGCAAGGTAATGCACATGGGGGAAAAGACCATAACAGTATACAGGATTGGGGGGGGGGTAGCGGTGGAAAGAATGACTGAGGAGAAGCATCTTGGGGTGATAATACTGGACAATTTGAAAACATTAGTGTGGTGCACTGGGGCAATGGGAAGGGCAAACAGGCTGCTGGGATGTATACTGTTGGAAGGGGAATCAGCAGCAGGAAGAGAGAGGTGATTCTGCCCATATACAGCTCCCAAGTTCATCCTCCTAGAGTAGTGTGTGCAATTTTGGAGCCCGCTCTTGAAAGTGGACAGAGACAGGGTGGAGGTGGTGTAGAGAAGGGTAACTGAAATGATTCAGGGACAGCAGGAAAGGGCTTACATGGAGAGGTTGAGGACCTCAATATGTACACACTGGAGGCAAGAAGGGAGAAGTGATGTCATCTGTGCAAAATCAGTGTGGGGGGGATTCAGACATGGGTGGACAGAAAGGTGAATAGTAAGGACATCAGCAAAAGGAGAAGGAGGAAAGAGGTGTGAAGGGTTACTAGAACCATAATAATAATAATAATAATAATAATTTTATTTATATAGCACCTTTCAGTGTATCAAGGTGCTGAACAATTTTAAAAACAGTTCAAAACACTACATAAAAACAGAACATGTACATAAAATCAACATACAACAAATTAGAGTATTAATAATAAAATCCAAGCATTTATAAATAACTTAATTATCTAAAAAAGCCATATTCCACAAATAAGTTTTCAAATCCCTCTTGAAAAGTTCCACGGAGGTGCACTGCCGTAACCGACATGGTAGAGAGTTCCAAAGAGTGGGTGCAGCATGCGAAACCGCTCTGCTGCCAGAAGATTTTAAACTCACTCTTGGGATCTCTAACAACCCCATGTCGGCCAAGCGGAGTAATCGGTCAGGGCAGTAAGGAACCAGGAGGTCTTTCAGATAGGCTGGACCCTGGTCGTGAAGGGCTTTAAAAGTCAGTAAAATGACTTTAAAGGTGATCCGCCACCGCACAGGAAGCCAGTGCAGTTCGTGCAACTTGCAGGGAGTGATATGACAGGACCGACTTGTCCCAGTCAAAACCGGGCTGCAGCGTTCTGCACCAGCTGTAAGGTACGGATTTCAACCCCAGAAAGCCCAAAGTACAGGCGTTGCAGTAGTCCAAGCGTGAGGATACAAAAGCGTGAACCAAAGTAGGCAGGGAGTCGGACGGAACAAGATGCCTAACCCTGGCAATATTCGAAGATGATAAAAGGAAATCTTGACAACGGCTGACACCTGACTTTAAGAGTCAGCCTTTCGTCGAAATAAACCCAAACCTACGCACCCGCTCTGAGGACGGCCAGAGATACTCCACCAAGGACAATTCCAGATGGAGCACCAATACCCGGCCTCACCATCCGACCACCGGGTCCACTACCAGCACTTCTGTTTTCTCCGAGTTCAACTTTAGCCAACTAGAATCCATCTAGTCTTGGATCTCCCCCAGACAGTTGTTAAACACTGAGAGAGCTCCATCCTGGTCGGGTGCAAAAGACAGATAGAGCTGGGTATCATCAGCATAGCAGTGAAACCTCAGCCCATATCGTCTAATGATACCTCTGAGGGGCAGCATATACACTGCAAACAACATGGGTGACAGCACGGATCCCTGGGGCACTCCACACAACAAAGGAATTGGGTCAGAGGAAAAAATCCCCGACACAACTCTCTGCGATCTCCCGGTAAGGAATGACGTGAACCATTGCAAAACGGTTCCAGACATTCCACAGATTTGCCCCAGGTGAGCTAACAACACCATGTGGTCCACTGTGTCAAAGGCTGCAGAGAGATCAAGAAGAACAAGAATGGAGCGTCTCTTCTGATCCCTCGCCATCAGAAGATCATTTAACACCCGAACCAGCGCAGTCTCGGTGCTATGTCTTTTTCGGAAGCCCGACTGGAAGGATTCGTAGACATTATGGATGGTTAAATAGTCATCCAATTGAATCCGCCATCGACCTTCTCAATAACCTTCCCAATAAAGGGAGGTTAGAGATAAGCCGATAATTAGAAAAACAGTCCGGGTCCAAGGAAGCTTCTTCAAGAGAAGAGTCACCACTGCCTCTTTCAAGGAGCAGGAAACTCGCCTAATTCCAAGGGAGCACAGACTATTTGGCGCCCAGGACCGGACCGATGATATCAAAACAACCCAAAATGAGGGGAGTCGGACCAGGATCCAAACCACAACTTGTGGGACGCATAGAATGGATGATCCTCATAATGTCCACGAACCCAGGTCGTCAAAGGAACTCCAGGAGAAATGAGGCACCGTCATCTCATGCTGTCCAAGAGCATCACCCATAGAGGTTACGGACCCAGGTTCATCCTGATGTCGGCCACTTTAGTTGCAAAGTATAGAGCGAGCTCATCGCACTCTGCTTGTGAAAAAGCTTTCCGAACATGCAGGCAGGCTGGGTTGCACAGTTTGTCTACAGTTCGGAACAGCTGAGCCGGTCGATTCTGGAGCAACTGCAATCTCCCTGGACAGGAATTTGCCTTCTTATGGGTGATTGCAGATTGATAGCTAACATAATGTTCCATCAATCTAGAGTGCTGGCATCGAGGAGAACCTGCATCATGACGCTCTAACCTTGGCCCTGTCTCCATCTCCCTCAGGGTCCCATCAAACCATGGGGCTCCAGGGCGAAGGGATAGGGGCGCCACGAACAGGAGCAATAGAATCCAGAGCCGCGTGACGGCCTTATTATAGGCCAGCACCAATGCTTCTGGGCTATTGCTCACCGAACCGAAGATGAGAGGTGAAGGACCGCCACTAGACCTTGTGGAGTAACATTCCGTAATGGGCAGTACCTGACCATCTCCACAGGGGCTGGTCTTCTCAGGGGGGTGCAAAAATTGAACCTCACGATGTGGTGATCAGACCAGGCGACTGCTTCCACCCCCATGTCGGATACGTTGATCCCTAGAAGGAAGACTAAGTCTAAAGAGTGTCCAGATTTATGCGTAGCAGTGGAAACCACCTGTGTGAGGCCCAAAGAACCATCACAAACAACAGGTAGGGCAGGGCTGAATGGATGGGTTGCAGGCCCTTTCTCTGCCAACAACTTCTATTATTGTTTTTATGTGTTGGGAGAGAGAGTTCACGCTAACTGTATGTCTTACCTGAACTATCACATGTTGCAGTCAATTCCTACCCTAGTTGCTAGGCCAAGCTGCTTCATTTTATTGTAAAACTCTGTGTTGCTCCTAAACAATGCTATTCTGTAAGGGGAGTGGGGGGGGTAGAGCTTTTTGTGCATTAGAGGGTTCCAGTAGACATAAGTACATCTAGCACTGTCTCACACAACTGTATAATGCAGTAGACTGGGGTAGGGGACAGGGACCAATACTGTGTCCCACAACAGTGTACAGTGCAGGATACTGAGGGGAGGGAATTAACAAGTCAAATGATAACCTGTTTAATTGCATACCATGTTAATGCATTTTAATAATAACTGAATTTTGAAATGGTAAAGATGTGTTTCAAGTTTTTACTCATGGGACTTTATAGGTGCTACAGAATTTTGCTTATTTCTGTCACAGAAGTTTGAAACCTTTGCCATGGAAGTTAGGTCAAATGTAGCACAGATGATTGAGGGGCTTGTGAAATAACCATTATGAGGTCCTCCAATGACATCAGTTGGAGAAGCTGCTGAGCAGTAAGCAAGGATTCATCATCAACCTGGGCACTGAAGTCAGTGAGGGCCAGTAGCCTCAGCAACTCCAGAGCCATGCCAGGCTGAAGTCTGTGAACTCCTGCAAGGACCCCCCCCCCCCCCACACACACCTATGAAGAAGTTCAATGAAGAGGATTCTGCACCCACAAGATCCTTGGCAGCCAGTATATCAACTGACCTGGTCTCAACGACAGAGAATGTGATGCATCCAAGGATGGCTCTAAAGTACATAGCCTTCCATGACCTGTGCTTTCTTTTTTGGGCAGTGAAACATGGAGAAACCTGCTCAAATCTCAGCCTCTAGCATGGGTTTGGAGTTGTCACCCAACCAAGTCTCTGATGCACACTAGATCAGTCCAGAAGTCTGCTATGAAATCTTCAAACACTGTGGTTTTATTCCTCAGTGATTTGGCATTACATGAATTGTACAAAGTGTAGAAGCCAGGCCACCTGGTCCTATAACTACTATAGCACCAGATGCAAGGTTCCTGGGGATAGGGACCTAGTACAGTGAAGGTTGCTAGGCCTATGATATTCCCTGTGATGTTTCAATGGGCTTAAAAAATAGGATGTCCTTACTGGGTAAGGCAGGCAGCAAAATTAGAAAACAGAAAGAACACCCTCTAGCCTTACATTGGAGTTTCTGAAAACCTAACCTTTTATGTTTAGTACATACCATATTATCTTGACAGGCTGGCCTCATGTTATTGTGGTACTGTACAGTAGCTGTCGCAGGGGAGGTCTTGCTTCATCCCTGATCAGAGACTTGTATTTCAGGTTGGGAGGATCAAGAAGTGTTGCACAGGTAACACACCTGACCTTTGGGGTATTACCTGTATATTTTAAGGATGGACAGAACTGGTTCAAAACAACTCCCTGGAGCCTAGCTGTTTCTAAAATTTGAATTGACCAGAAGCTCCCCTTAACCCTCCCCAACTTAGTGACTTGAAATGTAAAACAGCAATTCATGTATAATTAGTATAGAATTTGGTTTACAAATGTATACATATTTTAGGGTTTACAAATGTATACACATTTTAGGGTTTACAAATGTATACACATTTTAGAATGTGTTTGATACTAAATAGAACCAGAAAATGTTTGCCTACCACTAGTATAAGAGCCTTCTGATGCTTATGCAGCCACCTACTAGTCAGTTAAAAGCACTGGTCCATGGAGTTTGCTGATTTACTTCCATTCATAGTGATGAGGCAGGATAAAGCAATTGGAGTAAAACAGTGGAACTTAAAATGTAGGGAAAGGATAACCTCATGGCCATGTTGAAGCTGTATGTATGAGCCAATTCTTTGAAAGTCAATCCGATGAAACACACCCCAGTATGAATGATGTTTTTGTGTTTAACATTATCAACAGTGAGCAGCTGAGGTGTCCTAAACAATTGTTCACTCTTACATCATCAGTTAGTTTTGTGCCTCTAAGATGCAATGAAATAAAGCATCTGTTGGTACCTTTTGTTAAATCTCATCAGAGTCAAAGAGCTCTTGCCTTTTTTGGTCCTGTTACCTAGAATTCTTTTCCTTCTGATGTTAGGTGATCAAGGACCAAAACTCAATTTAAAATCAGTTTAAAAAATTGTTTAGCAACTCAGACATATTGCACTTGCTGAAGTTAAAATATGCTAGGACTGTTTATAGAACATTTTTAAACCAGTCTATGTATATACTCTTTTATGTACTTTATTTTTTGTTAGTCATTATCTAATGTTAATCTATTGCATGTGTATGCTTATTTTCGCCCTGGTAGTCATGTATTTTAAGTACTTATGTTTTATGTTCTTGTGTTTTTGAGTTTTTTACTCTGTGCTGTCCCGAGCCACACCTGAAAATAGGCCCTTGGCCTAGGTGTGCCTACCTGGTTAACAAAAACTGAAACAAATAAATGGTGGATACGGCAACATAAGCTCTCCTGGCTGAGTGAGCCACCAGAGACTACAGAAAACTGGCATACATAATTGCTTATATAAATATGTTTGTATATGTATCGTTAGTTGCATACTTTGGAGAGTGTGGCAGTAAGAATGGAAGAATATTAAATATGCTCAATGAGACAGAGAAACAGAAGTGTGACTGTGTATACAGTGACACCCAAAAGACACTTCACCAGAACTGACAGGTAGAGAAAATGTGCAGTTATTTAAAACTGGTATCAGAGTATGAGTGCGCCATATGTTTTTCTTTGTTTGATTTACTGTTCCATGAACTGTAATGTTCTGTTTGTTGTGTTTTCTGTTATATTTATGTTTTTTATCTTAAAAAGTTAATAAATTGTGACTATAAAAAAAAGATAACACTAGTATCAGATCACCCAGTAAACACCCAGGCAAGTACATGGTGTAAGGATTTCAGTTTAATTTACACTTTATTCTGGAGTGCACTTGCCTGCTCCTTAGTTGGAAGGATGGATCTGTCGTTCACATTAGTGCAGTAAATTGCTTTAAAACACAGGGTCCTACATCTGTACAGTATTTTCCACAGCAATGCACATAGTATATCACAAAATGCGATAACAGTAAGCATCGATCCAGGTAGCACATTAGTCATATTCCCTAATTATAAAGGAGAGGTTTCATCACATTATAGATAAGAACATAATCTGAAGACTCAGAGAACAGGAGTAAACGCATGTTTTGCGAGTCGTGACTATCATGCCTTCAATGTGCCTTTTTCTACTGTGCATGTCAGTGAGCAGACGTTGCAGAACACCAGAGAAAGAAAAATAACTGAATATGTCTATAAAAAAGAAAATGCTTGTTTTTGTCACATGTAGCGTTCAACAATAATTTTAGAAAAAATATTATTCTTTGTGTCTGTGTTTTCACTGGTTTTAATTAGTACAATTTCAGTATGTATAAGATCACAGATTAGTATTGCTATTTTGTCAGTGCAAAAATGAAAAACTGGGCACTCACCACCTCTCTGAAATATGACACACACTCATGGCTCTACTGTACAAAATCACAGCATCTTTGTTTGAAAGTGCTACCCAGACTCCATATCTGCCTGACTGGTTTTAGATTGAAAAAACTCCTTGATCAAAGGCGACATCTAGTGATGTGGGAGCGGTATAAATACTGACTGCAAGTCAAAATATCATAACTGACCTGTAGTCACCTCCCTGCAACATAGATTACTGAACAAAATACAAAGGATGCACATTCTGAACATAATACTATATCCTAATACCCCATAAATATATACAAAAAAGATAAATATGTAAACCTATATCTTTATTAATAGTATTTTGTCAGTATATAGCATAAACTGGTTAGAAGGACATAAATTACAGCCTTGCAAGTTATCTGCAGAACTTTGTTAGATTTGTTGTGACTGAGAAGAGTTCAGTGCTTTAGTATAAAGAGAAATCCAGTGAAAATAATATTTCTGTAACATTTCCCAAACAGGAGTACATGCTGTACCTCCAGACCTTGGAACAGAGATCAGAGGAGCAGTTTCTTGAGCACTGGCTGAACCCACACTGCAAGCCTCACTGCAACAGTAACATTGTGTCTCCAGTTTAAGATGACATCCCTTGTTAGCGGGACAGGTAATCCTCATCTAACACTTTCAATTTATGTGCGGCATTGTCAGTTACATTATGTTCCTTATTTCTATGGGATTTAAGACATTAATAGTCTTTCACATTTGCTTGAATTCCCTTCCAGTTGATCCGATTGCTTGCTTTAAATTGGGAGCATGGTTTTAAAAGTCAGACATTGAGGTTTACAATTAGAAAATCCTGTGTTAGTAGTAGTAGCAGATTTTATTTACTGTATATAGGCACCCTTCCCCAGAGCCCCAGGGTGCCTTACAGAACTGTACAAAATAATAATAGTATAAATTTAAATAAAACAATACATAACAAATACATTAGGCAGTTTAAAAACTGATATCCCATAAACATCAGCAGGGATAATGATCACTGTACTGTACAGTACAAATAGTACTAACTCCCCTTGATTATGGTATTTGTAGAATTGAAAGTGCTGGAGCTTTTGTATGTTATTACCGCTGCTAGGACCACTCATATGGTTGCAAGATTCGTCTCACATGCATTCTTAGGGTATAAGAACTGTGAACTAAAGGTGAGCAGTTCTGATACCCTAAGAATGTGAGATCACCCTTACAAATGTAAGAGTTGTTCTGGTGGTGATATTAATATATTATTGATTGAGCTCGATCAATGGTCTATTGTTTTTTTAAATCCTTACCCAAATGTGCCCCTTTCTTGGGCAGCTTCGCATAAGACACTCTTCACAGACTGAGTATCTCATGTGCAGAGGAAAGGAGCTGGTTGGTCAGGAGTGCTCCCTCGATCTGTAATTTGTGTTCCACATTCTTATCGAATGAGTATTAACAGGTAAATAATGACATCAGCCCTGCCAGGGAAAGACTGACTTCAAAGCTATGATGTCATCATGGAATATTTTTTATATGATTCTGAGTGGCATATGGAAAAGCACTCTAGTTTAAAGTCATGATGTAACTGGTTGTTTTCCATGCACTTCCTTTTTTTTTAGCATAAGTGGAAAAAAAAAAGCTACTGAAGTAATCATATCAAGCCTTGTGTCGTTTCACATTCTTCTCCGTGTCCTTCCTAAATTTTGGAAATAGAAAAAAATTCACTGGGGGAACCCACCACCTTTGATGCAAGATCAAACATACAGTATCTGTCAGGGGTCTGGGGGACTGGTTTCCTCATTACCTTCTGCATTTTTACCCTTTATTTAATCCGTTTTATGCCTTTAGAGAGTACATTTTATATATGAACATCCCTTCCTCATTTTATGACTGGAACTGGCCAGGCTTTTAATTTCACTCCTGGAACTGAGTTACACTGCCCCCCCCCCCAATGTCCTCCATTGATTTTAGAAACATCATGCCTGGTTAGACTGTGTAGGGGGTGATCCCAAGATTCAGGAAATAATCAGTGCAAGTAGACCAAGGCCTGTAAACAAACAGGTTTTTGTGTGTTAACACATACATGGTGGTGTGTCCATTTTTAAGTTGTCTTTTTTTAAGAAAAAGAAAGCAGATACGGCAAAGCAAGACAAGCTTTATTTTTCAAGGTGCCCAATCCCAGAGGCTCTGGGCGCCATACATAGAATGCAAACTAGTCATAAAATAAAAACAAAAACATAAATAACAGTAATAATAAATTAAACTGATCATATAAATAAGCAATCAGAGCTAAAAACAGTCGCTAATAGGGCTAACCCAGAAATAAGATTTAAAAGACAGTGTCTGGGAAAGCTTGACTGAACAAGAGGGTCTTGAGGTGGACCTTGAATATTTAAACTGAAGGTGCCTCCCTTTACAGATGGAGGAAGCAAATTCCACAGGACAGGGCTGGTGACACTAAACGCTCTGTCACTGGCAGTTTTTAACCTCATCCTGGGAATTGCAAGGAGGCCCCTTGAGGAAGAACGGAGGTAGTGGGTCGAGGTGGCAGGTGTAAAAAGGTCAAACAAGTATCCAGGGCCCAGCCCATGTGGGGCCTTAAAGGTGAGCAAGCCCACCTTGAAGAGGATCCTCCACCTGACCGGCAGCCAGTGCAGTTCACACATCTCCAGGGTGATGTGACAGTATTTTGACTGCCCCATCAACAGCCTAGCAGCCACATTCTGCACTAGCTGCAGCTGGCTGAGGGTACCTCCTGGGACCCTGAGGTAGAGCACATTACAGTAGTCAAGCCTTGATGTCATGAAGGCATGTTCCAAGGTGGGGAGGTCCATGGGTGGAATTTGGTCTATTTGCACTGATTATTTCCTGAATCTTGGGATCAACCCTATATACCCTAACCAGGCATGATGTTTCCTAAAATCAAGGACAGGGGCAGGCACCAGCTCCAGAAGTGAGTTACCCTGCCCCCCACCCCCATGTCCTCCATTGATTTTAGGAACATCATGCCTGGTTAGACTGTATAGGGGGTGATCCCAAGATTCAGGAAATAATCAGTGCAAGTAGACCAAGGCCTGCAAACAAACAGGTTTTTGTGTGGTAACACATACGTGGTGGTGTTTGTTGTCTTTTTTTAAGAAAAGGAAAAAGAAAGCAGATATGGCAAAGCAAGACAAGTTTTATTTTTCAAGGTGCCCAATCCCAGAGGCTCTGGGCACCATACATAGAATGCAAACTAGTCATAAAATAAAAACAAAAACATAAAAAACAGTATTAATAAATTAAACCGATCGTATACATAAGCAATCAGTTCTAAAAACAGTCGCTAATAGTGCTAACCCAGAAATAAGATTTAAAAGACAATGACTGGGAAAGCTTGACTGAACAAGAGGGTCTCAAGGTGGACCTTGAATATTTCAACTGAAGGTGCCTTCCTTACAGATGGTGGAAGCGAATTCCACAGGACGGGGCTGGCGACACTAAGCACTCTGTTGCCGGCAGTTTTTAACCTCATCCTGGGAATTGCAAGGAGGCCCCTAGAGGAAGAACGGAGGGAGCGGACCAAGGTGGTGGGTGTAAAAAGGTCAAACAAGTATCCAGGGCCCAGCGCATGCGGGGCCTTAAAGGTCAGCAAGCCCACCTTGAAGAGGATCCTCCACCTGACCGGTAGCCAGTGCAGTTCACGCAGCACCAGGGTGATGTGACAGTATTTTGACTGCCCCATCAACAGCCTAGCAGCCACATTCTGCACTAGCTACAGTTGACTGAGGGTACCTCCTGAGACTCTGAGGTTGAGCACATTACAGTAGTCAAGCCTTGACGTCACAAACGCATGTTCCAAGGTGGGGAGGTCCATGGGTGGAGCTAGGGTCCTGATCCTGGCAATATTTCTAAAATGGTAAAAGCTGGTCCGGACAATGGATGACACCTGGGCTTCAAATGTCAATCTGCTGTCAAAGGTCACACCAAGATCACGCACCCTAGAGGAGGCCTTCAATGGCACAATCCCCAGAATAAATCTGTTTCTGTGCCAGATGCCAACCTGTTGTGCCCCCTGTTCAATTCCACCACCAGTACCTCAGTCTTATTGGGATTCAGTTGCAAACAGCTGGAGACCATCCAGTCGTTGATCTCAGCAAGGCATTTATTTAGCACTTCTACTGCACTGGATGTCCCAGGGGCAAAGGAAAGATACAGCTGGGTATCATCCGCATAGCAGTGAAAACCCAGCCTGTATTTCCGAATGATCTCTCCCAGGAGCAGCATGTATACGGCAAACAAAACTGGTGACAGGACCGAACCCTGAAGTACTCAACATGACAGGAGGCTAGGCAAGAAGGATAAGTTCCCCATCATTACCCACTGTCTCCTATTCGTGAGGTAGGTCTCAAACCAGCAGATGACAGTGCCGGCAAGTCCACAAAATTCCCTCAGGCGATTGAGCAACACACAGTGGTCTACCACGTCAAAAGCTGAAGAGAGATCAAGGAGAACACGAATTGTCTCCTCCCCTCGATCTCTAGCCCTGAGGAGGTAATTATGCACACAAACTAGTACGGTTTCTGTGCTATGCTTCACAGAAACCCTGACTGGTGGGGCTCATAAAGATCAAAGGCCACAAGGTGCTCCTCAAGCTGCTGCACCACAACTTTCTTGACAACCTTCCCTGAAAATGGGAGGTTGGAGGTTGGATGGTAATTCAACTTGACATCAGGGTCTAATGATGTTTTTTTCAGAAGAGGTCTAACCAGTGCCTCCTTCAAGGCATCTGGGAAGACCCCCTCTGAGATAGAGCACCAGGCAATCAAGGCCAACACTGGGCTAATGGTGTCAACACATCCCATTAAAAAACATGTGGGCACTGGGTCCAGTTCACAGTATGTGTGCTTCAGCTTAAGGGCAACCTCAATGACCTTGGCTACCTCCACTGGTTTAAACTCCCCCCAACTAGGTGGAGTACTCTCTGGATGCTGAAGGCGACCACTGTTGGCCACATTGAGGTTCACTGGCAGAATACTCTGCTGGATGGTGGACACCCTGTCTAAGATGAATTGAGTAAACTCTTTGCATAAAGCATCAGAAAAGGCTTTTTTCGGCTGTAGACAGGCCAGGTTTAGCAGCCTGTCCACAGTCCAAAAGAGCACAGTTGATCAGTTCTTCCTGGCAGCAATCTCCCTGGACAGAAACTCTGTCTTCATACAGGAGATTGCCCCCGATGCTCACCATAATGGGAGCGCAGGGCCAGTCTATGTACTTCCAGCCCAGACCTCTGCCAGCAGCACTCTAGCCTCCGACCTATAATCTTCATCGCCTTGAGCTCCCCGTCAAACCATGGGGACCTCAAGTGAGAGGATTTAGGTTGTATACGGACCGGTATGAGGGAGTCGAGTGCAGCTGATATCACCCGATTATAGACAATGACAGCCTCACCTGTGCCCCCTACGCATGCACTACCCACACTGGATAAATCAGCCACCACCAGTAATCCCTCCATGGTCAAGCCCCTCACAGGGTGGTAGCTGACCATCTCTGCAGGGGGAGGGCTCTTGGGGGGGCCCAGAACGAGAACTTCACTGTGCAATGATCAGACCAAATGACCCAATCAGTCTTGAGGTTGCTAACCTCAAGCCCCAATGAGAAAACCAGGTCCAACATGTAGCCGCCATGGTGGGTCACAGAAGAAACTTCTCGCGACAGGCCCAGAGATGACAGTCTGGAGGAGGTTGTAACCTAGCCTGGAGGATTCATTGTTGGCCCAAACATTGAAGTCCCCCCAGAACTAAACATCTAGGGGACTCCAATATTTCACAGACGACTAAGTTGGCTACTTCCTGCAGGTATTCAACCACCGCCCCGTGGGGGGCGGAAAACCAGGAGAATTCTGCAACCTGCGCCTGGACCCCCATGCACGGCCACACATTCAAAGAAATCTGACCTACCCACTGGGTGTACAGTGAAGCCAAGCTCAGATCTAAAGCAGATGACCACTCCCCCATCCCAGTGCTCCACTCTGGGGCAGTGCACTACCGAGTGCCCAGGGGGGATGGTGGTCTCTAAAACCGGGCCAGCATCGTCACCCACCCAGGTCTTGGTGACGCAAGCCAGATCGACTGAGGAAACCAAGTCTGCTATAATTGCGGTCTTGTTCCTGATTGATCTGGCATTATAAAGCACTGCACTCAGGGACTTGGTGGATAGTGCAGCCCTACTGGTTACTTGCCCATTCGGTCTGGTGGGAACCCTAGGGATGGGAACCCAACATATTTGGCCTCTCTCAAGGACCTGTAAACATCCAGGGCACCTTCTGCACCTGACCAACTCAACCCTACCCCCCCTGAGGTGCATGAGGCACCCCGCCATAATCAATTAATGTTGACCCCCTCTTAATCCTGACCTCCTGACAGTGATGAACTGTAGTGATGCAGACTGGGAGGTCAGTAAATGGCCACAGATCAAAAAGCTGGGACACCTTGTACACTGTCCTATCCCGCTCCAGACCCCCCAACTTCCCCAGACACATACTGTCCAACCAGAAAGCACCTACAAACCACTAACAAATCACCAATCATGCAACACAAGTACCGTGTAGTAGCTTTCAGGTGTATAACTAAAGAATTCATGTACAAAAAACAGCTACAGCAGCAAATTCCAGAGAAGGCAAGTATTCAAAAACTGTGTATTTGTTTTCAATAAGGGGAAATTTGAGGCCTAAGAGGGGTTGACTGTCCCCTTAAAGGAAAAGTCCACCCAAAACTTGAAAAAATATATGTTGTGCAGAGTGTTTTAATTTGTATGTGAAGTTCTAGTGTTTTCTTCCCTCTGACTGGTATTAGGAGTTTTTCCAAAATTAGCCTGCTAGCTTTATACTAGTTTTATGACCCCTGGGGATCTTCATCCCTGACAGCTTAATTGTATTTTTTGTTCCCACAGTGCATCTTGTCTCATGTGACTGTGATGTAAGAGAGACCCAACATTCAGCACACAAATGCCAAACAAACTAAATATCTTGAAAGCTTTACAAGCTGCACAAAAATTACCAGCAGCAAAGTTTTTCAGGACTGTAAGACCTTTTACGATGAGGGTGGTCACCAAGCTGAATTCTACAGATTTTAAAATATAGCCATCCCTACTGTTGTGAACTGATTGTAAAGCAGTGCTTTCTGCTGGATTTATGGTCTCTGCTACATCGCCGTCACATGAAACAAGATGGATTGTAGGACAAAGGAATACAATTAAGCTGTTTCATATGGAGATCTCCAGGGGTCGTAAAAATACCCTAAAGCTAGCAGGCTAATTTAGGGAAAACTCTTATTAGCAGACAGAGGGAAGGACACACAACAACTTAACATACAAATCAAAACACTCTGCACAACATATGTTTTTGCAAGTTTTGGGTGGACTTTTCCTTTAAGAGACAGCCATTATCCTTGGAGCAGGCAGCTCATACAAAAGAGTTATCTAAACAGCAATAGTGGCACTTACAAACAAATAATGAACCAACTAAAGCATATATGATGCCAAAATTCCACATTTGTTTAATGTAATAGGAGTATCCAATGCAACATATCACAATAGCACATATAATATGAAAAAAGACACAAATACCAGTGCAGCCAGGAATGAGCAGGACCCTCTGAGGAGAGCCAATGTATGTCAGTTCACTATTGACCTTCCTCAGATAGGTGACCAAAGTGCAGGGATCTCTGCTTAGAGGTTCCTGTTCATTCCTGGCTCCACTGGTATCTGTGGTTGTTCATATTGTATGCAGTACTGTGATATGTTGGAGTGATACTCTTTTCAGATTATAAAATAAATTCTGGATTTTTGCTAGTATATCTGCTTCAATTGCTTTATTTTGGTTGTGAGTGCTGTCACTGCTGTTTAGATGTTGACAGCAAGGGTCTGGTCATGGTTCTTTGACCAAGTGGATAATATGAGTAACTCATAATGTTTACTGCAAAACATGAACGACCATAAAATCAGACTCTATCTATTTATGGTTGGACCATCCAGCAGCTATAGGCAAATATGCTGTCACATGAATAAAAATGTTAGATCCACATCAGTTACTATGGCTACCTGACTCTATAAACACTAGTGAGATCACGGGTTAGCCCCTAGTAACTTCGAACGCATTGTCAAGAAATTGAGCATACTATAATAAAGCTTTTTAAATGGAATGACCTGCTAACACCAAATGGGGTTCTTACCTTTGCCACCCTGCAGGTTAAATTAAATATGGAAAGGGAGAATTTGAACTTTTTCATTATTTTATCTTAAACTCCATGTCTAAGGGTTTTTGTCAGTTCATTAGATTCAGAATAATCTTATACAGGTGATGGTGGTTTTGATATTCAGAGAGGATAATCATATCACAGAATTAGGCAATTATCATCCCATCTTTATCCTCAGTACATGTACTACCCCCTCTTAACATTTATAATTTCCTGCAAAGACAGGTATGTAAAGGCAAGCACTGCCCCTGATCATACTTACACTCTAGTCTAGGCAATTCAACCCTGTTACAGTACCTACTTCATGTCATCAAAATGCAGATGTTGGAGGCAGGGCTATGGCAGTGCCTGGCTGCACAAAGTGTTCTTAGAAGAGAGAGTGTAGTAGCTTTCAGGTGTATAACTAAAGAATTCATGTAATAAAAAAATTCATTTATGGCTTATTTTACTCTTCAGGAATGCAACGCATTGGCATGAGTTGCCTGTTCCAAGGTTCAACTCATGTCAGCTGCTCTTTAACAAAAAGTTTGTATTTTGGGGTCCCTTGGCGACTTCTGTAAGACATTGTTTCTTTTTGCCTTCCATTTATCTAGCTGTAGAAGTAATACAATAAGCTGTAGAAAGTGTTGATAGCTCTGCAGGGAGGACTCTTCCTTTCATTAAAAGAAACTATAATGATGCCCCTGAGTGGTGTATGGAGGACACTGTGCTTTCGGGCATGATATTACACCAAAGTCCCCTCTGCCTGGTGGTTGTTCAGATGAATTTTAAAGATCCCACAGCTCATTTTGAAAAGAGTAATAGAATTCCTCCTGTGTCCTTGGTAAATCCCCCCATTCAATATGGAAAAACAAAACAAAACAGCAAAACCTCGCTCAACATCTGTCTGTTTACATCTGTATCACCATCCCATTGGGACAAGATTAAAAATGAGGAAGTATTTCCTAATGGCGAGAGATCAAAAGGCTTGTACCATCTTGGTCCTTCTTGATCTCTCTGCAGCATTTGACACTGTAGACAATGGTGTGCTTTTGGAGTCCTTGCGGTTCCTTTGTGGGCTGTCGAGTACAGTTCTTGAATGGTTTTGATCCTTCCTCGTGGACAGATCTCAGAGGGTGATCACTGGAATTTATTCCTCTGACGCCCTCCCCGCTTTCCTGCAGGGTGCTGCAGGGCTCCATATTGGCGCCCATGTTGTTTGCAGTGTATTTGCTGCCACTGGGGGATATCATCACGTGATACTGTTTGAGTTTTCACTGCTATGCAAATGATACTCAACTGTATATGTCCTTTCTACCCGGACAGGTTGATGCAGTCTCTGTGCTAAACAACTGCCTCGCCAAAATCAAGGATTGGATGAGCACCAGCTGGCTGAGACTGAATCCAGACAAGACTGAAGTGTTGGTAGTGGACCCAGGTTGTCTGAGGGTGGGTTTGGGGGCTGGGCAGGCATCAGGCCTTTCGCTTGGTGGTGTTCAGCTCACTGCCTCAGACCGGGAGCATAACCTGGGCGTTATTTTTGATGACGGCCTGACCCTGAAATCTCAGGTGTCGGCCGTGGTTAAATCTTCATTTTACCATCGGATGAATATCGCTCAGGTGAAACACCTAGTTCCTCTGGATGACCTTCCAACACTGGTCCATGCCTTCGTTACCACCAGTCTTGACTACTGCAATGCTCTCTACCTAGGGCTTCCTGGGGTTGATATCCACCACTTGCAGCTAGTGCAGAATGCTGCGGCCAGGCTTTTGACTGGTACATCAAGGACCAGTCATATTACACCTGTGCTGCGTGGACTGCACTGGCTGCCTGTTCAGTGGTGGATCACCTTTAAGGCTGGCTTGTTAACCTTTGAAGCCCTACATGAACAGGGACCCAGCTACCTGAAAGATCGCCTGACTCCCTACTGCCCCCTTCATCCTCTCCGATCTGCTGATGAGGGATTGCTAGAGATTCCATGGGTTAGTTTAAAATCTTCTGGTGCCCGTGCTTTTTGTTTTGTAACACCTTCCCTCTGGAATTCTCTACCTTGTCGGTTAACAGAGTGCCTGACCGTCGATAGCTTTAAATCAGTGTTGAAGACATATCTCTTTACTTTTGCCTTCCTGGAGGAATTTTAATTTATAGCTATATTTATTATTTTATTGTTAAAATGTTAATGTTTATTTATTGTATTTTAAAATGTGCAGTGCCTTGGTTCTGGAAAGGCGCTATACAAATAAAGTTTTACTTTACTTACTTGCCCTTCTGTTCCAGTCAACAAAAACAAAATAAATACATAAACAGATACCAGTTTCAGCATTAATGAAAACAACTGCATTTCACAGAAGGTTATGAAGTTTTTTCTAATGTCATAAATATAATTAGAGGGTTTTAGTATCCTTCAGTGGAGGACTCCACTCTCCATGGTGGGATTCCTCTTATTCAGGTAGTTATCTCTTTTGTAGCGGAATAGCGAAGGGAACTTGTTTAACCAGGAAAGGCACACTAAGCTGAAGTTTGTTTCCAGGTGTGACCTGGGAGCAGAAGGAAGTTGTGGCTTGCTCAGGGTCACACAGTATGTAAGTGGGGGCTGTGAGATTCAAACCCAGGTCTCCAGGTTTGCAGCTCAGTGCCCTAAACCACAGCGTTATAGTGCCTTTAATGGAAAATAGATGCCTTATGTGTTGCAGGGAGAATCTAAGAAGTTAATATCACAGTTGGCAGAATTTTTGTGTTTGAATTTGCGATCAGTGGACCAAGTTTCTAAAAGGTAATTTCCTCAGCATGTCTTTCAACGAGGCGCTTTGTTTAGATCTAAGCTAGATGCTATTTTAAAAGCAATGAATAAAAAGAGAGCCTACTGCATGTGTCCTAAGGTCGGCAACCTTCCAGTTCAATCTCAGAATCAAAAAGTTTTACTCAGTACCATTTGTTTTGATTAGGTTTTTATTTATTTCTTGGATCCAGAGGTTAATGCAATAGAGATACAGTCTCTAATTTCATGTTCCAGCAGTGCTTTAAAGAAGCATTTCAGAGGAGTACATAACAGCGGTAGTTTTCTCTGAATTGTGTTTTTCAAGTAAATTCTTGTCTTGAATCTTTTGGGATGGGGGGCATCTGCAGCTATTTTGCAACAGGTGGAACAAACCACAATGGATAAACTGTCTTTAGAGAGTATCCTCAGAGCTATGTATACAAGATCACTATGTGGCCCCTCAAGTAAAAGTCTTTTCCAGTCTCCTGCCTTCGTATCCCCTCAGAAGAGAGATACCATTTCTCAGATACTAGAAAATCCACTCACTATGGAAGTAACAGCTCCAGATTCCTTATGGAAGCAGAAAATGGGCTTCTACTCGATGTATTATGTTGTCTCAAAGAAATGGGTGGGGGACTTTTAGCCAACCCTAAACCATAAGAATTTTGACTGGCTTGTGCAACCCACCAGGTTTAAAATAGAATCCTGCTCATGATTTTCAGAGCAGAACAGCTTGGATGCATGTGGTTTCAATTGATCGATGTTGGGTGGAAATAGCACAGTAATAACAGCGCAGAAAAATCAATAAGGGAATTACAGCACCAGGGAAAACAATGAATGGGCATAGTACAGCGTGGGTCATTGGGTCCCATCCTCTGCTTGTACTGCTGTCCCCCTGATGTGTGCAATGGGGAGGATGTTTATATTAGTGTTGGCCTGGGGGGGGTGCAGGGGGTGAAGCCCCCCACAGAAACTACTGTTTCCATTCTGTCCCCCTCCCAGACTTGGGGCCTCCGAGTCAGGTTCACATATGCCCCTGTTGCTACTGTCTGCCAGTCCTGAGTTGCACCCCCCCGAGTCACTGTACTACATCTGCCCCCCCTATTGACTCACCCCCTCCCAGTTCCTTTACCCTGTTTGCGGTGGTGGTGGCATGTGGCAGGTTTCCTTACTGTTTTCGCCGTTGGTATCCATCACCCTTATTGCTTGTTGCTGTTTTCCTTCGCACTGATTTTCTGGTGCTGTTTTTGCTGCCGCTGTTTTGCCATCACTGTTTTCACCTAGTACCCAATTGATCTGAGGAATGTTTATTTACATATCCCAATTTGCAAACTGCTTAAAAAGCTTCTGAGGTTGGCAATTCAATTTCAGCACTTTCAGTACCAGGCTCTACCCTCCAAGTGGGCTACAGCAATCAAAGGTATTCTTGAAGATTCTAATTGAATAGGGTAACCATGTATATACGAAAAGTACGTAAGAGTTCATTTATAGTGTATGAGGAGGGCTTGTTCTGGATGGAAATCTATCTTAGCTGAAATGTTGTTGTACCACAGTTCAAAGGTCATGGAACACGGTAATACCATACTGTGGTACAACAACATTTCGGCTCATTTTGAGAGAGCACGAGCCATGCTGTTCAATAGAACAGCTACGGCAACAGAAACAGCAGGCTCAACCAGATAGTATGTTAGGGTGGCGGCACTGATCACTCAAACTTATGACTTTAGCAGGATTGCCCAGATATTTTAAGCTATACGTAAAAAATACACCTGCAGGATCAACCAGATATTTGAAAATTACTCACATGAAGGAAAATGATTCCTCCCAACTCAATCCTCTCGCTTAGCGAGAGATACCACCGCCATGTTTTTTTTTCTGCAAATCCCGCCCACATAAAACTATTAACCAATAGCAGCTCATGCTATAGGTGTAGGCACATCTAGACCCTAGCAACCAACGTTAAAAAACGTAATGCAGCGCAGCAACAAAAATTTACTTTTCTGTTTGGTAAAACATTAAAAACTTCTTCACTTTATTTTTAGTGGCATCATACACTATACAAAATAGTGGATGGGCAACTTTATGCCCAAACAGTGTGTTGTGCCACCTCAGGGTTCTGACCCCATGGACCTTTTGAGCTTTGCTCTCAAGGTCACAGGGAATCAGAGCCCCTCAGTGGCACAACACACCAGTTGTGCATAGTTGCCCATCCACTATTCTCTATATAATAGCACCCATCCCCAGAGACCCTGGGCACTTGACAAGTAGTGCAGAATAGATCAACAAAAATGAATACACAAAAATACATATCTTCAGAATAACAGATAAATAAAACACAGTTGGGACAGAATCTATACAGGAAACTTTCATTGCCCCAATGCTTGGTGGAACATATGCGGCTTCAGACCCCTCTTAAAGGCTTAACCTTACATAAACAAACTCTTGCTCACACCCAGTTTGGAGACCTTAGCACTTCTGTAGGTGAAGAGGATTTTGCAAGTCCTTCAGGATCACAGCTGGATAGATAACTGTGAAAAGAGGAGTTCACTACACCCGACTCAGAATTTTGAACATCTGAGTGCAAATGTACACACAGATCTGGGGGAGAATTTTCCTATCTCAACAGATAATGGAAACCCTGTGACAGAGATTCAGTTTAAAGAGCCAGAAGGTAGTCTTGATTCACAGGTCTCCACAGATTTGGGGGGCATATGTCAATTGCAGTTAAAATGGTTACCTGGATGAGACTCCCTATTTGAGCACTGCAGACCTGTACGCTCTTGTTTATCCCTCATGGAACAATACCATGCACCTGCTTGTATCTCATAATATGTCTGCAGGATATTGCACTTGTGGAAGCACCCCCCAGTCTACTGAGGAACTCTCCATTATCCTCACCAACCAAAGTAGTTCTCACAAAGGATGCCAGCGTGTTGAACTGGGATTCACTTCTGGATAAAATCCTGCTCCAGCTGTCTTGAACTCTAAAGCAGCAACATCTGCAGATAAAGGTTTTAGACATACTGTGTGAACAGACATTTTGAAATTAATAATTTCTAGGATTGGAGCAAACTTTAGTCAGCCAATATATGATCAGTCAATGGAGAAGCATCAGCATGCATCAACAGACCAGGGTCCCAAGAAGCAGTTAATGTTGATTATAGATCATGAGAGCATCCCTGACCAATCACAGAGCTTCCTTCACTTGCATGTGTGGTACTCTTATTACTGCCATCAGCTTTTACATAAAAAAAAAAAAAAAAAAAGATTTTTCATTCAAAATAAAGTTGACGATTTGTAATAATTTGGGGGGTTTGTTTGGAGAGCCTTCTATGGATCTGAGATTGTTTCCACTTGTGTTCTCAGGATCACAGAACTGCTCACTTTTGGTGTGCAGTCCTCTGGTCTTAAGAACGCGTGAGGCAACACTCTTATATCCATAACAGGTTGCTCCAACTGGGCCCATAAACTTATATCAAAGCATACAAAGTGATGAAATGTGCTCAGTCAAATCTGGGGTCCATATCCCCAAATGACCTAGTGGGAAGATTGAACTTGCGGGCTGTTTAATTCAGTTAACAGTTTGTACATTCAGGAAATGGTCTCTGAACAGACAGGTCTTCCAACATCCCTGCCAGATGTTCGGGACCAGGAGCTAGGGCTGTTCACTTCCAAGGAGAGTTCTCAGGTTCTGAGGTTCTACTGCAGGTACTGGTATCAAAACACAAACTCCATAAGTATATGCTGTCCTGGTCTTAGATTTTTAAATTAGCTTATCTGTACCCCCAAAACCACTTCTTTTAGTGGTACCATGATAACGGCAGTCAGAAAATGGTCTTTTGTCATCTAATGACATGAAAGTGGAGTCCTAGGTTCTCTGGCCTGATCATCCTAGAGATGAAGGAACCCTATTAGCTTCTGGTACATCATGCATCCTCTGCGGCAAGTCCCTGTTTTTCTTCTTAACACAGACTTTGTATCTGACTACTTGAGTCCAGTGAGCAGTTGATTCTTCACATCAGACCATTCATCTAAAGTAGTGGACACCAGAAAGTTGCACAAAAAAAACTACTTCCCCTGTATATGACAGTATAATGATAACCTCTATGATCTAGTGAAATAATCTGGTGTCCATCCCAGGAAAGTTCTCATGGCCCAGATATTGAAATTTTTTCCTAGAAGGCATGGATAAGGACTTTTCTCTCAGCACCCTTCAGGTTCAATTGCAGTATCTTCTAGAGGAGCTGTCCTGGGATGTTTTGAAAAGATCCCTCATGGATCTCTCTCTGATAGCAATAGATTTTTCACAGCAGGCAGTCAATGCAGGCTAGTTAATTAAGCTCCTGGTGGCCCTGTGGGACCAATACGGCACTCAGTGCTTTATGCAAACTGTCTTTTGAGCCATTATCTGATGTAATTTTGTACTTAATAAAAACAAAGATTATGAGACAAAAATCTTGCTGCTTTCTAATTGTGGAAACAATTAAGCGTCTCTCTTACCTTCTGAAAACAGACACAAATTAAATCAACCATTTTATTTTGTCCACACTGGTATATTACTGTTGGACTCTAAGGATTATCCTATCAAAACTATAAGTTTCAATTTCACTTGATTCTTTTCATGTCACTTTCTACCACCACAAGTAATTCTGTATTAGAAATATCAAGTTGTAAGCAAACAGAGTCATGCCAGTGGGAAAGTGATAAATACAGCTATTTGTTCACAACAGTTCTTAGACACGCCTCCCATAATACAGCCAGACAACTTAGTTTAAAACACCTTAGTCCTGATGTCCCAGCAATTGCAGTACACACTGTTGCAAGCTAGCCAACTGCCAGTCATTATTTGTAGATATATTTTTGTCGTATTTTTTTGATGTGATTTTGTATATGTTAAATACCATAAGAAAATGCCCAGTATTGCTGAAAGATTACAGGAAGAGAGAAAAGGTCTTGCAAAATATGTGACATTCATATGTGACCCAGGAAAACAGCTACTAGCCAGGAAGCTGAAAATTACATTTTCAAAGGGGATGGAAGTCCCTGGTTAGCTAATTGGTGTAATAAAGACTCAGGATGAGAGAAAAATTATCTCTCGTATCATGAACCTTTAAGATCAAAAGGAGAAATGGTTTTAGATAGGAGGTGTCAGCAAGGTTACCACAGTCCGATTACATTTTTTAAGTAGTGCCAGGAAGTGGTGATATGAGGACCCAAATAAGGAAATAAATAATAATTCCTTAAAATCTGGAAAGAGCAAGAGTGACATCTACTGGCCTAAATGTTAGGACCAGACCAGGACTTTTTGCAGCCAGCCAGAGGGACTATAAATACCTCTTGTAAACAGAAGTTCATCACAATGCACTTTGGACAGTCTCCTGACAAGACACAGAACAACCTGCCAGTGGCTGAAAAGGAAGAAAGAATTTTTCAGACTTCTTATTCTTCCAGACTACAATTTACTACGAACTTAAGGTAGAACTTTAGATAATGGTTATAGTGCATTTTTCATGCATATTTTCCACTTTTATTTGTGTTATTCTGAGAGCAAAATTTTCTAAATCTTTTAGTTGTAACTGTAAGATTATTAATTATTTTAGTAAAAACATTTGTTTTTTAAGAAACCTGCCTGAGCGAGATTTTTCATATTGTGTGTGGTTGTGGGACTAAACTGTTATTGTTAAAGGGTGTCACCATAAGCTACCAGTTGAACAAAGGTCTGTACAGGGAAATCTGGGTAAATATAAGGAAAATATGAAAGTCTCAAGGAAGAGTCTGTGTGGATTTGAATCAGGTTATTGTATGCCTGTGGGAGAAGACAAAACCAGAGTTACAAGGCTACCCCAAAGAGACTGTAATGTCTGGATCTTCTCCCTTTGTGTAACAACCAAGAAAGGGTTCTCATTTGGCTACAAGACTCGAGACTGGTATTGTACCCTTATCCACCAGAGTAAAGAGGGAGCCCTGGTGCCTCTTGGTGGGTGTTCATCCATGACCTTGGTGAGCATTCTAGAAGGACATGGGGAGGGTATCCCTGTTTTCTCCCTCCCTCCCTGTCACAGATTGCACTTAGGGGTGGGCATTGTGAGCTCAGTGGACCTGACCCTCAGGAGTGGGTTCGTGACACCCATCACACCCCTCTTTAACCTTTCCCTCTCCACAAATTGCCTATCAACAATCATGATGAGAGTAAAGGTTACACCCCTCACAAAGGTGTAGATAGACAGGGCATTTACAGCTAATAGTCTATCTTCATCCAGTTTGCACTGTCCCATATCTAGAGAGATTTTTTCATGCACAACTTTCTGAACACTAACTCCAAAACCAACTCCTTACACCTGTCCAGTAAACTTAAATAACACGTATTGCACTGAGACAGCACTCATCGAGATGATGAGAAATATCCACAGTTCTGCAGAGAATAATCATTTCACTGGAACAATCTACACTGACCTGACCAAATTTTTCACTTTGCCACTTACTAGCTTCTCTTTAGGAAACTAACAGATCTGGGATTAGACTGATTTACTTCACGTTGGCTTGCAAG
Organism: Neoceratodus forsteri; assembly: GCA_016271365.2. NCBI lineage: Eukaryota > Metazoa > Chordata > Ceratodontiformes > Ceratodontidae > Neoceratodus > Neoceratodus forsteri. The sequence continues at coordinate 193,706,679 of JADMNL010000024.1, read as the reverse complement.
TTACCCAAAGGAGTACACTCAGAAGCTTGCTGTTGGCTCTGCCCTTTTCACACTCGAGCTCCTAAAGCAAGATGTGTCTTAGGGTTAATAATGTAACCAGTATTTGGTAAACCAGCAACCTGAGGGCATATTATTTTATAATGCTAAACAGAGCAATCCCCATTTCAACTGACCTTTAACGTTTCCCTCTCCACTAGATGTGTTACAATTCATTGAAGTGAACCAGTGCGCTACATACTATGCAAAGTATTTGCATAGTGAACTCTATGTAAATTTACTACAATTCACTCTTTGCAATGAATTTGTGATGTGAATTACAGTAAACATTTGCAGCAATGGTGAATTACAGTAATTCATATAATAAAATTTGCACAAAGTGTGAATTACTTGGTGCAAATTGACACAATTTGCTTTATGTGAATTGCATTTTTTTTTACTTTGCCCAGTGCTACTCTCCACAGATGGCCTGCCAACAATCTTGATGAAAGCAGAGATTGCACCCCTGCATAAAGATGTAGACAGATGGGACATCTACAGCTAATAATTTGCCTCTATCCTTCCTGCACTGTCCCCAAGCCTAGAAAGATTTCTCTTTGTTCAAATCTCTGAACACCAACTACTAACTAAAATCTTTACTTCTGTCCAGTAAGCTTAAACACCAAGTATTGTACTGTTAACTGGGGAAGGCCCACTAGGCACACATGCCTATTTTCAGGGGTGATCACCATGACAGTGCTCATCAAGATGACAAAAAATAGTCACTGTGCTGCAAAAAACAATCATTTCACTGAAGCAAGCAATAGTCACCTGAACACATTTGTTTGACCTCCTCGCTTACTAGCCCCTCTTTAGGAAAATTAACAGATCTGGGATTAAACTGCCTTACTTCACATTGGTTTTCAAGTTACTTAGAGGGGTGCACTCAGAAATTTGCTGTTTGTGCTACCCTTTCTAAACTTGAGCTCCTAAGACAGGGTATGCTTTACAGTTAATAATATAACCTGGGGTTGAGATTGGTAAACAAGCAACCGGGGAGCATATATAATACTAAAGGAGCAATCCCATTCTTTTTTTTAAATCAGTATGTGCTCATCTTTTTACCTGTTGCCTGCCCCTTCCAGACCAGCCCCAAGAGCACATCGCCCAGCTTCCATGGGAGTTACCACGTGCTTTGTTCATCCTGTGCCATAGGACCTGATGATGCCCAGTTGTGGGTGGGGGGGCCTGTGGGGGATCAGGCCCTCATCCAGCCATGGCTCTGGTTCTTTCATCATTTTCTTCCAGGACCTCCTGTGCGTACAGTGACGTATTGTGAAAGCTCTGCCTCCACAGAGATGCCCCCCAGCGTTAAGCAGGTAGAATACTTTCCTTGCATCCTGCTGCACTGCCACCCAGATCCTTCAGGTGGTAGCTGCCTAGTGGGACATGTGTACACCCCTTTCTGAGGGAGGAATGCTGTCTTTGGGATGCTCAATCCTCCCTCCCCGGTTCAGCCCCCAAGTGGCCAGCATCCATTTCAGATCAGGGGTGACTGGCATGACAGGAGGTAAGATGCCCAGTGTCTCAGTCCTTCATGCTACCAGGCCCCTTGTAGCCATCCCTAGTTCAAATGACCTTGTTAAACTGTACACAACAATGACTAGATCAATGCTAGAATATTGTTGCCAGGTTTGGCACCCTAGGCTGACTGACCCTGAGACTATGGTGATTAAAGATCTTCAAAAATGAGAACATATAACTAATTTAGGATTTTCCTTTTGTTTGGGGGAGTTTCTAAAAAATCAGATGTTAATTGTATTTGACGGAAGAGAGAGAAAGATTGTGTTTGCTTTTTGAAACAGTTCGGTCCTCCTTCTCACAAGTTGCATTATCTTTTACATAGTGAAATACAGTTTAGCTGTAATCAACAAAATAAGCACATTAGAAAGGCAAAGTTTTGAATAACAAATAGATGCGGACTACAATAGTTTTATATTTGGTACCTAAACAATTTTGCTTCATAATTCTTGATATCAAAAAAAATACCATCTGTAGTACTAATTGTTGGGTTAAAATGAGTCCTGCCTTTTCTGTCTGTGTCTTGTTTTAAAAAGAGAATATCAAAACATGCTACTGTTGCCTTTTTGTTACTGTGCTTTTATACATTTTTTTTATATGTATGGAATAAACAGTAGGGACTTGTGTGATACAGTATTTACCTACACAACATGGCTTTAGGTCCTGTAGATCTTGTAATTTCAATCTCATTGCCTTTTATGATAGTGCTAGCAATAGTCTTGATGGAGGCAGTTCTGTCTATGTAATGTACCTAGATTTCAAAAATGGGTTTGATAAAGTCCCGCACATTGATATAATAAAAAAAAATCAGGTGTATCGAGTTCAACAAATATAACATCTAATGGATCCAAGAATGGTTGCTAGTTATAACACAAGAGGTTAGGATAGGTAAAACACTCTCTGGGGAAGCAACTGTTACTAGTGGCATCCCTCAAGGCTCTCAAGGCACCGTCCTGGGTCCCACACTGTTTGGAATATTCATCAGCGATCTCAACCTTAACATCCATAACAACATTTTAAAATTCACTGGTGATACGAAAAATAGTGCAGACATGGACAGTGAAGCCAAGTACCAGTCTTTAGTCAACGATCTATCTACCTTAGAGGCAGAGGCTAAAGTTAATAATCTGACCTTAAATGCAGACATCTGGGAAAAAAAACCCAGAAAGAAATTACAATCTGAATGGTATGGCCCTAAAATCAGCAGACAACGAAACAGATCTTGGAATTATAATAAACTCAGATTTTACAGTTAAGAACCAATGCAAAAAACATCCACATTGACAGCTAATAGACTTATCAGAGATATTAAAAGGTCCTTTATTTCCAGATCTGAAACATACATTATTCCCTCATACAAAACTTCTGTCCGCCCTCACCTGGACTATGCTGCCTCATTTTTGTCTCCACATTTGGTAAAAGACATAAAACTGGTGGATGGTGTTCAAAGAAGAGTCAATTGTATGATTCCAGGGTTAAAAGGGATGACATATACTGAGAGGCTTAATGCTCTTAACTTGCAGGACCTTCAACTAAGAAGACAGAGGGGTGACCTTTTAATGATTCACAATGTTTTAAAGGATGAAGAACGATCTAAACAATTTAACATTAATATGCTGTCAAGACCTACGTACCTTAGATCCCACAATAGAAAACTGCAATAGAAAACTGCAGGTGGAATAAGTACTAACAAGTACACTGGACGTGGTCCTGGCAGACAGTGATCAGATTAAGGACCTGGAGGTGAGGGACCCACTGGCTGGAAGTGATCATGCCACAGTCTGGTTCTTCCTGGACCTGGGGGAAGGAAAGCTGAATAAGGACGGTAGTAACCAACTTTAGGGGTGCAGACTTCAGGGAGATGGGAAGGATCATTAAAGATCGTCTGGACAGGATAAGGCCGGATATGGATGCTGACAGCAGGTGGGGGGGTCATTAGGAGGGGAATACAGGAGGTTACCAGATCCTGTGCAAGGGAAAGGTACAAGTTTGGTAAGGCCAGAAAACCCTGCTGGTGGACCCGGGAGGTACAGGAGGTGGTGAGGGAAAAGAAGGCGGCCTATGGGCACTTCAACTGCTCAAGGAGTGAAAGGGATCAGATGAAATATGAGCTGACAGTCAAGAGAGTCACCAGGGTGGTGAGAGTAGCTAAGGCAAAAAAGGAGCAGTCCTTGGCCAGTGGGATCCGGAGGGGAGACAAGGTTTTTTTTAGATACATAGGGGAAAAAAGTAAAGTAAAGGGGCAGATCAGCAATATAAGGATAGGGGATGGTTGGGCACAGGAGGCGGGGGAACAGGCAGAAGTCCTAAATGAGTACTTTGCCTCAGTCTTTACAAGGGGGGATGGAGGGGCTATGTCTTGCGAGGGGAGCGGGAGCAAACCAGAGCAAGGGATGGGACCGGTAGAAACCAGGGGCCCGGATGGGTCTGAGGAAGGGGAGTGGCCACCACAGACAGGTGATGGCCCAGCAGTGAAGGGTGAAAAGGGGGAGGATGTGGAGGCTGAAATCCCTATAGATAGAGTAAGGGATGCCTTCAGGTCCCTTCAGATGGAGAAAGCACCTGGGGCAGATGAGATACATCACAGGGTGCCGAGGAAACTGGCGGATGTCCTGGCAGTCCCTCTAGCGGAGCTTTTCAGCATCTCTCTGAGGACTGGGTGGGTGCCCCAAGACTGGCGGGTGGCCCATGTCTTGCTGATCCACAAGGGGGGATCAAGAGAGGAGGCAGAAAATTACAGACCTGTTAGCCTAATATCGGTGGTCAGCAAGGTGATGGAGGGTATTGTCAAGGAAAGGCTAGGGGGCTGCTGGAGCAAACTGGGTACTTGGATGATAGGCAGCATGGCTTTATCATGGGAAGATTGTACCAGACAAATCTTGTTGAGTTCTATGACTGGGTGACAAGGGCCCTGGACCAGATTAGGCCAGTGGACGTCCTCTTTCTGGACTTTAGCAAGGCGTTTGATTTGGTACCCCACAGAGGCCTGCTGGCTAAGCTGAAGGAAATGGAGGCAGGGAGACAGTTGTTAAGATGGATAGGAAATTGGCTTTCTGAGTGTACTCAGAAGGTGGTGGTTGGAGGGTTAGCCTCATCCCCAAGGTGGGTTACTAGTGGGGTTCCCCAGGAATCAGTGCTGGGGCCACTCCTGTTCAACGCCTATATCTCAGACATCAGGAAGGGGATCAGTAGTGAGATGAGTCTCTTTGCAGATAACGCAATGCTAGGTGCAGTGGTGGATGGGGAGGAGGGAAGGGTGGCCATGCAGGAGGACCTGGAGTCTCTGGAAAGGTGGTTGGGAAAATGGAAACTAAAATTCAATGTGGGGAAGTACAATGTTCTGCACCTGGGAGTCAGAAATCCAGGCCAGGGGTATACCCTGGGAGGAGACATGATTCAAGTCACGGAGGGTGAGAGGGACATGGGGCTAGTGGTAGATGTCAAAATGAACAATTCAGAGACCTGTAGGAGGGCATCGGCAAGGGCAAATAGGATGCTGGGATGCATCGCCAGGGGGATTACCTCCAGAAAGGTGGAAGTGATCCTTCCACTCTACAACTGCTTGATTAGGCCACAACTGGAGTATTGTGTACAGTTTTGGAGACCACATTTAAAGAGGAACCTTACACTCCTAGAGAGGGTCCAAAGGAGGGCAATCAAAATTATCTGGGGCCTGGGGGAGAGGACCTATGAGGAGAGGCTCAAGGAGCTCGACATGTACACTGTGAAGGAAAGGAGGAATGGGGGGACATGACAGAGGTCTTTAAGCACATGAAAGGGATCAATAAAGGAGGCCCAGTCAGGGTGCTACAAAGGAAGGAGGGTGGGGCAACAAGAGGATATGGGTGTAGGCTGGAAGGGGGCAGGCTCAGAGGGGAGAGGAGGAGATGTTATTTCACTGAAAGGGTGGTGGAGCCATGGAATACACTGCCCAGGGAGCTGGTAGAGGTGGAGACTGTGGACAGGTTTAAGAGAGGATGGGACAGGCACAGGGGAGGGTAACTCTGACCAGGCCCAATACAGGTGGAACATCTGGGACTGGGGACAGTATAACCCAAGGGGAGGGGGGACACCAAAATCGGCCCTCACTGCGGGTGCTGAAAATCCAGCAGACTCGAGAGACCATTAGGCCTATTCTGATGGGATTTTAGTATGTTAGTAAGTAAGAGGGATAATTATTTCACTATACAGGCATGCAGGTTGTGGAATACTTAACCACAAAACCTGGTCAATATTAATGATTTTGATAAATTTAAGTCAGAAGTTGATAAATGGTTATTTGGATCCTAACTAATATACCCACTAGGAGAGGGAGGTAGTCTTGATGGACCCAGTGCCTTCTTCTATCTAAAAAACATGAGAAACAAGAGTAGTTTGACCTCAGGTAACCTCACGAGTGGTGTATGCCATGAGTGATGTGCCTGAGATCAAACTGCCTGAGTGTATGAGTGTAGTTAAATAATGTATAACACATGGTCCTCACTGCTTGTCATAGGCAATAAGACATGGCTGGGTGTTGGTAGTACTGAGATACCCGCACACCTAGAGGCGTAGTGAGGCATGAGGTGGCAGGCTGAGTGCCTTCAGCCTCTGGGTGTGCAGGTATCTCAGTACTACCAACACCTAGCCATGTCTTATTGCTTATATAAAATGGGCCCATAGGCAACTTTCAAAAAAAGTACATTCTAAAAGTTTTCAAAGACACAAAAAATGTAGTAATATATTGCTAAATAATGTAAAATAGTCCCTCCACAGATGTTTTTCACCTGTCAGTCATCTGTCTTACTTCACACTCATATGGGATAATGTATGGTCTTTGATTAATTACCACACTGTAAACACTTCAAGAGGTTGCCATGACATCATTTACAGAACATTGATTGTTTTGAGCATTCTGTTTTGTTATACCATTGATATAACATACTCAAAAAGGATTAACAACAGAGTGATGTTATAACGATGGCATAACATAGAGGATAATGGCTGGGGATCGGGTGATAACCACGCTGTAATCACCTCGAGTGGTTGCTAGGGCAACATGGTAAACCTCGAGAGCGCAGCTCGAGAGGTTTACTGTAGTCCGCAACCACGAAGATGTTCACTGGTTCGATCTCATCCATCATCTTTATAGTGTATGGTCAAAAACACTGTTTGCATTCTATATGTGAGAATTATGGAACTCTGATGCATTCTATTTTGTTATGCCACTGTTTGGGAAGTTCGAAGTGTGGTTAACAACTTTTAAAATTCTAAACAGTGCATAACAAAGCTGTGTGACTGCTGATTATGGTGGTATGGTAGTGCCTAGCCAACCACCGCAATCAGCAGTCACCTAATTGATATGCACTGTTTAGGTACAAAAATTATTCATACTTTCAATGCTAAAATATACATCAAGTCCATAATGCTCTAAGGCTCCAAACAATGTTTTGACCATACACTATAAGATGATAGCTGAGAATCGGTGACAACCATGCTGAAATCACCTCATGGTTGCTAGGGCTACAGTAAACCTCTCGAGCTGCGCTCTCGACGTTTACCATGTTGCCCTAGCAACCACTCGAGGTGATTACAGCGTAGTTATCACCCGATCCCTAGCCATTATCCTCTATGTAATCTGCTTGATTTCAGTTAATAATAAGGGCTCCCCCATACATTGTAATACATTGTGTGATTGTTTACCATGGAATAGAAGAATTCAAAGCTCTGCATCATTCCTGTGGTAGAATGCTTCCTCAACCCCACACACACACACAGAATGGTCACATGGAATGCATTAATTCAGAATTCTTCGGAGTTCCACTGGCATACACATAAAGGCCTCAAGTGCGGCCAGAACCTCAATTTTATCTGTTGCCAGGTAAGGAAAGTGAGTCCTCTGGCAAAGTGGTTGGGATAAGAGGGAGATTTTTAATGGTCATCAAAGAAACACCAACAATGGGAACTCTGAATAGTACTTGATTTTTAAAATCTGTGTATGTGTGTAAGGGGGGCTCATGGGTATAAATAACATTTAATTATTTACTTACTTTATTTAATTTAGTGGACTTTTATTTTTAAGGCTTAGTGGAGGTTTTTTATATATGAGTAAAGGCTGCAGTCATGCTTGTGCTGGAAATTAGGAATTAAGTGACTTATGAATTCTGTGAGTTGTCCTGGTTGGCAGGGACTTGTTTTTAGCCATTGGTGGTACTCTGTTACTGCCATGGCTAAAACCAAGTCTCAACCAATCAAGACACAGGGATTTCCTTGCCCATTTTATATCTGTTTATACAATAGGCTGGTGTTTTTTGAGGAGGTGGTGGATGATAGACAGATAGTGTTTATCCAGCACATGTGCGATAAATTCTGGGTTCTAAAATGTATTACACATATATGGAGATAACATTTTTTATGACATAGGATTTGTGCCCATGCATTCTATATGAAATTAGTTTCCTTGTTCTTTTTTTCTAAAGATATTTCTCACTTGGCAGTTTGGAGGGTGCATCAGCCCTCTCTCCGTCACCCTGAACTGGCAGCCACCTCCAACAGAAATTACCTAGAACTTAAGTTCCTCCATGGATCCCCACCACCCCAGTGGGGTCAGTGAAGGGAGGGCAATCCTCTCTCTCTGCAGATATGCTTCCAGATTAGTGTCCAGGCATGCCGAGTGGTGGCGCAGGTCCAAGGCTATCATATTCCATCTTCTTTCCTGGGCCTCCTGCCATGGCACGGATGCTGGTGCATATCATGTGGAGGCAGACATGCACAATGTCAAGCTGTGGCCCCATTCTTCAAGCTGCTTGTGCCTGCACTACCACCAGGCTTCCACATGGTGGCAGCAAGGCTATGAGCCAGCAAGCCTCCACTCCCTGAGAATGGAGAGCAGTCCAGTGGATGCTCAATCCTCTCCCACCTTGACCAACTCCCAGCAACCTGCGTTCACTCATGAACCCAGGTTGCCAGCATGGCGGGCGGTAGTGCTACCACCGAGCCACTGGGCCTGCCTGCATTTTCTTGTTCTTGACTGTTTATTTTATTTATTTATTTATTTATGTATTTGATAACAAGGTAAGTACACAGGTCCCAGAGACCATTTACAGGCATAGCTATGAAATTTAATTACTTTTTGCTGCTGCTGCAGTAAGAAGTAATGATTGATTGATTACAGCAGGTTTTGTTCAAGTCCCCTATTTTTCTCAATGCCCATAACAAACCTCCACTTCCAGTGTGTCTGAGCAAAAGCACAAATGTAAGCTGATGATGCAGTGCTGTATGGCAGCTGCCCCACATTGGCCTGTGTGAAAATCAACTCCAAACTGTCATTGGTACCATGGAAATTCGAATAAATGAGAATCCATTTATTCTCAATGCCCTGAAGACCAAGACCATAGTCTTCAACATGCACCCACAAACCAGAAAACTGCAGGAGATTTCACCATCTATATCAGAGGTAACTTTGTTCTTGAGAAGGTGTGATCCCCTGCTTCACTTACCAAAAGCATGCAGGTCACATAGTTGATTTGGTGAGTCTCATATTAAGAGCCCTCTATAAGACAGTAATAGCCTCTATTCTGTCTCCGGAATGCATGTAACAAGGCAAGTACTCCCTCTGCTATGTTATGGAGATGTAGTATACCACTCTGCTCCTAAAGCCACACTATGTGGGCTGGATGTCTTGTACGACAGGCTCTTCAGGTTCAGCCCAAAGAGTGACATTCTTGAGTTGAACAGTGAACTTGGCTGGCTGAGCCTCACTGCCAACATAAACTACCACTGGCACTGTACACAGTTCTCCTTATGTGTATTCACTCTCCAGATCCCACATAGTTTTATTGAACTTGTTTTATTTGCAATGTTTGGTCAGGGAAAGGTACACTGAGCTGTGGACAGCTTATTCCTAGATACACTGTGGGGATAACAGAAGAGCAGCAAGTACAAAACCACGAACGAATAGTCAAATAGAGCACAATAACAGTGCAAAACGGAAACGTGATAGAGCAGCCCACAATTATACAATAGAAAACACCATGTAGCTAATCAGTGCACAGAGCTACTGCAGCATTATTCAGCCATAACGAGACAGTGGACTGAGCAAAGGGACTTTTTGCTAATGCAAGCATTTGGATTGATTACTATTTAAAAAATCACTAATAACTGTCAACATTTCATCCCTCACCTTCACTGAGGAAAAATGGCAGGAAAAAACTAAGTCTGTTAAAAGGTCAGTACCTGCTTTGTAGTTAATTATTTACATTCACCTCCACCCCCCCCCGCTTCCAGTCTCTTCTCCCAACACATGCAACCACAAATAATATTTAATTGTTAATATGTCCAATTGGGCTTTATAACACATACCACTGGTGCCGCATTCCTCTTTACAGCCTTTACTGCCTGACTGCCTCTGTTCCACCCCGAACGCTGATCAAGCCCTAGGGGGCATTTAGGTAACTAACAAACCCACCTGGGCTTTTGTACCACAGCTGTGGGTGCAGATATCATGTTGGTGACTTCCTGCTGCATCCTCTGGTGGCAATGGCTGCACTACTGCTGGCTGATCCCTACTCCAGCTGTGGTACAGAGTGCAGGCCACAGCCTGAGCCCTGTAAGAGATGAAGTCAGTGCTGCAGGGAATCCACTCTCTCTGCACAGTAACACCTCTACAAAAAGTCTCTGGTAGCACATGTCCTAACCAACTCATCGTGCAAAGTAGGGTGCTGGAGAGTGGGGGACACGAAGGGCAGCAGCCTGGAAAGAGCAAGACCCTTCCTGGGCCCTCTAGATTACTAGGGATTACTTATACAATTAAACTGATTCCACAAGACCAGAGAGGCCTGCAGGACAAACCACTACACACCATGGAGAACTACTATTTCACTGGCCACAAGGGACAACATTTTGCTCCCATGGTGGTTTTTGCAGTATAAAAGCAATAATGGTACAGTGAGCAGGGCTAATGGGGAAATAACTGTACTGGGATGCGATCAGCATGGTTACAATTCTATAGCTATGCTATGCATTTACAGGCATAGCATTGTATATTTGTCAAAACTGGAAACTGTGTGGCACTTGTCCCAATCCCCCACTCTGAAATGAACACTGCAGGCTCTCTCCTTCATTTTGAGATTGCTTTAGCATTTCTGCTGCTTTAGGCTACAGTTCCAGCACTTAGCTGGCAGTATAGCCTAGAGGTTAGAGTAAGGAACTGTGAACAAGTCTGGTACATCCAGTAGACCTAGGTTTGATTTCCCCAGCCTCCACATACATACTGTGTGACCCAGGGCCATTGCTCCCAGGTAGCACCTGAAAACATGTCTTGGGTGTAGTGGGCCTTACCTTGATACTAAAGAATAAAAATAAATAATAAAATAAAAGGAACATCCCATAGGCTTTCATCAGTATTTCAATATGTTGTTTTTGAACACTCATACACACCAATTCTGGTGACTAAGATGAACTAGCATGCAGCAGGTAGTGCTCCATAACTGTATAGGACAATGGTTGCAGTAAAACCAAGACCACCTTGTAAATAAGCATCACTTAATGGAGCCTTGGAGCCTTTTCTAGGTAAAACACACACACACACACACACACACACACACACACACAGAGCTGGTTTCATACTGTAAAACTAGTTATTTTCATGCAAAGCAATTTTAGCATAAACACAAATGCAACCATAATTGTGTAAATTAAATTTAGCACTAAGTCATTAGGCTCACATACATTATAATGGGAAAAGTGCTGATAACATAATTAGCACAAATTAATTTTAGCGCAAATTAGTGCTTCAGTGAATACAGCAACAATTATTTGACTGTGAACATTTCAAGTTTTACAGTACTTTCTGAACACATACACACACACACGTTGGTATCCATTTTTAGGGCGGCATTAAGCACATGACAATTTATAGCCCTTGTCACATTCCATTCCTAGAGAAAGGTTGATTTACACACAACTATGATTTCAGACATTAGCAATTAGTATAATTCAGTGAGCTCATTTGACCTTAGCTCTCACTGACTTCCAATGAATGTGTGTGGTGTGTGCCAGACTTAAGATAACAGGCTAGTAAATCCTGTATCAAAAGTGGGGGGGTCAAAATGTACATTCTGACCCCTTACTTTTGAAAGTGAGGAGTTGGCTGACCCCCTCTGACCCCCCAGCTCCTCTGCCTATGCACTATAGTTCAGTTATTCCGCCCTAAACCCAGCTCATCAAATCATTAGTGCATAAGTAAACTGAAAAAAATTCCTCTCCACCAATCAGAACACAAAGTTACTGTCCCATTATTGTGCGATAACCGGACAGTAAACTCAATAACAGGATTTATGCTAATTTCATTGACCTGATTGGTTAAGGCTAATGCTACAGCACATCTGTGAGAAACTGCCTAACACTTTCATTTCTTTCACAGATGTGCTGCAGCACTAGAGATAGAAAACTATTTTGGCACTCTAATTCAAAACTGTTGTTTCTTTTTTTTTCAATATGATAGTGATAACAGAAACAGTATAGTGGTTGTGGGCATTGCTTAAGCAATAATGCATGACAGGGTGTGGGTTGTGCTGGGATAACCTCATGCCTGGGTGGTTGGGCACGAAGCTGCAGGCCAAGTACATCCAATGCCCCAGCAGTGAGGTTATCCCAGCACAACCCACACCCTGTCATGCATTATTTCTATTATACAATGGCTTGTTGTTATACAAAATAAAAAAGAAAAAAAATGAAAACATGTTTTTAGTGGATTTTTAGTGTGGCAATATATCTTTGTTTCCTAAGAGAAGATGCTAGCAATGGAGCAACAAATCCAACAAATCAATACAGTGAGGTTGTGCGCAGATAACCTAACTGTTGCAAAGGGTAGACAGCGAATTGGGTTCCAGGATTTTTTATTGCCATTGTAAAATTGGTAATAAGCAGACCAGTGAATTAATAAATGCTTCAGCTTACAGTCTCTTGTTTCTTACCCTCTGGTCTGGTGTAGTGGAGGCAGTATAGTGTAGTGGTTAAGAGCACTGAGCTGCAAGCCTGGAGATCTGGGTTTGAATCCCATCAGCCACCACTTGCATACTGTGTGACCCTTCGCAAGTCACTTAACTTCCTTGTGCTCCCGGGTTGTACCTGAAAACAAGCTGCAGCTTAATATGCCTTTTCTGGTTAAACAATTTCCCCTTTTTCTATCAGCTCATAAACTTCAGCCACTATACTTTTATTACTTAATTGACAAGTTAACAGAAGAATGCTGTACAGTCGTCATACATCATGGGAAGTACGTAAAAGGTTTGGAGCATTGATGCAGCAGCTGGTGGCAGCAGTGAAGGTGAAGTTAGGAACATCTGCAGAGTTGGCTAACCAACTGAAATAAATGTATTTGGAAAGTAGGTGGAGCTCAGACCAGGAGGAAGAGTGTTCCAAAGGTTTGGTATACACTAGGAAAAGGCTGCTGGACCTAAGGATTTCAGACATTTGGAGGTAGAAAGGACCTATGAGAGGCATTCCTTGGGGAGTAATATGGTTATAAACTAAAGACAGTTCATACTCTGCTATAGCAAAGGACCACATAAAGTTAGGAATAAGCCATGACAGGCTGTGGTTTAAAGAATGTCAGTGCATGTCCATGGGCATAAGATTATGACTCTGGGAAGTTCATCAAAATCCCTTACACCACAGCCTGTCATGACATACTCTGCTTATAATATATAGAATAATGGATGGGGTGGTGTGTGTAATGAGATTTTACACACACACCCCTAGGTGTTGGATGCAACATAAACCCCATGAGCAAAGCAACCAACACCGAGGGGTGTGTGTAAAATCTTGAGCGACTCACACCACCCCATGTTTTTGCTTATACAATTGCTAGGGAGCGTTTTCTTGCCACAGCAACTATATAACATACAATTACATCGGTGTTCAGCTGTGGTTCAGTTGGGCTGAGGTGCGGTCTGCAGTCTGCGGTTAGTGAGAACTTCCCATTTTTCCCCCCTTAAAAAAAAGATTTAAATCGAGGAAGGATTTGTGACGGTTTGTGAGAGGCAAGTTTTGCTTAATTTATTTACTTACTGCCAGGTGCTATGGGAGGCAAAGTAGAGAGCGCTGAAAGTGAAGCCTGGAGGCTTGCGCCAGCGAGGAGTGAGGGAAACCCATTGCTTGTTCACCATTATAACCCACAGGTTATAACGGCGAATTATAACCGGGTTTTCCCTATGGGAGAAAACGCTCCCCAGTTATTATATTGTCTTTAAAATTGCTTATAATATTGCTATTTAATGTAAGTAGGTAAGCACATTTTAAAAATAGCCAAACAAAGTTCTATGAGTGAAGCAGAACAGTGAATTTATATTCATTGTGTCAGAAGTGCTTAAATACAGTTGTCCTCTTTAACAGAAGGGTGACAGGCTTTACTTATTAGTAATGGTGCTGATTACACAGCTACAACTCAGCTCTATACAAAAGACTTCAATGATGGGAGACAGCTAGAGAGAAAAATGGGTTAGGTAGGTAGGCACTCAGGTAAACATTTATGGATCATCTTGGCAAAAACAACAACATATACGTTCTTTAAAGAGGTATTTAAATCATAGCAAAATACTATACATACTAACATACTAAAATGCCAGCAGAATAGGCCTAATGGTCTTTCGTGTCTGCTCATTTGGTCAGCCGTCACCCTGGGAGCTGACCTTGCTGCCCCTCTCTCCCTCTCTGGCTTCTCCCTTCCCAGTCCCAGATATTCTCACTGCACTGGATTTTGCTTCCAGAACCCTTCCCCTGTTCCTGTCCCACCCCCTCTTGAACACCTCCACCATCTCTGCCTCCACCATCCCCCTGGGCAGCGCATTCCATGGCTCCACCACCCTCTCAGTGAAGTAGCACCTTCTTCTTTCTCCCCTGAATCTCCCACCCCTCCAGCTTCCACCCATGCCCTTTAGATGCCCCACCCTCCTTCTGTCAGAGCACCCTGACTGCTCCTCCCCTATTTACCCCCTTCATGTACCTGAAGACCTCTATCATGTCCCCCCGGTCCCTTCTCTCTTACAATGTGTACATATTTAGCTCTTCAAGCCTCTTCCCATAGGTCCTATCCCCCAAGCCCCAAATCATTTTTGTTGGCCTCTTCTGGAACCTCTCCAGGAGTTCAATGTCCCTCTTTAAATGTGGCCTCCAAAACTGCACACAGTACTCGAGGTGCAGCCTCACCAAGCAGTTATACAGTGGGAGTATCACATCCCTCTTTCTGGAGGTAATCCTCCTAGTGATGCATCCAAGCATCCTGTTGGCCTTTGCTGCTGCAATTCTAAGTGTCTGAGTTGTTCATTTTGACATCCACCACCACCCCCAGGTCCCTCTCAGCCATCAAGACTTGTAGCATCCCCCCCCAGGGTGTACACTTGGCCCAGGTTTCTGGCTACCAGGTGCAGTACCTTGCATTTCCCTGCATTGAACCTCAGCTTCCACTTTCTAGACCACCTTTCCGAGCCATCAGGTCCCCCTGTAGGGCCACCCTCCCCTCCTCCCCATTCACCACCGCCCCCAGTTTTGAGTTATCTGCAAAGAGACTCATCTCACTCCTGATACCCTTCCTTATGTCAGAGATGTAGGTGTTGAAGAGGAGGGGCCCAAGGACCGATCCCTGAGGGACCCCACTAATGACCCTTCTTGGGGATGAGACTATCCCACCAACCACGATCCTCTGGGTCCGGTCCAGGAGTCAATTGCCTATCCATCTGATCATCTGGTTCCCTACCCCCATTTCTCCCAGCTTATCTAACAGGCCTTCATGAGGAACAGAGTCAAAGGCTTTGCTGAAGTCAAGAAACAGGAAGTCCACTGGTCTACCCAGGTCCAAGGCACTCGTCACCCAGTCATAGAACTCCACAAGGTTTGTCTGACATGATTCCCCTGGGATGAATCCATGCTGTCTATCATCCAGGCACCCCAACTTTTCCAGGTCCCCCCTAGTCTCTCCTTGAGAATGCCCTCCATCACCTTGCCCACCATCGATGTCAGGCTGATGGGCCTGTAGTTCCCTGCCACCTCCCTTGATCCCCTCTTGTGGGTAGGCACTATATGCTCCACCTTCCAGTCCTGGGGCACCCACCCTGTCCTCAGACAGATGCTGAAGAGCTCCACCAGGGGTTTTGCCAGGACATCCACCAGTTACTTCGCACTCTGGGATGTAATTTATCTTCCCCCGGTGTTTTCTCCATCTTAAGGGACCTGAGGGCTTCCCTCACTCTCTCTGCCATGACACATCAACATAAATAAAAAAAAAACTGACAGAAATCACAGATCAAAATTAAGGATGGTTGTACATAACGGGAACATGATAGAATATAGTTCCACAGTTTATACAGGTCCACCTATATCGTAACAAGACTATGCCTTGAATATATTCAACATAATTTTCCTCTTGTTCATAGTCTCCAATAAAATTAATGCAAGTTTGAGACATCAGAAGCCCTGGAAAAATATAATGCATCTTCTACCGTTATTTATTTAGTGTTAGACAGTAGATGATAATTCTAATTTTTGATCAAACAGATACCAAGGAAATCTCTAATTATCTGGTGAAGCAGGTGGGCCCATTGGTGCAGTGGTAGCACTACTGCTTCTGACACTGGTGACCTGAGTTTGGGAATGAGCCCAGGTCATTGGGGGCTGGCTATGGGGAGAAGGAGGAGGACTGAGCATCCCAGGGCACGCTCTCCTCTGGAGCGGGATGGTAGCCTATTCCACTGCTACACCGTTTTCAAGCAGCAGATAAAAACTTATTTTTTAAAACAATTGGATTGTAAATATTTTGTGTAGTTTGACATGATTGTTGTTATGAAGTCTATGCGGCATATTGCACGTATGTATCAAGTATTCTTATTAACATCTTGACTGCTTGTAAATATGGCCCCGGGTCATACAGGAAAAAGGACCTTTGGCTCACTGTACTTACCTGGTGAACAAAAGTTTAAATAAAATAAATACTGCCACCTGGGTAACCATAGGTGGCAATGCAGTCAGGAGAGGCTCGTAGGGTGGAAGGACATTGGCCAGTTACTCTGCCATGCATGTTTGCATGTGCATACTGGTGTACCCTTGCCACTGACATCCTGGAGAAGGGATGGAAAGTGGAAAATCCCCGGACTGGCAGGATGAATGCTGGCTGCCTGCAGGCCCTGTACCTGGTTACTCAGATGTTACCTCCTGCACAGGATACATTCTATGGCGATGCTCTGCCCAGAAGGGGTTACACTCTGGGGAAGAAGGTAAATCATGTGAGACACCAAGGTGATGGGGCTGGGGCCACCAAGAAGATGGGGGCCAACTGGAGACGAAGGGGCATAAACAGCAGTAGCTGCAAAAAAATAATCTTCTGGTGAAGTTCTAATATGGGTAGTATAAAACTGAGTATGAGATTCAGTTTCCTCAATCCTAGAAAATTTGTCCAAATATCATAGGCTAAATTTCTGGGTAAACAACCTACAGGACTCTTGGGGTTTGACCAACGTCAGGTAGTCTAAAAACATTAATCAGACCAGCTTTATTGAAAGATAAACCCAGTTGTTTTTCAATATAAGTAATCAAATTTAAAAGGGATTGTCTGTCTGCATTCCCTTTATGGAAAACACTGTATAATTCCGAGGCCTATTCAGAGCCAAATATTACCAATTTCCACTGGATCCTACTTTTCAACAAAAGACTACAAAAGCTCCAAGTACTGTGGCCACCAGCACTGGACCTGAAATGACCTCCAGCATACCCCGGGGTAATATTTTTGACAATTCTAACAGTACTATTGTTAATTCTGATTTATCTGCACAGGTTATTAATTCAGCTATACCAGAAATGTCTGTTGATACTGCATCTGAGGTAAATGCCCCCCCTTCCCGCAATCGCTCCCCCGATGGGTAATTCAGTGGAGGAAGAGCCAATAATGTTATGTCCCCCTGCTGATATATAACAAGATGCACAGGGTAGAACAAGACTTGACTCTATGTTTAAACTATCAGATTTGTTCTCAAACCAGGGTGAACCAGTCCCCAGATGCAATACTGTCAGGCTGCTTTATAAAGGTGGTCTAGAATCCCCGATAGACTGCATGTAGCCTGAGTGTTGTTAAAAAACTCCATGAAATTCTTTTCATCAGAAATTTTCACCCTCATTAGCCTGGGGAATTCCAATTTTGATATTAGCTTTAAGAATGTTTCTAGTTTAGACCTGTTTTGGGCACACTATCAGGTAGTAAAAAATAACCCTGTTTGGATCCCCTTTTATGCTGTTCCCTTGACAAAGCCACTAGTGAAAAACATCACTGTGGTGTTTAAAAACGAAGGAGTGAATGTGGAGGAAATCCTCTTCTGGTTAAGACAAAGATGTGAGGTCTTGGGGAAATCCACCCCAACCTTGGCTAGTGAACAGATCTGGGATGGGGGTTGGAGGGTTCCGGTTAAATTGTACTCTACTAATTCTGGGCCAGTCCACCTTCCCAACTCATTTTTCTTAGGTAAGGACCAAGGTTCCATTTTTTATATAGGACAACCACATTCCTGTTTTAAATGTGGATCCCGTGCACATCTTAGTTCCACATGCGACACCTCATGCTGCAGCCACTGTTCTGAATATGGCCATGTAGCCTCTGCTTGTCTAAACCTTTTTAAATGCAATCTTTGTGACCACACAGGTCATGTGTATGAACACTGTCCATGAGCCTCTCATAACTGGGAGGACTGTCCCTCCCAGGAAGGGATCATTAACATGGCACAACAACAACAGGCTAGGAGGATAGTAGAACAAAGTTTAAGGGCAGCGCAGGAATCTTTAAGGGTACAAGATCCCCCATCGGCACACATACTGTACCTGATGATTCAAGAAACCCTAGTCCCCAGACCATGGAAACAGAATCTACAACCCTTGTTCAGTCTGCTCCTGCTCCTGTTATGAGTGAAGAAGTTACCAGCTAATGAGAATAACACCAATACCTCTGAGATGCCCCCCCGGAAAGAAAGACCTTTTAAATTAGTTACCCAAAAGAAGAGAACCAGACTGGGTAAAACTGTATTGAAAAGGGTTGAGGTAGCGTCACAACAAGTTATAGAGCCTCACTCCTGGAAAGCAGGAAATAAGAACACCAGCCCTACATTCAGAAGGAACAGAAGGAGAATCTGATGAGGATGAACTGACACCTCCTTCATTGCTTCTACCACAGACACAGAAGAAGGTGAGGGGGGATTCCATAGCTAAGAGGAGGAGGCAGAGACAGACCTCTAGAACACCTTAGGTGCCCCTTTTGGATTACTTTTTGTAGTAACTCTATTTCCTTGTTCTTATGCATAGTCTCACCATTTCTACTCTTAATATTAAGAGTACTAAAAGTGCGCGGAAGTGTCTGGGAGCTCTCTATACAACAGAATGCTAGTGATATCCCCTGTTTACAAGATACCTACCTCAAAACACAATATGAACTCCAGCAGGCATCTAAAGCTTAGCCTCTAGGACCTTCCTCCTGGTCCATTGGGATTGACACTTGTGATGGGGTTGGTATTTTATTGAATAACTCTCTTCTTAAAGTATCGCGGTTGGTGGATATACACCCTGGTAGAGCCCTTCTTTTGGATATCTCCTTTTGCTCAACCGGTTTAGGCTTATTGTTATTTATGCCCCCCAAATGAAAGCACAAAGGGTGGCATTGTTTAAGGAAATCCAGCCCTTCCTCCATACCTCTCGTCTTACAGTTTGGTTAGGTGATTTTAATTGTGGCCTAAAACAATCAGACAGAGGCCTGCAAACTGATAAACTATTTTGTGATTGTACTGCTTTGAAACAGGTGTTATGCACTGCAGGACTGGTTGAAGCATACCAAAAAATGCATCCCTCAGGAGGTTATACCTACTTTAGAGGTACTCTTAAAACAAGAATAGATGTTATATTTATCTCTTCAGTCCTTAGGATCTTAGATATTTGCATCTCACCATGTGCATTTTCAGACCATGTGGCACTCAGAATAAAAATCTCCTGGGAGTCGGCTCCAGGCTGTAAAAAAACTAAATGGAGGCTGAATGAATCCTTATTGAATAATCCCAAAATACAGAATATATGAAGAAAGGAACAGAGGGCTAGGCTTTCTGTAGTAGAGTTTTATGAGACTATCTCTGAACGGTGGGAAGACACAAAAACATCATGGCAGTGTGTTTCAGAATAGGGCTAATTATATAGGAAATAGGGACCATCTACATTACTTACAATTTAGACACCAATTACAGCATTTAATCTCAGAGACAGAGCTGACACTTTATGATTTTACATAGATACATAGACGGTGTCGGCAGATAAGGGCCTATGGCCCACCCAGTCTGCCCATTTGAGCTTGTAAGTTCAGTTTGTTTTCCTAGAAGTCTGTTGCCCCTTACCCCTGACCTCCAGAATTCCTTTATGTCTATCCCATGCATTCTTAAATCCTGTGATTGTTTCAGCCCCCACCACTTCCTCTGGCAGGGTGTTCCACTTGTCCACCACCCATTCTGTGAAGAAATTCTTTCACATGTTTCCTCTGAATCATCCTCCCTCCAACTTCATCCCATGCCCTCTAGTCCTGGAACATCTTTTTCACTTAAAAATAGTGTTTTCCTGCACCCTGTTCCTCCCTGTAAGATACTTGTATGTCTCTATCATAACCCCTCTCTCCCTCCTCTCCTCCAGGGAGTACATGTTCAGTTCTTTCAACCTGTCTTCATAGGACTTGTGATGCAATCCATGCACCATCTTTGTTGCCCTCCTCTGAACCTTCTACCCTGTCTATGTCCTCACGTAGGTATGGTCTCCAGAACTGTACACTGTACTCCAGGTGGGGCCTCACTAGTGTCTTGTATAGCGGAATTATGACCTCCTTTTCCTGCTGGTGATGCCCTGCCTATACATCCCAGCATCCTATTTGCTTTACCTGCTGCCTTGTCACACTGTTTCCCTACCTTGAGGTCATCAGAGATGACAACCCCAAGATCCCTTCCCTGCTTGGTGCATGCTATATCCTCACCCCCCAACTGATATATTGTGCCAGGGTTTTTGTGCCCCATATGCATTATCTTGCACTTCTTTGCACTGAATTTCAACTGCTAAACCCCTGACAATTCTTCAAGTTTCTGCAGGTCGCTTCTCATTCTGTCTATACCCTCTGGTGTGTCTACTCTGTTACAGAGCTTTGTGTCATCAGCGAACAGTGAAATTCTGCCTTCTAGGTCCTGCGCAATGTCACTGATGAAGATGTTGAATAGGACCGGTCCCAGCACTGATCCCTGTGGTACCCCACTGGTCACTCTTCCCTCTGTGGAGTGACAGCCATTTACCACCACCCTCTGTATCCTGCCACCCAGCCAGTTACCTATCCACCACACTACTGTGCTGCCCACACCCATATTCCCCAGTTTGTGTAATAGTCTTCTATGGCCTCCAGATTAATAACATAAAAAAACAAATAACAGATTTACAATACAATCATGCCTAATCCCTTGACCAGGAACTAAGATTTGGCAGTCATGTACAAAAAGGTTCTTTAGACCCATATAAAGAGTGCAAAACTATAACTGATAATATGGTAATCTCAGAGCTGCAAGCACATACAGGGCACATGGTTACATCGCCACATCAGATACTCCAAGTAGCTGAAAAACACATAGAGGACCTATTTAGATACTTAGCCTTAGACAACATGAGAAGGCTGTGCTCTGGATCTACAGGGCCATCTCTATAAGCTGCCTCAATATATCAAGGATTGTCTACCCTTTTGCAATCTCGGCAGCTACCTGCTGCAAAGTCAGTCTTGGAGCGCCCTCTACGTCCCCAAAGTTAGGAAGCGCTTTGATGGCGCAGTGATTAGTCATGCTTTACCTGTCCTCTGGAATACTGCTCAAAATATACTACAACTCGTTGAACCATTGCCATTGGCTGCTTTTAAAAACCTTGTTCAATTATTCTTTCTGGAGACCTGCGGCTGTTTCTGGCACTGAAACTTTGATTCTCCCTCATACCTGCCTGTCCCCTCCTGCCTATTTGCTCCTGTTTGCTTCTGTATTCTCCCTCCATACCTCTTAGACTTACTGCGCCTGACTGGTGTATCCATGCCACACCTGCAGGTACCTCATCTCCCCCCAACCCAACCCTGAGCATCAATCCCCTTTCTAACCCTGCCACCTCCTAACCATTGCACATCCTGTGCTTACACTGTCCTTGCTGTATAGACTTCACCAAGGCTACACAATGCTTACTAGACCAAACATTTTGATCAATATGAAAGTTATACATCATTGCTCTTCATGTACTTGCCTTGTATAGAACTTGCGCATAGTTGTATACTGCTTGCCTTTGCACCTTGCCTGTAAATCATGCCGCCTTTGTTCTCTTTTAATGCCTACCATGATTCTACCATGCCAAGCCTTATGTTATTTGTAATTATTGTACACTACCATGCCAAGCCATGCCATGTTATCTGTAGTTGTATTTATTGTATACTGACTGCCAATGTTCTTATGGCCATACCTCTATTGATTTGTGACTTGTTGATTATTTATACCAGGTCCATCTTGTAAATGGGCCGTGCGCAATGGTGTTCCGCCTGGCTAAATAAATATATTGATTGATTGATTGATTTAGGGAAGATCCTCTAATCTTAGATGCCAAAGAGTATTTAAGCTCTCCAGGTTTGCCCCAAGTCACAGAAGAAAGCGCAAGGGACTTGATCCAGAAAATTTCTACTGAAGAAGTGGTACAAGCCATTATTCAGCTGACCGTAGGAACAGCCTCTAGGTCAGATGAGCTAGGGTCAGGACTGTACAAAATGTTTTGTGCAGAGATAGCCTGAGCCTTATCCATCCTTTTTAATTATATGCTAGAAACATCGAATTATGCTACCTGCATGTGGGAGGCAGTTTTAGTGCTTTTACACAAGAAAGGCCCAAGATCTGATATAAGCAATTGGTGTCCACTTAGCCTGCTTAATACAGATCTCAAGATCCTTAGCAAAATCCTATTGTCCAGAATGCTGACAGTCTCAGAATATTTAATCAGCCCCCCAAACCTGTGCTGTCCCTGGGAGAAAACAGCAGGATAACCTAATTATATTACGAAAACTTTTTTCCCCAAGGAGAACAGGAGAGAGTACAGGGGTATATTATAGGACTTGACCAAGAGAAAATATTCAATAGATTATCACACAAGTTTTTATTTTCAACCTTATTAGCTTTTGGGATACCTGAGGTATTTGTTAATTGGATTTATGATATTTATAAAGGTGTCATTATTATACCCAATGCCAATGGATGGTATGGTAAGAAAATTAAGATCAGTAGAGGTGTCAGGCAGGGCTGCCCCCTTAGTCCCCTACTTTATGTCTTTGGAATTGATGTGTTGATGTGCCTGCTAATTTCCAACAGGGGATCGAAGCTTCATTTGACTCCTCCACTATAAAAGTCTTGGCTTATGCAGATGATTTAGTCCTGACACTAGCCCCATCTTCCTCTGAAGTAGCCTTAGTAAATACACTACAGGCCTTTTCAACAATATCTGGGTCAAAGGTCAGCATTAGGAAAAATAAGGGTGTTACCCTGGGTTTAACACTAGTACCTCCTTCTGGGTCTATAGCAGGTATTAAAGTGTCACAGGATCCTATCCTATCACAATTCTAGGAATAGAGCTTGGTCCTGGCAATATAGCCTCATGTAACTGGGAGAAAGGGATGGCTCAGGCCAAATCGACTGGCTAATGGATGGACAGGACATCAACTTTACAAGAAGCGAAGGGTGGTTCTTATAAAAACTCTCTTGGTCCCTGTGTTTCTGTATCTAAGTTATATCTACCCTGCCCCAAGAATCTTATAACCAATTCAAATAGTATTTTTTTCCAAGCATTTTGGGGGTCCAGGCCGAACCCAGTAAAGCGGGAATTTACATATTGGTCCATACAAGAGGAAGGGCTAAATATGACATACCCAGTAGCCCTTTATTTTAGTATTTTTCTGGCTTATAATTTAGGCTTATTCTTGAAACCTTGGAAAAGTGTGGAAACCCCTAGTAAACAAATAGTTACAACCATGTCTGTCACTATGGGCATTAGGGAAATCACGTGCACTAGGTAGGAATACAACTATCCCACAGTTTGGTTTAGAAATCCTTAAGAATGCAATGAAATGGGGTCTTACCCCTGACCAACTCCAGATAATAGATAGGAAATATGTTTATAAACTAATGTTACAAACAGAATATCAGACTCCTGTAGAATTCCCATTATGCCGGACAGATCAGGTTCAAAGGGTTCTTAAACATCTCACTAATCCCAGGATCCCCCCTTTGCCTGGGATTGTATCTGGCTCAGTAAATATGGTAGACTTAGTGTTAAAGGGAACAAGCACAAACAGATCTCGGACAGGTATTGCCCCAGGGCTTCTTGTACACAAACTCTAGAGACACAACAACACTTGTTTCTGAAATGTCCCTATGCCAAATAATTTTTGGCCCTTTTGGCTGTTAAATGGAAGGAGCCACTCTTCTCTTGTTTAACATACCCAATTATGGTATATGGACCCCTAGCTGGACCTTTGGGGCAAATAACATGTGGACACAGTATGTTGTATTGCCCATAATCAGACATTTTATCTGGCAGGCCTGGTGTTTGTGGGTGCTCCACCAAAGAATAGTGTCACATTTAGAACTCTACTTAAATATACAGAAGTCTGTAAAGAAAACATTTCTGTTAGATGAAAACCGGTTTTCTCCAGAGAAAGTGAGACATTTATGGATCAACTGTGATGAATGGTTACATTAGATGTGTTATTACACTATGATTTAGGGTTTAGGTGATGGATTATTTAAATCTTCTCTGTATCCTATTAACTTTTCCCTTGAATAAGGAATTCTTGCAGTTATAATTGTTTTGATAATTTTTTTTGTATTCATACCATATGATGGTTTCTGTTGATTGTATTGAAACATAGAAACATAGAAACATAGAATTTGTCGGCAGATAAGGATCGCTTGGCCCACCCAGTCTGCCCATTTTCCTACCTACTGGATAAGCTGCAGATCCTAGTTAACCAGCAGCCTACTTCTTCTTACCCCCACCCCTAGAACTGCCTTATGACTGTCCCATGCATGCTTGAATTCCACCACTGTTTTTGACTCCACGACCTCCTCCGGAAGGCCGTTCCATGCATCCACAACCCTCTCTGTGAAAAAATACTTCTTAAATTACCTCTGAGCTGCCCCCCATCTTCAAATTGTGCCCCTTGTTCTTGCACACCTTTTTTTTGAAAGATGCTACCTCTTGGACTTTGTTGATTCCCTTGAGGTGCTTGAAAGTTTCTATCATGTCCCCTCTCCTTCTTTCCTCGAGGCTATACATATTAAGCTCCTTTAGTCTCTCTTCATATGTCTTCCAGTGCAGACCCTGCACCATTTTATTGCCCTCCTCAGGACAGCTTCCATCCTGTCTATGTTCCTTGCTAAGACTGGTCTCCAGAACTGCACGTACTCCAGATGGGGTCTGACCAGCTGTCTGTACAGAGGGATAATAACTTCTTGTTTTCTACTGGCGATGCCTCTCCCTATGCATCCCAATATCCCCCCAGCCCTCCTTGCTGCCCTCTTATATTGCTTGCCCACCTTTAGGTCATCTGATATGACTACCCCCAGATCCCTTTCCATTTTTGTTGTTGTTAGTATCTCACCCCCCATTGTGTACTCTTCCCCTGGGTTTTTGTTTCTCAGGTGCATTATCTTGCACTTCTTAGCATTGAATCTAAGCTGCCATACATTTGACCATTCCTCTAACCTTGCCAGGTCCCTTCTCATTCTTTCCACCCCACCTTGTGCATCAACTCTGTTGCAGATCTTTGTGTCATCTGCAAAGAGACATACTTTTCCTTCCAGTCCCTCTGCAATGTCGCTTATAAAGACATTGAAGAGGACCGTTCCTAATACTGAACCCTGCGGTACCCCACTAGTAACCCCCCTTTCATCAGAGTGGACTCCATTTACTGTTACTCTCTGTGTCCTATTTTCCAGCCAATTTTTACCCAGGCTGTCATCTTGGGACCCACTCCCAGGCTAGCTAACTTGTATATTAATCTTTTGTGTGGGACTGTGTCAAATGCCTTGCTAAAGTCTAGGTAGGCCATGTCACAGCCCTCCTGATCTACTACTTTGGTCACCCAGTCAAAGAATCTATCAGATTTGTCTGGCATGACCTTCCTGCTGTGAATCCATGCTGCCTTGGGTCCTGTGCCCTCTGGCCTCTAGATACTCGACAATTCTTTCCTTCAGAAGTGATTCCATCATTTCCCTACCACTGAGGTTAAACTAACAGGTCTGTAGTTTCCTGCTTCTGCCTTGCTCCCACTTTTGTGAAGGGGAATCACATCTGCCCTCCTCCAGTCCTCGGGTACCACCCCATCCTCCCATGATTTGTTCAACAGGGTAGTCAGTGGTGTCACTAATTCTACCCTTAGTTCTTTTAGAATTCTGGGATGAATCCCATCAGGCCCCATTGCTTTGTCCACCTTCAGTTTTAAGAGTTCTTTCAGAACCCTTTCTTCTGTAAATGGGCTGGTATCAACTTCTGTATCCAGTGTGTTTCTACTGTTTGTTCTAGGTACCCCCTCTTCCTTTGTAAATACTGAGCAAAAATATTTGTTTAGTATCTCTGCCTTTTCACAGTCTCCCTCTGCCCCCTCCCCCTTTATTAAGCTTCACTATCCCTCCCTTGGTCTTCCTTCGCTCCCTGATGTACCTATAAAAGGTTTTATCCCCCTTCTTAACTGAGTTGGCTATCTTTTCCTCGGTTTGGGCCTTTGCTGTTCTGACTGCCTTCCCAGCTTCCTTTTGCTTTAACTGATACAGTTCTCTGTCCTGTTCCTTCTGCGATTCCTTGTACTTCCTGAAAGCTTTCTTTTTCTCTTGAACCTTCACTGCCACTTCCTTTGAGAACCATAGTGTTTCTTACATCATTTAGTTTTGTTTATTTGCTTCACACAAAGGCTTGTTGCCTCTGTGATGGCAGTTTTTATTATTCCCCATTGTTCTTCCACCCCTCCTTCCTGGCCATTTGCTAGTGCATTCCTTAGGCACTTACCCATTTTGGCAAAGTCAGCCCTCCTAAAGTCCAGTACCTTTGCCTTTGTATAAGCTTGACTCTATTGCTGTTTATTGTAGAACCATGCTGTTCGATGGTCGCTAGTTCCCAGATGGCTACACCCTTCTACATCTGTGATCCTCTCTTTATCTCCATTTGAGAGAACCAGGTTTAAGATTTCTCCCTCTCGTGGGCTCCAGTACTAGTTGTCTAAGGCATGCCCCTGTGGGCATCTAGAATAACCCACTCTTGAGTGGCTGCGGCAACTGCACCCCAGTTAACATCTGGCATATTCAGATCACCCATCAGCAATATCTCCCCTTTTTTGCCATACTAAGTATACTTATATCATTTCCTTGTCCATTTCCTCCCTGAGAAGAGGTCTGTATACAACCCTGTGCGGATTGTGGTGCCATTGCGGTCTCCAAATTTACCCACAGTGCTTCTTCTCCTCCTCCCTGTTTTCTCTTTTGTTCTGTTACTTTGATTCCTTCCCTTATGTAAACTGCTCCTCCTCCTCTTTTACCCTCTCTGTCTCTCCTGTAGATAGTGTATCCTGGTATGTTTACGTCCCAGTCATGGTTTTGTGTGAACCATGTTTCTGTGACTACCACGATATCCAGATGTTCCTCCTCCATCAAGGCCACTAATTCAGGAAGCTTGTTACTCAGACTACGCGCATTGGTACTCATTGCTTTCCATTTTTTGATGGCTTTACTTTCTGTTGCAGCATCCTCCACTAACCTTTCTACTTTGGTCTTTTTCTCATTTAATACCCTGTTTTGTAGGGAGAGGCTGGGATTTTCCTGCTGCTTATCAGTGCCTCCCCCTTGTCTAGTTTAATTAGTATTGAATATTATTTGTTTACGATTGTAATGAAGTCCACTTTTTCAATAAAAATACCCCTACTCATTTCGAGAAGTGCTATAGGATCTTTAACATCCACCTGACCTACCACTAGAACAGGCAGATGGGACCTTGATTTAATGCCTCATCTGAAAGATGGGTGTAGGGCTGAGGCATGCATGATGATAGTTCCCTGAAGAACTTCCTTCAATGTATTCCCAAAGGATACTAGACAAAATATTTTCAACATCATTTTCTTGTAAAAATTGCAGAATCTGATGAAGAAGCTTATCTGCAAGGGCCTGATCACATAGAAGACCAGGGTGAAGTCTCCACAGGGTACCCCACAATGGTCTACCTAAGGACAGTAAAGCTATAACTGGCGCATGATCATATAAATGAATAGGGCCATGCTTGACCTTGTGCACTGTATCAAAATGTTCCAAGGTAGTAAACATGTAATTCATGTCTAGCATGGCTCCCATACTGAGGTGAATAATGCGCGTATTCCCAAACAGAAGAATATTTAAATCACCATATATCAACCAAACCAAGGGACTGCAAAGCCAAAGAAATCCAGAAAGCTTTTGGATTTGATGTATCCAAATACGGATTCAGAGTGATATTTAAATCCCTTCCCCATATCAGCTGGCCTTGCTTATGATCCAAGAGGGTAGAGAAAAAGGAGGAAAGGGATTGTGTACTCATACCAGGGGGAAAATATGTATTAACTAAGGTAAGTGGCCGACTGTAGAGTGAGCCTGTAACAATAATGTAGCGCCTGCCCCATCAGTAATACTATGTGAAACCTCGTCGACATATTGTTAAGACACTCCTCCTGTGGCCTGACTTAGAAGAAGAAAAAAAAACTTGCGCAAAACCCAAATTTTGAAATTTAAGATGTTCATCAGCAAACAGATGAATATCTTGTTAAAGAAGAATATTCGCCTGCAGTTGTCAAAAATATTGGAAGAGACGGGTATGCTTAATTGGGCTATGGATCCCATTAACATTGTATGATATTAGCTTAGCACATGAGGCCATAATAATAAAAAAAAAATCAGAAACAATGCATAATAAAGTCCCCAATTGATGTCTAAGAAATACTGTATATAAAAAAGAAAGCCTCCTACACAAAGATAGGTCCCCCCCTGCCTCCAACCGTTATACACTATCCCATCTTCAGAAGCTCTAGAAACACTCTGCAACAATGCAAATATAAGGGCACAATAAGAAAAAAAAAAAAACAAGATACACCCAAACAACATAATATACTGATATGTAAAAAATAACACTCCAGATTACCCCAGCCAAATATGCCCTAATATCAATTGACATTCAACCTGTATATATCTTAACTGAATAACATTAGAAGCCCACAAAGTCTTAAAGAATATCAGTTGGTATAAATACGTCAGACCCCAGAAGAACTTCCCAGATCCCCCCCACAGAAATCCCACTTGGTAAATCAGAAAACCCAAGTAGAGTCCTGTCAAGCAAATGAAAACTATTACTCAAAACTATATATAAAGTAAGGAGAATCCCCCCCCCCCAAATCCTTCAACAAATGAAGTATAAGTAAATAAAAAAAAGGTAAACTCTTATGAGGGAATACAAATGAGACCATGTATATATACAGTAACACCTAAAACAATAAAGAAGTGACTTCCTAGGTAGGGAATGGTATCAAAAACCACACACCTAGACAATGCCAGGAAATACCAAGGTGCCACAGAGGGCAGCGAACAAACCCTAGCTAGCCTCCTGGGTTCTAAAAGAACCTCAAAAAAATACACAGAGATAACATTAGGTCCTCGGAGAAGGTACTTTTCCCCACACCCACCTATCCATGTGAAACATAAATAAAACAAACTGGAAGGCACAAGAAAAAAAAAACAACAAATACTGTCCCACAAACTGCTGAGCCCCTCCCCTCTCACCCCACAGTACATAAAGTAACAACAAAAAAAAAGAAAACAAACCCTCCCAAACCCTCCTCAGTTCCTCCACTGAGCACAGACCAGAGGAATAGAGAGTTTAAAGCAATATAGAGCTGGGTCAAATAAAGACATGGACAAAAGCTAAAAAGTACTAAAGTTCTTAAAAAATTCAAAACTGATTAAATACCAGCCTAATGAAAATAACAACTGAAGAGAGGTCCTTAAAGAAAGCAAATACCATGCGTTAAACTCAAAATGTGGAATAATTAAGAAGGATACCTTCCCCAAACAAACACATAGCTCAAAGATCCAGAAAAGCAGGTACCACCTATAAGTCACTGGGTGGCAGCCAAGCTCCATGCCTGACCATTCCAAGAACATAACTAATAGTCCACAAAGATGGAAGAAGACGAAAATCAGAAGCCACGAGTTAGAGTCACCGTACAAAAAAGAAACAAAATCAGACAGCAGGAAGGGAGCATAAGCAAGCATAGAAACTGAGGAATCGAAACAAAGAGGGATACAATAGAGGAAAAAAGATGAACATGAGGCAAAATAAAAACAGCAGACTAATTACAACAAAAATACACCCAAGATGATTACAAATCATTCAAACAATCCAAGAATAGGTCCAGAGATGCCAATAGGATCTACCAGGCACCAAACTAAGGAAAACTAAAAAAATGAGAAGAGCTAAAGAATATAATTCCAATCACAGCTGAACTGAGTAAGACAAAAAAAAAGATTAATAAGACTATCACAAAAGACAGAGCAAGCAAATCAGAGCTGATAAGAATGGTATAATGCATGGGGAGCCCTTATTATGCATAGCCTGCTATCTTAATTTTCTTGTAATCTCATCGTTCTGATGTACAAACTGTAAACCTTGCTTGCCTACGTCAGATCGGTGAGATTACAAGCTAGAACCTAAGTCACTGACATCATTCTTTTTTTGGAACAGAGATCGCGGTAGTATGCACTCGTTTTTAAAACTCACCCTGATGCGGCACTTTAAGTCCGTCTATCAAACTTCAAACAATGAGCAGCATTGGTAGTTAAAATCCTTTTTTTTCTCCCCCATACTCACATTTCTGACTCGGAGTGCCATGCAAATTATTTACTTCACAGATTGCTCCCACACAACACATCAGGATGAGTAACTGTCTGCTGATGTGACTCCCGACCCCAAGAAGCAGATGATCGCGGTTGACCAACTGCATTTGATTCTGGAGATGTATAAAAAGGTTATCTCCGTGCTTACATTTGGAGGGTCGGCAGTCACAAAAAAAACAAGGAATAATCCCATACACTATAAAAGACAATGGCTAAGTTTCTGCTGTTGGCGATTGTGGAGTGTGTCGGACCAGTCGTGGCGCTGCGCGTAATGCATAACTGACAATGCGCAATAATCATGAGTGGTAGCTATGTGCTACTTATGCATGTGTGCATAGCTACGCCTCCTAATTCTACGATTCATGGTAATACTAGATAGGTGCGGGGCACAGCCTCCATGAAAGCAAAGGTAAAATAAATTGATTATGTCTACGCATTGATCAGAGATAGTCCAAATTAGAGGGGGTGGGGGCACAGCCCCTGAAAAAATAAAATAACTGGATTATGTCTATTAGTTTGTTTCCTTTTTCACTTTTTTCATATTAGTTCTTTTATTGCCCTATTGATGGTAGTTGTGTGATGTGAAGGTGAAGGTAGGGTTGTGGGGAAGGGGGCACAGAACCCCGATAGCTGGGTCAGTTGCCACGCTCGTCACCGTTACTTCACTTGCCCGAGTAGCGTTATGTTACTCTTACGTTTATAGCGGCGTGCGATTCGTGTAGCTTTTGCACTATGCAACATCGGGTGGTCCGACTCTCTCCACAATTGTCCTGCTGTTAACAGCAGTTGCAATCACCTCTCGTGGTTGCCATGGTGACAGTAAACCTCTAGAGCTACACTATCGAGGTTTACATGGTTGGCATGGCAACCACTTGAGGTGATTACAACGCTGTTAACAACAGAACCTTAGCCATTATCCTCTATGTAAAACCAGCAGCGAAAGGAATAAAAAAGACAGGAGAACTGAAGACCTAATAGGAGCTTAAAGCCCTAGAAACTAGATATTTATGAAAAAACATAAGAGGATAGAAAACAGACATAAAAAGGGAGCACAGTTAAAAAAAAAAAAAAAAAAGAAAGCAGTACAAGACACCAAGAAACAAACCCACAATTGATAAACAAACGAAGTGTGAGGAGATTAGCAGAGGAGCTGCCAGTACCAAAGACTGGGCTCAGAGACATTTAAGCTCCCTCCTGTACTGACAAAGAGCAAAGTAAACCAAATCTGAGAAAAAAAACCAAACATGAGAAAAAGGTCTCAGCTATTTAGAGTCCTCCCTTCGAAAAGTTTGCAGCAAAGCCTTAATGTCCGTTAAGACTTGGTCCTGATTGCGCTTCTTACTGTGAGGTGAATGTTTATGCTACTGGCCTTTCTACAAAGCTCTTTTTTTCCTTAGTCACCTCATAGTCCATCTGCTCCTTCAGTACATCATATTTCCTAGCTCGGAGTTCATGTAGAGCTGGGTACGGATCATCAAAGATGCGAGTACCATCAGTGATATGGAGATGGGTGGGATATGGTGTAGCATAGGTCTTTTAAGAACTTCAGAATAGAAGCATAGGCACAACATTTTGCTTGCAGAGCTGGTGAATAATCATTATCCATATAAATCCTTTGCCCTCTATAAATCAAGTAAGCATTAAGCCACAACGAAGGTGGCATCTAATGCTGGATTAATGCATGGTTGGGAGGGTTGTGGCCCAAGGCGGAGGCTGAGGCGAACAACGCCAACCATGCGTGTCGATGAGATGCCGCCGGAGTGGCGAATGCACTTGTAACATGGGCCGCCCGACGAGAGACTCGCCAGGAGCGTATTTCGTCTGCTTACAACAACAGTAGACATTGAGTCGGTGTACTGATGAAAGATTTGTGCTGCACTTACAAATCGTCGAAGAGAACAGCATTAATATGCTGATGCAGTCAAAACATTAGGTGGCTGTACTGAAAGAAAAAAGGGCGGCTCACATGGCACTCCAAATAATGTGGCGATCTAAGTGGCTCTGTCTCTGATACCAGCCATTGGAGGTCTCCGGTGGACGGCTGCCTCGCCGCGGTGTGCGACGCGCTGAAAAATTACATGCTGGCTGGGTCACTTCCCCTAAGCATGCGCCACTTCAGTGCATGCTGTGTGTGTCTCAGACTCTGTTCTGTAGTGCTCCTGTCTGCTTCTGCTTCCCCCCCCCACCCTGTTTCCGTCTGTGCCTAGCTGGTCTCCCTCTCCCTGTGCCACACTTGCCTCTGTGAAACTCGATCTCCGCCTGTCCCAGTGCTGCTAACCTAGCTGTCTGGCTCACATTGGTACTGCAATTTTGAACACGGCATCTATCGTGGATTAATACCTGCTCCGACTTCACCCCCGTGATGCCATTTGACCAATCATGGGTCCCCATTCCACCATTCACATTACTGCCATGTTACAAGGTTCCTTTATGCCGGCACGAATAAGAACCTCCCACCTAACTGCAAAATTAAGACAATGGGCCACAATTGAATGGGGATGAACTCCGGGAGCAGTCGGCTTAACTACAAGGGCCCTATGAGCACGTTGAAACTGTAGGGGTAGCAAATCATCGATATCCAACAATGAAGCTAAGAACCCCTGCAGAAATGTTACCATGTCCGAACTCTCCTCCCCCTCGAGGATACCATAGATCCAAATACCTGTATTATTACGCTGTGACTGGTTTTCAAGATCTTCACACTGGTCCATAAGCTCCTGATGATCTTGTACCAATTTAAGCAGCATGCGCTCTAAATGGTCAAAACAAGTATTCGTGCTGGTGACAGTCTGTTCAGGGTCCCCGACCTGAGTTTCTAGAGTATTTAAAGAAGTTTTCAGCTCTAGTTGCAGAGCCCGAAACTCAGTTTGAAACTCACGCAGTTCATTTAGAATAGCGGCATGAGAAGGCTGAGCCGAGTCTGAAGAAACAGTGGCCGCATGTTATTGAGACTCTGCCAGGCAGTGGGGGGCGGCGAGGCGGATCAAGTAAGCAGTAAGCCACGGCGAAGGGCATCTAATGCTGGATTAATGCATGGTTGGGAGGGTTGTGGCCCGAGACCAGAGGCCCGAGGCGAACAACACCCAACCATGCATTAATAGCATTAGATGCCACGTGGCTTAATGCGCTTGTAACATGGGCCGTCCGACGAGAGACTCGCCAGGAGTGTATTTCGTCTGCTTACAACAACAGTAGACAGGGAGTTGGTGTGCTGATGAAAGATTTGTGCTGCACTTACAAATCATCGAAGAGAACAGCATTAATATGCTGATGCGGTCAAAACATTAGGTGGCTGTACTGAAAGAAAAAATGGCGGTTCACATGGCACTCCAAATAATGTGGCGATCTACGTGGCTATGTCTCTGATACCAGCCGTTGGAGGTCTCCGGTGGACGGCTGCCTCGCCGCGGTATGCAACGTGCTGAAAAATTTACGTGCTAGCTGGGTCACTTCCCCTAGGTGTGTGCCACTTCAGTGCATGCTGTGTGTGTCTCGGACTCTGTTCTGTAGTGCTCCTGTCCACGCCTGCTTCTTCTCCCCGGCCCCGTTTCCGTCTGTGCCTAGCTGGTCTCCCTCTCCCTGTGCCACAGTTGCCTCTGTGAAATTTGATCTCTGCCTGTCCCAGTGCTGCCAACCTAGCTGTCTGGCTCACATTGGTACTGCAATTTTGAACACGGCATCTATCATGGATTAATACCTGCTCCGACTTCGCCCCCGTGATGCCATTTGATCAATCGCGGGTCCCCCATTCCACCATTCACATTATTGCCATGTTACAAAGTCATTTAACTCCTGGGCAGATTCACTTGATTTCTCCTTCTGCTTGCTGCCTACCCAGCAAAATAAACAGCTGACCAAGATGTAAAAAGCTAATATGCATGGCTGCAACTGAAGGTGGGAATGGAGCTCTACTCTCACCCCTCCATATTAGAGCACAGCATCACCAGAAATCTCATCAGCAGCTTGAACCTAGTAGGTGGGAATGCTAGCCAGGTTAAGTATTACCCTGTTGGAGCACTTAGGCCAGCTGACTCATGTGATAATTCTCATCAGGGGAATGCTGGTGGGGCAGGAGGGCAGAATGGGTACAAGGGATTCAAATGGCAATAGGGGTGGGGTGAATTCTAGCGTAATTACATAAGCTTGTATAATGTATGCATTTTCTACACTGTATGGTCACACAGATATCAGTCCCTCTCCTCTGATCTCTAGGTACTGGCAGAGGGGGCTGCTGTAGGACCACCACTGTAAACTATCCGGGCACCCTGCAAATAATGGAGCTCTATCATGGCTGACATCAGAGCTGCAAGTTGGAATGTTCAGGGGCTCAGTCCTTATGTGAAAAAACACGTACTTACACATCTAAAGAAACTGTGCACCCAGGTAGCCCTACTACAGAAAACTCATCTCACCACTGCAGAGACAACAATGCTTAAAAGGGAACCGGTGGGAGTAGAAGCACACAGTGCTGCCCATGTGAAAAAAGGGGGAATATAATCCATTCTTATAAATTAAAGTCTTCACTGGTTGATAAACTATTCCACCGGGACCAGGAAGACAGATGGATCATCACAAAAATGACAACCCCTGAAGGGCCCCTGCTCCTAGCTAACATATATGGTCCCAATAAAGATGGCCCTCAGTTTTTCCATTGCATTAGCCATGAGCTCAGCACCCTCTCATCACCCTCTACCCCTGTGTTGCTCGGGAGTGACTATAAGGTGACCATGGATCCCTGCCTGCACTGAAGCTTCAGAGTGACAGAAGCCCATGTGAAGGCAAGGGCCACCATCAAACAGTGATTAAAGAACATCATTTGGTGGACACCTGGCACCTCCACCACCCCTATACCAAGGATTACACATTTTTTTCAGTGGTGCACTCCACCTCCAGCTGTTTTGACATGTGGATATCATTGCCTGACATAACTCAACTCTCTAGAGTCCCATATACATCCCGCAATGATCTGCGACCAAGCGCCACTGTCACTAACCCTAATATGGTGAGAATGTACCCCCCCCCCATCTTATGTCTTGGATGCTGGACCCCTATTGCTCGGGGGACTTTTCTTTCAAAAATGGATCAAGAATGAAACTGTGGCATACTTTAACCTTAATGACACAGGAGAGGCATCTAACAGCATGGTGTGGTAGGCCTATAAAACCACCATGCTTGGGAAGATTATCAGCTTTGCAGCCCACCACCAGAAAGAAAGGGAGGCAGACGTTTGCCAGCTCAAGAAGGAGCTGGAAGATCTTGAGCAACAATATAAGCAAACCTACCCTCCCTGAAGAGATCTGACCACCCGCATGGTAGGCACTAGGATTAAGTTAAATGAGCACCTCAGCAGGAAAGCAGAACTCTCCTGCTTTCATATGAGGCAAGTCTATTGGAGGGAGACAACAAGGCAAGCAAGCTATTAGCCTGTTGCATTAGAAAACAGCAGGCAGAGAGGGCTTGCTATGCTTTTTGCTTTTAGCTTTTAATGCTCCCCTCACAATCCATGCTCCCAAATCAGTGTAGCTTCACTAAGCAGCAATCTGTCAATTAACTCAGCATTTTACACCACCTGGCATTTAATGGCAAAGCACGGACATTATACCTTTAATAAATAGAAATTAAAGCCTTGAAAATCCTCTATGTAGACTCATTCGGCACTCCAGAATACCTCCAGCCAGTTTCTCCCTCTAGCAACACCAACCATCAGGAGGAGAAATGAGAGGAGACTCTAACTGTGATGCTGATTAGATAACTACAACCCAGCTGTGCAAGCTGCAGTTCTATGTAGAAGGCTTCAGTAAAGGGGATTAAAGAGAAAGAGAGAAGGACTCTGGCAGTTGCTAGTACTATTGATCAGGAGATGGGTCTAGCGTACTGATTTGCAGTTAGGCTGCAAATTTCAGGATGAATGTAAACTGAACTTAGGGCCCGATCCACAGAGGTGGCTGGGATACACTTGAATCAAAGATTTTCCAGCTGCATCCCTGTGCCTCCCAAGGACCATCTGTACCACTTGTCATCCTAAACCACCTGCCTCCATGCCACACTGGTGCAGAGCTGCACACTGGGGCAGAGGTGGAAGGGGTGG
Source organism: Neoceratodus forsteri (assembly GCA_016271365.2). NCBI lineage: Eukaryota > Metazoa > Chordata > Ceratodontiformes > Ceratodontidae > Neoceratodus > Neoceratodus forsteri. Next base: position 193,670,040 of record JADMNL010000024.1, on the reverse strand, counting down.
GCAGAGTGGGACCTGATCGTGGACATTCAGTTAGATGCCTGGGCAGGTCCACAATTAGCTCCCTACCTACATGGGGAGCAGAGCATTCCAGCTTATGGCAGTCCTTCAGAACTGAAGTATCCCCACCAGAATAAATGAAATGTCAGAAACCACACTGGCTGGTGCCGGTGATGCCCCCAGTCAACCATAGAGGCTCCTAGAACTTGGGCTGGAGGAGGGATGGAGGGCTGATTAGGCCAGGGATCAGCTGTTATTGCTGGTAGAGGGTGTGCACAGCTGCTAATGCTGCTCCTAGGAAGGAGTAGTGACCACTATCTCCACTGTTCCGTCACACCACACCACACCACCACCACACCACACCACACCACACCACAGAGTTTACTTCTTTGATTGAATGCATAGCCACTCATGTCCTCTGGCGCAACCTTGTCCTGCCAGCTTGCATAGTCACATGCTCTGGTCAGGGACAGGGTGCAGAAGGAGCAAGAATCCTACATTGTGGATGCTGTGGAGTGCCCTGGCACTACGCATTCTGCACATAGTGGGCACTCCCTGGCTTTACCCAGTCCTCTATATGTATGAATGGATCAGAACTCTTCTGTGGACTGGGCCCCTAGAAAGGGGGTCTAATATCTGACTGTGCATCAGTAGTGTTGCAAACAATGATCAAGCAATGTCTTTTTCCATCTTTTTTTTCCCTCTCACACTCAGGCAGCTCCTATGCAGCAGCCACCCACAGACCCATCACCCACCCAACCCAGGACTTACCTCTTATGTCTTGAACAGCCATGAAGGGTGGGTGCCTTAGTGGGTGGTGCGGAGCCAGTGAGGTATGCTGTCATCACCCTGCTGCTAAGCTGTTTTCCCCACAATTTTACTTCCCAGGCTGGCATGACTACTGTTGCATACACATACTGCGTGAAGATTCAGTACGCCTCAATGACCTACACACAGCCGTCGAGGTAGGTGACTACTGCTACACCTCTTAGCCTCCACTAGGTTGCAGTCAAGCAGTGGTACATGCTGTTCCCCTTCCCTAGAAAAGGAGAGCCATCACGGGATGGTCTCTTCTCCTTCCCATGGTCAGCCTTCAAGCTGCCCCAGTTAATTCCTGAATCTGTGTCATCAGCGTGACAGGTAGAGAGACCCCCTGCTTCAGATCACCATGCCACTGGGCTGGCTTCAAGTGACATCTTTTAACCAATAACATTTCTAGCTTTTTTTGCTATTTTATAAAAAAAAGATAGAAAAGAAGAAGAGTGTTTGGCACTATAGCCTATAGGTTAGACTAACAAGCTGTGAATGAGCTTGGTACGTCCATCAGACCTTGGTTTGAGTCCCACAACCTCGATTTCCATACTGGGTGACCCTGAGCAAGCCACTCAACTCAGCAGTGCTCCCTGGTTGCACCTGAAAACAGGCACTTGTGCCTAGTGGGCCTTACCGGTTCTATGTCATAATAACGATTGCGAAACAGTGATCGCTATTATGGCATGTGTATATCGCCGGAAAGCGTTTCAGCAATATACAATTCTCAGCGACCCCACTTCCAGTGATACTTAGTGTTTTTGCAGGTGGGGGGCTGTGCCCCCCGCTATATTCCTCAACTCCGGGGTGCATGTTGAGGAGGGGCAAACTCTGTGGGGAAAAAAAAAAGGCAGCCGCAAGCAGCAGCAAAATACTTGCTTCATCCTGAGCCCAGTGCCTACTGCACCGTAGCCAGCCACCCTCACCACCACACCACAGGGCTGGCTCGGCTGCAGCAGGCTCTCCTTCATATCTCAACCCTCCTTCCTATCCTTCCCCTCCACCTCTGTATCCTTCCCCTTCCAGTCACTTTCCTCGCTATGCCATCGCTACCTTTGCAGGGTAGCTGATGATGATAGTGCTATGAATGAGTCTCTCATTATGTTTGCTTGCATGCATGTGCAAGAAACATAGTGCCATCATCGGAGATTTCGGAGGTGTGTCACCTCCTCCTCCAATTCAGTCAGTGTGTTGGCAGGCACGGCCCCTGTAAGCCAATGCATTCTGGAGCTGTCTATGACAAGCTCCAAAATGCAGTGGCATACAGTTGAAAGGGGGAGCTACGCTTGAGTGAGCAGCGATAAGATAAGGCTGCTCATGGCAGCTCCCCGACGAGACAGAAGCCCATGCAGGCGTGCGGCGCCTCGCGTCACACTGTATAGCCAACGGGTGCCCAACTCGCCGGCTGTGCCATGCTCCCCACCTCCCCAAACCCTTCTGAAATGCCACGCTGGGTGCCCACCCCAGTGTGGCAAGTAATAAATAGCCGACTATCGGCAGCACTGTCTAACCACCCCCAGTAGTAAGTGCCACGTGGGAGCCCCCCAGCGTGGCAAGCGATCCTTAGGCCGGGGGTGCCTAATCCCCATCGGCTGAACGCACTCAACAGCCTTGTGCCACGCTGGGAGCCCACCCCAGCTGCAAACATCCCACGCCGTTCGTTGTTGTTTTTTACCTGTAAAGAAAAAACGGTCCCACGTAGCCTCCGCCCCTCCCACAACCCGCACCCACCCACTGCGCACCCAGCCTCCCCACACCCCTCACCCCATACTTACCCGACTCTGGCGTGATGATCTTCGGTGGACCGGGAACCGTCTGCACTCTTAAAGCCGACGCGAACTGAGGAAATGCGGTAAGCTGTATAATGGGCTAGATAGGGAGGTTTCAACTTTGTTGCATATCTCAGGCATTTTGGAATTTTGCCAAATTTTCAACATGGGGTTTGGGACCCCTTCTCATGATTGATGTCACTGTCATGGCGTTATTCAGGCCGAAGGTGATTTCGCATCACTGTGCGGTCGCCGTGAAATCACCGCTGGGCTAGCTGCGCCATGACGCAATGAATCATTCATGAAGGTCCCATCTGTTAATTGGTATAAATCAATAAGGCTTGTTTTCTGACGTCGTTGCGCAGTTCCGCATGAGCTCGTAAGTTGCGATTTTTCAATATTTTTACTCCAGATTTTCAACATTGCCATTTTACCACACCTTCTTATGAGTGGTACAGTTGTCATTTTTCACATCTCACCCAAAATGTGTTTCCACCCATGTAGCACACAATGGCGCAGTCGGTGTGCAAATTCAATGTACGGGACAAATTAAGAAAATCACAGTGACACTGTTCATAAGGTGAGGTATCAAAATGGCTATGTTGAAAATTTGGTGGAAAAATTCCAAAAAATGACTATTTTATGAGCGTGCGTTGTACAGTTCCTATGCACGCTTGTAAGTTCGTGAATTTTCAATATTTTTCACTCCAGATTTCCAACATTGCCATTTACCACCTTCTTATGAGCAGTACAACTGCCATTTCATCTCACCCAAAATGTTTCGCCCATGTGGCCTTTACAATAGGCGCGGTCGGTTATCGCGAAATAATATGGATAAATTAAAAAATCACAGTGATACTGTTCATGAGCAAAGGTCTTAAAATGGCTATGTTGAAAATTTGGTGAAAAAATTCCAAAAAATGACTGTTTTCCGAGCGTGCGTTGTACAGTTCCTACGCACGCTTCTAAGTTCGTGGATTTTCAATATTTTTACTCCAGATTTTCAACATTGCCATTTTATTACACTTCCTTATGAACAGTACAGCTGCAATTTTCCATATGTCGCCCAAAATGTGTTTTTGCACATGTAGCGCACAATGGTGCTGTTGGTGTGCGAAAGCAATGTTTAGGACAGATTAAGAAAATCACAGTTACACTGTTCATGAGCAGAGGTCTTAAAATGGCTATGTTGAAAATTTGGTGACAAAAGTCCATAAAATGACTGTGATATGAGTGAGCATTGCGCAGTTTCCACGCACCCTCGTTACTTCATGACTTTGTAATATTTTCAGTCCAGATTTTCACCAGTGACATTTTTCCACACTTCCTTAAGAACAGTACAGCTGTCATTTTTCACAACATGGCTGAAGTGTGTTTTCACAGTTTCAGTGCAGAGATGCGTGGTCGCTGTGGGAAATCATTGTTCGGCACAGATAAAGAAAAACACAGTGACACTGTTCATGATCGGAGGCACCAAAATGCCTGAGTTGACAATCTGCTGTAAAAAATCCCCAACCTAATTATATTACGGGTGTCGTTGCACAGTTTCTATGTTGCTCATGACTTCACCATTTTTTAAAATATTTTTAGTACAGATTTGCAACACTGCCATTTTTTACACTTCCCCATGAACAGTACAGCTGTCATTTTTTACATCCTGTTCGGATTGTTTTTGCACCTGTGGTGCTAAATGCCGTAGTCACTGTGCATAAGCAGCTTTCGGCTAACAAACTGATATTGCCACTGTTCATGAGGTGGGGTCACAAAACAAACATGTTGAAGATTTGGAGTGAAAATACTAACGAATGCCTGAGGTATTAGGGTTTCCAACTATAACACCCAACCCTGTAGAGAATGACAGGCATCAGGGGTGTGACTTGGGATTCTTGCCTATAATGCTCATACCATTCCACACCCTGCAGTCAGTGAGAGGCATCGAGGTATGCCTTGGACCTCGGACCCCAAACTTCACCTATCTCTATATCGCACCCATCTCACCATTTCCTAATGAAATGGGTGCGCATAAGGCCAAAGACCCCAAAGAACACCGTGACACTTGTCAGTGTCTGCAGGGTAGGGTGAGGTGAAATGGCGTGGCCATTATGCCCGACGACCCAAACGCACACCCCAATGCCTGTCACTCTCTGCAGGGTGGTGGTGGGGTTGGCTTCAGTTCAATACTTCACTGCCATTCCTATTACGCAGCTCTGTAACTCCTACACTACCACTGCCAATGCTGGCAAGCAGACATTCGGCATTGACAAATGCTTGTTTATTATCACTATCATTACTGGATACTGGCCTGACCCAGTTACCAAAGAACTAACAATATCTCATTGTGCCATTCATTCCATCTTCTGTCTGATGCAAAGTTCAAAAAATCCAAAATTAAAATTTCTTACGTTACTCACTTCTACTGCATTAATTATATTTTTTGCCATAGTTCTAAACAGGAAGTGTTTTGCTTCAACTTTCTAATACCCATTAACAATGCCTTGGTGGGCAGGTTTTGTGTGAAATTAGCAGGAAATGTAGAACAGAAGGCAATGCTCTTGATCAGGTACCCAAATATTTAGCAAAATCAGACTGCTATACAATAGATACGTTTAACTCTGTCCAGGGTGAAGAAGCATTTGGACACTGCCTTTTTTCCATTTGTTGTTTGTATCTGAGCCAGCTGGTGTGGCACTTGCACTAAATCACCTTTCTGCACATTCCCTCTGTGTTTTTTTAATAAACGGAGGAAACTGAAAATACTGAGCAGCAGGTAATGGAAAATCTCATGCTTCCTTACTGTCTGCATGTCTGGGAAAATGGAAGTGTGGTATGACACCACACAGTGGGATTTTGCCTCATAGCTTATCTTATGTAGTCAACTGAGATGTGTAACAGAGTTTGTGCGTGGATGGATACCTAGCAGAATGGCACAGCCTTGTCTACATGCAGAGATCCCCCCCCAACAGCTGTTATTGTCTTTTAAGACTTGGCTGTTATTTACTTGCTGAGTGGCACCCAACTTTCTCCTGTTCCTGTCAGCCCCCCTGACTCTTTTTTCCCCCTCTCTTTTGACTCCCCCTCCTACTTTGGACCACCTTAAAATTTAGGCTAAATGTGAATATACCCCCAGTCTGAGTCTGTACCCCATAGCACCATCACCTTCCACAACAGGCACTGTGCACTTTATTGTATTCTCGGAGCGTATTTTCATATCAGTGCGATGAACCATGCTGCTGTTTATCTACTTGGTCATCATATTGCTCTTGTGCCTGTAATGTTGTCTGTGTAACCACACTCTGATGTTTTGCATTGTTATTCTTTTTGTACTCCCCCTCCCTTCTCCCCCGGGTCACACCTGGAAATGAGCCTAAGCTCAGTGCGTCTTTCCTGGTCACCAGTTTTAATCAATCAATCAATCACTATAATTCATGTATTGAGCATGTTTCGTGAAGACATAAAATAAATTGATGCATTGGCAGATAGTTCTTTAGGATATCCTGTGATATTGCACTGGCCTGCTTGTTTACAATAGGTTACTGCCCAAGGGTGGGTTAAAAACATGGATACAGAGTATGGCTATTACTGGAACATAGGTACACTGACTAATAAATACTTACCTACGTATCTAGAGAAAAGCAATACACCAAGCACTTCTGATTGCAAAAAGATAGAAGCCTGAACACAAAAGGCTGATTTCACATACATTCTCCTTCACTGAACCATATATTGTGCAGCAACAAAACAAACCCTGCAGGCAAAATTAGTTATTACACAATGGCAAGAAAGAATGCTGGACCCTGATTGGTCAGACTGGGACTGGAACCAGAATTGAAAGGCTTGCCTGTAATTCAGTGGCCAAGCAGCCAACCACTCCCACTTCTTGAGCTATATAAGCAGTTCCTCTCATCCTCACTGTGAATCATTTTGTCTTTATAGCCAGATGCTATGTTGGTTTGTCTTCTGAGCTGGTTGGGGCCTAACCCCCAAAAAAAAGCCTGCTGTTTCTGTGTGTCTCTGCTGGACTTCAGTGTTTGTTTTCCTGCTTCTGGTTTGTATCTTTCCTCTGGCTGTATGCTTCTCTGTGTCTTGTTTTTTTTTTGGGGGGGGGGGCCTTTCCCTGTTTTCTGTTTTGCTGTGTTTTGGTTTCCTCTTTTGGGGGGCTTTTATTTTAAAACTCCTAGCATATTGCTACTACAGATCTCATTCTGCTTGCTTTCAGTTACAACTCTCAATTTACTGCACTGCAACTGCAAACCTACTCAGAGCTCATGCTACTGCTTTCAGTTACCTACAACTTCAGCCACTGCTGCTGACTGTTTACTTTAATTACTATTGTACCCAGTTCATGTGTTTTAACACTGTACTCATTAAACTACTGCTGTACAGGCCCACTTGCTTCCTGCTGCTGCATTGTTTACACCCATTCCTATTCTACCTTGTTTACTCTGAGGTTAGCTGACGCTCCTGCTAAGGCTATTAAACTAGTTTTTATATCTGCATGTGGTTCTCGGCCTTTCATTGCTTCCTTGTTTGTCCTACGGTGGGGACTGGGAGGTGTTTGGGGGGTTGTGGCCTATGTGGTTAATTAATTTTGTTCTAAATCTTGTCTTCGCTGCGGAAAATCCTCAGAGTTTGTCACCTTGATTTGGCTATTCACGTCTGGCTGGCTTGACCCTAACTCAGTGCTGTTTACTTGCTATACAGTTGTTATGCAGGTCCACCTATTACTACTACTACTACTACAGCTTACTTACCTATCAGGTCCCCACTTGCTTACGCAACCGTTGCTCCTTGCTTACGCAAACCATTGCTTTATGCCTAGTGCTATCCCCTCGGCTTCGCCTGGGATTCTACTGCTCTCAATCTGCATCCGACCTTGCAAGGTCTCAGCACTCAATGTTTCTTACGATCTCAGCACGGCGTGCTCATTCAGCTCACCAGCTTTAGAGCTCTCAATCAATTCTGGGGCATGCCAGCCATTCTAATCTGGCGCAGGTTCCTGCAGCTGACTGTCTCGCTCTGCATTTAGTCTGCATCATCGAGCATGTCCAACTTGGGGCGGGATCCTTCTCATCTGGCCCATAGCTGGGAATGTCCTCACCCTGGGCTTGGCTTTAGCTGCCTGCTATGCGACAGCAGCTCCTGGTGTAGAATTTAAGACTAGCAGTGAAGGGTGGTTACAACAATCTCCTTTGGCTCTAGTGTTCCACTATAACGGTTGGCCATTGACTTTAGTGGTGTCCCTAGCAAGGCACCTTCACTGCATTCTCCCAATGACTGCCTCTGGTTCACCTGGTTTGATTTAGGGCAGGTAGGCCAGGTGAGTGCCTCAGCAGTTGTTGCTCTCCTCCTGCACCTTGGATGCTCGTATTGTTGCAGAGTTTTCACGCAACCTTCCAAGACGTTCCCGCTAGAGGGTTTGAGTGAGAGCCTTCCTCCAAATTGCAATATTTTCCACCTCCCTTTAATTGGGTTTTCCAAATTGCAGCTGCAGAGCCGTCACTAAATACATTTTCCCAAGCCTGGAGGGAAGGTGACCTAGGCCTCGGATCCCCAGAGATTTCCTCCTCATAGGGTTTTTTTTCTCTTCTCCGTTGCCTCAGGTCATAACACTTAGCATAGTTTTTCCCTAGTTTCCTTAGGTAGGTTCCGTTGTTGGATGGAGATGGAGGATGTCCCGCTGTTCCCTCTCTGCTTAGGGGATCCCCTTCTCTCAATGCAAGCCATCACTATTCTTCTCTACTACTATGTTGCAGTTACTGCTTCTACATCACTGTTACTGCTTGCTCCTATGCATCATGTTGCCTCCTTTGGGGATGATACTACATTTCCTTTGGGGATTCCTAAGGTATCTTTAGCCACAGGGACCATCCCGTAGCAACTCTAGGGGCAGAACCCTCTCCGAGAGAGTTCCTTGGTTCGTACCCCTACAGGGTGGTAATTCCTCTGGAATAGAGAGTGCGAACGGCCACAACCAAAACTAACACAGTTACACAAGCATAACACTATACTGGCTGAGTAGGTCAGTGAATTGAAAGGCTTGCCTGTAATTCAGTGGCCAAGCAGCCAGCCACTCCCACTTCCTGAGCTATATAAGCAGTTCCTCTCAGCCTCACTGTGAAGCATTTTGTCTTTGCCCCCACCTTCCTCCCCTCCTCCTCCTGAGGCAGCGCTCTCTCCTTAGGGGGATTCCTAAGGTACCTTTAGCCACGGGAACTGTCCTGTGGCACCTCTAGGGGCAGAACCCTCTCTGAGAGTTCCTTGCTTCATACCCCTACAGGGTGGTAATTCCTCTGGAATAGAGAGTGCGAATGGCCACAACCAAAACTAACACACTTACACAAGCATAACATTATACTGGCTGTGTGGGTCAGTGAATGTTATCCCAGCATAACAACCTGGCTCTAGTTCCAGCACACTAATGACTGCATTAAATGTTTTTAAAAAATCACTCCACAGCCGTCCCAAGGATCGCCTCTAACACTGCCCGCTCTGCTCAGCATGACCCGTCCACTCTGAATCAGTGCTCAGCACCCATGGTAAACACACTAAGGATGTGTTGCTAGTTTTAATCTCTCAATACAAAACACACAAGTGTTCTGGAAGAAGCACAATGGCACTCAGAAGCAGGAGCACTGAGAGGTGGGCAGCTGAGCAAGCAACATCCAAACTTAAAAAAACAACTGTCCACTGATGCTGCTCCATTTGTGTCAAAAAAGCCATTCACTAACAAGAAACTCATGAAGTGGCTGGCTTTACAAAACCTCTCAAATCCCTGACAGCAACACAAATAACCTCAGACACATTTTATCTGTCGCAATGTACGCAGCAGGACTGAACTAACCATCTTTAGCAGGAAAAGGAAAGTGTGTGTGTTGGGGGTTGGGGTGCACTTGCACAGACACAGACAGACACAGCCATTCATTTACAAGCAGCACCACCTACTGGCCAAAACCAAACTACTTTTTTATTTATTTAGTTTTTGTTTACCGGGTACGTGCACTAGACAGAAACTGCCTATTTTCAGGCATGACCCAGGAGAAATACAACGTCAGATAACATAAGACAGCACAGTACAATAGGACAGTAGAACACAACATAACTTTAAAAGAAGATACAGCAGCATCAGGTTACAAGGAATAGTGCAGTGTATACAGTCAGTAGGACACTATGTAATTACCATAAGACATTTTAGGGGTAAGCAGTGTTGTAGTAGGAAGCAGTTGATTAGGCAACCTTATAGCTACAGCATGTGACTAAGGGCTAAGATTTACGGGGGATGGGTTGCCTAAAAGTATAAGGGAGACTCCCCAGTATACCTGCACGTTCAAAAATAAAGTGAAAATCTATTTAAAGATGCTTTTTTTCCTCATCGTTCTGTTTTTTAAATAAACGAACCATTGTATAATAAGACTAATGCACTCCAGGGTGGGTGTTATGCTGGGATAACATCCCTTCTTGGGTGCTGGATGCCATCCCGAGGCGGGATGTTATCCCAGCATAACACCCACCCTGGAGTGCATTATCCCTTCAGTGCTAGGCCCAGGTGGTAGACTAACTTAAGGATGGGGACAATCTTCAGCAGGACTTGAACAAGCTGTATGATTTGTTGTGCTTCTCTGAAGGCTCTGATTCCATGTAGCTGAATGACAGGTGCTTCACTTGGGTAGGAAAAGCAGAGGAAGGCCCTAAACACTGTGTGGCACTTCTTGCTACAGTGGAGGAGGAGAAGGACCTTGAGTCACAGTAGACAAGAGAATGAAGAATCGGAAGGAGTGAGTGGCCACTATGAAGAGGGTCAGCAGAATACTGATGTGTATCAAAAGGGGGAGGGGTGACCATCAGGGAACCTATCTTGCTTCTTTAGAAGGGCCTGGGCAGGCCCAACCTGGAGAACTGCATGCAGTTCTGGGCATTCTGTACAAAAAGGACATTGAAGCAGTAGAGAAGGTGTGATGCAGGGCCAAAATATGATCACGGTTATGGAAGGAAAAAAGCTCTGAGAAGAAGCTGGTGGCTGTTAACATGTTCACACATTAATGAAAAGGAGGCCAACATTGGACATGACCTCAGTTTTCCACATACTGAAGGGTATCAACAAGATTGTACAGACAGAAATGCTTGAGCGGCTGTCCTCCAACAGAACACACGGACACACCCTGAAGCTAATATGTGGGAAATTTAGGAGTAATGCTAGGAAACACTTCTTCTCCCAAAGGGTTTTGAACCTATGGAACAGCCAATCAGTGGAGACAGTGGACATGAAGACAATTCTAATCTGAGGAAGGACAGGGATAGTTTAGAAACTGTACAGCAAAGAGTGGTGAAAATGGTCCAAGGTTTGTAGGGTAGGTCAGGAAGGGAGACTGAAAAGTCTAAATATGGATTCACTGCAGGACAGGAGGAAGAAGGGTTATATGTGCAGCCCCCCCTCACCAATTTGGGGCTTACCTCAAGTGTCTTCCAGGGCTCCAACAGTGCCCACTGCCAGGCAGACGTCCTGCAGGGATGGTAAATCCATGGTTATTGGGTGATTCTGTTGTTCTGTGCGAGAGTGCCATGGTGTGCTTCCGCGCCTGTCCCTTTAAGTGACACTGCCAGTGTGCTGTAAATGGCCTGGGCTGGGTCTAAGTCCTTCAAAGCTCACGACTGGTCAGGCAACGTCCTAATTTGCCCCACTCTGCGGTCGATAGTAAAGCAGAGGGAGCTCTAACTAGTACAGTGGCTATTTACTTTTAGTCTGTTGTACTTAAATTAGAGTGTTCATTTTAACCTGCCTTTATTGCAGCTTATGCATCCAAATGGGAGTCACCATGTTTGATCCGGGGCTTCCAGGAATTTGGACCAATTGGGACACAGGGGACCTTGAGGGGTCCTTAGTTCAGGTGCCTCGTGGAAAAAAGTTGTAGTTCTTATAGTATTCAGCTTAGTGCCTAAAGAAATCAATGGGAGCAAAGGCTTGTGAGTGACAGCTCCCCCGATCAATCGGATTGCTTGAAAAATGGACTGGTCCGAGGACTGTTATTCGAAGAGGAGTGCAGCTCAAGTTCTTGAACTGAGAGGAGCTTCTGTGGAGTGTTTGGCCCAAGACTTCATGACCTAGGAGTCATTCTAGTTCGTAGGGCTGTGGCTCAGGAAAGGCTTAGTTTCCTCTGGTGAGGGTTTGCGGTCCTGAGTTCGGGAATCTGTAATCAGACACTGCCTTTGCAGGTTAACAGGTTTGCACAGCACAGCAGCTGTAATTGCGAACTGGCCTGAAACTGAACTGAGAGGTAGAGAAGTGGATACTGTTTCCATTAAATGTGCTGAATGCTTGAGGTGGGTCGAGGCCTGCTAACCAGGGATGCCTGTTTGCCAACAGGAGTCATTTGCTTTGTTTGGCCAAGTTGTCAGCCAGCTGGAGGTTTTCTCCAGCAACAGAACTAAACTTTGCCAAAAGTGTTCCATCTGACCTTGGGCTCATGCCAAACCTGGCCCAAGCTGTCTGTTCTGGCACCAGTTGCCATTTTCTTGGTGAGAAACCAGATTGGGGATCCAGCCCCTGTGCAGCAAGGTATCACAGGTTGTGGCCACCTGGAGGGAAAGGTCATGAAGCAGAGGTTAGTAGTGCTGTCCCAGCTTCTCCATGCTCTTCAGTGCTCTGCAACAGGTCTTCATTTCACCAGACCATTGTCAAGCTGATGGTGCTGTGACTTAACTCAGAGTAGCTTCCTGCTACAGTTCTTTAAATCATTCTGTGGTACCATCTGAATCCTTCAGCGTGTTTACAGGGTTACAGTGGACTAGGCCAACCCATCGAGGATGCAATTAATCAAGGTCTTTGTTACTGCATGTGTAACTGTCTTTTCTTTCCATCAAGGGTCCCAACAACAGCTGCAACCCCGGGCACTGTTTTGGCTAGCCACCGACCTTCTGGGTACCCAGCCATTGCGAGACTGTATAGTGGGACTGAATGCATTCATGCAAAGTACTCTGGTTTAAATCCAATATAGTAATCATTCATCTAGATCTGCCCCTTTCCTTGTTCAAATTCCCCTTTAATAAATGAATTTGATTGTTTCACTGTTATACTGCCTCACAAATTTCTCATTGCTGGGTTTAAGGATAATGTGCTTGGGGAAAAAGCATGTAACAGTGCATGCCGTTTTGAAAACTGTTTTTCAGGGGGCTCCAGGGTGTTTGCCTCAGAACAGACCCTGGTGGTAAGTGCAAGGGGTGTGTGCATATTAATAATGCTGATTCCTAACTGTGTATTAACTGCTGAGAGGGGCTGTTTATTTCAAAGGTCCTTGGTCACTAAGTGGGCTTACAGGTGGCTATAGCTTCCCAGAGGGCTGTACCAGGTTAGGTAGATATCACCACATACCTTACTCTGGGTGGAGGCACCAAAATATTGTGGTTATTGAGGGCAGAAAAAACCCAGTAATTGTTAAGTTTGAACCCAGGCCCCTCAACCTGTTGTCAGAAGTACAGGCAGGGGCAGTAACACTAGAGATAGTGCTGCCTAGGGGTTATCTATGATAGAAACATACAAATACATACAGTGATAAAACAGGGTGAACTCCACAGAGCTGTCTATGTTGAGGAACTGTTCATTCATCAAGGGGTACAATGTCAAGCTGGAAGGGGGAAACATCTAAAAAGCACATTAAGAAACCTTTTTTCATGGAGTGGTGGATGATTAGAATAGTTTGCCCAGCAATGTGGTCAATGCTAGGATTATATCTTGGGGGGAGAGGGATTTAATTCAGAGTAATTCATTGAAGGGCCTTCAGGCAGACCTGATGGATTTAGTTTTTTTTCTGCCCTTAATCTTCTATGTTTCTATCTTAGGACAGGCCTTGAAGGTAAACCTGAACATGTATCTGCTACCCAAGGAAATCAGTGGATACACTGTGTGGTAGAGTGTATAGGGACCCTCATTTAGTTAATATATGTTTACACAGCTTACTTATTCACATCTGCTTATGAAGTAGGGGGTGGGGGGTATGGAAGCACCACATTTTTTCAACAGCACATCTGCTGACATTCAGTACAGCAACGGCACAATGCCGATACTCGGTACTGTGCCGTCAATAACCAATGTGTTCTGCCCTCCGCACCCTCTGCATTTAAATATAATCAACTCCAGGTTGGAGGTGTTTTGGGAAGGGGGCACACCACCAGGAAAAGCTACATCAGTGAACCACAGACAATTACAGCAGCTTTCGCTGTAATGGGCTTTTTTCCTCTTTTGCGGTTTTGGTGTTGCTGTACTCTGGGTCACTCGGGGGGGTGGGGGAGTACTAGGCATAACAGACCTACAGTGCCTTCCAACCTTAAACTACTTTGCTACTATGGACATTTCTATTTTTAAATATACTAACAACATTTTCTCTTTTTTTTTCCAGATAGATGCATATGCCATCTCAAGACAAGATGACGACTTTCCAGAGGGCCAGAGGGCAGTCTTAGTCTATACTACAATAATAGTTTTAGTGCCTTTATGCTGTAAGTTTAAATAAGCCATCATGTAACCTAAGTTAGGTAATAAAGCTTCCTGTTTTGTAAATTCTCATTTACAGTGCATCCTTGAGGCGCATAACTCATCAACACTTAAGTGGCATTGCATAGTAAACTATAACATTTGCTTTAATAGCTGAGGTGCTCCATAATATATGTACCTGTATGGTTTCAATAAATGCTTTGATGCAGTTTTATGTTGCTCTGTATTGATTCAACATGTACTCAAAGCTAAAGGGGAAGATGGCCTGCCATTATGTGTATGCTGAATTCTCTTGTCTAGGGAATTGATTTCCTGTATTGTTTGAATCTGTGTAGTTCTTTGACTGTGTAACTTTACTTTAGTGTTTACATCCACACTAATGTAACATCTGTAAATGTTCAACAAGTGTGCCTTTAGACGCGACTGTCAGTGACGTCTTTCATGAGATGCATTTGGAAAAATTATCCAGCATGTGTTTGTGACCATGTGTAGTCTCCACAAAGGTCTTTATTAAAGTCTGCTTGCTCTTGCTTTAGACAGTGCTGTGGTTGATACCAAATTTGTGCCACATTATAAAGAGCCCTGCCCAGCATTACATTACTTACGTGTCATTTACTTGCCCCTTTCACCATTATTTTCCAAAGAAAGATGAATTACTTGTGCTTAAAGTGTTGGACATTAACTTTCCATCACATGTTTCTCTGCTGCTGTGAGAATAACGCAGTAATGTGCAATGTCTGTTTTTGCATCGTAGTGTCTTTATTAGGAGCTCAAATGTAACCAGATGTAAGGCCTTTTGTTGGTGAAACAATGTAATGTTTCCTCGACACATAAGCTTGGTACAGTTTGCCATTTTAAGAAGGTAAGTTTATACCTTTAGTACAAACATATGAATTTAGAAAAGAAAGACCGGTTGCCATTCGTTCACTCCCATGCAAACTCGATGGGTTACTGTTACCCCTTTTCACATTTTTTGCATTTTCTTGTGCATGCACAAGAAATGTTTTCTTAAAATAAATTGCATTTCAGAAGTGTGTTGCTGCTGAATCCATTGCAGCTCAAGCTGGGAGGGGCTCGGCAGTCCAGACCAATGACCACCCACTGTGGATGTGACACTACTCACTGCTTGCTGGCCAGAAAATTTATGTAGTTGAGAGGACTGAAGCCACTCCTATCAGAGTGGGCTTCGGTCCTTTTATTTGCACAAAGCCATCAGAGGGATGCTGTCAGCTGGTCTATCAGTTTTTAGCTGGTTTTTCAAGCCGTACCTAAAAATGGAGCCAGCAGTTAGTTATCTTACATATAGTAGTCACAGTCCCTGCTTATTTGAAAATGTGTACTTGCATGTTTTTTTCTGATTTTCTTGCCAAGTGAAATCCTGCACTGTCTGCACTAGTCCCATGCCTGCACTTCTATACTTGTTCATGAGCGAGTTTTGATTTTGTAACCTTAAACTAATATTTTAATACAGGACAATGCCCTGAGTCTTATAAAGTGATTGTGCATCTGGAATCAAGTGCTATAACATATTTCCTCTGCTGATTTACAGTAAATACATTAAAGCACTCACATGAACATATGGAATGGCATTGTCCTCTTGGCATAGGACCCTGCACCTCTCCACCTGTGGGTAGCAGAGTGCCCTGTGCATTGACTGACAGATGCATTCTTTGCCCTGTGAATCTGTATCTGTGGCCACATGGAAGGGCAGGGACCACAGGGCCCTATGCTTCCACAGCCCACCAGACAACCCTATGAATTCTTCACATCCATCACTGCACAGAAGTGCAGGGGTTATCAATAAAATTTAGTAACATTTCCCTCTTTCCAAGCTGCTACTACTGTTCCATAAATGTCTGACTCCAGGTCTCTTTTCCATCTGAGCCTCCCCAGACTAGACTGACAGGAAGCTGATGTGTTATGCACTTAATCATGCCACTCTGTGCACATCCACAAAATAGGATGCAACTTCTGCCTTGCTTCACACACTCCACATGACTATTGCACTATTATAACTTGTGTTATTAATTTAAGTATCGCCTCTGCACTATGAGTACCAAACACCTGCACTGCACATGTGTACAAGCAAACTTTTGGCATTGACACATGCTTGTTCTTCAAGGTACTTATCTAGTTTAAGTTTGCAAGTAGTAGCAGTGTCTATTCACACCAGGTGCTCTAGAAGTCTGCCACAATGGGCAATTATTAACAAGCTGACTAACTTAAAAACTAAAGCCTACTTAGTAAACTGGATTGGGAGTTGGCTCATTGATGGAAGGCAGAGGGTAGCCATGAATGGATACCTCTCTGACGAGCGGAGAGTTACTAGTGAGGTGCCACAGGGCTCTGGACTGGGTCTGCCCTTGTTTCAAATATTCATTTCAGATTACAGAGCTAACAAATCACAGAACTCCCCCCAACAAATGAAATACCTGCTGTCCACACCAAATAGCTTTTGAATTCAGCAGTTTACTCTTCCACAAGAATACAGAGTACGTTCCACAGAGGTGAACAAAATGGACTGATGTTTCCTGCAGATGGGCTTTGTCAAAGTTCATTTCATATATAGGTATAGATATTAAAAATAAAATTGCTAAATATGCTGACGATACAAAGCTGGGTGGTCCATGTAAAACAGTAGATGAAAACAAGGCAACGCAATCAAACTTGGATTTGATTTCCAAATGGGCTTTTAATTGGAGAATGACATTTAATTCAAATAAATGTTGTGTCCTGCATCTGGGTAGGGACAATAAATCACAACAGTACATGTTAAGTAACTCCATCCTTAAAGCAACAAACACAAAAAGAGATCTTGGAGTTCAAACAGACAAAGATTTGAGCTTTAGAGACCAATATACCTCCATAGTAGCCATGGCCAATCAGGTAATTGGATCAATAAAAAGGAATATAAAGAGTCATAAATCAGAAGTATTACTTCCATCATATAGATGTTATGTAAGACCTCATCTTGACCTTTGCAGTAGTTATGGAATCTATATAAGAAATCGGATAGCAATAGGATTAAAAGGCCACAGCATAAACTAACAAAGATGGTAGCAGAAATTAGGGGCCAATCATACGCTGAGTGACTTAGGAAGCTGAACCTCTACTCACTGGAGGAGAGGAGGAAAAGAGGTGATTTGTTACTCTTTTATGAAATAATTAATGACACTACCCTTATGGGCGATATGGGAATTAGATGTAAAGACCTAAACTCAAAAACAAGAGGTCACATACTACAAGTGCTGGGAGGACGAAGGAAGTACTTTTTGGTGAAGAGGGTGGTGAACATGTGGAATGGGTTACCTGAGATGGTGGTTGTTAGCAAAAACAGAGAGATGTTTAAGAGAAGGCTGGACCAATATCTAGTGGGTGCTGAAAGACTAACTTCTTATAATGATTTTTTAGGAGCCCCTATGGGCTACGGCCTTTTTTCGCTCCTTAACAATAGTGACAATAGTGACTGTTACAAGTGTCCACCACTCAATCTGTAAAGAAATTCTTGATATTTCCCTTGAATCTTCCTCCTCTCAAGATACTGAGTGTCTCCTTGTCTTTCCATCCATGTACATCCTGAAAAGCAGCACTTGTTCTGATGGTGCCAACCCTTTCAGATACTTGAATACTGTAGTCATGTTACCCCTTAGTCTTCTCTTTTTGATGGCGAACAGTCCCAGTTCTTCTTCATAGCCCCAATTTATTGAGCCCGTCACAACTTTTGTTGCTCTTCTCTGTATCATTTCAGTCCTGTTCCTATCCTTCCTTAGATAAGGGGACCAGAAAAGTACACTGTACTAAAGATGGGGTCTGACCTGTCGGCTTTACAGAACCATCCCAGTCTCTCTCTTTTATTTTTAAACATTATTTTATTTTCCAGCATACTTAGAATATAACATATTTTACATCTTATTGTATGAACATCCAGCCTCAGAGAAGTAAAAATAAAACTTTTAGTCTATTATACATTATGACATTTTCAAATTTATTGCTTCAAGGTATCAGTTACTTAGACTTAAAAATAAGATAACTATTAAAACTGAAAAAATGTATAAATACTTAAAACTTTAACCCTTAAACTCTATTGCTACCATCCTTTGCCATCACCTCCTTACTATTTGTTACTTTTTCTTGTTGAAAACATGCCCCTTTCTACCACTCAGTCTATACCTAGCTAGTTAACACGCTCAGACTTCTTAATTTCTAGGATATCTCTGATTCTAACCTGGTGTATTATTAGTTGATTCCTTGCTTCATCTCTCCTCCATTTCATCTTCTGTTAATTGTAATGGGTTCAGTTTGACTCAAATCTGGTTTCTATCCCCTGTTGTTCATCTTTGTCCCACTTCCTGTGTTGTGCTCCTCCTCTCATAATGAAAAGCCTATTAACTTTATTGTACTTCTATACTTGTAGAATATAACTCCCATCTGGTCCACCTGTTAATAAATTGAGCCTGTCGATGTTGGATTGCATAAGTTAGTCTCTCTATCTCCTGAGTTGTTGTAACTATTTTAGCCCATTCTTTTATTGTTGGGCTAGTTGTTTGTAACTAGTGTTTTGTAATCACTTTTAATGCGGCTGCACGGAGTGTACGCCAGAGGTATTTAACCTCTTTACCTTTTAAAAGCTCCAGTTCAATTCCCAATATCACATGTACTGGACCCAGTTCATCCACCCCTCCAAAGATAGCTTTTAAATGCCTGATAATTTCTTCCCAGTAAACGCGTATTTCGGGGCATTGCCATAATATGTGGAGATGTCCTGCCGGAGTCTCCCCATATCCCCTCCAACAAATAGGACTACTACCCTTCTTGAATTTAGTCTGGATTTTAGGGACCAGGAAGTACCGACTCCTAGCCTTCCATACGAATTCCCTCCATGTTGGGGATGAGGTAGTATTCCATAATAGCCCCCGGCTTTTCTCCCATAGATCTTCCTCTACTTTTTCTCCAGTCTCTTCCTCCCACCTTGTTTTAATGCTGAGTGTGCTGTGGCACTGATCTGCTATTAAATTATTATATAGCATGGTAATCGCTCCTCTACCAGAAGAGGAGGACCATATTTTTTCAAATGGGAAGAGGGGTAGATGCTGATTTCTCACCACCTTTGGGTTATTTAGAGTGGTATGAATTCAATTACTAATCTGGCAATATTTGAATCTATCCTTTGGTTTCAAATCAAACCGGGCCACCGCTGCCTCAAAGGAAACAGGCGCCCCTCCCTGTAGTGCCTGCCATGGTGAGTGGAATCCTTTATATGCTTGATTTCTAAATCATTGATCCTGGGATGCTAGAATAAATTGTTCTTCCCAGGCCCACCACCTGTATTTCCACATGTGTTGAACTGTTCCCCCTTTTCCATCCCTCCAGAGTCGCCAAATCCCCTTTTGAGAGCTTCACTTTAGTTAACTGCTGCAGGCGATGGTTAAAGAGTATTGCCTGCCAAGGAGGCTCATGTATTTGTTGTAGTTCCGTCGATTTCCAGTGTGAGGCATATTGGGAGTGCTGCCACATCAACGCAATTTTCATCTGTGCAGCCGTCCAATATCCTGGAAGGTATGGGATTGCTAAACCACCTGTTCCTTTTGACAAGTATAATACAGTCCTAGCAACCCTTGGTCTATCTGCACCCCACACAAATGTCATCAGTTGCCTTTGCCAGCATAAGAGGATTTTTTGTGGGACAATGCAAGGAATGCTCTGGAACAAATACAGGAGGCGGGGGAGTATGTTCATTTTGGTCGATTGGACTCGCGAGTGCATAGGCAAGGGTAAAAGAGCCCATCTCCTATAATCTTGTGTTATCTCGTGTATTAAGCTGGGGTAATTGTCCTGAAAAAGGGTTGATGGGTTTGTTCCCAAAAATACACCTAAATATTTTATTTTATCTAACCCCCACCTCATCGGAATCTCCTCTGAATATCTGGAGGTGCTTGATAAGAACAAGTCAAAACCTCTATCTTAGCCGTGTTTAGGGAGTATCCAGATATTTCAGTAAATTGCTGAATCTGTTTGAAAACCTCTGGAAGAGAGTGGTCGGGGTCATCCAGATACAGCAAGATATCATCTGCGTAGAGGCCTAATTTATGTTCATGTCCCCCTATCTTTATTCCCCATATGGCTGGGTTCAAGCGGATTGCCTGTGCTAACAGTTCCACAAAAATAGCAAAGAGGAGGGGAGACAGGGGACAGCCCTGTCTCATTCCCCTCTCTAACTTAAATGACCCCTCTATATGACCGTTCACCCTTACACAGCCCTGAGGAGCACCATAAAGGCTAGCTATTAGGTTGCAGAAACCTTGCGGGAAACCAAAGCCCACCAGGGACACTTGTAGGAAAGGCCATAACACTTTGTCAAAAGCTTTTTCTGCATCTAAGCTCATGACCAATGCTGCCTCCCCCATCTCCTTCACATGCTCAAGGATGTTTACTGCTCGGCAGATGCCGTCCTGCACCTGTTGGCCCGGGACGAAACCCATTTGGTCAGCATGGATAATCCGGGGGATGATATCTTGAAGTTGCCTGGTCATGATCCCAGCCGTGATTTTATAGTCAGTGTTTAAGATGGAGACTGGCCTATATGAGGCACATAGTAGTGGGTCCCTGGCATGCTTAGGCAACACTGCGATCACTGCATAATTCCATGACGGGGGGACTATGTCACCCTCGGTCATTAGTGAATTATATACTCTGATTAAGACAGGGGTGACCTGATTCCTAAAGAGCTTATAAAATTCGGCCTGGTACCCATCTATTCCGGGACACTTTCCTGTTTTAATTCTAGCTATCTCTGCTATGATTTCAGAATCCCTTATCGGTGCAATTAGAGAGTTAGCCTCATCTTTCCTCATTTGATGCAGATGGAGCTTCTCTAAAAATTATACTAGTTTATCTGCCTCTGGCGCTGGTTCCGCTCTGTAGAGCTCCCTATAATAGTCTGTGAAGGCATTCGCCATATCTACTGTATTTACCAGCTGTTGACTAATAAGTGGGTGCTTAATCCTACTGATAGTGGCATTGGCCTTTCGTTGCCTTAATCTACTGGCTAGTAGCCTTGAGGCCCTGGGGCCCCCCTCATAATATTTCTGCTTTATGTACAACATATTTAGCTCTATCCTGTAATCCAGTAACGTGTTTAGAGCATGCCATTGTGCCTGAACGTCTCTCTCTCTTTAGTTGCATCATATTTATCTTTCAAGTATTGCTCCAGTTCCCTTATCTGTGTTTGTAGGTTTGCCCTTTGAGTCTCTCTGTCCCTTTTATGTATGGTGGCTTTTGCTATCAATTTACCCCGTACCACTGCTTTTATTGTGTCCCAAAGAATGAATGGGGAGACCTCCGAGGTATCATTTGTGTAAAGTGCTTCTTTAATCATTTCTTGGACTTGTTTCTGGTCTTCCTTTCCCTGAATAAGGGACAGGTTAAGAAGCCACAAAGTCTTTTTCTTACTTTGCCCCAGATGCCACTGCATCCATAGAAGGGCATGGTCAGGAAGACAAATTTCCCCTATTTCTATATTTTGCATTTGAAAAATGGTTTCCTTGGGGACAAGGAAGTAATCTATTCTAGAGTGTACCTTGTGCACAGAGGAAAAAAAGGTATAGTCCCTTTTTTGACCATGGAGAGCTCTCCACGCATCTATGTAGCCTACCTCAGGTATTAACATACTAATCTTTAGAGCCACTCTCCTATCTGACCTCTTAACTCTAGATGGTCATTCAATGCGAGGTTCAAATCCCCTCCCATGATCAATGACCCCTCCGCCCACTCTATAAGTCTCATACATATTCTCCTGTGAAAACTATAGTCTGAACCAGGGGGAGCATAAATCGAGGTGATTGTGATAAATTCTCTGTTATAGATACCCTTCAAGACTGCAAGACAACCTTCTGCGTCTACCAGGGTATCCCTAACTTTAAAAGCAACCTTTTCCATTACCAGGACCAGCATGCTACCACCTTCGCAAATAAAAATTTATTTAATTTCTCATGCTCTTGAGGTGAAAGGTGCATCTCCTGAAGCATACGGAAGTCCACCTTCCTGTTTTTAATACAGGAGATGATTTTACCCCTTTTAACAGGGTTTGTTAGCCCATTAACATTAAAGGAAAGAAAATTGGTACTTATCTTAGCTATTTTTGTTTAGTGTATTGGTCTTCTTTTTCTTTTCCCCCCTTCTCCTATCTCACATTTTAGAGAGAGTGGCCCTTTAATAGAGGTAGCAATGGCAATAAGACAGGCAGCAGCAATTTGTAGTATAACTATGAAATGCTGAACTGTATTTGCATTAACAATAAATAACCCATATCCAAACATAGTATTGGAGGCAGGTGGGAACATCACCACCTTCCCACTTTGGCTTCCAAGGTAGAAGGCCTAGACACAGTAGGCCTCTTTGCCCTTCCTTGTACAGGATTGGGCAGAAGGGGGGAAAAAATTCCCTCTGTAGAGGGACCCCCTTCTCGAGTTCTCACAAGTACTGTGGAGCTTGATACAAAAATACCAACGGACCAGGGCAATCCAGAGAACACACTGTAAAATTATCTAAATTAACTTTCACCCTATGTCACTCCTCCGACCTGCTGTACTTGTATTTCTGGACTCCCATGGGGAAGATAGTTCCGCAGAGGAGAGGACATTGTCTCCTCCAGTCACCATTGTTTCTGGCTTTTTTCAGCTGCAATGGTCATAATGTGTATCTCCCCCCCAATTGGTTCCCGCTTCAATAGTGCAGTGCCCCTGTCATGCTCTGTATTCTTAATCAATGCAGAGAGAAACTCAGTGTTTCTGTGCCCAGTGGAGTGTGTCCCATCGATCCTCTCAATTTCCATTCCCTCTCTCCTCCCTCTGATATTACTCTCACAACTTATAAATGAAAATGTAGACTGTGACAGATGTTTTGAGCATCTTCCTTCCTTCCCTTCCTCCCTCCCTCCTCCCTCCTCCTTCCTTCCTTCCTTCCTTCCTTCCTTCTTTCCTTCCTTCTTCCTCCCTCCCTCCCTCCTTCCTCCCCTCTCTCTCTCTCCAAGTTTTTAAAAAGCATTGTGATATTTTTTTAATTGTCATTCTGTTTCCACTGCTCAACCCTCTGGACAAGATGTAACTTTTCTTCAGCACTTTGCAGTCTCCCAAACCTCTCCCCCTGGAGTGTATTGCCTAGTCTAGACAATGGTTAACACCACCATGCCCTCCAGAGATTGACCTCTCTGGTGGTGCCTCCACCTTCGGTGCCTGCAGGGAGTCTCACCCTGACATTTGTATGTGGAGGGAGGAGGAGACGTTGGGTCTCTGGGCTCTGTGCTGTCCAAGTTAGGGAGGTAAGGTGCATTGGAATCATCCTCTGAGAGTGCCAGGTCAATATTCCACTTCAAGAATAGCACAGCAAGAAGTGCACTGTGTAAAGCGTGAAAGCATTTCGAGCGACAGGGGTATAATAGCGGTAGTGAATTACTGTTACCCCTGTTGCTGTGCACTGAAGCTATGAAGGGTTCAAGTTGCCATTGGTATGGTGCCTGGTCAAGCCACCCCTGTGGTGGAGTGGCTAAGGCACCAGCACACGGCAAGATGGAGATCTGGGACCCCAGTTCGGTTCCCCCAGGTCTCCTGATGTTGCAACTTTTTTTTTATTGTTACAAAAAGGAATTTTCACCCTTCTCAAGTTTCTCCCCATCCCTGAAGTCCACATCCCCTCAAAGTTGATTATTTTAAAATGGGGGGGATGGCCTCCCCCTCTACAAAACACAAAAAGTCCCATTGTTCCCTATGTTGTGCACTGTTTTTGTACAGTCAGTGTTTTACCTTACCTTATTTCGGAGGATGGCATTTTGGTTGCTGCATTGATTGCCGCACTGTTTTTGTTTATGGCAATATGACCCCATGCTTCCTCTGAGCTGCTTTCCTTCTTCTGTTTTTCTCCCACACCCACCAACCCCATCCACCCAAACTTTGTAACCTGTACAATC
Source organism: Neoceratodus forsteri (assembly GCA_016271365.2). NCBI lineage: Eukaryota > Metazoa > Chordata > Ceratodontiformes > Ceratodontidae > Neoceratodus > Neoceratodus forsteri. Next base: position 193,646,021 of record JADMNL010000024.1, on the reverse strand, counting down.
TGTGCTCCAAACTGTGCAATTTGACTTTTCCAACCTGTTTCCAAACATGCTTTGCTTCTGCTGTTGCCATCTCCCTGGGGTCCCACCCACCTCATCCAGAGGAGTAGATTGCCTTTGGAATGGTTTCATCCTCTTTTTGACAGCCTGCAGAAATATCTTGGGCTTGGGGTGCCAATCAAGACAGCCAACATTGCAAGTAACTCCTGAGCTGGTGCACTGTCAGGCTGGAACTGGTACTGTATTCTTTTTTTTTTCACATGCCCACTTTTCATTGATCTACTCCTGATCCAACGTCTACGTACTACATAGGAACTTTAAATGCAATACAGCAGCCGTGCAAGAGTGGTGCAGTCTTTGTTCTGGTAATGTGTTTTAAACTTTTTAATTTCATTGTATAAAAATGTTTTCAAAAGAGTCTTACTGCTGATTTCATCTTTTTGTATACAGGTTTTTCTCATCTAAGTAGCTGCAGTTTGTTTCCCTCTTTAGCCGATGACCTCCCAGCTTCGACGCCATGGGTCGCTGTAAGTTCCCCTCCAAGAGGCATGGGGCCTTAGAGTGCTGGCAGTTATCCTGTCAGTCCTGAGGCTTTTAACTGCATGTCTTTCTTTTCATTCCTCCCACCGCCCACATCCCCAGTGGTAATGCACGATGTCACTATGGCCTCACTGGCCCACAGATCTCCTACCTTCCTCTCAACCTTTTGTTACTGAAATGAGAGACATGGACATTAATGGATACTCAAAATGAGGGACTATGTGGGATACTGACCCTCATAATGAAGGACGCATTTTCAAACATGGAGGTCCAAGCTCAGAACACTGTGGAAACCCACGTGTTTACTTGTACACAGTTTATTTCTGGTTTAGCATTTTAGAATATTACGAGTTTCTGCTTTAAAGTCTGAATTTTCAGCACATTCAGTATGTGGTCAGCACCTTTTCCATGAGGGGTGGATTAGGTACATAGCAATTGTGAGAGGTAAAATGATGGACATCCCTCATAATCAGAGACAATTGAAAGGTATGATCTGCTGTGTTGGCAGTCAACCATGCATGGCCCTGCCACAGAAGTTGCTGTTGCTGCAGATTGTGATTCCTCCTTTTTTGGTAGAGGACATGCTGCCACCAGTGACAGTGAATGTCTGATCGCATATGATCCAGGCTCATTCCCGAATCATGGTCATCTGACAGCCTTTGAGTTGGTGTTTTTTTTGTAAAACATGTTTACTGAATCCCTTTTTCACTCCTTTTTCATTCATTTTGTTGTTTTGCTCTAGCGTGCCCCTTGTACTCACCACTGCTCTCTTTACTCAGCCCTTTCTCTCCCCTCTCTTGATGATAAGTGCCTTTCCCATTGTACCCATTTTACATCCAAATTCCGTTTCACTTCCCTTCCCTTCCCTCTTATCTTAAATCCCTTTTATCCCCTCTGCCTTCCTCCTCCTCCTACACTCTCTGTAGCAATGTGTCCCATTCTCTCTCTCTCTCTCTCTCTCTCTATCCCTTCTAGAAAATCTACTGTTGGACAATCTGCTTTTTCTTACCAATTTCCTAAACTTTGGTCTTCCCTTCCCCTTTCAATTCATTCTGCCTCTTCTCCTTCCTCCCTAAAGTCTCTTCTTTATGACTTTTATTATCCTACTTGCAACTGTCTATGACCCTTTCTTCTTCTTTTCCCTTTTACTTTACATATAAGAGTGTATTTTATTTTCTAATTGCATTCATTTAATTGCCTCCAATATTTAAGCAATAAGGCACGACAAGGTGTGTGTGTTATCGTGTAATAACGTCACTCCTGGGGTGGGTTGAAGCACGAAGGGAAGCCGAGTGCTTCCACCACACCAGAAGTGACGTTATTACAAGATAACACATACCTTGGAGTGCCTTATTGCAATTATACAATGGCACGATGTTATAGAAAACAAAAATAAAATTAAAAATGTTTTTAGTAGATTTTTAGTGAGGCAGTATATCTTTGTTTCTGAAAAAAAATCAATATAATCCTCCAAAAAGTCAACACAGTGATGTTATTGTGTAATATCATAACTGTCTCAGGCACACACTGACCAATCAGAGTCCAAGAAATTTTCTTGTCATTGTATAATTATAATTATGCTTCTTATGGTACAATAGTATTGTATTTGACTTGTTATTTTCAGTAGTTTTATTGTTTAGCTATCTCTTTCTCCCCTCTCCCCAGGATGCATCTGGAAATTAGCTGTTTTCAGTTTAGTATGTCTTTCCTGGTTAAACTTTTAAATAAATAAATAAATAAAACTGAAGTTCAGAAACAAACAGACATGGGTACAGATACCAGTACATTAATATAAGCTGAGCAATACAGTACAGAGGTATGCAGTCCATTCAATTATACAGAAGAGTTGGGCATGCCTGGTTAATCAATCGAGATGTTTCACTGTGGCCAAAGTAAAGCAGCAATGAATTTAGGAAGAACAATTAGATATCACATCACAGGAATACATTATTGCAAGATATTGTGAAGACTTAGAGACCAATTATATCTGCTTTCAAAGGAGATTTGCAGATTGACCTTAACCATTGTGCCACTGGCTCTGGGCCACACTATGCCCAACTATTTTGTAAGGTGCTGGATGGGACTGTGGCCACTTAACTAGGGAAGGCCACCCCTTTCCCATTCCCCCCCAGGGTGCCCAATAGCTTGTGGAAACAGGCAGCTTTCCTGTTTGCATTGAGTTGGAAATGTCCTAATTTCACGCAGAGTATGAGGTTATTCACCCATTATTGAATTGAGGGAGAGTCCTCAGCCAGCCAGTTTTTGAACTGTGGTTTTCTTGGCATTTATTAGGGCCGTGGACCATAGGTAGGTGTCTGACGTTAAGGTTTTCCCTGTTGGGTCTGCTACTAAGAGTAGCTCTAAGGGAGATTTGGGAGGCTGTAACGTAGCACAGTAGACATCACATCATACACTCCCTTCCAAAAGTTGGTTATCATGGGCCAATTCAGGACCATATGTAGGAATGTGTCACCTTCAGCCTTGCATTAAGGGCACTCCTTAGGTTTCTCTGGGTTGGCACTGTCTACATTTATGGGGCCATGCCTGCCTTATATAGAAAGTAATACTGAATTTAACATAACTGATTATAGCTGGAGCATGTGATTAGGTGCCTGACTTCTGCCTCTCGGGTCTTGGGGGTTAATTCTAGGCCAGAGACCTCCTCCCAGTGTTCAATGTCTTCACCCATAAGTAGTGGTATCCCTCACAGAAGTGCTTTACTGTAGATTATAAAATGGGCCTAGGTTTTCCAGGGATCTGATTGGCTATTAGCCATGCATATAAAATGTCTAGTGCATGGCTAATAACAAGTGCAGCAGTAGGTGCCCCATAACATTTGGAGGCATAAGGGAATCACTGCTTCCAGGCTTATAATTCCAAAATAGAATTTTATTTTTAAAAATGCTGCCATTTTATCTGCAGTCTCACTGAGGAAATATTGAAGTAAAATAATGAAACACAAAAGTCCATCATTAACCATACTTGCCCACTTACTGTTGCAAATGTAAGACTAAGGCATATGAAACATTTAAAACATCGTACTTGTTTACTTCTTGCTTCTGCTCTACCACCTATGTAGCTTAGTGAAGATTGCACAGTCTGACCTGCTGCTCTCGGAGTTACCCAAGGTAACAAGTATGGAATGTACAGCCGAAATTGCTTTGACTTTTCTTTTTAAAAAACTGTTCACAACCACCTCACAGGTTCAGTCATTTTCTCATTCTGTATTAAGCTTGGTGGGGGAGGGTGTAGTATGAGAGCACGCTGCTCACTACAGCTTCACACTTGCCACACATACTGGTGGGTGCAGGGGTAGAAATACGACCAGATGCACACCAAATAAGCAGCATGTGATTTTTTTTTCTCTAACTGGAAACTTCTTGAAATCAGTAACACGAGCCACAAGTCCACTGCAGAATTCAATGCTTCCCTCCCTCATGCCCACTCAGTTGTCTCTACTCATCTGTTGGCACTGGGGGACGGGGGGGGGAAGAGACAATTGTGCCATAATCGAAGAATAGCATGCAGTCTACTTACTGTCATTGTCTTTGCTTGTCCCATACCGGCCAGCCTGCTGACCGGTTCTGCCATCAGTCAGGTGCTATTGTTCCACCTCACACTGCATAAAAACCTTTTTTTTTGTATAGAAAAAAAAAACCAAACTTGCCAGCACTCTTTCTTCAGGTGTTCAACAGCCTTCTTATCTCTTGGTTCTGTTCAACATCCCTCCATTGTGTCTGTGCAACATTATAAAAAAATTATTTAAAAAATATATATATATATTATCTCAGTCCTGCTGACTCAAACCTGTAGCCAATGCACTCACTCTACATCCTTGTCAAAACTACAGAACTACAACTATGGAACCCTACTCAGGACAAAAGTCCTAAAGTCAAACAACAATGCATCACTATCATACAGGTGAAAGGACAATTTTGAGTCAGAAATAAGTAAAACATTTAACTTTTTAACATTTTAACTTTTTAATTTCAGTAGTAACATTAATGTGAAATACAGGGTCCCAATTTATAAGCACAATAAGACTCTCTGGGGGTGTGCATTAGACATTTCTAACAAACGGCCAGTGGCTGAAGGCACTCTTCACTATGCCCCTGGAAGTGCATTAGAAATGTCTAATGCACACCCCCTCATGCCTTATTGCTTACTTGATAGTGGTTTAGAGAAGGGCTGTGATTAGTGTGATGCATATAGCGGAGAGGAGTTTGTGTGGTCTAGGCTCTGTGTGAGAATAGTGTTAAGCCTGTGGGCCACCCGCATGTAAGTGAATAGGTCTTCAGGATCCAGTGACCATTCTTCCTGAAGTTGGAGAACTGTAATCTCCTCCCCTCTCCTTACAGTTGACCTAAGTGGGCAAGGCCTCTTTTCTCCCATCTTAGAAGTCCATTGTGGAGTGGAGCAGGGTATTTTAGGCACCCCTTTAGGGTCGCTCTTATAGTGCCATGAATTGATATAGTCCTGGGGAATTTCAGTTGTTCATTGGTTGCTTTCCAGATTCTTAGCACACTGTGTATGCACAGGTTGATCAGTTCAGTGTGTATTTGGAGGACAGGTTTAAATCTGGTGACAACTAGGGCTGGGAGAACTCTGAGAAGTTCTGACCCTTTTTAAATAACGGAAACACAAGAGTGTTCTGATTAGTTCTGATTTTTCATAAAAATTTCAATAAATGTGTTAAAATGCATAACAGGGCATGAGTTCTCTGTAGTATTCAACACAGTTCTTCGATTTCTGTCACTTATCTCTCTCTCTCTCTTAGTTCTCCCAGTGTATCCCACCCTCTCTCTCTTCCTCTCTCTCTCTCTGCTGCTGCTGCTGAGTGTTTTTTAGTGTGAATATTTTTAGGAATCCCTTTTCCCTCTTTACACTGTTCCTTAATTCTATCTTTCAATCTTTCTCTCTCTCTCTGAAACTTGCTTTTTTTCCTTGTGTTGGGCCATCATTTTTTTGTACAGTAACTAAGTAGTGCTGATCACTCAGCTGCAAGAGGCATTCAGAAGTCCAATGCTGCTTTACAGCATTTCTCTCTTGAGATCTCTCTCTCTTGCTGTTTCTATCCTGATCTATTTGTCTCTCTAGTCTTCCACTGTCTGCCTCTATCTATTCTCTCGTATATGCTTTTTGATTCTCCAGCATCCCTCTCTCTCAGTCACATTCTCTCTTTAAAATGTTTAAAATCCCACTTTCTCTTGATCTTGCTTGCTTTCTCAATCCCTGCTTATCTCTCGCTGCCTATCTCTCAACTGATCTCTGCAAGGCAAGCCAGCATGTTGAGCCAGATCACGGGAAGATTCATCGGGAAACGCCAATAGAGAGGAATGGCTCACAACACTTGCGACACTGCAGACCTAGCTATATCCTCAATGAGATCCCCCCCAATGCACAGCCATATGCAGCAGCAAAAAAGTCACATTAGGTGACCTCCTTCAGTTCCCGCCTCCACCTACCCAATCACATAAAGCATTCATGAGAGGTGTGGGAGGTAACGCAGCAGGGAAGTACATAAAAAAGTACTGAAAGTGAAAACCACAGTTCACTAATGGACTGGGAGCCAAACTCTGGCATCTGAGTCTCTATTGATCCAAGTCTGTGAGTGAGTCATGGAATGGGGGGGAGGTCAATTTGTCATGGAACAGTCCACCCACCCCTAACAAGTACTACCACCAAAGCAATCTACACTGATTGTCACCAAGCTTGACCTAAGTAGTCAGTTGTACCAGCCGCTCCACCACTTGTAGCCAATCACTCACACTAGTTGAGCCATAAAGCACTTGTAGCCATTGCCAAAGAGATTAGTGATGGTGAACCATGAAAAGCTGATCATTAAAGGAGAACTGCACTGGACCTGTAAACCATTCCCCTCAGTGGCAGCTGCTTTTTAAGTACTGGTCCCAGTTCTGTTCTTGTTCCCGCTATAGAGGCCTTTTAGTGAATACAGTATCTGTTTCTGATCTACATGCTGATGTTAAGTGCCATTTTAGAACTGTATGATGTAGTTTATGTTCCACACAAACACAGAATTCTATATGTAGCCCATCTCTGGTCCTCAGTTCTGTCTAGGGGTCCCGATGTTATGAAGGGGAAGGGGGGGCACAGACCACAACACTCCCCAGAATCTTTCACTGTAAGGATGGGAAAAGAGATGGCCTTACATGCAGGTGTCTTCTATTCAAGCAGGCCTTCCTTACCCAAGTAGCAGCTCACTGCTATAGCTGGCACTCGAATAGTAGGCGGCCTCTTCTGGAGGGTGGCACCTCCGCTACTCTCTCACATGGGGGGGGGGGTTGGTTTCTCCAAAACAGGATAAATACTGTGAGTGGTTAAGCTCAATTCTTATGTCTTAATTCATTAAACAAATAATCAGTCACCACAACTATCTTCCCAGGAACTAGTAAAACTTTATTCTTAGATGGTGGAAAAATGATTGCTTCCTTTTCCTTTGTGAACATTCTCTTTTTCCACACTTTAACCTATTGAGGGGGAGAGCTTTACTCCTCCCAACACCAGCTGAGCCAGTTAAGGGCCTCTGGGTGATTGCAGCCTAAACCTCCCATGGCTGCTCCTATTAACTACCCATCATGGTTCTCCTGAGCAAAAAAACAGTGCCCACCAACCTTCTTTGCTCTCTGAACTTGTAAAGTCAGACCCAAAACATAGCAGCGGCTCCAATAATTCCCATATTCCTGTTCCCAAAGAGGCACAGCCCTTAATGGATCTGATGGACCTGCCCCAGACATGGGCATGGCAGGTCCCATGGCCTGCCCCAGACATGGGCACGGCAGGCCCTGTAGCGAATCCCAGACTGCACTCCTCTTGCCATAAACTGTTCCCCTGGCAGTGTGCCACATGGGTATGGCCCACCAAAGCTGCCACCTCTGGTGACTCTGCTGCAGTCCTACCACCATTGCAGCAGCCCCACTGCCAAGTTACCCCTTCCAAAACTGGGGTACCAGGACCCCTGCACTGCAGAGGGATTCCTGTGCCTTTCACACTTCTGCTTTCTGCTTTTTGCCTTCCCCTCCACCTGCAGCTGGCGTACCTTATTACTCCCGGACCCACACTACTGCAAGCTCCTGACAACCCTCCCTCAGAGACCAAACCCCACATGTCACACCAACGCTGTCCCCTGCTGACTCATTGGCTGAGGGGAAGGGAGACACCCCCTTGGAACATTGTCCCTACTCCAAACATCGACTCCTACATCTCTTCTGATCTCCGCCACCCCTCCACCGGGGGAACCAGGGTTTACATACTGGCCATCCCACTGCCACCTGGCCACAGTAAGGTGTAAAGGTCTGAAAGCACTCACTAGACATGGGGACACTCAGAAAGGGGGAGGTACAAGCCAGAGACTAGTAAGCCCACCCAGCAAGGGGGGGGCTTACACTCTCCCTCTCCCTTTAAACCATTTCTTCCTGGAAATGGGGCAGCACTGACACCTCCAGAGGCCCTATGCACACAAGTGGGTATGTGTACTCCCAAGCCAGCCCAAAGGTTATACTGGGTATGCCTACCCCCACCCACTTAAACACCTACCTAAACCGCTGTGTGAAACAGGTTTAGTCAAAATGCATTTTATTCTTAAAGCAACATTTACTAAACACTTTGGTCTTAAAATTAGTAAACTTCTTCTTATTTTAGCCAACCTCTCAAGTTAACACTATAACCAACAGGTGAACAGTATAACTTCCCAGATCAAATCTGTAACATTTATTTTTATAAGCTTACTCACCCACTCACGCTCCATTCACTGTCTTAGTCACCCTCCATTTACTCAGATGTAGAGATGTATAGCATTCTCCTCTGTTCAAAAAAAAAAATACTTTGCTTCTGTTTTCTTTTAAGAAAAAAAGGTAACTCTTTAGACTCTCAGGGAACAAACAAGCAATCAAGGTTCAGGTCGTCAGGAACTGAAAATCTTCCCCAGGGCACAGTTCTTTCTGGATTTTTTGAAACAGCATGCAGTTCCAGCAAAATAACTCTTTATCCTCTGATGCAGTCCAGTCAAAAAGACAGCCCTAGCAATCACTTAGCACTCACTGTCATTCTGTTTCAAATAGGGGGCCCACCACCCCGGGGAAATAGTAATCAGGGTCTGGTTTTGTAGTCTCATCTCCTAATGAGTCCTTCAATATGACATAATATTTGACTCTGCATCCAGACAGATCTTGTTCTAATGCAAAATGTTTGAACAGGGTCAGATTGGCCCAGGGGGTGGAGAAACACATCGCTCTGGCCTTCTGGGTGACTTGCTGAATGGGATGCCCTGTCCCTCCAGGCCTCGACTGCAATTTGTTGAGCATCCCCCTAAATACCGAGTCAGATCTCTTCTCCTCTATTATGTCCAACAGATGCTCAGGAACATTGGGATACTCTGCAGTGGGATACTCTGTACAAATTCTTCTCCTGATCCACTGCTTGGCCTGGGACCACTCAGGCAAGTCCCTCACACTGGTGCACTGGGTGGCCCCCAGCTGTAATCACACCTGGGTCCAATACACAGAATTAGCTGGGTCACTTCTCAGACATGGGGTGGTGCCTGTTAGGGTTACAGCAGGCCTGCTAAAAGGAAGAGGGATCATCCTTTGAATGTCATACTCAGCAATCTGATATTGTCTCAATTGTCCTCTTACAGCCAATGGAACAGTCTCCTCCCAGATCTCCTCATCTCTGGGCTCCACCGGTGCTACAGGCTGGGGGTATATGGTGGAGGAGTCTTGCTTTTCATTGGTACCTTGGGAACACTGTCACCAGGCAGAGATCCTACAAGAGACCTCCTGCACCTTGGGGGTGTCCCCTGTTGACTTTTGAAGACCCCTACCTTTCCCTCTGCCATGGGGATAGTCAACAGCTAATGGGGTGGAGGTGGGCAGATGGCTATGCTCCCCCTCATTGCTCTCTAAGGACTCCTCCATGGCCTCAATCTTGACATCAGGAGACTTTGTTTGGTGCTCCGCTGCTGCCTCCTTGCTGGCCTGCACCTCCAGCCTGGCTTCAACTTCGATGTCCAGGCTTCCCTGTGAGGGTAGGAAAGCCGTGTCCTCAGAAGCAGTCATGGGATAATGCCAATGGTACCCATATGGTGTCCCATCAAAAAGTCCCCCTGGCATAGCACTGGAGCAAATAGAGAAAACAGAAAGCTTGATCACTCCCTCTCCATGATATCCACATCTCACGCACCTCTCCTTAGCCTTTCCCTTCCCTGCTTAGTTCCACAGCCAAGTAAGCAGGCATGTGGGAATAGTCGCTTGAGGCTCCTCCTTTGAAGAAAAACCTTTAGCCACGATCTTCTGACTTAAAATGTTCTCTCTCTCTCTGTTGATATCCCACTATGCTCTGAACAGCACCTCTGCTCTCTCTTGTTCTCCTATCACTATGCTGGCAAAATGGCGCCTCCTCACAGCTCCCTTCCAACACTTCCACGGGCTGACCAGTCAGCAATGTCTGCTTGTACCATCTGACACAGTTCCAGACACACAGGCACCAGGAGGGAGAGAGAGAGAGAGAGCCATGTCCACAAGGAGCTTTACTGCCACGCCTGCAGCATACCATAACTGTGCCAGAGAACCAACAGGCCCGGCACCCAGCTAGCCCCCTCTGACCCCCCCACTGCAGTGGAGCCACAGTCTTTTGGGTACAGAAATAAATCTCAGATGAGCCCCCACATCTGTAGCCCACCACTGGTCCTCAATTCTGTCTGGGGGTCCCGATGTTATGAAGGGGGGGCACAGACCAGAACGCTCCCTGGAATCTTTCACAGTAAGGATGGGAAATGAGCTGACCTTACCTGCTGGTGTCTTCTATTCAAGTAGGCCTCCCTTACCCAAGTAACGGCTCACTGCTAAAGCTGTCACTCAAACAGTAGGTAGCCTCTTCTGGAGTGTGGCACCTCTGCTACTCTCTCACATGGTGTGGGGGGGAGATCGGTTTCTCCAAAACAGGATAAATACTGTGAGTGGTTAAGCTCAATTCATTATGTCTTAATTCATTAATGAAGATGGCGGTCGCGCTGGACTAGCCCCTGGTTCTGTGTTCTGTTGCCCGGTTTTCATTCATTCAGTTTAAATTTATTTCAATGCATATATTTTATCGTATAGTTTTTTTTTACTAGAATTTAGTTATTTACTCACTCGAGTCATTTGTTTGCTCAAGTTGCGGCGCCCATTCATTGGCATTTGGCCAGGGGATCAGCTGTTTCTTTGGAGCGGCTGCAGTACCAACGATTTGGTGCACCTCTCGTTAGTTCGGAAGTCAGCCTACGGCCTGGGAAGTGGAGGGTGGACTTGTTTCCTCAAGGTTATTGATCCCCAATTTTGAGGGATCAATTTTTCATGGTGACTGCCTTTCTTTTTTGATGAACTTGGCCCTGACTCAATGACATTTTAACTTCTGAGCTATTGAATTTAAGGCGCTATGTTTAGTGCTTATGGCTGCGACTTTTGGATCTATTAGCCTCTACTTCGATCAAATGGATATACCTTCCTTTGATGGATAAAGAAGGATTGGTCTGTGATTGCTGTACGCTGAATCAACATTGAAGTTGGCAGAAGGGATTGCCTGTGGTGACTTGGAGAATTGTTAGTGGGGGGCCTGGTTCATTGATCAGAGCCCCTATTTTCTTTGCAATTCTACAGGGCTCAAATAGTGGTTTGTTTGTGTGGTGTCTCAGTCCCCCCCCTTAGTTCTGCCTGGGTAATCTTGGGTGCCAACTGGGACTGAGCGGGAACTGTCTTACTTCTTCCCAGGGAGCTGGGGTTTAGTGGGGAGTTCTTAATTTATCCCTGGGTTGGCCCTTTTGGTGCGGCCTAGGGGTATTTGTAGCTGCAGGTCCTGGGGGGGCAAAATTGGACCTGATAAGGTGGATCGGGAGGTGTGGGAAGTGGAGCCCCCACTCTCCACTGGCCTAGTTTGCACCTGTTTTTGGCTTTCCCTGAAGATTTTTTGGCTCACTTTGGAGACTTATTGTGACTGTGGATCCTGTATACTGGAAAAGCACCTACCTGAAGCTGACAGAATTATTGCCGCTCTAGGTCATTGACTAAATATTTGGTTTTACCTCCGATGGATTATATTGGATTATTTTGACTCCTCCTACCATTTGATGACTTTTTTCCCTGATCTTATTTGTTCTGGTTTCCTGGTTGTGAAAGAACCAGGGTGCCTATATTTTTATTTTATTTTTTGATTTTTGTTTATCCTGTGAGAGGGGATTGTTTTATTATTTGTTTGTTATTTTCCCCTCCTGGGCTGTGAGAGGGCTGTGGGAGAGGGAGAATTTTCTTTGTGTGTTTTTTCCTTTCCGTGAGAGGGGATCGTTTGTATTATTTTATTGTTAATTTTTTCTTTTGGGGTTAAAGTCATCTTATAGTGGGAGGGGTAGTTTATATGTTTTATTGGGGTAAGGACTGTTGTTTAAATTATTTTAGGAGCTTTAGGAGAAAAAATTTATTTAGACTGTTAGAGACTTTTTCTGAGGAGTTTTGTCTGAAGGGAAATAGACAATTTGTTTTATTTTGTGTTAGAAATGGGAAGTGGGTCTGCGTCTAAGATAAATAACCTTGCAGTATTGATAGTATTGATCAAATTTATCGATCGATTAATATTTGTTTTTAATATTTCGCAGCATGTGCTGGGATCGGGTCTCCGTGGTCAGGTGCTATTCCCCCTCTATGCTGAGGGACCTGCGCCCCTTCGATATTCCTCCGTTGCAACCGAGGTATATAGGCGTTGTACGTCCCGGGATCGCACAGCGGAGGTGGAGGGGGGTTCCTCTGCTGCGAGGGGGGTAGCAGAGTGGGTGGATAAGGGTCATGGGGTCTAGGAGATGCCCTGGGGCGAAATGGGTCCAAGATAGGGGAGTGCGATACCTGGTTCCCATACCCAAGGGTTCCATTGAGAGTGGGCAAGTGGCCCGCTCCTCCAGGGCCTTTCATCCTACCAGGGCAGTGTTATGCAATGCCAGGTCTATAAAAAACAAGACAGCAATTATTGCTGATCTTGTTGAGTCATCTGACCTGACTTGCATTACCGAGACCTGGCTGGACGAAAATGCTGGTCCCATATTGAAATCAGCTGTTCCAGTCGGGTACTCGGTAATACATCGCCCGAGATTGGATCGAAGGGGTAGGGGGGTTGCTATTTGTTTTAAATCGAAGTTGGGTCTTGTGGAGGTTCCAGTGGTGGCCCCTAGATCCTTCGAGTATATCATGGGAGCAGGTGTGGGCAGCAGAATCTTACTCGTCTACCGTCCACCCGATGATGAGAAAGTTTTTCTGCAGGAAGTTGCAGACTTCATTGTTGACCTGGTGTTGGAGCCCTCCAGGTGGTTGGTCCTGGGGGACTTCAATGCATGGGTCGATGATGAACTCTCGCATTTTGGTCAAAACTTCCTCCAATTAATGATTTTGTTGGGCTTTACACAGGTTGTTACCGCTGCTACCCATATTCAGGGTCACGCTCTGGATCTGGTGTTCACCCTGGGGATGGAGATCATGGAACTGGTAGTGGAACCAGTTGGGTGGTCTGACCATTACTCCATAAAATTCAATTTCGTGACCCCCCCCTTGTGAGACCTACCCCTTTGGAGATGGTCTGGTACCGCCCTTTGAGGAGAATTACCCTTGAGGGTCTGATGGCGGTGCTGGACCTTTCGATTTGGCCTATGGAGTGCGTGGAACCAGATGACTTAGTGGTGCTGAGGGCACTGGATTCCATTGCGCCTGTCCGTGTTCACCCCTCTCCCTTCGCCCTCGGCCCCTCTGGTTTGATGGGACATTGAGGGAGTTGAGGAGAAAGGGTCGAAGATTGGAGCGCTGTTGGCGGAAATCCAGCCTGGAAGGTGACAGACTTAGATTGATGGCCCATTATGTGGACTATCAATCAGAAATCTCCCGTAAGAAGGCAGAGTTCCTGTCCCGGGAGATAGCTGCTTCAAGAAATCCACCAGCTCACCTCTTCTGGACCGTGGACAGACTGTGCAATCCAGCCTGTCTGTGGGGTAGGAGAGCCTTTTCACAAATAAAGTGTGATGAGTTTGCTAGGTTCTTTGAGGATAAGGTGTCATCGATCAGGTCGGAGATCCGTGGTATGCGTTCTAATGAGCGTGGCAGTGATCGATGTGGGATTGCAGGCCCTCGGTCTGTCTGGACAGATTTTGACCAGCCAGTGTGATCATGGATATCATGAAGATTGTCCAGGGCTTGTGACCGACTTGCTGTAGTTTGGATCCTGGTCCTACTTGCTGCCTTGTGGGGTGCATGGATGTGATTGGACCAGTCCTTGCCGAGATAGTCTGGTGCTCTTTGGATCAAGGGGTGTTTCTAGAGTCTTTGAAAGAGGGTATTGTGACACCCCTGTTAAAGAAGCCTTCCCTTGACCCAGACTGTCTCGCTAACTACAGACGGATCTCTAACCTGCCCTTTTTGGGCAAGGTTATTGAGAAGGTAGTCGCGTTGCAGCTCGATGATTTTATTACCACCCATGAGGTCTATGAACCTCTCCAGTCCAGTTTCAGGAAGAGGCATAGTACCGAGATGGCGTTGGTTCAGGTACTTAATGATCTCCTAATAGCGAGAGATCGGAGGAGCCGTTCGATCTTGGTCCGCCTTGATCTCTCTGCAGCATTTGACACCGTGGACCATGGGATGTTGCTGGATTGCCTGCGGCTGTGCTGTGGACTGTCGGGGACAGTCCTTAGATGGTTCTACTCTTTCCTCACAGGCAGAAGTCAGAGGGTAGTCTCAGGAATTTTTTCTTCTGCTCCCTTTGCTCTGTCCTGTGGGGTGCCACAGGGTTCTGTGCTTTCCTCCCTGTTGTTCACGGTGTATATGCTGCCGTTGGGAGACACTATAAGGCTTTATGGGCTGAGTTTTCACTGCTATGCAGATGACACTCAGCTCTATATGTCCTTTGTACCTGAACAGAATGACGCCTTATCAGTCTTTAATAACTGCCTTGCTGAAATTCGGGACTGGATGAGTGCAAACTGGTTGAAATTAAATCCGGATAAGACTGAGGTGTTGGTTGTGGACCCGGGCCATCGTGTAGAGAAGTTGACTCCTGGGTCCCCCTCTGGCCTTGTATTAAGAGGTAACCAGTTGAGACCTTCCGAACAGGTGCGAAATCTGGGTGTAATTCTTGACAGCGAGTTAACGTTGAAGGCACAGGTATCTACTGCTGTCAAGTCTTCCTTTTACCATCGAGAAATATCGCCCGGATAAAACACCTTGTTCCACATGATGACCTTCCTGTGTTGGTCCACGCCTTTGTTTCCTCACGTCTTGATTACTGTAATGCTCTATATCTAGGGTTGCCGGGGTGGATCTCCGTCGCCTGCAGCTGGTGCAAAGCGCTGCAGCCGGGTTGTTGACTGGGCTGCCGAGAACTTGCCATATTACTCCTGTGCTGCGCGAACTGCACTGGCTGCCGGTGCGGTGGAGAATCACCTTCAAGGTCGCGTTGCTGACCTATAAGACCCTACACGGTCAGGGACAGGGCTACTTGGAAGATCTCCTTTGACCTTACCGCCCTCTCCGCCCACTCTGCTCCGCTGTCGAGGGATTGCTAGAGATTCCCAGGGTTCGCCTTTAGTCATCTGGGGCCAGAGCTTTTTCTTTTATGGCCCCAACCCTGTGGAATTCTCTACCTCGTCAGATTAGAGAGTGCCTGTCCACAGAATCATTTAAGGTGTCCCTGAAGAGTTATTTATTCGAATTAGCTTTTGGATATGTTTACTGCTGCTTTTTATTGTTTTTATGTCATTATTTATTATGTAAGATGTTGTTTTGTACTTGCGTTTGATATGCTGGAAAGCGCATTATAAATAAAATTTGATTTGATTTGATTTGATTAAACAAATAATCAGTCACCACAACTATCTTCCCAGGAACCAGTAAAACTTTATTCCTGGATGGTGGAAAAATTATTGCGTCCAAAGAAAATTTATATTAGTTAACTAGGAGCAGCTTCATGGGGCTAAGAGATGAACATCCAGTACAACGGCTCTTTCAGGATACAATAGATCAGCACAGCAGCTAAGATTTTGTCACACAGGCCTAGCGGTTAGACCAATCTGGCTCCACTAGTTTTTGTTTTCCCTTGGGCAGAGATCTCACTTAACCAGAAACAGCTCTTCCTTTATGAACTTTCCCTTTTTCCACACTTCAACTTCCTGAGGGGGAGTGCCTTACTCCTCCCAGCACCAGCTGAGCCATTTAAGGACCTCGGGGCAATTGCAGACTAAGCATCTCATGGCTGCTCCCATTCTACCCATCAGGGTTATCCTGAGCCAAAAAACACTGCCCACTTACCTCCTTTGCTCTCCAGACCTGTAAAGTCAGCCCCAAAGCATAATGGTGACTCCAATGCTTCCCAAATTCCTGTTCCCAAAGAGTCATGGCCCTTAATGTGTCTGACAGACCTGCCCCAGACATGGGCATAGCAGGTCCCAGGGCCTGCCCCAGACACAGGCACGACAGGCCTTATAGCGAATCCCAGGCCACACTCCCCTTGCCATAAACTGTTCCCCCTGGTAGCATGCCACAAGGGTATGGCCCACCGAAGTTGCCACCTCTGGTGACCCTACTGCAGTCCTGCCACCACTGCAGCAGACCCACTGCCAGGTTACCCCTTCCAAAACAGGGGTACTAGGACCCCTGTGCTGCAGAGGGATTCCAGAGCCTTTCACACTTCTGCTTTCTGCCTTCCCCTCCACCTGCAGCTGATGTACCTTATTGCTCCTGGACCCACACAACCGCAAGCTCCAGCCAACCCTCCCTTGGAGACCAAACCCCCACGGTGCACCAACACTGCCCCCTGCTGACTTCTGGTCTGAGGGGAGTGGGGACCCTCCTCAGGACACTGTCCCTACTCCAACTGCTGACTCCTACATCTCTCCAGATCTCCCCCTGCCCCCGAGGGAACTAGGATTTAAATACTGGCCATCCTACTGCCCCCTGGCGGCAGTAAGGGGTAAAGACCTGAAAGGACTCACTAGACATGGGGGCACCCAGAGAGGGGGAGGTACAAGCCAGAGGCTAGTAAGCCCACCCCATGAGGGGGTGCTTACATATAGTAAAACATGAATGTGTTGTGGTCTAGTGGTAGGTTGTGTGCTGTAGTAGTCCAATTATAGTAAAAGGGTGACTAGAGTAACAGTGTTATGATGACCCAGGTAAACTGCACACTAATTACCAACACCAGTGTCGCTCCCAGCAGATGGAATGGCCATAGGACACGTCAGATTCTATATGGGTGGATGGTATCACCTGACAAAGAGAGGCGGGAGTTGTGAATGAGGTTCATATGCTTCACTGTATTTATTAATAACCAGGGGAAAGGAAGACATGGTCACAGGGACAAGGGGAAACTTAGCTCTATAAGAGGAAGACTCTAAAACTGTAAATTCTGATACTGTAACTCTAAAGCTATACAAGCTTCTTAAACTGTAAAGGTACTCTAGATACTGTATGGTTAACTCTACCCCAACTCTGATGTGCACCTCTACCCAAATGACTACCCCTGGAGTACCCCAGACACAGGAACTATTACAGTATGCTTGTTTTGTGGGCTGAAGGTGACAAGCAACTAGAACTTACAAGCAATTGGGGAGACACCAGTTTTCCAAGCTGCAAGAATCCTGCTACTCATCTTCTCGTCTCTAGTTTCTTTAATTCCAAGGTTCTGCTGTGCCATCTACCCCAGAGCTATAGTCCCAGTGCCATCGAGACTGTATGCAGAATTATACATAACTGCAGGAATTGTTGTGTACCAGGGAGATGTAAATAGTTTGTCTTAAGTTTATGCCCAATGGTGTAGTAACCTTCTGCAGTAGTAAATGGATGTACAGAAAGTTTTTCATAGAATTAAAGTGGGCACGCAAACGCCGGCTGACCAGCTGCACCACAGGCCTGCAATGTGTAAGCAGTAGGTAACCAGCTAGGACTTTTAGGGGTCAAAAACTGGTAACAGTTGGGGTTTGTGAAAATGTAAAAACCTGCAGCAGATAGTTAGTCAGACGGCTGGTGGTTGAAAACCCTGAAATGTGTTTTGGATTTAAAGGGAAAATGATTGTGCTAAGCTCTAATCACTAAATGTAAATTGTCAACTGAAAAAAGATTTGTTTAACTGTTACTCCAGTCACCCATTTTTAACCCTCTCCATGTAAATAACATGTGGTTTAACTGTTTTGGAAAAAATCTGACTTGTGAGCATATGATTAGCTCAAGTTATTAATTCAAAGTGTAAAAACAAATTGGGGGTTTGGTTTGTGTAATCCATGTGTTGGGGTGACTGAATGGGGAGGAGGATTGGTATAGCATCCCAGGGAGTTGTACTGTTGAAAATCTGACCCACGTAAAATGGACTCTTGGTGGAGGCACCACGCTATTTTAATTTCTATCTTGGGAAAGAGCCACCAGTAGCAGCAAAATGGGAACCCAGGCCTCTCAACCTTGGTCTGGCCAGCAAGGCAAGGGTAGTAGCCCTCTCGATACATGGCACCAGAGCTACATAAACAAGCATTCTGTCAATGTTTAATGTTTCCTTGCATAGTTTATGTGGCACAGGTGTATTGTGTTAGTTGAACTTCTGTTGGGAGGAAAAGTCTGCCTGAACTATGTTTTGACAAGCTGTCATATTTTGGACAGTATTTGAATACAGAAGCTCGGGTAATAAGAAGGCTATGTTGAAAATGTGGGGTGCAAATATTTAAAATTTCCATAGTTATGAGCATGTGTACTGAAATTGCAATAAATGGGCATAACTGTAATTTTGTCGTATTTTGACCCCAAACATTGAACATAGTCTTCTTATCACCCCACCTCATGAACCCTGTAGGTGAACATTTTCAAATCTGTGGGAAAATGGCATTCCGCGTCACAGGTGGGAAAACACATTTTGGGCAGGATGTGAAAAATGACAGCTGTATTGTTCATGAGGTGGTGTGATAAAATGGCTATACTGAAAATTTGGAGTGAAAATATTGAAAATGACCAAAGTTACATGAGTGCGTAGAAAATTCTAAATGACTGCATGTAACTTGGCTATTTTTTGGAGTTTTTTCACCAAATTTTCAACATGGCCTTTTTGGGACCCCACCTCATGAAAAGTGCCACTGTCATTTCGTTCACTTGTCCTGAAAGGTGATTTTGCACAGGGACCGTACCATTCTGTGCCACAGGTGTGAAAACACACTTCAGGCAGGATGTGAAAAATGATAGCTATACTGTTTGTGAGGAGATGTGAAAAAATGGCAATGTTGAAAATCTGGAGTGAAAATATAAAAAAATGGTGAAGTTATGAATGTGTGTAGAAACTGCACAAAGCAAGCTCATAATGCAGTCATTCTGGGGATTTTTTGCACCAACTTTTCAACATTGTGTTTTTGGGACCTGTCCTCATGAGCACTGGCACTGTAATTTCGTAAATCGGTCTCGAAAGTTGATTCTGCGCAGTGACCGCAAAATCACCTTTCTGGACTGAATAATGAAATAACAGTGCCAGTGTTCATGAGGTGGGGTCCCAAGAACCTCATGTTGAAGATTTGGGGCCAAAATTCCTAAAAATGGCTGAGATATCAACATAAGTTGAAAACCCATTGACAGCCATTGTGCAGGCTTGCTTGCCTTGATTCCTCAGTTTGCAGTTTGGCTTTGAAGAGTGCAGATGTGTCCCGGTCCAGAGAAGATTGCAGCTGCCAACCTCCGGAGGTAAGTATGAGGTAAGGGAGGGATACGGGGATGTGGGTGCACAGAGGGAGGGTTGGGATGGGGAAGGGGATGGGGAAGATGATGAGGGACTGTTTTCTATTTTACAGGCTTAAACAAAAAAGACATTGGGGGACAGTTTTCCTTTTTTTTAAAGGGCATAAAACATGTTTATTTTGGGACACTGGGGGTAGACAATGCCAACACAGGGACTGGGTACCTCTATGTTGGCACAGGATGAGGAACAGAGGGACTGGGGTGGACTGAGCGCAGAGGGAGGGAACAGGAGGGGTTATTGTACTGCCGGGATGGGGAACAAAGGAAGCAGGGCAGACTGCATGCAGAGGGAGGGAGCGTGAGGGGTTATTTTGCTACTGGGATGGGAACAGAGGGAGTGGGGCAGACTGCACACAGAGGGAGGGAGTGGGAAGGGTTATTGTGCTGCTGGAAAGGGAACTGAGGGAGGGGGTAGACTGCACGCAGAGGGAGGGGTTATTGTGCTGCCAGGATGGGAACAGAGGGAGCGGGGTGGGCTGCACACAGAGGGAAGGAATGGGAGGGGTTACTGTGCTGCTGAGATGGGGAACAAAGGGTTGGGCCGACAGCACTATGCAAATGAAACAAATGATGTGCTCTTACTGGAGCGCTTCATTTCTTTCAACTAGAGAACAGCTTCCAGCTGTGAAATTCAGACTAGTGTCACAGTCTGGTTGTGTTCTCATTGGTCTGTGAGGGATGAGTCCACTGTAGAGTGCTCTGCATTGGACTCATCCCTGAAACACCTCTCAATTGTTGTTCTTCCACAAGATGTTTCTTGCGCATGCGCAAGGATACATAAAAACAACTTCTTTTTAACTGGTGCTCAGCCCTGCCCCATGACTGTCAGTCTGCCTCCACTTCACGTCTGTTCCATCAGCTCAGCTTCAACTCTCCCCCCCCCAAATGTAGAAATGCCCTGGCTCCTTATGCAACAGAATGCATTCCCAGATGGAAATGTGGAAATGCAGGACTGCTGCACTCTTGAATCATGCCAACAGTGGAGGCAGGAGGTGGAGAAAGTGATAAGGTAAGCATCCAGTCCCTGACTCTTTAATCCTGGCTGCAATTTTGTGATGCTCTCATTAAAGGATTCCTGGAGAAACCTGGAAACATGGGTTTGAATCCCACAGCTACTATTTGCATACTGTATGACCCTGAGCAAGTCACTTAACTTCCTACTGCAGCCAGGACATGAAAATGAGTTTCAGCTCAATGCATCTTTCCTGGACAAAAATTGTAAAATTGTAAAATAAAGTTGAATGAACCAGAATTCTGCAGCTGAGCTCTTATTTATCTGGGTCCTGGAGTGAGGGCTGGAGGGCTGGATGGGGGGGGGGGGTTCTGATTTAAATAAGAACTGTGTGCACACCCCTAGTGACAACACCCCTCTTCTGAGATTTTCCTCTACTTCCTCCTCTTCTAGCAGCATCCACACTGGAAGAACTGAATGCACTTCAATGGGGAGAAAGGCTAGTTGTGGGGCTCAGAAATAATGCTTAAAGTATGGCAACATCCCTTCCCTCGCTGGTAAGGAGCTGTAGTACAGTGGATTCCACTTAAGTGCACACCTGTTTTGCAACAGCAAAATGTGCACTTAAGCGGAATATGCCTTTAACCGAAATTGTTGATTTTGTTCCATTCTGAACAGTGCTATATTGCTGAAAAAAACAGAACAGCATGTACATTATTTCTACATAATTTCTACATGATAAGATCGTGATGAGATCAAGAAGCAAGACAGTGCTGTACTGTATTTGATATTTGAGCAATTTTATTTATTTATTTAAAATGAAAAAAGGGGGAAACATTTAATTCACATTTTAAGATCCCTGGAGATCTGAGAGCAATTACAGTTGAAAATAATTTGTAATTTTGCTCTGTTTGGTGTTCTCTACGGCTAGCTTGTGCAGGTAGTGCTCGAATTTGAACAGAGCAGTTAGGTCCCACTTTTCTCTAGCACAAACAAAGAAGCTAACTTTATGCATGGCTACAAGCACTTCTGACATGGTGACAAGTAGCGGGGGGGGGTCATCTTCATCATCTGCGTCGGCATGCACACCAAGCACATCACTGCATATTTCAGCACCATCAATTGGGCCATCGGTGGGTACAGAATCATCCATGTCCCTGAAATTTGTGAACTCTGTGGGGTTCATGCTGGGAGGTAGCCTTGGAAGAGTAAGGAGTGGGTCCTCAGTTTCTCTGACTGTCTCAACTACAGCTGCAGCGGCATCATTGGTGGGCATGAATCCTGCCTTCCTGTAACAATTTTCAATCGTGTCTCTTCACATTTCGCCATGCAAAATCTAGCATCTGGACTGCATCAAGGACTGTAATTTCTTTCATCAGGGCACTAACACTCCCTTGTGGTCCCTCATCTAGGCAGAGAAGTACTTTCTCAATGACCTGTAAAAAAAAAAAGCATTGTTTTAGTGAATTGGCTATGGAATGGTCATGTTAGGTATGCTTAATTAGAGGACATTACTGTACATACCTGGCTATGATAAAGATGCCTTACATTCCTGATTATGCCCATGTCCATCAGCTGTTTCAGAGCTGTCATGTTGGGAGGGATAAAAATCAATCTTATGTTGGCGACTGTAACATTAGGATGTGCAGAGCAGTTATCCAAAATGAGGGCAACTTTTAGCCGCTTACAGCGCATCTGTGCGTTCACCTTTTTCAGCAAGGTGGTAAAAATTTCACTCGTCATCCAAGCGTTTAACCAGGTGTTGGCAGACCGTGTGTCCGAATCTTTTTTTCCCCCATGACATCATTTGAAAACGATACCATGTCTGTCCTTCCACCTGCTTAGCCATCCACTGGTGGGGTTAAATGCAATGCCCATATTATCGGCCAAGTGTTTAGCCTTACTCAACAGAATTGGACCATTTACAGGTGCATCTGCAGTTCGTGTAGCAGAAAACCATCTTAGTAAAGCTGCCTCTACTTCCTCGCTCTTGCCCACTCTACAGCACTTACGGCACTTGTTTTCTGCCTTCTCCCACTCAGCAAACAGTTGATCTTTTGCCTTTACTATCCTGCATACTGTTGATAGGTCAATGCCAAATTCTGAAGACACCTCTGACCTTTTTACTCTGGGAGTCTCTATATGTTGTAACACTTCGATTTTCTGACCCAAAGTTAATGTGATTCTCTTTTGGTCCATTGCAAGAAACTGCTGCTGCTACAAAAGTGCTGCTAAACTGATAAGTTGCTCTGCATTGTTCTTAAACAATGGTAGAGTACCTCAATTAACACCTCCTGTACTAATCCAGAACTTAATTAACACATTTAATTGAAGACTGCAGCCAAGGAATATTGCATTTAGCTGAAAACTGCAGTTAACCAGATTGCTTTAAAGTGGAATTATTAACACAGCATAAGATACAAAAAAAAAGGGGAAACTAAAAAAGTGTGATTATAAACGAAAATTGCATTAAACTGAATTGCTTATAAGTGGAATGCACTGTATTGCTCTGCTAATGCATACATTTTTACTTTTCCAGATGAATTTATGTATAATAGCATTTAGCTGTTTGAAAATCCTGTCTGGGATGTGGAACGGGATAGACTGACAGGTAAAGACACTTGGGCAACACTAGCATTTTTACTGACTTGGCCCTAACTATCGTAGACAATGGCAAGTGCATTCATCTATTGCAGTCCTCCATCAACAGGGAGCTGTAGTTTGTTGACTCAGGAGGTTTAGTCTAGTTGGTATAGTGACTCCTAAATATTTTATCATATTGACCATTATGAACCCAATTGGACTGTGGCTTATACATTTCCTGTGTAGTCTACCTCGTGGCATTATCTTGCCTTTAGACCAGTTTATCTTATGGCCTGACAGGGCTTCATAGTCTTTCAAGACCTCTTGGACATATTGTAGACCTTCCACAGGGTTTTGCAGGTACAGAAAGAGATCATCCACAAAAAGTGCTACCTTGTGCTCTCCCACCCATGCTCAGCAGTCTCCAGGTGGTTACGGATTACAGCAACTAGGGGCTTCAGTGACAGAACATACAGGAGAGAGAAGAGTGGGCAGCCCTGCTTGTACCTCTTTCCAGCTGGAAGACTGGTGTCAGCTTGACATTTCTCATTATTTGAGCCATAAGGGCATTGTATACAGCTTTAATCCAGCCAATCAGCTGGTCCCCAAGCCCAAAAGCCCCAAGTGTGTGAAATATATACTCCCCATACCATGTGGTCGAACACTTTCTCAGCATCCAAGGAAAGGATCGTTGCTCCACGAGTGTCAGGCCATTTGGACCATCAATGGATGATGATAATAAGGGTGCGGTGAATGTTATGTTTGTCCTGCCTCTCCTGGACATACCCTTCCTGGTCTGGATGAATGCAAGATGCAAGGATACTTTCTAAGTGGGTCACAATGAGTTTTGCCATAATTTTGTGGTCCACTGTTAATAGGGAAATCGGCTGGTAGGATGCAGAGTGTTGGATCCTTGCCCTGTTTTGGGAGTACTGTGATGGTTGCTGACCACATGGAGAGAGGCAGCCTGCTAGTAGCCAGGCACTCAGTATACATGTCAATTAAAGGGTCACAGGTCAGATGAGGAAAAATTTTAAAAAGTCAATTGGTAGGCCATCTGACCCTGGAGTCTTCTCACCTCTCAGCCATCTAATCACCTACTGCACTTCTTTGATACTTATAGTCCCGTCAAGGGCCTCTGCATCAGATGCTGCAACAGGCTGCACTTTGGCTAAGTTAAAGGAAGTAGTCAGCTGGGCCTGAGTTAGTGTCACCACGGAGGAGTACAACACAGGCACCTAGCTTCACCTGAGCTCTTTTCTTCTAGGTTGCTTGAAAGGACAGAGCAAAGAACCTTACCAGAACAAGGAAAAGGATTAAGGCTTCTTTTGGCTAGGCAGATTTACTGTGTGTTATTATTTTTATTTTGTACTCACAAGGATTGTTACTGTTTGTTGCTAACATGTTATTGCTTTATTTTTCTCTGATTCAAACTGTTGTTGCTGGGTATACCTTCTGCTGCATTATTACAGGGTCTGCTTACAGGTGTGTGCTTACAGATTATTGCTGTAATCTTCTGATTCAAATTGCATTTTGCAAGGTATATCTTCTGTTACTGCTTTATTTTTCTCTGTAGCAAAGTGTTTCTACAGGGTATATCTTCTGTGAAATTATTACAGGTGGTACTTTACAGGTTTTACAGTTTTATGTATCATTAGGATAAGCTTTCAGGACTACTGCATTTGTTGCTGGCTGATTGTTTCTGCTCTTACCTCCTTGTTTCTTTAGTCCGTGGTTTCTTCTTTTTCAGCAGGGGAAGGGCCCAGCCACCCACCCCCATCCCCAACCACCACACACTACACTCCTTTTATAGGGTCATGACATTTCCTGTAGCAAAGCAGGAAGGGGCGGATCAGAGGGGTTTCCACACAGTGACCTCACGTACAGGGATACAAGTAATTTAACTTACTATAACAAGCTATACAAAAACAAACTAAAAAAAAAACACAAAATCAAACTTTTTACTTTCATTTTCCTCCTTCTAATTACTCTGACCAGGTTATAAACTCAGCAACTTATCTGGAATGGATATTATTAACTACAGGTACTGTGGGACACTTTTCAAAAGGACAGTTTTACAGGATTTAGGACACTGTCCTACATACTGGGCCACTGGAGATCTAAGGGCTGAGCTCCAGGCAGCATGGGCAGAGATTGCGCATCTCAAATCACATATTCAGGAGGAAATATATTATGAGAACCACCTGCCATTTCCCCAATATCCAACAGAAGAACTTTGACTGCAGAAAGTAGTTGGTCTGGGAGGTTGGCAGGTGGTTAGGAGGGGCAAATCGGGTGCCCCATCACTCAATGCTCTCCAACATATCACCTCCACAAACCATATAAAAGCTACAAACAGGTATCTGCCTCTATCTCTGAAATCAAACAAAGGGGAAGGGAACACTGCAGAAAAGAACACTGCAGCACAGGAGCTAGCACAATAAACCTTGCCCAAAACAGGAACCAAAACAAAAAAAGTGAAAAGGAAATCCAAAAAACTTCTGATCATAGGAGACTCCATGATTCGGAGAGCTGATACCTATCTCCAGCTAGGGGTAATGGTCAGATGTCTCCCAGGTACATCAGCATGGAAAGACACCGACCGCATTGCTAAAACTGTACAGGAAGCAGGAGAAAACATTGATGTCCTGGTACACATAGGGACTAACAATCTCACCAGCCGGTCAGTTGTGGAGACCAAGGAACACCTGACCAGGCTGGATGACAAACTAGCATCCATTTCATCCGGCATCTCCTTCTCTGAGATCCTGCCAGTCTGAGAGAGGGGGACAGATGGATGGAAAGTCATAGAAGGGGAGATAGGGGAGCTAAACATGTGGCTCAAGGGCTGGTGCCAGGAAAAAGGACACAAATTTGTAGGAAACTGGCAACGGTTTTGGGAGCGAAAGTTCTTTAAATTTGATGGACTGCATCTGACTAAGGAGGGAGTCAGTGCATTGGGGCAGAAGTTTTGACATCTTTGCAGAATATTTAAACTAGCAAATGGGGAGAGGCATGTAGCACCCAATACATCGAATGGGAAGAACACCCTTCCCCCCTCAGCTAGTGGTCAAACAGGAGTTCAGCATGTTTGTAGTTCATTTGCATCACAAGGTAAGGAAAAAGGTCTGGCTTCCCATACGACGCACAGGAGAAATGCCAGACCTCACCCAACAACTAACACACTGACATCTGGCCAATAGAAAATCATGTACACAAATGCTCGCAGTCTGGGAAACAAGATCCCAGACCTGCAGGCAATGATGACAGAAGCTAAACTGGACTTAGTAGTCATTAGCAAGACATGGATTACCAGTAACCACACTTGGGAGACTTCAGTACCTGGCTATGTACTGTTCAGAAGAGACCAAGGTGCAAAATTGGGGGGGGGGGTGGAGTGGCCCTTTATGTCAATGAAAATATCAAAGCTACAGAAATTCAGAATACATATAAGGAGCCAGAAGAACTGTGGGTCACCTTGGAACCAGGAAATGGGACAGCCATATGAACTGAGGTTGTCTACAGGCCTCCAGACCAGGAGGAGGAGAACATAGATACATTACTGTTAGAAGATATACAAAACATGATAGCTAAAGGGGAGCTTCTGATAATGGGAAACTTCAACATGCCAGATACAGATTGGTCAATACCAGCAGGAACATCTGCCAGAACTAGACACATAGTGGATTCCCTGCAGGGGGAGGGCCTCAAACAACTGGTACAACAACCCACAAGAGACAGGACTGTCCTAGATCTAGTACTGACTAACGGGGATAAGATCACAGATCTCCAGGTAGAAGGTCAGCTGGGGGCCAGTGACCATCACATGGTATGGTTCAGTTTGGTCACTAGAACTAAATCATCCCATTCCAAGGCAAAAATATGGGACTTCAGAGGAGCTGACCTTGATAAGATGGCCAACAGAGTTAAGCTAGCCTTGACAAAAAGAAATACAGGTGAGGGAGTACAGGCAAACTGGGCAAGCATTGAGGATGCAATACTTGAAGCAACATCCCATTGTGTTAGAAAGAAAAGGAAGTGCAACATAAGAAGGAAATCACTTCGGTTCTCAAAAACCGTAGCAGAAAAGGTCAGAGCCAAAAGGCTGGCCTTCAGGAAATATAAGGGAACGCAGTGGGATGAAGATAGAGAGGCATGCCAAACTTCCCTAAGGGAAGCAGGGAAGGCAGTAAGGCAGGCAAAGGCCCAAACTGAGGAAACACTAGCACGAACAGTAAAAGAAGATGACAAAACTTTCTATAGATACATTAGTGAAAGGAGAAAGTCAAGAGGGGGTATTGCTAAGATTAAAGGGGATAAGAGGGCATGTGAGGAGGAGGAGGACCATGTAAGAGCATCTATCCTAAATAGATACTTCTGCTCAGTATTTACTGAAGAGAAGGTAGGGAAAGGCCCACAACTCGGTACCATGGACACAGGGGGGAGGGAGGTGTGCACTAGTCCCTTCACAAAAGAAAGGGTCCTACAAGAGCTCGATAAGCTCAGGGTGGACAAGGCAATGGGACCTGATGGCATACATCCCAGAGTATTAAAGGAGCTAAGGGTGGAACTAGCAGAGCCATTATCAGAACTGTTTAGTGAGTCTCTGAGCACAGGAGAGGTCCCAGAAGACTGGAGAAGGGCTCATGTGATCCCGCTCCACAAGAGTGGTAGCAGGGAGGAGGCAGGGAACTACAGACCAGTCAGTCTTACCTCAGTAGTGGGCAAGATTATGGAGGCATTCCTTAAGGAAAGGATAGTGCAACACCTGGAATCCATAGGAGCACAGGATCCGAGACAGAATGGGTTTACAACAGGAAGACCCTGTCAAACTAATCTCATAGATTTCTTTGACTGGGTAACCAGAGTGGTGGACCAAGGGGGAGCAGTTGATGTCACCTACCTTGACTTCAGCAAAGCTTTCGATACTGTTCCATGTAGAAGATCGATTAATAAGCTGGGTAGGCTTGGGGTGGTTCAGAAGTTGGTCAACTGGGTGGAAAACTGGTTGAAGGGCAGAAACAGAGAGTGGTGGTAAACAGTATACAGTCAGAAGAGATGCACGTGACAAGTGAGGTACCTCAGGGATCAGTCCTGGGTCCAGTCCTCTTCAATATCTTCATCAGTGACATTGCAGATGGACTGGAGGGTAAGGTTTGTCTGTTTGCAGATGACACCAAGATCTGCAACAGAGCAGATGATCCAGATGGGATGGGCAGAATGAGAAGAGATCTGAATAAACTGACAAAATGGTCGGAAGAGCGGCAACTGGGGTTTAACGCAAAGAAGTGCAAGATCATGCACACAGGGAAGAGAAATCCTAAAGCCACCTATAGGCTGGTAGGGGGGTTGCTGGCAGTCACAAGGGAAGAAAGAGACTTGGACATCATCATCACCAATGACCTGAAATCATCCAAGCAGACCACTAAAGCAGTAGATAAGGCTAGGGGAATGTTGGGGTGTATTAGTAGGGGTATCACAAGTCAGAAGAGGGAGGAAACAATCCCTCTTTACAAGGCACTGGTTAGGCCCCATCTGGAGTACTGCGTGCAGTACTGGATGCCACACCTTCACAAGGACATTAACCAAACTGAGGCAGTCCAAAGAAGGGCAACCAAAATGGTGCAGGGATTGCATCAGAAAACATATGAGGACAGATTAACAGAGCTCAATATGTATACCTTAGAGCAAAGGAGGGAGAGAGGTGATATGATCGAAACATTCAAACACCTTAAGGGCATTAACAAGGTAAAATAGTCTAACATGTTTCAATATAATAAAAATAGCAAGACAAGAGGACACAGCATGAGATTAGAGGGAGGCCGATTAAGGGGTAATGTGAGGAAGTTCTTTTTCATAGAAAGGGTGGTGGATGCATGGAACGGCCTACTTCAGTAAGTGGTGGATATGAATACAGTGCAGGGCTTCAAACAGGCATGGGATAGGCATAAGGGAGCAATACAGATGAGTATGAATAGATAGACCATTGACAGAGCAAAGGCCAATGGCACATTCATAAGGCAGAAAAAGAAATGGGCAGACTGGATGGGCCTTGCGGTCCTTATCTGCCGTCAACCTCAGTGTTTCTATGTTTCTATGTTAGTATAAAGGTTATTAAAAATCTTGCCCGTTCCCTTCATGTCCACCACTGAGCTCCCCCCTTGTCCCATATTTGTGGGATAGTTCCTTCCCCATCTCCCCTCTTTAGCTGCCAGTCTAGCAGCTTGCCTCCCCATCCTTATTGAAATACAGTGGCGTGAAAAAGTATTTGCCCCCTTCCTGATTTTCTCTATTATTGCATATTTGTCACACTGGATGTTTTCAGGTCTTTAGACAAAATATAATATTAGATAAAGGGAACCTGAGTGAACAAATGACACTTTTTTTTTTTACTTATTTCATTTATTTAATGAAAAAAGTTAACCAACACCAACGGGCACTGTGTGAAAAAGTAATTGCCCCTAGTTAAATCAACCCAATTAAAGGGATAATTAGAGTCAGCTGATTGAACACAGCCAGGCTTGATTACAGCCAGCCCTGCTCAATATAAATCTCACTTATTTTGACCCTTACCATCAGAGTCACGTTGCAAGCACAAAGATTCAACAAGCACATTATGCCATGATCAAAGGAAGTTCCTCAAAGATCAGAAAAAATTTGTTGCCCTCTATCAGTCTGGAAAGGGTTACAAAGCTATTTCTAAGGCTCTGGGACTCCATCGAACCACAGTGAGAGCCATAATCTCCAAATGGAGAACACTTGGAACAGTAGTGAATCTTCCCAGGAGTGGGCTGCCTGCCAAAATTACTCCAAGGCTAGCGTAAAATCATTCAGGAAGTCTCAAAGGATCCTAAAACAACATCCAAAGAACTGCAGGCTTCTTGCTCCAGCTAAGGTCAGTGTTCACGACTCCACAATCAGAAAGAGACTGGGCAAAAATGGGTCATGTGAGAGTAGCAAGGCGGAACCACTGCTAACTAAGAAGAACATAAATGCTCGTCTCTCATTTGCCAAGAAGCACCTGGATGATCCACAAGCCTTTGGGAAAATGTTCTATGGACAGATGAGTCCAAAGTGGAACTTTTGGATGACATGGATCCCATAACATCTCGCTGAAAGCAAACACAGCATTCCACAGTAAGAACACCATACCAACAGTCAAACATGGTGGTGGTAGTGTGATGGTGGGGATGCTTTGCTGCCTAAGGACCTGGATGACTTGCCATAATTAAAGGAACCATGAATTCTGCTCTGTACCAGAAAATTCTTAAGGAGAATGTCCGTCATCCTTCCGTCAGCTGAAGCTGAAGCGTGTTGGGCCATGCAGCAAGACAATGATCCAAAACACAAAAGCAAGTCCACATCAGAATGGCTAAAAGAAGTAAAATTAAAGTTTTGGAGTGGCCTAGTCAAAGTCCAGACTTAAACCCAATAGAGATGCTGTGGTAGGACCTGAAACGAGCAGGTCATGCTCAAAACCTACCAAATGTTACTGAATTAAAGCAGTTCTGCGAGGAAGAGTGGGTTAAAATTCTCCACAGCGATGTGAAAGACTGATATTGAATTATAGGAAGTGTTTGGTTGCAGTCATTGCAGCTAAATGTGGCATAACCAGTTATTAAGTGTAAGGGGCAATTACTTTTCACACAGTGCCAGTTGGGTTGGTTAACTTTTTTTCATTAAATAAGTGAAATTAAAAAAAAAAAACAAGTGTTATTTGTTCACTCAGGTTCCCTTTATCTAATATTACATTTTCTCTAAAGACCTGAAAACATCCAGTGTGACAAATATGCAATAATAGAGAAAATCAGGAAGGGGGCAAATACTTTTTCACGCCACTGTATCTGCTCACTTGTCCAATGAGGATTGTTCGTTCTATACCGGCACAGGAATGACATTTTACAGGGCTTGAGCTGATCTGTTCATGTGAACTTTCTCACACACCTGGATTTTCTGCTTTAGGAATGCTCTCTTCTTCTGTTGCCCTCTCTTTATGGCTGGCAAAATAAATAGTCTGGCCCTGGATGTAGGCCTTTAGAGTGTCCCATCATACTGCATGCATTGTGCCTCCTTTTACATTATGGGTCAGGAATTCCTGAATAGTTTAAGACATAATGTCTCTGTAAGCAGCATCTTTTAACACAGTAGGGTTCAGATGCCCTTGCTTCCCTTGTGGGCTGGATCTGTCCACATTCAGGGTCAGAGATAGAGGGTCATGGTCAGTGACCAGTATGGGTGAGTACCCTGTATATGAAACCCTCCCCAGTAAGAGCGAGGATACCAGTATCCTATCAGCCCTGGCATATGACTGGTGTGCATGTGAATAGAAACTATATTATACAATAGCAACAAAGAATCCCTGGGCTCCAAATGGTCACTGTGTGCCTGGGACAGTGATGCTATCTCAGTATAACATCACTGTATGAAGTCCAGGCATACACAACCACATGACAGGCTCACAAATCATGCATCCCCTCCACAAGTTACCACTGCTCTCAGCTGCCACTTAAAAGGACTTCAGCCACCCAATGATGTCAACATGTCATTGTCCTCCTTCTCTTCTCCTCACTTCACTTCATTCCTACCTATTTAAAAAACTGTACAGAAATTACTTACTTTTAGAAAAGTTACACAAAGCTATAATAGTGGCTTCTCATTGCCCCGAAGTTCTGGAAATATGGCCATTGTAGTATGTGCACACAACAGTGCCATGCTCGTTCAGCTGCACATGCCTGTGCTCCCCAACTTTAAAAAAAATGCACCTTTAAAATGAAACCAAATAAATACAAATTAAATCAAACTTTACCTGTAATCAGCTTTGTCCCACACAACAGCGCTGTGGAAGCTCCACTGTCTGATCAGCTCTGTGGCTGCGCTCTGTGGCTCACACAACAGCACCCCGGTAGCTCCACTGTCCGATTGGCTTGGTGACTGCGCTCCTTCATCCACATAATAAATGGCTGCATGTTAAATATGTCAATAAAAAGCAATAACAACCAAAAAAAAACCCAAAAAAAAAAACAGGGCCAGCATCTAATATACCACTGTAACACAGGGACAGAGTCAGACCTGTGTGTGGTCACAGAAAAAAAACTGTAGCGAGGGAAACACACTGCAGTATATATTATCAGCCTCATCTAGTGGCCAAAACAGAAACTGCAGACAATTTTTGAAAACATAAACCTCCACACCCAAAAAATGAAAAACAAAAAGCAAAAAATATATATATTTTTTCTATTTTCTTCTTTTATTAAAAAATGTACCATTGTATAATAGCAATAATGCACTCCAGGGTGTGTGTCATGCGGGGATAATGTCACTTCTTGGGTGTTGGATGCACTTGGCCTGTGGCCTCGTCCCCAACCACCCAAGGCATGATGTTATCCCAGCACGACAAACACCCTGTCATGCATAATTACTTAATTCTCACCCGGCTAGGTTGCGGTGGTGCCAAGCATCCATGAGGGAGTATGTTTTTACCTTCTCCCATAAGGCCTTTGCATTGCATGATATTAGTATGAGGTGGGGTTGAATCTGTCCAAAATTAATTTTATTTTTTTTAATTTTAGTCTTTTGTAACTGAATAGGGCCCGCTAGACACAAGTGCTTGTTTTCAGAGGTGATCTGGGAACACTGGGGAGGTTAAGTGACTTGATCAGAGTCACACAGTATGCATGTTGAGGTTGTGGGAATCAAATCCCGGTCTGCTGGATTTACCAAGCTCATTCACAGCTCATTGCTCTAACCACTAGGCTATACTGAATCCATTCCCAGTATCCAGGGTCCTTGCAGTTTAGCCATGTCCAATGCCTAGCATCGGCAGAGGCTGGGTTCATCCACGCTGGGATCATATACAGAGCCCTCTGAAAATTGTTCCCCAGTAGGTAGCTGGATTTGGGCTCAAGTATCTACCTCCCTGGTCAGTGACTAGAGCCTTTACTGTATCCCTGAAGCCTTCAGGAAGTTAAATAGCAGTTCCCCTGGGCCTTCAAGCTATAGATGCTGCAACCCATGTGCCTTTTGCCGTTGAGGCACAGGTCAGGAAGTATGGGAAAACCAGGAGCAGTTTCAAAATTCACAAACAGCATTTTATTTTTCTCAATAACAGCAAAATAAAAAATAAAAATTATTCAGTATAACTATTTACAAAGGCAGTACAAACAGAGAAAACTAAGTCCTTCTTCTGAGGGTATATCTTAAATCCAAGTTTCAGTCTATCAGTCTCTTATTCTCCTTGTCTCTCTAGCAGAAGCATTGCTGCTCTTTTTATAAGTCTTTGTCTGGGAACTCATTAAGAGAGCCTGCTTGTCACAGAATGTTCTTGCAAGTTTACAGAATGTTCTTGTCAATTTCATTCCTTGCAGGTGCAGCAAAAAAAAAAAAAATAGTGACCCAGAAGTGACCACTTGTTTACAGCCCTGCAATAGGCTTACAAGCTACATCTCAGGTTAACCCCTCAAGTTCCAAATAGCTTTGCAATTATTTCAACAGTATAACTATATACAGTTTTAAACAAAGAGATCCCATTATCACATACAGTTTTACACAGAGATTCACATATAACTGCAGATATGCAAGGGGGAAGAAAAGACAGAAATAACAAGGGAAGGCAGAGAGATAGTGAGAGGTGGAGAACTGCGAAACCATCGGAGTGATCAGTTCCTAGGTCTTACAAAAAAAAATGTGGTTCCGCAACCAGACAGAAAAGGAGAGGATAGAACAGACCCTTGCATTTAAACTCTTTCTGCATGACAAATGGGGCAGGGCCTTATTCAACTCTGTCACATACCCCCCTCTTTAAGGGGGGAACCTATTTTACAAAAACAGGTTTCCAAAACTTTCTTTTAATTATCTGCTAGCATCAGCTTATAACTTTTACAGTTCAGTGCATATGTAGCCTAGCAAACAGAAACGTTTCAACTCACATTTTTTCAGCCTTCGGAATTCTCAATTCGTGATCATATCTTGACAGAAAATCAGCATTGACTTGCTCTTTCCCAGATTTGTGCATCACTTTAAATTTAAATGGCTGCAGTGCGAGGTACCACCATGTGATTCTGGAATTTTTAACCTTCATTTGGTTAACCCAACAGAGAGGACTGTGAATTACAAGTACAAAGTCAACTCCTAGTAAGTAAAACTTAAGGGTCTCCATGGCCCACTTTGCTTCTAGGCATTCCTTTTCAATGGTGGAGTACCTTTTCTCTCTGTTGTGCTATTTCCTACTTATGTATAGAATAAGATGTTCTTTCCCATCTATATGCCGACAAGACTGCACCTAGGCCTACCACTGATGCATCTGTCTGTAACAGAAATTGTTTCTCAAAGTCTGGGCTTCTTAAAACAGAGGCTGAACATGGTGCAGCCTTAATGGCCTGAAAAGCCTTGTCACACTCTGGGGTCCATTTTACATTATTCAGGAATCGTTTCTATGTGAGTTCAGTGAGAGGAGTAGCTAACTCAGCAAAGCTGGGAACAAATCTCTGATAATAATCAGCCAGCCCTAAAAATGATCTGACATGTTTCTAGGTTTTGGGGACAGGGCTGTTAGCTACAGCTTCTATATTGGAAACCTCTGGCTTGACTTCTCCATTTCCCAAAACATAGCTCAAATATCTGGTTTCCTGCATGCCCAATGCACAATTGGTAGGATTAATTGTTAAACCTGCCTTTTTGATTGATTGAATAACTGCTCATAGGTGTTCCAGGTGGCTTTTCCAGTCTGGACTGTACACCATGACATCATCCAGGTACGCAGCACAATAACCAGTATGAGTGGATAAAATGACATCCATGTACCGCTGAAATGTACTGGGTGCGCCATGTAAGCCAAAAGGCATGGTGGTGAACTGATAGAATCTATAGGAGTGGCAAATGCAGTTTTGTCTCTGGATTCTTTAGCTAGGGGGCTTTGCTAGTAACCCTTGGTGAGATCAAGGGTACTGATATACTTAGCACTTCCC
This sequence comes from Neoceratodus forsteri, assembly GCA_016271365.2. Taxonomy (NCBI): domain Eukaryota; kingdom Metazoa; phylum Chordata; order Ceratodontiformes; family Ceratodontidae; genus Neoceratodus; species Neoceratodus forsteri. The sequence continues at coordinate 193,611,207 of JADMNL010000024.1, read as the reverse complement.
AGTCTGTCCACCAAATCATCTATTCTGGGCATACGATAACTGTCAAATTCTGACACTTGATTAAGTTTCCTAAAATCAAAAAAGATTCTTACACCTCCTTCTTTTTTTTTTTACAATCACCATTGGTGATGACCAAGCACTTCTCGACTCTTCTATGATACCCAGTTGTTTCAGTTTTTGTATCTCCTTAACCATGTCTGCTCTTAACTGCTCTGGTAATCTGTATGTCTTTTGTCTACTAGGGCGAGCATTCCTTGTCACTGTTATGTGCTCAACACCTTTAGCTCAGCCTGGCACTGTGGTAAAAGTACTGTTACATGTCTTTATCAAGTTACAAATTTCTGCGGTTTGTTCGGAGGTTAAGGAAACATTCAACTTTACAGCATCAGCAGTTCCAGTTTGTCATAAGTTACATCAGTATTTTTTTTATCAGTTTTTGGTAAAACCAGCGGAACAGCAGTAACCACCCACTCCTGCTACTTTGCACAGTAAGCTACCTCTTGGTACCCTCGACTGGGCACCCAAATACTTTGGACACTTTTTGGTACCATCCCTAGCTTTGGGAATGTACTGTATACCAGGTTTGCTACTTCTAGAGGTCAGAAAGGGGTGGGGGTGTACAAAAGCAAATTACACACAAATGACTATACTAAACTCAGGTCCTGAAGAGAGAACATTTGCTTAGGGCTATGCTAGGTCTGTACTTCTGGAGGGGTACTCAGTAATTCCACACAGGAAGAAGTAACACAAATGCCCAAACCAGGTTGGGGTTCTAGAGTGTGGCTTTATTCCAAAGATGGTACACTAAAGCAAAGGTGGACCCCCAAGGTTCACACATTGTGGCAAAAGGCAATGGCAGAACAATAGAAATCTGTATTGGACAGAAACTCTACATATCCCACATTACATAGGACCTTTAACTCTCTTCAGTAGCAATGGCCTCAGCTGAACACACATTTTCTTCAAGTGGCACTGGCCACAACTTACCACACAGTTCCCATATGACATAGGATCTAACATTTTTGCAATGTGGCAACTGCCACGACGAAGTACACTGGTGCTCAAAATTAGCACAACCCACACCAGGGGGTAAACTTTCTCTTCAGGCATTTGCCACCATGTCCTGAATAAGCAGGCACCCTTACGGAACCTGTAGTGCCGAACTGGTCACTCCAGATGGGGACCTGCTCACCTTTTTGCTTCCTCGTTCATACCCAGCCATTCTTTCAGAGTTACACCCCAGATTTCTAGTAAAACATTAGAACTACGCATCCTGGAATGTCTTTCACATCCCACATGAGAAACACACTACTTCTGAGTGTAAACTAAAGTCCTGAACAATGTGCCAAGTCTCTCTGGGGACTCCACGATTGTCAGCCAACTTTAACAGCATGAGAACAGTCTCAAATTAGAACAGAAATAGGTGTATATTTCCCTTTATCAGAGTACACCCCCAAAAAGCAGGTACTTTCCTGCTGGGATGCACAAAGTCAGATTACTCACACTTGGTACACAAACAGGCAGCTTCAAAGTCCTGAATCAAGTAGGGGATTGCCCCTCGGATCCATCCTGGCAGTCCTTCTCATCTCACTGGGGATGAAAAATCAGGAACTCCTGCTGGACAACGGTTTCCACAATTTCTCTTGGCAGGCAGATGTCTCCCAGCACTAGGGTGAGAAAATAGGCTCTCCTCACACAGCTCACACTGCAGCTCCTCACTCCTCCAACTGCTCACACTGAACTCCACTCAGAACACTAACTGAAGGTTCTAACACTCCCCACTCACAGCCAGCTACCGTGGTGTATACTGCTGCAAGAGTTCTAAATTACATCACCTCTCTCATCTCAGCTGAGACCAAGTAAACAGACAAGGAGCAGGTGAAAAACCATTTAACCAGTTATTCACCAGCTGCCTTCCCTACCTAGTACTGACACTGATGGGATTCTAGTAACCCCAGGGGACTGGGTGGTTACACAGCTTTTGGTGTGTTTTTAACCCATTTCTTAAGGAGGTTATTATGGTATGTCTTAGTAGGATTTTTCCTATCAGGGGTCTCAATCTCATAGTTAACTGTGCCAGTACGTCTAAGCACTTTATCAGGCCCTTGCCACTTCATTAACAGTTTCTTTTCTGTAGTGGGTAACAGTAGCAAGACCTTTTCACCTAGCTCAAAAACTTTTTCTTTTACCCCGTGGTCATAATACACCTTCTACTGGCTTTGAGCCTCTTCCTGATTACTATGGGTGATTTCAACATATTTTGCCAGCTTCTTCTTCAGGGCACACATGTAAGATGTAATAGATTGTTTCTGATGGGGGTTATCTTCCCATGTTTTTTTTATTACAGCTTGTGGTCCTCTAGGTTGTCTACCATACAGCATTTTAAATGGTATAAAACCTGTTGATGCCTGTGGCACTTCTCTGTAAGCAAAAAAGCAGGTAAGTTAAGTAGTGATCCCAGTCTTTCCCTTCCCCTTTTACAAACCTTTTTAACATGCACTTTAAGGTTTGATTAAAATGCTCAACAAGACTGTCTGTTGAAGGGTGACAAGGGGAGGTTCTTATGGCAGTGATACCTAGTAGTAGGTACAACTCCTTCAGTAATGCTGCACCATAATTACTACCCAGATCAGTAATAATCTCTTTTGGTATGCCCACCCTGCTGAAAATCTTGACAAGCTCAGCTGCCACTTTTTGAACTGTGACAGTACGCATTGGAACTTCCTGTGGGTATTGAGTAGCATAGTCACATGCTACCAAAATAAATCGATTACCCTTTTTACTTTTGTCTAAGGGGTCAACCACATCCATTGCAATTCTCTCAAATGGCACATCTATCAAGGGTAGGGGCACCGGGGCACCTTGTCTTTTTTAGTCACTGGGGCTACTTTCTGACAATCAGCACAGGAACTGCAATAGGTAGCAACATCTTCATGAATTCCAGACCAGTAAAATCTATACAGCAGTCTGGCAAGGGTGCGATCCCTCCCTGAGTGACTAGCCATAGGACTATCATGTGCTGTCTATAACAACTCAGATCTACACTTTTGTGGTATAACCAATTGTTCTATCTGTTCCTGTGTCTGAGGTTTAATCCAAACTCTGTACAGTAGCTCATTACATTTTTTAAACATAGGTTCACCCTGTTTTGGTTTCACCCCCAGCTGGTTAAAATAACCCCGGAGAGAAACATTGCTAGCTTGTTCTGAAAGAAAATCACAATCAGTGATCAGTTTAGTTGCAGCATTTTCATATGTTAACCCTTTATGTCCATCAGTCTTTTGTTGACACTGTTTCTTCAGGCATCGTCTTTCTTTCCTGGACTTCCGGATCTTGGAGCTGTGCTCAAACAAGTCTGAATCAAAATCAGTGAAAGGAAAAGAGTCCCCACCATCTGAGATTTTCTTTGCCTGAGCTTTTGTCACCACAGCTGCTGAAACATCAGGATTTACTCCCTCTTTGATTAACTCAGTAAATCCTGGAAAGTCATTTCCAATAATCACAGGTACAGGTAACTTAGGTACTAACCCCACTTTCATTCGGTGTGACACACCATTAATAGTTCTGATCGTGTCCTTATGCTGTGAGACTGCATATAAGGTGGTGAGGCAGACCAGGAAAGAGTGACAGGTGCCTTCTTTATTATTTTAAATTAGCTGTGCTGTGCTGCATTATCTTGTGGGGGTCTGGTGAGTTGGGAAGGAGTGCCTGGAAGTTGTAGTCCATTGCTCAGCCATGTGGACTGCTCACTCCCAGACTTCCTGCTTTACCACTGAGGGTTGCAGTAGGAAAAGAATGGGATAACTGCAGGTTTTGAAGGACTACAGGCAGAATCTCCCTAAAAGAACCCACAAGTGCAGGGATTACAGATATTTAAAGTTTTAAGCTAGTTTTGCCTTGGGGGTACATCTAGGAGGCAGACCACATGACCAGAGAAGACTTCCAGGTTTCTGAGCTGAAAAGGATCGCCCTGTGTGATGGAGGAACTGTTTGATCTTGTCCTTATGCTGCGAGATTGCCTATAAGGTGGTGAGACCGACCAGGCAAGAGTGACAGATGCCTTCTTTATTATTTTAAATTAGTTGTGCTGTGCTGCATTATCTTGTGGGGGTCTGGTGTGTGTTGGGGAAGGAGTACCTGGGAATTGTAGTCCGTTGCTCAGCCATGTGGATTACTTGCTCCCAGAATTCCTGCTTTACTGCTGAGGGTTGCAATAGGGAAAGAACGGGAAAACTGCAGGTTTTGAAGGACTACAGGCAGAATCTCCCTAAAAGTACCCACAAATGCAGGGATTTCAGATATTTTAAGTTTTAAGCTAGTTTTGTTTCTGGGGTACAGCTAGGAGGCAGACTACATGATCAGAGAAGACTTCTGGGTTTCTGAGCAGAAAAGGATCACCCCGTGCAAGAGAGGTGAGCACATGAAGATGTACGCAAAGACATGCTTAGCGCATCTACGCTTGTCTGCAGGTGTCAGCAGGGAAGCAGGACATGAAACTGTATTAACAAGGTACTGTTAGTTTGTTTTCGTTAGGGTGAGGAGTACATACCATTGGCTTAGGTCTAGCCGTTAACTCTAGGGTTTTCCTCAAAGGGACACTTAAGTTCTGACAGGAGGTAGTGGTGCTAGCCCAAAGTATTATTTCACTGCACAGAAATATTGTGAGCTGTGTGTAAATGGAAACAAGTCAAGCTTGGTTGTATCCTGTACCCTCTGAAATTAAAAAGTGCTGTAATACCTTTTATGGTACTTTATATCTAAGCCCAGTAATACCACCTAATAAAGTTGTTGTAATATAATCATAGTTTCCATTGTAGAAACATCATCCCTGTGGCTTTGAGTATTAGTTGGTTCATAGTATTTAGGACCATTTTTAAATCTTACTGGTGGATTTTCATATCACTGAGGTGCACCTTTGGTTCAGCAAATTAGTGCCTGTGTCACACCATAGCATCTCTTGCTGTTCAAGAATAAATTACTGTCCATTTCCGTGACTATTAGTGTGTTTTCCTATCAAAAATATAATCCTACCCAACTGGTATTTATACACCTGTGCTAGTGTGAACTTGTAAAGGTTATAAACTTCTCCTCTCACACTTTGGCATTATTTATACTTAACTCATTATGTCCAACACTATTATGCCTATTGAAGGGGAGGTAGAGAAAAAAGGTTCCATGTCATAAGGGTGATCGAATAATGGTGACCCATCAGAAGGGTGCCAGACCCCAAGGGCGACAACATTAAGGAAAGTTATTTTATGCGGGGGGGCTTTTCTCCCCACAACCCCCTAAGGATTCCTACTCTGGCAGGGGATACAACTCGGGGAAGGGGGCAAACCCGGGTCACTCAAATTTGTCAGTGCCGTTGTTCCATCGCCCTTCTGACGGGTCACCATTATTCGGTTGACCACTTGACGTGTTACCAGAAAAAGTGCATCATCTGTTCAATGTACCAGATTACATCTGAAGTAATTGCTGATAAATCCTATAAATGCATTAAATGCATACAAAATGAGGACATGTTAAAAGAAATACATTTCTTTAACTGTAGATTGGCTGCCCTGGAAGCCAGTCAAAAGGAAATGGCCCAAAGACTACAGGCCAGTACTGCTGTGGTAGATGTTAACTTTACCTAGCAACAGAAAACATATAATGTTATATGTCCTGCTTCCAGTGGTTTTTCCTTGAATCCACTTACCCCTAGCTCTACTTCCCAATCCAAAGAGTTTTTACATCACTCACTACTAAAACCTACTCCCCTTTGTGACACTGATATCCCTCAAAAAAAAAGAGAAGTGAGGATGATACTGTAATAGGTTCTGATGAAGAGTGATATTTGGTACAGAGCTTGAAAGCAGCAAAAAAGGGCATAAAGCTAACCTCTTCAGTTTGCCTGCTTTTAACAGGTTTGACCCTATCAACTTATCGACAAATGCTAATGCCCCCGTACCATCCACCTCTTCAAGTCTGCCAAATTTGTCTCCCCCAGATACTGTAGTAAGAGAATCATCCCCTAGTACTTCCACCGTCCTCCTTTAGCCTTGATCACCACCAAGAGTTCCAGGATTTAGCCATCCCACTCATCAGCATAGCTCAGTACCCCCAGCAACTCTGTTGACAACAAACCCTTGTGCACCTGTCACAAGATCAATCCCTCCTGAGCCAATGTTACTGGGTGTTGCTTCAGGTGTTGCTTCTGATATAAGTTACCCTAACTCAGTCCCCCCCCCCATTCCTAGTACTGCGACAACAGCAATGACTTCCCTTCATGATACTAACAGGGGAACTGGAATGGACACTGGTTACGCTACTGCTGCCAACCCCAGGAAAATCTTTGTACTAGGAGATTCCATAGTCAAACACTTGGATAGAGCGATGTGTAATTCAGATAAGTCTAACAGGACCTGCTCTTCATTTAGGGGTGCTAGGATAGCTGATATTACCGTTATGAACCAAGATATTGTACACAGTACTGGGGACAGACTGCTGGTGATTATACATGCAGGGGCAAATAATATTACATCTGACTCAGTCCAAAAAATCAAACAAGACTTTGTTGCCCTAACCAACAAGTTAGTAGATTTAGGTTGCAACATAGCTTTTTCTGAGATCCTCCCCATCCCTAGACTATCTGGATTTCTGTACAATAAGATCAAAGTTGTCAATAAATGGCTACATAAGTGGTGTTTAAGGAAATGTGTATCTTGTATTACTCACTGGGAGGAGTTCTCTGGTAGAAGCAAATTGTATTGCTGGGATGGGTTACACCTCATCAGGATGGGTAATACTTTATTAGGTAAACACGTTCTCAATTTTATTAACAACTAGTTAAACTAGTTTACCAAGGGAAGGGGCAGGAATCTCCTGCCTCTCTAAAAACTGGTTGCATTTCACATCATACAGTATTTAATAAACTAAATTGTATGTATTTCAATGCTAGAAGTCTCGGTCAGAAATTTGACAAACTAAAAGCTAGGATCAGTCAGGCCAATACTGATACTGTCTCAATCACAGAGACATGGTGGGTAGCAAAGCCCCGTGGGAATTTTCACTTCCAGGTTATAATCTTTTCAAACTAAATCATAACATTAGAAAAGGTGGAGGTGTTGCACTATTTATTAATAATAGTCTGAATGCTATTGATATTTCAAATAAAATTAGGACTTGTGATAATACTGAGACTCTGTGGATCAAATTAGTATTAGAACGATCTGATCCTATTATCATTGGGACATGTTATCGTCCCCCTAATTCAACAACTTTAATTACCGATGCGCTCTTCCAGGAAATTGAAATGGCCTGTAGTATGGGGGACATCACACTTATGGGAGATTTCAATTTGGGTGATATTGACTGGTCAACTAATACTGCCCTCACTCCTCCAGAGAATAAATTATTGTCACTGTGAGCACAATTACTACTTAAACAAAATATTCTTACACCAACCAGAATTGATAGAATCCTGGATTTGGTATTTTGTAATGATCATATTAACCTTAGAGAACTTCACTGTTTCCACGCCTCTAGGTAATAGTGATCACAATCTGATTCTGTTTTCAATACATAAATATTTTTCTTGTAACTCAGGGCCTACAAAAATGTATCTTTATCACAAGGCAAATATCAATGATATGAAAAATGCATTAAACAACAGTGACTGGAACCTTGTATAAGACCACAATATAATTCATAATTATTGGGACTTTATTAAAAATACCCTATATAATATAAGGGAGAAATTCCCTTTCTTCCAAACCTAAATATAGTAATAAAATACATTCCCCCAAATGGCTGGATAACTCCATCAGAAAGCTCATAAAAAAAAAATTAGAAAATATAGCAGGTATATAAAAATTTAAACAAATGCCAATTGGAATGCCTTCCTTCAGATTCAAAAATAATGTAAGGCTAAAATTAAAAAGGCAAAATCTAATTGGGAATACTACACTAGCCAGTACAGCCAATAAAACAAAGGAAGCACTTATTTTCTTATATTAATTCTTTAAAAAAAAACTATCAATAAAGTGGGCCCACTTTTGTCTGAAACAGAATTAATGCATGATGTTAAACATATGGCTGATTTATTCAACACAAAGTTTTGTGAGGTGTTTTCCAGTGTATCTACAGCTAATGATTTCCCCCTTGATTCTATTCCATCTGGTACAAATAACATCAGTATACAGGAAGAACATATTAAAAAGAAACTAATTGCACAAAAAGGGAAAACATGTCCAGGTCCTGACAATATCGCTGGTCACCTTCTATATTTACTATCTGATTGCCTAGCATATCCATTAAAACTATTGTATGAAGGCTGTTTAGCTCATAACATACAGACATACGAACATACAGAGAAGCCAGCAGAAGAAGGCCATTTGGTCTATCAAGTCTGCTTGTGTTGCAGGGTCCACAGCTTAAGCTACTGTCCCTGCCCCCTCTCCCCACTCCTTCCATCCTCCCTACCCATGACCCTTACCCTCCCCCTATACCTGTCCCAGCCTCTCTTAAAGCTGCCCACTGTCTTCAACAAGATTACCTCTTCTGGCAGCGCATTCCAAGTGTCCACCACCCTCTCTGTGAAGAAGTGCTTCCTGACCTCCCTCCTAAACTTCCCACCCTCCAGCTTAAGACTGTGCCCCCTCATGTTATGGTTGCCACTCAGCTTAAAGAGACTCTCCTTATCAACCTTATTTATCCTTTTCAAGTACTTGAAGGTCCCAATCATGTACCATCTCTCTCTCTCTCTCTCTCCTGTCTTCCAGGGTGTACGTATTCAGTGCCCTCAACCTCTCCTCGTATACCTTACCCTGCTGACCAGCTATCATCCTTGTAGTCCTCCTGTGGACCTTCTCCAGCAGGTTAATGTCCTTTTTGAGGTGTGGGCACCAGTACTGAACTCCATACTCTAGATGCGGCCTTACCAGTGACTTATACAAGGGCAGTATAACCTCCTCTCTCCTACTATTGATCCCCCTAGATATGCATCCCAGCATCTTGTTTGCCTTTGCTGCTGCTTTCTTGTACTGCATGGAGTGCTTCAGGTCACTAGTGATCATCACTCCCAGGTCCTTCTCCTCCTCTGATGTAGATACTCGGACTCCACCCAGGTAGTACTGTGTCCTAGGATTCTTGACTCCAATATGCATCACTTTGCATTTCTTGGCATTGAAGCCAAGCTGCCAGATCCTGGACCACCTCCCTAGCTTTTCCATAACTTTGTCCCAGAAGACTGGAAAAGTGCACACATCATCCCACTGCATAAAAAGGGTCCAAAATCAGCATAGAAAAATTACAGACCAATCAGTTTAACCTCTACCATTTGTAAAGTTTTGGAGAGCCTCAGTAAATATATGATTTCTTCAGTGCTTGTTTCTGTTGAACCATCACAACACAGATTTAAGCAGGGCAGGGGATATTTTACTAACCTAATGTGTTTTTATGAGCACATTAGTTCCAGTTTAGATAGCAATATACCATGCTGGAGGGTGGGAGGTTTAGGAGGGAGGTCAGGAAGCACTTCTTCACAGAGAGGATGGTGGACACTTGGAATGTGCTGCCAGAAGAGGTAATTTATAGATTTATAGATTTTAGCAAAGCGTTTGATGCCATGCCCCATTGGGCCTTAAGGGTCAAGTTAAATAATCTACAGATTAACCCTTTAATTACTCATTGGATTTGTAATTGGCTGTCCAGAAGAACGCAGAAGGTACTTATCGATGGACACTTATCGCACTTAGGACATGTCACCAGTGGGGTTCACAGGGCTCCGTTTTGGGCCCTTGTCTTTTCCAGATATTTATTTCTGATATGACCAGTAATTGCTTATCAGCAATGATTAAATATGCAGATGATGTTAAAATCACAGGTCCTTGCGCCAGTCTAGAGGACTCTTCCCTATTACAATGTGACCTAGACAAAATCTCAACCTGGGTCTCTACTTGGGGAATGAGATTGAATAATGACAAGTGTAAAGTCATGTACTTGGGCACAAAAAATACAAACACTTCATATACACTAGGCAATGTCACCTTAAACCCTTGTTATGGTGAAAAGGACTTAAGCATTACTATCTCGAATGATTTCAAATACACCAGACATTATTAATGAGGTTGTCAATAAAGCTATCAAAGCAATTTGGTCCATTAGACATAACATCAACTCTCGCTACCCAAAAGTGCTGTTACCCTTGTATAGAGTTTATGTCCGTCCCCATCTGGAATATTCCTCTCAGCTGTTGCGCTCCTTTAAAAAAAATGAAAGTAATCTCTTGGAAAAGGTTCAACGTAAATTTACTAAACAAATGTACGGCTTACATGATGAATCCTATGAAACTAGACTGACTCGATTAAATCTTATGACTCAAAACAAGATGTCTACAAGGAGATGTGCTATTGCTATACAATATTGTACAGGATCCTTACTTAATGGTGGAATTAGGGCTGGAGTTTAAAGATTGTTCCTACAACATGAGGGGCCATATCCTTGTAATTAGTTTCAAAATGTATCCACATTAGTAGAAAATATTTTTTCACCTTGAGACCTATTAAGCCCTGGAACTCCTTGCCCCTTGAAGTTGTGATTAGTGAAACTAATCCCATGTTTAAGAAGCGTCTCAACTCCTTTTTGCTCTCTGGAAATAGTGTTAAATACTACTTGTAGACTTTGATTAGGAGCACCTATGGGCTCACAGGCCTTCTTGCTCCTTACATACCTTTAGTATGAACCTTTAGTATAATAGTCAGAGTCACTTGGCTGGTGGGATAGTATCAAATGTCCCCATGGATGCAAATGACACCAGTACCTGGTCCTTTTGGGCACTGTTTTCCCAGCACTTCAGTATGCACTAGGGTCTGTCTGCTTCCTGAATCTATGTCCTTTCACAGTCTTATCTCCCACCTTCACATCTGTTAAGTACTTGCCCCAATTTGCTAAGGACAAATCTGCTTCAGTGACTCTTCTTACTATGGCAATTTCTTGCAATATGACCTGGCTTAGTACAATTATAGCAAATGAAGTCTTTGGGAGCAGATTTGTTACCCCCACCAGAGTTCTTATCAGACTTGGAGTTTAAATGGGAAAAAGAGTGTCTTACCGGTGCTTGGCTGTTACCTCACTGCTGTGGCATCTGTCTGGCCATTTGGTAGTCTTCTGACAAAGAAACAGCCTTCTCGCCACTTTCTGGTTGGTGTTCTTTTACCCAAAGCTGTATGTCTGTGGGTAGGCTGTTGATGAACTGCTCCAATACAAATGTTTCGATGATCCGTGGAAGTGTTTTGCCCTCTGGGTGGAGCCATTTCATAAAAAGTTCTCCGAGTCGGGTGAACGCTTCTCAGGGATTGTCGACTGAGTTGCACTTCAGAGACCAAATTCTCTGCCCGTAGGTCTCTCTTGAGAGGTCATATCTTTTAATGACCTCTCTTTTCACCTGGTCATAGTTTTCTGACTGTGCAGTGTCCATATTACTGTAGGCAAGTTGGGCTTTATTTATCAGGTAAGATATCAGTTTGATTGTCCATTGCTGCTTTGGCCACTGGTAGGCTGTGGCAACCCTTTCAAAAGTTGTCAGGTGTGCTTCAATGTCATCCAAGGGGCACAACTTTGTAAGTTTAAGGTCTTTTAAGTTGCTGGTGTTTTGTTGCTCTGCTGGACGTGTGCCTGATCCTCCAGCTTTGATAGCTTGCAAGGCATCCAGCCTTTGCTGCTCTAGTCGCTGAATCTCTTCTCTTCTCTGCTACTCCTGTCACTGCATCTCATCTTTTCTCTGCTGCTCCTTTCGCTACAGCTCTTCTTTTCTCTGTTTCTCCATCTCTTGTTGTTGTATAGCCCACCATTTGAAAAAGACAGTCAGGCTTTCAGGTTCTGTCACTGGCTGCCCTTTTTTTTCATGACTGGTGCTGGCTGTACAGTCTCAGTTTGGATTTTTGTTTCTGCTTCTAGTTTGGCTACGATTCTTCTGATAATCACTCCTGGACTTGCTGCTGCAGAAGCCATACCTTTCTTTTATGCTTCCCTGATACCAGGTCTGGTACCCATGCACAAAACTCCTGGCTTAGAGTATGCACGGTGTAAATCCCACTTAGGCTGACACCATCTGTCATTGAGACACAGGTCAGGAAGCAAAGGAAAACCAGGAGCAGTTTCAAAATTTGCAAATAGTGTTTTATTTTTCTCAATAACAGCAAACTAAAAAATAAAAATTATTCAGTATAACTATTTACAAAGGCAGTACACACAGAGAAAACTAAGTCCTTCTTCTGAGGATTTCTCATAATTCCAAGTTTCAGTCTCTCAGTCTCTCACTCTCCTTGTCTCTCTAGAAGAAGCATGGCTGCTCTTTTTATAAGCCTTTATCTGGGAACTCGCTAAGAGAGCCTGCTTGTCACAGAATGTTCTTGTAAGTTTACAGAATGTTCCAGTCAGTTTCGTTCCTTGCAGGTGCAGCAAAAAGAACATAGTGACCCAGAACTGACCTCTTGTTTACAGCTCTACAAAAGGCTTACAAACTGCTTCTCAGATTAACCCCTTGACTTCCAAATAGCTCTGCAATCATTTCAACAATCTAACTATATACAGTTTTAAACAAAGGGATCTCATTATCACATACAATTTTACACAGAGATTCACACATTTTTTGTATAACTGCAGATATGCAAGGGAGAAGAAAAGACAAAAATAACAAAGGAAGGCAGAGAGATAGCAGGAGGCAGAGAACTGCGTAACCATCGGAGTGATCCGTTCCCAGGTCTCACAAGAAAATTTGGTTGCACAACCAGACAGACAAGAGACAGAAAAGGAGAGGATAGAACAGATCCTTGCATTTAAACTCTTTCTGCACAAAAAATGGGGCAGGGCCTTATTCAACTGTGTCACACCCTTCCAGTTAACTTTGCTTTTTTCAAGCTCCCTCACACTTATAGGGTGTCAGCGTGGCTCAGTTGGTAGCACATCTGCCTCTGGACCAGAAGGTCTTGGGTTCTCGTCCCACACTGGGATTGGACTTGCACCTAAAAATCGCTGGCATCCAAGTGCAGTATTGGGGGGTGCTGTACTGCAGGGGTGTACCGTCCTTCGGATGAGACGTTAAACCGAGGTCCCTTCTGCCCATCCTGGTGTTGTCCTGGTGGGTGTCCAGGTGGAAGTAAAAGAACCCAGGGCATTCTTCGCAAAAGAGTAGGGAACATTCCCGGTGTCCTGGCCAACATTCCCCTTCCCATAAAAACTGGTTCATGCAATTATCCAGGCTGTGTGTGGGTGATGATGTGCGATATGGCCGCCACCACACATTCAGTCACTTCACTACCAGTCTAGCATTGCTTGTAAAGCGCTTTGGATGTATGAAAAGCGCTATATAAATACTGATTCTTCTTCTTCTTCTTTTCTGGAGCAGGACAATCACAGATTTTAACTTTTTTTTAGTGTGGTCTAAACTATTTTTTTCTTTTAACCACGTTTCATACCATTAATGTTCCATATGGTAAGTCTAATATTCTCATCCTGTGCCATCCCTCAGCTTTAGTGAAGCTCTGGCCCCTGTCTTCTCACTTCCCCTGGGCCTAGATCAACATTTGCACAGCCTCTGGCAATGTACATTGTGTATAAGTGCCTTTTCTGAGCTTCATTTTACTCATAGCTCCCTATTGCCCCTCCTATCCCCCCACCCTTCTCTCTGATTCGCAACATCCCTAACATACAAAATAGCAACAAAAACAGAACAACAGTTTTGAACAAGAAAAACTGAATTGACTGAACATGTCACAAAACATTTTCCAACCAGATGTAAGTAAACTCAGCTACTGTTCCCTTAGTTAGTGATGGCCCTTCATGGCTGGCACATATAGTCAGTATCACCAAGATTGGGTAACAACCTATGGGTTTTGTGCTCCAGACCCTGTGAACATCAACATCACACCATGTTCCCATTCTGAGGGCCCACACACCATCCAAAACCCCAAACTGCAAGGAATCAGACAAGAAAAAAAGAAAGCATTGTGAACCAAGGACGTGTTTCATAGCTCCCATAGGCTTGTACAGCCAATATTCCCTGCTTGTAACTTGCATCCATGGAAGAGACAAGTTACTATACATGCAAGAGTTGCTTATACCCCCCAGCTGAAGCTTGCATTCCCCAATGCAGTTGGGAGTGGCCCTGGGGCTGCAAAGTCCAAAGTCAGTACTCGATGATATTGGTGCAAGTACGTATAATTGAGCAATGGGGTTCCACGGCTGAGTACCTACACACATCAAGATAGTAGTTTTCAAAAGGGATTGAGGGATGAGAGTGTTCCAGGGTTCAGTAGATGTTCATTGAGTCAAGCTCTCCTCGATTGTGTGACAGTGCGGCTGTGCAATGGATCAGCATTGCCTTCACTGTGCATGCTTCTTAAGCCATTTTTGGTGCAAATGTGCATGGTGTGCTGCACATTTTCCTTCCAGTGCACTCTCTGGCACCTTCCCCCAGGAGGAGTTGAGCACCACCAGTGCCATGATAGTAAATGTCCCCTTGACAGTGGTCCTGGTTCCTATTATCCCCTTCCACCCCCACATGCCCCTCATAGATCTTGCCACACAGCTGATAACTTCATGGCTCCCAGGTGGTCATAAGGACAGGTACCCACACACTGTGCATGGATGGGGGGCAGGGATCATGTACACACAGGGCAGTAGAGTCAGTTGTCCAAGTGTTTCTCAGAAGCAAGGGTTTGGCAAATTAGAAGTTAGTCAAGACCACCAGAGCTCACACACAGACTTGGTGCCACAATGTTGGAGGGAATGCTCTCAAGTGCACACAGTAGCCCCAGCTCCTCAACTCCCCCAACTTTCTATGCCAAAGGTGGTTTTGTTTGTTCTCCTCCCCCAGCCCAGCAGCCCATATTACAAGTTGGGAAGTACCTGTTATTGCAGAATTTGGACTGGTCCTCCTGTCAATTTGGTAACAGCCAGGTGTTGCAGGAGGCTCAAGGAGGCTGTGGACAGTCAAGCAGGTGGTTGGTTAGTGGGTCAGGTCATTAGAGGTGGGGCATCAGTCACTGATTTTGATTGGTGACCAAATTTAATCCATGTGGGTGCTGTGCTATGAGCTTGGGTGTAGCTCTCCACTGCTGCATCTTCTTCATCTATGAACTGATCTGCCACTGTGAGCTCTGTGAAGAAACCTGGTGGGTGTCCTGAGCAAGTGATATGCAGCCTCGAGGGGGAGAGGTGCACAAGGTACCATCCACTGTGGTGCAGTTTAATTCTGATCCTGTTGAACTGCTGCCTCTGAGCATCAAGATCTCTGCTAATGTCCTGGTAGGCCGAGACCCTTCCCCATCTATCTGATTGGGCCTGCTAATTTAGCTGATTTCAGGATCTTCTCTTGTCACCCCAGTGAAGATACTTAATTAGAAAGTGGCGCAGCCTGTCCCCAGGCTTTGCTTCAGCCCCACTCTGTGTGCCCTTTCCACTTCATACTCTAAGGCTTTGGGTTCCAGTTTTAGCTGCTTCTCCAGCCTCCAATGTACTTCTCTCTCTGAATATGCCTTTTCTAACCCCTCTGGCAGTCAAATCAGCCTGGGATTGGACCTCTGGGAATGGTTTTCCTGGTCGTCCGATTTCACTTTCAGATCCTCGATCATGGCTTTCATGTTGTTCCATTCCCTGCCTTGGTCTGTCATGAGGTCTTTCAGATTGCTGATCCTGTGTTCAGCCTCATCCAGTCTGGTGGTGTGGGCAGATGTTGTCTTGGTAAGACCTGTTACAATGTACTGGAGGTGCGATAGCTGAGCAGTGATGTTAGTAAGCCCCGCTTTTGTTTAACCTGTACGTTCACAAGCATTGCTGAAATTCCTGCTAGTGATTTCTCTAGTTCAGCTGCTGACAGTTTGTAAGTGCCTTCAGGCCTCACAGAGCAGGTGCTGATAAATGGATGAGTTTAGCGGCTCAAAGGGCAATTTTGTCTGCTGATTTTTTCAGTTTGCTGGCTGTTATACCTTGTCAGAAGGTGGGTGGTGGTGAGTGGACCAACTTTCCCAGGTCCTAAATTATCTTTTGCTGTTTTTTATTCAGTTCAAAGCAGAAGCTGTGTTAGAAGGCATCCACCATCCTGCCCAGTCAGCCATGCTCCCTTCTTTGATTTGGTCTTTATAGGGTTTGGTCCAAGTAGGTGCCAGTTTGATGGGGTGTCTGACAATTATTGTTTTTGCATGGAGTTCTATGAATTCAGTATAGCTGTACATGTGCATAACATCACCTCTGACCCTTTATTTTGATCAGTTATGTTAAAGTAGATGACCAGTCCAATTGTGATAATCACCAGAAAATGGGCAACTATGTTACATAATAGCAATAAAAATGTTGCTGGCAAAGGTTCTGTTGCAGAATCGCTGAAGATAATGTGGAGAGCCGTTTAAAGCAATACCTAAAGTGTATGATATTTAATATTGCTACCAAGATGGGCTTTCACATATCATAGGTACTTGTAGAATTTTAATTGAACACATTTATAACAAGCATTTGTCAATGCCAAATGTTGCTTGCTTGTATGTGCTGTTTAGGTATTTGGAAGTGACAGTTTCATGCCTTCCTCCCAAGACATCCACTGTGTCTTTCTGTTCAGTATTCACAGAAGAGTGGGAGGGGCAAGGGCCACAGCAGTACAGCAGTTGCCAAGGGGGTGAAGAGGTGGACAAAAGAGTCCTGCAGGAGCTCACTAAATTGAAGGTAGACAAAGTGATGGAACCAGATGGCATACGCCCAAGGATATTAACAGAACTGCGAAGGGAGATAGCAGTACCTCTGGCAGCCATGTTCACTGAGTCATTCAACATGAGTGAATTGGAGAAGGGCACATGTGGTCCCTCTACACAAGTCCAGCAGCAGGGAGGAGGCAGGGAACAATAGGCCATTCAGCCTCACCTCAGTAGTGGGGAAGATCATGGAGGCATTGATTAAAGAAAGGATAGTGGGGCATCTAGATGCCATCGGAACCCAGGACCATAGACAACATGGATTCACAGTGGGGACATCATGTCAGATAAATCTGGTTGATTTATTTGACTGGGTGACAAAGAAAGTGAATCAGGGTGGGGCAGCGGACAACGCTTACCTTGATTTCAGCAAAGCCTTTGACACCATCCCATATTGGAGGCTGATAAACTAGCTGGGTAGGCTGGACATGGGGGAAAGGGTGGTAAACTGGGTTAGAAACTGGCTAACAGACAGGAGGCAGAGAGTGGTGGTAAACAGTATGCAGTCTAGGGAGAGGGGCGACCAGTGGGGTGCTGCAGGGATCGGTCCTGGGGCCAGCTGTGTTCAGTGTCTTCATTAGTAATATTGCAGAACATCTGAAGGGAATTTTTTCACCAAATTTTCAACATAGCCATTTTAAGACCTTTGCTCATGAACAGTGTCACTGTGATTTTCTTAATTTGTCCCGTACATTGATTTCGCACACCGACTGCGCCATTGTGCGCTACATGGGTGGAAACACATTTTGGGTGAGATGTGAAAAATGACAGCTATACTACTCATAAGAAGGTGTGGTAAAATGGCAATGTTGAAAATCTGGAGTGAAAATATTGAAATTTCGCGAACTTACAGTGTGTGTAGAGAACTGCATGGCGTAGCTACGTAAAACAGTCATTTTTGGAATTCTGGCACCAAATTTTCAACATGGAATTTGACCCTTCTCATGATCGATGCCATTGTCATGGCGGGTTCGCCCGGCGGGTGATTTCGCAGTCACCGTGCAGTCACTGCACGAAATCACCCTTGGGCCCAAATAACGCCATGACAGTGACATCATTCATGAGAAGGGTCCCAAAACTCCATGTTGAAAATTTGGTTCAAATTCCCAAAATGCCTGAGATATGCAACAAAGTTGAAACCCCTATCTAGCCCATTATATAGCTTACCGCATTTCCTCAGTTCGCGGTCGGCTTTGAAGAGTGCAGACGTGTTCCCGGTCCACCGAAGATCGCGCTACTTGGAGTCTGGAGGTAAGTATGGGGTGAGGGGTGTGTGGGGAGGCTGGAGTGCGCAGTGGGTGGGTGCGGGTGTGGGAGGGTTGGGAGGCGCCTGGACCGCAGTGTTTGTTTTATAGGTTTAAAAAAGAGCGTCGTGGACGTTTGCCACACTGGGGTGGGCTCCCAGCGTGGCACAAGGATGTTGGGGGCGGTCAACTGACGGAGTTGGGCACCCCGTTGCTATGCATTTGTTGCCACGCTGGGGTGGGCTCCCAGCGTGGCACAAGGACGGGGGATGTTCAGCTGACGGGGATTGGGCACCCCGTCAGCCAAAGGACTGCTTGCCATGCTGGGGTGGGCCTCAGCGTGGCACCTACTACTGGGGGATGTAGCTCAGCTGACGGGATTGGGCACCCCGTCAAGCCATACAGTGCGTAAGGGAAGGTGACGCCTGCAGTGTCTGTGGGGAGGGGAGAGCTGCGGAGCAGCCAATATCTTATCGGTGCTCACTGAAGCATAGCTCCCCCTTTCAACTGTATGCCACTGCATTCTGGAGCATGTCATAGACAGCTCCAAAATGCATTGGCTTACAGGGGCCGCGCCTGCCAGCACACTGACTGAATTGGAGGAGGAGGTGACACACCTCCGAAATCTCCGATGATGGCACTATGTTTCTTGCACATGTGTGCAAGCAACATAAAAATGTGCTTTGTTGCAATGAAAACATAATTCAATACTACAAGCCTTATTTGCTGAAAAGAAGGTAGATTAAAACAGAAAATATTAGAAAAAGGTTACAAAAATATGTGTAGAGTTTTTTTTTCTCTTCCAAGACTGAAGTGGCCGCCATTTTCAGAAGGTTATTGCACCATTAAAATGATTAGTGCCACGCTAATCAGGCATAGTACGTTTCAATGAATTGGGGCCATATTCGAATGACCCGAGTGCTAGGACAAATAGTGAACAGTGCAACTCGCTGAATATACTCCTGTACCTATGCAAATGAGAGCACAGACTAACATACAGGGCAAAGTAATATAGTCAGAAGATTCTGGAAGCAGTAAAAGGCTGCCATGTCAGTGCTATTTATAACTCCCAAAACTCTACCCTTAACTACTCGCACTTTGATGTGCAGTCCTTTGTCCTCCCTCCCAATTCCCAGTTGAACAGCAGTTAACATCCTTGGTAGTCTAGTGGCTTAATGATCTCTGGGAAACTGTCAAAGTACCCTGGTAGTTCAGTGGTCCCTCTGATCCCCATGAAACTATAAAAGTACCCTGGTAGTCTGGTGGCCCCATACCCAACTGCATAGTACTATACATTATCTGTAGTCTAGTGGCCCCCCTGTCTAACCCATGATTGCATATTATTGTACATTTCTGGTAGTTTAGCCCCCCTTATCTGATCCCTGATTGCATTGAAATGTCCCTCGTATTCCAGTGGTAACCCCCCTGCCTGACCCCATTATAATGTTCATTATCCCAACCATCATTGGTCCGCCCACTTAGCCCAGATACCACCCCCATGCTCCATCTGTCCCTGACACTCATAAAGTGCCACCACCAGTCTGCCATCAGATATGTGGACAGTAACTGGCACAGATCCTCCGCACTCCACCTTGGCTGGCTGCCATTTGAATTACAGAGAACGAGTGTGCACATACTGTAGAAGTAGTTGCCTGTCATTCAGATGGTGGCCTGCTGAGGTAGTGTGTGGAGATTCTGTGCTGGTCACCACTTGCAGATCTGATGGTGGACTAGGCATGGCACTTTATTGGTGAGTTGGGGGCAGAGGAGGGGAGGAGGTGGGGGCTGAACGGGTGGGCTGGGGAAGGAAGCAGAGAAGGTACAGTCATTATAATGGTGAATGAGTAGGAGGGAGTATCTTAGGAGGCACTAGGCTTAAACCACAAGTGCAACAACAGCACTGCCAAGAGCAGTGCAGCAACAACAGCGGCCACCAAAAACACACACGTCCACATGGCAGCAGTCCACACACACACACACACACACACACCGAGGACTGCTACCATAGATCCAAAACAAAATACTAAATTTATATTTTTGCGGGGGGCACCACTCCCCCCAACGTGGGAGGCTCTGCTCCCGCACCTCTGTTACTAAAATAATTAGCTCCAAGGGGGAGTTGGACTGGGGGAAAATGTTAAACTGGAGGGGGGGGGGACTGTGATATGGACTTGTTAAAAATTTGGGAAACTCATCTCACTGAAAAAAATCGGAGACCAGGACTAGAACCCTAGTCTTCAGAACTACACTGGCTGAGCTGTTCTATGCCTTAGCCATCTCCACCATGGGAGCAGCTCAGCCAGTCACCAACTTTTTCTAGCTCTTCTTTACATCCCCCAGTATCTCCCTGTGACATGACAGCTACAGGGGTAATGCTAACTGACGTTCACTGTTCTACCCTGACACTGTCCTTTTTTTGCCCTTCTTACAGTGCTCTCCTTACATGTGCTGTTCAGGAAGTGCTCTGCTGATCAGGTAGGCGTTAGGACCATTAGGGATGTTTCTATTCAGTCAAGGATCAGGAGGGAGGCCACTAGACTACCACGGATGTGGATCAGACAGGGTGACCATTATACCACCAGTGATGGACACTAATTTACCATTGGGGATCAGGTGGGAGCTACTAGACTACTAGAACCTGATTCCAAGACATATGGCACAAGTCACTGGCACTTGTGAGTTGTGCCATATGCCAATATGCCGGGGGCCCTATGCCCAATTCCAGAACAGGCAGGATCCCCAGCAGCTACGTCCTGTGACTTTCAGCACCCCAGGCAGTGCACCAAAGGGAGGGCGCACCTCAACAGGGTGCCGCAGCAATGCCCTCTGACAGGGCTTATGTCCACTCCCCCAAAGCTCTGAATGCACAGCTCCCACAAAGCCCTGCTCCCCAAAACAATTACACTGCCCCGCAGGGTTATACAGGCACCCCCCCACAGCCCCGATGCCAGCTGCCTGGTGACATGTACCCATGATCCCTTGTAGTCCAGTGGCCACTCCACCTAGCAGTGCCAGTCCACCCCCACTCCCCCATGCCCAGCTCCAGTCAGCGACTGACAAAACCCACCTCACACCTTCACGGCGAGCTGCCGCTTGAACTCCCTCTGAGAATGTACTACCGTATACATGCACGCTTCAATCAATCATTGAGCATGTACTGTATACAGTAGCACATGCCCGGAGGTGAGGTGGTTTGCCAGTCGCTGACTGAGGCCGGTGTGCAGAGGGGTGGAGGACTACACCGCTGGTGGTGGGCATAAATACCGACTACCGGGATCATGGGAGGTCTGTGTTGTGCACTATACTAACTGTGCACATAGTGGCACAGGGCCGAAATGGGCTTGTCTTTGGGGGTTCACTATCCCTGTGGGGAATATTGCCAGCCATTTGGGGGTTTGGGGCATGGGGATGTACTGCTCTTTGGGGCAGTTGGTGTATAGGGGCACTGGGGATGCCCTGCAGGGCATTAATTGTATCTCTGGGGATTGGGGCTTGGGGTGAGAGCAGCCCACAAAAGGTTTCTATAACACAATGGGGGATGGTGGAGGGCTTATGTAGATTTGTGGGGGGGGGGCTGTAGGGTGGCCTTGGTGCAGTCCAGCAACCCCTGGTAGATGCAACATACACTTAGACCAGCTAATAGCTGATCTAACTGTATGTAGACCATTGTCCTCCGGGGGTTGTCTTGGAATTGCAAATGTACTGTTCCGGCAGCCACCCTCCCAGAATAAGGCACAACTGCTGGCATAAACCCCCTTGCACCATGTCACAGGGGGTTTATGGTGTAACTAGTGATGTTGGACCACTTCGGCGCAGGCAGCCTGCGACATGTCACAGGCTACCTTTTGGAATACTGGATGTCGTTACGCATGGCATTAAGTGCTACATGTACCATTTTTTTGGGAGCAAGTCACTTTGCAACATGTGTAACCATTCTGGAATCGGCCTTTAGAAATCTACAGTGTTCTGCAAATGAGGAAGGGGCAGAGGACTATTAGACTACCAGGGTAATTTGACAGCAGTTTCACAGGGATTGGGGGAAGAGCATCACTAGACTACCAGGATAATTTGACAGTTTCACAGTGATCAAGGGAACCAGCAGTCTATTTTTATTTTATTTATTTTTATTTCAGTCTAGGATTGCTATACCTTTGAGCACAAAGCAGCTCATTTACAAACATTCCACGTCATAGGGGGGTTACAAACAAAAAAGGAGAACTAACAGAAGCATACTAGTAATAACATTTGTCAGAACACATTTGGCTAAGATTTGAGTACAACAGGAGCAGACAAGAAATCACTCTAACTAGCAGGATACAAATGGTCCCACTAAATAAGAGGGTGGAAAACTGAGGTGGGGGAGGTGGAAGTAGAGAAAGCAGGGAAGGGAGAGGCAGCCAGGGCCTTATCAAACAAGGTTGTTGAAAGAAGGAGGGATGAGAGGGGAGTGGGGTGAGCTATGTAGGAGAGGTTGCAAGGGGGGAAAGGTGGGGGGTGAAAGGGCAATAAGCTGCAATTAGGGTGGAGGGGAATTGGGAGCAGAGGGGCGTGTCAGATGCCAAGAGGGAGGCAGCTGGTTATCACTGGGCTGGCAGCAGGTTTTCACTGGGTAGTACCAGGGATATTTCAGTTTCTTTGGCACTGAGGGGGGCACTAGACTATCAGGATAATTTGACAGGCCCTCAGAAATCAGGGTGGGGAAAATTGCTGAAGCTCTGCACAGTCCCTCTGTGCATTTGTGCATGGAGGCATTGTGAAGAACTGATAATAGCCACATAATGACATGCAAATGGCTCCATAGGGCCATGCATGCCACGTGCAGTTATTAGCATGTCGTGACATAATATGGCTCCCAGGAGCAAATGTGCTGTCCCATCTTGGATTTGTGTTCTCCCTTTGCTCCTGGGAGTCTGTTGTTAGCAGGGGGCTGTGCTGCCACTATTCATATTCACTTTGTGTGGCGCTAGCACAGCCCCATATTCATACAGACAGTGTGCCAGGCAGGACATACTGCCTCTATGACTATGGCACCCTAACAGCTGCACACTGTTTTGTGCAGTGCTAAGGGCCAGCTTTGAATATGGGAATCATGATATTAGTTTCAGAGCATCTCAATTTTTGCAATCAACTGCTCTAAGAATTAGCAGTCATGCCTGATAACATCTATGTCAATGATTCATTTTCCAAGAAGTTAATATATCTATTTCTGTTAGATAACTATGGTTAAGTATAACATGGAGAGCCTCTACATGTCTACAGCATTAAATGGGACTGTGCAAAGTGCCAAAGTGAATGTTCTGTGAGCTTTGTTGTCTCAAAAAGTTTGTGCGTTCTGCACTTTGGTGGGATTTCTAGCACTTCTCAGTCCTAAGGGAGAGTTTTTTGCAGGAGAATGAGGTCATGTCTTCCCACAGATCATAGCTGATGAGCAGCAATGCTGTGAAAAACATAGTTTTAGCTTTTTGAATGCTTCTGACTAGAGGGTAGAGGTTCAATGACTTCCTTATATGGATTATATAGCATAGAAATGCATTCCACCAATCAGGAGGCAGGATTGCTATCACTCAGACAGTTTTTAATGCATAACTGTTCTACATCTCTGCAGCTCTGTTCAAATCATCATTGGAAAAAGGGGAGGTTCCAAGGGACTGGAGGAGGGCAGATGTGGCCCCACTTCACAAAAGTGGGAACTGAGAAGAGGCAGGAAATTACAGACTTGTCAGCCTGACTTTGGTAGTGGGCAAAGAAATGGAAACACTACTGAAGGAAAGGATAGAAACATAGAAACACAGAAACATAGACTTTGACAGCAGATAAGGACCGCTAGGCCCATCTAGTCTGCCCATTTCCATATGTACAGGATAGGCTGCAGATCCTAGTTAACCAACAGCCTATTTCTTCCTACCCCCCACAAGAATTGCTTTATGTCTGTCCCATGCATTCTTGAATTCTCCCACAGTTTTAGTCCCCACAACCTCCTCAGGAAGGCTGTTCCATGCATCCACTACCCTCTCTGTGAAATAAACTTCCTCACATTGCCCCTGAACTGCCCCCCCATCTTTAAATTGTGTCCCCTTGTTCTTGCACATCTCTTTTTCTGAAAAATGCTACCCTCTTCGACTTTGAGGTACTTAAAAGTTTCTATCATGTCCCCCCCTCTCCCTTCTTTCCTCAAGGGTATACATATTAAGCTCCTTTAGTCTCTCCTCATACGGCTTCTCTTGCAGACCTTGCACCATTTTAGTTGCCCTCCTCTGACTGCCTCTATCCTGTCTATGTCCTTGCAGAGATGGGGTCTCCAGAACTGGACGCAGTACTCCAGATGGGGTCTCACCGTCTGTACAGAGGGATAACAACTTCCTGTTTTCTGCTGCTGATGCCTCTCCCTATGCATCCCAGTATACCCCCAGCCCTCCCTACTGCCTTCTCACATTGCTTGCTAACCTTAAGGTCATCTGATATGATTACCCCCAGGTCCCTTTCCTTTTTTCTTGTTGTTACTACCTCCCCCCCCATTGTGTATTATTCCCCTGGGTTCTTGTTTCCCAGGTGCATTATTTTGCACTTCTTTGCATTGAATCCTAGCTGCTGTACTTCTGAACATGCCTCCAACCTGGCCAAGTCCATTCTCATCCTTTCCACACCTCCTTGTGTATTTTTTTTTTTTTAGTGGACAGCAGGGGAAGTGAGAATGGGATAGCATGAGAAGTGAGGTGCAGTCTCGCTAAGGGGCAGAAAAAAAATGGTTAACTGCTACAACTAACATTCTATCTGAGCAGTGATACAGATCATAAAATGGCAGGCGGGCACTGGGCTAGTTATTTACTGGTGACCCATACCTGTCCAGGTGCTGTGCGCTGTCAGTCGATCAGGTTACAGGATTTTTATAACCCATTTACAGGTTGATAGCTGAAAATAGGGCTAGTCCCTAATCTGTATGATCCTGGTTAAAAATAAATTTTACTCATCATCATTTTTTAACAGTATATGCTCAACATAATGGGTCTTGATAGTTCATAAAAATGAACCGTGCTGGACAATGATCCTCACTCACCAAGCACTTCCCTTTGCATGACTGCAACATGCCATGCACATTTATTTATTTATTGTTTTTCAAACTTTTTTTTTCTCCACCTACTGCTACTGACCTCTCTCTGGCAAGGTTGCATGGCTATGGGCTCTACCTGCCCACCTGAAGCTCTGGTCGTATCCTCTCTGGTGGGGCCCCGACATCCTCCTTCCTCACCATGCCACCCTAACCTCCCTAGCTCTGAGTCTCCTAAGGAAGGGCCGCCACTCCTCCGGTGCTCTATCTAGAATGCTGGCAGGTGCACAATACGCGAGGGGGAGGATCCAGAGAGGCCTCCCAGAAGCCTAGTATTGGGCGAGGGGCCTATGCCACTGAACCTGCCATTGCCTATCAGCAGCGAGGGTTTTTTTCTACTTTTACTTCCTGGGAGTGCGGACATGCAATGACATCCAGGGTAGCGTGGATAGCTGAATATCTTGTAACCAGTGGATTATAGGATACAAGGCAACATGGTTTCACAGGGAGGAGGTCTTGCCAGACAAACCTGATTGAGTTTTTAGACTGGGTGACAAGGGTAGTGGATCAGGGAGGAGCACTAGCTGTGGCACACCTGGATTTCAGTAAGGCCTTCAACACCATTCCACATAGAAGAATGGTGAACAAGCTTTTCTGTCTGGGAGTGGGTCAAAAAGTTATGAACTGGTCAAGAAATTGGTTAAACTACTGGAGTCAGAGGGTGGTGGTAAATGGTGTCCACTCTGGAGAAGACAAGGTGACTAGAGGGTTTCCTTAGGGCTGAGTACTAGGCCGGTCCTCTTCAATGTCTTTATTAGTGACATTGTGGAAGTGCTAGATGGAAAAGTATGCCTGTTCATGGATGACACAAAAATCTGCAACAGGGTAGACACACGGGGGTGGGGGCTGGTGGAAAAAACTGAGGGATGATTTTAAAAAGTTGGAAGAATGGTCAAAAGTTTGGCAGCTGGCTTTCAATGCAAAAAAGTATAAAATCATACACTTGAGGCACAGAAAACCGAGGGCTACGTACCGATTAGGAGGGGAAGTACTGGCAACCACCAAACAGGAAAGGGACCTGGGGGTAATCATTTCTGATGACCTGCATGTAGCCAAGCAGTGTGATAAGGCAGTGAGGAAGGCTAGCAGGATGCTTGGATGCATAGGGAGAGGTATCACTGGTAGGAAGAAGGAGGTAATATTACCCCTGCACTGATCACTGGTAAGATCCCACTTTGAGTACTGGTCCAGTTCTGGAGGCCTCACCTTTGGAAGGACATTGATAAGGTGGAGGTGGTACAAAAGAGGGCTGCCTAAATGGTGCAGGACCTGCATCAAAAGCCCTATGAGGAGAGACTCAAGGAATGGAATATGTACTCTCTGGAGGAGAGGAGGGAAAGGGGGGATGTGATAGAAACATTCAAATAACTAACAGGTATTAATAAGGTACAGGAAGGTAGCATTTCCCATAGAAAAAGAAGCTCAAGGACACGGGGTCACGCTATGAAGTTGGTGGGAAGCTTAGAGGAAATGTGAGGAAATACTTCTTCATGGAGAGGGTGGTGGACACCTGGAACAGCCTTCCTGTGGAGGTGGAATGTGACAAAAAACAGTGATGGGATTCAAGCATGCATGGGACAGAATAAAGGGGACCTTGGTAGTAAGGTAAACAGGAGATGACTGGAGATTGAGTAGGGGCTGTGGTGGCACAGTAGGCAGGGAAAACTGAGAAGACTAAGTGGGCCAAGAGGTCCTTACCTGACAATAACTTCTATGTTTCTATGTTTCTATCCTAACTAACAGTGAAGAGTGTTTGTTACTCAGCTGACAAAGTATGCGGTGTTTGAGTTTGACGTAGTAAGTTAATGCAGTGTCAGTGGCTCAGCAGGTAGCACACTTGCCTCTGAGGCCAGGAGATCAGAAGACTGTGGGTTCTATCCCCACGCCAGGCACTTGGGTTAATATCCCAATACTGACACTGTAGTGCAGCATGAGGGAGGTGCTGCACTCCTGAGGTGCCATCTTTCGAATGAGACGTTAAACCGAGGTCCCATCTGCCTGCTCTGGTGGTAGTTCAGGTGGATGTTAAAGATCCTGTGGCACATCTCGAAAAGAGTAGGGGATTTTTTTATTGATATATAAAGTGATACAGTCTTTCAAATTATACAAAACCAATTACATTCAAGAATCCGTCTAATTTAACACATCAACCAAGCTAAACAAAAAAAGAAAAGGGTAGAAAGGAATATACTTAATGGTAATTCCCTGTGAATAATGCATCAATATCTATATTCATAACTGTACATCAAGTAATAGGTGTGTCATTGTCCGTAATCCAGGGAAGTCCTTTCCATAACTCCAGTAATATAGTTCTAGGCATCTTATTTTTTCCTCTTGGTACAATTTCTTCAACTCCTGTGCTATTTTGCTATACATTTCCTCATGATTCCCTTCCTGTCGTTGCAAAGTGTATCCACATCTTGTTATCCACACATTACACTTAAAGACTACCATTACAGTATGCAAGGTGCTCACATTCCATTTTGCCCAATCCTTATTAAATACCCCATACATTATATTTTCATACGTTATTTTATTGAAGATATTCTCATTCTATTTCTGTGCCACAAGCTGCCAGAATCCTACAGTAAAGGAACAAGTGAATAATAGGTGTTGTATGGTCTCCTCCTGCTGTATGCAGTTTAGTCTGCTGCATATTCTAGCCTGCATAGTTTTATGCTTTTAATTAGCTTTAACATTTATCTTCTCATGGTATGGTAGCCAGTGTAGATCTCACATATGTTTTGGTACTCTTCTGTTATTTAGCATTTCCCTCAATGACCCTTTCTACACTGCTGGACATTTTTCAAAAATCACGTATTCCCCACATAAAGATGTCAGTAAAAAATAATACAGCTATTTTCTTCGTAATGTTAAGACTTGCAGAATGCTTAAATGCCATTGCTTTATTCTCAGGAAGGTACACCTAACACATTCTGGTATTATAATTGATTTTTTAAAAGATTTAAGAGCTTGAGTTTCCCATTGATTTAACCAATGTTTACATTTTTCCTTCAATATGGGTTCCCATCCCATATTTTGATTCTCCAGAATTGGTTTCAAGTTATAACATAAAAAGAAGCTACTGAAAAATAGAATGGGGTTGGGCGTATTTAATCCACCTTGTTTAAATGATAGGTATAATACATTTCTTTTTAAGGGGCTCAGGCTGCTTTCCAAGCATGTCTGAAAGAAAATACTTAAAAGTGCTGTTTCTAACATTTTGGGTGGGGGAAGATATACCTGATATGTAAAAAAAAAAACAGAATAAGGTATGTTTTTATTAAATATATTCTCTTCTTTTTCCCAAATTTCCATCTGTTCCAATGAGCAACTTTCATTCTACCTATCTCCAGCTTATTTCTTCAATTTAAAACATCTAATTCTCCAGGTCCAGATTCTATTCCTAGTATATTTATTGGGTCTGCCTGTGTCAGAATATTCTCCACCGTACCTATGTATTCCATCAAGTAGTTTAATCTTTGACCACTGCACTTATTTATGTTTAACAATGCACCAGACAGTTTTCCAAAATTATTGCAGGTTATAAGTAATTCTGTGATTGAAGCCGGATTAGTCACTATTCCATTCATATCATCTGCGTATGCTATTGCTTTAAAAGGAACATTTTGTCCCTTTATTTTAATTGGTTCTATCATATTGTTGACATTTATTCTCCTTAACAGTGGATCAATAAAGAAATTATATAAAATCGGGCTCAGTGGGCAGCCTTGCCTTACACCCCTCTGTAATCTAATCATGGAGCCTTTCCAACCATGCACTACTGGTACTACTGTTGCTGTATGGTATATACATTTAAACTAGTTAATCATTTCATCTGGAATATGATATTGTTTTAAAACATCCCATAGAAAAGTGTGGCTAACTCTATCAAATGCTTTTTCCTGATCTAATGAGATCTGAAAACCATCAGCTTTGCCTACTTCCCCTAGCTCTGCTAACTCTCTTATTAATACTACATGACTTTGAATTTGTTTACCTGGGCTTGCATAAGTCTGTGCTGATGAGATTATTGTGCTTGCTATAGTTGAAAGTCTTTTTGCCAGGATTTTAGTTACAGGGTCATTTGCTTTGTAATCAAAATTTGGTTAAAAACCTCTGTTACTTCTGATAATAATACTATCCCTATCATTTTCAAAAGTTCATTTGGTAGGCCATCTGGCCCTGGTGTTTTCCCATTTGCCAATGTACCTCCTGTTCCATTACTGGCTGAACTAGAGCATCTACTTTAGATTGCTCTAGTTCAGGGGTTTGTAAGGCTTTAAAGAAATCTTTAAACCAGCTGTTCTCACTTTCTAAGGGTGCATACATCTTCAGGATATAATTAGTGACTGCCTGCAGAATATCCTATTTACTTTCTAATATTTGTCCATTTTCATCCTTTAGCATTGACATATTCCTTGCCTGCACTTTCTTAATGCAAGATCCAAAAGGTAAGATAACCTCTGTTTTACCTTTTATCCCAAACTGCTCTGATGGTGGAGTGCCTTAACTTTATAATCATGAAAATTCATCATTTGTCCATTTGATTTATTAATTTGTTCCACAAAATTCTGCCCTGTCTCATGGGACATTGACATTAGGTGTTGTAGTAATTTTCTATATGTAAATATTGTAAATATTGCCTTCTGCTTTGGGATATACTTATTCTTTTATATAGATTTACCATGTCCCATTTTATATCTTCCCACCAGCTAGATGCATTATCAAACATGATAAATACTGATTTTCTGGCTAGGATGAAATCATTAATCATTCTTAAGAGATACATGTCTGCTAACAGTGAAACATTAAATTTCCAGAAACTAGGCCCTCTTTTAAGGTTGGTAGGGGTCCCAATTTTAATTAATACAATACTGTGGTCTGAAAACTCTGTGGGAATAACTTCTGCTGATAGTGTATGTACGCATTTAGAAGTAAAAATAAAGTCAATCCTAGTTGTCAAATGGCCTTTCTGGAAAGTAGGTGTTTCTTTTTGCATGTGAAAAAAATAGGTGTCCTTTAGTTTAACCTTTTGTGTTATCTGTGAGTGAAGGTTTGAGACACCGTATTGTTTGGCAGACTTAGCTTTTAGTGGACAATTAAAGTCCCCTGCAAAAATTATATGTTGTGCGGTTTATAAGTATGGTTGAATTATATTCAACATTTCACATTTAGCTGCTTTGGTTTGTGGTGCATAATGGTTTATCAATCTGTACTGTGCATTCTGTATGACAACATCCATAATTAAAATCCTTCCAGGCACTACATCAGAAAGTTTCAGAACCTTAATTCCAAGCATTCTAAACAGGATCCCTGGCCCTGAACAAGGTTCTTGCACCATGGACCAGTAAGAGGGCCAGCTAAACCATGCTATTGTAGCATCCTGCATTTCCCTTATGGTATGCAAACAAACATCTTGTAAAAAGAATATTCCAAAATGTAAATAAGAAAAAACACAGAATACAAGTTTCCTTTCCCCAGTCTCTTAACACTATTTACATTTGCTATGTATACAGAGAATGGCTCTATCATATTTTATTTGTTCATTTATACTTCCCTCTCTTTACATTCTGCTCTTTATGCTTTGTTTTCATTTTTGCTTTCCTTTTCTGTGGGCCCCTGGGTCTTACCTGTCTTTCTGTGTCTGTCATCCCTTCAGGGACCGAAGATGCTATTGAAGAATCATCAGAGTCCTTCTTCAAATTTTCCGATTGCAGTATGTCAACTCTGCTTTCAGTAATAACCTCTTTCAGTTTCACAGAAGGTTGGGAAGAAGAGACTTTAGCTTTTGCCTTGTTGACCTTCTTACTTCTTCTATGCTGGGGCTGGGGGCACAGCAACAGTATTGCTTTCAGTAACTAAAGATGTGATAGTTTCCAACTTGTGGGCCTGAGTTATACTTTCCTTTGTGGGGGACTGTCCTACAGGAGAAGTCCATTTCCTAATGAGTGCTGTTGTGTGTGGGTCAGAGGTCTGCTCTTCTGTTGGAGCCTTAGAGAATATTGGTGCAGGTGTATGGCTATGGTCTTCTGCAACATTACCTGATTCTTGGGCTGTCTGAGGCCTTTGTTTCCCTATTCTGTTTTTTTGTGTCAGTGTTATTAATAATTTTTGCTCTTCCCTGTCTGCCTGATCCATGGTGTTATGTGCTGCCCATTTACAGTTTTGAAAGGTGTGACCCTACTCTGCACACAAATTGTATCTGCATTCATGTAGACATGTGTTACCACATACCCTAGCTCCCCACAGACAGTGCACCTTTGCTTATCACATATACTGCTTAAGTGTTCTATTGAGCCACACTTATAACACATCTTTGGCTGACCCAGGTAAAATAAAATGCCTGTATCCCTCCTGAGAAAGAAAGAGTTTGATAAATGCATTACACCAGTGTCTGTGATTTTCAGCATTCTGTTCACGCTCCATCTCCCAGTCCAGATGTTCTCTGAGTCCATAATAGCTTCAGGATCTTCAATTAAGGTGCAGCATTGCTTTAACCAGTAGGTTAGATCATACATGTTCACATCTTCGTTTCTAAATAATACTGTTACAGCTTTCTGAGCTTTGTTTGGTTAAGGGGTTTGCTATAAATGATGATCATAGTGCTGTTTTTTTTAGAAAGTTATATTTGATCCAGAATCTCTCTAGGCCTCCCAGTGTCTTAAAACTCACATCAAAGGTGGTCTCCTCTGAGATGTGTATTAATGTGTAGATTTAATTTGAAAAAAATTTCATAGAATCTTTTAAAAGATTTCTTGCAACAAACAGCCTGTGCAAGGGTTCAGACATTCCCCCGTGTAAGATAATCATACAGCATTATGCTGCTTTGTTGGGTAGATTGGTGTTTTAAATAGTGAAGAATAAGTTCTTGGAGCATTTCTGTTAATTATGTTTAAAGACCTTTGTGTGGTGTCAGTATTTGCCTAGGGTGTCCCCTGAGCTGCTGACTTAACAGTGGAGTAACAGGTACTTGCACATTATTTAATAACTGTGTAACCCCTTTGTTACCTGGGGTTACTAGAATCCCAGTAAGACCTAGTGGTAGGCAGGGAAGGCAGCTTGTGAAACTCCAGTTAAATGGGTTTCACACTGTCTCACTCTGTCCTCAGTCACAGCTGAGACTTGAGAGATGACATCATAATAGAGCTGTCGCAGCCGCATGAGCCACATTTGGAATCTTCAGCTCAGAGTAAGTTTAGAACCTTGGGAATTCAAAGTCAGTCTTCAGTCTGTCCTTAAGCAAACAAGAAGGACACCAGTAGTTGTCTGTTTACCCCCCTCCCTCTGGGAGGGAGGAAAAGTTCTTTGTGGGTTGCAGGGGCAATCCCCTTCTCCCACCCTGGGAAGAAAGCTGCCTGTTTTAATTTAAGTTCAGTTTGTTCATGTATAACAGCAAAGGTTACAGTACTTCGCCTGTGGGGCATCTGCAACGAATGGGTGAGTGCTTGGCCCCATTGGAAGGGGCAAACAACTTCTTTTCTTCAGATGGATTTCAAGTATTGGGGGCTGCTATTTTGGGAGGACTATGTCAACTAGGACAAACAAATAGAGCAGTCATCTGTTTAAAGTGTTAATGGATTTAAAGTTCTCTGTAGAGGGGGTGCTTCAGGTCATCCACCGTCAATCTACATTTTAAAGTCTAAAGTTCTGTGTGTCCAGAGAAATGGCTGGGTATGGGCTGTGGGAGCTGGAGGTGGGAAAACGCCCCATCTTTAATAACCAGGTCCACCTCTACAGATTTCTTCTGTGTTTTTGCTACTTGCCTCATGCACTTGGCCAGTGATGGGGTGGGTACCCAGACGTGGGTCACAACTTGAAAATCTCTCTAAGAGTCACAGACTTCAAGTGGTGTGGGGAGCCACAGGATGGGAAAATTACTCCTTGTTGGATGGGAGTACTCCTTGTTTGAGGGGCGTTTTGATTGGAAGTACAAAAACAAGTCTCTCTAGGAGTCGCAGACTTCAAGTGGTGTGGGGAGCCACAGTTTGGGAGCCTCCTTGTTTGATGGGATGTCTTTCCAAGTAGAGTTTGGGTCCATTCGCCAAGTGGACCGTCAGTCGAGTGGCCGGCAGGGGAGCCGGGCCAGTTGGGCTATGTATCCAATGTGCATGCAAAGTCCGAGCTGAGTGCCTGGTGGGTCCAAAGCCAGACAACTGTTGTATTGTGTTCATTCCTCAAATGAACCACTGTGTTTAACCTCTAATCTGCATTACAGTTACGTAGCCCTTTGGGGGACCATGCAGTGCTTTGTTTATGTTCAGTGAGTTAATAAATAAAGCCACACTGAAAATTCCCAATTCTGGTTCTGGACATTACAGTTATTGCTTCCTGTAGTTGGATTTACTTGGGTGCCCCTGTGCAGAGCAGCCAAACCTAGGTCTCTTGTGCCAGGTAACCTCATCCTTCCCCGAACCCGTAGATACACATATGTATATCCATGTTACAAAAAATGGACATATGCGTTACAACTGTAATTTGGGATTTTGAGTCAACGACAGCTCAGGAGGCACCTCTAAGTCTACAATATCAGTACTCTCAGATCTATGCATGGTTACAGTCTTTTGCACATTTTTAGGGATCTGTATTGGCATTTTGCCTGAGACCCACTGACCTGTTGCATTGTTGTGCTCCCATCCTGCTGCTTGAAGTGCATTTTCCACAGACCAGGGCCGATTGGCTTCAGCTTCTCTACTGCCAGTGCATCTTAGGCCAGGTCCTTGTTT
Source organism: Neoceratodus forsteri (assembly GCA_016271365.2). NCBI lineage: Eukaryota > Metazoa > Chordata > Ceratodontiformes > Ceratodontidae > Neoceratodus > Neoceratodus forsteri. The sequence goes on along the minus strand of JADMNL010000024.1, from coordinate 193,577,408 downwards.
GCCTGTATTTGCCATTCCTGATGCAATTACTGGTGGTGCGATCTCTCGATTCTCCTGGGCATCTTTCTCAGCTCACTCTACAGCCAACACCCAGCTTTCCGATGCAGCCTTTGAAGTTGATGCATCACTACAGCCCAGCTGGGCAGACGTGACAGGCCTTTCCTGTCTGTCAGTTCACAGCTCACATAGCTGCTTCTCCAGCTTCATTTTCTTGATATGGAAGCTGCGTTCTTCTTTCTCTATTTGGGATTTTAACACCGAAGCTTCAGAAGTCATGTCCAGTGTCTCACCATCTGTTTGTTTTGCCTCACCTTCACTTGAGTCGGACAGACTGTCAGTAGGCAGTTTAGGTAAATTTTGTTCTTCCAGCATATCTGTCTCAGTTTCCAACTCTTTCTCCACTGTTGTTTCTTTCAAATTGTTTTCCACAGGAATAGAGATTTCTTGAGAAGCACCCATTTCTCCCACCTCCATGTCTTCTTCCTACTCTCCCTCACAAACCTTGTCAGCCATCTTGGCAGCTTGCCAAGAACACAGAGTCTCCCTCTACAGCAGAGTAGGGGAATTTTTTATTGTAACTTCAAAATCAAATGAATACAAAGCAGTGTTGACTCATACAAAATTATACAAATCATAAAATAAATCAAATACGTATTTCAGTTATACATTCTCTAATTTACTTTCAAATAAATATTTAGAACCCAAAATAAATCCTGACACTGACCCCCCCACCCCACTAAAGGAGCAGGGGGTAATTTACCCTTTAGATGTCAAAAACCATACACATCAGCAGTATTTAAACATACTACCAAAAACCCTCAATGAAGTCGAAAAAGAACATAAAAATAAAACATTACTATCATACCCTCATAAGTTTCCCCACTAATACAAGAATTAAATCCCAAATAATGAATGTAAGGCAAACAATATTGTAAAGCCAAAGTACAAAAAGTAAGTATTGGTGCATACAGGTCCTCTAAAATTCACTTATTGTAGTCTAGATAGCAACCTGTCTTATAAATGGGAACTAGTTCTCTTTTGTTCCCACACTTAAACTAAGTTAACCAGTGTTAATTCACACAGAAACTGTATAAATCAAAACAAAGAAAGCAAATGAACTGGAAGTCACTCCATTGCAGTTGTACCTTTGAATAAATATATAGGACCCCAATGAAGCAGAACACTGTACCCCCCCCAATTGAAATCTAGGTAATAAAACAAAAAAATTGGCAATAAAACCTGTACCATTCCAGAGCTCAAAAAATGGAATCTCAACCTACTGAATAGTCTCCTAGACTTCAAAAACCAAATAATGCACCTGGACCCCCACATGCCATAAAAGAAAGTGCCTCCTAACTATCTTGAACGTTAGATCAAGTCTATAGACTTCCAGTACCCTTCATATACGCTAACTGCATAAAGCTTAGATTCTGATACCTTAATGAGACGTAATTCATAACTAATAATATAAAATAATTCTAATCCTGTTAATAATTGCTGCTGAAGTGCTAAATGACAATGACACATCTAGATACAATAGAGAAAATGAACAAATATTACCTGAAACGTACCACTATGAAATTTTAACGACGACTGAGAAAACAATACCATAAAATTATAAATCCAGATCAGGGGGAATCAAAAAACCATACTTTCATCTGGACTTCACTAAGTCCCAAAATTGAATAATAAAATGACATGAAAAATATAGATGATCCATCATTTTGAGTTTCATACAACAATACTGTCTTGGACAATATCTCTCCTCCAAAGGTTTATGCTTATGGTTACTCTTAACGTTCACCTTTCCATGAAATAGCCAACCAAACAGTGTCTTACATTCTCTCTGGAATCCTGGGCTCCCTAATATGCAAAAAAATGCAATCCTGTTGCGCTTTTGAACATTCTGAAAAGGGATATTCTGCAAAGCAGTCTGCTATCACATCCTTATACAATAATTGCCTAGGATAATTCATAACAAATTGATATCCTATATGCCATTTTTTAATATTTGCAATAACCCCAGCCCACATTAATGGCAGATGGGGGTTATGTTTATTTTTATGGAGAAAAAAACCCCATTCCCACACAAGAAATATCCCGGAAAGAACTGGAAAACCCCAATTTCCCCACAACTGAGTACTGCCCTTTATCAAGGGAACCAAATTATTGCATAAAAGTATGGTGAAAAAAAGCCAGGACTGGATTCACCATTCCCACACCCACGTCCTTGAGCTCTTTATATAAAACATTTATTTTTATTGGATTAAACCGGTTTCCCCCAAAACAAAGGGAAAAACCGCCCATAAGTTTCATAGAAACATAGAAACATAGACTTTGATGGCAGATAAGGACCGCTCAACCCACCTAGTCTGCCCATTTCCCTACCTACAGGATAAGCTGCTGATCCTATTTATCTATTTATTTATTTATTTATTTTAATTTTTCCTCTTTCTCCGGGGGATCCTCCGTCAATCCTCAGCCTAGTCACGGCCCCCGGAGCTTCCACCACCTGCCCATCTGCCACCCCTCCCGGTCACCCCCCGGCTTACCCCTCAGAGGGTGGGGCCGAGGCACCGGCCCCCTCTGTACCAGTACCCCGGAGCAGTAACTGGTTGGGAGTGTGGTGGCAGGGGTGAATTGAAGCCCGGGGAGGCTTCACTCAGACGGAGGATCCTTCCTCCATTTTTCTCCTCCTATTTTTGCCTCCCAGAGGCGGGGCGTCTAATGGCCGCCCGTCTGCCCGCCTCCCCTTGTTGAGCGTCAACCAGCCTCAGGGTCTCCGGCCTCCACCAGGGTCCTCCGTGCTCCGAATGTTCCCCACCCTCCCGGAGAAGGAGAGCTGCCCATCGGACGCTCCATCCTTCTCCCCCGGCCTGGCCCTCCGACAGCCCGGGTCCGTTCCCGAACCAGGTGGCGGTGTCATAGCCAAATCCACCGCTGTGCCGATGGGCGGCCCTGATCTTATTTAACCAACAGCCTATTTCTTCCTAAGCCCCCAAAAATTGCCTTATGTCTGTCTCATGCATCTTAGATTCTCCCACAGTTTTAGACCCCAGACCTCCTCAGAAAGGCTGTTCCATGCATCCACCACCCTCTCTGTAAAAAAATACTTCCTCACATTGCCACTGAACCGTCCCCCCTCTATCTTCAAATTGTGTCCCTGTGACCGGGAGCTCCTGCCACTCTTGAAGACCAACCTGTCCTTAAATCTGTTGCAACAGTTCTTCTATTTCTAAGCCTAATCTATCCTTTACTATTTCTAGTCCATAAGGTTGGCCATTTGTGGGTACCCCCTTCTTCCTCTCTTGACTATGCTGTAGTGTCCTCTTTAATTTTCCTTTTCCCTCTCAGGTCCTCGTGCAGGAAGGTTATTGTGGTGACCTCCAGATGTATGTAAAATAGGTTGTGTTTATTGTTGTTGGATTTAGTACGTAATAGCTCTATGTTATAAAATACCTTGATATATATACCTTATGCTTATGAAACCTGTAAATGTTAAATACCATGGCACTAGGTGTTTTTGATAATAGTAAAAAGTACTAGGTGTCTATTATAGAAATTAAGCTAGTTGTGCTATTTAAAATGCATGTAAATTGTTGTAAACTGAAAAAGTCTAAATGTCATGGTGATTTTCATATATCCCATGATGCATTGCATTATAGAAGTATGTATGATGTTGTTTTTCTTTGAAACTTGATTTCTTGCCAATGCCTTTTGGGGTAACTGTTCTTTCAGTGATTCTGCATTGAGGTTCTTTGTTTATAGCTTGTTTTGTTTTTCTTCTTTTTGGACCCCCACTATGTAAGCAAATGAGGGCTTGTATAAAGGTTATGGGTACATCCCAGCTAGTGAATTGGATCTGAGATCAATGTTGGTTGGTGCTGATTTAATGCAGAGAAAAGACATTCATAATTTGCTGTTACAAACCGATGTTCTGAAGAAGGATGTGGCATTGCAGGAGCTTGTTTCTTGTATTTTGAATAAACATCATACAGAAATTGTGTGTTGAACCTGAAATTTGGTGTCTGGTCCATCTGTTATCTCAAAACCCCTCCACAGTCCCCTTGTTCTTGCACATCTGTTTTTCTGAAAGTTGCTACCCTCGTGGACTTTGTTGATTCCACTGAGGTACTTAAAGGTTTATATCATGTCCCCCCCTCTCCCTCCTTTCCTCAAGGGTATACATATTAAGCTCCTTTAGTCTCTCCTTGTATGGCTTCTCTTGCAGACCCTGCACCATTTTAGTTGCCCTCCACTGGAGCCTCCATTCTGTCTATGTCCTTGCGGAGATGGGGTTGCCAGAACTGGACGCAGTACTCCAGATGGGGTCTCACCAACTGTCTGTACAGAGGGATAACAACTTCCTGTTTTCTGCTGTTGATGCCTCTCCCTATACATCCCAGTATCTCCTCAGCCCTCCCTACTGCCTTCTCATATTGCATGCCAACCTTAAGGTCATCTGATATGATTACCTCAGGTCTCTTTCCATTTTTGTTGTTGTTACTACCTCCCCCATTGTGTAATCTTCCCCTGGGTTTTTGTTTCCCAGGTGCATTATTTTGCACTTCTTTGCATTGAATCCAAGCTGCCATACTTCTGACCATTCCTCCAACCTTGCCAAGTCCCTTCTCATCCTTTCCATGCCTCCTTGTGTATCAGCCCTGTTGCAGATCTTTCTGTCATCTGCAAAGAGGCATACTTTTCCTTCCAGTCCCTCTGCAACGTCACTTATAAAGACATTAAAAAGGACTGGACCCAGTACTGAACCCTGCGGTACCCCACTAGTAACCCCTCTTTCTTCAGAGTGGACTCCATTTACAATTACCTTCTATGTCCTGTTGTCCAGCAAATGTTTTACCCAGGCTATCACCCTGGGACCCACTCCCAGGCTAGTTAATTTGACTATTAATCTTTCATGTGAGACTGTGTCAAATGCCTTGCTAAAGTCTAGGTAGGCCATGTCCACAGCCCCTCCCTGGTCTACAATTTTGGTCACTCAGTCAAAGAAATCAATTAGATTCATCTGACATGACCTTCCCGCTGTGAACTCATGCTGCCTTGGGTTCTGTACCGCACTGGCCTCTAGGTACTCAACAATTCTTTCCTTCAGAAGTGATTCCATCACTTTCCCTACCACAGAGGTCAAACTGACAGGTCTGTAGTTTCCTGCCTCTGTCTTGCTCCCACTTTTGTGAAGGGGAATCACATCCACCTTCCTCCAGTCCTCAGGTACCACACCATCCTCCCATGATTTGTTAAAAAGGGTAGTCAGTGGTGTCACTAGTTCTTGCCTTAGTTCTTTTAGAATTCTAGGGTGAATTCCATCAGACCCCAATGTTTCATCCATCTTCAGTTTTAGGAGTTCTTTCAGAACCCTTTCTTCTGTGAAAGGACTGGAATTGACCCCCATATCCAGAGTGCTTCTGTTAAAACCAGGTATACTGCTCCAAGGAAAAGAAAAACTGGAATTAAAAATGTTTTAGTTAAATAAATCCTCTTTTTTTTGAAGCCTTCCAAACATTCCATCTCTGTACCTTCTCCTGTCCAATCTGCAACCTGTTTTCCCAATTAAAACCCACGGGTCATCTCCACCAAAATACAATCCCAAAATTTTGCAAGTGGATTGCACCACGGTTATACCCGCCACTACCTTAGTTGTCAAAGGAAAACCATGTAGCTGCAAACATTGTGTTTTCCCTGTATTAAGACTAGCTCCCATGATGCTACCCAGACCCATTATAAGGTCCCAGGCCACCTGACTAGAATTCTCATTTTTTCACCAATAAACACAAATCATCTGCGTAAGCCAAAATTTTGAGATGTTGCCCCACCTATTCCCCTAAACCCACCACACAAGGGGAGACCTGGAGAATCCGTAGCAATGGATCAATTGAAAACACATATAACAATGGGCTAAAAGGACAGCCCTGCCGAACCCCCTTCGAATCTGGCACTTTAAACCTTGTCTGCCATTCTCAAAGGGCCTTACATATGCCAAAGCATAACAAAGCAGTAACCAGTGGACAAACAAATCCGGTATCCCATATGCAGCCAAACATTGCCAAAGGAAGGAATGTGACACCCCATCAAATAGTTTAGCCTGGTCTAGGCTCACCACAAATCCTTCCTCCATCTGACTGGCACCCCCCCATGTGCTGTCAAGTCTCTCAATGAGAGAAGAGCTTCAGTTATTCTCCTTCCAGGAACAGACCAAAACTGGGCTGGGCTTAAAACCTCACCCATAACTACTGCTAATCTATTCCCTAATAACTTGGCTAGAATCTTAAAATCCATATTTAACAGGGTTATGGGAAGCCAGTTATGGATATTTGACCTGCAACCAGATTTAAACACAAAAATCAGCAGGCCCTCATACATTTGCGTAGGGAGACAGTGCTCAGATAGAAACAAACTAAAAACTGCCACTAACTCATGTGGCATTAACTGCCATAACACTTTATATAGCTCACCTGGTAAACTATCAGACCCAGGGGACACATCCTTATGAAGAGCAGTAATCACTGTCTGTAGTTCCAAAAAGGAAAAAGGGGCTATCATACTCTCTGCCTGTACCAAACTAATCGAAGGAGGTTTAGCAGCCTGCAGCTAGTGAGGCGTAAATTCTGAGTCTGTAATCGAATTGCCAAAGGTTTGAGTCACATGTAGTTCTAAAAACCTCATGATACCCTCATTATCTGTCAGAACATCCACTTGTGGGGACATTAAATCTACTATTTCTTTTTTCTCCCTACGATGCTGACTATCCAAAAAGGGATTGGTGTACTCCGCTTTTCTTTGTGTCCCAAAAGACTGTTCCCTCTGTAAGGATCGAAGTCTATTATACTGAAAATAGGACATTTCTGCTTTAACCGACTTAATATCAGCCTCGTGGTCTACTCCTTCCAAACTCTGATGTGAGAGGAGAAACTGAAGCTGTTCTCTAAGTTTTAAATACCTGCTATATGAGGTCAAAGTTCTAGCTTTTGCTCGCAACTTAAAAAAACCCTACCAAACAAACTTTCAAATACTCCCACCATCGGCCCAACTCCCCATCATATAAAAAAATCATGGTGCACTTATCTCTGATTATTACCCCTAATTCATTTATTATACCAGGTTTATTCAACAAAGCAATGTTCAATCTCCAGAAACCAGAACCAGCCGCATGAGGTGTTGGCCATAAAATGTGAATCCCTACCAGAGTGTGATCTGAAGTTTCTACTGGGGCATTAAATACCTCAAAAATTGTCAACATTTTCTTCAGAAAAATAAAATCAGTTCTCAAAGAAAGCTTCCCCTTATAAAACATTGGCTGGGGTTTTGTGGGCCCATCAATATGAACATCCTTCAATCCTGCCAGTGATAAAACCTTCTTAAGGAAAGCCTTGTCACACTATTGTTTCCCTCCCACATTCTTAATCTGAAAATTAATATTAAAATTCCCTCCCAAAAAAATCTGCCTGCTGGTATGTAAGTATGGTTGTACACTAGACAATAATTCAATACGTGAAGCTTTTGACTGGGGGTCATAGATGTTAATTAACCCACATGGGGTAGAATTCAACACAACATCCAGTAAAAAAGCCCTCCCTGGATCAATGTCCACCATACGGAGGACAGAAACAGAAGAACAGATACCCATCCCACAACAGAGATCTGATCCTATAGACCAGTAGGAAGGACCGCACTCCCATTCTCTGGTGGCCTGGTGAACCTCCTTAACAAAATGCAATCTAGTATCCTGTAAAAATAAGACATCAAAACCTGACTGTTGCAAGACTGAAAAAGTAGTAGTGTGCTTAAAGGTGGACTTAATACTGTTAACGTTGAGGCTTGCCAGCCTCACCCTTGTTGGTTCAGGGAGGCTGCTTCAAGAGCTTAGTACTAGATCTCGTCCTCCTCTTGGAAAGAGCAGCAGGTGACTATGACACCAAAATCTCTGTCTCCGGGATTCCCACTGGAGCCTCTTCTACATTCATGGGCTGATTCAAATCCACTCTATCCACCTATGAAGAAAACGTAGAAAAACTATTTGAAAGGGACAATGGTGAAAGAGGTAGACAACCAAATGTGCATTCACCAGAAAGGATACTCCAGCATCACCTCCCGGGTCTGGAAGACCATTATCCAATGATTCCATACCCACTCCAGGTGAAGCAACCTCCACAGCAAAAAGGTCTGGACCTTTCTGTACCTCCTGAATCTCAAGAGTGGACCCTGGTAGACAAACCAGGTGAGAAGCCACCTGCCCAGAGGTAGGGTCGTGAGCTGAAACTGACTCTGATCTGTCCACTACAGGGCCATTCTGAGCTGTGGGAGGGGATGCAATAGGGATATCAGGAGATAATACAGTAAGAGGAATCTAGGGTCAGATCTTCTAGAACTTCCTCAAGCTCCCATACTCATACCCCTTCTTCTACCACGGCCCCTTAGACAATGTGAGAGTTCAGTATCAACAGAGTGGTCAGGGGACTGTCAAAAGGGCCTTTTTGCCAGAGACAAAAGAAATTTCTGATCTGATTCCCCCTCTGAATTGTGAGATGCCCATGGGCAGTCTGAAAAATCACGTTCGTTATCCCCCACAAAAATTACAACGCAGGGGAGTTATACATTGGGCCACAGTACAGCCAATGACCCCACAATAAAAGCATCTAACCTGGTCACAGTCATTGCTCAAGTGTGACAATGAGCCACACTGGTAGCAACTTTTCAATGGCCCCGCATAAAATAATATGCCTCTATCCCTCCCTAGGAAAAAGGAGCTTGGAAGGTGACATATACCCTGCTCGTCTTGCTTCGGTTGGACTCTAAACGTCCAACCCCCATTCCAAAAACCATTGTCATCCATAATAGGCTTGGGGTGACCAAATAATGTGCATCTCTTCTCCATCCAGAAAGTGATGTCATTTATATATACTCCCTCATTCCGAAACAACATGGTGACAGTTTTGATAGTGGGCTTGGTAATAGGTATGGCAATAAATTCTTTCCATACACCTGAATCCTTCACCTCATAGTACAGATGCCAAAACTTAGCCATGAGGGACATAGTACAAAAACTAATGTCATAACTGGTCAACAGGAGTGTGAATAAATGCGTAGACCTCTGCTGGAGTAAACCCCAGGCAGTCCTTTACCAGATGTTTCCACACCCACAGTCTTTCTGGAGAAAGTGGTGTAAGACCTTTGTACTAAAGATGGACCACGAATCTCCTTTTCGCAGCCTCAGCTGGTTTATGAAACAAACCAGCATAAGACCTTGGCAGTTGCCATGTAGGTTCTGCCGACCTATCTCCCTCATCACCCCAAATGTCCTGATCATTACCTGAAAAATGTTCCTCACCCAGTAAAACAGGCCCCTTCTGAACCTCCTCAGATGTCTTAGGGGCCAGTACTTCAGGAAAGTTATCGTCTGAAGGTGCGCCAGATAAGGAAACTACTCCTGTAGAGGCGTCTGGCATAGCTACTATTTCTGGTGCATCAGTTTCAACAGGCGTTCCCTCCGAGTGCTCAGTCTGAGAAAAAAACTTTGAAATGTCCACAGAAATGCAGTTTGCACTAACATCAAGAGAAACTTTCTGGTCCGATGCCTCAATCACCTTTGGGGAACCTGGTAAGGGGATAGAAGGGTCCGGAATCCAGAGGTTGTTAGAAAACAACCATCCTGCTTCTCGCAATGCATCCCTAGGTGTCCAATCTGGGAGTGGATGCAGCAAATGAAAAGTTAGCCTCAGAAGAATAGAAATCAGTCAATGGGGCGACAACAGTCACTTCAGACATTTGCTCAGAAACAAGTCTTACTGGTAATCGTTTTCAAGTATCCAGCATGGGGCTAGCTATAGAACGCTTTCGTTTCTTTTCAGCTCCAGTTTGGGTTTCTTTTCTTGAAACTCTCACTCTGCTTCTGATAAAAAGCTCTACCAATTGCTGCTTTTTCCTATCCAATTACAATTGTAAACTTAGTTTCTCTTGAAAATCCTTGGAATCCATGGACTTAAGTGTCTGACTATCAGGTGACCCAGAATTGGTGCCTTGCATAGGGTGCTCCACATTCGGGCTCAAAACCTCCAAAGCAAGTATCTCACCAACGGGAGCTCCACCACTAGCACCTTCCCCATCCATGGTCCAAGCAAGAATGAGATCCTCTGGTCTTCCTGCAGCACAACAGCACCCTCTGCAGGCAGAGTAGGGAAATTTCCCCGGTGGCCTGACCAAATTTCCCCCATTCACTAAAAATACCACTAACAGTTTAATCCAGTTCAAGGTCAGCTGGCATTCATCTGTATCCCCCTCCACCCGGGTCGTGCCTGAAAATAGGCAAGAACTTGTCTAGTGCACTTACCCGGTCAACAAAAACTAACTAAATAAATAAAATGTAAACTAAGCTACTGTTAATAAGGAGGTGGAAGTTGTATTTCATATCTCCTTTTAAATATTTGTGGTTTTTTTACATAATATGTTTATTGATTTTCAAATTCTTTTGACATAAGACATATACAATTTCTACCAAACAGACAATTGGACAAATATTAAAAATGTGAAGAAAATATAAAACAAATTGCAAACAACATTAAGAACATAACAACAACAAAATAGTGCAGATCACAACAAAAGTATAGTTTATTCACTTCCCCAAGCCTGACATTCCATATTCCCACCTATGGAAGGGTAAATTCATTACTTTCGTTCTAGAGACAAGGGTTCAAGGTTTAAGGATACTTTTAAGCTCCAATGATCAGCTACCCCCACTCAGCCCTGGATTAACCCCTTCTTCCAACCCCCCTTACCACCGGCCTCTGGTCTCTTCAGTATTCCTTCTCATCAAGGGGAGAGAGAGAGAGAGAGAGAGACCCCCCTCCTACCCCTGCAGCCCCCCCATTACCTCCAGTCCCCAGGGGAAAGAGATATCAAAAATGGTTCCCATACTGCCCAAAAGTGCTCCTCCTTATTCTTTACAATATAGGTTAACCGTTCAAGGCCCAAGACCTGTATCGCCATGTTCTTCCATTGTTGAATTGTGGGAATTGTGGCAGCAACCCATGTGTTTAACATGCAGTGTCTAGCCGACACTATTAACACCCTCACCAATCTGGGAAATGTCCTCCACGCCTCCGGGTCAGTATCATCAACTCCGAACAAGAGAGATATTGGATTAGTCTTGAGCTGTCTGCCCCAGATCCCACCAACCTCTTGTGCAATTCCCTCCCAAAAATTCTTTAACTCAGTGCAGGAACAAAAATAGTGAAAATACGTGCTAATTTCTTTATTACATCTCCCGCATATAGGGGATACCTCTGGATTATGTCTATGTACCATGTTTGGGGAACAGTAAAGTCTGTGGATAAACTTATAACATGACTGCTGGTATTTGTTACATATTACCAACCCTTTATGCAGCCTTAGAAGCAAGGTCCAGTTCTGGTCCAAAAGGACCTTTCCCAGATCTCTTTCCCATAGTTTCCTAGTCTTACAAGTATAATCTGGGAGATATTGCCTCCCTAAGCGGGCTGCTCTACCAATTAAAACCCCAGTTCCCATGCTGGAGCTGAGCACCAGGTGCTCTACATGTGTTAGGGGGGAATCCTCAAATCGGTTCCTATTTAGTTTTTTGGCATAATCCCTAGCCTGCAAATACCGGAATGTGTGCGACCCTGGGATCTCCCTGAGTGCATCTACTGACAACTGCCCACTCCTCCAGATGTCCCTAACACACCCTATTCCCTTAGTTTACCATGTTAGAAACCCTCTGTCCTCCATGCAACACTAAGAACCCCAGGTTCCCCCTCAATGGGAGCAGTAGGGTTTCTTTCTGTCCAACTCCTGTCCATCTTAAGATCTGTTCCCATCATCCAAAACTGAGTCCACCAAAGGATTCATAATTTCCTTCCTATCATAGGCCTTCCGGCCACCCTTTCTTAGGTAGGCTGAGAGTCTAATCAAGCCTTCTGCCTCCTCCAAATCAAGCCAACCTGCCTCTGGGGGCCTATTGACCCAATTACCTATAAAACTATATTGCATAGCCATAGCATAATTTCACAAATTTGGTAGGTTCAACCCCCCCTTTTTCCGAATCCACCTGCAACCTACATATACTAACCCTGGGTCTCTTACCCCATCATAGAAATCCTGAGAAAGTCTTCTCCACTCTTTTAATGTCCTTCTTGTTTAGACCCACATGCAACATCTGCATTATAGAAAGAGTCCTGGGTAGGATGTTCATTTTTAATAGATTAATGCATCCCAGCCAAGAGACCGACAACTCTTTCCACCTACGTAGATCTTCCTCCACCTCTTTTAGCATCAGTGAGTAATTCAGGTGATACAGTGTCCCTAAATCATGCACATCTTGAATCCCTAGGTATGTGAAGGATTTCCCCACCTTTCTCTATCCCCATGCCCTGTCACCATGTTCCCTCTTTGTTCCCCTCAAAGCATAATTTAGAATTTACTAACATTGATATTGAGATGGCCCACCAGTGCAGAGGTAGGGTTACCACTTGCGGTGTCAGCAACCCGGGTTCGGGAATGGACTTGGGCGGCTGGAGGGTCAGTTGAGGGGGAGGAGGATCGAATGCCCAGAGGCTGCTCTCCTCCTCCGGGGTGGGTGGGTTGCTTGTCCTGCTGCTATACCGCCACCTGGGTGACCATGGGTGGAGGTGCAGAGGGATGAGCGGAAGAAGGGAGGGAGGACGTCGGCTGGGAGCTGGGCGTATGCCTGTTCTGACGTTCTCCACCCCTAAGCTCTCCCCCAGTAAGCCAACGTCCTGGGTAGACCAGAAACCAGCAGAAACCCCGTAGTTCTCCCAGTAGACGGAGCTCCCGGCCCCGATCTCCAATGCCCCTACCAGCATCAGCGACAGCATCCCCGAAAAAATACAGACATGTTGTGGTGTAAGGGCCCTACCCCGTACCTGCCTGGGGGTATAACCAAGGCTCTGTGGGGGGATGAACTGTGCTAGTGGCCGGCTAGAGGAACAGAGATGTACAAGGCCACAGGAGTCTCCTGAAGAAGGGGAGTACTGCGGTGAGAAGGGGGCATAAAGAGAAAAAAAATCATTGATTTTATACCCAGAAAATATGGCAAGCCTCTCTATCATGTCAAGTAGTGAGGGGACCGATCCACCTGGCTTCCACACATACAATAACATGTTGTCAGCATACAAGGTGACCTTGTGTTCCCTCCCTGACTTCCCGACTGCACCCTTAATTGCCACAGTGTCTCTGATGCTCACAGCCAAAGGCTCAATAGCCAAAGCGAACAACAGTGGGGAGAGGAGACACCCCGTCTTGTTCCCCTATGCAGCGTGAACCCACCCATGAGCAATCCATTTATCAAGACCCTGGCATTAGGCCTACTGTACATGCTCTGGACCAATCCCACAAAGCTCTCCCCAGACCATACTTCTTAAGGGCCTCAGACAGATACTCCCACTCGATGCGGTCAAATGCCTTTTTCGTGTCCATAGTGAGTATAGCCATATCTTTCCTACCCTGAGATGCCCTGCAAACCACATTTAGTAACTTTCTCATATTATGGTATGAGCATCTTCCCATGACAAATCCAGTCTGGTCTGGGTGGACAAGCTCGAGGAGTAAGTGGTCCAGACGCCTTGGCAAGACCTTCGCCAAAATCCTGGCATCACAGTTTAGCAGGGAGATTGGTCAATACGAGCAACACTCTTGTAATCCTTTCGGGGTTTCAGGACCAGACAAGTCACTGCCTCTTTATGCAGGTAGTCCCCCCCCCTTGCTTTTCCAAAAACCCTCCACAGGGCCTCAAGGTGGCGGTGTAGCCATCTTCATAAGTTCGGACATACGCTACGAAATAATCTTATCTAAAACTGAACTTAAAGTGTACGAACTCTTGCTGCTCCAGCTAACACTTCCTTTCTCGCTGCCCATATTCATTGCCGGAATCTACTGCTGACCAGGCACCCCTGCCACAACTGTTACTGACCTTCTTACACAAATCAGTTCACGAGCACCCACCGGGGAATTATATGCTACGGGTGACCTTAACCTAAACTGGTTAGCTCCGGCCCTCAACGGATGTCGCTGCCCTCAATTTAACCCAATTCATCACTACACCCACTTGCCTAAACCTTAAATCAGGTAACCACTCCCTTATTGACTAGGCTGTAACCTCCCATTACTCACAGAGTCATCCAAACAGGCCTACTCACTGACTGTATGAGTGATCACCATGTCATCTACCTTGTTCGCAAAATTCACCATCTCAAATCCCCCCAAAGTTCTTATCTTAGTCCAATGGTCGTTCAAATCCCTAAACCTCGCTCCACTCTTAAATGACCTTGTCCTAGCTAACTGGCTCCCCCCCTCCAACCTGATAGATGACACCCTACTTCACTTCAAAAACATGGTCCTTAAGATATGGGATTCCCACACCCTGCTACGATGTACTAGGGTATGCGGTACCCACCTGCCTTGGATCTCCCAAGAGCTCACAGCTTGTATGAATGCCCGTGACTCAGCATGGCGAGCCTTCAAAGCCTCAGCTCTACCTCAGGACCTCTCCCACTACCGGTATCTGTGTAACATGTGCACTACAGCAACTCGGCTAGCTAAAGCAGAGTACTTTAGATCCTCCCTCCAATCTAACCTTAATAGCCCCTCCAAATTCTGGAAGGTCATACACTCCCTCTTCTCACCCCCAGTGGCCAAGCCCTCACCTCTCCTTAGTGTAAACAACTCCACACTCTCAGATTCTATCTCAGTAGCTGCTGAGTTTAACTTATATTTCTCCACCTGAGCTTTCTTGCTCCTTTCCTCCTTACCCCCCCATGTCACCATCTCCACCACCTACAGGGCAAAAAACTACCTCAAAATACAGGTATTTTCTCCTTCAGGGAAATCTCTCTGGATGAAGCTCTAGAAGCCCTGCTAACATTAAGCCCCTCAAATGGGAATTTTCCAGATGGACTAGATCCTAAACTTCTGTTCCTCTCGGCCTCTGCCATAGCCACCCCTATTGCCTACCTCCTAAATCTATCCTTCACCACTGCATCTGTCCCTCTGTCCTGGAAGCATGCCATTGTCATCCATCTCCACAAAGGGGGTGCCTCCTCCTCCACCTCAAACTATCGGCCAGTCGCCCTCCTCCCTGCTCTGGCAAAGCTGCAAGAACACTTAGTGCTTAGCCAGCTAACCTCCTATCTCGCCGACTCAAATTTCTTCACACACTACCAGTCCGGATTCAGGAAAGATCACTCCACTGCCTCCTCTTTACTAAGGCTCACGGACACCATTAAATCTGGAATGGATAGAGGTCTCATCACCTCTGCCATTTTCATCGATCTGGCCAAGGCCTTCGATACAGTCTACCACACTCTGTTACTATCTAGCCTCTCTGACTCTGGCCTCTCCACATCTGCTACTGCCTGGTTCAGTGCCTATCTTACAGACCGCACTCAATCTGTCAAGATTGCGGATGCCATATCCCCTCACCATGTCCACCGATGTCCCCCAAGGATCAGTGCTTGGGCCTATCCTATTCTCTATTTTTCTAAACAACCTACCCTAAACTTGTTCTGCCACCTCGATCCACATGTATGCTGATGATACTGTCCTATTTTCTTCTGGCTCCTCCCCAGCCTCAGTTGCCTCTACCCTCCAGGTGGATTTTAACAAAGTCCAGCTCTGGTTCAACTCTCACCATCTCTCTCTAAATGCTAAAAAAACTGTAACTATGACTTTTGGTACATTCCAATGACTAGTCAGGCTCCCCTCCCTCCCACTTTTCCACACCCTTGATGGGTCAGAGCTGGAGGACTTCCCCTCCTTCTGGTATCTTGGAGTTTGGCTTGACCGCTACCTCACCTTTGCAGTCCATGCTGACTCTGTAGTAACAAAACTCTGCCCCAAGCTCAGAGCTTGATATTGGACCTATTCTAGCCTCCCCTATCCAGTCCGTTGTGAGCTTATCCAGAAGATGATACTTCCCAGCTTCACTTATTGTGATATTGTTTACGGTGCCACCCACAAGTCAGTTTTATCCCAACTGGATACCCTTTTTATGTTTGCTTGCACGCATGTGCAAGAAACATAGTGCCATCATCTGAGTTTTTCAGAGGTGTGTCAGCATCTTCCAATTCAGTCAGTGTGTTTGCAGGCGTGGTCACAGTTCTCCAATCACTGCTGAAACTGTCTATGACAGCAGTTGAAAATGCAGTGGCATACAGTTGAAAGAGGGAGCCACGCTCAGTGAGCAGCTCCTCCCCCACACACACACAGAGATCAACTGTGTCAGTTGCCTGATAGGATGGTGTAGTCTTGTCTAGCTTAGAGAGAAAAGCCACATCATTGCTTTAATAAACTGTTCCCTGCCAAAGCAGGACCACCAAAATATTGTGGATGCCTAACAGTCCTTACACCGCCAGCTCTACAAAGCACACCTTCATGGACTCCATGGGTTCTAATCGTCAGAAAAAAATACCTCAGCATTTGATGTGAAAACTCAGACTTCGTTGTATGTGTAATTCCAAGCATTTTCTCTTACTAGACTCTGTCAATGTGAACTCCCTGCTGCTAAAACCTATGCAAACGAACTTGAGCTGTATACTACCTGTAGGGCTTACTGTCTACCACTTTGTTCACCCCCATGTACTGTACCATTTCACACCCTCCCTGCCTTAGTCCAGCTGTGCTACATCAACCTGAAGCTCTGGTAGGGCTTACTGTCTATCACTTTGTTCACCCCCCCATATATTGCTGTGCTACATCAGCCTAAAGCTCTGGTAGGGCTTACTGTCTACCACTTTGTTCACCCCCCCATGTACCTGCACCATTTCACATCCTCCTTTGATCTACAGTGAGTGGATCCCTCATTCATACGTCACATATGCAAGTACAAAAAAAAAAAGATTTTCAAAAATGAAGATACATTTATTATGTTTGTTATGTTTGCTTGCACGAATGTGCAAGATACATAGTGCCATCATCCGAAATTTAGAAGGTGTGTCACCCGCTCTTCCGATTCAATCAGTGTGCTGGCAGGCTCGGCCCCTGTAAACCAATGCATGATGGAGCTGTCTATGACAAGCTACAAAATGCAGTGGCATACAGTTCAAAGGGGGAGCTACGCTTCAGTGAGCAGCGATAAGATATCGCTACAATGCGCATCCCCACCACACACACATGAGGCAACATAAAAAGAAAATCACAGTGACACTGTTCATGATCGGAGACACCAAAATGCCTGAGTTGACAATCTGCTGTAAAACATCCCCAACCTAATTATATTACGGTGTCGTTGCACAGTTTCTATGTACGCTCATGACTTCACCATTTTTTAAATATTTTACTGCAGATTTACAACATTGCCATTTTTACTCTCCCCATAAACAGTACAGCTGTCATTTTTTACATCCTGTTCGGAATGTTTTGCACCTGTGGTGCTAAATGCTGTAGTCGCTGTGCATAAGCAGCTTCGGCTAAGAAGCGTATTCCCCTCTCCATGAGGTGGGGTCACAAAAACCATGTTGAACATTTGGAGTGAAAATACCAATGAATGCCTGAGGTATTAGGGTTTCCAACCATAACGCCCAACCCTGTAAAGAATGACAGGTATCAGGGTGTGACTTGGGATTCTTGCCTGTAATGCTCATGCCATTCCACACCCTGCAGCCAGTGAGAAGCATTGAGGTATGCCTTGGTCTCTTCACCCCAAAGTTCCACCCCATTCTCCTATATCGCACCCATCCCACTGTATTTCCTTTGAATGGAATGGCTGCATGATACCAAAGACCCCAAGGAACACCGTGACACTTGCCAGTGTCTGCAGGGTGGGTGTACTGAAATGGCATGGCGTTATGCCTGACGACCCAAGGCACACCCCAATGCCTGTCACTCTCTGCAGGGTGGTGGTGGGGTTGGCTTCAATTCCATACTTCACTGTCATTACTATTACGCAGCTCTGTAACTTCTACACTATCACTGCCAATGCCAGCAAGCAAACATTCGGCATTGACAAATGCTTGTTAATGCTTTCTGTGGTTCGCTTCTTGACGCCCTCCTCACCTACACTGGGCCAAGTAGCCATACCGCCTTTGCTCTCCCCTCTCTTGAGAACTGCGCCTATCACACTGTGCCAAGTTTATCTCAAGAACTGGTTTGGTACCTTCCCAGTGTATCTGCCCTCCATACTATTGTCCCCTCTGGCACCCACCTATGCTCTGAGGTCCCAGACCCTGTAGCTCCTGTTAGTCCCCAGACGTCGGACCCAAGCCGGCCAGGCCGCCTTCCTTCATCACTGTCCTCAATTCTGGAACTCTTTCCCCTCTGAAATTCGCCACTCTTCTTCTATCCACTCACTATCCTATGCCCTTGCCAACCACTGCTCAGTAAACTGCTCCTGCAGCTAACTCTCCAATCTATTCTACCTCAGACCTCCTATATTCATTCTCCCAGTAGGCCCAATGATGCTACTTCACTAACCACACCCAGCTACTGCACTTGATCCCAATTTTTGAGCTAGCTAGCTTGCGCTTACCCCGTATCTCATTATATACCACAACCCAATACCTTAGCAGTTTTTCCTCATTGTAACTGTTACTCTCGACTATTAGGGTATATGTATTAATCCACACTCACCTATTCCTGTCAAACATATGCAGCTGTATTATCTAATTATATGTTTTCAAGGTATAAAGCATGACTTCCCATGTAATTGCTACTATACTATAAGTAAGGGTAAATTGTCATCTACGCCCAACTATTTCTGTCAAATGTTTTCAACTGTATTGTAATTGTATGTATATATGTCAGGACCTGGACTACCCTTGTCCTCTTCCCCACTGTACCCCTCCCCCCATGTCGCACCTGGAGACAAGCAGTTCTTGCTCAGTGTGCTTTTGCTGGTGAAACAATTTCAATAAATAAACAAACCACCTGATCCTACATAGCCTTATAGTACTCCACTGGATACCCATCCTGGCCACTTGCCTTTCCTTGTTTGAGAATCTGCATTGCCTGCTTAATTTCCAACCTGGAAATCTCCCCTCACAACCTTTCCCTCTGTTGCTGTGAGATTTCGGGTAGCTTAACTCCTCCCAGGAACTGCCTAGGAGCCTCTATTGTACCCAGACTCTCAGGCCAGTACAACTGTCTATAAAACTGCTTAAACCTATCCCTTATTAGTATTTTATCCTGGGAGAGCTTGCCCTGCATGTCCTTGACCTCTGGAATGTGCGTGTACAACCTCCTCCCCTTAATTAGGTGGACCAGAAGTGGACCGGATCTGTTCCCCCACTCAAATAGTCGACTTCTCGCAAAAAGACCAGTCATTTTAGCTTCCCCCAGGAGGTGAGCATTGAGAGCTTCCCTTGCAACCCTTAAGTTCTTTAGCAGGTCTTGTGAAAATGTGTCCATTACTTTCTTTTCCAGGTCTTTTACCTTCTGCTCCAACTCAATACTCTTGGCCTCGCTCTCCTTTTTGTACTGTGCTACATATTTAATAATGGTCCTCCTAATAAATGCCTTCCCAGCATCCCAGAACACCCTTGAGGACTCTGCTGAATTTTCATTTAGCTCCAGGTAATACTCCCACTGCTGTTTAATGTAGTCCAAGAAATCTTTTTTACCCAGTAGGTACCTTGGAAATTTTCAAGGCAGGGGACCCTCTCTCCCTTCCCCGGCAGAACATATCAGTTTTACCACTGAGTGATCTGAGATCACTATAGGGCAGTGGTCCACTTTCTGCAGCCATCGCAACCAGCACCGAGGTGCATAAATATAATCGATCCTGGACCAGGTTTTATGAGGGCTGGAAAAGAATGTAAATATTTTCTCCCCCAGATGGAGGGATCTCCAACTGTCTATGAGATCCATATCAAGCATCCCCTCCTCCCAGAGCCGCACCCCCCTCATGTCTTCCCTTACCTTCTGAATGATCCAATAGCGGGTGCATTGTTGCATTGAAATCCCCCCATAACTAGCCCCTCGAATTGTTCTCTTACTAAAACACCTAGTAACTCCTGGTAAAATCCGGGACTAAAAACAGCACGGGCATATATGCTGCCAAAGGTAACTTTTTCCCCATACAGAACTCCCTCCACAAACACATACCCCCCCTTTCCTGGTCCATCACCACTTTATTAGTAATAAGGGGCAGGTGCTTATTAATCAGCACTAGAGCACCTCTCTTGTGGGAATTGTAAGAAGAGGCATAACACTTTCCCACCCATCCTCTTACCAATTTTTGGTGCTCCTGCAAGATCAGGTGCATCTCCTGTAAGAGTGGTACCTGCGTACAGTGCCTTCGGATAGCAGTAAGTATGCTTGTCCTCTTAATAGGAGGTGATATCCCACGCATGTTCCAGGATGTTACCACTAGAGTCTTAGAACTACTCATTCTTAATTGTAAATCTTTCCATCCCTTCCCCTCCCCACCTCCCCCATGTCTCTGCCTTCCAAACATCCCTTCCATCATATGTATGCTTATGGCTTGGTTTGCTAACTATATAGGGTTCCTTAAAACCATAGGACCACCTCCTTCTCTGCACATTTAACAACAATAAAGTGAACACAACTATAACCCTCCAACATAAGTATCCAAAGATCCCCTTCCCCCTCCTCTGCCCTTAGCAGTAACTTGAACCTTAACCCAAGTCTCCAACATATTTACACATAACCCCCCACCACCAACCATACACATGCCATTCAAACTTTAGAATAGCTTTCCCACCACACAGCAGATGCTCTGTTCCCCACTCCTGACCCCACATTCACTAATTATCACCCAGCATCCCCATCATGAGTTCTTATCGATGTTTTCAGTTATTTCAGGCTCCCCCATTTCTTTGCATCACTTTTCAGCAAGCCACCCATCCCTCAGAGCCCTTTACACACTTACTCCATGTCAGCGTTTAACCAGCCGGCCCCCCACCCCTCACCACTGGCTACCCAAGCCATCGGAAAGCTACCCCCCCATCGGCTTTCCCAGCAACATTATCAGAAGGCAAAGTGGTCCTAGGACTGTAGAGACCACTGGGATGCCGACGCTGCTCTCAATTATCCACAGCATCAGCCCTCCTCACAAGCTCTGATTCACCCTCTCTAGATTGTGGATGCGAAAAGGCCTCCGGAGTTCGTTTCCCACCATTCAGCCCCAATCTTGGAGTATACGGCCCACTCACAGGGCTCCATCTGCTTCCAATTTATTTAGCTCCTTCAGGGCAGAACACTCAAATTTCACAGTCTCGGCCTGGCATCGCCTTCACCTGCCTCATTTTCTCCATGTGCACCAGACCGCCAGTGAGGGGTGAGGACAACCCAGTCCAAAGGCCATCACAGTCCGATGGTGGATTCATTGTGGGCGCAACTATTTACATTTAGAAGCACAAAGTGTCACCAGCATCATGAGTGTTCTCCGAGTCTTCTGACCGGAACGATCCCTCGGCTCAGCTCCCTTGAGGCCCTTTCACCCCAGTTTCTTTTTCAACTCCTCCACAAAAGTAGTAGCTCTCTCTACCTCCTAAAAAGAGTATGTTGCTCCTTCATGTTTTATCTTCAGTATCGCCAGATACATGAGAAAGCAGTCCACCTTGAGCTCCCTAAGCTGTACAAGGAGCGGGTTGAAAATCCTTCATTTCTTGAGGAGCCTATCCGAGTAGTCATGGAAAAGGTATAATTGGGCGCCTTCAAATTGTAGCTCTTTTGTATTTCTATAAGCTTTTAGCATCTCCTCATGATCGTGGTAATTGTGGAATCTGAAAATGATTTGATGGGGCAGCTGCCCCGCCAGTGGCCTTGGTGCGACCGCTCTATGGGCTCTCTCCAATTTAAACCTGCCTTCTTCATATTCACTCCCAGCAAGGGTCGGAGTCTCTCTGCACAAAAGGACATGATGTCAGGGTTCTCTTTACCCTCTGGTAGCCCCTGAGATGCAGATTAAGCTGACGATGATCATTTTCCTGGTAGTCGTGCTGATCCTTTAGTTCGGCTAACTCCTTCTCCAACGTGGTTATGCGAGCAGACAGGGGGTCTATGTCCTTCATACTACAAATGTGATCCTCCACCTCCATTATCCTGGTCACCTGGGAGGTCACCTGTTCCACTATTGCTTGTAAACGAGCATCGATTCTTTGTTCCATCTTTCCCAGGTGCCTTTCAAGGGCTTCCATCACTTGTGCCGAGACCTCTCGTCCCAGCAGGCCGTTTCCATGGCCAACAGTGAAATCGGGCCTAGCAGTTCAGGCTGCTTGGTGGTCGATTGCTTCTTCTGACTTTTGGCAGCTGCAAGCTGGTTTTTGCCTGGATTTGCCACCAAATATTCATCCATGCTGCTGATATTTATAGTTTTCTGTGTTTTAAGCTGCAAATTATGCCAAGATGCTTTTAAAATCTATTAGATTTTATCTGTAGGGTCGGGAGCTGCAGGAGACTATGTCTTCACTCTATGCTGCTCATCAGCACCCCCTAAATATGTGTTTTATGGAAGCAAACTGCTATGACTATGAGTACAACAAGTACATTTTTTTTTTTACTTTGTGAGGGTTCGGTTTGCATGTATTTCATATGCACTTGAACAATGATATGAATTTCATGAAGGAACCATTTTGGCACCTAACGTTTTTACAAAAATGTGATTTTTAAATTCTGAAACTTGCTACCCAAGAAAATGTGCCTTTTATTATATAATTGGTAGTGTTGCAAGTGAAGCATTTTACAACCGAAGGTGTGCCACAATTATTCAAATGGAAGTGCATACAGATTCTCACTCACTGATACATTTATTGCAAAACCCTTTAATGTGCACGCACATATCTGCACTTTGAATCATGCAGTTCTGAAGCTGTGGGAAATGTGTCCCATAATGCTACTGTGCCTTGTAAATGACCATCCAACATAGAACTTGCAAAGTGAGCTAATGGTGTGGAAAATGAAAAACGAAAGTGGAGTGCACTAGCAATAAATCTGGGTGCTCCGGAAACAAAGAATAATAAGAAACAGGAAACTGTGCACTGCCACACAAACAGGAAACTATGCACTGCCTCACAAGTGATACTGAATCATAGAGGATTTAATAATCCTTTGGTAATAAATACATCACAAAAGTACTAACTGTAAATCACCCCAAAAGTTGGCAAACCCCAGTGTTTTGAAGTCTAAAGCCTCTTCTTCTTCAACTGGTGAAGAGCAGCATACTCTTTTATAGTTATTTGACTCATCTGCTGTTCGTAATACCATTGGAGATATCACCGGTCAGATGAGAAGGTAAACTGTTGTCCCTTCTGTCTCTTTTTTTATGCATTAGTTTAGTCTCCTTGGCTTCAGCTAGGGGATATGCCCCACATCGGTCGGTTAGGTCCCCACAAGGATCCCGACCTTCATGCTGCTTGTTGTCAAGGGGATTTTCCTGCTATGTGGTTCTTCCCTGGCCACCTCTTGATAGAGGTGGACGTGCAATGACCTCAGTGCATGGGCGGGTGTGCTCCCACCCCCAACATGCAGATGTCCACTGCCTCCAGCAATCTGGCCTCAATATTGGTCGCAGGCTCACCTACCCCCAGCCATCACTAGGGGTTGGTATGCTGCCAGGTACCAGATCCCTTCCCTCTGTAGAGATGTCTGGTGGATGCTTAGCTTTCTCCCTCGGCTGACACTCTGACAGCCTGAGTTTGCTTCTGAACTCAGGTCAGTGGTGTCTCAAGCAGTAGAGGTACTGTTGCATCTGTGGGTCAGCCATCTTTCTGTCTGTTTCTGGAAGGTCTCCTCATGTAAGAGAAAGATCCCATAGCACCAGTCCGAAACACAGAAACAGAGAAAAAGTCAAAAGAAAAAGGCCCAGCAACCCATCAGGTTTGACCCTGTCCGCCTGTCTACTGGACTGAGCCTCTGTCAGTCCCCCTGACCTCTTCTAGGCCGCCTTCAGCATATTTAACCTTGAGGTACCCATATCCCAGTCACCTCCTCTTTTGAACTACCCTGCACCATTTCAGCATGTATGACTTTGTCTGGAAGTTTTTGTTCCATTCTGCTACCACCAATTCAGCGAAAAAGGACATTCTGACATCTTTTTTTAACCTTCACCCCTCTCCCTTGCCAGTTCCATAGTCACCTCTAGTGGAAGCATTTCTACATAAAGTAAATAACTCTTTAGTGTCTGCTCTATTAATACTGTGGAGGCACTTGAACATCTCAGTCATGTCCCCTCATTTTCTCCTATTCTTGAGTATACAAACAGAATAATAGATAGGGGACTGTGTATTACAAGACTATAATACTATTAAGAGATCCTGGGGACATGTGAACCTCGAGAGTGAAGCTCAAGAGGTTCCAACATGTCCCCAGAACCTCAAGATGGTATTTTAGTTGAGTAATCACAGTCCTGCATTTGTTATTTTTTGTAATATATGGGTTCAAGCACATTTAATTAAATGGAGCCCATTCAGGCACTTTAAACATAGCCGCAAGTGTGGCTTTTATCTGGTGACTTCCGCCACCTCCCTCTGTATAGCCCACTCCCGTATGCTGTATATAAATACCCACAGGGCCTTTTAAAGTGGGAATGGCTGAATGATATTTTCATCTTGCTGAGGCATTTTAATATCAGTGGTTCTGTTCAGCTGTGGCGATGACCAGTTTTTCCTGTACATAATAGTAAAAGCTGTTGCGTGGACAGCTGCAAAGAGCCTTCTTAAGGTACTGGTTCCAAAACTGTACACAGTACTCCAAGTAAGGCTGGATCAGTTACCTGTACCAGCATGATACACTTCCCCTCTTCTGCTAGTGATCCCCTACCAATGCATCCCAGTATCCTATTTGCCTTTCCCACCACATTATTGCACTGTGCTACAACCTTTAAAGTTACTGTGATCATTAACTCCAAATCTTTTCCTTCCACTGTACTGTCTAGCAACACCTCCCATTCTGTATTCTGTTTTCAGGTTTTTATCTGCCACGTGTGTAACCTTATACTTCATTACGTTAAATATCCGTTGCCACACTTTAGACCACAGCTACAACAAACCATACATGCTCATACAAAAAAAAGCCACTGCTTGCGGAAGGAACGAAATTGAGCTCTGAATTACACAAAAATGCTGCACTTATGGAAAAGAAAGCAAAGGTAATAATACAGTGAAAATACACAGGGAATTTATTCCAAAGACAAAAAAATCTAAAAAGTACTGCTAAACCCATAGTGCTGCCTTTCAATTTTTTTGTCTTTAGAATAAATTCACTGCATTTTCACTGTGGTACTACCTTTGATCTATTGATTTGTAGCATACTTCACATATCCCTCCAGTTACAACAGATCCCTCTTCACGGCCCTAGCCTCCTTCTTGGATTACACTCAGCCAAAGATCCTGTTGTCAGCTGTGAAGAGCCATCTCTTTCCTTGGGATACCCAGCTCTATATCGCAAATGAACATATTGATGAGAACTGATCCCAAGACTGACCCCTGGGACACAGCACTAGTGACTTTCCTGATCCCTGATGTTTCTTAATTCAGTACTGTACTACCCTCTTAGCCCTCCCACTCAGCCAGTTTTGTTACCCACCTTATTATTTTATCCTCAATCCCCAAACTGCTCTGTTTCTTCACCAGTCTTCCATGTGTAGTAAGTTGAAGTCTTCATAGAAACATAGAAACATAGAAACATAGAAGTTGACAGCAGATAAGGACCGCAAGGCCCATCCAGTCTGCCCATTTCTTTTTCTACCTTATAAATGTGCCATCGGCCTTTGCTCTGTCAGTGACCTATCTATTCATAGTCATTTGTATTGCTCCCTTATGCCTATCCCATGCCTGTTTGAAGCCCTGCACTGTATTCATAGCCACCACTTCTTGTGGTAAGCCATTCCATGCATCCACCACCCTTTCTGTGAAAAAGAATTTCCTCACATTCCTCCTTAATCGGCCTCCCTCTAATCTCATGCTGTGTCCTCTTGTCCTGCTATTTTTCTTATATTTAAACATGTTAGACTCTTTCACCTTGTTTATGCCCTTAAGGTGTTTGAATGCCTCGATCATATCACCTCTCTCCCTCCTTTGCTCAAGGGTATACATATTGAGCTCCGTTAATCTGACCTCATATGTCTTCTGATGCAGTCCCTGCACCATTTTGGTTGCCCTTCTCTGGACTGCCTCAATTTGGTTAATGTCCTTGTGAAGGTGTGGCCTCCAATACTGCACGCAGTACTCCAGATGGGGCCTAACCAATGTCTTGTACAGAGGGATTATTACCTCCCTCTTACGACTTGTGATACCCCTACTAATACACCCTAACACCCCCCTAGCCTTACCTACTGCTTTAGAGGTCTGCTTGGATGATTTTAGGTCATCAGTGGTGATGATGATGCCCAAGTCTCTTTCTTCCTTTGGGACTGCTAGCAACTCCCCTCCCAGCCTATAAGTGGCTTCAGGGTTTCTCTTCCCTATGTACATGATTTTGCACTTCTTTGCATTAAATCCCAGTTGCCACTCTTCTGACCATTCTGCTAGTTTATCCAGATCTCTTCTCATTCTACCCACCCCATCTGGCTCATCTACTCTGTTGCAGATCTTGGTGTCATCTGCAAACAGACAAGCCTTACCCTCTAGTCCATCTGCAAGGTCACTAATGAAGATGTTGAATAGGACTGGCCCAGGACTGATCCTGAGGCACCCCACTTGTACGTGCATCTCTTCTGACTGTATACCATTTACCACCACTCTCTGTTTTCTGCCAGTCAACCAGTTTGCCACCCAGTTGACCAACTTCTGACCCACCGAGCCTACCCAGCTTATTTATCAATCTTCTATGTGGAACAGTGTCAAAGCTTTGCTGAAGTCAAGGTAGGCGACATCAACTGCTCCCCCTTGGTCCACCACTCTGGTTACCCAGTCAAAGAAATCTATGAGATTAGTTTGACAGGACCTTCCTTTTGTAAACCCATGCTGTCTCGGATCCTGTGCCCCTATGGATTCCAGGTGTTGCACTATCCTTTCCTTAAGGAGTGCCTCCATAATCTTGCCCACTACTGAGGTAAGACTGACCGGTCTGTAGTTCCCGCCTCCTCCCTGCTACCACTCTTGTGGAGCGGGATCACATGAACCCTTCTCCAGTCTTCTGGGACCTCTCCTGTGCTCAGAGACTCACTAAACAATTCTGCTAATGGCTCTGCTAGTTCCTCCTTTAGCTCCTTAGTACCCTGGGATGTATGCCATCAGGTCCCATTGCCTTATCCACTCTGAGCTTAGCAAGCTCTTGTAGGACCCTTTCTTTTTGTGAAGGAGTAGTGCTCACCTCCTCCCCGTGTCCATGATGCTGAGCTGTGGGCCCTGCCCTACCTTCTCTTCAGTAAATACTGAGCAAAAGTATCTATTTAGGATAGATGCCTTTACAGGGTCCTCCTCCTCACATGCTCCCTTTTCTCCATTAAGCTTAGCAATACCCCTCTGGACTTTCTCCTTTCACTAATGTATCTATAGAAAGTCTTGTCACCTTCTTTTACTGTTCGTGCTAGTGTTTCCTCAGTTTGGGACTTTGCCTGCCTTACTGCCTTACCTGCTTCCCTTAGGGCAGTTTGGTATGCCTCCTATCTTCATCCCGCTGTGTTCCTTATATTTCCTGAAGGCCAGCCTTTTGGCTCTGACCTTTTCTGCTACTGTATTTGAGAACCAAAGTGGTTTCCTTCTTCTTTTGCACTTCCTTTTCTGTCTAACACAATGGGATGTTGCTTCAAGTATTGCATCCTTAATGCTTGCCCACTTTGCCTGTACCCCCTCACCTGTGTTTCTTTTTGCCAGGGCTAGCTTAACTCTGTTGGCCATTTTATCAAAGTCAGCTCCTCTGAAGTCCCATATTTTTGCCTTGGAATGGGATGATTTAGATGTAGTAGCCAAATTGAACCATACCATGTGATGGTCACTGGCCCCCAGGTGACCTTCTACCTGGAGATCTGTGATCCCTTCTTTGTTAGTCAGTACTAGATCTAGGATAGCCCTGTCTCTTGTGGGTTGCTGTACCAGTTGTTTGAGGCCCTCCCCTGCAGGGAATCCACTATGAGTCTAGTTCTGGCAGATGTTCCTGCTGGTATTGACAATCTGTATCTGGCATGTTGAAGTCTCCCATTATCAGAACCTCCCCTTTAGCTGTCATGTTTTGTATATCTTCTAACAGTAATGTGTCTATGTCCTCCCTCTGGTCTGGGGGCCTGTAGACAACCCCAGTTCTTATGGCTGTCCCATTTCCTGTTTCCAGGGTGACCCACAGTTCTTCTGGCTCCTTATGTGTATTCTGAATTTCTGTAGCTTTGATATTTTCATTAACATACAGGGCCACTCCTCCCCCCCCTTTTACCCTCGGTCTCTTGAACAATACCATAGCCAGGTACTGAAGTCTCCCAAGTGTGGTTACTGGTAAACCACGTCTCACTAATTGCTACTATGTCCAGTTTAGCCTCTGACATTATTGCCTGCAGGTCTGGGATCTTATTTCCCAGGCTGTGAGCATTTGTGTACATGATTTTCCATTGGCCAGATTTTGGTGTGTTAGTTGTTGGGTGAAGTTTGGCATTACCCCTGTGCATCGTATGGGGAGACAAACCTTTTTTCTTACCTGGTGATGCAAATGAACGGCAAACACGCTGAATTCCTGTCTTCATTAAAATCCAGATATAATGGGGCAGATTCTCATAGGTTGACACAGGGCTTGTATTAACCCTGCATCAAACCCTCTCATTTTCACTACTGCATTAAATTTGAATGCCACAACTGCACCTGATTTTATCATCATAGACTCAGGTTCGACATTTAGACCCTCTTTACTGCAGCTTGTGAAACAGTTTTGCTGCAAGCTGCTTGTGGGAAGCTCCAGCATTGATGCACGCTAGACCAAAGAAAAGTGATCAAGAAAAGTGACCTAGTGGGCATCAACATGATGCAAGGGAATGAAAATCCCAGTTTTTGGCTACAAGCATGGCACAGCCTATATGTGACTCACCTGGGTTTGTAGAAAAAACAGCTTTTAAAAATTCTAGCCTAATATGTCTATAACCCACCCCTTATGTACTGCTCATCACCCAATTGAAGAAGTCGAGGAGATTAGTCTGGCATGACCTTCTGCTGAAAAATCATGTTGCTTGGGATCTGGCAGCCCATTCATTTCCAGAAAGCCCACAGTCTTCTCAGTTATACTGGCTTCAAAGATCTTCACCACTATAGGAATCGTACTGACTGTTCTGCAGTTGCCTGGTTCCTCTCTACTCCCACCTTTATGCAGGGGAACCACATCTACCATTCTCCAATCCTCTGGCACATCTTTCTTCTGTAGTGAGCAGTTGAGGTCCATCAGTGGACCTACCAGGACCTGCTCCATTTTCCTTAACACCTTGGGTGCAACCCATCTGACCTATTAATTGCATTCATTCCAGTGCCTGAGGTCCCTCCAGCACTCCTCTGTAATGGGCACCTTGCAGATTCCCACCAACAGCCCATTACTGGTTGCTATGTTGCAATCTGGTAGAGGTCCCATGTCCGCTACCATAAATTCTGAACAGAAGTAATCATTTAGTAGATTCTCCTTGCCCTTCTCATCCTCTACCCAGTCATCCCCCCTTTTCAATCTGACCACACACCCTTTGTTTTGTGTTTCTCACAAATACAGCAGAACAATTCCTTGTTCCCTTCCTGATCCCTCTGCCAGCCCTAGTTCTACTTTAGCTTTTCCTGCCCCACTACCCTACTGGCTTTTCTCATCAGTTCTTGATATGCCCCCGTCATCCATTTGACTACTCAGATATTTAATGAATCCCTTCCATTTTCCTCTCACTGCCTCAGCTGCAATCTTCATGAACCACAATAGTTTATTTCTCCTTCTATTCTTTCCTACTATTTTTGCACAAAGACCAGTTGCCACAAGTACTTCTTTCTTGATCATCCCACATTTTTGTCTACTCCTACCACTCTGCCCATCTGTCCTAATTTTTTTTGCAGCACCTTTCTTATCTTCTCAAAATCAGTCCTTCTGAAGTCCAGGACCCTGGTTCTGGATTATTCCTCTCAGCCTTAAGTTTGACTTCAGTTTCATACTGTTCTATGCTCACTCAGTCCCAGTAGCTTCTTCACATACATCTCCCCTATGCTATCCATGTTTGTAAGGATAAGGTCCAATATGACCCCATCCCTATTGGTTTCTGTGACTTCTGTCTCAAGAATGTTGCTGCATTCTGTTCACCAGTGCCTGGCTTCTTGCGTTTGCTGCAACTGGGGTGCTTCAGTCCACATCTGGCACATTGAAGTACCCCAATAAAAGCAACCCCAAGTTCTGCCATTCTATTAATTTAATTTTCCAGCTTTTTTTTGTCATTCTTTGCTTTATGTTCACTACTGACTGATCTCCCTCTGGAAACCCCAAGGTGCCTAGTTCCACCTGACCTGCTTGCTACAACCTCCTTACCTCCATGCTGCCTTGGTTATTCCCCCACCCCACCCTGTTGTGGGGGGAGAGAGTGGAAAGATGTACCCCCCAAACTGCCTCTTTGTTGCCAGCAGATGTGCTGTGCAGTCTGGGTCTAGTCGCCTTCAGTTCACCAGGGTTCTATTGTCCTCAGTTAATATGGCTGTCTTTTTTATCTCTTTCTTCTGAGCCCCACAGTTGAAGGCATGCTAGGAAGACCAGTGCTCATGTGCACACAAAGCGTGCTGTCACGCCGGTCCCATGTCTGTCCCTCCCATGGCGCTGTCAACTGTACTGCCACCTGTGATCACCCAGGTGGCAGAATTACAATGAGGACAACAGCCCAACCTCCCTGGAGGAGAAGGCATCCCCCAGTAAGCCAGGCTCATTCCCAACCCTGGGTCATCTGCATCCCTAGCAGTAGTGCTACCACTGCACCAATGGGCCAGCCTAAATTAATTCCCCAGCTTGATGTCTACTGTCTCCCTTTGTGCTGGAGGCCTATAGACCACTCCTATTCTGATAAGCTTCCTCATGCAATGGCTTGTTCTTTGACTGTCTCAGTACCTTTTGTCCTGCCATTTTCCTTAAAGAGCTGGTAACATGTTCAGGAGAACTTTACCAAAACATAATATTTAGACACAGTCAAGCTTGTATTTCCCATTAGTGCTGTATTCCTCCTCCCCATTATTTATTACTGAGGTCATCTCTATGAAAAACAGGATCTTTGCTCCTGAAGAGTTTGTCTAAGCCTGCTGCTTTCTCCCTCCCTGAAGTTACAGAGCACTGCTTGTGCCATCACAATTACTCCACTGGCAACCGATTGTGATGTCACAACAGAAGATTATGACTTGAAATAGGGAGTAAGCTATAGAGGCAGATGGACTCTAAAGGAACTCTAAGGGATAAAGATCATATATTCATGCAAATGCTCTTAGTAATAAATAATGGGGCAGAGAAATACATAAAATATAAATGGAATGCAGGCAGAATTGTACCTAATTAATATGCGTTTCAAAGTTTTCTGTGAGGCATCAGTAGGTCTTTAAACTCTGAGGCCAGGATCCCTCTTCCACATAAAGTGCTACTCCACCTCCCTCTCCTTTTATTTTGTCCCCCATAAACAGTGTGTATTCTGGTGCCTGCAGATCCAAATCATGGTGCTGTGCTGCTGATGTTTCAGTAACAGCCACTATGTCCAAGTATGCCTCTGCCATTATGGCCTGGAAGACACATGTGTTGTTTCCCAGGCTTTTGGCATTGGCACACATCACCCTCTATACCTGCTGCATCCCTCCTGATATCTTCTTTTTTTCTGATAGTTTTCCCCAGTTGCCTTGTTACCCTTTGCTTTTTACAGCTGTTGTACACAGTCCCCACACTCCTGTCAACCTTTTTACTATTCAGTGCACATTATTTCGCTATTACATTTTTACCCACCTCCCCATCATGTTTTGCTGCCCCTGCCTGCACTAGTTTTGGGGGGAGGCTCTCCTAGCCCTTCTCAGTTGAATGGATCTGCCTATCCTCAACTGAACTGCGCCATGTAACTAGTTTAAAGTTCTTTCGAAATGCTGTGCAAACCTGTTCTTACACCCTTGTGCTCTCTCCATTGAGATGGAGGCCATCCTCCTAAACAGCCACCATCCTCACCAGATGTGACCTCCAATCACGTAGGAACTGAAGCCACTCCTCCTACAACCAGATCTTTAGTCATGTATTGGACTGTTCCATTTTCAGCTGCTCCCTAAGAGTGCAATGTAACTGCGGTAAGACCTCAGAGAAGGACACCACTGCTGCCCTTTCCCTGAGCATCCTGCTTAAGGTGTAAAAGCTTTCCTTCACCACCTCTACCCCCCTTCTGGCCAGATCATTTGTGCAAACATGCACTATCATGTCTTCTTCCTCAACCTTCCTGGTGAGTTCCATCTCATTCTTTCAGAGGATGCCTATTTTTGCCTCTAGAAAGCAAGGGTTCTCCATTGGGATTCCTAGTGAGGAGAGCACCATTCCACCTGGGTCCCTGACAATTGAGTTCCCTATTACCATGGCCCTTGTGCTACTCTCTTTTGGGATTCCCACACTTCCCTGATTTGTAGACAGTGGCTGGAGTCCACTTATCATGAGTGCCGGTCTCTGCCCTTTACGTTCTGCACGTCAGAGCAAAGAACTCAAGAAATGGATATAGGATGAATGGAAAGAGGATGGAGCAGGCTAGGAAATAAAGTAATCTGGGGCTTCTCATATCGGATAAATTGAAACAAATCAGCACAAACTAGAAAAGTGGTTGGCAAGGTCAGCAAAATGTTGTGAAGCACACTGGCAGAGGAATCAGCAGTAGAGGTAAGGAGGAATGCCCCTGTACAGATCCCTAGTAAGGCCGCACCTAGAATATTGCATACAGTTCTAGAATCCACCCCTGAAAAAGGACTAGTTGGAGATGGTACAGAGAAGGGTTACCAAGATATTTCGGAAGCAGCAAAGGAGGTCCTTTGAGAATGGCAAAAAGACCTGAACATGTACTTGCTGGAGACCAGGTGGGGGAGGAGCATGATAGATATATCCATGTTTCTGCAGGGGATTAAAATGATTTATAATAGTGTGCTGTTTTTCTCCAGTGTGAACACAAGCACTGGGGGTAATGCAAAGAAACTGGTAGGTAGGAGGTTTAAAAAGGGTGTAAGAAAATACTTTTCTTCAGAGAGAGTGGTGAAAAAGAGGAACAGATTGTCCAACAAAGTGGTCTGTACAGTAATGGTAGATTGGTTCAAGCAGGGGTGGGAAAGACACACGTTTAGTGGGGGAAGGGCACTAGGAAAAGGGAAGCAGGGAACTCATTAGGTGTTCAATCTCAGTAGTTAGGTTGGACAAAGGGTAGACTGGATAGACCAATTGCCTTTTTCTGCAGGGATTTTTCTATTTCTATGTATGTATGTAAGAAATGAAAACATTTGCTTTTAAAAATACAGACTTCACATGTATTATGTAAGTCAAATGAGATTGTGTTCCAGTTAGGTGGGGCTTTATAAAGAAAAAACTTTTCCCCTTGTTGTCATTTAATTAATGGGATCAGTAACAGATCTGTGTTCTGTGAGCAAGAATTAAATTAACTTTTAGTGGAGTAATTAGATTATTTAAGTAATAAAATGTCCTACAGTGATCTAAGGATAATAAAAGCAGCTTTTGAATAATGCACAATAATGTTCATTTTTAAAAGCTCAGTCATCAGAAACTGTTGAATACAGTATGTCCATAATCTGTGGCAGAGAGGGTTACTTGTTTCAAGATCATTTCCTTCTCTTTAACAGTTAACCAATATTTGTTTCTATATAATGCTCCTCTGAATTTGCGATGCATGCTCTGAATAATATAATTTATATGAACATCAAATGAAAGACTAGAGTCTGACCAAAAAACAATCGTCCAGATATTCAGACTGTGCCTGGCAGTGATGCAAGCCTGGGCACAGCGCAACTGGGATGTGCCGGTGCCAGGGCCAGGTGCTATTCATTGGTGATGTGCCATGGTGCAGCACCATTGAATATGGCGTGGACTGCACATGACACAGTGGGACTGCACCGGCACAAGCTACAGCCAGGGAGCACGGGGAGGCGCCACTGCAAATGCAGTTGCACTGGGTGCTTCACCTGCGATATTCAGCTGAAGGCATGCAAATAAGGCCAGAAAATATGCAAGGCACAAATGGGGCCATTTACATGTCATTATGGTCCCATTTGCATGCCTTGTGCAGAGCAGCCCGGTGACTTGCATCTGGCACCCTGCACAGCATGACGCGTGCAGTGGGGATCCTGGGACATCCCCTGCCCCATAGCCACGATCGCATATTTGTGTAACAAACAATCCCTGGTAGTCTAGTGCCCCCCCAAATCTCCGATTCCCCGATAACTGTAATAAAAGACCTTCCCTGCTAGTCTAGTGGTCCTCCCTCTCACCCGATTCCCTGAGAAATGTACAAATGATCATCCCAGTGGTCTAGTGGAACCCCCCCCTGCCCATTGCCACAATCGCGGTAGATGTAGTAAAACCTGGTCCCTGGTAGTCTAGTGATCCCACCCCTACTAAGTCCCTGATACCCTGATAAATGTAATAAAAGACCATCCCTGGTGGTCTAGTGGTCCCCCCTCCCACCTGATTCCCTGAGAACTGTAAAAATGACCACCCTGGTGGTATAAAGGAACCCCCCCGCCTGTTGCCACAATCACGATAATCCTCCATAAATAACTGCCGTGGCAATCCAGTGGCACCCCTACCCCTCCACCACCACAGACCCCTTGCCACCCTGCTTCCCTCCATGTCATCAGCAGACGGCTGCAACTCACCCGCATACAGCCCAGATGCCCACCGAATGACAGGTACAGTATGGGCTGTAAGCCGATTGGTCCCCAGTGTGGACCAATGGACTTACAGGGCATACTGTACTAGACATCATGCACATATTTGGGACTGTCTAGTACAGTATGCCCTGCAAGCCCATTTGGTCACACTGGGGACCAATGGGCTTACAGCCATACTGTACCTGTCATTTAGCTGAGTGACCTGGCAGTATGTGGTGGGTTGCAGCCACCTGACAATGATGGGGGGCAGGGCAGGCAAGGCCCGGTATGGGTGAGAGGGGTGGGGTGCCACTGTACTCCAGGCCATTTATTTATGGAGGATTACCACGATCATGGCAATGGGCGGAAACTCACTAGACCACTAGGACTGTCATGTTTACAGTTCTTGGGGAATTAGGTGGAAGGAGAGACTGCTGGGCTCATCAGGGATATTTTGTTACATTTATCTGGGAATTAGGGAGGACACTAGACTACCGGGAACCGGGATTTACTACATCTACTATGATTGTGGCAACAGGCAGGGGGAGTCCCCTTGACCACCAGGGTTATGTGTGTGCGTGCGGATGGTGTTCTGGGTGGGCGGGTGGCCACCCATGGCTGGGCTGCTGTGTTGCGCCGTGCAGTACTGCAGCCCGCCTGTGGGTGGCTGTGAGTTGTTCCTACTCTGCATGGGCTCAACTTTGAGCCCCCCTCTGCAGCGCAATGCAAGGTTGCTCCAGCACATGCGCTGCACATCCCGGGCTGAATATTGGGATGTGCCGCATGTGCATGGGTACACCCCCTGCATCTGTGCCGCATACAATTACATTGCACCCCGGCGCATTGGGATTTGTGCTGCACTGATCAGCCTTAACAATATCCTGCTGGGGCGCAATTCGGAGTTGCGCCGGTGCACCTCAATTGCACCAGGCACAGCCCCTTTGGATATCCAGGCCAATGTATTTATAAGAGGGTGTATTTATTTTCTATGATTTTCCCATTTAAATAGCCAATTTCAATGGCCATTTAATTTAGCGAATCATTGTCTAGTACCAAATAATACACAATTTGTTTTCTTTGAGTTTAAAACCAGCAAGTTATGTATGTACCATTGCTGGAGTTTAATAAAACCATGCAGCAAGTGTCCAATCAACAGATCAACATTTGTATTAGCACAATATCAAAACTCAAAAGGATAAAAAGGCAGGCTGAATTTGATTGCGGAGAAACTTATCCTGTGCCAAATGTAGGAGAGAACTTACTGTTGTTGTTTGGGTCCAACAAAAGGATCAAATTTTGAACAAACACAGTGTGATATGTTCAAGCATTTTTCCAATATCCAGGAAAACTTATTTGTTTGTTTGTTTAGTTCTGTTAACCTGGTAAGTCCACTGTGCACAAGTACCAATTTTTAGGAATGACCCCCCCCCGACCCTTTTTCTTGTTTACAATTTGTTCAATATTTTATTTTGTTCAAATTATGCTGTTAACAGGCTGAATGAAAAACCAAAAAAATGAAGAGCACTGGGTCCCGTGATTGTAATAGGAATGGTACTAGAATTTTCTGGGTGCAAATACTGTAACTTGCTTGCATTCTGGTCCCTTAAACATGATTGCTTCATGTACCAGATCAGTAACAAAATAGCAGTTGTACCCTATGAATAAAATGCACAGATCTGACAAAAGGTCCATGAATGTACAGTATATGTTGCATAGTGTGACACGCTAATTCACAGAGTTGTTGACAACCAGGATGGGACTGTTTAGATGTACTTCTTGAATTCATCATAAAAGACCAACACAAAACCACCACCCATTCCTCGAGGCACATTGGACCATGCTATGTTTAAGAAGGCTTTGGATCTTTCATCATGGGCAGTCTTTTTTCAGCAGCTAATAGCACTAGAGTACATGATGACAGCTCCTTTGCGCGCAGGCTGCATCATCATACAACGATGGACTGTGTCAAGTCAGTAGGTGGTCAGTTCAGCCACAGCAGTTGCTGTCTGAGCAATCACCCAGCTAACAAAAATGTGAATATTCTTTGGATCTGGAAGCATTCCTTCAGCCATGTCATAGATGCCAAAGTACATTGCTTGCTAGATAATAGTACCCAGTACAGACACATTGAACCCTTGGCAAAAGACAAAGCTGCATCAGCCATGGTGGTAACAAAGGTTTTCGTGAAATTAACTTTAGGTGGAAAATACTTAAAGCAGGTTGTGCAGCAGACACAAGCCCTGCCCTTCTCAGCCGGCACAGGTGAAATGGATTTTAGGAATTTATAAAATATAATATTCAGAATTGGTCCATTGGCATGGGGTAGTGCTACTGCTTGCAATACTGGGACAAGAGTTAGAAAGGTAGTCTGGACCATCAGGGGCTGGCCTGGTGAGGAGGATCAAGCAAACAGGAGGATATGTTCCTGCTTCAGGGAGAGAGGGCATGGTCAACTTCAGTGTGTTACTGCCCCTTGGATGACTACAGGTGGCAGTGCACTCAGGGCAGTTAACCGGGCATTGAGATGCTCAGAAGTAGGTACCATACAGGCCTGACGACAAAGAAGATACTCCTAGGTCTTGCCCCTCCCTCTCTCACCTCTATTATTCAACCCGTTTTCCCAGCCAGATCCACGCGAAACTCTAACAAGCCGCTGCTATGGGTACCCCGCCCCCATACCTCCCAACTGCTGAAGACTTTCAGCTACCAAGCCCCCACTTGGTATAACTCTCTCCCTGTTCATATAGCCAACAAAACAAGGCCGGGTCCTTTTAAAGCTAGACTAAGGGAACTCCTGCTTGACTCTAATGTGTGCAACTGCCTCTGACCCTCTCCTACTGCACTCTGCCCTATTACGCCCATATCTATCACTGTCTCTTTTTCAAAATCTCTGCTTCTCCACCATCCGACTATCAGCCGGTTACAGGTCTCCCTGCAACCATTGTGGCTGTGTTAAGGCGTGACTCTACTTCTGTACAGACATTGACCCCCTATCTGATCAACCCTGTGTGTCATGTAGTGTATTGTAACATAATGTAATGTTATACTTCATTATATCTTATGACTACCATGTGCTGAAATGTAATCTAACTCCTCATTATGTAATGTGCTGTAATGTCTCTTTCTCTGTTACTTATTGTTTGTTCTGTACTGTAATGTACGATGTGGAACCTTTGTAAATGAGTCTTTGACTCAAAGGTCTTTCTGAATTGTCCAATAAATAAATAAAACATAAATAAATAAAAATAATGGTGATATGTTTGCATACCGTGAGCTTATGCACTTCTCCATGTCAGTGTCTCAAGGGGATTGGCAGAAAGTGGAAGAAGAACCGTCAACCAGGGCAGCATGATGAACCAGCCCCTCGCAAGCTCTGCACCAGTGATGTGGCCCTCCAGAGATCTAGATACTGAACCATGGCAGTTGGGGCCTGCCACTCCATCATGGGGAATCAGCTGTGGGGGCAGATACAGGAGGTCATCAGTAAGCTCACTGGAACCCAAGTGATGGGGCTGGGGATGGTACTGAAGGGGGACAGGGAAGGCAAGTCAGAAGGAATAATAGACAAATTAAAATATATAGAAACATAGAATGTGATGGCAGAAGAGGATCTGTGGATCCATCTAGTCTGCCCAGTAACAGCACTACCCCCTTTACATAACTTCAACTAACCCCTTATGCCTATATATACTGTATAACACTCAAACATCAGTCAGCTTATATTTCATTCATTTTCTTTATGTCCCCTCATCCTTTATCAGTGAAGACATTTACATGAAAACAGCATCTTTATATCTATAATTCATCTCATCTTCTTGTCCCTCTCCTGCCAAAGTCATCATAATCCCCTGCCAGTGAGACTCTAGTCATTTCCACAGCAACAGTTTGTGATGTCAGTAACAGAGCATTATGACTTTGTCAGGGCAAGCAGCAGGAAGATGAGATGAAGTCTTAGGGACAAAGATAATATTTTCATGCAGATGTCCTCAGTGAAAAAGAATAACAGAACATAAATGTTGAAAATTAATAAAATATAATTACTGGTGACTCCTTTCATCAAACGGTTTGCAGATCTCTTTCAAATGCCATAATAACCTGAAAACTGGTTATTACGGTGTTTATAAAAACTTACTGACAGTACCAGTGTCCCCCAGCAACAGACATTTGCAGCTCCCATTTTATTGACCCTTAGTCTGTGTGTAGGCGGGCCAAATACATCTACAAACATGGAGGCTGTAATTCTCCATTTTGGATGACCAGCACTGCGTGCCCAAACTAATCATTTGCCTCTCACCCTCCTCATGTAAGATATTATTTATTTTTACTACTTATCTGGTTCATCCAGCTTTTTACAAGAAAAAAATTTATCTCGTTGATCCTGCTGTTCTTACACTTCGGTTGGGACTTTGGAAGACAGCGAGTCTGATCGAGAATGAACCGTGCTTCAGACTGCTGTCTTCCTATCCCACTTACCGTGGCAATTCCACACAGCATATTTAAAATAAGTGAAAACAAAAAAGAAAACAGTGTCTCTAGTGGAGAAAGAGACAGAGGCAGACTGTGTGTGTGTGTGTGTGTGTGTGTGTGTGTGTGTGTGTGTGTGTGTGTGTGTGTGTGCCTCTCTCTAGCAGAACTGCTTCACATTCACTCTCTGTCTCTTTCTTGTTTTTGGTGCAAAGGAACACAAATTCCCTACGCCAGCAATTATCAATAACAACTGGCTAGGTCCAGGGCTGGGGCCAGTCCACAACACCCTGGCTGATGTTCATCTATTGCAGATCATCAGCAAGCCCACCAGGCATCATAACAAATCTGGTCTCCACACCCTCCTTGACTGGGTTCTCACCAATAACCCCCTTCACATTAAAGCATCTGGTGTACTTCCTGACACACTGAGTGATCACTCCCCCACCTTCTGTGTTTGGAGAAACAATTGTCCTAACCCACCGCCCAAAATCGTATCATCCAGGAATATGACCTTGTTTTTGTTCTCAAGCCTTTTAGCCTCCTTATCCCAAGCTGACTGGTCTCTGGACAACCATCTACCTGATGTTGACTCTGCTTTGGAATACTTCACTAACACCTTCAACTCCATAGTCAACCTCCATGCTCCCATAATCAAGTGGAGGACTAAGGGCGCTCATGCCCCATGGCTCTCTAAGGAACTCAGATACCTCATGGCAACATGGGATGCTGCATGGAAATTATACAAGAGCTCTTGTCTGCCTGCTGACTGTCAGGCTTACAGACACCTGTGTAATCTCTGTAAGAGCAAGCTGCTCTCAGCTAAATGCTCTTTCCTCCAATCACTCCAAACTAATAATCTCTCTAACCCTAAAGAATTTTAGGGACAGATAAACTCCCTACTAAAATGCAAATCCTCATCCTTACCCAACACTATGTACCACAGTGGCCCTGAAGTCTCTGACTCCACTACTATAGCTGCCAAGTTTAACCAGGCCTTCACTGACCTATCAAAACATAAGACATCCCTCCCCACCCACGTTCTTCCTCCTCCCTCCCCCTCTTCCACTCTTAACAGTCCCTCCTTTCACATCAAGTTGACTACCCAGAAGGAGGTCCTGCACCATTTTAGGAGCATTAAAGATACTTTCTCACCTGGGTTTGACTCCCTGGAACCACGCTTCTTAAAATGAGGTGCTCATGCCATTTCCCTTCCGGTGTACGGCCTGCTCAACAGATCTTTCTGCTCAAGCATTGTGCCATGGAAGTGGAAAGTTGCAATAGTAGTCCCTATCCACAAGAGTGTCCATAACTCCACGTTTGAGAATTGCTAGCGCATCTCCATCCTTTGTCCCCTTGCTAAAATCCAATAAAAAATCATCCACGCTCAACTTCAAACTCACCTTGAGCTTAATAACACTCTCTCCATGTACCAACATGGCTTCCATAAATCCCATAGCACCCACACTGCCCTTATTAAGGTAACATCTGATATCCTCAGTTTTATGAACAAAGGTCTAGTCACTGGTGCAATGTGTGTTGACCTCACTAAGGCTTTTGACCTTGTTAGTCATAACCTCCTGCTTCATATGCTTCTCTCCACTGGCCTCAACCCCCTGTCCTTAAACTGGTTTTTGATCTACCTCACAAGCCGCACTCAATGCCTGAAATTGGCCAGCCATACTTCCATTTTAGTGACATACTGGATGGGGTCCCACAGGGGTCTATCCTT
Organism: Neoceratodus forsteri; assembly: GCA_016271365.2. NCBI lineage: Eukaryota > Metazoa > Chordata > Ceratodontiformes > Ceratodontidae > Neoceratodus > Neoceratodus forsteri. Next base: position 193,536,470 of record JADMNL010000024.1, on the reverse strand, counting down.
GGCCCTCTCCTGTTCTCATTATTCATGAATGAGCTTATGCTACACGGCGGTGGTGCATCAATCCAGATACACACTTACGACGCTATCCTGTACAGGTCCTCCTTTGACCTGGCCTTGCTAAACCTCCAACTGCAACAGGATTTCTGGAATCTCGAGGCATGGTTCCTCAATAATCTTCTTGTGCTCAATGCCAAGAAGACTAAATATATGCTCTTTTACTATCAGACCCCTAAGGTAATCTCTCCCCCCCCCCCAGTGATTAACACCGCCCATGGTGACACCCTTGAATTAGCACAATTCTTTAAATATCTGGGTATCACCTTAGATTTCCACATCATCTTTGACACCCATGTCTCAGCTGTGGACAAGACCCATCGCCAGAAACTAAGATTACTGTACCGCCTTCAGCCCTACCTATCGCACTCCTCCCACCTGGCCATAATTTCCTCCTCCCTTCTCCTTCTCATCTCCTATGGAGTCCTTATTCTCCACTCCTCTCAGTTCTCCTCTTGCCAGGCTCAAACAAACTTATCACAGGATTGCTCATGTCACCCTAAGTGCTAATGCTGGGGAGCACCACTGTTCAGTCCTTGACTCGCTTGGCTGGCCCTCCCTTGAAGATAGATCACAATACTCTGCTCTTTTCCTGACCTTCAAACTAGTTCACACTTTCACTCCTCCCTGCCTCAAGCCCATTGTCCAATGTAAAAGTGTGACAAGGTCCTTAAGGCAAGCTGGCCTTCCTCTGCTCACTATCCCTAAACCCCACCTTGCAGTGGGTCAGCGTGCCTTCATCTTTTCTGGACTTTCTCTCTGGAACTCACTTGGAACCATCTGCTGCCTTGACCTGCCCTTCTATAGCATTGTTCAAGCATTCTCTTAAGTTCCACCTTGCCTCCTCCCAGCTTTGCATCTGTTTCTGAGTCCCCTCACCCCTAACCTCTTGCTCACTCACCTCCTCTCCTACCCTATCTCATGTGTCACTCTTGCAGCTCCCTCAAGTGCTACACATGCTTTGCTGTGATTTTTGTGCAACCCGTGTTTCGATGTGATGATCGTGCTTCATTCAATTGTAACTACCTCTTTTATGCCTGTATACACTGCATCATTTATATTCTGTTGCTTATATACCATATAGATGCCCTGCTCATTGCTGCTCTCTCTTGTACTTTTGTGTTATGTGATTATGTAACTTGATTTGTTTTGCTGTACTGTATTTTCTTAGTAGGAACTATTGTAAAGTGTCATTATACACTTATATTATGCTTTTATGCACTGTACTTCTGTATCTCCCTTTGTACCCTCCCCCCCAGGTTGCCCCTGAAAAAGGGACATTTTGTCTCAGTGGGCTCACCTGGTTACCAAAATTCAAATAAATAAATAAATAAACAAATAAATAAATAAATTATAAAAACAGTGGCCATGCATGTGTGTGTTATGGATTTTTTTTACACACCCTCCATGTGTGATGATCTTATAAACCTCTCGAGCTTCACTCTTGATGTTTATGGGTCATCACACACCTCTGGCATGTAAAAAAAATCCATAACACACACTCTTGCATAGCCATTATTCCCTAAATCATCAATATTGTGTCTAAATATTATAATATTTAAAACTTTTTTCTGCATGCTGGAGAAGTGCTGTAATGCAGCAGGAAATTCCTACCAGGGATCTGGGTTAGACAAAGCATAAATATAGGGACTTCAGCAGGCACACTAAAAAAATATATGAATACGTTGCCAAGCCAGCATAAATACAGCCGGTAATGGATGTGAAGTAAAATAAATCCTGATAGTCAGTGAGCGGGCTGTGTCCTCCATCTTCTGCAGAGAAGCATGAGAAGGTGAACTAAAGGCAACTGCTTTAAAACATCAATGAAAGCACAGTGCAAATTACTATTATTACAAAATTATACAGTTTGGTACAACTTAAAACTTGTTAAAAATGTCATCCACATGAACATTTGCCTTTAGAAAGACTGCAGGAACCCTGTAGAGATATAAGTTCATAAAAAGGGCAAGGAGGAACAGCATGAGGAACAGTGGAGAGCATCTAAATATGCTTCACAGAACCAATGTTCAAGGTAAAGTGAGCGAACATGTTCCCAAAGAGGGACAGAGAATGATTTTCTTATTCAAACACAAACCTGTTCTAATTTGCTTCCCCCTTCCAAAAAAGATTTTATAAGGCTGTTTTCAGGGGCCATCAAGTAGCCTAACAGTAAGACTCCGTGCTTCCATGCAAGCATCATGCATTTGAAAGCAGACTCGGGTGCTCACTTCCGGTGACCAGAGCCGAGAAGAAAAATACTTCTGGCACTGTGCCCCAGCCAAGGGTGTTTTGGTGTAACTCCCTGCCACCAAGGTGGCCTCCTAACACAGGGGTCACACAAGACTCCAATCCTGGGTTCAATACTATTTTTCAATTTTCCTAAATGACCTCCCCCTCTGCCTGTGTCACTTCACATATCTACTGTACATGTATGTGGATGACATGGTCATCTCTACTTCTGGCCCTTCAACCTCTGCTGTGGAGGTCCCACTCCATCATGACTTCTACAATGTGTTGCCCTGGTTCCACATCAACCAGCTCAAGGTTAACACCAGGAAGACTGTGTCCATGACCTTTGTTACCAGCCAGAAACTGGCAAGGCTCTCAACTTCCCCTGTCTTCTCCACCTTGGATGGCACCCACTTGAAGGCTGTCCCTGCTTTCAAGTACTTTGGTGTGTGGCTAGATAGCATGCTTGACTTCTCTACCCACATTGATGCCATCCATGCCAAACTTCATCCCAAGCTCGGAGTCTTGTACCAGTACAAGAACTGCCTCTCCTCCAGGTCCACCAGGAGCTGGTAATCAAATCCCAGTTTTTGATTATTCGGACATGGCCTATGGCACCACTCCCTCCTTTTCCCTTGCCAGATTGGACACCCTCTGTAATGCCTTGTGTCCTTTTGCTACCAACTCTGCACTCCACACTCACCATTACTCCCACTATTCCCCCCTTTTCCATCTTCCCACTACCCTCACATTGCCAGTCCCACAGCTTCAACTTTATTGTCAAATATTGGTTCGGTTCTCTTCCCTCCTACCTCCTCACTCTTCTCCCCCGTCCCCTCTTCTTCCTACTCTCTATGCTCCGGGGATTCCTGCACCTTTTCCATTCCCCACCCTCTCTCATGTGCTGGACAAGCTGCTTTCTCCTACTGCTTCCCTTTTTCTGAAAGCAGCTCCCCTCTTTCCTTCATCTCTTCCCCTCTTGTCATACCTTTAGACACCTGCTACAGCATATTCCTGCTCCCCCCTGTACCTGTCACTGCTCCTCTTGAACCTGCTACCCTTTTCCTTACAGCTCCTCCTGCCCCCCCCCAACTGATGACTCGCTAAAGCTGGGCTAACTGTGCTCTTGGCCATCAGTCTGCTCTCTGTTCAGTATGATACTTAATTTTATGCACTCTAGCATGTATTGGTCAATGCATCCAAGTACTGAAGCCATGCTCTGTTCATTGTTTTGATTGTATAATTTCATACTGTTGTTATTTCATGACAGGCTTCTTACTTAATCTCCTCACTTGGACTGCCTATGTTTTTTGCACTTGTATTTTTGCACTTTGGAAGTTTGTAATGCCTTTATGTGTGTATTCCCGGGATACACCTGGAAACTAACCCCAGCTCAGTGTGCCTTTCCCAGTTACCAAAATTTTAAATAAATAAACAAATAAATACATACATGAATACAATAGGGCAGTCTTCCCTCCATAGTGTGTGTGTATGTATATACATATATACATGCACAGAGCAGTAGCGCCAGCATAGTTAGGGTTGAGTAGGCACTTTAATGTTAAACCCCAATAGTTGCACTTTAATATCTTTACAACCATTCAGCGTATATGCATGAAAATTTGCATGCACAGTTTCGTGGGGGTAGGTCTCTTGATGTGCCAAGTTTAGTTCCAGTCAGATGTGTGGATTCTGAGATGCGTATAACAAAAACACTGTTTTTTGCTGTTTTTTTTTGCCATTGCCTGGCTCTCAGACAGTTTGGAATTATGGTCTGAAATTTTCAGGGTAGAAAGGGCTTGGCTCAGAATAATTTCCTTTGCTAGTTTGGTGGAAAAATATTAATTCTGTTCCAAAGTTATTTCATTTTTAAAATTTCAGGTTCTGAGCATGCTCAATAAGCATTTCAAAATAATTGTACGAAGTGATCATATGGGCAATCCTTTTTTGTGAGGGCAAAAATCATTTTTTGTTTGCATCACCTTGTGTTTCATTTTTGTTACAAATAAAATTTGAAGAGATGTAAAAATGCCACTGTACCTAGAGACCAACACATGAATGTTGGTCATGGGGATCTCGTTAAGTGGATTTTGCATTTAAGTGCTGGAAAAATGAGCTGCAGAGGTGTTTTTTTTATATGTTATTATATCCTTTTTCATGCCTTGCTTCTGCTTCCTTTGTATCATGTGGTACAAAAACCTTTCTTGTCACTTAGAACAATTTGCCGTTTTTTGGCATTGCCTAGCGTCAACATGGTTTGGAATTTTGGTCTGAAATTGTCAGGGTAGCAAGGACTTGGCTCACAGATGTTTTCTTTCCTAGTTTGGTAAAAAAATATTACTCCATTCCCCAGTTATTACATTTAAAAAATGCTGGTTCTGAGCATGCTCAGTAACCACTTCATAATAGCTGTATTAAGTGATTGTATGTGGCAGTCCATTGCCGCTCCCATATGTTGCTAATATTTCCTGGGTGTCTAGTGGCATCTCCCCACCACTCTGATCACTGTTCCTGGTTTCCCTGGTGTCTAGTAGCACCCCTCTGATCACAGTTCCCATATTTTCTAAAGTTAAACTTTCTCTGGTGCCTAGTGGTACCCCCCATCCCATCCCAGTACTGTTTCATTTTGCCTTGGTGTCTGATGGCACCCCCACCTCTCCAATCACTATCCCCATATGTTGGCACTGTTTCTCTCATGTCTAGTGGTACCCCCTACCCCTCCAATCACTCTCCCATATAGTTCATATTTCCGTGGAGTCTAGTGGCACCACCCTCCCTTTTGATCACCATCCCCATATTTTCCACTGTTTCCCTGGAGTCTAGTGGCACCCCCCATCCCTTCACTAGTCATCCCTCTAGTTATTATAGTTTCCCTGGTGTCTAGTGGCACCCCCTCCCCAACCCCTGTCCATCTGAAATAAAGGAAACCATCCCTCAATGTTTTTTTTTCTGTAAAAAGAAAATGATCCCTCGTGGCTCTGACCCCCCTCACCCTGACCTCCACTGAGCACTCACCACCCTGTAGTCCCACCCCCCCCACACACACTAACTCACCTGAACAGGTAGCATGGTGAAGATGCAGACTCCGATCTAAGACATGTCTTCTGCTGGAACCATTGACTGCAATATGAGAAACCAAGGTAAAGGTGGTTCAATGTATTTCAATGGGGTTTTCAGCTTTGATGCATATCTTTGTCTTTTTTGCATATTTTGAGCCCAGTTTTCAACATGGCCTTTTTGGGACCCCACCTCATGAACAATGATGGTGGAAATAGGCAAATCCAGCCTGAAAGATGATTTCATGGTCGCTTGGCAAAATCACCTTTTGGTCAGGATTTGAAAATTTTCACCACCCTTGTTTATGATGTGGGGGTCATAAGAAGGCTATGTTGAAAATTTGCCCTCAAAATGTGTAAAAATAGAAAAGTTATGTGTATGTGTTGAAATTTTGCTATGCTCACCTGTAACTTTGGTAATTTTAAATATTTTTACCCAAAATTTTCAACATAGCCATTTTAGACTACCTCATGAACGTAACAGCTGTCATTTTTCAAATCCTGGCAAAACTGTATTTTCACACCTGTGAAGTGGAATGATGTTGTGGTGGCAAGCAATCAGGTTTTGGCAGGGATTTAAAAATTTACTGTACTAGGTACTTAAGGTGGGGTAAAAAAAAGGGTATGCTGACAATTTGGGTGCTGTTGTTCTATAAATGGAAGCACAGGGCCCTCCACAGCAAAATACTGCACATATATACATCTATGGGGGGAGGGCCCTGCACTCCCACAGGCAAATAAGAATACAATTATACTATCTCAAAAAATTGTGGCTGGATGGGGATGCAGGGCCCAGGGGGCCCTATGCTCCCACAGGCAAATAAGAATATGATTATACTGTCTCAAAAAGTAAGGAAACTCATTGTAAAAAAACTTTGTCAATGCACAAGTTAGGGTTAAAGTGACAAAAGTGGGGAAATGTGGTGTTAGGGTTTCCAACCATAACACCTCTCCCCAACCCTGCAGGGAGCACCAGGAAAAAACATTACAGTTTCACCTCTCTTGCATCTTCACAAATCAGGTGTGGGATGTGCCTTGGACTTGTCAACCCTACTGCTCACCTCATTCTCATGTACTGTACCCATCTCAGCTTATTTACTGATGGAATGGGGTGAGCGTTTGGGTTGACAACCCCAAGGCACACCCCACACCTGATTTGTGAAGAGGCAAGAGAGGTGAAACTGTAATGTTTTTCCTGTTGCTGCTTGCATGGTGGGATGTTAAGGTTGGAAAACCTAATGCCACATTTCCCTACTTTTGTTGCTTTTATCCTAACCAGTGCATTAACAACATTTTTGCAATATCTATTTCTATCTATCTATCTATCTATCTATCTATCTATCTATCTATCTATCTATCTATCTCTCTATTTTCAGTAGCTGCATGAAGTTAAAAGCCCTATTTTAATGGGTCTTTATGCCCTTAATAGCATCCAGCCCTTCCCTTTGTATGACTATGGGGCCCCAATTCTCAGTCATAGAGGACTTACAGTAAATCACTGCAATACCGGTTTCTGCCAGTCCCTTGCCTGCCACCCCACTAAACTATGCTCAGAGGGGATCAGGCAGCTCTTTGGAACCAGGCACATCAAAGTTTACTGGTGCACAGAAGGGGGCTGTGTAATTATATAAATGGCATGCAGTGTCATTCACAGTGCCTATTACCCCTGGGGCTGTGGGCAGAGCACTTTTGTGATGCCCCATGGTGTAGAACTTTTTCTGGTTCTTGGGGGTGTCAGACTGCTGTGCCTGCTGTGCAGTCATGTCAGGGGATTGAGTTCAGTGAGAGACTGTATCCATCACAGAATGTGCATGGGGAACTGAAGCTAGGGAGAAGGGATCCACTGACCTGTCAGGAACATTTTGTATCCAGGGTTTGGTATTTGGGACCAAATGGACTTCCAGGGCCAATGGCAAGGGAGAAATGAATGGGCATTCTTGGTGGACCACAAGTAGCCTTAAGGTACAGGTAAAGTGGGAGGGTGTTTACTGCTGGCTCATCTTGTGCGTGTCTGTTCATGGTATTGCACCATTCACTGACATGCGTACGATTATAAACTGTGCCATTACTGTATACACAGTAACAGCTGGAATGCCACACTTACATTTCCCAGTTTGCGTTGGGGGTCTTCACCCTCAAATGCAAATCTCAGAATAGCAATTTCATATGTTAGCACAATTTGCCCTTTATTATGTGGCCTATGAAACTAAACTACTGGTGTGATCCTGTTTCAGACAGAAGCCCATCTCTTCAAGTGGTGTAACAGGCTGTGCTTTGAAACAACTGAGAAGCTGCATGGGATATACTATATTGGATTAGAAATCTGCAACTGATCTCTCTTACTTACATCTAAGGGAAGTTTTCCTTACTTTACAGTCTTACATTGGGATTGTTTTGTGTTTAATTTCATTTTTAAATCAGGAAGGGAGTTTTCAAAACTACTTATCTTGTGAGCAATTTCAGAAGGGTTGAAATAACTGTATATTTGATTTTCCTTTGTGGCTATCTGGACTGTCTGCTAGTATTCTGACAGTTTACATTAATATAGTTGGAAATAAAATAGTTGGAAATAGCTTACTGGTAGTAGCTGTGTACTTTGAATAGCAAAGCCTGCAGTTTGTAATTTGATGCCAGACACAGCCTCAGGTGGTAGAAATTGTCTTCACTAGTCAGGGAGACCTTACATCATAGCCAATTGTTTTGGGTGGATGTAGCCTTACGTTTGTTACAATTCTTAAGATTTTTAGTTTAGGAAGAGTTTAAAGCACAGCTGACTTATTTTGGGGCTGACTGCTTTCAGAGCACAAACTACCAGGCTGTTTTGGGGCTGGGGAGGTTTACCTGTGTCTGACTTGGATGTCTGGATTTTTCTCTGTTCGATTAGCAGGGTATTTTCTCTGTCAAATTGTTGTGTAGGGCATCTTGCTGACAGGAAGGCACTCATTGCAGCAGTGGGTCAGAGCTTTTAGCTGATTGTTTTGTGAGGGCATTGTTTAAGCCCAACCCCTTCCCATCCCTCACCCCACCCAACCCTGGAAATAGTTCCTTTATACCTGGGGTTCTGACATCATTTCGTCAAGAGTGCAAGGTGCATATCACTGTCATATCCTCTCTAGCACACTGCACTGACAATATAAGTATAATATATATATATTTCTATAAAACACGCCAATCACACACACAAACACACACACACACAAAAAAAAGTAGATAAACATGTGGGGAGTAGTGCAATGTAATGGCTGTGGGGCAGCAGTCTTCTGGGAGTCTTTCTGGAGGCAGAGATGCTGCCCTATTTGCAGACAACTCTCTGCCCTGAGGGAGGAAGTTGCCCGTCTTCAGGCCACACTGGACAGTAGTAAGGGAACCTTCCCAGGCCACGCTGGATGGTAGGAAGGGAACCTCCTCCATCCAGGGAGCACCAGAGCCACCACCACTACCTCAGAGGTTGCATAGAAAGCACAGCAGTTGGACCACAGTGGGCTCAGGAAGGGTGAGGATGGTGGAACAGAGGCACACCCAGTCAGTTGTTCCTCTCCACAATCCATACAACATTCTGGGGGAGCATAGCTCCCCTATGGATGCAACCACAGAGGAGACTAAGGAGGCTGAGGACAACTGTCACAAGGGAGGCATACAGGAAGGAGGCAGAGGACACCACAGGGAAAGGAAGCAGCTCCTGGTGGGGGACTCAATTATTAGGGGGATAGAACTGGGGGAGCAGGGAAAACTGAAGTAAGGTGCCTGCCTGGTGCCTTGGCTTGGAGGGACAGGAAGTGCATCCTCAGGATCACAAGAACAGCTGCACAGGAGTCATAGCTGGACATCATTGTCCACCTAGGGACAAATGACTTGGCTCATCATGAGATTAGAACAGTGCAGAAGGACTTTGTAGAATTGGGGAGGGGCCTAAGACAAGTAGCACACACAGTATCCTTCTCAGAGGTGCTGCCTGTCAATGGCATGAGTGAGGTGAGGGTACTTTGCACCATGCAGTTTAATGAATGGTTAAAGAAATGGTGTGGAGCACAGGGGTTTGGCTTCATTGGGGACTGGGGTTACACCTGGAGGGACACCAGCCTATACTGGCAGGATGGTCTGCATCTGTCCAGGAAGGGAACAAGTCTTTTGAGCAATCGGTTTAAATGCTTCATTGGCAAGCTTTTAAACTAGTCAAGGGGGGAGGCACTGATAAGCAGCAGGAAAATCCCAGCCTCTCCCTACAAAACAGGGTACTAAATGAGAAAAAGACCGAGGTAGAAAGGTCAGTGGGGGATGCTGCAACAGAAGGTAAAGCCATCATGAAATGGAGAGCAATGAGTACCAATGCCCGTAGTCTAAGTAACAAGCTTCCTGAATTAGAGGCCTTGATGGAGGAGGAACATCTGGATATCGTGGCAGTCACAGAAACATGGTACACACAAAACCATTACTGGGACGTAAACATACGAGGATACACTATCTACAGGAGGGACAGGGAGGGTAAAAGAGGAGGAGGAGTAGCTCTTTACATAAGGGATGGAATCAAAGCAACAGAACAAAAGGGAAAACAGGGAGGAGAAGAAGCACTGTGGGTAAATTTGGAGACTGGCAATGGCACCACAATCCGCGCACAGGGGTTGTATACAGACCCCCTTCTCAAGGGGAGGAAACGGACAAGGAAATGATAGAAAGTATACTTAGAATGGCAGAAAAAGGGGAGATATTGCTGATGGGTGATCTGAACATGCCAGATGTTAACTGGAGTGCAGTTGCAGCAGCCACTTCTAAGAGTGGGGTTATTCTAGATGCCCTACAGGGGGCATGCCTTAGACAACTAGTATTGGAGCCCAATCGAGAGGGGAGCAATCTTAGACCTGGTTCTCTCAAATGGAGATGAAGAGAGGATCACAGATGTAGGAGTGGGTAGCCATCTGGGTACTAGCGACCATCGAACAGTATGGTTCACAATAAACACAGCGATAGAGTCAAGCCATACAAAGGCAAAAGTACTGGACTTTAGGAAGGCTGACTTTGCTAAAATGGGTGAGTGCCTCAGGAATGCACTAGCAAATGGGCAGGAAGGAGGGGTGGAAAAACAATGGGGAATAATAAAAACTGCCATCACAGAGGTAACAAACCTTTGTGTGAAGCAAATAAACAAAATGAAACGATGTAAGAAACCACTATGGTTCTCAAAGGAAGTGGCAGTGAAGGTTCAAGAGAAAAAGAAAGCATTCAGGAAGTACAAGGAATCACAGAAGGAGCAGGACAGAGAACTGTATCAGTTAAAGCAAAAGGAAGCTGGGAAGACAGTCAGAACAGCAAAGGCCCAAACTGAGGAAAAGATAGCCAACTCAGTTAAGAAGGGGATAAAACCTTTATAGGTACATCAGGGAGGCGAAGGAAGACCAAGGGAGGGATAGTGAGGCTTAATAAAGGGAGGGAGGTGGGCAGAGGGTGACTGTGAAAAGGCAGAGATACTAAACAAATATTTTTGCTCAGTATTTACAAAGGAAGTGGGGGAGGTACCTAAAACAAACAGTAGAAACACTCTGGATACAGAAGTTGATTCCAGCCCATTTACAGAAGAAAGGGTTCTGAAAGAACTCTTAAAACTGAAGGTGGACAAAGCAATGGGGCCTGAAGGGATTCATTGCAGAATTCTAAAAGAACTAAGGGTAGAACTAGTGACACCACTGACTACTCTCTTTAACAAATCATGGGAGGATGGGGTGGTACCCGAGGACTGGAGGAGAGCAGATGTGATTCTCCTTCACAAAAGTGGGAGCAAGGCAGAAGCAGGAAGCTACAGACCTGTTAGTTTAACCTCAGTGGTAGGGAAAATGATGGAATCACTTCTGAAGGAAAGAATTGTCGAGTAGCTAGAGGCTAGAGGGACACAGGACCCAAGGCAACATGGATTCACAGCGGGAAGGTCATGCCAGACAAATCTGATAGATTTCTTTGACTGGGTGACCAAAGTAGTAGATCAGGGAGGGGCTGTGGACATAGCCTACCTAGACTTTAGCAAGGCATTTGACACAGTCCCACACAAAAGATTAATATACAAGTTAGCCAGCCTGGGAGTGGGTCCCAAGATGACAGCCTGGGTAAAGGATTGGCTGGAGAATAGGACACAGAGAGTAATAGTAAATGGAGTCCACTCTGAAGAAAGGGGGGTTACTAGTGGGGTACCGCAGGATTCAGTATTAGGACTGGTCCTCTTCAATGTCTTTATAAGCGACATTGCAGAGGGACTGGAAGGAAAAGTATGTCTCTTTGCAGATGACACAAAGAACTGCAACAGAGTTGATGCACAAGGTGGGGTGGAAAGGATGAGAAGGGACTTGGCAAGGTTAGAGGAATGGTCAAATATATGGCAGCTTAGATTCAATGCTAAGAAGCGCAAGGTAATGCACCTGGGAAACAAAAACTCAGGGGAAGAGTACACAATGGGGGTGAGATACTAACAACAACAAAAATTGAAAGGAATGTGGGAGTAGTCATATCAGCTGACCTAAAGGTGGGCAAGCAATGTGAGAGGGCAGCAAGGAGGGCCGGGGGGATACTGGGATGCATAGTTAGAGGCATCACCAGTAGAAAACAGGAAGTTATTATACCTCTGTACAGACAGCTGTTCAGATCCCATCTGGATTACTGCATGCAGTTCTGGAGACCCAATCTCCCCAAAGACATAGACAGGATGGAAGCTGTCCAGAGGAGGGCAACTAAAATGGTGCAGGGTCTGCACTGGAAGACATATGAAGAGAGACTTAAGGAGCTTAATATGCATAGCCTCGAGGAAAGGAGGGAGAGGGGGGACATGATAGAAACTTTCAAGTACCTCAAGGGAATCAACAAAGTCCAAGAGGGTAGCATATTGCAAAAAAAGAGGCGTGCAAGAACAAGAGGGCACAATTTGAAGACAGAGGGGGGGCGGCTCAGAGGTAATTTAAGGAAGTATTTTTTCACAGAGAGGGTTGTGGATGCATGGAACGGCCTTCCGGAGGAGGTTGTGGAGTCAAAAACAGTGGTGGAATTCAAGCATGCATAGGACAGTCATAAGGCAATTCTAGGGGGTGGGGGTAGGAAGAAGTAGGCTGCTGGTTAACTAGGATCTGCAGCTTATCCATTACTTACGGAAATTGGCAGACTGGGTGGGCCAAGCGGTCCTTATCTGCCGTCAAATTCTATGTTCTATGTTTCTATGTGACTAAGACCTTGGCCCTGGGTTCTGTATCTTTCAATGGAGTTAACTGGAATGATAGGGGACACAATACCTTAAAATAAGGTAGATGGAAGTCAGCTAAAAAAGTAGTGAGGGACAGCTGGGTGAAAGGTCAGAATTATGCTGTATTAGAGAGACACGGGAGAGAGAGGGAGGGAGGGAGAGAGAGAGACAGAGACAGAAAGAGAGAGAGAGGGACAGAGAGAGGGAGAGAGAGAGAGAGAGAGAGACCTGCACACTGCTATTTGTTTATTTAAGTTCTTTACTATGTGCATTGAAAGAAGACTTTGTGTTTTTCCGAAACTTGGCATATGACACCATTCCCTCATCATCACATATGATGAGAGTGGGCAGGGCTAACATCTCCAACTCCAGTTTGTAGCTGGCAGTGGGTGGAGGGGGAGGAGGATATGGACAAGCTGGGAATGGGAGGGGAGGCTGTGCTGTTTTACAAGCTTGTATCTGTTCTATATAACACAAGACTCCTTCCATGCTGTCAATAACCAAACTCTGTTTATTATCTGCCTCATTGCCAGAAAGCACACTGTACATGTAGCAAGTGGTTTTGCAACAGTTTAGGTGTCAGCCTAACTCTGTTCATAGCATATCTGCCTCTGGGCAAGAAAGGCATGAGTTCTATTCCCACACCAGGACTTGAACTCATAACCCGAAAATGGATCTGGGGTTGTGCTGGCACTCGAGTGCAGTACCATTATTTGGAGGCGATATTAAACCGAGGTTCCTGTTGCCCATCTCTGATGCTGTGTTGGTGGGTGTCCAGGCACATGTCAAAAACTCATGACACTTTTCACAACAGTAAGGGATTTTCCCCAGTGTCATGATCAACATTCCCCTTCCCAAAAAAACAGTTGAAGCAATTGTCCATGACTGTGTGTGGGTGTGAATAAGCAGAATGGCTGCCACTACGCATTAACAGTCACTCCACTGCCAGTCCCTCTCATTGATTGTGGTGTCCTTTGGGATACAGTGTTTATAAACAGTACTATATAAATGGAAAATTCTTCATCTTTACAACTATCTGTATTATTAACTGTTACATAATACCCACTAGATGGTGCTATGACAGAATATATTGCAGTGATTAGAAACAAACACTGCACCTCTCCTTAACATTAGTTCAAAACTTACTACAAGAATTATAAGGGAACTTTTTTTTTTAATTGGCATGAACTACAGTATGTTAAACTGTATCACCATGGCAAAAATCCAGTACTGCAGTGCAGTTCTGTCGTACCATGGATATGCTAATATGACAAGTCTTTTATTAATTGCCAGGTGGTTTCCTGTTCATTTTCGTTGGGTATCTCTTAGCTGGTGTGGTTCCCATTTGGGTTGTATTGTGTCTAGGGACACTGGTGCTGCATCGATAATTACTTCCTCTGATTCACTTTTCTTGGGTTGCGAAAAGGGTCTGCATTTTTCTTGCACCTCTCTGAGGAGAGGTCTCACCTCAGAGTTCATGCTCCATGTAGCACATCTGATTTTCTTGAACTCCAATAAATAACTGGTTACAGATATGTCTTGCTGCGAATCACGGATCCTTTCATTTGTATTATTTGGTACACTTTTGTGCTGCACAGAATAAAATAGTTTATTCATTTTTCCATTTACAATAAAAATACCATGCCAAGGTGCACAACTGGCAAATGCTGCATGACAACATCTGTCAGAGTATGCCGTCATCTTTGCTTTAGCTGCATGTTCTTTCTCACTAATTGTTTCATCCAGGACTTGTGTTGTCTGTTCATTAGCACCAGGAGGTCTGATCCTCATTTTGCAATGCAGAAACAGTTTAGCAGGTGACTTTCAGTTGCACTGTGTGGCAAAGGCCAACAGACTCCGAGAAAACTTTTAAAGCTCTTGGCTCTGTGTTGTGCTCCACTTGTAGAAACATACCAGTGGTGCACATAACATCTGCCAATGGCAAGGGATCTTTTTGTGCTTAAATGCTGATTATTTGGTAAAATTATTGAGCTGCTCACCACTGAATGGTGGAACATTGTCAGTTTTTTATCATATGATGGATACCAAATAGTGAGAAGCCATCTCTCATAGGTATTGCAGTGATGGCTACAGTTGATCTAACAATTTCCTCAGTTGGTAGTACAGCCTAGAAGTTAGAGTAACAAGCTGTGAACAAGCTTGGTGCATTCAGCAGACTTGGGTTTCATTCCTACAACCTCCACTTGCATATTGTATGACTGAGCATGTCACTTAATCTCCCCAGTGCTCCCAGGTCACCCCTGAAAACGGGCACTTGTGCCTAGTAGACCTTACCCAGTTAACAAAAGAATAAAATAAAATAATTCTTGGAGAATTCCTGTATAATGATAATAATTTCCACAACTGAATTCTTGGAGTGTTCCTGTATAATGACAAGGAGGTACTGTTGTAGGTAGTAGTCCACAAAAGTCTGCACTAACATTCCACCATGTTAATTTTGGCCAGTCAGACATCTCCAATGGCTTAGAATGTGTCTCAGGTGTTGCAGCTTGTCAGACTAGGCAGCACTTCACCATATGTTCATTTTGCTGGTCTATGATAGGGATCCACACCTTTTCTTGAAGGAAACATTTTCTTTTCCCTATTCCCTGATGCCTTTCATGAGCAGGAAAGAAAACACTTTGTGCTGAATGGATGAAACTAACCCATTTGTGATCATGTAAGACCATATCATTAACTGCTGCTACAGTACATTCATTGTGAGACTGTGCTCAGGCTTTTAACTCACCAGCATTGGATGTATTACTGCCAGTGGTATACCATTTTCTGATGCATAGAAGTCATATCACCATTTCTAGGATTGTGTCACTTAATGTCTCTTGTATTTGCACTAGTGTCATTGCTTTTGGTGTAACGTGTGTTATGAAGTTCACATATTGCTCTGCTACCTTGGATGCTCATGAGTTTGAAGAAATCTGCTGAAACTAAGTGATGTGACATGTACAGTAGTCTGCTATATCATCTTTTCCAGATCTGTAAACTGCTTGAAGCCATATGGTTGCAGTTTCACCCCCTATCATTTTATGTGTATGGGTTACTTGGACTTAAGGTTATTCCATATAAATTGCAGAGGCTTGTGGTCCATTATGTTCAAAATGGCTACTGTAGATATATAAGTTTGAAATATGACTGCTGTTTGACTTGTCAGACTATGTTACAGTGTCTCTGGTGCTGCTTCTTGGTTATTTCCCGGGTACCGTATATCCTCTTTCTATGCTAATTCTTCCAGTGGTGTAGTGATAGTAAAAAAATCTGGGATGAATCAGTAACAGTAATTTACAATTCTGAGTAGACTCTGGTCTTCACTAGGATGGGTTGAATTGCTAACTTGCTGAATAGCAAAACATTTCTTTGGATCTACCAACACACCACAGACTAAAAATATAAATCCATAGTCTGGTGTTTAGTAAACTCACATTTGTTGCCATTAAGTGTCAGTTCTTGTTATGTGGCCTTTGGAAGATGGCAGTGAGGTTTCTATGATGTTCCTCTCAAGTGACCCCATAAATGATAATGTCACCTCTTAGGTTCTCGGTACCTGCAAACCATTATGTTATATGGTGTTTTGGAATACCTTGTCAGTTAAGGAAATACAGCATTTATTTTTTGTAGCTTCACAGACCTGTGTATGATGAGAAGATATGCCTTCTTTCTAGGTGTAGCTCTCAATGAAGGCATCCTGCCTTGAGATCCTACTTTAAATGTTATTAAATAACATGCACTACATCATCCATAGTTTGAGGGACATCAGTGGAGAAGTGCATGTAATTATTGGCTTGCCACACATGTCAATACAAAGGTTTACATTTTCTGATTTCCTTAGGCTTTGGAGATGCCACTAATGGCTCCAGGGTATACAGCAGGTACTTACACTCTCTTAATTATGCCCTTATCTTCTAATAGCTTATGCTCTGCTTCCACCTGCTGAAAATGAAAAGGAGCCCTTCATTGTAGCTGGTTGTAAATTTCATAGCTGAGCTAATATGAAGCTAAATCTGCAAGTCTTTTTACCAGTCCCTTGTGTGGTCCATTGCAGGGGTTAAATTGAGCAGGAAACTACAGAACTCAGTTCCCCCACAATTTACAAAATTGTTTAAGAGTTCCTGCACCTCTGTCATCTTTCTCCATTGAACATTATAGGAGAGTTCCACCTTGTAAAGATTACAGCCCCCCCTCCTACACAACTAAAGATGAGAATTCCCTCACTTAAACATTTCCAATTTCACCACTGGTCAGTTGTCTCAGCTCAGTGTGGATAATAACATCACCAAGAACTGTAAGCAGTTCTTAGGGATCCATAAGCATATACTGTATGTTGATTTTGTTTTGCTGTGGCGTGCTGCATCTGCTGAGCATGCTGAATATTGTCTCCCCATGATGTTTACTGTGACATCTATGCTTCTTTTGTCTCTGAATACTGGTGAGAGAAACTGCCCTTGTACTTCCCCACTCTCATATCTCCCATCTCATCTGCCTCATATCCCCTTCGTTTCAGGGATTCCTGCACTTTCTCCCACCCCCACCCTTGCTCCTCCACTGGCAATCAGCTTTCTCCTATCATATCCCCTCCCTCTGGAGCCACCTCCTTTCTGCACTCAATCTCTTACCCTCCCAGACCTCACTTAAACACCAGCTTAAACTACTCCCACCCCCTCCTGCACCTGTCAGCTCCCTTCCTGTCCTGCATGTATCTCTTATCTCCGTAGTTTCATGCCCCTCTCTTGGGTCAGTTGTATGCCTCCCACTACTCTGCACTGTGATTTTCTTCCATTTGCTGATTTTGTTTTAGAATGTGGAGCGTGAGCTTGCTCCTGATACCCATAACTTGAACATTTTGCAGTTTTGCCAAATTGCACTACTGTTTGCACGTTATTTGTATTATTGTATTTGTAATATTGTATTTTACTTTATTTTATTTAGCTTTTGTTTACTGGGTAAGGGCAGTAGACAAAAATGCCTATTTTCAGGCACAATCCAGGAGAATACAATAGCAGGTAATAAACAAATGCAACAAGAACTGTAAAACAGTGAAATAATGAACAGTAAATACAAAGTTTCAAAATAGCAGCCAGAAAAAGGCAATTACATAGTACAAATTACTAAGACAAACAATAAAACATTAGCCAGTAACAGACAGTAGAAAGGTACCCAACAGTTGTGGTCCTAAAAATAAATATGTGGGTGTGAGACTCAGGGAACAGGAAATGTGAGGAGCAGTAGAGTCAGCAAGGATAGTGTAAGGAACTGGAAGGGGACAGGATCAGTTGTGTTCCAGGACAGTAGCTGCTGCTTGTTGTTTTTACAGGGTTCTTGTGGATTTTACTTGGTAGAAGGTTATTTCTTTGTGTTTTTAGTGAAGCTGATTGAATTGGAGACCTGTTTCCTTTGGCAACAAACATATTTTGGGGGCTTTGGGTTGAATTTTGATTCATTGTTGCTGACTTCAGTAGCTGCAAAGATTACTGCATAGTGGGGGAAGGGTGTTAATGGTCTGGCCAGGTCTCACTCAGCTAATTGACTGGAGGCAGAGCTGAATCAGGTTTGTGGTGTTGGCTGCTTTGTCTCCTCAGAAGGAACTGGAAGGGGACAGGATCAGTTGTGTTCCAGGACAGTAGCTGCTGCTTGTTGTTTTTACAGGGTTCTTGTGGATTTTACTTGGCAGAAGGTTATTTCTTTGCTTTCTTACTTCTAACGGGCTAGCAGGGTATTGTTGTGGGGGCTGTTGGAAGTTTGAAAACTGATTTGGTGGCTGTAAGTGGGCTCATTTGTTGGATGTTTCACTGTGTAACAGGCTGCGCTGGTGGAGGTCTATTTCTTCTGATTTAAAACCTATTTGGTGGGATGTGCTTGGGCCTGGGTATTTGGCTGCTGGGCTTGGAGGGGAGACACAGGGCTGATACACTCTCTCTTGAGTCGGGTGTCTGCTCAAGACCCACCCCCTCCCCAGAGTTCTGCTAATTTATAGGGGAACACCTGCCCTGTAATTGGAGGAAAAGGCTGCAGGTGCAGCTCATGTAGTTCTAGCCACTGAGGGTTGGATTTAAAGGCCGGGAGAGAGGAGCTTAGGGAGTTGTTCATTTCCCTTATAAGTTTACGGTGTTGTACTGCATCTAGTAACAGGGTTACCAGTGTACTGTGGGACTGTATCTAAGATTAGGGGGTGACCTGATTAGGCAGTAGGGGTGTATCTTGGACTGGGGGGAACCTGGTGGCTTACCCAAGGAAACCTACTTGGAAGGGGATGGAACCACATGGCATTAGGGCCGGCATCTTTGGGAGGGTGGTGGGGTGCACAGGGTGTGGAGCAGCCATGATACTGGACTGGGCTTGGAAGTTTGGTGGTTGCCCAGTGTGCTACCAGCTGGCACAGCTTAGGGAGGAGGTTGCGGGGATTAGGAGACAGCTGGGGGAGGTATGGTTGGGGAAGGGGGCAGGGGATCTCCCACAGGGTTACACCAAGCACTGGGGGCAGCAGCATAGGGAAAGGAGTGCAGGAGAATACTCAGGGGTCACATAGGGACCCTGGCAGAGGGGGTCCAAAAGGACACTACCAAGGAAGCAGGCAGGTAACTGGGGACCCTCACAAAGGAGGGACAGAGGGACAACATTCTCAGGGAAGTAGGCAGATGGCCAGGGCTGGACAGAAGGAAGCAAGGCGGGGAGGTGGATCAGATCTTACACTCAGTAACCGCTTCAATTCTCTTCTTCTGCTCGAGGATGAGGGGGGTGATGTAGCCATGACAGGGGTGGTTAAAGATGGAAAGGGAGTGGGGGCAGGAGGCAGGGGCCAGATAGCAGGAAGAACAGGGGGGAACCTGGAATGCAGGAAAATGGGGGGAGCAGTGAATCAGAGCAGGAGGGACAGGGGGAAGAGGGAGGAAAGCGCAATGAGAAGGACCAGTTGGGAGGAAAGGTAAAGGAGAAGGACCAGAAGTACAAGGAGGATTTAGTAAAGGGAGCTGAGGGTTTAGGCCAGGGGAGCACAGCAAGCAAGGAGGGACTAAATGGAGACAGCAAGGAAGGGAGGACGAGCCAGGCTAGTTTAGCAGATGGGGGAGAAGGACCAGTTGCAAGCAGTGAGGGGGGAGTTAGCAAGGTACAGAAGGATACTCAGGAGGAGGAGAGGCATAGGATTGGAGGGGAGGGAGTGGTCAGGGTAAATGAGGGGGTGGCATGTGGCACCCAGATAGGGGGAGGAACAAGGAGCCGGCTGGGTGGAGGGACCAGTAGAAAGGATGAGGGACATGGAAGGGGGGGAAATGGAGGAAAAGGAGCAGTCAGAGTGCTCCTGTTGGGGGATTCTATGATCAGGGGTATCAAATGGGATAGGGAGGGAGAAGCCTGGTCAGTTAGAACAAAATGCTTCCCTGGATTAATGGTGCACAAGGCCAAGTACGAGGTATATCAGCTGGCAAAGGATTGTGGGGGTTCCCCGGACATACTGGTCCACCTGGGTACAAATGACATTGAGGGAAATAGCGAGCTAGAGATACAGGCAGGATTCAGGGAGCTTGCCGGGGCCTGTCATGACACAGGATGCACAGTTTCCTTCTCAGAAATCCTGCCGGTGCCAGGGGCTAGTGGGGAACACAAAAGGAAGATTAGGGAGATAAACCAGTGGCTCAAGGAGTGGTGTGAGGCCAGAGAGTATGGGTTGATGGGGGATTGGGGGGAGACCTGGGAGGATAAGGAGCTGTATGCTAGAGATAGACTCCATCTCAATTTGGAGGAGAGGGGAATCCTTAAGTTGAAAATAGAGAGGTTCATTGGTGAAAAGTGGGGTTTAAACTTGTGAAGGGGGAGGGATGGAAGAAAAGGCTGTCAAGGGGGTGCCGATAAAGGAGGGACTCTGTCTCCACCCCCCTGGGGAGCTGGAGGATTGCAGGAAAAGGCTGACTGGTAAAGTGCAGACCAGGGGAAAACAGAATCCCGTGGGAACACGAGCAGGGGAAATGGAAGTATAGGGAAAGGGTGGAAGGTAGTTCTGCTAAATGCCAGGAGCTTGGGAAATAAAATGCCTGAGCTCCAGGCGATGCTAACTGAGGGAGCAGTAGATGTGGCAGCGGTCATTGAGACCTGGGCCACTGCAGGACACGACTGGGACCTGAACCTGGAGGGTTACACTATGTTCAGGAAGGACAGGGGGAAGGAAGGAGGAGGGGTAGCAATGATAGTCAAAAACTGCATTGGCATAGGGGGAGTAGAGGAGGCAGAGGGAACCGTGGAAGCAATTTGGGTCACCTTGATAACAAGGGGGGGCAAGAGAGTAAAAATAGGAGTGGTGTATAGACCCCCTGCCCTGGCGGAGGAGCTGGAGGAGAGTCTGGTGGCAGATATTGGGAGACACTGCAGACTGGGCAGAGGAATGGTGGTGGTGCTGGGGGACTTAAACATGCCAGGAACAGACTGGGAGACTATGACATCTTCTGTGACCAGGGAACAGAGGTTGTTGGATGTCTTTCAAGATGCGTTCCTAACTCAGCAGGTGGGGGAACCGACCAGGGAGGCATGGGTACTGGATGTGGTCCTGGCAGACAGTGACCAGATTAGGGGCCTGGAGGTAGGGACCCGTTGGCGGGAGTGACCATGCCACGGTCTGGTTCTGCCTGGACCTAGGAGGGCTAAGCTGCACAAGGACGGAGGTAACTGACTTCAGGGGAACGGTTTTAAGGAAATGGGAAGGATCCTTAAGGAGCATTTGGATGGGATTGGGTCAGACATGGACGCTGATAGTAGGTGGGAAATCATCAGGAGAGGGGTGCAAGATGCTACCAGCACCTGTGCAAGAGTAAGACGAAAATGCGGTAGGGCCCGAAAACCCTGCTGGTGGACCAGGGAGGTCCAGGAGGTGGTGCAGGGAAAGAAGGCAGCCTATAGGCAATTCAAGTGCTCAAGGAATGAAAGGGATCGAGGGGAGTATGAGCTGATTGCTAGAAGGGCCACTAGGGTGGTGAGGACGGCTAAGACAAGGAAGGAGCAGAACCTGGCCAGGGAAATTAGGAGAGGGAACAAGGGGTTCTTTAGATACATTGGGGAAAAACGAAGGGTGAAGGGGCTGATTAGCAGGATTAAATCAGGGGAGAGATGGGCACAAGACCGGGGAGCAGGCTGAGGTACTAATGGTACTTCACCTCAGTTTCCACCAAGGAAAATGGGGGTGCTGCATCATACATGGGAGGAGACAGAGATACTGAGGAGGGGGGGACCCTTACCGATTGGTGGGTCTGGGGAGAGGGGGAGGCATCACTGGCAGGAGGGGGGAGGGCTAAGCAGGGAGAAGAGGTACTGGAAGGAAATCACAGCAGAGAGAGTGAGGGAAGCCCTCAGCTCCCTTAAGACGGAGAAAGCACCGGGACCGGATAAATTACATCCCAGAGTGCTGAAGGAACTTGCGGATCTTCTGGCGAAACCCCTAGCGGAGCTTTTCACCATCTCTCTGAGGACAGGGTGGGTGCCCCAGGACTGGAAGGTGGTGCATATAGTGCCTATCAACAAGGGGGGATCAAGGGAGGTGGCAGAGAACTACAGGCCTGTCAGCCTGACATCGGTGGAGGGCAAGGTGATGGAGGACATTGTCAAGGAGAGGCTGGGGGGGACCTGGAAAAGTCAGGGTGCCTGGACGATGGAGCAGCATGGATTTGTCTCGGGAAATCGTGTCAGACAAACCTTGGAGTTCTATGACTGGGTGGCCAGTGCCTTGGACCTTGGTAGACCAGTGGACGTCCTCTTTCTAGACTTCAGCAAGGCATTTGACTCTGCTCCTCACATGGGCCTGTTGGATAAGCTGGGAGAAATGGGGTGGGGAACCAGATGATTAGATGGATAGGCAATTGGCTCCATGACCCGGACCCAGAGGGTCGTAGTTGATGGGTTAGTCTCATCCCCAAAGAGGGTCATTAGTGGGGTCCCACAGGATCAGTCCTTGGTCCCTCCTGTTCAATGCCTATGTCTCTGACATAAGGACAGGAATCAGGAGTGAGATGAGTCTCTTTGCAGATGACTCAAAACTGGGGCAGAGTGGTGGATGGGAGGAGGGAGGGTGGCCCTACAGGGGACCTGGAGGCTCTGGAAAGATTGTCTAGAAAGTGGAAGCTGAGGTTCAATGCAGGGAATAAGGTACTCCATCTGGGGGCCAGAAACCCGGCCAAGTGTACACCCTGGGGGAATGCTACAAGTCTCGATGGCTGAGAGGGACCTGGGGTGGTGGTGGATGTCAAAATGAACAACTCGGAGACTTGTAGGAGGGCAGCAGCTAAGGCCAACAGGATGCTGGGATGTATCGCTAGGGGATCACCTCCAGAAGGAGAAGTGATGCCCCTCTGTATAACTGCTTGGTGAGGCCACACCTTGAGTACTGCATGCAGTTTTGGAGGCCACACTTAAAGAGGGACATTAAACTCCTGGAGAGGGTCCAGAGGAGGGCAACCAAAATGATTTGGGGCTTGGGGGACAGGACCTATGAGGAGAGGCTCAAAGAGCTAAATATGTACACATTGGAAGAGAGAAGGGACCGGGGGGACATGATAGAGGTCTTTAAGTACATGAAGAGGGTAAATAGGGGAGGAACAGTCAGGGTGCTTCGAAGGAAGGAGGAGGGGGCCACTAGAGGGCATGGGTGGAAGCTGGAGGGGGGAAGATTCAGGGGGAGAAAGGAGGAGGTGCTACTTCACTGAGAGGGTGGTGGAGCCATGGAATGCACTGCCTAGGGGGCTGGTGGAGGCAGAGACGGTGGAGGGGTTCAAGAGGGGCTGGGACAGGTACAGGGGAAGGGTTCTGGAAGCAAAATCCAATGCAGCAAGAATATCCGGAACTGGGAAGGGAGAAGCCAGAGAAGGCGAGGGGGGCAGCAAGGTCACCACCCAGGGTGGGGGCTGACCAATCAAGCAGACTCGAAAGACCGTTAGGCCTATTCTGCTGGCATTTTAGTATGTTAGTAAGTAAGTACTAACATCAAGTACACTCACATTCACTAAAAATACCACCAACAGCTGAATCTGGTTCAAGGCCAGTTGGCATTCATCTGTTTCCCCCTCCCCCCAGGTCGTGCCTGAAAATAGGCAGAATTTCTCTAGCGCACTTACCTTGTCAACAAAAACTAAATAAATACAATAAATAAATAAATTAACCAGGGTAAACCATGCAGATGTTAGCAATGGAGCTGGAGGTTCAAAGCAGAGAAGGGAAGAAAGTGTACAGCGTTGGAGGAGACAGCAGGGAATTAGTTGGAGCATAGAGAATGGGAGATGTCAGGAGCAGGAACATTTACCAGAAGAGCTGAGATAACTGAATAACTCTTTTTTGAAGGAAAGGGGAGACACAGACCCTGAGACAAGAGGGTAGGGAATTTCAGGCTCCAGGGGCAAAGTAAGCAAATGCCTGCTCACCCATTTTAGAGGAGCATTTGGGGACAGTCAGGAGGGCCTGGTCTTTGGAGTGCAGACGGTAGGCAGGGTCAGTGGCAGTAAACACAGAGGCCAGTGAGGCAGGTTTTGAGGACCTAATGATGCTGTCTAACAAGCAGCAAAGGATGTAGAAATGCCGGGAGGGAGGGAGGGGAGAGCCAGTTTAAATCAGAATAGAGCAAGCAGTGGTGAGTGAGATGAGGGACAGAGAGGACAAATCTGCATACATTATTATAGGTGATGTTCCATTTTAGGAAGCAGCTAGCGTTAGCCTGGTAACAGGAGGTAATTGCATAGCATAGACTTAATATTGTATTCTTATTCTATTGTATTTGCTTGATGTTTCCTCTGTCCTTTCCCCCGGGTCGCACTTGGAAACAAGCCTTGGCTTAGTGTGCCTTTCCCGGTTACCAATTTTTAAATAAGTTAAAAAAAATAAACAACTAAATAAATAAATAAACATCTGAGCCACACTTGACATTTCATAGACAATGACAAACACCCATGCATCACCAGTACTGGATAAATCAGCTTTCTTCTCGGACCTGTGGCCAAACTTGGTTCAGTGCTGCCAGCTGTTGTCCTCTGAATGGGCGCAGAGTCTGGGTGTTATTTTTGATGAGGGGTTGACCCTGAAGTCACAGGTGTCATCCGTCATTAAGATTTCATTTTTTCGTCTGAGGAATATCACCTGGATTAAGCACCTGGTTCCGCCCTATGACTTTCCAACTCTTGTCCACGCCTTTGTGGCCTCCCTCCTTGATTATTGCAATGCCCTTTACCTAGGGCTTCTGGGGGTTGATATCTGCCGCTTGCAGCTGGTGCAGAATACTGCGGCTAGGTTGTTGACTGGGCTTCCTAGATCTAGCCATATCCCACCGTTGCTGCGTGGCTTGCACTGGCTGCCAGTCCAGTGGCGGATCACCTTCAAGGTTGGTTTACTAACCTACAAGGTCCTACATGGACAGGGACTGAGTTATCTGCAAGAGCTCCTCTATCTCTACCGCCTCCTCTGTCCACTCCACTCTGCTGAGAAGGGATTGCTAGAGATTCCCAGGCTCTGTTTGAAGACCTCTGGAGTCCGTTCATTTGCTTTTGTGGCTCCTACCTTGTGGAATTCTCTACCTCCTTGGATAAGGGAGTGCCAGACCGTGGAGACCTTTAAGTCAGCTTTGAAAACTTATTTGTTTTCTCTTGCCTATGCTGATCATTAAGTTTAGAATTTGCTATTTAAGGGGTTTTAACATTTTATAGTTTTTAACTGTTGTAAAAGTGCTTTGCTATGTTTGAATTGCGCTTCATGTAAATAAAGTTTATTATTATTATATTGGTGTGCTTTTGTTGGCTGAGAGCTGAGATTTGCACTGGGCTGTTTTGTGGCCCTGAATTACATTCTCGGCAAAGTGAATTTGCTTACAACATGCTTTGTCTTCTATTTGCAGGACAAAATTCCTGAGTACAGATAGCAGGTGCCATGATTTCTACATTGAATTATGTCCTGTTTTTGTGCTTTACTACCAGTTTATGGCACATGTTATGCTTGGTCTACCTTCTTGGTTGTCTAATACACTACCAGATCCATTTTCAATACCAGAGGCTTGCATTTCAGAGGTCTTGAGTGCCCGTTAATGATCAAGAAGTTCTTACAGTGAAATTTCTGGCACTCTTAGTGTATGATGCTATATTCTGGAACATGTGCAGTTCTGGATAGTTTGTGCTTTAATCTCTTTACTTGTATCAGCAAATCTGCAGTCTTTTACCAGCATACATAACCTTGTCTGGTGCATGTCTAAAGTTTCTTGTGGCAATCAGCACATGGGATCAAGAATCCTGATCGCCAGCTGGGGAATTCTGCAAGCCTCGCGCTCCATATGTTTGCTGCACCTGGGGGCTTACGGCATTCCCAGAACTTTTGTGAATCAGGTTCCTTTTTTTTTTCTTCATCCATTACGGTCACTGCAACTTTAAAAGTCTCCAGCCTCTGCACCCTTTTTATCCAATCTGACCAAACTGAACTAAGCTCTGTATCAGCATCAAATGCTGTCTGTTATTAGCCTTGTTGAAATTTTACCGGAGCTTAAGATTCACTACAGCATGTACTTGTGTTGGTCTGCATTTCTGCACTTTACCATTATGTATGTGTTGTCTCCCCATTTCCCCTTCCCCACCGAGTTGCACCTGGAAACAAGCCTTGGATCAGTATGCCTTTCTTGGTTACCAGTTTTCAATAACTAACTAACTAACTGTAACCCCCTCTTTGGGAGGGGGCTTACCTGGACTGCCACTGTCACCCTTCTGAGGCCCTACACTGCTGCTAACTTTCTCTTGCTTGACTGTGTGTTGGCGTGGAGAGAGTCAGCAGTATGAACCTTTGGTGCCTCTTGCATCCTTCTTATTGGCAACTGCAGCAACGTTTATTGTCCTGGTCCCCCAAGTCTGCCAATGGGGTGTGGGGGAGAGAGAGAGAGAGAGAGAGAGAGAGAAGAGAGAGGGAGAGAGAGAGAGAGAGCTAGAGGGAGACCAAGACTGTTGTTTCCTCTTTGTCGCCTCCTACGTCCATCACTAGAAAGCCACAGAAGCATGGGAGCACATGCAGCAGGGACTCCTTCCCAGTGCTCCCAGCTCCACCCTTCCCTATCAGCACACCTGAGCATGGATTCAAGAACCATATGACTGCCATGCTCTGACTGGATAACAGCCCAGGGGGGCTGTAACAAAACCTGGGATAAGCTCACTATTCGAGGACACATAAATGGGGCTAAAAATAAAAGACTTGGAGCGCAAGGCTCCTTCAGGCATGGCTGCGGCCATCTTGCTGCCCCCTGACCATGCCAATCGACCAGTCAGAGGGCTAGAAAGTCATAGCAACAACAGGCATGGATTATAGGAGGATGATGCAGTTGGATCCTCTGACATGGTGTGGCAGGATTTAGGAGCCAATCAGAGAGTGGGACAGGGCAGAAGGACTGATGGACAGCCCTGCCTGTCCAGGGAGACACTGAATGGAGAAAAATGTCTCTCTTTATTTATTTTTTATTTTAGTCTTTGGTAACTGGGTAAGGTCCACTAGGCACAAGTGCCTGTTTTCAGGGATGACCTGGGAGCACTGGGAGGTTAAGTGACTTTTACAGAGTTGCACAGTATGCCAGTGGAGTTTGTGGGAATCAAACCCAGGTCTGTTGGATGTACCAAGCTCATTCACAGCTTGTTACTCTAACCTCTAGGCTATACTGTCAGCCTTTTAGAGGTTTCTGGGTTCTCGAGGAGCTGGGAGCAGTGTGAGAGGGACACTGAAGTGTTCAGAACTGCTACTGGTGAGATCAGGCAAGAGGCTTAGCCTGGCCAAATATCCAGTGAGTCCTTCCCATGGTTCACTCAAAAGAATCACTGACAGCATTTTCCTGGGTTTACTCTATTCCGAGACTGTTCCAGGCGAGTCCTGTGAGAAGAAATTGCTGAGAGTGTGAGACTGGTGTCCATTGCCAAAGCTGCTGAGCTTCCCTCAATGGAACCAGAGATCTGCATTCCATTCCAGGTTGCTCTGGAGCCAGGTAAGGGGTCTGCTAGCCCTTATTTAGTGGGGTGGATCTGGGAACAGGGAACCATGGGACACATGTCCTGAGTACATGGGTACTCTCGATCTGGAGGAGTCAGATGGGGGGGAGGGTCACTCCTTGGCTCTGGGCTTTTTGCGAAGTGGGAAGCCCTTGCATAGTGCTAGTGTATCCTGAGAGTTGAGCCATTAGGACTGTATCCAGAGGGGTGTGAGCCAGAAGGGTGGGGCTGCTGCAGAACATTCGAGAGAGTCTGAAGTTCCTGATTGTGGGCTCAACCTGTTGCTGTGTGCTGCTCCTTTCCTCATCTGAACTGTTGCATCCATGGGTCACATGAGTGCTGGCATTGGTGCCTTGGATTTTTATACTTTTCTCTCTTTGGATTACAATTTGGTTTTCAAACCTTTTTGGATTTCAAGTTCTTTTAAGTTGTGCAAGCACACTATGGCCTGTTGGGGTTAAATTGCAAGCTTGCTAACTTTCAT
This sequence comes from Neoceratodus forsteri, assembly GCA_016271365.2. Taxonomy (NCBI): domain Eukaryota; kingdom Metazoa; phylum Chordata; order Ceratodontiformes; family Ceratodontidae; genus Neoceratodus; species Neoceratodus forsteri. The sequence goes on along the minus strand of JADMNL010000024.1, from coordinate 193,508,456 downwards.
CAAGTGCAGCACTGAAAGAACTGAGGCAACGTAGCTACCAGGCCTTTATTGGGACTCCAGTGTAATTCCTGGATACTCAGAATCATTTGGTATTTGTGTCATACTTGAAACTGTAGTTCTATTATTAGTACCAGTTAAAGACTTTACCACACCCTGTGTAAAGTAATACATATTTTTGTGCCCCTTGATTGGCGGTTGCTTCCTCAGCTGTGTTGGATCGGAGAGGGTGTTAGAGCACACATTACAGTGGCTGTTAGCGTGCATTACAATAGGCTGGAAGTGCTAAGGGGACTTGCTACTGTTTAACTTTTCCCTCTGTTTCAGCTACCAGACCTGTGTTCTTAAATAAAAGCACTGTTAATTCTTTGAATTTTACTTCTATGTGTGAGCGCAGTTTGTACAGTCTGATTGAAGTGCTTATTAGTGAAAGTAGCAACTGTCTTTGTAGTCTCTTGGGGGTGGGCCAGTCCAGTGCAAGGAGTGGATAGGTACTGCATCACAGAGGGTGATACTGCACACAACAGCTGAACCACTTATTCTCTCTGGGTGGAAGCACCACACTATTTATTATTTGTTCTAGGACATATCCCCCTATTCACAGGAGAAAAAGCAAATCCAAACCCGTTAACCAAGTGGGTCCTGTATAGTTCCCAGGCAGGGCTGTGAACTTGGATATGGTGTCCCAGGGGTCACACTAACTAACTAACTAACTAACTAACTAACTAACCAACCTAACTAAATGTGAGGAAACTGGGTTGTTTGACTAAGGCCATGTTTTGTGTAACAGCCAGCTGTGACAAAATGATTCTGTAATGTACTCTTGATACAGTAAGTACCCAGATTCCTCCATGGCCCACCATCACCAAATGCGCTGTTTTACAGGTTTCTAGCTGAATCTCATAACACAAGATCCTCTATCAATACTGTTCATAGCCAACTCTGTTTATTTTTTGCCTCGCTACCAGAAAGCACAATGTGCTGTGTAGCAAGTGGTTTTGCAACAGTTTACAACACTTATTAACTTTTACATCATAACCACTAGGTGGCAGTGGTTCTCTCTGACAGGCTGATGGGTGCATAGGAGGTTTCTAGGAGCCTAACTATTAACATTGATCAGGTAGGGAATCTCTATAAATTGGTATGTTTGCATACCATAAAATGTCATCTGTTCGTAAAGGAGGGGATAGGGGTTAACATGATGGACCTAGAGTTCCTTCGAACCCTAAATTAGTATGCTACTTACTATATATTGAAACATTGTCTCTTAAAACTGATCTTTGGAGGCAGTATATATCTACAAGAAAAAGCAGTCACCAAGGAGGAAAGTAACTGGGGTATGATTTTTGCCTGCGTCTGGGAGGAAGCCATCCTTACAGGCAAAGTTCCCCATGTGTGGTGGTCTATGCCTCTTTTGAGCTGCTTGATACATACTGCACCCCCAAACATGCACAGACCTGTCATCTGGCCCAGAATCACAATTTCAGTTAGTACCCTGTTGTAGCAGAGAGACAGAAGGAGAGGCAGCAGAAAAGAGCAACACAAATGAGCAACAGTAACAACTCTGGCAGGCTGGTGTCCAGCTTTGATTTCTGCTTTCACTTAGGAAGGCAATGACATCTTTGTCCTCTCTCTCACTATCAGACCCACACAACCTCAGATGTATACACACCCTCAGACTGGTACACACACATGTGCATGCACAAACACACACACAGACATATATATGTACAACCCTCAGACATGTACACACAATGTCAGGCACAAACACACACACACACACACACACACACACAAAACCTCTGACACATGCATAGATACACCTTCAGACACACACACACACACACACACACACACACACACACACACACACACAAACTCAGATGCACACACACACAACTTTTGGCATGCAGACATACTTTTGGACACAAATACACACACAGCCCATCCGCTCTTAGTACTAGCACATCATCACCAATTCATTCATTGTGATTGAATCAGTGATAACAGCTGGTTGCCACTGCAGGGGATGGTTATATTTTTTGCAGGTATCTCATCATCTTCTGTTTAATTTGTATCCTTTCTTTGGGTGATGAGTGGGGAGGAGGGTGCTGCTGCCATTGGTTGATGGGGGGGTGTATACCTTATTTGAATAGAGCCAGGGTGTGTGGCAGTGGGAAATTGCAATCATTCAACACTGGGTTGGGGGAATTTTTTTTTACTATATATAAAAAAATATATTGAAAGCAACTTTGTTGGGAAAATAGGGGGAGGAAGGAGGTAGGTGCTATGAGGGTGGAGATGGGGGTAACAAATGTTTTTTTAACTGGTGGTGTTGGATGGGTTAGTATAATGCTATATAAGGATGCAGCAATTTTTTTTATTAAATAAAAGGCAATTAAAAAAATTTACTGCGCCATGCAAAGGATGGCTATGTTGTAAAGTTAACCTTGCTCCCAGTACTGCTACATTTCTGACTTTGCTGCAACAATGCCAGAAAAGTTTAAATTCACAACACTCCTACTCACACATCGGGGTAGGATTCAAAAAACTTCTGAAATCCTCACAGCTGTGGGAAAAACCTGGTGCAAGTGGGTTGCCATGTGTAGATCTGCAGTTTTCCCCCAGCTGTGCGTATTCACAAAGGTGAAGCCGGATTATGACCGGCGCCATGATTTATGGCGGCTTGCAGCTGACGTTGCCAGAGAAATCCTCACAGGTGCAAAAAACTCTTACGGCTTGTGGGACCAGCTGTGACATCTTCTGCAACTGGTGCAGCTGTGCATTGCAATCTCCACAGCTGCAGGGATTTGGTCTGCAAGTGGAGTTGCAGTGTAGGACTTAGTCCCACAATGCTTTGTGACTCTAGCCCCTGGTGTCTAAGCAGTTTGTCTCACAGGTTTGCCTGAGACAGCCTTTGTTGATGCTCTGCCAGTCTAGCGTACCCTGGCTTGGAAGTAAACAGCCTGAAATTTCAGAATCCCTGCAAGTCCACCCTTGATTCAGGTTTAACTGTGTGAAAAGCTTGACTGCATCCACTTAAGTCTTGTCTATGTTCTCTTTAAGCAGATCAGTTATAGGATTCTCCATGTCCAGAGCTGGAGAACATATTGCTGCTAAAATTAGCTCCTTTTGGGCATGGTATGGTTTGAGCATAGTAACATGATAAGTTTAGCATTTGTGGATTCAGCCTAGTGATTCTAGCACATAATTCACATCATTCAGTTTCTCAGTCACAACAAAAGGACCATCGCAGGCAATCTGCAATTCGTTGTGTTTCACTGGAATGAGAGCCATTACTCTCGGCTCAACCTGACATGATTGATCCCTCACACCCTAACTGTGCAATGTTTTTTGCCTGTTCTGGGGTTGCAGAAGATTTTCATGTGCAAAGTCCATGTGTTCTGTTAACCTCTGTGGGAAGTTCAGTACATACTCCACAATGCTATTCTTGCCTGTGAGGGACATTGTAGGAAAACAGTAAATAGCAAATAGCAAGTGGGGAAAATAATTGTCCCACTGTCTGACGTATTTGTTTGTGAATTAGTGGTGGGATCTTCCTTGGGGATTGTCAATCCAAATGTCCACCCCATTCCATGAGCAAACAATGCCTTACATGATCGCCTTTCTTCAAGCAGGGCCCACAGAGGGAAGGGGAGGGGTGAGCATTAGGATTAACAGCCCCCAAGGAAGACTGCATCACTGATTTACAAAGACTCTGGAGACCTAGAACCCTAATGTGTTTTCCTTTTGCTGCTTGGGGGTTGGGGGTGGAAGGCATTATGGTTGGAAACCCTAATGTCACATTTCCCTACTTTTGCAGCATTAAGTTACCCTAACTGGTGCATTAAAAATGTTTTTTGCAAATAATTACCTTACTTTTTTAGATAATATAATTGAATCCTCATTTGCCTGTGGGAGCGCAGGGCCCTCTGGGCCCTGCACTTGCATTTCAGCCAAAGCAGCAATCAAATTGTCAGCATAGCCTGGTTATTACACCACCTCATGAATGCTGTGCTGATAATTTTCAAACACACACTGAAACATCATTCCGCGCCACTGCAACATTATTCTATGCCACAGGTGTGAAAACACATCTTGGCCAGGATTCGAAAAATTACAGCTGTTACATCAGTCATTTGGTCAGATCATTGCACGGTGAGGTTTTCATTTGGGGTCCCTCTCTTAGTCCTTCCCCTGTGGAGATGGTCTGTTACTACCCTTTGAAGGGGGTTATCCTCAGAGGGACTAATGGTGGTAATGGATCCATCTGGTGTGAGTTTTGCATGTGTGGCAGGTAGGGTGTAGCAGTCGCAGCCTTTAATGAGGCTGTTTCAAGATGCTCAGCTTTGTTGCACCAGTCCATGTATGACCAAGGTCTTCTCGCTTGAGACCCCCTTGGTTTGACAGGGATCTCAAGGAGATGAACACCGAGGGTTGGAGGTTGGAGCATTGTTGGTGGAGGAGTTGGTCTGAGGGGGACAAACTGGCCTTGAAAGCTCACAACAGTGAATATCAAAGGGCAGTCAACCATAAGAAGCAGTGTTCCTGTCCTGGGAGACTGCTGCAGGAGGAACAGACCAGCTCAGCTTTTTTGTACTGTAGATAGGTTTCTCCATCCTGCCTGTCTGCAGCCAAAACAAAGCATCTTCAGTCGCTCAGAGTGAGAAGCTTGCTCTGTCCTTCTCTGACAGGGTGTCCTCCATTAGGGCTGGGATCTCTCCATCAGGGCAATTATAGCCTTGCAGTGGTGAGCCGCATGTGTCCAGAGGCACTCCTATTGTCTGGAATGAGTTTAGGCTGGTTGAGGTGGTTGAGGTTTGCGAGGTGATTTTGAAGCTGTGGCCCTCACACTGTGAACTGCACTTGGGCCTGACTCATCTCTTAATGGAATGTGTTGAGTCTGTTGGTCCAGTGTTCATCGAGATTGTCCAGTGTTCACTTTTGGAGGGATGTTTTCCTGGTACCTTGAAAGAGGCGTTGGTGAGGCCCCTCCTTAAGAAATCATCTTTTGACCCTGGCATCTTGGTGAATTATAGATCTATCTCTAACCTCGCATTCTTAGGTAAGGTTATACAGAAGGTGGTGGTTCTACAGCTTGAGGCACACCTCGCAGTTTATGGCATCTATGAGCCCTTCCAGTCAGGGTCTAGGTCAAGACATAGCACTAAAATGGCATTAATCAGAGTGCAGAATGATCTCCTCAGGGAGAGAGATAGAGGGGAGCAATCAATACCTGTTCTCCTTGATCTCTGCTCTGTATTTGACACTGTGGTTTATGTAGTGTTGCTGGATCACATAAGGGAGCTTTGTGGACTCACTGAACCATCATCAACTGATTTGAGTCCTTCCTCACAGGCAGGATGCAGAAGGTGGCGATGGGGAATTTCTCAGCCTGCACAAAGCCCCTGCCATGTGGAGTTCTCCAGGGTTCAATCCTGTTGCCTGCATTGTTCACAGTGTACATGCTTCCCTTGGGTGGGATCATTAGACAGTACAGCTTGGGTTTTCACTGTTGTGCAGATGACACCCAGCTGTTCATGTCATTTGCACCTGAGACAGGTGGCGATGTGGAGGTTCTAAATAAATGTCTGGCTCAGATCCAGGACTGGATGTCCTCTAGCTGGCTGAGAGTCAATCCTGATAAGACGGAGGTGCTAGTAACTGAGCATGGTCATCAGAGGGATGTTGGTGCAGCTGGGATGGAAACAGAGTTATTCCTTGGCCCCACTCCCTTGGCGTCATCTACCAAAGTGAAAAATCTGGGCATCATCTTTGATGATGGATTGACACTTGAGGCTCAGGTGTCATCTATTGTCAGGAGTAGGTTTTATCACTTGAGAAATGTTGCTTGGATTAAAGCCTTGATTCCTCCTGATGACCTGCCCTCATTGGTACATGTGTTTGTGACATCACGGCTTGACAACTGCAATGCTCTCTACCTCAGGGTCAATGGAGGGGTTCTCTAGCACCTGCAGCTGGTGCAGAATGCAGCAGTCAGGTTACCAATGTGCCTTCCAAGGTCCTGTCATCTGACCCCAGTTCTATGCGAACTGCACTGTCTGTCAGTTAGGTGGAGAATTATTTTCAAGGTGGGCTTGCTCACCTACAAAACCCTATATGGATCATGCCCTGGCTACCTGAATCTCCTCCTGACTCTTGTCCATCCGGTGCACTCGCTTCACTCTATTACTGTGGGCCTCCTAGTGGTTTCCAGGGCCTGCCTCAAGTCCTCTGGGAATCGTTCATTTGAGTTGACGGGCCTGGAGTTGTGGAACTCATTACCAAGACCCTTGAGGGAGGCCCCATTGGTGGAGGTTTTCAAGTGGGGCCTGAAGGGCCATCTTTTAAAAAAAAAGCATTTAAAGACTGTTTATAACTCAGAACTAGTAAACTGCTGCACTATTTGATTTTAATTTAGGATTTATTTATATAAATTGTTTTTATTATTATTGTTTGTTTTATGCTTATGTATCAATGTGTTTGCTTTATTCCTACCTACCTGTACAGTGCCCAAAGCCTCTGGGATGGGGTGCTAAACAAACAAATCTCACTTACTACTACTTACTTACATTCATAAAGTCATATAGAAAAATGACAATATTTAAAATTTGTGGTCAAAATATTTAAAATAGCCAAAGTTACAAGTGAGCATAGTAAAATTTCAATGTATGTGCAGAACGTTGACATTTTTATATATTTTTTACCCCAAATTTTCAACACAGCCTTCTTATGACCCCACCTCATGAACAAGAGTGATGAAAATTTTCAAATCTTACCTGAAAGGTGACAACCCCAAGGTACACCCCACTCCAGAGGTCAAATCATAATGGTTTTACCTGTTGCTGCCTGCAGGGTAGGGATGGGGTGTTAGGGTTGGGAACCCTAACACCATATTTCCCTTCTTTTGTTGCTTTAACCCTAACTGGTGCTTAACAAAGTTTTTTTGCAATATCTATCTATCTATCTATCTATCTATCTATCTATCTATCTATCTATCTATCTATCTATCTATCGATCTATCTATATATCTGTCTATCTGTCTATCTGTCTATCTGAAAACAATATGTTAATTCTCATTAGGGTAGCTGCAGCACAAATGCAAACTGCACACAGGTTGGAAATATACTATGAGGGTTGTAAATACAATGCTGACAAAATCTGGAAATATTCTGTAAGGATTCTTATGTCTAACTCACACCCACACTACCCCATCCCCTACCCTCATGATCCAAAGACAGCCTCCTGGTACAAGGCCTTGCATCAACAGTATTGTACCTTATACAGAGTCAACAAATTAAAAATTGGTATACAGCAACTGTAATCCCCACCCGGTCCCCTATGACAAGACCAGTGGGCAAAGTACATGTCTGGAATCATGCCACTTAAATCTGGTGTTTCATACATATGATACACATTGTTGATCTGTAATTAGAATATTTTGGGTTGCATACAGTGGTCTAATGCTCTGAGCTGCAAATCTGGTGACATCCAGCAGACCAGACCTGGGTTTGAATCCCACAGCTTCCACTTGTATACAGTGTAACCCTGAGCAAGTCACTTAACTTCCTTGTGCTCCCAGGTTGCACCGGGAAACAAGTTCCAGCTTAGTGTGCCTTTCCTGGTAAAACAATTTCCCCTTTCCCCTTTCCCTTTCCCTCATACTGTCAAGGTTTAATCTATTTTTAACCTATGCCTTACTTTGTACATAGTACTGTAGACTCTCCACAAGGCAGTGGAATTGTTACAAGTATGAAAGTACTGTACAAATTACATAGTTGTGAGTTGCTTACTTAAACACATATATAGTTCTTAGAAATACTTAATGCAAGTTACATGTTTGGGACATGTATACTATTTTATGGAGAGTCCTGTAGCTGCATATAATAAGTGAATGGTACATACTGTATCTTAGTAAGCAATATATGACACAAAATGTTGCTGTTAAATATTTGTCATTCTATGCACAGGGTCCACACCAATAAGCACCTACAAACGTAGAACTGCATGGTAAGTGTACAAGTTAGCACTGAACCTTCAGAGAGTCACATAACACAGCACAGCCTTATAGGGCAGTGCTAGACCTGTAGATTTACCTTGTCTGACCAGAATGGTGTGAGAAGTTAGTTCATGAGCTGGTGGTCAGTTTGGTTAGCAGGTTTCAAAATGTAGTAGCCAAATCAGTATTTTTAGTGGCCATCATTTTTGAGGGCTCAGAAATCACATCATAGGTAGGCATCCAGTTGGCTAGTAAGTATCAAAATGTAGTTCAAAACCAACTGTTTTACTAGCCATTGAACACCTGGATAGCTGATTTGTCCCATCCTGGTCACAAGGGTAGGGGATGGGACTAGGGTTGCTACAATATATACCGGGTTTTAATAGTTGACCCTGTATGAGGTACTGGTACCATACCATTGATGCATTTATTTATTTATTTACTTATTTATTTCAAATTGGTAACTAGGAGAAGCACACTGAGCCAAGGCTCATTTCCAGGTGTGATCCATGGGAAAGTGGAAGGGAAGAAGCATAATTACAAACAAAATACAGCTGATCAGGTGATGTGGTTCCATTGAACATGACATAACGAGCATAAGCTGAGTGCAGTACACACAAAATGGCAAAACACTACATATGGAGGACAAATGAATTAGCATACAAATCATTATGTGCAAACTGGGCAAACTCAAAGTGCACAGCACAAGAGTGAAGGGAGGCTGAGCTGGTGCTGAACGTAGGAGTCAAAACAGGTTGATAAACTTCAACAAGGTTGCCGGAACTATGAAGTCAGGGGGAGGGAGAGGTAAAAGGTGGTCTTGGGTCATGAGGGTATGGGACATGGTAGAGTGGGAGTTAGACATAAAAATCCTTAAAGTATGTTTCCAAACTGTGTGGTCAATGTGTTTACAACCCTAACAGTTTACTTTGAACTGAAATGAATTAGTTGGTGCTCTGTGCTTAGAACAGGCGTGGTGCTCTGTCTTAGGCCACAAGCAAGCAGTTTATGGAATGTACTCGAGTGCAGTCTCCCACAAGGGAGAAGTATGGGCACACAAGTCTTCTAATCTAGCTTGCAAAATTTGTTGTGCAACAACAATGCCTGTCTGCAAAATACAGTTAAAGTGCAAAAGTCAGTGAACACTCAGTCACTTTCTAGAGACAAACATTTGGCAGCCTTTTAAACCTTTTAACAACATATTCTTATTGTAAGCCATTTAATGTCCATGTTTTCAACACATTGGCCTATTTTCCTGTTGGTAGCTGTTTTCCAAAATGATTGTGGCAGCAGGTGGGAGCCACACACTCCAAAGAGATTGCTTCTGTGTCCGCTGGCTGGACTACTTGCTTCAGGGATGCCTTATTCAAAACTTCCGGTTTCAGCATAAGGACTGCATTCTTCAGAGCATATGATCTGTGACACCAGCTTCCTCTGAAATAGTAACTGAGCCTTAAAAAGATAGTGCATAATAAAGGTGCACATGCAGGAAGGAAATACTGTTAGTGTAGTGAGAGAAAAAAACATTAAGACACACAATCAATGGACAGAGCCTATAATGCATATCTACATATCAGACTACGTAAACAAATATTTGATTTATAAGAATGCACTTAATGAAATGTCCTCGTTGTCCTTTTGGCACCATTGTTTCAAGTTCATATATCCAACATGCCTCTCTTTGTTTTTAATACTTTGCTTATGTCACCTATTTGATTGTCTGTTTGACCTTTTCCAAATCAATAAATTTCAACTTTGCCACTGAGCCATTCTGTGCCAGTCTAAAAGGTTTGCCATTCTATATGTTTCATTCCTGGTTCTTCTAGCAGACTTGTGCTCGGTAGTCCTGTTTTGTAGCATCCTTTTTGTTTGTCCAATATAACACTGTCCACAGGGATATGTGAGCATGTACACTACCCCTTCTGAGGAGCAGTTTATAAAGACATTGATGAAGTATTGTTTTCTAATGTGGAATGTCTCAGATTTTTGGTATTTGACATTTGAACAATGTGGGCAATATCTGCACCTGTAGTTTCCCCTTGGGGCTGGGGGTGGGGGGGGGAGTATTTTGATGAACTTTTTCTTGTTGCAGCACTGATTTGACAACCATATCCTTGATGTTCTTCCTCCTGCATATGAAATTAATGACAGGCCATTAGTGCATTGTCTCAAACCAGGTTCATTTCTCAACACAGGCCAGCAGCGTTGTATGCTTTGGCCCATGTGACATCACACAGCGCAGTCTGTTATTCCCAGTTTCACTGTGCTTCCAGTCTTTCCGCAAAATATTTCTTTTGGGGGGGTATTTACAGCTTGTTCATAGGTTGTTTCTACAACATACTGAGGGTATTTTCCTTATGTTAATTTTTTGGCCAGTACCACTGCACCTTTTTCAAACTGCTCTTGAGTGCTGCAATTCCTGTGCAGATACAAATGAATCTTTTTGAATAATCACTGTCTGCTTTGAGCAGCATGTTCGGGTCAGTTGGTTTGTATATATGTCCATTGGTATGGGGGTGTCATTCAACTCAAGGTCCACGAAATGTACCTTGGTTTCACTGAATTCATATGTAAACTTTAAATGGTGCCGCTACTGTTTAGGTATTCCATGAATTCTGTGATTTCCCTTGCTGTGCCTTCCCACAGGAGAAGCCAATCATCTATGTACCTTTTCCAGAATAACATTTTATTGAATAATTTGTCTCTGTCCTGTGAATTAATGACAGACTCCTACCATTCTCCAACATACTGTACAACCCTACAAAGTTCAGGACAAATGTGGTGCCCATTGTGACACCTTTCATTTGGGCGTAGTGTTTGCTGCCTCACAGAAAAAAAATTCCTTAGCACAAATTCTGTTTATGCGAGGATAAAACCATTTGGTGGAAGTGTGTTTAGTGGTCTCTGATTCAAGTATTTACTCACTGCCTGGATTCCCCCTTCATGGGGGATGTTAGTGTAAAGTGCCTCTATGTCTTGTGGCAATGAATGAATTTTAGGAGGCTTAAACACTGGCAAGGCAGTTTATGGTGTTTTTAGGGTTTTAAGGCATGGTGGCAATTGCTCCATCCATTTCTTAATAAAGAAGTTTATAAACTGGGAAACTTTGTCAGTCACACTGCCAGGGCTGGATGCAAGTGGTCTTCTGGGAGGAGTTTATGTAGTTATGGCAATATATACATGGCAGGGTTTCTAGGACATTTGATCCCTAGGAACTCTCTCACTCTCATTTAATAATCCACTTGTTTGCTTCTGTATGTTGATGAAAAGGTTTAGCTGGTTTTGGAGTGTTGGCTACAATCTGTTTCATGTTTTGTGTAAAACAATTCATGCCTAATTGCTTCTCCATTTCTGCTTTGTACTCAGTCCTATCCATTCGACTATGTCTCCACCCTTATCAGCTGCCCTTCATTGATTTCATTCTCACGTCGGAAGGCACAGCAGCTGGGGAACTCACAAAATTCATGGAGTGCCTAAACAGGAGTAGCACCCGTTTGAAGTTTACCTATGAATTCATTGAAACAAAGATACATTTCATGAACCTTTGAATTGTCTAAAAATGGCACCTCTGTACTAACTGACATATATATCAAAACAACTGACATGAACATGTGGCTCAGAGCAGAGAGTAATCATCCAAAAACACTAATTCACAACATTACTACAGGACACTTTTTACATCTGCACAGGAATTGCAGCACACAAAAACAATTTGAAAAAGGTGCAGTGGTATTGGACAAAATATTCACACACAGGGCCAGATATTCAAAAGGGTTGCGCCATGTGCAATAGGGTTGCGCCTGCACAAGTCCAAACTTGCTCCATTCTGTGATATTCAGCAGGAGGCAGTTGCGCCACAGAAAACATGCTGAGCAACAGCGCAATGCAAATGAATGCATGCTGAACTGGAGGGGGAGGAACCATGCATAAACTGCACAGCCCGATATTCAGCAGAGTTGTGCAGGCGCAACCCCCAACTTGCGCCTGCAGGACTTTGAGCCAAAAAAAAAAGGCTTAAGTCGAGGGCCACCCACAGGTGAGCTGCTGTATTGCAGGGCGCAACACAGCAGCTGCCACCTGTGGCTGGCCCTCAACCCAGTCCCTGTGCCCCCTGCAGCCCGATCGTGGCATAGTACTTCCCCACCAGCCCAATCGCTGGGCATCAATGTGGCTTCCCCACCCCTCCCGCACACATCCCTGGTGGTCCAGTGGACGAAATGCCCGATCGTGGGCGGTATGCGTTATAATTCCACCCCCTCCCGTACACATCCCTGGTGGTCCAGTGGACTGAAATGCCCGATTGCAGGCGGTATGTGTTATAATTCCCACCCCTCCCGTCACATCCCTGGTGGTCAGTGGACAAAATGCTCAATCATGGTGGTATGTGTTATAATTTCCACCCTTCCGTGCACATCCCTGGTGGTCCAGTGGACAAAATGCTGATCATGGGTGGTATGGTGATAAACCCCTCAACATAGCCCTGGTGGCTGGTGTCCCACCCCACCCACCCACGAAGCCCCACCACCCGCTCCCCGGCAGCCAGTGGGCGGCAGCATCCACACCTGCCACTCCGCCCGCCCGCCGACTGACTGCCGGTGAGAGCTGCACACCCATTGGTGCAGAGCAAGAACCAATGGGTGTGCAGCTCTACATAGCATGATGATGTCCAGATTTGTGAATGATGTTCATTCACAAATCTGACTGTCATGTATGGTATGGGCTGCATGCCCATTGGCCTTGCCTGCACCACTGGGTGGCAGTCTCACCGGCAGTCAGTTGGGCGGGCGGCGGGCGGCAGGCGGTGGATGCTGCCACCGCCGCCGCCGGGGAGCGGGTGGTGGGGCTGAGGGTGGGTGGGTGACACTAGCCACCAGGGCTATGTCGGGGTGGTTTTATCACACATACCGCCCGCGATCGGGCATTTCGGTCCACTGGACCACCAGGGATATGTACGGGAGATGGGGGGAGCCACATTGATGCCCGCGATCGGGCTGGTGGGGGGGAGTACACTATGCCCGCAATCGGTCTGCAGGGGGCGTCGGTCCCCGACGGCTGCTGCCTGGCAGGGCGCCAGGCGCAAGTCCTCGGCGATCGGCGCACCTACATGCTAATGGCATGCAAATGGGGACATAATCACATGCAAATGGCCCCCCCTGTGCCTTGCATGAATTATAGCCCCATTTGCATGTCACCTTTTGAATATCGTGATTTTGCGCATAGCGCAATGGTACTTGTGCCACCGCAAGTTGAATGCTCCACTCTGTCAACTTGCGGTGGTGCAAGTTCCACTGCTTCACTGTGCTGGGGAGTGATAGTCAAAGGAGCTGCTCAATAGCGCAACTCCTTTGAATATTGCCCAGGACAGACCCCTGCGCAACTATTTTGCGCAGCTCAAGGGCTTGCGCCTATGAATGGCGCAGTTTGAATATCCAGCCCACAGAAAATATCCTCAAATGTTGTGGAAACAGCTTGTGAGTGAGCAGCAAGTACCCAAAGAAGTAGCCTTTTACAGAGAGACCTGAGGCAAAATGAAACTGGGAACAACAGACTGTGCTGTGCGATGGAATTTAACACTGTATCTGTGCAAATGGGCCAAAACGGTTCTATGTGATAATAGAGACCACACAAAAGCAATCACTATTATCGAGACCTGCATTATCACCAAAACATTTTGGTGATATGCAGAAAAGGTAAACAGGAAACTGCACCCTTCGCAGAGGGCTTTCCCCTAGCACCCCCCCTAACTAAAGATTCTCAACTCCAGGGTGGTGTATGGTGGGGTGGGGGGCACAGCCCATTTCAAAACAAAATTTAAGTCCCACAGCTGTGGGAAGTGCAAAAGTTACACCGGCCCCCAGTTCCGAACCCAAGACCTGCTCCGCCGGAACCAACCACCCTACCCACCACACCACATGGATGGCTCAGTAGACGCAGACTCACCACAGGGTCACATCCCTGTTCCCCATCCCTCCATGTCCTGTTACTCACCCTCCAATCCTGTTGCCCACCCTACCTCACAGTTGCAAAGTTCGCTGTCCCCCTACAGTAGCCCATGATGATAGTGCTGTCATATGGGTCACCATTTTGACAGTCACCCATATGTGGTCACTATCATCAAGGTATACTGGGCCAAGGCATATGACACCACTGTCCTGTGCAGAGAAATGAACTCAGACTGAGACAATGTACCAATGATCTGCCATAAATTTCATATGCAGTGGGCAGAATATCAAGGATGTGGTTGTTAAATCAGTGCTGCAACAAGAAAAAGTGCAGCAAAATACTTGCCCCCCCAAAGGAAAAGTACAAATGTGCACATTGCCCGCAGTGTTCGAATACATCAAATACCAAATGTTTTTGACATCCCACAGTGAAAAACAATACTTCTCCTCAGAAGGGGTAGTGTACGTGCTCACATGATGTTCTGGACAATGTTTTATTGGACAAACAAAAGAATGATAAAAAAAAAAAAAGATTGCCAAGCACAAGCCTGCTGTAAGAACTAGGAATACAACATATAATATGGCAAATTATTTCAGACTGGCACAGCATGGCTCACTGGCAAATATGGCATTCATTTTTATTTATTTATTATGTATTAGCTTTTGGTAACCGGGTAAGCACGACCTGGGAGAATACAAATCAACCAATTTACTGCAGTACATGGAGATAACAGCATCTATTACATAGGCACAACTACTTACAGAAATAATAGGAGCTTACAGAGATACAGAGTTACATATCGTATAAGTGACAGCTGTGAGATTGTTGCGCATAATATATACAGCAGCAAAACAGGGGTACAAAGTAAATCCACACCTGATAGACAGTAGTACAACAATCTATGTGCTAGATAGCGAAGAAGAATGAACCAAACAGTAGGCAAAGTTGGGACAGTAAGGTATAGAAAAGGCAAACAAGAGAGGTGACATTAATGGGACAGCAAGGAGGCATAGACACAAACAGAAAAAAAGTGACCTAAGTGCATATCTTTAAGCCAAGTCATTATATTGGAAAAGTAAAAAATATGAGAAATTCCATCATACCTAATATAATTTCCTTTTCCATTGGCTCCAATGTTGTCAGTGGGGAATAGTTAATACATACATATGTGTTAATGTGCTCCCCTACTGGGGTAGTGGTACAGCTCCAAAGGTGTGAACTCAGCACGGACCCCCAGGAACATGGTACAGTCCATCTCAGTTTACTTCTGTCAATTCAGTGTACAAAATATGGACTGCAGACGTAAAGCACAAAATACACAACTACTACTACTACTGCTACTATTAAAACCATACCCTTGGTTACACCCTCACTAAAACATATACCAAGGAAAAACTATAGATGAATGATAAATATAGGTTTACTTGTTTACCACAGATAAATGGAAAATGCAGGCCTACCTATCTTGCAGAAACAGGACCCCCTGCTCCAGATGCCCACCTGCCTGTCATGATCTTCAACATCCAATTACATGCTGTTCTGTTCTTGAAAACCTGGCTTAAAGTCAGAAAAAAAGGAACACTGGTTACAAGGAAATTAATAGAGGAAAACATAGCTGGCTGAAACTCCTGCAGGTTCCCCATACGAACATTACCTTATACGTCTCACCTTGAAATCAGTGGTCCATACACAACCATGAAAGCGTCCAGCACCAGTAGATGAAACCCAGTTCATGAAACAACACAGTATGTGTCCTCCAACATAAAAAACAATGTACACCCACATAGATCTAGTTACATGTATGTGTATGTGTGTGTGTATATATATATATATATATATATATATATACTGTATATATATATATATATATATATATGTATGTATCTATATACATAGATATATATATATTGGAAAACATTTTCCGATACAGCGAACAGCTCCAGGGAGAGGCTGATTGACAATGCTGGCACTAACAGAAAAGAAAATGACAGTAAATATGATGGAATTTCTCCCTTCTGTATCGCTCCACATCATTAATGGGGAAGGTAGTGTCATTAGTTCAGCAGGTTGCACAATCACCTCTGAGGCTGGAAGATCGAAAGGTTGTGGGTTCGGTATTAGGTCACAACAGAACCTACATGAGCAGTGTTGTCAATAACAGCGACGTCCATTCAGCACCCTTCACAACAGCGGCAGGAGCAAATGTTGCAAGTAAAAGCAGCACCACTGGAAGTGGTCGCAAAGTACACTGATGACCGCTAGCAGCCAAAAATCATATTTTATCGGGTCGGGGGCTCTGCCACCCACACCCCCCCCACATGGGGGACTCTGCCCCACACCCTCAAAACTAAAATAATCAACTCCAAGTTGGAGTTGGATTATGGGGGAAAACAGAAGTATCAGAAACCAGGATTAGAATCCTGGTCCCACCACTATTCTGGCCAAGCTGCTCCATGCTTCAACTCTCTCAACCACCAGAGCAGCTTGGCCAGCCTTGCACATTTCCCAGCCTCAGTCCTCTTCCATAGTACCATGTGGAGCGCTTACTGCACAATGCTGTTCAACCCCTGTTGCAGTCCATGATATGCTATTTGGACAACGTGCCTTTTACATGCACTATATTAGTAGTGCTATTGTAACTGGTTACCGTGGGTTCTAGCACCGCACCAGGCACTTGGGGTAAATCCCAGTACTGACACTGTAGTACATCATGAGGGGGATGCTGCACTCCTGAGGTGCTGTCTTTCAGATGAGACATTACACTGAGATCCCGCCTGCCTGTTCTGGTGGTTGTTCAGGTGGTTGTTAAAGATCCCATGGCACTTCTCAAAGAAGGGTATGGGAATTTTATTGAAAAAGAATTACTTCAAACATTGCAATCTGCAAGAATTTTTATAACACACATTACATTTCATCTTAATATCTCATCAAATACAGTGAATATTTCCATTCTGTACATTTCTGAATCACAATAGCACTTTACTGTGCCTAGCATATCTAGATTTTGCAATTCATCCCTAGCTTTACTTTCTGTCAACAGTATGTGGCCCAATCTCTAACCTGTATTTGCTGGAAAGCTTTCTGTGCATTATTAAAAATTTCCATATGTTTTACCTGCTTTTGTTGTGTTACCCAGAGACATCTAGCCTGCTATATATAGTATTTCAGAACCACAAATATGACTTGTAAATTATCTCTTGAGTATTTCTTCCAGCCTCTTGGTATTTTTCCATATACCAGTCCCATTCAAGCCAGGGTAGAAAAAAATGGCTCTTCCCATTCTTTTGCTATCAAATCCCAAAAAGCTTTAATGTATTCACATTCTAGAAATAGGTACTTTTGGGTCTCAAATATCATAACACAGGAGTTCCTCGGACATTACCTTTCTGACATTTGTTTGTGCTTACTGTTGCCTCCAACTCCCAGTTTCCCATAGCTACTTAGCCACGATAGATTCCAAGCATATACAGGTATTCTGGGATTATTTAGTTGCTGCAGCACCCCTTTCGTGTCTATGTCTGAGCAATGGGGGAAGGAAATACTTTCCTTTTGTTCACTTTGAAGTATATCTTTATACAGCATTTTTCTGTCTGTAGTCTGCACCCTAGTTACAGTAATCCCCCATCGTATGACATTTTTCAAGAGCTCCTTAACATACTTAGGGATAGCAGTGTTTCTTGACAATAATCTGCTATTCATGTTTGTCCAGGCTTCTCTAATCAGGTTCAGCCATTCTAGCACTTGTAGGTTCCATAACTTTTTCCCAGGTTTAAGGGCATATCCCATATTGTATGCAATAAAAATACTGCTATAAAAAGCCACTGGGTTGACCAAGTTCACACCCCCTTCTTATAGAGGCCTGTATGTTACCTCTGTCTTAACAGGGTTAAATCTGCTACCCTCAAAAGCTTGAAAAATATGCTAAATATTGTCGTAACTAACTTTGGGGGGGGGGGGAGAGGATATGTCTTATATATAAAAAGACTGGAATGAGTAGTGTCTTCATCAAGAGCACTCTTTTTTCTTAAATATCAGCTGCCCCTTCCAAGGGGCTATTATCCTATTTACTGATTGTGCTCCTAATTCCCAGATCTTTAATCCCATTCCTTCAATACCATAGTTTGTTTCCAATATTCATATTTCTCCTGATTTGATGGGTATCTGTGCAAATTTTCCACTACTTGGTATAGGGGTAGATCCTAGAGTGATACCTGTACTTTTACCACAATTTATCCTAGAACCAGTAACTCTGACACATTTCTCTAAATGAGCCCCCAGAGTCTGTTCATTGTCCTCTGATGCCAGTGTTATTATCATGTCATCTGCATACTCCAATATTTTGACTGACGTATGTCCTGCTACAGGAAGTATACCTTTAATACTATTATCAGTTTGAATAGTCCTTAAAAAATGTCAAATCCTATAACATATAGCAGGGGCTCAGTGGGCAGCCTTGCCTTACTCTCTTGAGTACCTGGATTTATTTACCTACCCATCCATTTACATTTGGGATTATAGAGGCTGTACTGTACAGACATTGGATCCGTGTCACAAAAATCCTGGGTTGGCCAAAAGCCTGCAGTGCTTCAAATAGGAATTTGTGTGCAATTCTATCGAAGGCTTTCTCTTGGTCCAGGCTTAGGATTTATCCATTGATTTCAGCTTTATTATCTTTCTCAAATAACTCTCTAAGCAAAATAAGGTTGTCTTGCATCCTGCTGTTCAGAACTGCACAGGTCTGCAACAGACTAATTAGTGTGTCAGCCACTTTTGTAAGCCTTTGTAACAATATTTAGTTAGTATTTTAAAATCATTGTTCAAAAGGCCTAATGGCCTCCAGTTTTTCAAATATACTTTCTCCCCTTTTTTGTAGGTTAACACTAGTATTGCTTTATACATTGAGTCTGACAATTTAGCTGTTGCCAACATATAATTATACAAATGGGCTAGTGTTGGTGCAAGCTCTGCTTTGAATTTCTTATAAAATTCAGTCCCTAGTCCATCAGTGCCAGGTGCAGTATTATTTTTCAGAGAACTTATGGCTTGCTCTGCCTCAGTAGTTGTTATTGGTAGTGCTAAAGCTTGTGTCATGTTCTGCTAGAGTAGGTAGTAATAGGTTCTTGAAGTAGGTTGGATCTTCTATCATGCCTTTACTCCCAAATTGTTCCTCCATATGTTTTTCAACTATATGTAATATCCCTGCTGGTGTAGTTTCTATTTGATCCTCCTCAGTGATACGTAGTCTAATGACCCTATGTTCAATTCTGTCTTTGCAGTCTTTATGGGGTCGAAGGTACTTTTTTTTATTTTGTGTTCCAAACCTCTGCTCATGGGCCAAATTATGGGCCCTGTTGTACTGAAGTTTAAACATCTGTTCTTTAAGTATTTTAATTTGGGGACTGTAGTTTATTTTCTCAGTTTCTGTTTTTGATATTAGTTTCTGGAGTTGACTTCTAAGTCATACATATGTAAATGTTCCCCTGTAGCCTTGTTTCTTGAATAGTTTTGAAAAATATTTCTCCAGGTTACTTCAGTATCTTTCCACCATTCCTATACATTGTCATACATTTCAATTACTGAAAGCTGGGCTTTCCAGTCTTGTCTCCATTTTTGTTGTGCCCTTTCATTTTCCAGAATGTAGCTATTAAGCTTCCATTCATTTTTTTAACATTTGGGGAATGGTCCCATTGTATTTTTGCACATATGGACTTGTGATCTGAGAACTCCCAATCTTGCATTTGCACATCTTTCAAATGTATGACATGAGGTAGAAAAATAAAATCTTTCCTAATGGATATAGTACCCCTAAAATGTTTTTTTCCCCTCCTGTATGTTTTTGCTTATATGCCTCTATTAAGCCTACTGTTTTTGCTATGTCTTACAGGGCAGAGGTGTCACAAGATAATTTGTTTGTCTTTAGGCCTCTATCATCCTGACATAAGCCACAATTAAAGTCTTCAGCCCAGATTACCATCCTAGAGGTATGTAAATAAGGTTGTATGTCTTTGGAAAAAGCTACTCTCTGTGCTGTGGACTGGGGAGCATATACTGCAATTAATTGGAATCTTCCTTGTAAATATCCAATGTCCAGTAATAATGATCTCCCTGGCTGTATTTCTAAAAGCCTGGAGACTCTAAGGTTAGGGTTAGAAAAAAGTATTCCTATTCCATCACAGGTGTCCTCACCAATGGACCAAAAGGTATTACCTTTTCGGTACAACTGAGTTGCGTGATGTAATTCATATGTGGATTTAAGTCATGTGTCCTTCAGACAGAGAATATCGTGATGTCCTTCTTGTAATGTATTCAAGATAGCTACCCTCTTATTACTTTTGATGCTATTTACATTGAGGGAAAAAATAGGTAAAGACAAAAGAAATGTCTATGGGGGAAATGCCTACATTTCCTGAGACTATGATTTCTTCTCTCATCTAGTTCTCTAAGCCACAGAAGATTCTTCTTTTCCCCTCTCTATATCAGATACAATATCTGTAACTGATGAGGCAACTGAAGAGGCCTCTTATTCCTCCCCTTCTCCATCAGTATCTCCCCACTGTTTTTGTTTAACAAGGGCAGCATATTTGTTTCCCTTTGTCCAAGTTCTCTGTGCCTTTGCTTCCCTTTTTTTACTTCTTGTTTCTTTTCTTGGGACTTTCCTGACCTAGTCCTTTTTCTGGCCCTGCTACCTTAAAGGGGGCCCTTGCATTTGTGATGGTGGGGGCATTGTTTCAGGGGTCTCTTTCTCTAGACTCTCTACTTCCAGTAAGTCTGTCTCCATGAATTCTGCTACCCCATTAACTGTGTGGTTTTCTACACTCATAATATGCAGTTCCCCATACCTTTGTACAGCTACAGCAGTGTCTGCTGTTTCTTTCTGAATGTGTGCACTCTTCTGCAAGCCATTGCAAACCCTGTTCCAACTGTTCCTCCCTTAGGGCTTCTGCCCTTCTTTCTGAGATTCATTTGACAGACATTTGTTTGGCTGCTTTGTTAATTAAAACTTCATGTGAGGGACAGTCTTCTCTGTTGTGCGATACCCATGGGAACTTAACATAGGAGTGACCCATCCTCTCACACAGATTGCACTTAAATTAGTTTAAACAATTGGCAGACAAGTGGCCTTACTCTAAATGATGATTGCACCTAGGAGTAACAC
Source organism: Neoceratodus forsteri (assembly GCA_016271365.2). Taxonomy (NCBI): domain Eukaryota; kingdom Metazoa; phylum Chordata; order Ceratodontiformes; family Ceratodontidae; genus Neoceratodus; species Neoceratodus forsteri. Next base: position 193,487,361 of record JADMNL010000024.1, on the reverse strand, counting down.
AAGTAGAGCTAAAGTGTGCTCTACCCCACATTTGTGGCACATATTTGGGTTGCCCAATGTAGCAAAGCATACCCGTCTCTGCCCAGGAAGAAACTACTTGGCAGATGCACTATTCCTTTGTAAATAGCGTACAGTTTCACCTGTATTTTTTACCCACCATTCCATATTTGTTCACTGTCCAGAATGGGGGTACTCAAAAGCTCATACCTCTGTCTTAGCCAGAACAGTATGTCTCTTATGTTTACACCTTCATTTTTAAACATCACAGTGATCCATTTAACAGCAGGATAGTTACTGGAACAGCTAGGAATGCTATCCACAAAGCTATGTTTTTTAGGGAATTATACCGTGCCCAGAATCTCTCTAGTCTTGAAACATTTTTAAAGCTGATGTCATAATTTGAGTCACCAATGTGTATCAAAGCAAATATCTCAGATGAAAATAACTTCATAGATGTCTTTAGCAATGTTTTTGCAATACAGATTCTAACTGGAACTTCTTCCAGTCCACCCTTGTATATGAGATGGGTGGCTCCTCTTTATTCTGAAAGAGGTCTGAAAGTGTAAAAAGGGGTCTTTTGGGGTTCGGTAAAATGGATTCTTGGGGCACAAATGCATAGGCAGTGAGCACCTTACCCCACAATGGCTGATGAAGCCAAAGCTTGTAGGTCATCAGTCACATTACTGCCATCATTCTCAATGTTATCATTTATATTTTTGTTATGTAAGTCAGTTTTCTCAGGGACCCCTGTAGTTAAAGTGTTTTCTACCTCGTTTTGCTGTGGTACCACATCTTCTGTATAATTCAAATTAGTATATTCCTGTATTTTAGGATCAGAGGGATCAGGGATCCACTTTCCTGCTGTAGTTGTCACCCATCCAGCTTTTGCTAGCGCAGTTTCTGGAGACCAAGGAACATTTTTTTTTAAACTTGTTTATTGATTAATTCCATTGTAAATACATTGCTTGATGTAGTCATACAATTTCTTAATGTTTAACAAAAAGTGAAATTTTAACCAGCTTGTAATATAAAAACAATCCTTTCAAAATGGAATCAAAGCATGAAAAGGAAAAAAAGAAAAAAGTTAAATACATTAAATAGGGAGAATAAAACTCTATACAATAGATTGCTGCTATATCCAGGTAGGGAATAAAAACAATTAATAAAAGTTCAGGGGAGGGAAAGGGGAAGAAAATGGTGGGGGTGGGAGTGGGAGAGTGAATAGGAGGAGGGGAGGAGGGAGGAATAGGGGGATGTTGGTTTATTTATTTCAATTGACCATTCAAAATGAATTAATTACTGTATATTATCTCTATAAATATCCCAGCTGTTCCATCTGTTAGTAAATTGTTCCTTTTGGTACTTAACTGGGAAAGTGATTCTTTCCATACTGTAAATTTATGAAATATCTCCAACCAGTCAGGAATGGAAGGGGCACTCCGCTGGAGCCACTTTTTGGAAATAGCTTTTAAAGCTGCTATTGTAAGGATTGCCCCTAGGTAGTGCCCTTCTTTACCTTTAATATCAGTTGGATATAGGCCTAATAATAAGTGCTCTCAGACCACTTCCATAACCAACCCAAACAGATCTGTCAGGTAAGTAATGATCTGGCTCCAAAACCCTTGGATACCAGCACAGTGCCAGAATATGTGTGCCTGATCTGCTTCCGTTGAGCCACAGTGCTCCAGCAGGATGCCCTCTGGACTGAGCCTGACTTTAATAGTTTATACAGGGTATAAAAGTACTTAATCCTGACCAAGCATATTCTCGCCAGGTTGGGGAGGAGGTGGTCTTCTATGTGTTCCTAAAAATCTTTATCCAGCCCCTGGAACTCAGAGTGAGACCAAACTCTCCTTCCCATTTCTGGTGTATATGTTGTATATTGTGAGCCTTATCAGCTGTCAGATTCCAGCATAAAATAGTAATTGCCCTTTTACCATGAGTTCCCTTCCAGATAGTTTCAAATGCCTCAGGAAAAGGTCTTTCATCTTGCCAAATTAGAATTTGGTGTGAATATGGTCCCAAATCTGATAGAAGTATACACAATCTGTGGGGTGCCAGTCTGCCTGGGTTCTAATCACTTCAAAAGGTAGTATATCTACACCTTTAAGAGCCTGCCATGAAGCACATAGTCCCTTTACCATCTGTTTCCTATACCAGACTGACTGAGTGGCTGGTACGAAGCTCTCATCGTAGCACCATTACCTGTATTTCCACATGGTTTTGGCAGTGAAGCCTTTTTTAGTGCCCTGGAGCCAGCCCTTTAACATAGTCTGGACAGTAAATTGTTGGTATTCCTCTAGATGTATTTGGGAGGAAGGGTTTAATAAAACTGGTGATAGGGGTATCTAAGTTTTATTATTATTTTCCATTTGCTTCCAATTGGAATTATAGGTAGGGTGTGTCCAAAGAACGACCGTCTTCATCTAGGCTGCTAGCCAATAATCCAACAGGCTGGGACAGGCCCTACCTCCCTCTTGTCTAGGTAAAAATAAGGTTTTCCTGGAGACTCTAGGGTGTAAATGCACCCACAAGAAAGATGACATCTTTTTCTGCCAGACCATAATGTCTCGCAGTGGTACTGGGCAGGGGACAGCTTGAAATAAATACAGAAATCGCGGATTTATGTTTGTTTTCAGAGTCTATAATCTAGAGTAGAATGGGAGGGGCAGGAGATGCCACTTGTGTAGATCCGCCCGTATTATTTTAAGCAGAGGGGGGTAATAATCTTTATAAAGACTATGTGGTGACTTACCAAGGTAAAGCCCTAAGTACTTAATTTTTGTACAATCCCAGTGCATAGGATATTTGTCTTTAAATTGCTCTGGGACCTGGGATGATAAATTCAGTACCTCCGTTTTGGACCAGTTTACGCTGTATCCTGAAGGCTGTGAATAAATTCCTATTTGGTCATAGACCACAGGCAGTGATGTTTCATTGCTTGTCAGGTATAATAAAACATCATCTACATTAAGCGCTATTTTATGGCAGGAGGTACCCCAAGTTACCCCCTGTGTTTTTGTATTCAATCTGATGCTCTGAGCTAAAGGCTCTATATATACAGCAAAGAGAAGAGGGGACAAGGGTTCCCCTCGTGAGCCCAAAGGGTGGAGAAACAAAGCCATTCATCCTGACATAGGCTATGGGGCTAGCATACATCTTTGGTACAAGTTGGCAAAATTGGGAGGGGGGGAGGAAATCCGAAGCCAGCCAGGGAGCTCTGTAAGAAACACCAAGCAACCTGGTCAAAAGCTTTTTCAGTATCCAGGCTCATGATGTATGCTGATTGGGCTGAATTCTGCAGATGTTCTATAATGTTGACTGACTTCCTAATATTGACTACTGTTTGTCTCCCAGGGACAAAGCCCACCTGGTCTTCATGAATTAATCCTGGGAGTACTTGCTCCACTTTCTTAGCCAAAATACTAGCCACGATCTTATAGTCTAGAAACATAGACTTTGACGGCAGATAAGGACCACTTGGCCCACCTAGTCTGCCCATTTCCCTACCTACAGGATAAGCTGCAGATCCAATTAGCCAACAGCCTATTTCTTCCCACCCCCCACAAGAATTGCCTTATGTCTGTCCCATGCATTCTTGAATTCTCCCACAGTTTTAGACCCCACAACCTCCTCAGGAAGGCTGTTCCATGCATCCACCACTCTCTCTGTGAAAAAAATACTTCCTCACATTGCCCCTGAGCCGTCCCCCCTCTATCTTCAAATTGTGTCCCCTTGTTCTTGCACATCTCTTTTTCTGAAAGATGCTACCCTCTTGGACTTTGTTGATTCCACTGAGGTACTTAAAAGTTTCTATAATGTCCCTCCTTCCTCCTTTCCTCAAGGGTATACATATTAAGCTCCTTTAGTCTCTCCTCATATGGCTTCTCTTGCAGACCCTGCACCATTTTAGTTGCCCTCCTTTGGACTGCCTCCATCCTGTCTATGTCCTTGCGGAGATGGGGTTTCCAGAATTGGACACAGTACTCCAAATGGGGTCTCACCAACTGTCTGTACAGAGGGATAACAACTTCCTGTTTTCTGCTGGTGAATCCTCTCCCTATACATCCCAGTATCCTCCTAGCCCTCCCTACTGCCTTCTCACATTGCTTGCTAACCTTAAGTCCATCTGATATGATTACCCCCAGGTTCCTTTCCATTTTTGTGTTGTTGTTACTACCCCCCATTTTGTAATCTTCCCCTGCGTTATTGTTTCCCAGGTGCATTATTTTGCACTTCTTTGCATTGAATCCAAACTGCCATACTTCAGACCATTCCTCCAACCTTGCTAAGTCCCTTCTCATCCTTTTCATGCCTCCTTGTGTATTAACCCTGTTGCAGATCTTTGTGTCATCTGCAAAGAGGCATACTTTTCCTTCCAGTCCCTCTGCAGTCCCTCTGCAATGTCACTTATAAAGACATTAAAAAATACTGATCCCAATACTGAACCCAGCAGTACCCCACTTTCTTCAGAGTGGACTCCATTTACAATTACCTTCTGTATCCTGTTGTCCAGCCAATGTTTTACCCAGGCTACCACCGTGGGACCCACTCCCAGGCTGGTTAATTTGATTATTAATCTTTTGTGTGGGACTGTGTCAAATGCTTTTTATAAAGTCTAGGTAGGCCATGTCCACAGCCCCTCCCTGGTCTATTACTTTGGTCACCCAGTCAAAGAAATCAATTAGATTCATCTGACATGACCTTTCCGCTGTGAATGCATACTGCCTTGGGTCCTATGCCCCACTGGCCTCTAGGTATTCAACAAGTCTTTCCTTCAGAAGTAATTCCATCACTTTCCCTACAACAGAGATCAAACTGACAGGTCTGTAGTTTCCTGCCTCTGTCTTGCTCCCACTTTTGTGAAGGGGAATCACATCCGCCTTCCTCCGGTCCTCAGGTACCACACCATCCTCCCATGATTTGTTAAATAGGGTAGTCAGTGGTGCAACTAGTTCTCCCATTATTTCTTTTAGAATTCTGGGGTGAAGTCTGTCAGGCCCCATTGCTTTGTCCACCTTCAGTTTTAGAAGTTCTTTCAGAACCCTTTCTTCTGTGAAACCACTGGGTTCGACCCCACCATTCAGAGTGCTTCTGTTAATTGGATTAGGCACCTCCCCCTCCTCCTCTTTTGTGAATACTGAGCAGAAGTATTCATTCAGTATTGCTGCTTTTTCACTGTCCCTCTCTGCCCACCCACTGTTAATTCTATTTAGCCTCACTATCCCTCCCTTTCTCTTTCTACGCTCCCTGATGTACCAATAAAAGGTTTTGTCCCCCTTCTTAACTGAGTTGGCTATCTTTTCCTTAGTTTGGGCCTTTGTTATTCTGACTTCCCTCCCTGCTTCCTTCTGCCTTAACTGGTATAGTTCTCTGCTCTGCTTCTTCTGTGTTTCCTTATACTACCGGAATGCTATCTTTTTCTTCCTGACTTTCACAGCCACCTCTTTGGAGAACCATAGTGGCTTTTTCTTTCATTTTGATTTGTTTATTTGCTTCACACAAAGGCTTGTTTCCTCTGTGATGGCAGTTTTGATGTTTCCCCATTGTTGCTCCACCCCTTCTTCTAGCCTGTTTGCTAGTGCTTTTCTAAGGCACTCTCCCATCTTGCCAAAATCAGCCCTCCTGAAGTCCAGTACCCTCACTATTGTATGGCTTGACTCTATAGCTGAGTTTATCGTGAACCACACTGTTTGGTGGTCACGTGTTCCGAGATGGCTGTTTGGTGGTCATGTGTTCTGAGATGGCTACCCACTTCTAGATCTGAGATCCTCTCACTGTCCCCATTTGAGAGTACGAGGTCTAAAATTGCTCCTTCTCGAGTGGGTTCCAAAACTACTTGTCTGAGGCATGCCACCTGTAAACATAGAAACATAGAATTTGATGGCAGATAAGGACCTCTTGGCCCACCCCAGTCTGCCCATTTCCCTACCTAATGGATAAGCTGCAGATCCTAGTTAACCAGCAGCCTACTTCTTCCTACCCCCACCCCCTAGAATTGCCTTATGACTGTCCCATGCATGCTTGAATTCCACCACTGTTTTTGACTCCACAACCTCCTCCAGAAGGCCGTTCCATGCATCCACAACCTTCTCTGTGGAAAAATACTTCCTTAAACTACCTCTGAGCTGCCTCCCCATCTTCAAATTGTGCCCTCTTGTTCTTGCACACCTCTTTTTTTGAAATATGCTACCCTCTTGGACTTTGCTGATTACCTTGAGGTACTTGAAAGTTTCTATCACATCCCCACCTCTCCCTCCTTTCCTCGAGGCTATACATATTAAGCTCCTTAAGTCTCTCTTCATATGTCTTCTGGTGCAGACCCTGCACCATTTTAGTTGCCCTCCTCTGGACAGCTTCCACCCTGCCTATGTCTTTGCGGAGATTGGGTCTCCAGAACTGCACACATTACTCCAGATGGGGTCTGACCAACTGTCTGTACAAAGGTATAATAACTTCCTGTTTTCTACTGGTGATGCCTCTCCCTATGCATCCCAGTATCCCCCCAGCCCTCCTTGCTGCCCTCTCACATTGCTTGCCCACCTTTAGGTCATCTGATATGACTACCCCAGGTCCCGTTCCATTTTTGTTGTTGTTAGTATCTCACCCCCCATTGTGTACTCTTCCCCTGGGTTTTTGTTTCCCAAGTGCATTACCTTGCACTTCTTAGTATTGAATCTAAGCTGCCATACATTTGACCATTCCTCTAACCTTGCCAAGTCCCTTCTCATCCTTTCCACCCCACCTTGTGCATCAACTCTGTTGCAGATCTCTGTGTCACCTGCAAAAAGACATACTTTTCCTTCCAGTCCCTCTGCAATGTCACTTATAAAGACATTGAAGAGGACTGGTCCTAATACTGAACCCTGAGGTACCCCACTAGTAACCCCCCTTTCTTCAGAGTGGACTCCATTTACTATTACTCTCTGTGTCCTATTCTCCAGCCAATTCTTTACCCAGGCTGTCATCTTGGGACCACTCCCAGGCTGGCTAACTTGTATATTAATCTTTTGTGTGGGACTGTGTCAAATGCCTTGCTAAAGTCTAGGTAGGCCATGTCCACAGCCCTTCCCTGATCTACTACTTTGGTCACCCAGTCAAAGAAATCTATCAGATTTGTCTGGCATGACCTTCCCACTGTGAATCCATGTCGCCTTGGGTCCTGTGTCCCTCTAGCCTCTAGATACTCGACAATTCTTTCCTTCAGAAGTGATTCCATCATTTTCCCTACCACTGAGGTTAAACTAACAGGTTTGTAGTTTCCTGCTTCTGCCTTGCTCCCACTTTTGTGAAGGGGAATCACATCTGCCCTCCTCCAGTCCTCGGGTACCACCCCATCCTCCCATGATTTGTTAAAGAGGGTAGTCAGTGGTGTCACTAGTTCTATCCTTAGTTCTTTTAGAATTCTGGGATGAATCCCATTAGGCCCCATTGCTTTGTCCACCTTCAGTTTTAAGAGTTCTTTCAGAACCCTTTCTTCCGTAAATGGGCTGGTATCAACTTCTGAATCCAGAGTGTTTCTACTGTTTGTTTTAGGTACCTCCCTCTCTTCCTTTGTAAATACTGAGCAAAAATATTTGTTTAGTATCTCTGCCTTTTCACAGTCACCCTCTGCCCACCCTCCCTCCCTTTATTAAGCCCTCACTATCCCTCCTTGGTCTTCCTTCGCTTCTGATGTACCTATAAAGGTTTTATCCCCTTCTTAACTGAGTTGGCTATCTTTTCCTCAGTTTGGGCCTTTGCTGTTCTGACTGCCTTCCCAGCTTCCTTTTGCTTTAACTGATACAGTTCTCTGTCCTGCTCCTTCTGTGATTCCTTGTACTTCCTGAATGCTTTATTTTTCTCTTGAATCTTCACTGCTACTTCCTTTGAGAATCATAGTGGTTTCTTACATCATTTCATTTTCTTTATTTGCTTCACACAAAGGCTTGTTACCTCTGTGATGGCAGTTTTTATTATTCCCCATTGTTCTTCCACCCCTCCTCCATTTGCTAGTGCATTCCTTAGACCCTCACCCATTTTGGCAAAGTCAGCCTTCCTAAAGTCCAGTACTTTTGCCTTTGTATGGCTTGACTCTATTGCTGTGTTTATTGTGAACCATACTGTTTGATGGTCGCTAGTTCCCAGATGGCTACCCACTTCTACATCTGTGATCCTCTCTTCATCTCCATTTAGAGAGAACCAGGTCTAAGATTGCTCCCTCTCGAGTGGGCTCCAATACTAGTTGTCTAAGGCATGCCCCCTGTGGGGCATCTAGAATAACCCACTCTTTGAGTGGCTGCTGCAACTGCACTCCAGTTAACATCTGGCATATTCAGATCACCCATCAGCAATATCTCCCCATTTTCTGCCATTCTAAGTATACTTTCTATCATTTCCTTGCCCATTTCCTCCCCTTGAGAAGGAGGTCTGTATACAACCCCTGTGCGGATTGTGGTGCCATTGCCGGTCTCCAAATTTACCCACAGCACTTCTTCTCCTCCCTGTTTTCCCTTTTGTTCTGTTGCTTTGATTCCTTCCCTTATGTAAGGAGCTACTCCTCCTCCTCTTTTACCCTCCCTGTCCCTCCTGTAGATAGTGTATCCTGGTATGTTTACATCCCAGTCATGGTTTTGTGTGTACCATGTTTCTGTGACTGCCATGATATCCAGATATTCCTCCTCCATCAAGGCCACTAATTCAGGAAGCTTGTTAGTTAGACTATGGGCATTGGTACTCATTGCTCTCCATTTCTTGATGGCTTTACCTTCTGTTGCAGCTTCCCCAACTGACCTTTCTACCTCGGCCTTGTTCTCATTTAGTACCCTGTTTTGTAGGGAGAGGCTGGGATTTTCCTGCTGCTTATCAATGCCTCCCCCCTTGACTAGTTTAAAAGCTTGCCAATGAAGCACTTAAACTGATTGCTCAAAAGACTTGTTCCCTTCCTGGACAGATTAATGCAGTTAATGCAGTTTAATGAATGGTTGAAAAAATGGTGCGGAGCACAGGGTTTGGCTTCATTGGGGACTGGGGTTCCACCTGGAGGGACACCAGCCTATACTGGCAGGATGGTCTGCATCTGTCCAGGAAGGGAACAAGTCTTTTGAGCAATCGGTTTAAATGCTTCATTGACAAGCTTTTAAACTAGTCAAAGGGGAGGCACTGACAAGCAGCAGGAAAATCCCAGCCTCTCCCTACAAAACAGGGTACTAAATGAGAAAAGACAGAGGTAGAACGGTCAGTGGGGGATGCTGCACTGGAAGGAAAAGCCATCAAAAATGGAGAGCAATGAGTACTAATGCCCGTAGTCTGGGTAACAAGCTTCCTGAATTAGTGGCCTTGATGGAGGAAGAACATCTGATATCGTGGCAGTCACAGAAACATGGTACACACAAAACCATGACTGGGACATAAACATACCAGGATACACTGTGTACAGGAGGGACAGGGAGGGTAAAAGAGGAGGAGGAGTAGTTTACATAAGGGAAGGAATAAAAGCAACAGAACAAAAGGTACACAGGGAGGCGTAAGAAGCACTGTGGGTAAATTTGAGACAGGCAATGGCACCACAATACACAATAGGGTTAGAGAGCAGACCTCTTCTCAGGGGGAGGAAATGGACAGGGAAATGATAGAAAGTATACTTAGAATGGCAGAAAAAGGGAGATATTGCTAATGGGTGATCTGAATATGCCAGATGTTAACTGGAGTGTAGTTGCAGCTGCCACTCCGAAGAGTGCAGTTATTCTAGATGCCCTACAGGGGGCATGCCTTAGACAACTAGTACTGGAGCCCACTCGAGAGGGAGCAATATTAGACTTGATTCTCTCAAATGGAGATGGAGAGAGGATTACAGATGTAGAAATGGGTAGCCATCTGGGAACTAGCGACCATCGAACAGTATGGTTCACAATAAACACAGCAATAGAGTCAAGCCATACAAAGACAAAAGTACTGGACTTTAGGATGGCTGACTTTGCCAAAATGGGTGAGTGCCTAAGGAACGCATAGCAAATGGGCAGGAAGGAGGGTGGAAGAACAATGGGAATAATAAAACTGCCATCACAGAGGTAACGAGCCTTGTGTGAAGCAAATAAACAAAATAAGATGATGTAAGAAACCACTATGGTTCTCAAAGGAAGTGGCAGAGAAGGTTCAAGAGAAAAGAAAGCATTCAGGAAGTACAAGGAATCGAGAAGGAGCAGGACAGAGAACTGTATCAGTTAAAGCAAAAGAAGGCTGGGAAGGCAGTCAGAACAGCAAAAGTCCAAACCGAGGAAAGATAGCCAACCTAGTTAAGAAGGGGATAAAACTTTTATAGGTACATCAGGGAGCGAAGGAAGACCAAGGAGGGATAGTGAGGCTTAATAAAGGGGAGAGGGTGGGCAGAGGGAGACTGTGAAAGGCAGAGATACTAAACAAATATTTTTGCTCAGTATTTACAAAGGAAGAGGGAGGTACATAAAACAAACAGTAGTAACACTCTGGATACAGAAGTTGATACCGCCCATTTACAGAACAAAGGGTTCTGAAAGAACTCTTAAAACTGAAGGTGGACAAAGCAATGGGGCCTGATGGGATTCATCCCAGAATTCTAAAGAACTAAGGGTAGAACTAGTGACACCACTGACTACCCTTTTAACAACTCATGGGAGGATGGGGTGGTACCGAGGACTGGAGGAGGGCAGATGTGATCTCTCCCAAAAGTGGGAGCAAGGCAGAAGCAGGAAACTATAGACCTGTTAGTTTAACCTCAGTGATAGGGAAAATGATGGAATCACTTCTAAAGGAAAGAATTGTCGAGTATCTAGAGGCCAGAGGGGCACAGGACCCAAGGCAGCATGGCTTCACAGTGGAAGGTCATGCCAGATGAATCTGAGAGATTTCTTTGACTGGGTGACCAAAGTAGTAGATCAGGAGGGCGTGGACATGGCCTACCTAGACTTTTAGCAAGGCATTTGACACAGTCCCACACAAAAGATTAATATGCAAGTTAGCCAGCCTGGGAGTGGGTCCCAAGATGATAGCCTGGGTAAAGAATTGGCTGGAGAATAGGACACAGAGACTAATAGTAAATGGAGTCCACTCAGAAGAAAGGAGGGTTACTAGTGGGGTACCGCAGGGTTCAGTATTAGGACCGGTGCTCTTCAATATCTTTATAAGTGACATTGCAGAAGGACTGGAAGGAAAAGTATGTCTCTTTGCAGATGACACTAAGATCTGCAACAGAGTTGATGCACAGGGTGGGGTGGAAAGGATGAGAAGGGACTTGGCAAGGTTAGAGGAATGGTCAAATGTATGGCAGCTTAGATTCAATGCTAGGAAGTGCAAGGTAATGCACCTTGGAAACAAAAACCCAGGGGAAGAGTACACAATGGGGGTGAGATACTAACAACAACAAAATGGAAAGGGACCTGGGGGTAGTCACATCAGATGACCTAAAGACGGGCAAGCAATGTGAGAGGGCAGCAAGGAGGGCTGGGGATACTGGGATGCATAGGAGAGGCATCACCAGTAGAAAACAGGAAGTTATTATCCCTCTGTACAGACAGCTGGTGAGACCCCATCTGGAGTATTGTGTGCAGTTCTGGAGACCCAATCTCCACAAAGACATGGACAGGATGGAAGCTGTCCAGAGGAGGGTAACTAAATGGGCAGGGTCTGCACCGAAGACATATGAAGAGAGACTTAAGGAGCTTAATATGTATAGCCTCGAGGAAAGAAGGAGAGGGGGACATGATAGAAACGCTCAAGTACCTCAAGGAATCAACAAAGTCCAAGAGGGTAGCATCTTTCAAAAAAAGAGGTGTGCAAGAACAAGAGGGCACAATTTGAAAATAGAGGGGGCGGCTCAGAGGTAATTTAAGAAGTATTTTTTACAGAGAGGGTGTGGATGCATGGAACAGCCTTCCGGAGGAGGTTGTGGAGTCAAAATCAGTGGTGGAATTCAAGCATGCATGGGATAGTCATAAGGCAGTTCTGTGGGGTGGGGGTAGGAAGAAGTAGGCTGCTGGTTAACTAGGATCTGCAGCTTATCCAGTAGGTAGGGAAATGGGCAGACTGGGTGGGCCAAGCGGTCCTTATCTGCCATCAAATTCTATGTTTCTATGTTTCTAGATGCAGACCATCCTGCCAATATAGGCTGGTGTCACTCCAGGTGGAACCCCAGTCCCCAATGAAGCCAAACCCCTGTACTCCACACCATTTCTTCAACAATTCATTAAACTGCATGGTGCAAGGTACCCTCGCCTCACTCATGCCATTGACAGGCAACACCTCTGAGTAGGATACTGTGTGTGCTACTTGTCTTAGGCCCTCCCCAATTCTACAAAGTCCTTCTGCACTGCTCTAATCTCATGATAAGCCAAGTCATTTGTCCCTAGGTGGACAATGACGTCCAGCTCAGACTCCTGTGCAGCTGTTCTCATGATCCTGAGGATGTGTTTCCTGTCCCTCCAAGCCATGGCAGCAGGCAGGCACCTTACTTCAGTTTTCCCTGCTTCTCCCAGTTCTATCCCCCTAATAATTGAGTCTCCCACCAGGAGATGCTTCCTTTTCCTGTGGTGTCCTCTGCCTCCTTCCTGTGGGCCTCCCTTGTGACAGTTGTCCTCAGCCTCCTTAGTCTCCTCTGTGGGTGCATCCATAGGGGAGCTATGCTCCCCCAGAATGGTGTATGGATTGTGGAGTGGAACAACTGCCTGGGTGTGCCTCTGTTCCACCATCCTCACCCTCTCTGAGCCCACTGTGCTCCAACTACTGTGCTTTCTTTGCAACCTCTGAGGTAGTGGAGGTGGCTCTGGTGCTCTCTGGATGGGGGAGGTTCCCTTACTACTGTCCAGTGTGGCCTGAAGATGGGCAACTTCCTCCCTCAGGGCAGAGAGTTGTCTGCAAATAGGGCAGCATCTTAGCCTCCAGAAAGACTCTTGGAAGACTGCTGCCCCACAACCATTACATTGCACTGCTCCCCACATGTTTATCTACTTTTTTTTTTTGTGTGTGTGTTTGTGTGTGTCATTGGCGTGTTTTATGGAAATATATATTATACAATGTGCATACTTATATTGTCATATTGTCAGTGCAGTGTGCTAGAGAGGGTATGACAGTGATATGCACCTTGCACTCTTAAGGAAATGATGTCAGAACCCCAGGTATAAAGGAACTATTTCCAGGGGTGGGTGAGGTGAGGGGTGGGAAGGGGTTGGGCCTAAACAGTGCCCTCACAAAACAATCAGCTAAAAGCTCTGACCCACCGCTGTGATTAGTGCCTTCCTGTCTGCAAGATGCCCTACACAACAATTTGACAGAGAAAATACCCTGCTAATCGAACAGAGAAAAATCCAGACATCCAAGTCAGACACAGATAAACCTCCCCAGCCCCAAAACAGCCTGGTAGTTTGTGCTCTGAAAGCAGTCAGCCCCAAAATAAGTCAGCTGTGCTTTAAAGTCTTCCTGCACTTAGAATCTTAAGAATTGTAACAAATGTAAGGCTACATCCACCCAAAACAATTGGCTATGATGTAAGGTCTCATGGGCAGAAGAAGCCAGAAGGAGAAGGAAGGAAACATATTCAATTCAGTGCTTTAGAGTAACTGGTAATTGCTATTTTTCTTTTAAACTTAGATTGTGGGCTTTTAGTGACACTGTACTTTCTTTGTTGTCTTTACTTAGAATTTTTTTTGGGCTGTTGAAAATTTAAAACGTAGTGGTAGTGTAATTCTGTGCTGTCTTTAATTACTGCAAATTTTCGCCCTCCCTCCCCTTCTCACAACTCTTAATTATGTGCCCTGTTAAATCTGATTGACAGGAGCTAAACACAGAGTATAGCAAGGGGTGTGAAGTAGGAGCGGCATAAGGGGGAAGAAGCCCAAACTCAGCACAACAAGTGTTTTGACTCATTTATTTATTTATTGGTTTCTTCTTTTTTTTCTAAAGGAAATTATCTGAGGATCAGTGGCAGGATTTTAGGACAGTAAATTAATAAAAAGGGAACTAGGAGAGCTTCAGTAGCAGAGAAGTAGTGGAATAGCAGTATAATTGCAGTATAATGTGGGAGTGGTGCAATGCAGTGGCTGTAGGGCAGCCATATTCAGGCACACCTTCTGGACACTGAGGTGCTGCCTATCTGCATGCATCTCTCTGGACTGTGGGATGAGGTAGCCGACTCAGAGTGGAAGCAACTGGGTCAGGAGTACCATCACTCTATCCAGAGACCACCCAGTCCAATGCAACTGCCTCAAAGGATGCCGAGAACGAGGAGCACTTGGATGACAGTGGGCTCAGGAGGGTTAGAGTGGTCAGGCAGAGGCACATCCCAGATCCTATTCCACTCAAGAACTCATATGCCACACTGGCAAATGAGACAACCAAATAGAGGTACCCAGAGAAGTAGAAGGAAAGGATGTGGAGGTTAGCCAAGGAGGTGACCTCTGCGGGGAAAGCAGTGGACCCCAGAGGAGGAGGAGGAAGCAAATCCTGGTGGGGACTCCATCATAAGAGGGATCCAGCTAGGAACACAGGAGGGGAGAACAGGAGGTGAGGTGCCTACCAGGTGCCACGGCATGGAGAGATGGAAGGAAGATCCTGGGGATCACTGGGAAGACAAGACGGAGGGTGAGCTGATGTCATTATCCACCCAGGTACTAATGACCTGGCAAATGGGGAGCCAAAGGAAGTTCAGGAAGAGTTTAGGAAATTGGGGAGGGTCTCAAGCAAGTAGCTACTTCTGTCACTTTCTCAGAAGTACTTCCTACGAGAGGCAAGGAAGAGCATAGGAGTGCATGCACCAGGAACTTTAACTCATGGTTGAAGAACTGGTGCTGTGAAGAAGGTTTTGAATTCATTGGTGACTGGGGACCCACCTGGAGGGATAGAGGTTTGTTCAAGCCTGATGGCCTGCATCCATCCTGAAGGGGAATCCAAGCACTCAATGATAAGTTTAAATGCTACATTGACAAGCATTTAAACTAGCAAAGGGGAGTGGCAGGCCCACAAGGAGGGTAATTACTTGCTCACCCCCCACAGCTAGCAGTGAAACCAGTGAACCAGAGGAGTGGCTATCTCTGCAAAGTAGTGTGCAAAAGATGGAGATTAGTGCCCAAGAGGTGGATAGGCAGAAAAGGGGCAAAATTCAGCAGAAGGGCAGACAGCAAGGAGAACCAGGGATAAAGGACAACCAAGGAAGGGGCTGGAGTAGAACAGCGAAACAGTATAGGGAGGTCAAATCATGGAAGCTATGTGCAAATGCCAGGAGCCTTAGCAACAAGATGGAAGATCTGGAGGCTGTCATGGTGCAGTCAGACCTGGACATTGTGGCTCACTGAAACCTGGTGTAATGATAACCATGACTGGGAGATGGCCATACCTGGCTACAACATATTCAGAAGAGACAGAGCAGGCAGGAAGGAGGAGGAGGAGTGGCACTGTATGTAAAATGACATAAGGGCCACAGAGATCCAGGAGGAACAAAATGGGGAGAGATACTGTGGGTTAGCTGGAAAGAAAATGGGGACAGCCATCTGCACAGGTGGTCTATAGACCACCAGCCCAGGAGGAAGAAACAGATAGGAGCTGATGCTAGCCATTCAAAGGATGGCAGACAAGGGTGAGGTAGTACTGGTTGGAGACTTCAATATTCCAGATGTGGACTGGAGCATCCCAGCAGCAGCATCAACTAGGAGCAGATTTATCCTGGACTCCTTCAGGGTGCCTCTCCCAAGCAACTGGTCATGGAACCAACTCGGCAGAAGGCAATACTGGACCTTGTGCTCACAAACAGGGACAGTGTGATGGGGTAACAGTGGGGAGCACCTGGGAAACAGTGACCACCTCGCATTGTGGTTTGAAATCACAGAAAGAGCGGAACCAAACCACACAAAACACGTATCCTGGATTTTAGGGGCAGACTTTGGGAAAATGGGAGATACTTGAAAGAGGCATTAAGGGGAATGGGACAGGAATCAGGCATTGAGGAACAGTGGGCAGTGTTTAAAATGGGGATTACAAGAACAACAGAATTATGCATTAAGCAGGTTAGCAAGAGGAAAAGGAAGAGGAGACCATTATGGTTTTCCAAAGAGGTAGCAAAGAAAGTGAAAGCCAAAAAGATTGCATTCAGGCAATACAAAAGACACAGGCAGAAGGGATAGGGAGAAGTACCAGGAGAAGCAAAGGGAGGCAGGAGGTCAGCAAGGGAAGCCAAAGCTCAGACAGAAGGACACATTGCAAAATCAGTGGGTAGAGGACAAAACCTTTTACAGGTACATAAGTGAAAAAAGAAAGACAAAGGGAGGGACAGTGAGACTGAAGGGGGAGGATGAGGGCCGCGTGGAGGATGACAACAGTAAAGTTGACATATTGAACAAGTATTTCTGCTCAGTCTTTACTGAGGAAGAGGAGGGTAATGGGTCTGAAGGGAGTACAAGGGGTGAGAATGGTGCAGAAATGGACACAAGTCCCTTTACATGAGAAAATGTCCTGAAGGAACTGGAAGTAATAAGAGTTGATAAGGCAATGGGGCCAGATGGGGTGCACCCCAGGGTCCTTAAAGGACTAAGAGAGGTGGTGGCTGAACCTCTGGCTATCCTGTTTAGCCAATCACTGGAAACAGGGGAGGTACCCAAAGACTGGAGGACAGCAAATGTAGTCCCCTTATACAGAAGTGGGAACAAAGAGGAAGCAGGGAATCATAGACCAGTCAGCCTCACCTCGGTAGTGGGAAGATAATGAAGCACTACTGAAGGAGAGATTGGTGAACATCTGGTTGTCAATGGACTACAGGACCCAAGGCAGCATGGTTTCACCAGGGGAGGTCATGTCAGACCAACCTCGTTGAATTTTTGACTGGGTGACTAGGGAGGTGGATCAGGGATGGCAGTGGACATGGCCTATCTGGACTTCAGCAAGGCCTTTGACATTGTGCCACATAGAAGACTATTACAAACTGGGGAATATGGGTGGGCAGGACAGTAGTGTGGTGGGTAGGTAACTGGCTGGGTGGCAGGACACAGAGGGTGGTGGTAAATGGCTGTCACTCCACAGAGGGAACAGTGACCAGTGGGGTACCACAGGGATCAGTACTGGGACCGGTCCTATTCAACATCTTCATCAGTGACATTCTAGGGATCTAGAAGGCAGAATTTCACTGTTTGCTGATGGCACAAAGCTCTGTAACAGAGTAGACACACCAGAGGGTGTAGACAGAATGAGAAGGACCTGCAGAAACTTGAAGAATGGTCAGGGTTTTGGCAGTTGAAATTCAATGCAAGGAAGTGCAAGATAATGCATATGGGGCACAAAACCCTGGCACAATATATCAGTTGGGGTGAGGATATAGCATGCACCAAGCAGGAAAGGATCTTGGGGTTATCATCTCTGATGACCTCAGGTAGGGAAACAGGTGACAAGGCAGCAGATAAAGGAATAGGATGCTGGGATGTATAGGCAGGGACATCGCCAGCAGGAAAAGGGAGGTCATAATTCCACTATACAAGACACTAGTGAGGCCCCACTTGGAGTACAGTGTACAGTTCTGGAGACCATACCTACGTAAGGACATAGACAGGGTAGAGAAGGTTCAGAGGAGGGCAACAAAGATGGTGCATGGATTGCATCACAAGTCCTATGAAGACAGGTTGAAGGAACTGAACATGTACTCCCTGGAAGAGAGGAGGGAGAGAGGGGATATGATAGAGACATACAAGTATCTTACAGGGAGGAACAGGGTGCAGGAATACACTATTTTTAAGCGAAAACATGTTCCAGGACTAGAGGGCATGGGATGAAGCTGGAGGAGGACGATTCAGAGGAAACATGAGGAAGAATTTCTTCACAGAACGGGTGGTGGACAAGTGGAACACCCTGCCAGAGGAAGTGGTGGGGGATGAAACAATCATGGGATTTAAGAATGCATGGAATAGACATAAGGGAATTCTGGAGGTCAGGGGTAAGGGGCAACCCACTTCTAGAAAACATATACTGAACTTACAAGCTCAAATGGGCAGACTGGGTGAGCCATAGGCCCTTATCTGCCGACACTGTCTATGTATCTATGTATCTATGTCTCCCTGACTAGTGAAGACAATTTCCACTACCTGAGGCTGTGTCTGGAATCAAATTACAAACTGCAGCCTTTGCTATTCAAAGTACACAGCTACTACCAGTAAGTTATTTCCAACTATTTTATTTCCAACTATATTAATGTAAACTGTTAGAATACTAGCAGTCAGTCCAGATAGCCACAAATGAAAATCAAATATGCAGTTATTTCAACCCTTCTGAAATTGCTCACAAGATAAGTAGTTTTGAAAACCCCCTTCCTGATTTAAAAATGAAATTAAACACAAAACAATCCCAATGTAAGACTGTAAAGTAAGGAAAACTTCCCTCAGATGTAAGTAAGAGAGATCAGTTGCAGACTTCTAATCCAATATAGTATATCCCATGCAGCTTCTCAGTTGTTTCAAAGCACAGCCTGTTACACCACTTGAAGAGATGGACTTCTGTCTGAAACAGGATCACACCAGTAGTTTATAGTAATTGATCAATGCTAGAATATTCATCCACCCAAAACAATTGGCTATGATGTAAGGTCTCCCTGACTAGTAAAGACAATTTCCACCACCTGAGGCTGTGTCTGGCATCAAATTACAAACTGCAGCCTTTGCTATTCAAAGTACACAGCTACTACAAGTAAGTTATTTCCAACTATTTTATTTCCAACTATATTAATGTCCAGATAGCCACAAATGAAAATCAAATATGCAGTTATTTCAACCCTTCTGAAATTGCTCACAAGATAAGTAGTTTTGAAAACCTCCTTCCTGATTTAAAAATGAAATTAAACACAAAACAATCCCAATGTAAGACTGTAAAGTCAGGAAAGTAAAGTAGGGCATCGAGAATGGCGCTGCTCTTGAATGTGGCTGCTGCAAAGGTGCTCCAGTTAACATCTGGCATATTCAGGTTTCCCATCAACAGTATCTCCCCTTTCTCTGCCATCCTAAGAATGCCTTCTATCATATCCTTGTCCATTCCCTCCCCCTGACATGGAGGTCTGTATACAATCCCTGTGCGGATTTTGGTGCCATTTCCAGCCTCTAAGGTGACCCACAGTATCTTCTCTCCTCCCTGTTTACTCTTTAGTTCCATTGCTTTTTTATCCATTCCCTTACATAGAGAGCTATTCTTCCCCCTCTTCTCCCTTCCTTGTCTCTCCTGTAGGTTGTGTACGCTGGTATGTTAACATCCCAGTCATAGTTCTCTGTGTACCATGTTTCTGTGACTGCTACGATATCCAGGCATCCCTCTTCCATCAAGGCCACCAGTTCAGGGAGCATGTTGCCCAGACTATGGGCATTGGTACTCATTACCCTCCATTTCTTTATGGCCTTACCCCCTTTTTGACCCATCCCTGTCCTTATTGCCTTTGTCATTTTCTCCATTTACCCCTGTCCTTCTCCCTGGTGACATCTCTATCTTGGTGTTTACCTCACTTACTACCCTAATTTTTTTTGGTGGGGGCTAGGATTTCCCTGCTCATTTCCAGTGCCTCCCCCCTTGGCTAGTTTAAATGCTTGCCAATGTAGCATTTAAACCTATTACCTAGGATCCTGGTTCCCCTCCTGGACAGATGCAGACCATCACACCAGTATAGGTGTGCATCACTCCAGGTGGTCCCCAGTCCCCAATGAATCCAAACCCCTGAGCTCTGCACCAGTGTTTCAATCACTGATTGAATCCCATGGTGTGGAGAACCCTTGTCTCACCCATGCCATAGATAGGCAGCACCTCTCTGAGAAGGTGTTCAAGATAGAGATTGGGCGGTAGGTGGAGCAATTGGTGATGTCCCTAGCAGGCTTCAGAATGACAGAGAGAATTGTCTGTGTCCAAGTAGGGGGCATCTTACCCCTCTCAGAATAAACAGAGTTATATACTTGGCTTAGCAGAGAAGTTACTTCTTCC
The DNA here is from genome assembly GCA_016271365.2 of Neoceratodus forsteri. Classification (NCBI taxonomy): domain Eukaryota; kingdom Metazoa; phylum Chordata; order Ceratodontiformes; family Ceratodontidae; genus Neoceratodus; species Neoceratodus forsteri. Next base: position 193,467,423 of record JADMNL010000024.1, on the reverse strand, counting down.
TTAAATTGCTTAAAGAATTCACTTGGCAGGCCATCCGACCCAGGGCACTTGCCCATTTTCAGGGGTTTTGGATTGTTGTTAAAATTTCCCTTTCTGTAAAGGGTAGGATTACACTATTCCTTTGTGACTGTGTTAAATGAGGGAGCTGCAGGGATTGCAGGGATTCTTGGATTTCCTGTTCATTCAGATTGGGCCTCTGCTATAGAGTTTCTCATAATATACCCTAAATGCTTCCGCTATTCCTTCAATGGTATGCTGCATGATATGTTTAACTGGGTCCTTGATTTGTGTTATAGTAGCTCTAGCTCTTTGCTGTTGTAATCTGCTTGTAAGTAATTTTAGTGCCCTGGGACCTCCCTTATAAAAACATTGACGTAAATACAATAATTTCTGTTCCACTCTATAATCCAATATTTTCAAAAATTCCTCCTTCAGCCTTGCCAGACGTTTTCCCCTTTCCTTATCAGGTTTCTGGTGCTGTAGTAACTCTAAATCTTTTATTTGGGCTTGGTGAGCTTTACTTCTCTGTTCTCTTTGTTTCTTATATCGAACCAAGAGCTCAGTAAGTCTTCCCCTTACCATAGCCTTTACTGTGTCCCAGAGAATACTGGAAGATTTATCTGGCTGGCGGTTTAACTAAACAGTTAGCTCAATAGTTTTTTTAATAATTTCTTGTGTTTCTTCCTTCTGCACGAGGGAAATGTTTAACCTCCAAAAAGTGGAGCATTTGGGGGGCCCACTGAGAGCTCTAACAGCACTGGGAGTGGTCTGTTAGGGCCCCTACCCCATCTCTGAGGATTTACATGTCCTCATAGATTCCTTAGGGACTAGGAAATGGTCTAGTTGTGAAGAAGTCTGGTGCGGGTGTGAAAAGAAGGTATATTGTCTGACATTTTTATGGTGGTGACGCCATATGTCTACAATGCCCAATTCCCCCAAAAGCTTTGTTACTTTACTGGCTTCCCCATTTTCTCACCTGGTTATTGCTGCAGAACAGTCAAGGCTAGGACTGAGTCACAGATTTAAATCCCCTCCAATGACTAGGTATCCATCAGCCCAATTCATAATTCTCAGGAAGAACTCCTGAAAAAAAGAGTTTTCGGAGCCTGGTGAGGCATAAAGTGAAATCAGAGTAATCAAAGATTACTGGCTGGCAGTATAGCATAGCGGTTTGAGGAATGAGGTGTGAATGAGCTTGATACATCTAGCAGACCAGACCTGAGTTTGATTCTCACAACCTCCACTTGCATACTGTGTGACTCTGAGCAAGTCACTTAACTGCCCAGTGCTCCCAGGTCGCCCCTGAAAACAGGCAGTTGTGCCTATTGGGCCTTACCTGGTTACCAAAGACAAAAAAAAAAAAGATCCATGGTAACAACCCTTAATTCCCACAAACTGGCCTTCCTTATCTGATAGTGAGTCTTTTAATTTGAATTGTGTTTTATGGAGTATCAAAATTGCTGCGCCCCCATCTATGACCCTTCCCATAGGATGAAGAAATAACTTTCTGAAACCAAAATGTAATTAATTTATCATGTTCAAGCCTGCTCATATGTGTTTCTTGTAGCATCATAAATGCTGCTACAGTTTTCTTTAAGTAGGTCATAATGCAGCTTCTTTTGATGGGATGCGTAAGACCGTTAACACTGTGTGAAATTATTGTAGTGTTGGGGTCAGCCATTGGGATTGGTCAGAAATGCTAAAATGTGTATTGTAGAATTATTGTTGGAAAGTACAGTTGGTGTACAAATTTCCCTTCAACAAGTTTTGGGTGTATAGCAGCAATGTTCTCCCTTTAAAAGTACAAATAAGAACTGATTAGAACTGTGAACTGTAATAACTCTAGTAATAAATAGCTCAAACATTTGGCTTTCAAGCGTAGAAATCTATCTCTGTATAGATCTCTATTTGCCCACTAATTCAACTCAAATTTGGGAAGAACAATGGACTGGGGAGATGGGGGAAAAAAAACCCTGCCACTAGAAGCAGTAGCTCTCCCTCGGAGCCTCAGATGAAATATGAGGGCTCTGGCGCGGAATAATCAGCAACTGTGTGACATCACTGTAGGCTTTGGGCTATGAAACCAAATCAGCCCCCAATGTTAGTGTGGTCATCCACCACACCTTGGCGGTTGTCACTAAATTTATGTACTTTGTGACACAAAAACCCCACCCCCTCAAGCTCCCCATGTAACCACTTTAGATGAATATTCATCTTACAACTAGCTGAAACTCTAGGAGAAAGTGCAGTATGAATAAGCAAAAGCAAAACATCAGTTTTAAACAAGCCTTGATATGTAGGACAATGTTTCATAATCTAAAAGAATGTAGCAGAATCCATAGAATAAAACAGAGATAATAAGATCTTTCCATAACACCTCTACAACTTCGGGGGTTGTTATCTCTCTAGTGTGGACTCTACATTCAGTCTGTTAACAGTTGGTGGTGCAGTACTGGAGAGTCAACTGTGACGTTTCACTGAAACCTGGAACCAGCCAAACCCTCCCCTCTCTGGTCTGCAAGAAATCAAGCAAAGACAAAGTTAAAAGTCAGTACTTGCTCAGCCCTGTGTGTCCATGTTGATCAATCGCTTCCCTTCTTGCACTTTCTGTAGAGCTGCTCGAATGGTACTAATGGGAGGTAGTGATGATGCAGGCAGGCTGCGACACCTTTTCCTCTTGTTCAGGGTGATGAGCCAGTCCGAGTGACCTCGTGATGCTTGCTGGGTATCCAAGTTCTGGGGTGGCTTTTCCTCATAGGTTTTGACTCCTTCAGCCCAGAAGACTCATATACGGGCCTGATAGGGTGTGTGAAAGTAGATAGTTTTAGCTCTGAGGATTTTCAACATCTCCGCATACCTCAATGGTTGCTTCTGCACCTCAGGAGGATAGTCATGATAAAAAAAAAGCCTACTGGTGAGATATTTTACATATTTCTGCTGCCAGGCTTTCATTAGAATCTCCTTCACTCTAAAGCTGTTCAATTTTATTATAACTGAGTGAGATTTGGCTTCCAGAGGGGGTTTGGGTTGAAGCACCCTATGTGCTCTTTCTGTACTGAGCTGGAAACCATTCGGAAGCTTTAGAACATTGGTTAGAAGGTCTGAGATAAACTCTGTGATGCGACCAGTTTCAGCGCTTTCCTGCAAGCCATGTATTCATATGTTCTCTCTTCTGAAGTGCCCCTCTAAGTCAGTAAGCTTCTGCTGTAAGGAATTGGTGTGTTGCAGAAGAACTTGGAGTATTAGGCCCAGCTTGGCTGCATCATCCTCAGTGGCACTCGCCCTCTCCTCCACCTTGCCAACCCTCTTTTCCAACCCCACCAAATTTTCATTCAGTTGTCAAAATTCAGCCCAGTTATCGGATCACATTTCCTTAAGTTCATGAAATAACTTTTCAAATCTGGAATGGGACAGCTGATCATGTTCATCCTCTGTATCTGCTGTACTCATGGGGGAAGAGCTCTAATTGTTTTCTCTGGCCTGTGGTTGTAATCCTGGGACATCTGATCCCCTCAAGGCAGTTTTCTTCTCGGATCTCCCATGATGGTCCTTATTTCATTGATTGCTTGCCATTTTTAAAAGTTTTTGATGGTTTTACTAATTAAATTATAACTTAGAAGCTCTTGGGGGTGGGAGCCATGTCTAGTTAGCTACCGCTGGATCATGACATCACCGGAAGTTAAGGAACATTTTCTTGTTGGACTTCTTTGTCTTTTTGTTTTCCTATGGGGCTTGACTGCTGCAGAGTCCTTGTTTGCTCCAGACTTGGTGGTATGCTTACTTTAACTGTAGATTGGGGGTGCAATTTTAGGTCAAGCCATCTACGGCCTGTATTTGCCATTCCTAACAGCACCCCCCCCAAGATTATTCCTCACTTGGTGGCTTTCTGCATTGTCTAAAACAGTTTCTTTAGGTAGTGTTATTTTCTTTGCTACTTCCAGCTGTTTTTCAGTCTGCAGTGCAGAGTCTGGGAGTTTGACAGGCTTGTCAGACTCTGCTGCAGCTTTCTTTGATGATTCTACATCAGCGGTCCTCAGCTGCGCCGTACTGAGAGACGGAGTAGCAGACTGAGTAGCAACATTCATGATAGGTACTGTATTTTGCTGAAGCTCTACTAGTTGCTCTTTCAGTTTCTTTGTTCTAGCCAAGTACACGGATTCTTCTTGTTGCAGCTGCAACTGTAAAGCAGAGATTTTTCTGTCATTTCTTCAGTTGCTCATTGCATTTGTCTCTGATACTTGGTCGCTCTGTGCCACCATCCATTTTTCTAGATCTGGTCATTGCTCCACAGTAAGAGCTGCATCATCCACAATAATTTCTGCCACTAAAGTGGCAATTTTGGTGGCCTCATGACTGGTTGGAGCTGGTAGGAGACCAACTCCCTAGCCTCCGTTGTGCCCATCCTCAGTTCCTTGTTCACCGGAGCAGTAATCTTGCAGGCCAGGGTTCCCCCTACTGCTAGAGTAGAGAATTTTATCCAGGGAAGAAGGGAAGTAAAATTCAAAAACAAACAAAAAAATTCTTATATACAAATATATACAAATAAATTCATAGCTGTATATACAGTGCAACACTTAATTCATTGCTTTTTACTTTCAGCAATAGTTAGTCCTACAAAAGCAATCTATTTTTCTTTAATATATTCTAATATAAGGATAGTATACTATCACAGGATTTCCACAAAAGTTTTAGCTTACTCGGTATTATTTTCTTACTATCTGCCTTGTAAACCTGATGCAATGAAATGCACACATTTTTCAAAAGTACATCAGGAGACACTACTTGCTGTTGTAATATTCACTTTCAATGAGCTTGCCAAATATAATATTTCAATGTGGCTAAAATAACTTGGAGAGTGTCTCTGTGGAAATGATTCAGTTTTTGGAGATGAATTGCAAAAATCAATTCTGAATAAGTAAGGTTATCAAACAATGTACAATTCCATTTTTTAACTACCACCTCCCAAAATTCCCTCACATAGCTGCATTCTAAAAGTAAATGTTCTTGGGTCTCCAGCACTTGTTGACAACTGGGTCTTGGGCAGTACCTTTCTGTCACCCACTTATGCTTATTATTATTTTTGACATTTAGTCGTCCGTGTATGCTAAACCATAATAAGTACCATGCAAAAGCTGGTATTCTTGTATATATGTCAATTGAGACAATGCAAGTTTATTAAGTATTGTGATAGTGTTTGGTATAACAAATCCACCTTGCCCTAATGTTATTATTATAATATCATAAATACCCTGTCTAGTCCTTGCCATCACTGTTTGATATGGTACCTTCCATTTAATTAGCTTCAGAAACATAAGGCACTTTTACACGGCACTTACTAGAGCCATTCGTTTTTGTTACAGTCCTGTAACGCTCCTCCTGCTGTGTTCCCATGGCACTTGTACATGGCACTGGTGTTGGCACTTGTACATGGCACTGGTGTTTCAGTTGTTTATGTCTTCTGGTGTTTCAGTGGTGTTTCCTGCCATCCAGTGCCCCGTGACATTGTGGCACATTAACAGAGCTCTGGGCAGCCATTCTGCCTTGATAACAACAACAGCAACAACAACAAAATAAAGTTCAATGCAGAATTCATTTAGGGCTGATTTTCCCTAATGAATTATGTTGAAAACATCACAAAATTCATCCAAGTTAGGTAGAGAAAGGCAACTCACAAACGTTTAAGTTATTGGACAACTGTATTAAGGGGCACAAATCAACAGGGATGATTTTTTAAATGTTTTCAACAGAATTTGTTAGTGAAAATCCTCCCTAAATGAATTCTGTATTGAACTCATACTTTTTTTAATGTTAGAAAGTTAGGTTATATGTCTTAGCAGAAGGCAGGGTAACTGTGAAGCTAGCAATTCACCGAAATGAATGGAAAGCTGATTTTACTTGGCAGGGCAGAACAGAACAGAAGCCGGCAAACCCACTCACACAGGAGACACATTTTTGGAGTGAGTGCTCTCTGTTATTACAGAACAGGTTGTTTGCACACACATTTTTTGCAACGGAACAATGAGTCTGTAACACCTGATCTGTTACAAGGCACTGTATGTAAAAGTGCCTATAGTCCTAAAGTACATTAGTACTATCTGTGTTCTGGATAGTATTCTGCTATTATTCTGTGACCAAGACTGATTACAAATTCCTACCCATCCTTCAACCACTTCTGATCAAGGTTTAGAATCAGGAATACTAGGTGTAAGTAAATTATAAACCAGAAAAATACTATAGTAGAATGCTAAAGGATTTATCATTCCTAAGCCTCCCTCTTGTATGGGTCTATATGTAGTTTCTCTCTTGATGGGGTTCAGCTGGCTCCCCCATAAGGCTTAAAAAAAAAGCTAAATTGCTTTGTTTCTAGTTGCAAAGGAGGTGGAAATAAATAACTAATATATAAAAAAACAGGCAACAACAAGTTTTTGATTAGTAATGCATTCTTCCTTTTAGAAATTTGCTTATTTTTCCGATCAGCTGATATACTGTACCCTCTGCTTTCTTAATTTTATTTTCCCAATTGATAAGGGCTAAGTCCCCTTTTCCAAACATAATCCCTAAAATCAGAATGGGTTCTTGTGTAAGTTTTATTGTTGCATACATATTTTTTGTACTCAATGTGCCCTCTCCTAACATAATGCCTATGCTTTTTTTATGTTGCTTGCACGCATGTGCAAGAAACATAGTGCCATCATCGGAGATTTCGGAGGTGTGTCACCTCCTCCTCCAATTCAGTCAGTGTGCTGGCAGGCGCGGCCCCTGTAAGCCAATGCATTTTGGAGCTGTCTATGACACACTCCAAAATGCAGTGGCATACAGTTGAAAGGGGGAGCTACACTTCAGTGAGCACTGATAAGATATTGGCTGCTTATCGCAGCTCCCCCAGACACGCACTTGGGCGTGCGCGCCCGCATGCACTGTATAGCTGACGGGTGCCCAATCCTCGCTGGCTGAGCAATGTCCTCAGTAGTAGGTGCCATGCTGGGAGCCCACCCAGCATGGCAAGCAGTCCTTTGGCTGATGGGGGTGCCCAATCCCCGTCGGCTGAACGTCCCCCATCCTTGTGCCACACTGGGAGCCCACCCCAGCATGGCAACAAATACCATGGCCGACGGGGGTGCCCAATCCCCCGTCGGCTGAATGCCCCCCAACGTCCTTGTGCCATGCTGGGAGCCCACCCCAGTGTGGCAAAAATCCCATGACAACTTTTTTTTTTAAACCTGTAAAATGAAAACGGTCCCACGGCACGTCTCCCAGCCCCCCTCCCACAACCTGCACCCAGCCACTATGCACCCAGCCTCCCCACCCCCCACCCCATACTTACCTCTGGACTGTGGCTGACGATCTTGGTGGACCGGAACACGCCTGCACTCTTCAAAGCCGACCGCTAACTGAGGAAATGCCGTAAACTGTATAATGGGCTAGATAGGGGGTTTCAACTTTGTTGCATATCTCAGGTATTTTTGAGATTGCACAATTTTAACATGGGTTTTGGACCCTTCATGAATGATGTCACTGTCATGGCATTATTTGGGCCCGGCGTGATTTCACGCAGTGACTGCAAAATCACCCTTCAGGCCTGAATACCACCATGACAGTGACATCATTCATGAGAAGGGGTCCTAAAACCCATGTTGAAAATTTGTGCTGAAAATTCCAAAAATGACTGTTTTACGAGCCGCATAGCCGTCATTTTCATATCTCACCCAAAATGTGTTTCTGACCATGTAGCGCAGAATGGCGAAGTCGGTGTGCAAAATCAATGTAGGGACAAATTAAGAAAATCACAGTGACACTGTTCATGAGCAGAGGTCTTAAAATGGCTATGTTGAAAATTTGGTGAAAAAATTCCTAAGAATGACTGTTTTACGAGCGATGCTGCGCAGTTCCTACGCAGGCTCGTAAGTTCACAAATTTTCAATATTTGCACTCCAGATTTTCAACATAGCCATTTTACCACACCTCCTTATGGCAGTACAGCTGTCATTTTTCACATCCTGCCCAAAACGTGTTTCCACCCACGTTGCACACAACGGCGCAGTCGGTGTGCGAAATCAATGTATGGGACACATTAAGAAAATCACCATGACACTGTTCATGAGGTGAGGTGTTAAAATGGCTATGTTGAAAATTTGGTGAAAAAATTCCTAAAAATGACTGTTTTACAAGTGTGCGTTGCGCAGTTCCTACGCACGCTCGTAGGTTTGCAAATTTTCAATATTTCCACTCCAGATTTTCAACATAGCCATTTTACTACACCTTCTTATGAGTAGTACAGCTGTCATTTTTCACATCTCACCCAAAACATGTTTCCGCCCATGTAGCGCACAATGGCGCAGTCGGTGTGTGAAATCAATGTATGGGACACATTAAGAAAATCACAGTGACACTGTTCATGAGCAGAGGTCTTAAAATGGCTGTGTTGAAAATTTGGTGGAAAAATTCCTAAAAATGACTGTTTTACGAGTCTGTGTTGTGCAGTTCCTAAGCACGCTCGTAAATTTGCGAATTTTAAATATTTTCACTCCAGATTTTCAACATAGGCATTTTATCACACCTCCTCGTGAGCAGTACAGCTGTCATTTTTCACATCCTGCCCAAAACATGTTTCTGCCTACGTAGCACACAATGGCGCAGTCGGTGTGCGAAGTCAATGTATGGGACACATTAAGAAAATCACCATGACACTGTTCATTAGCAGAGGTCTTAAAATAGCTATGTTGAAAATTTGGTGAAAAAATTCCTAAAAATGACTGTTTTTCGAGCGTGCATTGCGCAGTTCCTACGCACGCGCGTAGGTTTGAGAATTTTCAGTATTTCCACTCCAGATTTTCAACATTGCCATTTTACTACACCTTCTTATGAGTAGTACAGCTGTCATTTTTCACATCTCACCTAAAACGTGTTTCCGCCCATGTAGCGCACAATGGCTCAGTCGGTGTGTGAAATCAATGTATGGGACACATTAAGAAAATCACAGTGACACTGTTCATGAGCAGAGGTCTTAAAATGGCTGTGTTGAAAATGTGGTGAAAAAATTCCTAAAAATTACTGTTTTACAAGTCTGCATTGCTCAGTTCCTACACACACTCGTAAGTTTATGAATTTTCAATATTTTCACTCCAGATTTTCAACATTGGCATTTTATCACACCTCCTCATGAGCAGTACAGCTGTCATTTTTCACATCTCACCCAAAATGTGTTTCTGCCCATGTAGTGCACAATGGCGCAGTCAGTGTGAAATCAATGTATGGGACACATTAAGAAAATCACAGTGACACTGTTCATGAGCAGAGGTCTTAAAATGGCTGTGTTGAAAATTTGGTGGAAAAATTCTAAAATGACTGTTTTACTAGTCTGTTATGCAGTTCCTAAGCACGCAGTAAGTTTGCAAATTTTCAATATTTTCACTCCAGATTTTAACATTGCCATTTTACACACCTCCTCATGAGCAGTACAGCTGTCATTTTTCACATCCTGCCCAAAACATGTTTCCACCCATGTAGCGCACAATGGCGCAGTCGGTGTGCAAACTCAATGTATGGGACACATTAACAAAATCACAGTGACACTGTTCATGAGCAGAGGTCTTAAAATGGCTATGTTGAACATTTGGTGAAAAAATTCCTAAAAAATGACTGTTTTACGAGCGTGCGTTGCGCAGTTCCTACGTACACTCGTAAGTTCGCAAATTTTCAATATTTCCACTCCAATGACTTCCAAATACCTAAACAGCACATAGAAGCAAGCAACATTCGGCATTGACAAATGCTTGTTCTATATCAATTCTAGAGTCTGGAATCCTAGAAAATGCTACCTGTTGAGCTTGACTCGCCTCTTCTTTTGTATTTTTGCCTACAATAACCACCACATCAGTAAGACAATGTTTTGATTGGTGACCCTGCTTCTGTAAGAGGAATTCCTTCTATCTGATCTGAAAATTGTATTTTATATAATAAGGGATTTATACAATGTATATACAATAAAGGGCTGAGTGGACACCCCCTGTCTGACCTCTCTGTGTAGTCTTATGGTTTCACCTGCCCACCCATTAATTCTTGATGTAACAGTAGCTGTTATATACATGCACCTAATCCACTGGATAAATGTCTCTGGTAATCCTTTTTTTTTAAACTATAAACAAATACTCGTGAGAGATCGAGTCAAAAGCTCTTTGTTGGTCCAAACTTAACAAAAACCCTTCTTTGACTCATTCTTTGCTTCTTTGAAATAATTCTGTCAGTATGATTAAGTTATCCCAGATACCTCTTTTAGGTATAGAACAAGTTTGTGACTTACAAATTAAAAAATTTGAAATATTTGCCAATCTTTTTGCCAAAAGTTTTCCAAGAATTTTGAAGTCTATATTCAATAGACTAATAGGCCTCCAATTGTTTAAACAAATTTTGTTACATTTTTTGTATAAAAATATTAAATCAGCTGCAGCCATGGTTTTAGGTGATACCTTTGAGTCCAGGATTTCATTAAACAAACGTGTTAATTCTGGTATCAATACATCTGAGAATATTTTGTAAAATTCTATAGTAATCCCATCATTCCTAGGTGCCATATTATTTTTTAATGTTCCAATTGCTATTTTAACTTTTTCTTCCATTATAGGTTTTACCAGAAAGTTTAGTTGTTGCTTGGTTAAATCAGGTGTTTGTAACTGATCTAAGTATTGAGACTGTATGGTTACCTTGGGGGTGGTGTCCAAAAGATTCTTTAACATAGGTATTTATTATCTTCATTATAGCCAGCTGATTTTCATGCTGCTGACCTGACTCATAGAGTAGGGGTGTTTTTATTGAGGACATAGAAAATGTATACACATCTTCAAGAAACAATCAATATACAAAACATCCAGAATTTATTAATTCATAAAATTAAAAACTTAATGTTTAAGATGCCCACAAAAAAAAAAAAAAAGGAAAAGAGAAATCAAGGTGGGTCATACCACCAGTTTTCACAATTTTTCCATAGGAGAGAAACTTCCTTTTGAGTGGAACAAACTAATTCTCTAGTGTATAAACTATACATATGCTTTGCTATGCAGTGTAAAAGTTCCTGTTGAGTCCAATAACTTTGTTAGAAAACAAATTTACATCTGGAGATCCATATGTAATATTTCAAAAACCCTTTTAAAACTCTCATAGTGCTAGGACGAAAACATGTCCAAAAACGAGAAAAAAACACCTAGAACTAAGGTATTATAGTTAATACTAGCAACAGCAGGTGTATTATAGTAAGAGTCAATTAATTTCCAGAAAATAACATAAGGACATATTAGAAAAAGATGTTCTTATGTTTCTAGTAATCCATTGCAAGTGTCTCTTGAGCAGAAATGTTTACTAACCTGTTTGTGTTTGTGATTATTCCAAATACCCAATTCACCATGGCATGATAGCCAAATAATATCCCACATATAGGTAGGCAATCTAGGTTCTACTAATAATTTAAGGGTATGTTCTGTAGTATCAGATGTACCCAGAGGAAAAAACAGAGGCTCCCAAAAATTACTTAATAATAAATGCTGGTAAAATTCTGTTTTGGTAAACAAAATAACTTCTTCCCTGGTAATGTTCCACTGTTTGATTCTTTTGAAAGTAATAAGCATGTGTGGGGAAATAGCTTATTTTTTTCAAATAGTATGAAAATGAGTTTTCCCCATTTCCCACATATCCGAGTAAGTTTTTAGGTCCATATGGAGCCAAATGTGCCAATCTGTTGTGTGAGTCATTAAAAGGGGCTTTATATTATAAAAGAAAAAGTAAGTCAGAAAAAAGCCTACAGGGTTGAGCATATCTAAATCTCCATTTTTTAGTTAAATATGTAAAGTTTATTTTTATGGGATTAAGCCTGCTGCCCCATAAGGCCTGAAAAAAAAGACTATAAAGCCTTGTTTCTAATTCTCTAGGTAAAGGAAAGATTGCATTAATATATAAAAAAATATGGGTAATAACCGGGATTTAATTAATAATACTCGTTTCCATTTGGAAATTTGCATATTTTTCCATTTAGCTATTAATGCATGTCCTATTTGAATTTGATTCTCCCAATTTATATTTCCTATATTAGATGTTCCAAAGACAACCCCTAACAGGGTAATGTGTCATGTATTTATGCGAATACCAGCTATAGCATCTAATGGTGGTATTGCTGACCCTAGCTTTAAAGCTCTACTTTTCTGTAAATTAATGTTTGCACTGGAAGCCACAGAATAGTCTTGAAGAAGATTTTGGACATTGTATCTTGACTGTGAGTCTGCCAAAAAAAGGTAAAATATCATCGGCATATGTGAGGACTTTAACAGGGGGGCAATTTTCATGAATTGAGAGACCTGTAATATGTGGGGAAAAGGAGATTTTTTTAAAAGGATGTCCAGACCAAAGATATAAAAAATAGGACTCAGGACAACCTTGCCTAACTCCTTGTGTTTGTTTAATCACTTTACCCTGATAGCCATTAATCATTATTCTAAAAGCAGCATTATCATACAAAAGTTTAATCCAAAGAACACATTTTTCTGGAATACCATGATAATGTAACGCGCAATACAGAAACTCATGTGATTTGCAGTCAAATGCTTTCTCTTGATCAAGTGAAAGCAGAAAACCAGAACATTTATCACTGTTATATTTAGTAATAATCTCTGTTATTTGGATACGATTATCAGTGATATTCCTGTCAGGAATGGAACAGGTTTGGAACTTCATAATAATTTTAGGTGTAATGATGTTAAGAAATTTAGTGAGGATTTTAGTTAAGATTTTTTGGTCTGAATTAAGCAAAGAGATCGGCCTCCAGTTATTTAAGTTTGAAGTATCTCCTTTTTTGAACAGTAAAATCATAATTGACTGGAGCCAGTCCTGGGAGACACAGTTTGTTGTTAATATTTCATTATATAATTCAGTAAGGATGACTCCAACTGTTTTATGATGTACTTTGAAAAATTCAGAACTGATGCCATCAGGTCCTGGTACTTTATGCAAGGGAAGGGCAGTAATGGCTTCATCAACTTCAGCTAAGGTTATGAGGCATGTAAGTAAGGTAATTTCAGTGTCTGACAAAGTAAAAGGTGAAATATCATTAAAAAATTTTTCAAAAAAGGTGCTAGGTATTTTAGGTGAAATAAAGATTTGTGATGTTCTTCAACACATTACAGAGCCCTGTACAGTTTTAATAGTATCTATAATGCTAGACTGGTTAAATTCTTGATTATATTTGAAAATATCAAGAGACCCTTTTTTAACCTAGTACTACATTTCTGTTCTGTTGCTAGAGTTGTTGCCCTATCATATAAATACTGTTTCATCTCATTTTTAATACAATCAATTTGGCCTTTATAAGACATTTTTACAGTAGACTGTAAGGATATAAGTTTCATCAAATGATTTCTGAGTTGTAAATAGTGCAGATATTTTAGTTCTACTCCTTATGTTGCCTTTATAGGCAAAAAAAATCTTTCACTTCTTTTTTAGTCTCACACCACCATTCTAATATTGTGTCATAATACACAGATATAGAAAGTCTAGCTAATAATAATTCAGTACATTCCTGATTTAATGAATTGATAGTTAAAAGGGAAGTATTTATCTTCCAACAATTGTTTCCTATTTTTTGAGCATGTGCCAAATTTAAAGAAACATGAAGTTCCATGTGATCAGAAATTGCAGTAACTTGAGTCTTAATATATTGCATTCTCCCATGCCTGAAAATAAAAATACAGTCTATTCTAGTAGAAATGGTGTTTGTAAAATAGGTATGGCCACCTGAAGTATAAAGTTGTCTGAAAGAATTGGTTAGATCAGCTGTTGGTAGAATACTTTTAAGTGTATTGATGTTACAGTATAGTTTACTAATGTTACCAGTTGTGTTCTATAGATCTAGAGGGCAATTAAAATCCCCACCAAGTATAATAAATTTTGCAGTATGCAGATAAGGTTGTAAAATCTTAAAAAAATGAATACAGTCTGTTTTGGTTTGTGGAGCATATGCAGTGCCAATTCTCATAGGTATGTTATCACATATTACATCTAGTAATAAAAATCTGCCAGGTATAATATCTATAACCTTAACAATATCCACTTTTAGGGATTTAAAAAGAATGCCAACCCCAGAACAGGCTTCCTCTCCCATGGACCATAGTGATGTACTCCATGGCCAGGATTTAAAAGTGTTGAAAATATCGTTTTGTGTCCTTAGTTTCGTATCATGTAAAAAAATAATAGGAACATAGGTTAGTTTTAATGATGAAAATAATATGTGTCTCCTTTTAACATTCCTAATACTATTGACATTCACTGTAATTAAATTTAGTGTGGAGACAACCAGAACGAATGTTTAAGCAAGGTTTTTTTTCTTCCTTGTTTTATAACTTTTTTCCCATTTCCCAGGTGTTTCTGAAGCTTCTTCATCCTCCAAGGCCTCTTTCATAGAGGAAGTGATGGAAGATAAATCTGAATCATCACCATCATCTTCTGTGTTACTTTGAAGCACTACATAACTTTTTCCAGTTTTAATAGAACTTCTTTGAGACATTTTGGGTTTAGGTTGCTGATGTTCCCGTTTCCTTTTACCATCAACCACTGTAAAATCATCCTGAAGTATTATTGGGAGGGCATGTTTTGTATATCTACCATCAAGGGAATATATTTAGTTTGATGCGGAGGAAGAGTGGTGTCCATAGCAGGCTCTGGTTCTATAGAAATCTGTTCTTCTTGTTTTTCCCCAGGTAGAGGCAGCTGGGGAATAAGAGATTGATTCTTCTCCTTCTGTTTTTGTGCTTCAAGGACCATGTCTTCTTGGTGATAGTATGAGCCCTTATTGTGTGCAGCCCAGGGGCAGTTTTTATAAGAATGGCCTGTTTCTTCACATAGACTGCAATGAAGGGGGTTCAGGCAAAGGTAATGAGAATGACCAACCTTGAGGCAAAAATCACAAACTTGCACATCACAAGCATTGCTTAGGTGAGAGAGAGAGAGAGAGAGAGAGAGAGAGAGAGAGAGAGAGAGATCCACACTTGTGGCATGTTTTTAGTTGGCCAGGGTAGAAGCAGAACCCTCAGTCTCTGCCAATATAGAAACTGCTGGGCAAATGTTGTAAACCTGCCCCGGTGTTCTTTAGTTTAACTTTAATGCACCAACTGCCAGTCCATATATTTTCAGTGTTCATAATTGTTTGAGACCTCTCAAAGGCCTCAACTCTCTGTTTAACCAAATGCAGAATGTCTGAGATGTTAACACCCTCATTCTTGAAAAGTATATTAATATTTTTCCAAGTGGGTTTGGTGAGTGGAATCACAATAAAGGGAGTCCAGATAGGAAAATTCTTTAAAGATTGGTATTTTAACCAAAACCTGTCTAACAAAAAAGATGAGCGAAAACTAATGTCAAACTGAGTGTCACCCAAAGTATGAAAGAGGGCAAATATTTCGGTAGCTGTAAACTGCATAGTCTCTTTTAAAAGACATCTGGGGACATAAGCCCTATCAGGCAGCTCCTCTAAGTCTCACCTGTACTTCAATCATACTGCATTCTTCCTTTTAGCTGGTTCCCTAAGGTTTGAAAATAAATCAGACAGTTTAAAAGTACGCGTTGGTATTTTTTTTGTATTTTGCTGTTCTTTACTGACACTTTGATGAGGGTTAAGCAAGGGTTCTGATGGTGCTGTCTGTGCATCCATAATATCTCCCCATGAAGTAGAAGGAAGTGGTTTCTGCTCCCCACGAATCATCTTAGTATCAGAATCCCCAACAGGTTTATCTGTCATAAATGAAGTACTTACAGGTTTAGTAGGGGAATCTTTGGGCAGGTCTGTAGATGTTTTGTCTTGTTTACCTGATGGCCACTTGCCTGTGTGCAGATCTGGTACTCACTTGTGCTTAGCGTTGGGTACGGTCTCAGAATGACCGCCTTGTGAGGTAACCGCGGAAGCAGACTGTCAGCTTGCTGAGGTGCAACATCTGTGAAACTGACAGGAGACAGTAGCGGAGAAATAGCAGGATCAGACTGAAGTTGCTTTGTTAATTTTTTTATATTTCCCGCCATTGAAACGGTGATCGAAATCCAAGTTGTACCATCCGCTGCTCTTTCCCAGCCGGTGACTTGTAGAGCAAGTTCTAGAGATCACATCTGTTGTTTGGCTTTAGAACCAAATGCAAGTCCTGGAGGTGAACACTGTTTCATGGTATGTTGGGCTTCCTTTGGAATATTACCTGGTGTGTGTTCCAGGTCTTGCAGAGCTGCTTCTTCAGCTTCCAAAAGTTTTAACAATTTATTCCAACATTGTTTTATTTCTGTAATTTTTTGCGCTGAGTCTGGTTCCTGCAATCTGTTAGTAGCTCACAGGACATCTGTTTGTAGAGGCTTTGCAGAGTTTAAGGCTGCAGCTGTTTGCTTCTGAAATGTTTGTATCTCAGGAAAATTAGAAGTCTGCTGAGTATCACCAATAGTCTCTACCTGTGAAATGTCCATATCCTCCATATTTCTTGTATGTGAGTCTGGAAACATTCTTGTAGCATGACCCAAAGCATTTTGATGACTAGAGTTCTCAATTCCAGACCCAAGATATGTGTTCCCTGCTCCTTGGTTGGCCATCTTGCCAACCAATAGCTGGACAGAGCTCCCCCTGCTGCAAGAGTAAGAGACTTTCCCCAGTGCCCCGGCCAAATTTTCCCTATTCACTAAAAAAAAACAAAAAAACACCAACAGCTTAATCTGATTCAGTTTCAGTTGGTAACCATCTGTGTCCCCTCCAGGTTGCCCCTGAAAAAGGGACTTCTAGTCTCAGGGTGCCCACCCAGTCAGCAAAATTCAATAAATAAAATACACACGGGTTCTAACAAGCAGTACCCATCTAGAAAGGGCAGGTGGGAATATTGTCCCATATAATTCCCTTACCTTCAAGTAATGGATTCATCTGATAACTACTGCCTTTCCAACTGGCTGCAGGATGGCCATGTTGACTGGCTCATGGCATAACCCATGAAATGCCTTAGGGAAAAAAGGGAAGGCTAAAAACACTACTAACCTATTGTCAAATTCTGCCCTCACAGCTTACGGTACCATGCATACTGTGAAGAAAAAACTCTGTGCAAATGGACCTGATGAGCTCAAGTGAGGTCAAGACACTTCATTCATCTGCTGAAGTGAGAGCTGAGTCTACGCCCCTTTTGGTGCTCAGAGCAGAAACAAAAGTAAGTCCTCAGGGATCAGCAAGAAAAAGAAGTTGTTATCCCACTTACTACTTCACTTTTCCCTGATCTTGGAAAATATATTATCCTGATGCATTATCGTGCCTTAATGTGGGATATCCAACTGGGAGTAATCCATACCTCTAGTTATCCTGACAACTGGCAAAAATGCCATTGACTCGTGGAACTATGGAGAAGCTATAAGTGACAACTACCTGCTAAATACAAGAAAAACATCGAATATTTGTAGTATCATGGCCTTTTAGGGCCCTAACATTTTGGTCTTCTGAGTCACATGAAAACAAGAAGGCAATTTTTTTCTTTCTCGCTCTCTTTCTCTCTCTCTCTCAGAATGGGAACTGCTGGCCTAACCTCTCCTGGTACCAGCAGGAGGAAATCTCCCTGGTTAGGAACTCCTGTTGCTGATATCACCTCCTGATGTGGGACAACCCATCTGCTAACCTTGCATGTAGTTAAGGAAACAAGTACTGAACAACCAAAATCTTCTTGTCCCTCCATGGTTGTCAGGGGGGACTCACTTTTCATACTGAGGTTCATACTTAGGTGCATACAGGAGCAGAAGGTAAATGCCCATTGTAAGCTCCCATCATGTACCCATAGCAGGACAGCTGGTTCCTATGGGAATTAATTGATCCAATTTATTTTTAACAATGCGTTTGGTTTCACTAATAATAATATCTAGTGGGAGAGAATTCCTAGTGTTCACTACCAGTGGTGAAAGGAAGTATTTTCCTTTCAAAGTATTGAATTTCAGACACCTAACTTATAGGGGGTGCCCTCTAGTTCATCATGAAATCTGTTTAAATTCAAATCTCATCTTATTCATTAAATGTGGGTTGTGCATCACAGTCCACATTGAAAATAGATTGCCTCTTACACGTCTTGTCTCTAAAGACATGTCTAAGTTTGTTTAATATTTCAATATATTATAGGTCTGTAAGACCAAGGATCTGTTTTGTTATTTGCCTTTGAACTTTCTCTACCTGTGCTATATTTCCTTTTTTAAATGGGTACCAAAACTGGGATGAAAATCTAAATGAGGATGAACATTTGATTTATACAGTAGGGTGATAACAGACTGATTTCTTAATCTGATATTTATCTTTATGAACCAGGAAATTTTATTTACTAAGGTTCATACTAAGGACATGGAAGAGCAAGTAGGCCAAATAGCCAGGAATGCTTTTATACATTAGTTAGAATAATATGCTAAATTATGCCCAGATATCAAAAGCTTGTCAAGATGGTGTTTAAATTATGTTTTTGTTCTACTGATAATTATGTTTAGGGGTAATTTATTCCACGGATTGATAACTCTGAGTGTAAAAAAGAATGTTCTGCTAAGGTAATTGAACCTTTTTCTATATAGCTGGAGTGAATGACCGCTGGTGTTGTGTGAACTCTCTTTGAATTCCAGTCCTAGTTCCACCATCAGATATGGGTCCTGAATGATGTCAAAGAGAAAGAGAAGGTCCCCACTTAACATCCTTGTTTCAAGTGTCATAAGATTATGGACATTTAATCTATAATCATATGATTCATTTTCCAAACCATTTATGTGTTTTGTGAATCTATGTTGTATATTTTCAAGAGATTTGCAATCTGATTTTTTATATGGACACCACAGTTGTTAGGCATGCTCAAGGTGTGGTCTTACATATGCTCTGAATAGAGGCATTAGTACTTTACTGTCTTTTGATTTAATGTTGTGTTTGAGTGACCATATAATTTTATTTGATTGTTTTACTGATTTTTGAATTTGTTTAGAGTGGTTTAAGGCATTTGAAATAATGACCCCTAGATCTTTCTCATCTCTATTGGAGATTAAGTTGGAATTTCCCAATTTGTAGTTTACCATTGGGTTTGATGCCCCTAAGTGCATAACTTTACAGTTTGTTGTATTTAGGTTCATACCCCAGGTATTAACCCATGTGACAATTTTGTCCAGGTCATCTTGTGTGTATAGGCAACCTTGGTTTTCACAAGACCACCGAGCTTGATGTCATCTGCGTATTTATGGCATTGGTGAGGCATTTTTTAGTCATATTGGAGAGAAAAATTTGAAACAGGCATGGGCCCAGCACTGATCCTTGTGGGACTCCACTAGTTACCCTCCCTGAATCAGAAAGCTGGCCATTTATTAAGACCTCAATTTTGTTTTACTTATGGCTTCATTTATCTGTTTTATGCAACTTAAGTCATTAAATATTATAACATCCAGGTCTCTTTTAAGCTGTTTTCCACATAGAAAATAACTATGATTAGTACTGTATTTGATTAACCTAGATGCACAACTTTTCACTTATCAAGCTTGAAATGCATCTCCCATTTTATTGCCCAATTTGAGATCAAAATGAAATCTTCCTGAATTCTAATAATTTCTTCTGCTTTGCTGCATGTACCACCTATATACTAACATACTAAAAAGCCAGCAGAACAGGCCTAATGGTCTTTCGAGTCTGCTAGATTTTCAGCACCCGCACTGAGGGCCGATTTTGGTGTCCCCCCTCCCCCTTGCGTTATACTGTCCCCAGTCCCAGGTGTTCCACCTGTACTGTGCCTAGTCAGATTAACCCTCCCCCTGTACATGTCCCATCCCCTCTTAAACCCGTCCATAGCCTCCATCTCTACCAGCTCCCTGGGTAGTGCATTCCATGGCTCCACCACCCTTTCAGTGAAATAACATCTCCTCCTCTCCCCTCTGAGCCTGCCCCTTCCAGCTTACACCCATGACCTCTTGTTGCCCCACCCTCCTTTCTTTGGAACACCCTGACTGGGCCTCCTTTATTGATCCCTTTCATTTACTTAGAGGTCTCTATCATGCCCCCCATCCCTCCTCTCCTCCAGGGTGTACATGTCAAGCTCCTTGAGCCTCTCCTCTTAGGTCCTCTTCCCCAGACCCCACATCATTTTGGTTGCCCTCTTTTGGACCCTCTCTAGGAGTGTAATGTCCCTCTTTAAATGTGGTCTCCAAAATTGTACACAATACTCGAGGTGTGGCCTAACCAAGCAATTGTACAGTGGAAGGATCACTTCTGCCTTTCTGGAGGTAATCCCCCTGGTGATACATCCCAGCATCCTATTTGCGCTTGCTGCTGCCCTCCTACAGGTCTCCAAGTTGTTCATTTTGACATCTACCACTATCCCTAGGTCCCTGTCACCCTCCGTGACTTGAATCATGTCTCCTCCGAGGGTATAACTCTGTCCTGGATTTAAGACTCCCAGGTGCAGAACCTTGCACTTCCCTGCATTGAATTTTAGTTTCCATTTTCCTGACCACCTTTCCAGAGCCTCCAGGTCCTCCTGCAAAACCACCCTCCCCTCCTCCCCATCCACCACTGCACCTAGCTTTGAGTCATCTGCAAAGAGACTGATCTCACTCCTGATCCCCTTCCTGATGTCTGAGATATAGGCATTGAACAGGATTGGCCCCAGCACTGACCCCTGGGGAACCCCACTAGTAACCCACCTTGGGGATGACACTAGCCCTCCAACCACCACCTTCTGAGTATGCTCAAAGAATCATTTTCTTATCCATCTTAGCAACTGTCTCCCTACCCCCATTTTCTTCAGCTTAGCCAGCAGGCCACTGTGGGGTACTGAATCAAACACCTTGCTAAATTCCAGAAAGAGGACATCCACTGGCCTACCCAGGTCCAGTGCCCTCATCACCCAGTGGAAGGCAGAGATACTGAATGAATACTTTTGCTCAGTATTCACAAAAGAAGATGAGGAGGAGTTACCTAAACCAGACAATAGAAGCACTCTAGGTAGGGGGTTGACACCAGTCCATTCACAGGAGAAAGAGTCCTGAAAGAACTCCTAAAACTCAAGGTGGACAAAGCAATGGGGCCTGATGGGATTCACCTCAGAATCCTAAAAGAACAAAGGGAGGACCTAGTGACACCACTGACCATGCTTTTTAACAGATCATGGCAGGATGGGGAGGTACCTGAGGACTGGAGGAGGGCAGATATGATTCCCCTTCACAAAAGTGGGAGCAAGGCAGAAGCAGGAAACTACAGACCTGTAAGTTTCACCTCAGTGGTAGGGAAAATTATGGAATCACTTCTGAAAGAAAGAATTGTTGAGTACCTAGAAGCCAGCAGGGCACAGGACCCAAAGCAGCATGGATTTACAGCAGGAAGGTCATGTCAGATGAATCTAATTGATTTCTTTGACTGGGTGACCAAAGTAATAGACCAGGGAGGGGCTGTGGATGTGGCCTACCTAGACTTTAGCAAGGCATTTGACACAGTCCCGCACAAAAGATTAATAATCAAGTTAGCCAGCCTAGGAGTGGGTCCCAGGGTGGTAGCCTGGGTAGCAAACTGGCTGCACAACAGGATACATAAGGTAATAGTGAATGGAACACATTCCAAAGAAAGGGGGGTTACCAGTGGAGTACCTCAGGGCTCAGTACTGGGTCCAGTCCTCTTTAACTTCTTTATAGGTGACATTGCAGAGGCTCTAGAGTGAACGGTATGCCTCTTTGCAGATGACACAAAGATCTGTAACAGAGTTGATACACAAGGGGGGTAGAAAAGATGAGAAGGGACTTGGCAAGATTGGAGGAATGGTCAGAAATATGGCAACTTAGATTCAATACAAAGAAGTGCAAAGTAATGCACCTGGGAAACAAAAACCCAGGAGAAGAGTACACAATAGCAGAGGAGGCACTAACAACAACAAAAATGGAAAGGGACCTGGGGGTAGTCATATCAGATAACCTAAAGGTGGGTAAGCAATGTGAAAAGTCAGTAAGGAGAGCCAGGGGGATACTGGGTTGCATAGGAAGCCCCTTCCCCTGTGATGCCCCATCACAAGTAGAAGAAGGGAAGTGGTTATCCCTCTGTACAGACAGTTGGTGAGACCCCATCTGGAGTACTGTGTGCAATTTTGGAGACCTCATCTACGGAAGGACATAGACAGGATGGAAGCAGTCCAGAGGAGGGCAACTAAAATGGTACAGGGTCTGCAGCAGAAACCATATGAAGAGAGACTGAGAGAGCTTAATGTGTATACTCTTGAAGAAAGGAGGGACATGATAGAAATGTTCAAGTACCTCAAGGGAATCAACAAAGTCCAGGAGGGTAGCATCTTTCAGAAAAAGAGATGTGTAAGAACAAGGGGGCACAATTTAAAGATAGAGGGGGGACGGCTCTGGGGTAATGTGAGGACATTTTTTGTCATGGAGAGAGTGATGGATACATGGAACAGCCTTCCTGAGGAGGTCATTGGGTCTAAAACAGTGGAGAAGTTCAAACATGCATGGGACAGACACAAGGCAATTATAGTGGGGGGTTGCAGGAAGTAGGCTGTTGGTTAACTAGAATCTGCAGCTTATCCAGTAGGTAGGGAAATGGGCAGACTGGGTGGGCCAAGTGGTCCTTTTCTGCCATCAAAGTCTATGTTTCTGTGTTTCTAAAACTCAACAAGATTTGTCTGGCACGATCTTCCCATGACAAAGCCATGCTGCCTATTGTCGAAGTACCCAGTTTGCTCCAGTAACCCCCCTAGCCTTTCCTTGACAATACCGTCCATCACCTTGCCTACCACCAATGTCAGGCTAATGGGCCTGTAATTTCCTGCCTCCTCTCTTGATCCCCCCTTGTGGATCGGCACAACATGGGCCACCCTCCTGTCTTGGGGCACCCACCCAGTCCTCAGAGAGATGCTGAAAAGCTCTGCTAGAGGGACTGCCAGGACATCTGCCAGTTCCCTCAGTACCCTGGGATGTATCTCATCTGGTCCAGGTGCTTTCTCCATCTGAAGGGACCTGAGGGCTTCCCTTACTCACTCTACTGAGATTTCAGCCTCGTTCTTCCCCTTTTCACCATGAACTGTTGGGCCCCCACCTGTCTGTGGTGGCCACTCCCTTTCCCCAGACCCGTCAGGGCCCTTGGTCTCTACCGGTCTCACCCCTTGCTCCGGTTTGCCCCCGCTCCCCTCGCAAGATATAGCCCCTCCATCCACCTGGTATAAACTGAGGCAACGTACTCATTTAGGACTTCTACCTGTTGCTCCACCTCCTATGCCCAACCATCCTCTGCCTTATCTTGCTGATCTGCCCCCTTACTTTTCTTTTTTCCCCTATGTACCTAAAGAACCCCTTGTCCCACCTCCAGATCCCACTGGCCAAGGACTGCTCCTTTTTTGCTTTAGCTGCTCTCACCACCCTGATGACTCTCTTGGCTGTCAGCTCATATTCCTCCTGATCACTTTTACTCCTTGACCACTTGAAGCACCTATAGGCCACCTTCTTTTCCCTCACCACCTCCTGCACCTCCCGGCTCCACCAACAGGGTTTTCTGACCTTACGGAACTTACGCCTTTCCCTTGCACAGGATCTGGTAACCTCCTGTATTCCCATCCTAATGATCCCCCACCTGCTTTCAGCATCCGTATCCAGCCTTATCCTGTCTAGATGATCTTTAAGGATCCTTCCCATCTCCCTGAAGTCTGTACCCCTAAAGTCGGCTACTACCATCCTTGTTCAGCTTTCCCCCCCCCTAGGTCCAGGAGGAACCCAACTGTGGCGTGATCACTCCCAGCCAATGGGTCCCTCAGCTCTAGGCCCCTAATTTGATCACTGTCTGCCAGGACCATATCCAGTGTCCAGGCCTTCCTAGTTGGCCCACCCACCTGTTGTGTCAGAAATGCATCCTGGAAGGCATCCAGCAGCCTCTGCTCTCTGGCCACTGGTGATGTCATAGTCCCCCAGTCTGTCCCTGGCATGTTGAGGTCCCCCATTACTTAAAGCCTTCCCTTTCCTAAACTACAGTGTCCCTTGAGATTTGCCACCAAACTTTCTTCTAGGACCTCCGCCAGTGCTGATGGTCTGCATACCACTCCGACCTTTACTCTCTTACCCCCCCCGTGTCAGCAAGGTGACCCAAATAGACTCCACATTCCCCTCTGCCTCTTCTACCCCTCCAATACCCATGCCATTTCTGACTAACAGTGCTACACCACCATCCCTTCCTTCCCCCCTTATCTTTTCTGAACATAGTATAGCCCTCCAGATTTAGGTCCCACTCATGCCCTTGATTGACCCAGGTCTCAGTGACTGCTGCCACATCTATCTCCCCCTCAAGTAGCATTGCCTGGAGCACAAGCATTTTATTTCCTAAGCTCCTGGCATTTATCAGGACCACTCTCCACCCCTTTTCCCCACCTCTTCTTTCTCCCCCTTGAGTTCCCATTTCTCAGCTACCAGGTGACCCAGTTCCATATCTACCTAGCCCCCTAGAGGAATGGAGACCATGTCCCTCATTTATCGTATCTGCTGGCACTGCCCCTTTTTTGATCCCTCCCCCTTCACAAGTTTAAACCGCACCTTTTGCTGATGAACCCAGCTAGTTCGAGCTTTAGGATTTCCTTCCCCTCCAAATCTTGCAATCATTTGCATATTTAGTCACCCGATTGACTAGTTGCATTGAGAGATCAGAGATACAAATTTGGAATATAAGGGGGTCGAGTACTGAAACCTGTGGAACACCACTTGACACTATTCCACTTTTCGAATGATAGCCACCTATCATTACTGTCTGAGTTCTACCCTCCAACCAATGTAGGATTCTGCTGATATATTTTTTTCTCATGTAGCATTTGTCCACTGTGACCACCTATGCCTGTCATTGGGTCCCTTTCCTGCTCCAACCCCTTCATCCTCTCCCCTCCTCAGGGATCAATGAGGAGTGAGATTTGAGGGCATCGGGAGCCTTCATAATCGGCCATGGGGAGACATAGGTTTTTATGTGGTTTTCTCCTGTCCCACTCAGAACTGTGGCATGTACAGGTGAGTGCGCATACATGGAGACATGCATGCTCCTGGAGATTGTGTGCTCCATCCACTCTCCTGATGTTCAGCAGTCCCCCAGACCTCTCTTGCTCTGACATCAGCCTCCACCGGGTATCAGCTGAGAGCAAGGAGATTCACCTCCCCATTCCAGAAGATGAGAGCAGACCAATGTCCCCTACAATCCTCTCCCAGCCCTCCACCCCTGCTGACTTTGGGTAGCCCGAGCTTGCCTCCAAGCTCGGGTCGCCGGCATGGCACGAGGTATGGCTCAACCCTTGGTGCCACTGGGCCAGCTCAGTTGATTTATCTTTAAGTTTATCTGTAAAGCTTTTAATTTTTAAATCAATGCCCAATGAACGCCTAGATCAATGGCTAAAATGTAAAACAATTATGTCACATAGATACATAGATACATAGACAGTGTCGGCAGATAAGGGCCTATGGCCCACCCAGTCTGCCCATTTGAGCTTGTAAGTTCAGTTTGTTTTCCTAGAAGTCTGTTGCCCCTTACCCCTGACCTCTAGAATTCCTTTATGTCTATCCTATGCATTCTTAAATCCTGTGATTGTTTCAGCCCCACCACTTCCTCTGGCAGGTGTTCCACTTGTCCACCACCTGTTCTGTGAAGAAATTCTTTCTCATGTTTCCTCTGAATCGTCCTCCCTCCAACTTCATCCCATGCCCTCTAGTCCTGGAACATCTTTTTGCTTAAAAATAGTGTTTCCTGCACCCTGTTCCTCCCTGTAAGATACTTGTATGTCTCTATCATATCCCCTCTCCCTCCTCTCCTCCAGGAGTACATGTTCAGTTCCTTCCAACCTGTCTTCATAGGACTTGTGATGCAATCCATGCACCATCTTTGTTGCCCTCCTCTGAACCTTCTCTACCCTGTCTATGTCCTTACATAGGTATGGTCTCCAGAACTGCACTGTACTCCAGGTGGGCCTCACTAGTGTCTTGTAGCGGAATTATGACCTCCTTTTCCTGCTGGTGATGCCCCTGCCTATACATCCCAGCATCCTATTTGCTTTACCTGCTGCCTTGTCACACTGTTTCCTTACCTTGAGGTCATCAGAGATGACAACCCCAAGATCCCTTTCCTGCTTGGTGCATGCTATATCCTCACCCCCCAACTGATATATTGTGCCAGGGTTTTGTGTCCCATATGCATTATCTTGCACTTTGCATTGAATTTCAACTGCCAAACCCCTGACCATTCTTCAAGTTTCTGCAGGTCACTTCTCATTCTGTCTACACCCTCTGGTGTGTCTACTCTGTTACAGAGCTTTGTGTCATCGGTGAACAGTGAAATTCTGCCTTCTAGATCCTGCGCAATGTCACTGATGAAGATGTTGAATAGGACCGGTCCCAGCACTGATCCCTGTGGTACCCCACTGGTCACTCTTCGCTCTGTGGAGTGACAGCCATTTACCACCACCCTCTGTGTCCTGCCACCCAGCCAGTTACCTACCCACCACACTACTGTCCTGCCCACACCCATATTCCCCAGTTTGTGTAATAGTCTTCTATGTGGCACAGTGTCAAAGGCCTTGCTGAAGTCCAGATAGGCCATGTCCACTGCCCTCCCTGATCCATCTCCCTAGTCACCCAGTCAAAAAATTCAATGAGGTTGGTCTGACATGACCTCCCCTGGTGAAACCATGCTGCCTTGGGTCCTGTAGTCCATTGACAACCAGATGTTCCACCAATCTCTCCTTCAGTAGTGCTTCCATGATCTTCCCCACTACCGAGGTGAGGCTGACTGGTCTGTAGTTCCCTGCTTCCTCTTGTTCCACTTTTGTATAAGGGACTACATCTGCTGTCCTCCAGTCTTTGGGTACCTCCCCTGTTTCCAGTGATTAGCTAAACAGGATAGCCAGAGAGTTCAGCCACCACCTCTTAGTTCCTTAAGGACCTGGGTGCACCCGTCTGGCCCCATTGCTTTATCAACTCTGTACTTCCAGTTCCTCAGGACCCTTTCTCGTGTAAAGGGACTTGTGTCCATTTCTGCACCATTCTCACCCTTGTACTGCCTTCAGACCCATTACCCCTCTTCTCAGTAAAGACTGAGCAGAAATACCTGTTCAATATGTCAGCTTTACTGTTGTCATTCTTCACGCTGCTCCCATCCTCCCCTTCAGTCTCACTATCCCTCCTTTGTCTTTCTTTTTCACTTATGTACCTGTAAAAGGTTTTGTCCTCTACCCACTGATTTTGCAATGTTCTTCTGTCTGAGCTTTGGCTTCCCTTACTGACCTCCCTGCCTCCATTTGCTTCTCCTGGTACTTCTCCCTATCCCTTCTGCCTGTGTCTTTTGTATTGCCTGAATGCAATCTTTTGGCTTTCACTTTCTTTGCTACCTCTTTGGAAAACCATAATGGTCTCCTCTTCCTTTCCTCTTGCTAACCTGCTTAATGCACAATTTGTTGTTCTTGTAATTCCCATTTTAAATACTGCCCACTGTTCCTCAACCCCTGATTCCTGTCCCATTCCCTTAATGCCTCTTTTAAGTATCTCCTTTTTCCCAAAGTCTGCCCCCTAAAATCCAGGATACGTGTTTTTGTGTGGTTTGGTTCTGCTCTTTCTGTGATTTCAAACCACAATGACTGGTGGTCACTGTTACCCAGGTGCTCCCCCACTGTTACCCCCATCACACTGTCCCTGTTTGTGAGCACCAGGTCCAGTATTGCCTTCTGCTGAGTTGGTTCCATGATCAGTTGCTTGAGGAAGGCACCCTGAAGAGGAGTCCAGGATAAATCTGCTCTAGTTGATGCTGCTGCTGGGATGCTCCAGTCCACGTCTGGAATATTGAAGTCTCCAACCAGTACTACCTCACCCTTGTCTGCCATCCTTTGGATGGCTAGCATCAGCTCCTATCTGTTTCTTCCTCCTGGGCTGGTGGTCTATAGACCACACCTGTGCGGATGGCTGTCCCCATTTTCCTTCCAGCTTAACCCAGAGTATCTTCCCCATTTTGTTCCTCCTGATCTCTGTGGCCCTTATGTCATTTTTCCATACAGTGCCACTCCTTCCTTCCTGCCTGCTCTGTTTCTTCTGAATATGTTGTAGCCAGGTATGGCCATCTCCCAGTCATGGTTATCATTACACCAGGTTTCAGTGATGGCCACAATGTCCAGGTCTGACTGCACCATGATAGCCTCCAGATTTTCCATCTTGTTGCTAAGGCTCCTGGCATTTGCACACATGGCTTTCCATGATTTGACCTCCCTAGACTGCTTCACTGTTCTACTTCAGCCCCTTCCTTGGTTGTCATTTATGCCTGGTTCTCCTTGCTGTCTGCCCTTCTGCTGAATTTTGCCCCTTTTCTGCTTATCCACCTCTTGGGCACTAATCTCCATCTTTTGCACACTGCTTTGTAGAGATAGCCACTTTTCTGGTTCACTGGTTCCACGGCTAGCTGTGGGGGGCTAAGCAAGTAGGTACCCTCCTTGCTGGCCTGCCACCCCCCTTTGCTAGTTTAAATGCTTGTCAATGTAGCATTTAAACTTATCATTGAGTGCTTGGATTCCTCTTCAGGATGGATGCAGGCCATCAGGCTTGAACAAACCTCCATCCCTCCAGGTGGGTCCCCAGTCACCAATGAATCCAAACTCTTCCTCACAGCACCAGTTCTTCAACCATGAGTTAAAGTTCCTGGTGCATGCACTCTTATGCTCTCCTTGCCTCTCACAGGTAGTACTTCTGAAAGTGACAGAAGTAGCTACTTGCTTGAGACCTTCCCAGTTTCCTAAACTCTTCCTGAACTTCCTTGGCTCCCATTTGCCAGGTCATTAGTACCTAGGTGGATAATGACATCCAGCTCACCCTCCGCCTTGCCTTCCCAGTGATCCCCAGGATCTTCCTTCCATCTCTCCATGCCGTGGCACCTGGTAGGCACCTCACCTCACCTCCCTGTCCTCCCCTCTTGTGTTCCTAGCTGGATCCCTCTTACGATGGAGTCCCCACCAGGATTCACTTCCTCCTCCTCTGAAGTCCACTGCTTTCCCCGCTGAGGTCACCTCCTTGGCTAACCTCCACATCCTTTCCTTCCACTTCTCTAGGTACCTCTATTTGGTTGTCCTCATTTGCCAGTGTGGCATATGAGTTCTTGAGTGGAATAGGATCTGGGATGTGCCTCTGCCTGACTGCTCTAGCCCTCCCTGAGCCCACTGTCATCCAAGTGCTCCTCATTCTTGGCATCCTTTGAGGTAGCTGTATTGGACTGGGTGGTCCCTGGATAGGGGTGATGGTACTCCTGACCCAGTTTACTTCTGCTCTGAGTCTGGCTACCTCATACCACAGTCCAGAGAGATGCATGCAGATAGGGCAGCACCTCAGTGTCCAGAAGGTCTGCCTGAATATGGCTGCCCCACAGCCACTGCATTGCACCACCCCACATTATTATACTGCAATTCCACTACTTGTCTGCTACTGAAGCTCTTCTAGTTCTCTTTTATTAATTTACTGTACTAAAAATCCTGTCACTAATCCTCAGATTTTTTTTAAAGGAAAAAGAAACCAATAAATAAATAAATGAGTCAAAACACTTGTCGTGCTGAGGGTGGGCTTCTTCCCCCTTATGCCCCTCCTACTTCACTTACTATACACTGTGTTTAGCTCCTGTCAGTCAGATTTATCAGGGCATGTGCAGCAATTAAAGACAGAACAGAATTACACCACCACTATGTTTTAAATTTTCAACAGCCCAAAAACAATTATAAGTAAAGACAACAAAGAAAGTATAGTGTCACTAAACGCCCACAATCTAAGTTTAAAAGAAAAATAGCAATTGCCAGTTACTCTAAAGCACTGAATTGAATATGTTTCTTACTTCCCTTCTGGCTTCTTCTGAGAAAATAAACCTCTGCTTGCTACTTTAACTCTGACTAAGCCCCACCTCCAGTTATCACTTAGCTGAGGTCAGAGGCCAGACAATCAACACCCTTCACTCAACTACAGGGCAGTCAGACAAGCCAAGATAAAATTTGCAGAAATTAAAGACAGCACAGAATTACACCACCACCATGTTTTAAATTTTCAACAGCCCAAAAACAATTATAAGTAAAGACAACAAAGAAAGTATAGTGTCACTAAATGCCCACAATCTAAGTTTAAAAGAAAAATAGCAATTACCAGTTACTCTAAAGCACTGAATTGAATATGTTGCCTTCCTTCCCCTTCTGGCTTCTTCTCACACACATGGGATCTTTTTGTGAAGTTGGGTGCTACTTTTTTATAGAAACAAAGAAGATTTTAGGTACAGGATGTACCTTTTGTAAACCCATGCTTATCTGGGTCAAGTCAAGTCACATAAGGTAGCCGACATTTTGTCCTTGATTATGCTTTCCAGTATTTCACAAAATATTGGAGATTGGAGTAAGGCTACTAGGCCTGTAGTTCATCACATCATAGCTTTCTCAATGTTGGAGACTGGAGTAAGGCTAATAAGCCTGTAGTTAGTCACATCCTATCCTTCTCCCTTTTTGAAAAGGGGGACAACATATGCTGTTCTCCAGTCTTGAAGGATATACCCACTATTTAAACTTTTATCAAGAAGGAACTTAAGAGGGAAGTCTAAATGTGTATCCATAATTTTAATCTTATTCCCTGTTATGAGATCTGGATCAGGAGATGAGTTCACTTTAATGTTGTTGATTTTATAATTAATTTCCTCTAATAATGTCTCAATAACCTGACTTGAGCTGAAATCAACATATGATGGTAATTTGTCTTTTTACGGCTGCATAGCAGAGCTATGCTGACATACTCCTATTATATAGTATAGAGAGAGGACTGTGGAAGCACATGACTGGATACCTGGACTGTGTCCTTCAACAGTGAAGTTGAAGCACATGTGGTCCTCTCCATTGACCACAGTGCTGTTCCCCGCTGCCAGAACACTATTTTCCTGTGCTGCGCTCCCTTCTAGTTAACATCTGGGTTTGATCGCCATCCTTGTATTAATTTTAGAAATGTGACCTGTAATAAAGAAAACCATCCTTCATTGTTCTTTTCTTTTTTAAATCTCTAAAAAAGAAAATGGTCCCTCATTGCTCCGACCCCTACCCCCGACATCCCACCCTTCGATCACTATCCCTGTTATATATGTAAAGTTTCTCCTGGTGTCTAGTGGCACCCCTCACCCTCTGATCCTCACCCCCCTGTATCTTTCCCTGATCTCTAGTGGCACCCACTGCCCTCTGATCCGCATCCCCCTATATGTTTCCATGATCTTTAGTGGCGCCCACTGCCCTCTGATCCATGTCCCCCTATATGTTTCCCTGCTGTCTAGTGGTACCCCTACCTTCTGATTCCAGCCCCCTATATGTTTCCCTGTTGTCTAGTGGCACCCCCAACCCATGATTGCTGTCTTCTGACTCACAGTGCTGTGGAGCAGCAGTCTTCCGGGAGATGTTCTGGAGGATGCGGTGTTGTCCCATCTGCAGGCACCTCTCTGGGCTGAGGGAGAAGGTTGCTCATCTCCAGGCTGAGTTGGCCAGGATTTGTGGGACCTCCTCTTCCATCCAGGGACCACCAGTGCCACTGCTGTTGCCTCAGAGGTTGCCAAGAAAGAGGAGTGGTTGGACCACAGTGGGCTCAGGGAGGGTGAGGGTGGTGGAACAGAGGCACATCCCTCCAGTTGTACCTCTCCACAATTCCTATGCCATTCTGGCAAAGTGTGGTTCCTCTATGGAGGCACCCACAGTGGAGACCAAGGAGGATGTTGGGAACCTCCACAAAGGAGACCCAGGAGGGTGGCAGGGGATCCCAGGAAGGAAACAACTCCTGGTGGGGACTCCATTGTTAGGAAGGTAGAACTGGGGAAGGATGGGGAGAGGGAGGTAAGGTGCCTGCCTGGTGCCATGGCTTGAGGGACAGGGAGCAAATCCTCAGGATTGCGGAGCAGCTGCACAGGGAGGAGCTGGATGTCATTGTCCACCCTAGGGACAAATGACCTGGCTAAGAAAGGGATTAGAGAAGCAGGAAGAGTTTGTGGAATTGGGAGGGCCTTAGTCAAGTAGCACGCATGGTAACCTTCTCGGAGGTGCTACCCATCTATGGCATAGGAGAGGCTAGGATGTTCCTTAACATGGGATTCAATCAGTGGTTGAAAACTGGTGTGGAGCTCAGGGATTTGGCTTCATTGGGACTGGGGTCCACCTGAGTGATGCAAGCCTATACTGGCATGATGGGCTGCATCTGTCCAGGAGGGAACCAGGATCCTAGGTGATAGATTTAATGCTTCATTGGCAAGTTTTAAACTAGCCAAGGGGAGGCACTGGAAAGGAGCAGGAAAACCTAGCCCCCAAACAATCATGGTAGTAAGTGTGGCAAACACCAACATAGAGGTGTCAGTAGGGAGAAGGGCAGGGTAAATGGAGAAAGTAACAAAGGCAAGAAGGACAGGATGGGGAAAAAGGGAGTAAGGCCATCAGGAAATGGAGGGTACAAGCTCCTGAGCTGGTGGCCTTAATGGAAGAGGGTTGCCTGGATATCGTAGCAGTCACAGAAACATGGTACACAGAGAACCATGACTGGGATGTTAACATACCAGGGTACATAACCTACAGGAGAGACAGGCAGGGAGAAGAGGGGAGGAGTAGCTCTCATGTAAAGGAAGGGATAAAAGCAACTGAACAAAAGAGTAAACAGGGAGGAGAGGAGGCACTGTGGGTCACCTTGGAGACTGGAAAGGGCACCACAATCTGCACAGGGTTGTGTACAGACCCCATGTCAGGGAAGGAATGGACAAGGATATGATGGAAGGCATTCTTAGAATGGCAGAGAAAGGAGATACTGTTGATGGAGACCTGAATACCCCAGATGTTAACTGGAGCACATTTGCTGTAGCCACATCCAAGAGCAGAGCCATTCTTGATGCCCTACAGGTGGCAGGCATTAGACAGCTAGTTTCAGAACCCACTCATGAGGGAGCAATCTTAGACCTCATACTCTCAAACGGGGCAGGAGAGGATCTCAGATCTAGAAGAGGTTGCTATCTGGGGCCAAGTGACCATCAAACAGTGTGGTTCAGGTTAAACTCAGCTACAGAGGCAAGCCATACAAAAGTGAGGGTACTGACTTAGGAGGGCTGACTTTGGCAAGATGGGAGAGTGCCTCAGAAAAGCACTAGCAAACAGGCTAGAAGGAGGTGTGGAGCAACAATGGGAATTATCAAAACTGCCATCACAGAGGCAACAAGCCTTGTGTGAAGCAAATAAACAAATCAAAATGAAAGAAAAAGCCACTATGGTTCTCAAGAGAGGTGGCTGTGAAAGTCAGGAAGAAAAGACAGCATTCCGAAGTGTAAGGAAACACAGAAGGAGCAGGACAGAGAGCTGTACCAGTTAAGGCAGAAAGAAGCAGGAGGAAGTCAGAATAGCAAAGGCCCAAACTGAGGAAAGATAGCCAACTCAGTTAAGAAGGGGAAAAACCTTTTATAGGTACATCAGCGAGCGAGAAAGACAAAGGGAGGGATAGTGAGGCTGAATAGAATGAATGGTGGTGGGCAGAGGGGACAGTGAAAGCAGGAATACTGAACGAATATTTCTGCTCAGTATTCAAAAAGAGGAGGGGGAAGTGCCTAATCCAATTAACAGAAGCACTTTGATAGGGGGTCGATCCCAGTCCTTTCACAGAAGAAAGGGTTCTGCAAGAACTCCTAAAACTGAAGGTGGACAAAGCAATGGGTCCTGATGGAATTCACCCCAGAATTCTAAAGAATTAAAGAAGGAACTAGTGAAACCACTGGCTACTCTTTTAACAAATCATGGGAGGATGGTGTGGTACCCGAGGACTGGAGGAAGGCGGATGTGATTCCCTCACAAAAGTGGGACCAAGACAGAGGCAGGAAACTAAAGACCTGTCAGTCTGACCTCTGTGGTAGGTAAAGTGATGGAGTCACTTCTGAAGGAAAGAATAGTTGAGTACCTAGAGGTCAGTGGAGCACAGGACCCAAGGCAGCATGGGTTCACAGTGGAAGGTCATGTCAGACGATCTAATAGATTTCTTTGACTGGGTGACCAAAGTAGTAGACCAGGGAGGGGCTGTGGACATGGCCTACCTAGACTTTTAGCAAGGCATTTGACACAGTCCCACACAAAAGATTAATAGTCAAATTAACCAGCCTGGGAGTGGGTCCCAGGTGGTAGCCTGGGTAAAACATTGGCTGGACAACAGGACACAGAAGGTAATTGTAAATGGAGTCCACTCTGAAGAAAGGGCGGTTACTAGTGGGTACCGCGAGGGTTCAGTACTGGGTCCAGTCCTTTTAATGTCTTCATCAGTGACATTGCAGAGGGACTGGAAGGAAAGTATGCCTTTTTGCAGATGACACAAAGATCTGCAACAGGGTTGATACACAAGGAGGCATGGAAAGGATGAAAAGGGACTTGGCAAGGTTGGAGGAATGGTCAGAAGTGTGGCAGCTAGGATTCAATGCAAAAAAGTGCAAAATAATGCACCTGGGAAACAATAACCCAGGGGAAGAATACACAATGGGTAGGGAGGTAGTAACAACAACAAAACAGGAAAGGGACCTGGGAGTAATCATATCAGATGACCTTAAGGTTAGCAAGCAATGTGAGAAGGCAGTAGGGAGGGCCGGAGGTATACTGGGATGTATAGGGAGAGGCATCAGCAGCAGAAAACAAGAAGTTGTTATCCCTCTGTACAGACAGTTGGTGAGACCCCATCTTGAATACTGTGTCCAGTTCTGGAGACCCCATCTCCGCAAGGACATAGACAGGATAGAGGCAGTCCAGAGGAGGGCAACTAAAATGGTGCAGGGTCTGCAAGAGAAGCCGTATGAGGAGAGACTAAAGGAGCTTAATATGTATACTCTTGAGGAAAGAAGGGAGAGGGGGGACATGATAGAAACTTTCAAGTACCTCAAGGGAATCAACAAAGTCCAAGAGGGTAGCATCTTTCAGAAAAAGAGACTTGCAAGAACAAGGGGACACAATTTAAAGATAGAAGGAGGGCGGTTCAGGGGCAATGTGAGGAAGTATTATTTCACAGAGAGGGTAGTGGATGCATGGAACAGCCTTCCTGAGGAAGTTGTGGGGTCTAAAACTGTGGGATAATTCAAGAATGCATGGGACAGACATAAGGCAATTCTTGTGGGGGGCAGGAAGATATAGGCTGTTGGTTAACTAGGATCTGCGGCCTATCCTGTAGGTAGGGAAATGGGTAGACTAGATGAGCCTAGCGGTCCTTATCTGCCGTCAAAGTCTATGTTTCTATGTAAAGAAAACTGTCCCTCAATTTTTTCATTTTTCTGTCTTTCTTTAAACCTGTTAAAAAGAAAATGATCCCTCACTGATCTGACCCTGTCACCCTGACCTCCCATTCAGCACTCACCACCCCATACCCCCAGTACAACCTCACACACCCTCATTCACTTGAACAGGTCACAGGATGATGATCCATTCTCCGATCAAAGACACGTCTTGCTGCTGCAACCAGTGACTGAAATATGAGAAATTAAGTTAAGTGTAGTTCAATCAATTTTCATTTTTGCATATTTCTACTTCAAATTTACAACATGGGCTTTTTGGGACCTCACCTCATGACCAATGGTCATGGAATTATACAAATCAGGCTTGAAAGATGATTTCACTGTCACTTGGCAAAATCACCTTCTGGGTGGGATTTGACAATCAATTTTCACCACCATTGTTCATGAGGTGGGGTCATAAGCAGGCTATATTGAAAATTAGGGGTCAAAATATGTAAAAACGATAAAATTACGAGAGCACATTGAAATTATTCTATGCTTGCTCATAACTTTGGTAATTTTAAATATTTGGACCCCAAATTTTCCACATAGCCCTTTTTTTTATTATTATTTACTGCACTTTTTGTCCGCACCAGCGTCAGGACAAAAAGTGCAGTAAATAATAATAATAATAAAAAATGGGCTATGTTCAACATAGCCCTTTTTTCACATCACCTCATGAACAACACATTGGTGGCAATATAGCGCAGTGGTCTAAGACTTTGAGCTTCGAATCTGGTGATATCCAGCAGACTAGACCTGGGTTTGAATCCCACAGCTTCCACTTGCATACTGTGTGACCCTGAGCAAATCACTTAATCTCCTGTTGCTCCTGTAAAAAAGCTTTCAGCTTAGTCTGCTATACCTGGTTAAACAACAACTGAAAAAAAAAAAAACAAGACAGCTGTCTTTTTTTAAATCCTGGTCAAAATGTGTTTTCAGACCTGTGGCGTGGAATGAGGTTTTGGTGTGCGTAAACCACATTTTGGCAAGGATTTGAAAATGTTCCTCTACAGGGTTCATGAGGTGGACTAATAAGAAGGTTATACTTAAAATATGGTGTACAAATATGGTAAAATGTCCAGGTTATTACTGAACGTTGCAGTATTACAACATTCACTCATAATGTTGCTAATTTTCAATATTTTGACTCCAAACTTTCAACATACCAGTTCCAAACTTTCAACATACCAGTTTTTCAACACCACTTCATAAATGTGACTGGTGTCATTTTTTAAATCCTGGATGAGACGTCTTTTCACACTTGTGGTGCAAAATGACAGTTCAGCCAATATACTATAAATGCCACATGTCACGTTTATAAGAGCAGTCATAAAATGACTGTCTTGAAAATTTGAGGTCAAAATTAAAAAAAACACCATTAATGTCTGCTGCAGATATTTGCCATATCCTCTGGCTTATTAATATTTTTATTGTCCATGACAAGAGGATCTACCGTACATTGAGTTTTTTTTCAATTAATTTATGTAATTGAAAAGATGTTGCTGTTTTGTTTTGTTGCCTGATTTGTCTGTTTCTGTTCCAGATTTCTTTTAGTTTTATTAATTTTACATTTGCAAAGAGTTTATACCTTTTTAAAGGCTTCCTACCTGGTTCAAACT
Source organism: Neoceratodus forsteri (assembly GCA_016271365.2). Classification (NCBI taxonomy): domain Eukaryota; kingdom Metazoa; phylum Chordata; order Ceratodontiformes; family Ceratodontidae; genus Neoceratodus; species Neoceratodus forsteri. Next base: position 193,430,502 of record JADMNL010000024.1, on the reverse strand, counting down.
CACTTGGAACAGGCATTGTAGGCAACTTAGGAAGAAAAACAACTAGGGGAAGGGGGTAGGCACTTTGGGCAGACTAGATGGATCATGCAGTCCCCCTCTGCTGACTCTTTCTTATGTTCTAGTTGGAGTTTAAAGGGTTTATAATCATTGTATAGCTTCTGCTTTTTACTTATGAGATTATTTATTTTTTTAGTCAGCCATTAGGACTAAATGTATTGCTTTCAAATGTCCTGATTTTTGGAATATATTTATTACTTAAATGTAGGATAATGTTCTTGAGTCTAATCCACATGGTTTCTGTGTCACAGTCCATAAAAAGTGAATTACAGTTAATTTTTGATAATTCCGCATTGATTTTTTTGCACATTTGCCCTTTTGTACACAAAGAATTTGGATTTACCTTGATAATGCACATGAGAAAAGTCAGTTTCAACCCTCACTTGATTGTGGTCACTATTCCCTGAAGGTTGCTAAATCCTATAGTTATTAATGTTGATATTTTCTGCTCCCAGTACAATAGCTCAGATATTTAAATCTCTGGTAGGTTCTGAGATATACTGGTACAAGCGGAGATGGTCACAGGCACAGATGAACTGTTTACCCATGGTGACTGTAAGGGTTGTCCAATCTTTATTGTTAAAATTAAAATCCACCCTAAGGATAACATCTCCTAGTTCACATGCTAATTCAAAGTCCTAAATAATATCTAATGAAATATCTACTGTGATATCTGATGGGCAATAACAAAGACCTAATATTGGACTATCTGCCAAACTGGCAAACATTTTAACACACAGGGCTTCCATGAATGAAGCTTTTGAGCCCTAGATCCTTGACAGCTATAATGGAGTAAACAGAAGAAAACAAAATGCTAATCAGGAAATGGGTAAATAGGGTTCCTCTGCCAGGACTGGCCCCATCGTACTCCTCCACTGGCCACGGACATTGACTGATGTACCTAAAACACCTGCAACACTGCTATGACCGAAGGTATGGCCTCTGTCCAACTGACCTTCTGCTCTGCAGCCAAAGTGCTGTACTACAAGGATCACAGTGCATCCACCACCATGTGCACTTACTTATGGTCTAAACCATCAAAGTAGTATCCTGTTCTCCTGATGAAAAATACAGATGCTGATGACCCTGGACCTTCTGTATTCAGTCCTTGCCAAGGAAAAAGGCCCCCTGCACAGATGGTTGACTGTCAGGAGAGTCCACAGCAACCCTAAATAGGTGCCAAGGTGTGCTCCCCCACATAGTAGCCTAGAAGTCTCCTGGCATGCCATCCAGTGTAAGAGGTCTGAAGACCAACCAAATCAGACACTGGAGATCCTTCAGGCTGGGATTGCATCACCAAGAACCACACTGTGGCAGGCCATCCTTTTGGTTCCTAAGTGGAGGTTGGTTCAACTGAATTGGACTTTGGAGAGACATCAGGCTGTGACTACACTGACAGGGGCTGCACTGATAACGTTCCATCCTAGCGGGTCCTGAACAGATCCTAGTCCCTGGAACCACATCCCTGGCTGCTGACATGTAGTAAGCATACCAAATGACAAATTGCCATTGACATGCCTGAAAAGTACTTATTTGATCATCTCTTCAGGGCCTAATGCCCTGCACCAAGCACTCTTTCCCATCTGCATCCTGACCTCTTGATGTGTAATCATCCTGATACGTGATGCCCCTCTTATTTTGGAGATGCCTTGAACAGTATCAGGACTTTTGAGCTATCACTTAGAGTAACTGCTAACCCTTATGGGGAACAATCAGGTAAACCATGTGCCCCTGGTTTACGAATCTGCAAATGACTTTGGGACTGCTGGATCATATCTTGGCCATTATGCATTGGGTGACCCATTCTTAAGGGAACAACTAGAACAGACTGAAAACCTTGCATCCCCCAATGACTAGCAAGGCAAGGTTGCATGAGGTAGAGTTGCTTCCCCAAAAAGGTGAGATATGACCTTCATGTATGAGGGAAGTCACCTCTTCTGCCTGCACCCATGGCAGCAGAAAAATCAAGCCCCATACAAAATTTACTTTCCACACCTGACTGTGGATTGGAAATTGGCATGCCTTGCTTCAAACTATTCTGAACGAGGATTCAGTCCATCCTTGGCAATATGTGCATGATACTGGTTCATTGCAAAAACTATGAAGGCTTTGGTCTGATGAAGTAGGCAGGCCTTGCCTGGATGTCACAATAGATGAGGCTAACCAAGCCCCATACAAGGAAATGACAGCCAGATAAGACGAACATGCCAATAAGGGTCTCAATGAAAAAACTTAGAGGGGCCTTCTCGCTCACAGAGGCTGCAAGAGAAGGACAGATCTGGCTGCTTACCTTGTTACCTTTGTCCAAGTATCCAATAGGCAGTATTGAGCTTTAAAGTAAGACTAAGCACTCCTCCACATATCTCTGCATAAAGCTCAGCTAACATCAGAGTTCACCTGACATGGCTCCATAAGAGGGCTCTTTCTAGGCAATAAAACAGCCTGGCTAGGCCCAGGGAAGCTGTGAACTGCTCACCTTGGCTCATGTCAGAGTGATCACATACACAGAGATGAAAAAACTGCGAGTAACACTTTCTGGGGCCTAGCAACATGGTGTAACATAGCACAGGAATGTCACACCAAACAACATAAGGGAGCAGATCACTCCTCCTCAAGCCCTGACCAAGGAAGCTGTGACTTGACCACCCTGGTCCCTCCTGCAAGAGACATAGCACAATGGTGAGAGAAAGGCTGCACTTTTTGTTACCTGTTACCCCTCTCCACACCTCTTGGAGAGGTGCCTTTCTCAAGGAATGGGGTCATAATGTTGTGGTCAAAACTCACACATCAACAGTGCTGCATGAAAAGCAGCGTGCATCAAAATAACTTCAGTACAACACACCGACCACCAAAAACAAAGTGTACACTGGAGGAATATCTTAGTTTTTGCATGGGGTTCTGCCCCCCATGCCCCCTGATGTGGGGGGCTTCACCAGCCACCCCCCCCGGATTAATTATAATCAACTCCAGGGGGTCGTGGACTTTGGGGGGAAAAAATTGGACCAGAACATTTAAAAAAAAAAAAAGCTGCAGCAGAGTGGGACCTGGGGAGAACTGAACCACAGCCCCAGATCCCGCCAGAGGCAGGTGCTCTAACCGCTCCACAATGGGAACAGCTCAGCCAAGCACCCCCCCAGTGGCATCCTTCACCATCCTTGCTGGCAGCCTACAGTGACAGGAGTAGCAGTTCTTACCACACGATGAAAACCCCCTGTTGCTGTAGAACCATTAGTGCTTCTTATAGTACTGTATTAATGCGCAGTTCTGTCCACGCTATATTGACCCGGTACCCTTTCTCGAGATGGCTTTGGCTCCAGTTGGTCAGGATTATGGTTACACGCATTTATATCCTTCTCCTGACCTGCCAACAAGGTTGGGAGTCACCTGCAGTAATGTGAGCTGATTGCTCTGCTATGGTGCACCTGTGGGGACCCCTCCCTGACTGAAGGAATCCGAACGACTCGGGTGTCTTCGCAGAAAAAACCTGTGGGTCACTGTTAAATTAATCCAGAGTATCCAATATACAGCAAAACAGAGTGGGAATTGTGTAACTCAGCTTTATCACTGCCAACAGTACCACAGATTCACCCCCCACCCTAGCTTGATGGTCCAGCGGGGAGGTGCTACACAAGACATACTAAATTTGGTTACCCAGAGCAGATTACAGGACCCTGGAACCCAGGGGCTCCCAGTCCTACTGCAGGTCTTAATAACTTAATGTTATTGGTCTGCAATAAACCATGGTGCCACTATGAATACCTGAAAGTAAAGAATAACAGTCTTTGTTGTTCACACCAGAGCCTCCATAGTATGCCTTGGCAATTTTGTATTAGTAAAAGGATATGGAGAAAAATCACCACTCCCTCCAGCTGTTAAGGCAACACAGAGCCATACTAGCATAACACAGCACAGAAACACACAAGAACACAAGAACACAGCATCTCGACAAGAACTTCATGAACAGGGGAAAACAATATACCTTCACTAACGAGAAGTCACTGGCTATTATACAAAAAAGCTGGTCTGAGGCTTTTCCTGAAAAAGGATACACCATGGTGGGGGGATACATAGGCTTCTGAAATTGTCTGGTGTTCCCAATGATCTAGGGCGAGTCTGAGATAGTCAGAAGGTGCCGTCTTGACAGCCACTTATCCAGTAACTTTCAGTAAGGGACAAAAACCAATACTGGCATATTGGAAAAAGTAAATACTAAGGGAAGTGCTACATTCCTCAGTCTACAGACCAGAGAAGTCACAAACAGCTCAGTTATACATATAAAGAAGCATGGGAAGGGAGGGAGGAAAAAGACAATGCATGTAGCCTAAGACACTGTATGTAAGTAGAAATCAAAGAGCCTGGTGGCAGGCTACTGTCATCAGCCCCTTCCTTCACAAGCTCTGAAAGGAAATACATACTATAGCTGGAGCAAAGCCAGTGTACATTTACCTCTGGTTAGCTGCCATTTGAGTGGAAATATGTAGCTGGTGCAATGCCAGTGTTCTTTCACCTCTCAATAGCTGCTAATGTCACTTTAAAATGGCATTCATGGAAAGGTCCCTGAGAGGAGCTTGCTGACACGATGTGAGTTAACATTGTACAGTACTGCTGTAATAATGAAATGGACTTTCATCATCCATGAGATGCACCCATAATGCAGCCAAAATGAGCCCTCCCCTCCTCCTATGCTTATCAGCAAGCATATGAAGTTGTACTGTCAACACCAAACAGTGGAGACTGCGGGTATGCTTGGTGGATGTCTGACATCATGCTACCATGTGACCTCACCCATCTTCTGGTGGAAAGCATCATACTGCAGTGTGCCCTGTGTGCATGCTTCACCTACAACAGTAGAGGCATCTAGTGCAAAAAGAGATAATGACAATTGGCAAACCGCTCTCAGGGAAAGCGTGCAAAGCACTAAATGCCACCTCGAGAATGACGGAGACATAGGAGCAGTCATTTGTCACTGCTAGCTGACCAAGTGCACCGGAAGGAAAAATAACACAGATAAATGCCTAGAAAAGCCACACAAAATAACCCCTTTCTCTCTCACTCAGTTGATAGAGCACTGCCTGAGCACAGTACTGTGCGGGTTTAGGGTTAAGCAGAGTTAATCACCAATACACCTAAGAAACTGGCCTGGCTGTGCACAAAAGCAGATTAAAAAAAATGACCTGAGTAGGAAACAGGCTGATGGAGGTTACCAATGGACCCCCCCCCAAACAAAAAAACAATAAAATTACTTACCTGAGGCACCAGGCTAGATCTGCAGACCTACCCAAGAAAAACAAACACCTCCTAAGGCAGTGGTCTCCATCCAGGCACTATAGGCACTGGAAATGGAAGTTAGCAAGCAGGTTATGCAGTCTGAAAGCCAATGCTTAATAGGTACAATTTCTAAATTTAGTGGTGCTCCCTGTCACAAAAAAGCCCCAACATGCTCAGGAGTTATGCAGTCCTGATCGACAAATAAGGAAACCAACATATACTTTTCCAGAGAGTTCTTCTATGCTGCAGCTTAAAACCGGGGTGGAATGCAGATGAGGTGTACCATGTCCCTGGGGGTCTGTGCCAAGATCATGGCTTTGGAGCTGTACCACTACCCCAGAAGGAGAGCACGTTACTGTGTATGTATTAACTATCTTACCCATTGACAACGTGGAGCGATACAGAAAGACAACCATGGAGGTGACATAAGCAGAGTATTAAAACAAAGAGAGGCATATTGGACATATGAACTTGAAACAACAGTGCCAAAAGAATTAAACAAGGACTTTCCATCAAATGCATTCTTGTACATTAAATATTTTTTTACCTATTCAGATATGTATTATAGGCTCTGTTCACTGATTTTGTGCCTTAATGTTTTTATCTCTCACTGCACTAACAGTATTTCCTTCCTGCACATACACTTTTATTATACATTATTTCTTAAAGGCTCAGTTGCTGTTTAGTGGAAGCTGGTGACACAGATCATATGTTTTTATTTTTTGTTGCTTGGCTTCACAATCAGTTCGCTGTCCCTGCCACCTCACTCCATACCCCAGGACTTACTTGCTGCCTTCACCAGAGTGCACCCTAGATTATCCCCCAGGGTGGGGCTGTCGGGGAGCCTCCTCCACTACTCCCCAAATGGTGCCATGTGGTGATCCAGTTGCAGAGTGTCTCAGCCAACTGCATGGGCCTCGCTGGGGGAGGCAGACATCCTCCATGCCTCAGCCATTTTTTCCCCCATTGTCAGGAGGTGTGGCATGCAGTGATATAAGGGCACATATGTGCCAATGTCTGGCACACCTCCAGCCTGCAAGCCTCAGCTGTGATGCCCCCGGCCTCTGCTAGGGGTCAGTCAAGCACTGAGTGCTATCCCCCCTCCCCCTGTAGGAGTAGAGCAGTCTGTCAGACGCTCGATCCTCCTCCCTCACCGGCTGGCCCTCCGATTCCCCGACTCGCATCTGAACCCGGGTTGTCAACGTCACAGATGGCAATCAACTGCTGCACCGGTGGGCCAGTTCACAGACCATATGCTCTGAAAAAGGCAGTCCTTATTCCGAAACCTAAGCATACATCACATCACGTGACCTGTAGAAGGCTGAGCAACATCAGCGGCACTAGCAGGACACCAAGAGGGAAGTTTTGAATAAGGAATCCCCAAAGCAAATAGTTCAACCAGTTGACACAGAAGCGATCTCTCTGGAGTGTGACTCCCACCAACAAGCACAAGACTTTGAAAAACAGCTGCCAACAACAAAGCAGGTCAGTGTGTAGAAAATATGGACATTAAAATGTTTTAACTGTGAATGGCTTACAGTATAAATATGCTGCTAAAAGGGTTAAAAGGCTGCTAAATGTTTATCTGTAGAAAGTGACATTGTTCACTGGCTTTTGCACTTCAATTGCATTTTACACATCACCATTGTTGTTGTACAATAAATTTTGCAAGCTACATTAGAAGAATTTTGTGCCTGTACTTCTCCCTTGTGGGAGACTGCACTCCAGTACAGTCCATAAACAGCTTATTTGCAACCTTTGTGTACTTTGCATTTTGTGCAATAGCAACCCTAATAAGCATTAGACTAGTTTTTTTGCCATACATTTCCTTACTTTTTAAGAAATTGTGTAGTAACTTCATTTACTCATGGCATTTGAAACCCTATGCAAAGTAGGAGGTGACTAATGACATAATTTTTATGGGACCCTTTACTAGTCTGTGAAAAGCCAAATAGACTTCACTTCTGCTGAGTGGTAAACAGTTCTTCCATGGAGGGTTGTGTACCATAATCCCCTGCTTCCATATGCCATGAGACCTTTTGGTCGTTTGAACTGAAAACAAAGTGCAGCTGAGGTCAGGCCCCCCACGTGGCACCACACATTGTTCAGAAGTAGAGAGTCATGCATAAGTTCAGCCATGGATACTAAATCCCGGCCCTGCATGTCCAGCTAGTACCGGATGTACTGCACACTTTTTGGTGTGCCGGTACATGCCCTTTGTGGCACATACAGAAACCGATACTGTGTAGAGACCATTGAGTCTATTCGTAAACCTCTGCATCACAGAGTTAAATATCATAGAAACATAGAAGTTGATGGTAGATAAGGACCTCAAGACCCATCCAGTCTGCCCATTTTTTCTACCTTATGAATGTGCAATAGGCCTTTACTCTGTCAATGGTCTATCTATTTATACTCATCTGTATTGCTCCCTTATGCCTATCCCACACCTGTTTGAAGCCATGCACTGTATTCATATCCACCACTTCCTGAGGTAGGCCATTCCAGGCAGCCACCACCCTTTCTGTGAAAAAGAACTTCCTCACATTACCCCTTAATCGGCCTCCCTCTAATCTCAAGCTGTGTCCTCTTGTCCTGCTATTTTTCTTATATTGAAACATGTTAGACTCGTTTACCTTGTTAATGCCCTTAAGATGTTTGAATGTTTCGATCATATCACCTCTCTCCCTCCTTTGCTCTAGGGTATACATATTGAGCTCCATTAATCTGTCCTCATATGTTTTCTAATGTAGTCCCTGCACCATTTTGGTTGCCCTTCTCTGGGCTGCTTCCATTTTGTTAATGTCCTTGTGCAGGTACGACCTCCAGTACTGCACGCAGTACTCCAGATGGGACCTAACCAGTGTCTTGTAAAGAGGGATTATTACCTTCTTCTTATGACTTGCGATACCCCTACTAATACACCTCCAACATTCCTCTAGCCTTATCTACTGCTTTAGTGTCTGCTTGGATGGTTTCAGGTCATCTGTGATGATGATGCCCAAGTCTCTTTCTTCCCTTGTGATTGCCAGCAACTCCCCTCCCAACCTATAGGTGACTTCGGGGTTTCTCTTCCCTATGTGCATGATCTTGCACTTCTTTACGTTAAACCCCAGTTGCCACTCTTCTGACCATTTTGCCAGTTTATCCAGATCTCTTCTCATTCTGCCCACACCATCTGGATCATCTACTCTGTTGAAGATCTTGGTATCATCTGCAAACAGACAAACCTTACCCTCCAGTCCATCTATAAAGTCACTGATGAAGATATTGAAGAGGACTGGCCCCAGGACTGATCCCTGAGGTACCCCACTTGTGACTTGCATCTCTTCTGACTGTATACCATTTACCGCCACTCTTTGTTTTCTGCCCTTCAAACAGTTTGCCACCCAGTTGACCAACTTCAGACCCACCCTGAGCCTACCCAGCTTATTAATCAATCTTCTATGTGGAACAGTATCGAAAGCTTTGCTGAAGTCAAGGTAGGCGGCGTCAACTACATCCCCTTGGTCCACCACTCTGGTTACCCAGTCAAAGAAATCTATGAGATTAGTTAGACAGAACCTTTCCGCTGTAAACCCATGCTGTATTGGATCCTGTGCTCCTATGGATTCCAGGTGTTGCACTATCCCTTCCTTAAGGAGTGCCTCCATAATCTTGCCCATTACTGAAGCAAGACTGACTGGTCTGTAGTTCCCTGCCTCCTTCCTGCTACCACTCTTGTGGAGCGGGATCACATGAGCCCTTCTCCAGTCTTCTGAGACCTCTCCTGTGCTCAGAGACTCACTAAACAGTTCTGCTAATGGCTCTGTTAGTTCCAGCCTTAGCTCCTTTAGTACTATGGGATGTATGCCATCAGGTCCCATTGCATTGTCCACCCTGAGCTTAGCGAGCTCTTGTAGGACCCTTTTTTTTGTGTTAAGAGACTAGTGCACACTTACCTCCCCCCCCCCCGTGTCCATGGTGCTGAGCTGTGGGCCTTGCCCTACCATCTCCTCAGTAAATACTGAGCAGAAGTATCTAGTTAGGATAGATGCTTTTCCTGGTCCTCCTCCACACACTCCTTATCCCTTGATTTTAGCAATACCACTCTGGACTTTCTTCTTTCACTAATGTATCTATAGAAAGTCTTGTCCCCTTCTTTTACTGTTTGTGCTAGTGTTTCCTCGGTTTTGGCCTTTGCCTGCCTTACTACTTTCCCTGCTTCCTTCAGGAAGTTTGGTATGCCTCCCTATCTTCATCCCACTGCGTTCCCTTATATTTCCTGAAGGCCAGCCTTTTGGCTCTGATCTTTTCTGCTACTATTTTTGAGAACCAAAGTGGTTTCTTCCTTCTTTTGCTCTTGTTTTTCTCTCTAACACAATGGGATGTTGCTTCAAGTATTACATCCTTAATGCTTGTCCACTTTGCTTGTACCCCTTCCCCTGTATTTCTTCTTGCCAGGGCTAACTTAACTCTGTTGACCATCTTATCAAAGTCAGCTCCCCTGAAGTCCCATATTTTTGCCCTGGAATGGGATGATTTAGTTCTAGTGGCCAAATTGAACCAAACCATGTGATGGTCACTGGCCCCCAGGTGATCTTCTACCTGGAGATCTGTGATCCTTTCCCTGTTAGACAGTACTAGATCTAGGATAGTCCTGTCTCTTGTGGGTTGTTGTACCAGTTTGAGGCCCTCCCCCTGCAGGGAATCCACCATGTGTCTAGTTCTGGTGTATGTTCCTGCTGGTATTGACCAATCTGTATCTGGCATGTTGAAGTCTCCCATTATCAGAACCTCCCCTTTAGCTGTCATGTTTTGTATATCTTCTAACAGTAATGTGTCTATGTCCTCCCCCGGTCAGAAGGCCTGTAGACAACCCCAGTTTGTATGGCTGTCCCCTTTCCTGTTTCCAGGGTGACCTACAGTTCTTCTGGTTCCTTATGTGTAGTCTGAATTTCTGTAGCTTTGATGTTTTCATTGACATAAAGGGCCACTCCACACACCCTTTTTGCACCTCAGTCTCTTCTGAACAGTATGTAGCCGGGTACTGAAGTCTCCCAAGTGTGGTTACAGGTGAACCATGCCTCGCTAATGATTACTATGTCCAGTTTAGCCTCTGTCATTGTTGCCTACAGGTCTGGGATCTTGTTTCCCAGACTGTGGGCATTTGTGTACATGATTTGCCATTGGCCAGATTTCGGTGTGCTAGTTGTTGGGTGAGGTCTGGCATTTCCCCTGTGTGTCATATGGGGAGACAGACCTTTTTCCTTACCTGGTGATGCAAATGAACTATAAACGTGCTGAACTCCTGCTTGATCACTAGCTGAGGGGGGGAGGGGTGTTCTTCCCATTCAATGTATCGGGTGCTGCACCCCTCTCCCCATTCGCTAGTTTAAATATTCTGCAAAGACGTCAAACTTCTGCCCCAATGCACTGACCCCCTTCTTAGTCAGATGCAATCCATCAAATTTAACAAACTTTCACTCCCAAAACTGTTGCCAGTTACCTACAAATTTGTGTCCTTTTTCCTGGCACCAGCCCTTGAGCCACATGTTTAGCTCCCCTATCTCACCCCTTCTCTGACATTCTGTCCATCTGCCCCTCTCTCCCAGACCAGCAGGATCTCATAAAAGGAGATGCCAGATGAAATGGCTGACAGTTTGTCTTCTAGCCTGGTCAGGTGTTCCTTGGTCTCCACAACTGACTGGCTGGCAAGATCATTAGTCCCTGTGTGTACCAGGATGTCTATGTTTTCTCCTGCTTACTGCACAATTTTAGCAATGCAGTCAGTGTCTCTCCACACTGATGTACCAGGGGAGACATCTGACCATTACCCCTGGCTGGAAGTAGGTATCAACTCCCTGACTCATGGAGTCTCCTATGAGCAGAAGTGTTTTGGATTTCCTTTTTTGTTTTGGGTGAGTTTTGTTGCACTAACTCCTGTGCTGCAGTGGCCTGCTCTGCAGTGTCCTCTGCCCCTTTGTTTGTTTTTGGAGACAGAGACAGAAAGCTGTTTGTAGTTTTTATATGGTTTGTGGAGGTGATACGTTGGAGAGCATTGTGTGATTTGGAACATGATTTGCCCCTCCTAACCACCTGCCAACCACCTGGACCAACTGCCCTCTGTGGTCAAAGTGCTTCAGTTGGATGTTGGGGAAATGGTGGGTGGATCTTATAGTGCATTTCGTCCTGAATATGTGGTTTGAGGTGCGCAAAACTCTGCCCATGCTGCCTGGAGCTGAGCCCTTAGATCACCAATGGTCCAGCATGTAGGACAGTGTCCTAAATCCTGTATAACTGCCCTTTGGAAAAATGTCCCACAGTACCTGCAGTTAGTAATATCCATTCCAGATGAGTTGCCAGGTTTATAACCTGGTCTGAGTAATTAGAAGGAGGAAAATGAAAGCAAAAGTTAGATTTTTTTGTTTTGTTTGTTTGTTTTTGTATAACTTGTTGTAACAAGTTAAATCACTTGTGCCCCTGTAAGTGAGGTCACTGTGTGGATACCCCTCTGATCCTCCCCTTCCTGTTTTGTTGCAGGAAATGTCACAACTCTGTGACCCTATAAACGGAGCATAGCATGGGGTGGTTGGGGATGGGGGTGGGTGGCTGGAACCTCCCCTGCCAAAAAAGAAGGACCATGGACAAAAGAAACAAGGAGGTAAGAGCAGAAACAATCAAACAACAAGTGCAGTAGCCCTGGAAGCCTAGCCTAATGATAGATAGCACTGTAAAACCTGTAAAGTACCACCTGTAATACTTCCACAGAAGGTATACCCTGCGAAAAACACTTTGCTACAGAGAAAAATAAAGCAGTAACAGAAGATATACCTTGCAAAAAACAATTTGAATCAGAGAACATTACAGCAGTAATCTGTAAGCACAAAACAGTAACAATTATAAACCTGTAGGCACATCCTGTAATAATACAGCAGAAAGTATACCATGCAACAGCAATTTGAATCAGAGAACAATAAAGCAGTAAAATATTTAACAAAAGACAGAAACAAACCCTGTGAGTACAAAAGAAAATAATATCACACAGTAAATCTGCCTGGCCAAAAGAAGCCTAACTCTTTTTTCTTTCTCTGATAATGTTCCTTGCTCTGACTTTACAAGCAAAAATAGAAGAAAAGTATTGAATATTAAAACCATTACAAAGCATGATAACCACTGTGAAACATGAGAATTGAAAACTGTCACAAAGTACAAAAATCCTTGTGAATTAAGAATATTTAAAAAAATTGAAAATCATTGCAAAGCACAAAACGTATTATAAAAGAGGAATATTTTAACAGATAATTCATACCCTCATGAAAAATGTGTGCTTCATGCAGATCTTACAAAAAACAAATTCATTAAGGATTCCTTTACGAAGATTTTCACTTTAAATCAAACCTACCTAATTACTATTAATTATTTTTTTAAAGAAAAATATGCAAACTTGTACTAACAATCCCTTACACATACTGAACTGTCACCCTTAACTATCATTAAATTAAATTTATCCAGCCTTACAGTTTCTGTTCATGGTGAACTTTAACATGAAAAAAGTCACTATGTAGTTTAAACCATTGCAAATCTTGATAGTTGTTGTGAAACACAAATATTTTAAGGACTAATTCCATACATCATGAAGACTTGAAAATAACTGCAGAGGATGAAACCATCGTGCAGCATGAATATTTTAAAAACATATTTAAAATATTCATGCTTCATGTAGATTTTACAGAAAAAAATAACATTTGTGAAGGATTCCTTTGCAAAGATTTTTATTTTTAATCAAAGATAATTAGTTACTGTCAATTAATTAAAACATATGTGTACATATTGTGTGACTCCTACTAACCCTTCCACACAGACACTAAATTATAACCCTTAAATTTTACCAGATGAATAAGTTATTTTATCTTAAAGCTTTTGTTCATGTGGAACGCTAACATAAAAAAGTCTATGGGCCGAATTTTCAAAAACACCTAGATCGATGTAAGGGGCTTGCATCAAAAGAGTTTGGCGCAAGAGGTGACTTGCATCACAACTTATGTCGAATGCAATTGCTTATTACAGCCTGCTTCAAACCCAGATGCAGCTGCACCAAAGCCCCCATGCACCAGGGTTGCATCAAACAACCTGGTGTGCCAGGTTGCAAAGGAGTTAACGCCATAGTGGGGCTGTGATATCCCCTTTTTTGGGAAGGATTTTACAGGCCCCACAATGGACACAGAGAAGGGACACCACTTAGACCAGCCAGAAAGTGGTCTAAATGGCTTGCACCAGTGGAAGGGGATCTGACTATCAGCTGCCAGGGGCATAAAAGAACTGGGTCTTGGCATTGGGAAGTCGGGGGGGGACAGCTGAGACTGACTGTTAGTGATGTAGTATCTGGCATTTACATCTGTATGAATATTGGAAATGTTCAGCAAATCATCATAGTGTAATATGATGTTCAGTAACAATTACCCATGCTGTACATACAGAAATAGCTGTAAGCAAGCACATAGAAGGGGGGACAATTGATAACTCTGCATAACATGCCATCATATGGACCTGTAGCACAGCAGACCTCACAACTGTACAGTTATACAGAGCATAGCAATACTGGTGGAGGCCAGTTCCCTGTGGCAATTCCCACAGGTGTGGCAATGGTTTGGTGCAGCTGATGGCTTGCGGCAAACCTGGGGAGGTTTGCACCGAGACACTTTTCCTTCTAAAATAGGGCTCAGGGTCCCTGGCACATCCAGGGTTTGCTGCAGCCCTTAAAGCTGCACAACTTGCATCACTCTAAGGACTCTTTGAAAATCAGATCCATGTGTAGTTTTAGCTTTTTTTTTTGGTGACTTTTTTCGAGCACACATATGCAACCAGTTAATCACAATTAACTTAAAACCTATTTAATAATTAACAAAACCCCACCAAAAGGATCAATTCCCATATGATACCAAAAAAACCTGTAAGTTTCATACCTCAACTCTCTGCCATTTTTTAATTAATGCAGTGCAAACATTTAGACAGCTAATCGGGCAAAAATATGTGATTCTGGACCTTAATATCTCAAAAAGTACAAAACAGATCCTTGTAAAAGTTGTGTGGTTAAGTCACCCTTGGACTGAGAAGGTGCTTACCACATTTGGCAGTCTAGTGTGAGAGTGACGTAGTGGAAATATCTCTTTTTTTCAGTTTTGGGGTAACTGGGTAAGGCCCACTAGGCACAACTGCCTGTTTCAGTGGCAACCTGGGAGCACTGGGGAGGTTAAGTGATTTGCTCAGAGTCACACAGTATGCAAGTGGAGTTTGTAGGAATCAAACCCAGTTCTGCTGGATGTACTAAACTTGGTCACAGCTCGTTACTCTAACCTCTAGACTATACTGCTAATCCCCTATATTCAAGAGCTATACTTGACCTGACCTCACAAGTACTGAAGCCACAAGTGAGGTCAGAAGAGGTCAAGTATTGCACGTGAAGGTATGTTTACTATCTCACTCTCGCCCATGTCATATTTGATTTGCACAACTAGTGTTTAAGTAGTTTTGTGATAGAAATGAGAAAGTGACAAAAGGACAAAAAATGTAAACTGCACCACTCAAATCATCTCACCCATGTCAGTTTGATTTGCACGGCAGGTGTTTATGTGGTCTTGTGATAGAAATGATAAAAGATTACAAAGGGAAAAATGTGCAAAGTTTGAACTCTGCACCTCAAAGCATCTCACATCTGCTGGCCTTAGTGCTGCACATAGCTATTGTGATGTCCTCAGCATTGTTCAAGCTGATCCCTGATTGGCTCAGTATTCCATTGTGACATAGCAACTTGCAAGATAGCACTACTGCTGTCACAATTGCCAATAAGATAGTTGTGATATCTTGACCAAATGTAACCCATGCCTGTTGTATAACTAGGCAGTATATCTGTTTGTGTGCAATATATTTATATATTCTTTGCAGAAAAAACACATTAATGTACCAGTTAGGGTTCAAGTTAATGCCACAAAAATAGGGAAATGTGGTGCTAGAGTTTCCAGCCCTAACCCCCAACCCCCACTTCCCAAGCATTTAAATGAGAAAACATTAGGGTTTTGGATCTATGGAGCCTTGGCAAATCAGTGGTGGGGTCTTTATTGGGGTTGTCAACCCTAATACTCCCTCTCCCCCCATAGCCTCCTGTTCAAAGAATACAGTACAGCTCCAAGCCAGTGCCTCACAGTGATACACTCTTCAAAGGTAGAGAACTATGTCTCACCACATGTTGCCAACAGAAGCTGTTGTAGCTTCCTTCATGCAGAGCCCTGTATGAAGAAAAGAGATTACATCTGACCTTGTTAGCTCAGGGAAGGGGGTGAGCATGAGGGTTGGCAACCCCAAGGAAGATCCCACCACTGAGTCACCAAGACTCCAGAGACCCAAAACCCTAATGTTTTTTCCTTTTGCTGCTTGGGGGTGGGGAGTTAGGGTTGAAAAATGCAACACCACATTTCCCTACTTTTGTGGTATTAATTTGAACCCTAGTTGGTGCATTAATGCAGATTTGGAAAGACTTTCCTTTCTTTTTGAGATAGTGGAATTGTATCCTCATTGGACCTGCATGAACAGATGCAGATGTGCAGGGCCCTCTGGGCCATATGCCAAAGGAAGACTCTATCTGCCTATGGCAGTGCAGAGCACAGCAGACCCTGCACTTCCAAGCAGTAACAGATGTCATGTATTCATGGAGTTATCTGGTGGACTGCAGAAGCACAGGCCCTCTGGGTCCTTCATTTCCATGTGGCCACAGACACAGATGCACAGGACAAAGAATTCATCTCTCAGTTGAAGGACAGGCCCTCTAGCACCCATGGCTACAGAGTTGCAATGACATCTGCCAGCAGAGGTACTGTGCCCTATGCCAAGAGAAGAGTTCTCTTCATTACCTATGCCAAGAGAAGAGTTCTCTTCACTAAATAGTACTTGTACCCATGGTGGCAACCCTGCACCTACCCTTCCCTGACTGGGAGGTGGTAGTGCATGAGAGCGCCTTACCTCCAGCCTTGACCCATCCAGCTGGGTTACTGAGCTTGCCCCCAAACTCAGCTCACTGGCACGGGATCACAAAACACTAACCATTAGGGTAAAGGCCGGTACTACACACAGCGTTTCTTAATAATAATTTTTTATTTTTACCCAAAATTTTCAAGATAGTCATTTTGTGATTCCCTTTTATAAACACAATAAGTGGCATTTACAGAACAGAAAATGTGCACAAACAAAAATGAAACATGTCACATTTATGAGGTGGCATGGAAAAAATTACTGTATTGAAAGTTTGTAGTCAAAATAATGAAAATGAGCAAAGTTACCTGTATAAGTGTATGTTGAAATATTTCAATGGTCACTCATAACTTGGGTCATTTTATCATATTTTTACACCAGATTTTCAACTTAGCCTTCTTATAACCCCGCCTCATGAACCTGGTAAGTGACAATTCTCAAATCCTGCCCAAAAGGAGATTTTGTGCAGTGGCCACAGAATCACCTTTTGGGGTGGATGTGAAAATTCCACCTACCTTGTTCATGAGATGTGGGCCCATAAAGGCATATTGAAATTGCAGTGTAAAATATTAAAAAATAACAAAGTTATGAGTAAAAGTTCAAAACCCACTGAAATTCATTTAAGCGGATTTACATTACTTTTGTCATATTGCAGGTGCCAGTTCCAGCAGCAAGATGTGTATTTGATCAGAGAGTAGACTTACATCATGGTACATGTTTGAGGGAGTGTGGGTGGTGAGTGTTGAGCTGGGGGAGTCAGGGTAGGGTGTGTGTGAGGGGGGTTAGATTGGAGAGGGACCATTTTCATTTTTATGGGTTGAATGAAAAAAATAAAGACGTTGAGTGACTGTTCTTTATTTGCAGGTTTAGACTGCATTATTGGATCTAACACTGGGGATGAGGCAACCCAATTTTGGCTTAACTGTATGGTGGCATGGGGTGGGCACCCTGGTGTCACCACCTATTTATTCGGGGAGGCTGGTGACCTGGAGCGGAGGGGATTGGCCAAGTGATACCAGGGATGGGCACCCCAGTCCACTTTTCTTAAAATGTATGCCAGGGAAGGATGAAGGAAGGTTGGCTGAGCTTGGAGGGGAAGGAATGAAAAAGACAAATAAATGAATGGATAAATAGATAGGTAGGTGGGTGGGTGGGAGAGAGAGAGAGACTGAGAGAGAGAGAGAGAGAGAGAGAGAGAGAGAGAGATCACCAGGTCACCACAGGAATGCAAACCGACAGCATGTCTCCACCTGCAGCTGCAGATGTCAAGAAAGTCCTGCTGTTCTCAGACAGAACACTGGTGCATGGCTCTACTCACTAAGCTGAGTACTCTGGGTTTTGGGGTGCCCAGAAAATATATTTCTGGCAATTTTGTAAAAAACAAACACTGGAATCTAGCAAAAAGGGTCCTGTTTAACTAGGTTCAGGTGTTTGTTTTTTTTAAAAAACATAATTTTATGTATTTTCCATGTTTTTTTGTTCAGGCTAAAAACAAAACAAAAACAAGATGGCATCTATCACAACCTGAAAAACTGTTTGTCAGATTGTAAGAAGAAAGTAGTGAGAATGCAAAAACTCTTGTGACAGGGAATTTTTCAGGTCATAAAAGAGAGCTATCCAAAAACCCTACTGAGCATGCTCAGAAAAAAATCATTTAAATCCTTAGAACTTTGGAATCATTTAATATTTTTTTCACAAAACCTTGGAATGGCACTATCTTGGCAAAGGCAACTCCTACCCTTAAAGTTCTGGAACACAATTCTGTTCCATCTAGGCTATAGGTGAGAGCAAATAAAATGTGTATTAAGTATAGGAAAACATTTAGACATTAATGTAAAAATGACATATGAATCTCAGAAACTACACACATACCATTATGACGCTTTCCACTTATTGAGACCTTCCTTCTAGACAACGCATGCCACATTTGGAGCAGTTTCATCAAACGCACCAAAGATATTAAGGTGCAATGTTAGAGGTTTAACATAGAAACTTTTGATCAACCCTAACTATACTGGTTGGCCTTACGGTCTTTGCACATGAAAATACTGAAAAATGCAAAATTATCCAGTTTTGGAGGTAGTTTTTGGGATACTGTCCGTGGCACTGCACGGCTATTGTATGGTGTGCCACTCTGCAACATGGCTCATTTGAAAGAGCTTCACTGGCCAAACATGCCATTTTTTGTTTGGTGAAGCAATATTGAGGCATTCAAAAGTTATAGCACTTTGCAATTTGCAGGCTCACTATCAAAGATTCTTTGATCCTGAGGGAGGGACCAGATAGCCCAATTTTAACAACTTTTAAAATGAAATATCTCAGAAACAGTTTGGTCTTTTTACTTGAAATTTGGAGGGTGTTGATGGGATGTCCTGTAGATGTAAATTATGGTGCATAGGTGTCAGAAAATACATTTGTTGTGGCGATATGGTGTGGCGCAGTTTACGTTTTTCGGACAGCGTTTTGCATTATGGTAGTGGCTTGAAATTTATAGGGAAGCTAGCCGTACTGCCATGGATGTAATTTTCAGTCGTTAGGTGTGTAATATGTAAACAGGTGTGGAATTCTGCCACTCTGACCAATGAAAATCTCAAATTTTAAAATGTTATATCTCGGACACGGTTTGGTATTTTAAATTGAAAATTGCAGGGTGTTGAGGGGATGTCCTGTACATGTGAATTATGGTATTTAGGTGTTGGAAAATTAGGTTGCTGCAGAGATATTGCATGACACACTTTACATTTTGCGTATAGCATTTTGCATTGTGGTAGACACTTTTAATGTTAAACCTCACATTTTGCATGTTAATAACTTTGCAACCATTCAACGGATTTGCGCAAAATTTGGAAAGCACAGTCTGGTGTGGTAGATCTCTTGATTTACTAAATTGTGGTTCAGTCAGAGATATTGTTTTTGCGCAGCGAAATGCCAAAAAATGCACTTTTCGCCACTTTTGTGCATTTTTTTCCATGGCGCTGCGTAGACACCATGTAGGCTATTGGTCCAAAACTTGAGACATAAAAAGATCTTGGGCCAATGCTGCTTTTTGTTTGGTGAAAAAATATTAATCTGTTCAAAAGGTATTACAATTTGAAATTCCCATTTTATCCTATGGGAAAATGTATATGTATTTTTGGAATGTTAATGAGAAAGACCAGATGGCCCTAGGAAAGACCAGATGGCCCAAATTGGGATGACCATATCTCAATAACAGTTTGGTCTTTTTACCTGACATTTGCAGGGTGTTGAGAGGATGTCATAAAGATGTGAACTATGTTGTTTAGGTATTGGAGAAATAATTTGTTGCAGAGATATTCAATGATGTAATTGGCATTTTTCTCATAGGATTACTTTGCAGTCTGTGTCATGACTTTCAGCGCAGTTATCTCGGAAACGAAGCGAGATACAGACCTTTCACTACAAGTGGCTTAGATCACCACCAGAAAAAGATTTGACATTGTAGAGTAAGTCTGCAGTGGAATTTTGTTTGTATGTTGCACGGTTCATGAGATATTGTGACAGTACTGTCACAAGGGTTGAAAGAGTGCCTGTCCAGTGCTTTTTGGTGCCCATAGCTCGGAAACATTGTGAGATAAGGGTACAGTCAGTGATTATGGCATTATCTGCTCGCTATCATGGTTACAATGACACTTGAATTGTTTTTCTAGCTGTTACAGTTCCCAAGAGATGGACAAATTACTGTTACAAGCATTTGGTGGTCAATAGGAGTGCTGCATGGCTCTCTAGCTATGCATAAGTGGCAGCACAGGCCCAGAGGGCCTGCGCTTCCTCAGATGTAAATTGTTATGCAGAAATGGGCAAGTTGGTGGGAGCACAGAGCCCTCTCCTACCAGAGTGACTATTATTATAGTGGCGCAGTCACACCACTATATTTAGGGTTGAGATGTCACTTCTATGCTAAAGTCAAGATTTTGCATGTTAATATCTTTGGACTCATTCAACGGATTTGCCTGAAATTTGGTTTGCGCAGTGGGGCATGGTATATCTCTTGATTTGCTAAATTTTGTTTCGGTTGAACTTACAGTCTTTGCACATAAAAACACTGAAAAATGCAAAATTATCCAGTTTTGGAGGCAGTTTTTGGGATATTGTCTGTGGTGCTGCGCAGCCGTTGTGTGTTGTGCCACTCTGCAATGTGGCTCATTTGAAAGAGTTTCACTGGCCGAACATGCCGCTTTACATTTGGTGAAAAAATATTGAGGCATTCAAAAGTTGTTGCACTTTTAAGTTCCCATTATAAGTCAATGGGAAAATTTATAGTTATTTGGGAATAAAGAGTGGGGTTTTGGCCATCAGGTCCCTCCTCACGATCAAAGAATTTGCAGGCTCACAATCAAAGATTCTTTGATCCTGAGGGAGAGACTAGATGGCCAGATTTGGAGGGACCAGATAGCCCAATTTTAAAAACTTTTAAAATTAGATATCTCAGAAACGGTTTGGTCTTTTAACTTGAAATTTGGAGGGTGCTGACAGGATGTCCTGTAGACATGAATTATGGTGCTTAGGTGTCAGAAAATATATTCATTGCAGAAATATGGCTTGGCACAGTTTACATTTTGCAGACAGCGTTTTGCATTATGGTAGTGGCTTGAAATTTATAGGGTAGCTAGCCTTACTGCCATGGGCATACATTTTAGTTATTAGGTGTGTAAAATGTAAAAGGTGCAGAATTCTGCCACTCTGACTAATGAAAATCTCAAACTTTAAAATGTTATATCGCGGACACAGTTTGGTCTTTCAAATTGAAATGTGCCGGGTGTTGAGGGGATGTCCTGTCCATGTGAATTATGGTATTTAGGTGTTGGAAAATTAAGTTGCTGCAGAGATATTGCATGATGCACTTTACATTTTGCGTATAGTATTTTGCATTGTGGTAGGCACTTTTAATGTTAAACCTCACATTTTGCACGTTAATAACTTTGCAACCATTCAATGGATTTGCACAAAATTTGGAATGCACAGTCTGGTGTGGTAGATCTCTTAATTTACTAAATTGTGTTTCAGTCAGACATATTGTTTTTGCGCAGTGAAGTGCCAAATAATGCACTTTTCACCACTTTTGTGCATTTTATGTCTGTGGCACTGCGTGGACACCATGTGGGCTATTGGTCTGAAACTTGTGATGTAGAAAGAACTTGTGCCAAGGAACATGCTGCTTTTTGTTTGGTAAAAAATATTAATCTTTTCAAAAGTTATTACAATTTGAAATTGCCATTATATCCTATGGGAAAATGTATATGTATTTTTGGAATGTCAATGAGAAAGTCCAGATGGCCCTAGGGAAGACCAGATGGCCCAAATTGGGATGACCATATCTCAATAACAGTTTGGTCTTTTTACTTGAAATTTGCAGGGTGTTGAGGGGATGCCATTGAGATATGAACTATGCTGTTTAGGTGTTGGGGAAATCACTTGTTGCAGAGATATTCAATGACGTAATCAACATTTTTCCCATAGGATTACATTGCAGTCTGTGTCATGACTTTTGGCGCTGTTATCTCGGAAACAAAGAGAGATACAGACTTTTTGCTAAAGGTGGCTTAGAGGCAGTGGAAAAAGATTTGACATTGTAGAGTAAGCCTGCAGTGGAATTTTGTTTGCACGTTGCACAGTTCATGAGATATTGTGACAGTACTGTCACAAAGATTGATAGAGTGCCTGTCCAGTGCTTTTTGGTGCCCATAGCTCGGAAATGATGTGAGATATGGGTACGGTCTTTCAGATGTTGT
Organism: Neoceratodus forsteri; assembly: GCA_016271365.2. NCBI lineage: Eukaryota > Metazoa > Chordata > Ceratodontiformes > Ceratodontidae > Neoceratodus > Neoceratodus forsteri. Next base: position 193,408,423 of record JADMNL010000024.1, on the reverse strand, counting down.
GTGAAGTACTTACTGTCACGATTACAATGATGCTAGAATTTTGTTTCTAGCTCTTACGGTTCTCAAGATATGCGTAAATTACTGTTACAAGGGTTTGGTGCCCTATAGTGCTGCTGCATGGCTCCGTAGCTTTGCATAAGTGGGAGCATGGGCCCAGATGAATATTGTTATTCAAAAATTGGCAACTTGGTGGGAGCTGGGCTCTGCACTCCCACCAATATGTGTTTTTTACTACTTGTATTACATTTTTTCAAAAAGTAAGGAAAGTCTATGTAAAAAACTGTGTTAATGCTTCATTTATGGTTAAAGCAAAAAAAGTCAGGAAATTAGACAGTAGGGTTGAATCCCTAACCACCCTCACACACATCACCCCAATCCTCCACAGTGTGACAGATGCCTTGGTATGTCATTGGGGCATGAGGCCTAAATCTCCCCCCATTCTCTTTTACTGTAGCATGTCAGCATGCTCGGTCATGGAATATATTATAGGGGCGCAGTCACGCCCCTATAGTTACAGTTATGAAGCCTCTTCTATGTTAAACTCATAATTTTGCACGTTAATAACTTTGGATCCTTTCAAAGGATTTGCATGAAATTTGGTATGCATGGTGGGGCATGGTAGATCTGTTGATTTTCCAAATTTCATTTCAGTCGGACTAACAGTTTTTTGCACACCAAAATGCTGAAAATGCCCTTTTCGCCAGTTATGTGGGCATCTTTTTTGATTTTGTCCATGGCACTGCATGACTGTCATGTGGCATGCTGCTCTGCATTTTTACTCAGCTGAAAGAGCTGGGGTCAAGGAACATGTCACTTTTCATTTGGTGAAAAAATATTAATCCATTCAAAAGTTATAAAAGTTTTAATTTCCCATTTAAGCCAATGGGGAAATTTATATGGTTATTTTGTGAAAGAAAAGTGGGGTTTTGGCCATCTAGTCCCACCTCATGATCAAAGAATTTGCAGGCTCATGATCAAAGAATCTTAGATCATGAGGAATTCTTTGATCGCGATGGCCGCCATCTTGTTTTTAGTTTGCAGTCAGAAAAAATTCAAATATCTCTGCCCAGGGGGGACTTCTGAGGTAAAACTATGGTGGTTTTTACTCAAGGGCCGTGCCTCTATCGAGCCATGCCTGTGGTTTCTTTCAAAATGGTCAAAAAATAGAGTTTTTAACTTTTTTATTCTTTGATCGTGGCTCGTTAATGATCTTTAATCGCAAGCCTGCAAATTCTTTGATCGTGAGATTCTTTGACCGCAATCTTTGATTGCAAGGGTGTGACTAGATGGCCACTTGAAAAAATCTATTTTCTCAGATCAGGGATGGCTTATTAAGCCAAATGAGTGTGGGTTTTGCTCAGGGGGCTTTGTTCTATCGAGACATGGCTGTGGTTTCATGCATTTCTGAGTAAGAATTGACTTTTAACATTTTTTATTGTTTGATCGCGACCCTGCAAATTCTTTGATCTTGAGATTCTTTGGCCGTGATCTTTGATCACGAGGGCGTGACTAGATAGCCACATGAAAAATTTAATTTTCTCAGCACAGGGGTCACTTTTAAAGGCAAACTAGGTTGGGATCTGCTCGGGGCCTTTGTTCTGTCGAGTCATGGCTGTGGTTTCATGTATTTTCCTCTAAAAAATTGTTTTGACATTTTTATTCTTTGATCATGAGCCTGCAAATTCTTTGATCATGAGATTCTTTGATTGTGATCTTTGATCGTGAGGGAGGGACTAGATGGCCAGATTGGGAGGGACCAGATAGCACAATTTAAAAAAATATTTCAAATTAAATATCTCGGAAATGGTTTGGTCTTTTAACTTGAAATTTTGACGATGTTGATGGCATGTCCTGTAGATGTGAATTATAGTACTTAGGTGTCAGACAATACATTTTTTGTAGAAATATTGTGTGAGGCAGTTTACATTTTGCAGACAGCTTTTTCCATGGTGGTAGTGGCTTTAAATTACTAGGGCATCTAGCCTTACTGCCATAGATGTACTTTTCAGTTGTTAGGTGTGTAAAATGTTAATAGGTGTAGAATTCTGCCAGTGTGATGAATGAAAACCTGAAACTTTCACTTTTTATATCTCAGAAACAGTTTGGTCTTTTACATTGAAATTTGGAGCATGTTGAGGGGATGTGCTGTCCATGTGAATTATGGTGTTTAGGTGTTGGAAAATTAATTTGCTACCCTCATATTGCATGACACACTTTATGTTTTGCATATGGTGTTTTGCATTGTGGTACTGTCTTCACATTTATAGGGTGCCTAGTGTTACTGCTATGGAGGTAATTTGTAGTGGTTAGGCATCTGACATGTACACAGGTCTTAAATTATGCCACTCTGATGACTGACACCTTGCTTTCTTTCAAGGTGGTGGGCCCCACACTCCCAACCATATGTGCTGCCAGCAATACATATGATATTTAGTACATGAACTCTTATCTTAGGCAGGAATTTGCAAGTTGGTGGGAGCACGGGGCCCAAAGGGCTGTGCTCCCACTAACTTGTGCAACTTTCTACTTTTCTATTCTTTGTCAAAAAATAAGGCAATTCTATGTAAAAACTTCATTAATGCATCATTTAGGGTTACAACACAAAATGTCAGGAAATGAGACCTTTAGGGTTGCCCCATCCCCCTTGTGGACCCGCCCATCATGCCAAGATTGACAGCTGACAGGGTGTGTCATTGGGGTTGAGATGCCTAAATGTCACACCATTCTTCTTTACTGGGGCTTGTGAATATGATTACAGATGGAATGGGGTGACATTTAGGCCTCACAACCCCAATGACACACCCCGTCAGCTGTCAATCTTGGGATGATGGGTAGGTCCATGGGGGGGCAACCCTAAAGGTCTCATTTCCTGACTTTTTGCATTTTAACCCTAAACGATGCATTAACAAAGTTTTTTGCATAGAATATATATATATATATATATATTTACAGTATATATATATATATATATACACACACACACACACACACACACACACTCTGACCTGACTAAGAATGCTTATCTCCTACATAAGTATCAGCATCATCCATCATCCTTATAGACAAAAAACCCTATGCATTTAATGTTAGGCATTTGATTATGCTGAGCATTTATGGAAAGTGCTTGAGGCCGGTATTCATGTATAACAGGTGACTCATTTATGATTGTAGTCAAGGATCACCTTCCACACAGGGCACATCAGTGCCTTGGCAATGAGGCTGCAATTAGCAGTCATCAGTGGGCTTACCCCAAACCAGACTGGGTGGCATGACTTCTGCACCACTGACATCATTTGCTGTTCAGTGTGTGGAAAGGGGAGTCACCCCTACTTAAGGAAGTACGAACAGCATGGTTCAAAGAAGCAGTGATGACATTTTGAATGCAAAGAAGTGGACACCTGAAGTGAGCAGTCTTGACACTTGATACAATAACTGTCTTCATCAGTTTGGAAAAGTGATTCCCATAAAAGTAGTGCTAATAAAGTTGACGTTTTTATGCACCTGTTACTCAAATAATTTCTTACTGTCTTCTAGCCCCACACAACGCAGCAGCTGTATGTTGAAGCCCTGTAAATAAACAAGGTGAGGCAGTAGATCATGCAGCTACATTTACTTCTGAACAATTGTGTCTAGTGGCAATTATAAAAGATTGCTGATGTACATTTTCTTTTTTAGAATTGTACCAAGAAAGGTTGCTTACAACACAGGAGGTACAATTGATTTAACTGACTGATAAACAAAAGTTTTTTAAAATAATTGTTTCATTTATCATGATTAGCCATTTTTTCATTCCAATATAGCCCAGAGTTTGGGAAGAGTTTGGGGAACCATTACATCCCAAGACTGTGTGAAAGTATTAACAAGATACTAGTGAGTACCAACATTTTTGTTGAAAATGGAACACAGGGTATAATGTATTCTAGTAAAAATTATTACATTATTTCATGTTTTAGCAGTAGCATTAACCAGTGAGGAGGAGTGAAAAGGTAATGCAAATACTAAATTTGAAGACACTAACCTAGTAAACCATTAGGTACAATGGAGAATAATCCATTCCATTTGTGCTGTAAGTAATTTTAAATGAGTGTACAAAAAGAGATTAGTAATTATATTTCTCTCTGTTTAACTACTTTTAGCCACAACCCTGATAGAGAGGCACTGGATTTAAATATCAAAATGTTGGTTTCTGCTTGGATAAAGTAAATCAAGACATTCATTTTGTCCAGACTTTTCTGTTTTTTCATTAGATTTTCCTGGATTTTGGACCAAGGAAGCACACAGACTATTACAACAGTAGTTCTAAAGGGTTTTGATATTGAGCTATGATGTGTGACCTAATCCAGGATGCTCATGTCCCTTTATGAATCACACTTGGCTTTTGAAGCTAATTTAAGAAAATGAGAAGAAGAATTTTAAGGCTGTGGACTCTACTGTACAAAATGTTTTTTTTACTGGTTAAAAATTGTTTTCCATGTTCTGGTTCTGAAATCCACTAGCTCTCAATACTAATTTGTAGTCATCATGGCTAGCTTTACTGAATTAAATAAAATTACTGAAACATGATCAGTTCTCACACACTTTAGTAAGAGAGATGAAGAAATGATTGCAGGCCTAGTAAAAAGTAGATATAATATGAAGGCTCCAACCACACTGAGGTAAACAGTTAATAAGCTGGAACAATTAAAACAATGAGACATAAGATGCGATTGGCATGCTGCTGTGAACCTCAAGGAATATGTAAAAAAAACAATGAAGGATTCCTAGAAGCCTGAGGGTTCTGTTGGAGCCAGTCTGGGTTTTAAGGTGAAAGGCTTCCAGGATAGTTGGGAATAGAATCAGATCCAAATGTTCAGTAGATTTTGTTCTTCTATTTATAGAAACCTTGGATAAAGAACAAGGTTAACCAAAAAGATATTTCAGAGACAGAGTAAGAATTTAAGACCAATATTGATCTTAATGCTCCAAAGACTTTAGCAGCCATAATTGAGAAAGGGCTATCAGAGTCCAATGACAATCTAAGAATGCTAAAATTAAAAATGCTTAAGAAGGATATTATGGACTATAAGGAGGGTCATGTTTACAAATGGAAAACAATCTTAATAATAAACACATTTACAATGTCTATGATTCAGACAGTACTGCACAATATACAGATTCAGACAGCAATACAGAAAAGAGAGGAGGAAGAGGCAGACAGCCCCCATACAGAAGAAGAGGGGGCAAGCAAAGCCATAGACTACTTAGATGTAGCTAATATTTCACATTTTATGAGCTTACCATATCAGAATTTTCAGAAGGATGGGGGAGAGGGAGAGAGAGGGAGGAAGGGGAGGTCCACTGGCTCAGACCCAGGTGAGCATAAGAACAGGTATGAGCCAAGCATCAAGACTGAGTGGAACCACTGGACAACCAGCACCAGAGGCGAAGGCACACAAAACCAGATGGTACAAAAAAATTGACCTTTTTGAGTTGAAACTTGATTTGGAAAGATGTTTTTAGAAAATTAAGAATCAAGCAATGTTTTAAAAGTGAACCAGTGGCTGAGGTTTCAGCAGCAGTAATGGAAAAATAAAAAAAACTGAAAAAGCAAGGCACTAAATTTCCCCCATTCACAAAAATACAACCAACAGCTTAATCTAGTTCAAGGTCAGTTGGCATTCATCTGTATCTCCGTCCCCTGGGTCATGCCTGAAAATAGGCAGAATTTGTCTAGTGCACTTACCCAGTCAATAAAAACTAAATAAATAAATATAGGGGGCTGGATATTCAAACTGCGCTATTTTGTGGCGCAAGCCCTTGCGCTGCACAAAATAGTTGCACAGGGGTGTGTCCAGAGTGATACTCAAAGGAGTTGCGCCCTTGAGCAACTCCTTTGAATATCACCCCGTGGCCACAGCCACTGTGCATGGCACAATGGAACTTGCGCCACTGCAAGTGGTCAGAGTGGAGCATTCAACTTGCGGTGGTGCAAGTACCATTGCGCCATGTGCAAAATCCCCATATTCAAATGGTGACATGCAAATGGGGCCATAATTCATACAAAGGTGCAGGGCCACTTGCATCTGATTATGGCTCATTTGCATACCGATGCTGTCTGAAGTGCACCGATCCTGAGGACTTGCGCCTGGCACCTGCCGGAGCGCCCGTCAGGACCCGATGCCCTGCAGCCCGATCACAGGTGAAACAGTGTACAATCCCCACCACCACCCCCCACTGGCCCGATCGCAGGCATAATTTAATCCCCCCCACCAGCCCGATTGCGGGCAGCAATGTGGTTCCCCCCCAAGTGTATCCCTGGTGGTCCAGTGGACCAAAAAGCCCGATCACAGGCATAGCCAGTTTTAGGCACCAGCGAACCCTGCGGTAGCTGGGGGCCCCTGCTTATGGGGGCCCCCAACCAGAGAACTTTATCTTTTTCATTTTTAAACATTTTTTATCTTAATATATTTTTAAAACATCAGTAAAGGACTGTACAAATCCTTCTGGTTATGTCATGAAATACCTCAGCAAGCTATGATCCAGTCAGTATGAGGTGGTGAGGTGGATAGGCAGCAATGGATGGGATGGGAAGAACAGCCACAAGAATTGACACTGCTGTGTCCTTCTAAAAAAAAAAAAAATTAAAATAATACTGGTTATACTAAAGCTATACATAGAAACAAAGAAATATAAAATTTGCCGGCAGATAACTACTGCATGGCCCACCTAGTCTGCCTATTTTTATCTGCCTATAGTATCACCACAAATAAAAAGTTGTACTTATGGGTTACACTAAAACACATGAGCTAAAGGTGGGCCAAGTCGAGGGGCACCATGACTTCACTAATTCTGCTGGGGGCCCCCAAAACCCTAAAGCCGGCCTTGATCACAGGCAATAGTTGTTTAAGAGACCCCCCCTCCTCCCACATTCATCCCTGGTGGTCCAGTGGACGGAAAAGCCAGATCGCAAGCAGTAGTTGCTTAGAACCCCCATCCTCCCATAATCATCCCTGGTGGTCCAGTGGACGAAAAAGCCCGATCGCGGTGGTAGTCATTAGAAACCCCCAAAATAGCCCTGGTGGCTAGTGTCCCCCACCCACCCACGAAGCCCCACCACCCTGCTCCCCCCTGGCAGCTGGCGGGCGAGCATCCCACCCATCTGCCACCCCACCGCCTGCTGACTGACTTCTGGTAGGGCTGCACGCCCATTGGTGCAGAGCAAGAGCCAATGGGTGTGCAGCCCATATCATACAAGACAGTCCAGTTTTGTGAATGAATGAATGTATTCATTCACAAATCTGGACTGTCATGTACGGTATGGGCTGCATGCCCATTGGCTCTTGCTCTGCACCACTGGGCATGCAGCCCCACTGGCAGTCAGTCGGCGGGCGGCAGGGTGGCATGCAGGTGGTGGAGTGCTGCACCCGCCAGCTGCCGGGGAAGAGGGGTGGTGGGGCTTCTGGTGGGTGGGTGGGGACACTAGCCACCAGGGCTGCGTTGGGGGTTCATAAATGACTACTGCCCGCGATTGGGTTTTTGGTCCACTGGATCACCAGGGATGATTATGGAGGAGGGGGTTTCTACAACCACCGCCCGTGATCAGGCTTTTCGGTCCACTGGACCACCAGGGATGAATGCGAGGAGGGGGCTACATTGCTGCCACGATTGGGCTGGTGGGGGATTAAACCATGCCCACGATCGGGCCAGTGGGGGGTGGTGGTGGGGATTTACAATCAGCTGCCCATGATCGGGCTGCAAGGGGGGGCACAGGGACTGGGTTGGGAGCCAGCCACAGGTGGCAGCTGCTGTGTTGCACCCTGCAATGCAGCAGCTCACCTGTGGGTGGCCCTCAACTTAAGCCTTTTTTTTGGCTCAAAGTTGTGCAGACACAGGTTGGGGGTTGCGCCTGCACAACTCTGCACAGCCCTGCTGAATATCGGGCTGTGCAGTTTATGCATGGTTTCTCCCCCTCCAGTTCAGCATGCATTCATTTGCATTGCGCTGTTGCTCAGCATGATTTCTGTGGCGCAACTGCCTCCTGCTGAATATGGCAGAATGGAGCAAGTCTGGACTTACGCAGGCGCAACCCTATTGCGCATGGTGCAACCCTTTTGAATATCTGGGCCAGAGAGTTTTTGAAAGTTAAATATTTCTTTCTGCCACCTGGCCTAATATCAGCCAACACTGAGACCTATACTGAGATGATTAAAATGACAGAGAGAAGATTATTAAAAAGAGAGAAACAAAGTTTAAGAACTGTACGCTAACAAAGGTAGAATTTGATGCCATAACAGGCTTGGATAAAGATGATACTATTATCATTAAAGGAGCAGATAAAGGTAGGGGTAGAGTGGTACTTAACAAAAACAACTATGTGGAAGAAAGCAGAACCCAACTGAATGATGCAAATAAGTCTACTGAGGTTAAAAATATTTCCTTTGAGGACTTGCATAGAGTCATTAAGCTACTGATTGATGAGGCAGAAAATAGAAGATGGACTGAATCTTGGGTAGCCAGAAATTAAAAACACAACTATTTTATGTATTGTCCAAATTCACATGGATCCCATTAAACCCCTAGGCCCTCCCACCATCTAAGAATATGATTCTATTTCAGAGCTCCTTTCAATTTTTGTTGATTTCCATTGTAAGCCACTGGTGGAAAGTTTAAAATATGGTTTAGAATTATCCAAGCACCTAATTCAGATAGTGAATGACTTCAATAACCAGAGTTTTGATGTTGAAAATGTAATTTTCATCGTTATTGTCTTTAAAAGTCTTCACATGTCAATACTTTATGAGGATGGGCTGGCAGTACTTAGAAACATGTTAGAATCCAGGGAGGAGAGAAACCCACCAAATAACTGTAATTAATTTGGCACGATTTGTCTTGTATAATAATTATTTCAAATGTGAAAATTCCACATTTTTACAAAAGCAAGGAATGGCAGTGGGGGCAGGTATTGTCTCCACATATGCCAATATTTTTTATAATGAAATTTGAAGAAACAAATATTTTTTTGCCATCTATAAAGCTGTGGTGATGCTTTATAGATGACATTGTGCTATTTTGGGATACCACAATAGACAGAATGGCAAGTTATTTTGACTATTTGAATCATTGCATGACCACATTTTCATCCACAATGGAATATGGAACATGACAAAAAGTCTATACTATACCTGGACCTATTGCTAGTATAAGAGGGAGGATGCTTCATTAGTGACTGCTATAGGAAGAGCATTGACAAAAATATTCTATTACAAGCAAAGTGTTTTCACCCTCAGAATCAGAAAAAGAGAGTTCCTTATAGCCAATTGTTACATTATCTTGTGAGGCCTGAAAGCTTGTGTAAAATTTCATCTTTGTACAAGACACTTGTTGGTCCAATTAAAGATATCAATCCTTCCATCATTTCCTGTTTACATTATAAACAAAATGTTGGTACTGACAAAGAAATTGCTAGAAATAGCAGCAAACTCATCAAGGTGTTTGAACATAGAGGTTATAGTGCCACAGTGCTCAGAGAAGCAGAGAATAAGATAGCAATAGTGGATAGGAGGAGTTGGTTATTGAATACTCAACCAAGTCAGAATGTAACTGATAAAATTTAAATGGTAACCACTTAGATCATTTTGTAGTAATGAAAAAGACTATCTTAAAATACACTGGTACATTCTACAGATAATTGTGTGTGAAGTTGCTTAATTTCGCTAATTCATTCAAATTCACGGATTTAATCCACATGGTAAATTTTCAATCTGCAGTGCAGGCTAATTTCATGGACAGTGGATTTGGCAACTTTACTGGTGGAGTGGGTCCCACAAGTGAAGTATGCAATGTACCATGGGATTGGAGGCCACATGTTACTGAAATGAACTGCATACCATGCAGAGGCTGTGCCCAGTGCAGTCTTATGAAGAAAGAGTCAGAGAGAAGTTTATCCCTGATTGCCTAATCAAAAAAAAAAAACCTTTAAAAGTACTTTGAACTAGGAGTACTTAGAACCAAATTGCTCCAAAAAATATCTAGAGTGCCTTGTGTAGCTAGATGTGCGTTGTTTATTTGTAGGTCTGCAGATTAATTTAATGTAGAGCTTTTGTTTTGTTTATTGAAGCAGTACTGTTAGGGGAAAGAGAGCTGTTTTAGCTAGTAAGCAAGGCAGGCCTGTGAGCAGTTTGAACACTTGTCTTATTTGTTTTGTTCAGTCTCTCAATCTTAATTATTTGTGTCTGCAGTCTGTGATTTGTTATTTTATTTCTGTAGCACAGTTTGTGTTTAAGTGAACTATTTTTCTCAGTTTGTTGCTATATTGATTGGAGTTCTTTTTTTAGTTAATTAAGGGAATGTGTTATGTTAATACTTAAAGTCACTTGTTTACAACCACCCCTGTCTTGATGTTGTGTGTCATGTTAATCCCACATCTACCTCATCCAAGACAAGGTGGCAGAGGAGAAAGAGACTGCCTTCTCTTAAGTGCTTCAAAAAGATACTTACCAGCAGTTTCTTTACTGTTTCTTTTCTCTCTTGTTTTATTACTTTAGTTAGATAACAGTCTTGTTCTAGTTAATATTTATTTAGAATATATTTTTTTACTTATTTGGGCATCTACTCCTTCCTTCATGGTCATGGTCACTGTCACATTAAACTAAATTTAATTTGACTGAATCATTTAAAGAAATATGCATTTACTCTAAAACATACATGTATCTCATCCAGAATAAGGTGGCAGAGTCTCCTTCTTCATGGTCATGTTCATGATAAAATAAATTAAATTTTCATGAATCATTTAAAGAAATATACATTTACTTGCATCAACCAGAACACATTTATTTCATCCAAAATGAGGTGACAGAGCACCCTCATCCTCCTCCCTCCATCTTCAATTATATTTTACTGTTGGGATTGTTGATCCAATCACACTGCATGAGTTGCCCACTGTCCCAGTGCATATATCATCCCCCAAAACACATATTGCCACTCCTCTACTGTCTCAGTAACACCAAAATCAAGGGCCACAAAATCCATGGTTCAGTATCTGTAAATGTCAGTCCATCCCACATCTATGGGTGCTGAAGCAGATGTTGTTAAATGTACAGCAGGTGCTGGAGGCATGTGGTGGTATGGGAAATTGTGTCTTAATAGAACTCATGCCCATGCTGAAGTCCATGCTCACATCACACACATGATCATGGTCCTGGTCACATTAAACTAAATTTAATTTTGCTGAATCATTTAAAGGAATATACATTTACTTGCATCAACTCCAGAACAAATACCTTATCCAAAACCAGGTGGCAAAGTCTTCTTTCTTCCTTCACAATCATGGTCATTTTAAAAGTCATGGTCACAATAAAATAAAATAAATTTTACTGAATCATTAAAAGGAATACACATTTACTTGCATCAACTCTGAAACATGTATTTCATCCAAAACGAGGTGACAGAGTACCCTCCTCCTCCCTCCATCCCACCTCAATCTTGTTTTTTGGTAAGGATTGTTGATCCAGTCACACTGCATGAGTCACCCACTGTTGCAGTACATAAATTATCCCCCAATACACCCACTGACACCCTTGCACTGCCCTAGTACCACCACCATGTATAATCAAGGGCTACAAAACCCATAGTTCAGCATCAGACAGCATCAGGCCATCTCACTTCTATGGGTGCTGAGGCAGACAGTGTTAAATGTACTGCAGGTACTGGAGGCAGCTGATGATATGGGAAGCTATGCCTTAATGCAACACATCCTCCATGCTCATGTCCATACTCAACATCATACATATGGTCACGGTCATGATCAATGTCATGGTCACGTTAAAATAAATTTAATTTTCATAAATCATTTAAAGAAATATACATTTACTTGCGTTAACTCCATCTCATCTACTTCATCCAAGATGAGGTGAGAGAGTCTTCTCCTTCCATCATGGTCATGTTAAAATAAGTAATAATTTTTTTATCAATCATTTAAAGAAATATACATTTACTTGTGTGTATAGCAACCTATCTACCTCATTCAAAATGAGATAAGAGAGTCTTCTCCTTCCTTCATGGTCATGGTTGTGTTAAAATAAGTGATAATTTTTCATAATCATTTAAAGACATATACATTTACTTGTCGTGACTCCAACTCATCTACTTCATCCACGATGAAGTGAGAGAGTCTACTCCTCTCCCTATGGTCACAGTCACAGTCATGATCACATATAAATTACAATTTTCCATAATCGTTTAAAAAATACATATTTACTTGCATCAGCTCCAACCTGTTTACTTTATCCAAGGTGAGATGAGGGAGTCTCCTCCTGTCTTTACAGTTATGGTCATGGTTATGCTAAAATAAATTAGAATTTTTAGTAATCATTTAAAGAAATGCATAATTACTTGCATCTACTTCAACCCATCTACTTCAACCAAAATGAGGGGAGAGAGTGTCCTCCTTCTTTCAGGGTTATGGTCATGGTCATGTTAAAATAAATTATAATTTTCCATAATCATTTAAAGAAATACACATTTACTTGCATCAGCTCCAACCTGTTTACTTTATCCAAGATGAGATGAGGGAATCTCCTCCTGTCTTTACAGTTATGGTCATGGTCACATTAAAATAAATGATAATTTTCCATAATCTTTTAAAGAAATACACATTTACTTGCATCAACAATAACCCATCTACTTACTCTAAGATGAGGTGAGAGAGTCTCCACATCATTATGGTCATGGTCATAGTTACATTAAAATAAACTGTAATTTTCATTAATCATTTAAAGAAATACACATTGACTTGCACCAACTCCAACCCATCTACCTCATTCAAAATGAGGTAAGTGAATCTCCTCCTTCCTTCACCGTCATGATCAGGGTCATGTTAAAATAAAAACAGCTTCCGGACCCAAGCAATTATGCATACAAGGATCAAAGCATATGTTATTAAATGGCTCAAGAGGAATAAAACCCTTTTAAGTTAATGGGTGGTAAACATGTAAAGTTGAAAGTACTGCATATTTGGGGAAGCTCTTAAGACAAACAGAGAACTGAAACAACAGTGCTATATTTTGCCCTATAGAAAGAAAATTACTGAATTTAATTGCACAAACATTTATTTCTGGGAGCTGTAATGGAGTGAATCTTCAAGTAACTGCACAAAAGAAGGCAGCTTACTGAGACATAGCCAGCGCTACCGTAAAACAAGTAAGTACAAGCACAGGAAAAGTGGAGCAATTTGGTGACTGGCAAAAGGACCTGAATGCTAGGTCAAGTTCAAGATTGATTTATTTAAATGAAACATAAAAAAGCTGATCAGGACACACAGCAGCCCTCCACCAATGTTTCACATGACTCTTACGCTTATCAAGGCAGGGTATGGGTTGTTTTCTGTGAATGACGTGGGGTTCTAGTCCCCCCAGACCAGCAGAAAGTCAATAGCTTGAGAAAAGTGCATACTGAGTGTTGTACTCTGATGCAGTTAAATGAAAGTAGTGAGGATTCGCTGTCAGATACTGCAGAAGCCACGTTGATTGTAAAAAAAGTGAAAAATAACTGCTAAAACTTTTTTCTAAAATAGAAGAAAAAAGATTGAGCAAGTTGTTCAATGGCACTGATTCCATTTTGGAAGTTAAAGAAGACCCAAAAGGCACACATCAGAACACACCAAAAAACAAGCAAACAAAAACAAACAAACAAACAAAAAAAAAAAAAAAAGAAACCTGGAAACTATAAGCAAACAACTTTGTTTTTTAACAAGTGGCCAATAATGGGTCCAAAACAAATATCTAGTGACAAAAAAGGTGGCAAAAGAATCCAAAGATGGAGGGGGTAACTCAAAACATAATATAGATTTACAAGAAGAACACAAAATTCAGTCTTCCTGCATACAAGAAGAACCTGGTTCTTCCAAATCAGAAGAACAGCCACCAGGATGGTCCAAGCAACTAATGGCAGGGAACAAAAATATACAAAAGAACTTGAAAAATTTAAAACTCTTCAAGAAATTATTCAGCAGATGCAGTCAATTTTAGAGAAATGTGAGATAAAAGTTGACCAAGAAGTTAAAAGACTTAGTGATTTGGAGGAAAGACAATCGGATTTGGAGGATAAAATTAATCTACTAGAAAAAGAATATCACTCAATTAAACCAGAATTAGAACATTTAAAAGTTAAATAAGGTGATATGGAAAATCGAGCAAGAAGAAAGAATATTATGAGTTTTGGTATCCTCATGCACTGGGAAAAAAACAAACAGTCTGTTTGATATACCAAAAGTCATTTTTAAGAGTTTGCTTGTCCTAGAACAAGCACTACCAGAGACAGATAGAGCACATTGGACCGGACAAATAAAAATCCTGGAAATAAAACTAACAGAGTGAGACCCATCATAGCGAAATTTATGCACAGTGAAGACAAAACAAAAATCATTATAGCAATGTTGATGCAAAAAGACTTTAGATTCAGAGAAAGAACATCTCAATATGCCAAGATTTTTTCATCTGATCTTTGAAAACAAAGAAAAAAAAATATTCAGAAATTCAAGGAACTCTATGGAAGGAAAAAATCAAAGCTGTAGTTTTTTATCCATTGAAACTGAAAGTTTTTCTAAATATCCAAATTTTGTATTTTTTACAACAACAAAGATGAAGCATTCTGAGATCTCAAACAGAGACTTCTGCAACCCTTTATTTTAAAAAAGGATTCAATACCTGTATTGATCATTTTCACTTTCTAGACTGACATAATCTGGATTGGGGGAAACATGGTCTTATTTTTCTTTTTTAATAGTATGATAATAAGAAAATGGATTAAATGGTAATACAAGATGAATGCTACTTGATTTTTTAGGAGACCTTACAGTATAATATTGGTATATAGAGCAAGATGAGGGGCAATAGCCTCAGTAATTGCTAGCAGGCCTTGGATATTTTTCTCCAGATGCCATAAAGATTTCATTGGCATCTAATGGAATTGGTAGGGATTGGTGGTAGGAACAAGAGAGGAGGGTTTTTAATCCCTCTGGGGGGGTAAAGAGGGGAAATTGACTATTTATCAAACTACCTTTTGTACTGACTTTGTAATTCTTGTATTATAGCACAGCAAATGCTATATTCCCTTACATAATCCTCCATAGTAATTTTGTTAACCCAACGCAATGGGTATAGACCTAAAAGGACTGACCTGGAGCACAAATGGGATGAACTCACCTACAAACAGATTTAGAATTTTAAATTACATTAAAAAGTAAAAAATGCACTTTGCAATGTTACAAGAAACATTTTTAATTAAATCAGAAGCTGAAAAGATAAAAACAAACACAAATTGATTAAATACATTTTCTTCTTTCCAAGCAATATTTCCAAGCAATCCAAAAAATAGTAAAGTAGTAATGGTAATTATTTCTTAAAGTTACCCCATTGAGAACATTTAAGATTTTCAAGCAGATGAGGATGGGAGATTAATTATGATCAATGTTCTAATAAATGACAACAGTTTTGTACAAGGATTGGTGTATGCACCTTTCCAAAGTTATGGCTCCTTTCTGGATTTGGTTTATAGTTATTTTAGTAACTGGGGTAAGAACATGCTATACTAGGACAGGACTTCAATAGTTTGGCAGATTATAATGTAGACAGATCTTTCCCCTCCAAAGGTTTGGAGAAATATAAGACATGATTCTTTGTAAAACTTATATCTAGCAACTTTTTAACTGATTAGTGGAGGGAACTACAGCCTACTGAAAAATAATTTATATATTATTCAACAAGATTCAAAACATTAGCAAGATTAGACTATCTTTTTGTATCAAAAAAATACAATAGAGGCTGGCACAGTGGCGTAGAGGGTTGAGGTGCTGGACGCCACACCTCACACCAGGCTGATGGCCCAGGTTCAGGAGCATGCTCAGGCTGTTATGAGTCAGCCAGAGGAGAAGGAGGAGGAAGGGGAGGAGTCAGGATTGAGCAGCTGACAGGTGGCTCTCCTCTCAGAGGAGGGATGTGAGGTTTCCCTGACTCTTGGCTGCCACCCAGTGGAGGCCAGGTGGCAGTGCCAGGCCAGGGGGATCCTAGGCACTAGGTTGGGAGGGAAGGAGGATGGGGCCATCACCAGAGCCATGGGATGCATGCATGCCTCCATGCGCATGCACGCCCATGTACCAGGGTCCTGGGAACAGGGGAGAAAAAACACAAATACCATGTCTTTCCCAGTGCCGTAAGATGGCAGGGATACCGGGGGAGCACCAGGCTAAGTAAAAAAAAAATACAATATTAAACTGTGATTTTTGTCAATCTACTATTCATCCCACAACTATTTCAGATCATAATCAAATATCAATGGGAACGGTACTAGATATAAGAAATGAGGATACATATTTCTGGTAGCATAACAACACTGACTAGAACTACATCTATTAGAGAGGAAATCAAAGAAGCAATTAATAACGTTTGACAAGACAATTGCCAAGACTTTAATGATATTATAGATATATGGGATGCCTTCAAAATAACATTCAGGGGTATTATAATAATATCTAAAACAGCATGGTTAAATAAAAAAAAATACACACTATAATAGAAATGGAAACAAGACTCAAAACCCTAGAATTAGCAGTCAGAATGGGAGATGAATCAAAAACAGAAGAATAACAAAATTTAAGAAACAGGATTATAGACACAGACACACTGAACATTAAAACTAACTGGATTAGGAAAAAAAATGGGAGGTTATATCGTGAGCGGGCAGGGATATTATTGGTTAGAAGAGTTAAAAAGGAATCTGAACAATGTGAAACTACCATCATAGTAGATGAAATTGACAAGTCCAAAATGAAAAGGCATCTATTGAAGACTATTTTTAAAAAATATTCCAAGAATTAAATGTCTGGTTGTTTTCCTTTAGAACAAGAACTTAACTATAATAACCAATTCATTTCAAAATCAATCAAAGAACAAAATAACTTTCTCTTGGAACCAGTTTTAGAAAATGAAATAAAAGAAGCAATTAAATATATGCCAAAAGGAAAATGCCCAGACCTAGATGGATATACAACTGACTTCTACATTGAATTTATGGACGAACGTTTACCCTACGTACAAAAACGATATACTTCCATACAAAAAAATCCTTTAAAACAGCATTTATTTCTGTAATACCCAAACCTAATAAAGACCACCAAAAAGTGGAAAATTACAGGCCTACATGTATTCTAAACAAATTATAAAATCTTGGCAATGATTACTAGTAACAGAATACTTCAGTTTCTGCCTGATATGATTTACCCTGATCAAAGGGGATTCATACCAGGTAGACAAATACAGTACATTCGGGTATACATAAACTACAATTTATTACAGAGTATCTTAATACAGTTAAAACAGAAGCAATATATGTATCACTGGGTGCAAGCAAAGGCTGTGACTTGCTTGAGTTGCAGTTTCATTTCCATGCTGTCCAGCAGTAGGGTTTACCAGGTTCATTTACAGATTTCATAAAAACGTTATACAACTCACCAACTTCAGCAATAAAAGTTAACAATCATTTATCAAAAGAACTCAAAATATTTAGACGGGTCAGACAAAGATGTCCTTGTTCCCTACTCTTTTTGTGTTAGGTTTAGAGATTTTTCCACGGGAAGTTAGATCAAACAATAAGAATCAAGGAATATCCATCGGTAACACAGAAACTAAATTTAGAACTTATGCTGATGATGTCAGACTACTGCTCAACTCACTACAAGAAAGTATTATCAAACTTAAAGAGGTAATTTCATTGTCTTCTAAAGTAGCAGGTTATAAGGAGAATGAACAAAAATCTGAAATACTTGTATTTAATATACAAAATAACTCTCATTCTTAAAAACTGTAATGCAAAAAAAAAAAAAAATGAAAACTATAAAGACCATTTAGGGATTCATTTTACAAACAAGAATGACCAGTTAATTAAATATAAAGTAACTCCCCTGCTGGAAAACATGACAATCAAACTACAAGGATAGAACAAAATCCCTTTATCATTCTGGGGTAAAGTACAAGGGTCCGCCCTCAGAACGCACCAGCCATAGTGCGCAAATCATTAGGGTACCAGTCGGCAAATTCACCCCTCTCTGCACCCCTTGTGAGAGGTAACCTCATTCCCAACCCAGAATTCCAACTCCAGGGGTGGACCTCAGGGAGGGATCAGTAAATTTTGGATTTTGGATTTTTGCCCTAATGACAGATGTACTAATGCCGGTGCCCTGAATGAGTGCAGTGAAAGTACAAGTAATTAAGATGTTGACTATACCTACAATTTCATACTTAAAACAAACTATAATAATATCTATTCCCACTCAGTGGTATAAAAAAATGTAATCAACTTTTCAAAAAATACATCTGGAACAATAAAAGACCTAGAATCTCCTGGGACAAACTCTGTTTGTCTAAGGAAGAAGTGTGACTTACTTTCACAGATCTTAAACATTTTGAACAAATATACAAAATCAAAATAGCATAAAACTGGGTTTATAATGAAACGTTAGACTTGTCTATAGAAAACAACAGTTTGAATAAGACTGGTACAGATCAATATTATACTTTGTAAAATATATGGTTACATCTAAACCGTGCCAATAAATGTAAGAACTTTATCATATCTAATTTTAGTAAAGCAATCAAACACTATCTTAACAATAGACTGATAACTCCACAGGCTTATATGTAACCTGCCTGCCTCATTCTAATATCGCTGTGATATTGTACCTGTCTCTTACTCAGGCTTATTGTAACCTGCCTGTGACACACCGTTAATCTGCCTACTTCTCATTTTTGTATGTATTGTTCTTCTCTTACCCTTTTCCCTGGGTTGCATCTAGAATCGAGCCTTGACTCAGTGTACTTCTCCCAGTTATCAACTTTAATAAATAAATAAAATAAATAAATATCAAAGTTAAATGGGATACAAAAACATTCTATTCCAATTCTATCTGGAAAAATCCTCATGCTAAAATGGATGGAAGATGTATCCATTCCTGTAAATGGATTCATAAGGGGATATACAGATGAACAGCTATTGTAGATAATGGGAAAACATTATCTTGGATCGATTTAAAAACAAAATTGCAATTAGCTGATTTAGAACACTTTCAATACAGGCAGCTCCTTAGCATATTTAATAATTAGGCTTGCCACTAAAAGGCAGGCCAGTTTGTCTCATGGCCCCTGCCAGATAGGATATAAGGGAAAGGGGGAGGGGAGGGAAAAGGGGGAAGGAGAGAGCTGGTGACATCACTAGTGAGGTAGGCATTTGTCATATGACAAGGGAGGACCAGGGCTCACAGGATTGGCTAGGGGGCAGAGCTAGCAGAGTCCTGATTGGGGTCCTTAGGGGGTATATCAGGGCTGTCCACCCTGGGCTAGCTCTCTTTTTGCTGGGAAATTTCTTTGGCTTGGAGCTCTGTACAATCGTTGGCAGAATAAGGTAAGGCACATCATGAGGCTGCTAGGCCTTGTCGGCCATGCGGTCTGGTGGATTTAGCTTGAAGCTGGTATTACATGTGCATAGGTTAACCAGTATATTGGCTTGAAAATGTGGTAATGGTAGCCGATTTGTATAACATTAACAGGAGTGCAGGGAAACCTGTGCTATGGACAGATTAAAAAAAAAAAAAGTATAGTTATTTTGGTTGGTTGTGAGAATCTAGTTAGTTAGTGCAGTATCATGGTGAGGGCTTGCTATGGTAGGATGTTTGTATCTCCCTCCGATTGGGGTGTGTGGGCTGCAGGCCCAGGGACATGGCAGGGTGATAGAGAAAGGATTTTTGGTACGTTTGTTGTATTTGGGTTGGTTTCTCAGCAGACAGAGATAGAGTCAGTGATGCTGGTGAGCAGCCGTGGGCCAGAGGAGGGTGAAAGAGCAGGCTGCGGTTGAGTTTTGTCTCCGGGTGCAAGAAGGAGACCTGATGGGTGAGAACCCCACTCTGGGGCTTGTAGTGGACATGGGGGAGCATGTTAATGGCGCCGCTATGTGGGAGGGGGCCTGTTTTCCCCTAGGATGGCTGCATGTGGGTTTTTTTGTCCATGGAAGAAGTGCAAAGAAAAAATAGAAAGTAAACGATAAGAAGGAAGTGGAGGGCATGGCAGCAGATGTGGGCACCGGAGGAAGAGAGGTGACCCGAGTGGTGTTACCCGACTTGGGGGGGTCTGTTGAGATGTTGTAGCATGGCAGGTGTTTCTGGATGGTGGGTCACTAGGTGGGGGGCCTCCGAGTTTAATGGCGTCGCCACATGAGTGGGGGCCTGCTAGGCTGTGGGGCATTGGGCAGCAGGTGGATGTACAGGATATGATATAAGAAGCAGGCCTGCAGGAATGGATCCAGTATAGATATCGCATGCATTTTGCGATGTTTTTAAAAAGTGGAGCATGGGCGCAAGGTGGAGGGGGTCCAGCAAGCTCCAGTGCAGACCTGGTTCTGAAGGGAGCAGTGAGAGCTGGGGATGCAAGGGAACTCTCCTTGGTTGCTCTGAAGGGAGTGGGTGTGAGCACATGGTGCCCGGGCAGATGAGCAGGCACCGGGGCCGCAAGGGAGCCCCCCCTTTTTGTTGTGGCATTGCGGGGGGGGTTTCCAGACTGATAGTTTGGCCAGGCCAGAGGCCTACATAATGACAAGGCCCACCTTGTGGCGTGGAGGGGCAGCTTGCAGCAGGACCAGGAGAAAGGCATGCAGCAGCGGGGAAGTACTGGCTCAGGTGTTTGGAGGTATGGGCCCCACTGAGTGGGTCGCAGGCAGAGATAGAGGCCTGCCGAGGGAGCAGCCTGGTAGGGGCAGTGAGAGCAATGAGATGGGGCCCTGAGAACTGAGCCAGTTGACTGGACGGCTAGGTTACTCAAGGAGAGGAAGAGCTGGGTCCTACAGGCTGGTGGAGAAAGGGGTGCGGTGCCCGGCTTGCAGTATGTGGATTGAAGTGGGATCCCACAGTGTGGTTTTCCTGCTGGAGGCCTTCATGGACTGCAGAGGAATGCGTCCTTAAGCTACGTCCAGGAGTAGAGAGCAGAGGCACTTGGAGGTGCTTGGTGCCCTCGGGGGCATCTTTTTTTCTGGTGTCGCTACCAGGGCAGGCTGAATAGGGCTGAATGGGAAGGGGCCCCCCTAGAAAGTTGGGTAAGAGGACAATGGCCCTGTCAGGGGCCACAGCAGAAGTAGGACAACAAGGACCGGAAACGTGACAGCAGCTTGTGGCTCGGGGGGCTGGCAGGATGGAGCGAAGAAGCAGTGGATTGTGTGGGGCACTGTTTGGCTTGAAAGTGGCCAGATGGGCAGAAGCGGGGGCTGGTCTGCCAAAGAGGGGTGGGTGGGGAACAGATTGGAGATTGCAGGAGGGGGGATCATGCAGATGGAAAAGGGGGGGCCTTGGGGCAAGGAGGAATTGTGCTATGGTGGAGACTACCTCACTGAGGGTGCAGTAGTGGCATGGGCAAGGGAAACCCCAGGCAAAGGGGGCAGAAAGGCATGGGATGAGTAGACTTGGGGCACTTATGGTGTTTACTTTTCCCGCCCATAGCATTTACAAGTGTAAGGATGGCACCCAAGAGGAACCTGATGTCGAGCAAGAAGATGATGGAGGAGGCGATGAAGCTGATGGGCCAGATGACCGACCTGGTAGCAGTGGCCAAGTGGAGAGAGGTGGAAGAGGAGGTGTTGCGGAAGTGGAAGGAGCAGAAGGAACACCCGGGTAGGGGGCAGACCAGGAAGAAATGCAGACGAGTTGGACCCAGCCCAGCACCTGCCCCGGTGTCAGTGCCTGAACTGGAGCCAGATGAAAATGTCCAGACGGGGGTAAGGATGGAGTAGATATATCCAATGAGGGTGACCTAAGAGAATATTTGGAGGGGCTGCTGGGGGATATGGGTGATACAGGGATAGAGAAGATGGAGCGGGCCTTGAAGGGCATTAAAGGAAAAGAGGACAAGGGGTGAGCCGAGGGGGAAGAGGGAACCTGGAGACAAGAAGGGGTACGAAGGGCCCCCTGGTTTCATGTTGGGTGACCATGTCCCAACCTCGCTTAAGGAGAAGATTTGGAAAGGGGAGTATGTGGACATTTTTGGCCTGGTGGACAAGGACACCACCATGAAATATGAACAAAAAGAGTCAGTGGGGAAGTCCGAGATAGCAGTAGTCCTGGCTATGGGGGGCCATAAGGTGGAGGAGGTGAAGTTCAAGGGTAAGACCATTGATAATTGGCAAGCAGGTTTTATCATCTACAGCACTCTGGTGCTGGACAAACAGCCGGAGCTGGTCATTCTGCTTCTGACCTATACAGCAATCATCAGTGATGCCTACAAAGCCAAGATAGGACATGGTGGTTAAAATATGACGAAGATGTCTAGAAGTGGATGGCAGCAAAAGAAGATTTAGGGTGGGACAGCACCCATTCCGAACTCTGGGTAGGAACCCTGTCTAGGCAGGTGAATGTGGCTGGGGTGAGCAAGGGAAGAAAAACCCTCTAGCTCTGGGGATCAAGACCTGTTAGGATTTTAACAAGGTGTCCTGCACCTGGTCGCACTGCAAATTCAAGCATGTTTGTTCAAGATGCAGGGGAACACACCCGGCATCTAGCTGCAGACAGGGGGGGAGAGAAGGGGGCAAGGGAGGGCAGTATCAGGAACAGCCCTTTTGGGGGAACTGAGGGGGGCAGGGCAGGGGAAGGAGGAAGGGACACAACAGGGGCAGCTATACTTCCAACTATGAGTGGAACTAAGCAGGACAAGAGGGGAAGGGCGGTGGGGCTATGCAGTAGCAATCAAGCCCATTGCCCTGGAAGTGGTGGAGGCATGGACTCAGGACTACCTGAATGCCACAGGGGGAGCTCCTTCAGGAGGGTTTCTGACATGGTTTCCCACTGGGTTTTCAAGGGGGGAGGGCAAGGATGAGGGCCAAGAACCTTGGGTCAGTCAGCGGGAAGGAGGAGGTGGTGCGGGCGAAGATACGGAAGGAGGTTGAGGCAGGGTGGGTGGAGGGGCCTCTGTCGGCCCCTCCATGTCATAACTTCAGGGTGTCACCACTGGGGGTGGTACCCAAAAAGCAAATGGGGAATTTCATTTGATACACCACCTATCATACCTGTAGGGAAAGTCGGTGAACAAGGGCATCCCCGAGCACCTCAGGGTAGTATCCTATGCCTCACTGGAACAGGTGATAGGGCTGATCAGGGCAGTAGGGAGGGCTTGGTTAGCAAATACTTATATCGAGTTGGCATTCAGGCTGCTGCCAGTCAGCCCGGTAGATTGGGACCTACTGGGTTTCCAGTTTGAGGGCAGGCTTTATTTTGACAAAGCAATGCCAATGGGATGCTTGGTGGCTGTTCGACTTTCGAGGCTTTCAGTTCCTGGGTACAGTGGGTATTTGGGGCAAAATATGGGCACAGGAGGGTGGTGCATTATCTGGGCAACTTCCTCCTCATAGGGGAGAGCTGAGAAGAAACACAGGGGATGTTGGAGGATTTCAAGCGAATGTGTGGGCAGATAGGAATCCCATTGGTGCAGAGGAAGACGGAGGACCCAGCGTGTAGGCTGGAATTCCTGGCAATAGAGGTGGACACGGAGCAGGGATGTTTCTGCTTACCCGGGGACAAGGTATCTAGACTCAGGGGACTGCTGGTGCAGGTGACTGGCAGAAGGAGGGTGCCGCTGGTATAGATACAGCAACTGTTGGGGCACCTGAATTTTGCTTGCAAGGCCATTAGTCTGGGCAGGGCATTTACTAGGAGGTTGGGAAGGGCAACATGTAATACAAAGCAGCCACATCATTGGGTAGACATTACAAAAGGGATCCAGGAAGATTTTAAGGTTTGGGAGGTTTTTTTTGAGCATTATAATGGGGTAACATTTTGGCAGGACGAGTGGGAGTGCAACACGGATCTAGAACTGTACACCGATGCCTCTGGTGCGCTTGGAATGGGGGCATATGTTAAAGGGTAGTGAATGTCAGAGGCATGGCCATCACAGTGGGTGACAGGGGGACCTTTTGAAGGACATCACTTTCTTGGAAATATTTCCAATCTGGGTGGCCTTGGAAGTACGGGGAGACAGGATGAAGGGGAAGCGCATCCTCTTCTGGTGCAATAATAAAGGGGTGGTGGAGGTCATTAACTGGCAGGGCAGGAGTACAAAAAGTGTGGGCAGGATTCTGTGCTGCCTGGTGTTACTGGGGTTGCAGTTGAACCTGTCTTAAACTGAAGCATATTGAAGGGATCAAGAATGACGTGGCTGACAGTCTTTCCCATTTACAGCTCGACAGGTTTCAGAAGCTGGCACCACATACGGCAACACACAGGACCAGGGTCCCGGACCAGTGTTGGGAGATTGGTGGGTCACTGCCAGATCACTGTACTGGGGGTCCTGGTCAGCCAACACCCCGAGGGCCTATGAGGGTGGGTGGGTGAGTTTCCAGGAGTTCAGGGCAAGGCATGGAGGGGACAGGGAGGAACCGGTCTGGGATGAACAGATGAGTCGATTCATGGTAGAGAAGTGGGAGGAGGGGATAGCACATGCCCCAATGGTGGTGCAGCTGGCATGTAATAGCTGGGTTTGCCAGGACAAGGGTTGGCCAGACACCATGGCCGGTAGGACAGTCAAGAGGATGGTCGCAAGGTGGCAAAGAGGCCAAGGAAGAAAGAAGTATGGTAGACATCCCATTAAGGGACAACTCCTCGACAAAGTGTTGGGGACAACATGTCAGGTGTGCACCTCGGCACAGGAGGCCTGTTTGTTCAGAACAATTTTTGCAGTCGTGGCAGCAGACGCTTTTCGGTAGGGGAGGTGGTGGCCCCACATAGAAGCGGTTGCCGATCTGGCAATGCAACATGGAGGTGTGGCCTGGGGAGGACAGGTTGGTCATTAGGTTGGACAGGTCAAAAATGGACCAAGGGGGGAAGTGGACCTCTGTGACGCTGCTGCGGCAACCAAAGGTGTTGAGCTGTGCTGTGGCCACCATAGAATAATATGAGCAGATTCGGGTGGTTGCTGGGGGGTGCTGTTCCGGCACTGCAACAGCTCCCCGGTCACCGGTTTCCAGGTATGGGCAGTGCTCAAGAAGGTCTTGACATTTGTGGGGGAGAACCCGGGGGAATTCACCCTGCACTCCTTCCGGATGAGGCAGCCTCAGTGGCAGCCAAAAAAGGGGGCTTCAGTAGAAGAATTGAAGAGGGTGGGGTGCTGGAGATCCAACTGTTATAGGAGGTATGTCAGGTGTTGATGACAGCTACTCACGCTGTTCCTTTTTGTTTCCGTGGCAGGTTCCAAGCGGAAGGTAAGGATAGTGGGGCACTCTTTTGTCTATTGGGCAGAGAGGTTTGCAGCCACCACAGACAGAGGGATGCAGTTACGCACCAATACGGAGCACACACGGGTGCAGTGGAAGGGCATCAGGGGCATGAGGTGGTCCCAGCTGCTGCCCCTCCTGGAGGATTTGAGGGTGCAATGGGGCAGACCGGATTGTATCATCATCCACCTGGGGGAAACAACTTGTGGGGGTGCCATGAGGAGTACTGGGGCAGGCAATGATGGCCAACTTAGAGAAAGTAAAGGGGTGGTGGCCGGGTATGACCATCGGCTGGTCTGAGATCATGTCATGGAGGGTTTGGAGGGGAGCCAAGGATGTCAGGCTGATTGAAAAGGTGAAGAAGCGCCTAAACAGGAGGGTTGTGAGGTCAGTGATTGAGATGGGGGGGGGTGCACATCCAGCACAAGGTCATTTCCTTCGATCAGGCAACAGTATACAGGTCTGATGGAGTGCACCTGTCGGAATTTGGGATGTGCCTGTTCCTAAGGCCAGTAGGGGACCTAGTAGGGGAGGTAGCTAAGAGTGGTTTTTGGTACTAGCCCACAAGGGAGAGCCCCTCTGTCTGTTGCAAGCTGGAGGTGGGGCAGTGGAAGAAGGAAGGGGGAGTGGGGGGAAGGGGCAGGAAAGGGGGGGGAGGTAGGTAGGCCACATGGGCTGGGTGCAAGGAACCCAGGCATGGGATTAAGGCGGGGAGGGGTGGATAGATCTAGGTGCTGGATTCATAGTATCCGGGCCTGGAGGGCTGAGGCCCGGGTAAGTGGGGAACTGGCCTGGTTTCTGGTGATGGAGGAGAGGGCCAGATTCAGAGTATCCAGACCCTGAAGCACGAAAAAGGAGAAGCAGCCAGAAGGAGGAAGAGGCCAGAGTGAAGAAGAAATGATGTAACAATAATTTGTGTAATTAGGATTGCAATATGAAAATGTGGGATGTAAGATTATCTTTGTGCCAAAATAAATCTTTGCCAGCGAGCATCCAAATTCCTAAGAAGTAGTCATGTGAGTTTATTTCTGGGAGGGGATCAGGGGACAAAGAATTTAAAAGATGGGAAAAGGTCTGAGAAAATAAAGCAAAAAAGGTATTTTTTCTTGGCTCTATAAATGTTTAAATAAAAACCCAATAAAGTCTTATAAGAAATCCATAGAAAAATCGAATAAAGATTTGAGTATTGCACCTACTGAATGGATGGAATTCATGCTTTTAATATGCAATTAAAATATTTTTCAAAAAGACTGTGTATGTAGAGGTGAACATGTGTCATGGACTACATACATCTTTAAATTACAAATACATATTTTTTGTTTTGTTGCTTGGCATTGGGAGTGCAATAAATCAATTACATATGAAACAACAACAAGATGTCTTTGTTGCCTTCATCTAAAATTGAACTCTGCACTGGATGAGAGTGTGTGCGTGCGTACATGCATGTGTGTGTGTTTGGGGGAGGAAGGCTGGTTTCATGTCACTGTGAAACTGTGCTTATGCTAATGTTTTACACGTATAATTTATTTATTATACTTTTTGCCCCCACTACCTGTGACCCGGCACTTCAGCCTGGTCACAGACCCTAACCTCCACCTCCACGTTAGACCCTACCCCTCGGATATCCCCTGGCTTGCCCCTCAGGGTGGGGTGCAGCACTGACCCCCCTTAACAGTGCCGCATGATGGGACTAGGACCAAGGGTTGGTCCTGGAGGCTGATGAAGGCCAGTGCAGGCTTCATCTAGGGCACTGAGACAGGAAGTGGTTTTTTTTTTGGTGCTGTGCGTGGGGGGGAATGTGCAATGATGTCCAGCATCGTCCCCCGCTTTGACTGCATTCAGATGTCAGTTGCTGTAAGTACCCCGACACTCCTGCTGAGGGTCCATCAAACACCGAACATACCCCCTGCCCACTCCCTCGGAGAAGGGAGAGTTTGTCACTAGACTCAATCCTCTCCCCAGCCGTCCTCCCGACGACCGGGTCCGCTCCCAACCTGGGTCACCAGTGTCGTGCAAGTGGACCAACCGCTGCGCCGACGTGGGCCAGCTTACATGTATAATTTAAAACAAAAATCGAATACTTAACATAAACATGACACACAGTTTACAGTAATAGTACAATTGGGTTATCGCAGATATTTGAAAAGGCATCAGACAAGGATGTCTAACAGGGGACATTTCTGCTGCAGTGGTTCTTATGCCTAGTAGACAGGCCTACTTATGTGCTCTGAAAACCCCATCATAAAATCATCATCAAAATGCCTTTTCCTCTATTTATATGAGAATCTAGTCTCTGACTGACAATTATATGCTAAAACTATGGTCAAGAAAACAAATAATTGTCAGATACAACTGCACCACAATTTACCTCAGTGACCTCAGTGACTGGAATATGTTTGTAGTGCAGGTATCAGTGATAGCATAAGCTCACAGCTTTCATGCTCAGAAGCTCGAACAGGAGTGAGCTTGTACTCCAACGGTGCAACAGCTGATGACTGTTGTATGTAAAAAATGTAAACAGTATGTCGATAGCAGTGTGGTAACACCTATATGTTGGTGAATGCATTTTTGAAGTAAATTCATATGAAGAGAGCCTTGTTTATCAATATAAACCACATACGCATCTTTGTAATGACGGAGTTTAATATTTAAATTTAACAAAAACAAAACACAACACTGCAACATGTTTTTCAAAAAATAACTTGACAATTCCCCATTAATCATTTAAAAAAATATAAATTTATTTGCATCAACTCCAACCTGTCTACTTCATCCAAGATTAGAGATGCTGCAAAATAAAATTTCAGCTGTCGCGAAAGGTTTTAATGAAATTGTGATTTATACATACAAATGAATTCTCCTTGGTGTCTAATCCCCCACTGATCACTGGCCCAAAGTGAATAAAGGAAGCCCCTTCCCCCAGTTGACTCATTATTTCCCCGATCCCCGGACCCTCAATCCTAAAACCATGTCAACCCCCACTCCCTGGTGTCCTGTAGTGGCCCCCCTGCCAATCACTGGTCCAAAGCGAATAAAGCAAGCCCCCCCATTTAACTCATTATTTTCCCTGATCCCTTAGACTCCCAATCCTAAAAAAATGTCAGTCCCCACTCCCTGGTGTCTAGTGGACCCCCCATCCTGTCATCGGATAGTGCCCACCCCACTCCCCCTCAGTACCCCGATCTGGCCACTGGCACAGCCCTCCACTCACCTCCATGGCTGGCAGCCCAACTGAGCACTTCAATGAAAGAGCGCGTGCTTGTGCAAGCACTCCTCGAATCATTGAAGTGCTCAGTCGAGTTGCTGACCGTGTAGGTGGTGGAGAACTGCTGCTGATGATCGGGGCCGCGCAGGGGAGTGAGTGGGCAGTATCTGGATGACACAGGGTGGAGTGAACCACTAGACACCAGGGAGTGATGACTGACATTTTTTTTTTTAGGATTGGGGTCCGGGATGGGAAAATAATGAGTTAACTGGGGAGGGCTTGCTTTTTTCACTTTGAGCCAGTGATTGCTGGGGAGTCCACTAGACACCAGGGTGTGGGATTTACATTTTGGGGATTTGAGGTCTGGGGGATTGGAAAAATAATGAGTTGACTGGGGATTCCTTATTCACTTTGGGCAGGTGACTGGCTGGGGGAACCACTAGACACCAGGGGAATTCATTTTAATGGAATTTGGGCGGTGAGTGGCGGAGGGGTGGACCACTAGATACTGAAAATTTTGCCGTGGTGGCGAAATTTCATCCAGGAGTGGCAATTTGCTGTCTCAAGGGTGAAATTTCACTTGCTCTGTCAGGCTAAAATTTTACCGCCTGCAAGGGGACTTACCTCGGCTTAAATATTTCACAATTCAGCAAATTACATGAAATATTTCAATGAGCAAAATTTTCCAGTTTCACACAACACTGCCCAAGATAAGGTGAGAGAGTCCCCGCCTTCCCTCACGGTCATGGTCACAGTTACAATCACAGTCACATTAAAATAAATTATAATTTTCCTAAATCATTTAAAGAAATATAGATTTACTTGCCTATACTTCAACCCCTCTACCTTATCCAAAATGAGGTGAGAGAGTCTCCTACTTCCTTTATGTTCATGGTCACAGTCACCATCAAAGTATCAAAGTCGCATTAAAATAAATTATAAATTTCCATAATAATTTGAAGACATACACATTTACTTGCATCGACTCCAACCCATCTGCTTCATCCAAGATGAGGTGACAGAGTGTCCTTCTGTCTTTTCGGTCATGATCACAGTCACAGTCACAGTCACAGTCACAGTTACGTTTAAATAAATTATAATTTTCCGTAATCATTTAAAGAAATATACATTCACAGTATAGAAACTGTTAAAACACAGTGTGGCATTATGTAGCAGCATGCAGCAGCCTGCTATATTTATTCAGGAGCTTCAATTTTATCTTTATTTATCATTTCTCACCATTTCCCGTGTAGTGAAAATGAACATAGGGTCCAGTGACCACCATACAGTGTGGTTCAGCATCAGTACAGTGTTGCAGAAGAGCCACACAAAGATAAGGGTCCTGGATTTCAGGAGGGTGCACTTTGCTAGGATGGGAAGGGGGATCAAAGAAGCCCTGGCAGGAAGGTATCCAGGGAGATGGGTTGAGGAGCGGTAGGCACACCTAAAAGAAGCCACAGTGGAGGTGACAATCAGTGCATTAGGCTGAGCAACAAGGGAAAAAGATGTAACAAACCTCTATGGTTCACAAATGAGGTGGCAGAGGAAGTGAGGGACAAAAAGGGGGCTTTCAGAAAATACAAGGAGACTCAGAAGGATGAGGATAGGGTGGCATACCTAGAGAGAGACAGAGGGAGGCAGGGAAAGCAGTCAGGGGCATGAAGGCCCAAGCAGAGGAGAAATTAGCACAGACAGTAAAGGGGGGGGACAAGACATTTTATAGATACATTAGTGATAGAAGGAAGGCCAGGGGTGGGATTGTAAGGCTGAAAGGGGAGGAAGGAGTGTGCATAGAGGGTGACCTAGAATAAGCATCGATACTGAATGAATACTTCTGTTCGGTATTTACAGTAGAGGGGGAGGGACTGGGACCACAGCTAGGCAGCAGAAACAATGGGGTAAACACCAGTCCTTTTATAGTAGAGAGGGTCCTGGAGGAAATCACAAAATTAAAGGTGGACAAAGCGATCGGGCCAGATGATATACACCCCAGGATATTACAGGAATTACGGACAGTGCTGGCAGCCCTGTTTAGTGAGTCGTTTGATACAGGGGTGGTTCCAGAGGACTGGAAGGGGGCAAATGTAGTCCCTCTCCACGAGAGTGGTAGAAGGGAAGAGGCTGGAAACTATAGGCCGGTCAGACTCACCTCAGTAGTGGGTAAGATTATGGAGGCACTGCTCAAGGAGAGGATTATGGAACACTTAGAAACCATGGGAGCACAGGATCCAAGACAGCATGGTTTAACTGCAGGAAGGTCATGTCAAATAAATCTGATTAACTTTTTTGACTGGGTGACAAAAGAGGTGGATCAGGGAGGAGCGGTGGATATCGCCTACCTCAATTTCAGTAAGACCTTCAACACCGTGCTTCACAGAAGACTGGTGAACAAGCTAGGGAGCCTACAGGTGGGCCACAAAGTGGAAAACTGGGTTAGAAACTGGTTGATGGACAGAAAGCAAAGCGGGTGGTAGTAAATGGGATCAAATCCAAGGAAAAGAAGGTGACCAGTGGAGTGCGTCAGGGATCAGTCAAGGGTCAGTCCTTTTCAATGTCTTCATCAGTGACATTGCTGAAAGGCTGGAGGGGAAGGTTTACCTTTTTTGCAGATGATACCAAGATCTGCAATAGAGTAGACACTCCAGAGGGAGTCAAAAGAATGAGGAGGGATTTGGGAAAGCTGGAAAAATGATCAAAGGTGTGGCAGTTTAAACTGAATGCAAAAAAGTGCAAAATCACGCACCTGGGGTGAAGAAACCCTGTGGAGAGCTACAGAATGGCTGGGGAGGATTTCTGAGTGTCACTAGGGAAGAGAGGGGTTTAGGAATAATCATCTCAGATGACCTAAGGGTAGCCAAACAATATAACAAGGCTGTGATGAGGGCCAGTGGGATGTTGGGGTGCATAGGAAGGGATATCATTAGCAGGAGGGAGGTGGTAATGCCATTGTACAAAACGCTGGTGAGGCCTGATCTAGAATACTGTGTTCAGTTCTGGAGGCCACATTATTGCAAAGACATAGACAGGGTAGAGGTGGTCCAGAGAAGGGTGACCAAGATGGTGCAGGGCTTGTATCAGAAAACATATGAGGACAGATTAAAAGACCTCAGTATGTATACACTTGAAGAGAGGAGGGAATTGGGGGGGGGATATGATAGAGACCTTCAAGTATTTTAAAGGCTTGAACAAAGTGCATGGGACTGACATCTTTCAGCACAAGATTTGTACAAGGAGGAGGGGGCACGATATGAGATTGGAGGGGAGCAGGATAAGGGGAAATGGGAGGAAGTTTTTCTTCATGGAAAGGGTGGTGAACGCTTGGAATAGCCTACCCCAGGAAGTGGTGGTTGCTAATACCATGAGGGGATTTAAACATGCAATGGACATACATAAGGGAACCCCAGATGTGGGGAAGAGAGGCAAAAGCAAATGACCAAGTAGGGTCAGTGGCCGCTGATGCAGGCAGGGAATACAAGCTGATTAGGTGGGCCTAGTGGTCCTTATCTGCCATCAGCTACTGTTTTACTATGTTAATATGTAACTGAAACAAGATGAACAGGAGGAGAAAACAGAATCTGATATGATCTGAATAACTTTTCAGAATAGTAAAAAAAAAAAGGTAAAACCAAAAGGAAAAAAAATAATACTTACATTCCCTGGTTGGAAACAATGTTAAATTAAATAACCAGATCCGGGCCAGACCCATGCAGCAACAGGATTTCATCACCCTAGTGATAAATACCTGAAAAGAAACAGGAGCAAAAAATGATTAGAAAGACACTCTCCCCAACAAGGATGAAAATAAAAAAAAAAAGAAAAAATAAATACTTACCTTTGTTGGTAGGGCACAGATCAGTACTCAAAGATCATCATCCAGATCAATGTCACAAAGAGGCATTATCATTTCATGAAAAAGTGCTCAGAATTTGTGGTCACTCATTTCCATGACAGGTGGCGCCAGAGCTGAAACACTATGCACCACCTTGTAGCAACATCCAGCAGCCTGAAGTATTTATTCTGGTAGCTGAGAAACAAAGAGAATAATGGATACCCAGCTATTGGTAACAAGTTCATTGAGAGGTTGCCATGGTGACCATTTGAACCTCGAGAGCGTGGCAGAGGTTCGATTGCTACATCGGGCAACCTCGAGATAAGGCTAACTCAACCTTAGTTACCGTTAGCTGGATATCCACTGTTTTTTATAGTGTAGGATGCCAACTGCTACAAAATGCGACTATTTGGGTGACTTACTTGTTTTTTTTTATCCACTTTGCCGCTCGCGTCACTGTTGTTTTCACTACCACGGCTGCTTCCTGGTCATATAATGCACATGCTCTAGCACGTTCGATGTTGTTATGCTGTAGTAGCTACACAGCTAGTGCAGCATAACAGCTGTGATGATGTTGCTACTACAATATAACAACATTTAAAAAGTGATGGATTTTTAATGCTAACAGTGTTCCATTATACACTATAAAATGTTTAATGCTGTATTTGTCCTAGTAAGAACAAATCCAGAACAAATGGTTTGATACTTTTTATTGGACCAACAAGGATGTTACAAAAAGAACAACGAGCTTTAGCTTTCGGACCAACAAGTCCTTCTTCGGAAGCCTAAGCTGAGAAAGCTCTGGTAGCTGAGAAAAATTCTGGAAGCACTGAATTTTTGTATATTGTACATTACACAGTAACTGTGGCAGTGTAACAGACTCACACATGGTGACACTGCTGAAGAGCTTTTCACACTGAGTTAGCAGAAAGTGCCTTACAAGAAAGGTGGCGGGGGCTTGACACACAACAGCTCAGTAGTGCTCATTAGCAGTAGCATCAGTACGACATTATCACCATTTGAGAATTTCTTTCTCGTGACATAATTTCAAAAAGGGAGAAATTTATATATTAGGCTTTAGCAAATATGTAGACTTGTCTAGTGTACTTTACAATGAAATCCAGTATCAAAGGGAGACTTCAACAGTGCAGCAGTAGCTACCACCATTTCATAATGTCATGTTTAGGGAAAAAAGAACAGGGAAAAAAACAGACTGTCTTGTGTTAGGGAACAATTCACACACTGTGAATGTGCAAGTGATATATCACATCATCAAATGTTGAACTGAAATAAAATATTCAGGACAAGAAACTTAGGGGATATAGTGCTTTAGCAAACACAGTAGTAAGAGAGAAGAGTATAATATTGCACATAAACAGCACCATGGAAAGAAAATGTAGCTACAGAACTGATACAGATAGAAGCCTACAATTTTTTTTTGTTTTTGCTGTTTTTGTGGAGAGAGAGAAAACTGAGGGAGAAATACAGAAGAGAAAGAATGAAATAGTGAATGAGAAAAACGGGAATACTTAAAATGTTTTTGCATTTTTAAGAGGTTTTTGTATTTTTGTGTGGGGCATAACAAATGGAGGAGGAAAGAAGAAGAGCAGAGGTGGTGTGAAAGAGGGAGGAATGAGGACTGAAGTAAGACAATTAGAAACACATTGTAATAACAGGATTCAGGAATGAGCATGCCTATGTATTTTTTTATGGGGACCACTGCTAGATGGACCAGCAGCACCCACACTGCTGTGATGGAATTCTGCCACATCATCAAGCAGAAGCTGGTGGTGGTCAAGAGCTGGCTCATCATGTTCTCTAATGAGCCCACTCTGCATCAGAGGTCTCCAGTCTCTTATTGTTCTATCACTCCTGTGGTGCCTTGCAGTAGTGCGGGTTCTGGTGCATGGACTGGTGTGGGACCCAGTACTGGGGCTTGTACCTGTTTCCTGTGCTGCTTTGGTTGAAGTGAGTTCCCTCTAGGTGGCACAGATGGAGCATCACCACTTGCCACCTCTTGCTTGTGGGTGTGTCACTGTTCCCGGTGATTAATGGTCAGGTGTGAGTGTTGGCCACTTGTACCTAGGTGGCTTCCCTTTTTTCACAGCTGACCATTGCCTGACATATATTACATGTCACCAGGCTTTCATTGTTAGGGTCCACAGTGAAGTACTCCCAGATCAGAGAGGAACATAGCTGCTTTGGTCTGGGACATACTGAGCCTGAGGAAGATGGACAGAGCTCCTCGGTAGGGTCAGCCTATGATGGTGGTGGTGATACCACATGGAGGCACAGGGGCTGCAGGCTGCTGTTGAGCAGGTGGGATGGGGGCTACTGCTGAGCTAGGGGAGCTAGAGGGGGGGAGTAAATGGAGATAGAGGTTACTGTCAAGCTTCAGGCTGCTGCAGGGAGAGAGGGACAGAGGATGCTGCACAGCTGAGGAAGTTGGTGGAGCTGAAGTAGGAGCTGAGGGAGATGGAGGCTGCTGTATGTCTTGTTGCTGTGGAGGGAGCTGCTGGAGTACCCCAGAACAGTGTATGCTGAAGTGTGTGGCACCCTGTCTACCACCACAAGTCCTTCCAAGACCCATGCAAGAGTGGGACTCCATTTTAAAGAGTGAAAGAGGCAGAGAAAGAGAGTTACAGACAGATTAGATGGAGGAAAAGGTAAAACACAGAAAGATCTTCAATTAAAATAATAACAAGAAAGATTAGAAAATACAACAAATTTACTCATAAGAACACAAAGAATTGATAGACAATGAAAAAAGAACACAGGATAATGTTGTTAAAATGGTGAAAATAAGGTTTCAATTTAGAAATCTACTGTGAAAACTATCAGGCTTCTTCTCTCCTCCACTGACTAGCAATGCATAACTGAAAGTGAAGCTGTCCTACTTTGTACATACATACATACATACATACTACATACAAATTTGTCAGCAGAAACAGGCCTTATGGTCTATCAAGTCTGCTCGAATACGCAGCTTGTGCCACTAGGTTGCAGCTGCCCCCCCCTCCCCATCTATCCCCTCAGTCAAATTCTCATTACCCAGACACCCCCATACCCTATCCCATGCCTTTTTGAAAGTGCCCACCAGCCTACATGATACCACTTCCTCCAGCAGGGTATTCTGTTTTGACACCACCCTTTCCATAAAATAATGCCTCCTCATCTCTCTCCTAAATCTCTACCCCTTTCCAATCTTAGCCCATGTCCTCTGGTGTCCCTTTTCTTCCTCAGCTTAAATAACCCATCTGTGCCAGTTTTGTTGAACTCCTTCATATACTTTAACATTTCAATCATATCCTCCCAATCCCTCCTTTCCTCCAATGTGTACAAACTCAGATGCCTCAGCCTGTCCTTGTAGGGTTTGCCTTCTATCCACTGTATCATTTTTGTTACCCTATGCTACACCCCCTCTAGCAGCCTGATATCCTTCTTCAGGTACAGTTGCTAGAACTGCATGCAGTACTCTAAGTGCGGCCTGACTAGTGATCTGTAGAGGGGCAGGATCACATCCTTATGTCTGGATGAGATTCCCCTTGCAATACACCCCAGCATCTGGTTCGTCTTGGCTGCAGCCTTTCTACACTGTGCAGAGTTGTTCATACTCTCTGTTATCATCATGTCCAGGTCCTTCTTATCCTCAGTGACCCCCAATCTCACCCCACACAACCAGTATTCCCTCCTCGGGTTCTTCACCCGAAAGTGCAAAACATTACATTTCTTCGCATTAAAGCCTAGCTGCCACTTCGCCGACCACTCCTCCAGTTTGGTTAGGTCCCCCTGTAGCTCTTTCCACCCTTCTACATCATCTACTACCACTCCCATCTTGGTATCATCTGTGAATAGACTGATCCTGCTCCTAACTCCATGTGAGATATCCAATATGAACAGTCCAAATAATACCAGACCCAACACAGAGCCCTGAGGCACTCCACTTGTCACAGGCCTAGGGGTTGAGAGTCCCCCCAACAATCACCCTTTGCTGCCTCCCCTTTAACCAATTCTTGATCCAATAAGCCGTCTTCACCCCCACTTCCACAGATCTCAGTTTCTCCCTCAGCCACCCATGAGACACTGAATCAAAGGTCTTGCTGAAGTTTAAATACAGGACATCCACTGCATGGCCCCTATCCAGCTCTCTTGTAACCCAGCCATAGTACTCTATTAGGTTGGTCTGGCAAAATCTCCCCGAAATGAACCCATGTTACTGCCCATCCTGGAGGCCATTTACCTCAAGAAATGTCACCAGTCTCTCCTTCAGAATCACTACCATAAGTTTACCCACTATGGAGGTGAGACTAACAGGTCCGTAGTTTCCTGGCTCATCTCTAGGACCACTCTTGTCGATAGGCACCACATGAGATATCCTCCAGTCCTGTGGCACACAGCCTGTGTCCAGGGAGGTGTTGAACAGGTCTTCCAGTGGTCTTGCCAATACCTCCACCATCTCCCTTAGCACCCTGGGATGAATGCCATCAGGGCCTGTTGCCTTGTCCACCCTAAGTGCCTTTAGACCCTCTAGTACCCTGCTTTATGCGATCCCCCTGTCTGTCACCTCTTCACCCCCTTTCCCCACTCTCCCAGTCAACAGAGGTAATGGACCATCCTCCTCCTCCTTGGTGAACACAGAACAGAAGTATTTATTTAATGCTTCTGCCTCTTCTGCACCCTTTTCTACCCCCCCTTATTCACATGATTTGATCCCTGCAGTTGCTTTTCTCTCTCACATACCTGAAAAAGTCCTTCTCCCCACTCTTGATGCTCTGAACCAACATTAACTTTCTGGATGCCTTGGTCTCTCTTACTAGTTTGGTTACTTCCTTGGTCCTCCTCACATACTCCTCCCTGTCCTCCCCTCTATTGATCCTCTTGAATTTCCAAAAAGCCGCTTTCTTTGCCCTCACCCCCTACAGCACTTTTCTGTTCAGCTGACATGGTTTCTTAGCTCTGCTCTTCTTACTCATAGTCCTGGTACATGCCTCCATAGCTTCCTTCAGTCTAAGTTTGATAATATCTCACTTCTGTTGTACAACCATCCCAGACTTATCCCAAGGCACCCTAACAGGTTTTTCTGCATCTTCTCAAAGTCTGCCCCATCTGAAGTCCACCACCCTTGTCACTGATCCTACAGACTCCCTGCTCAAGCTTAGTGTGAACCAGACCGAATGCTGGTCGCTCCCAACTAGTGGGTCTTCCACCCTAAGTTCTCTCATAGCCTCCCCATTAGATTATACCAGATTGAGTGTATTATCTACCTTCATTGGCATGCTAATCAATTGCACCAGAAGACTATCTTGAAATGCATCCAGTAATATCTGCTTCCTGACATTAGAGGTGGCTGGGGTACTCCAATCCACCCCAGGCAGATTGAAGTCCCCAATGATCACCACAGTCCCCTTCTTACATATCCTTAGAATCTGTTCCGCCAATTCCCTATCCAACTCCTCAGACTGAACTGGTGGTCTATACACCACCCCAAACCTCAGTTTTCTACTCTAGAGTCTAGGAACTGCATCCATAGCACCTCTGTCCTCCCTTCCTCACCCTCATCCCTAGTGCATCTAATCCCATTCCTTACATAAACTGCTACCCCTCCCCCTCTCCCCACCCCTCTGTCTTTCCTATAAATTTTGAAACCTGGGATTACCAGATCCCAATCACGGTTTTGGGTGGCCCAGATTTCTGTTATGGCTGCAATGTCCACCATCCCTATGACTAAGAGAGCCTAGAGCTCAGTCATTTTATTACCCAGGCTTCCCACATTCAGAGACACCACCCTCCACCCAGAACCATTTTTCTCTCCACCCCTAATCCCCTTAACCTGACGTCCCCCCTGCAGCCCACCCCACCCCATAGAGATGTACCATGTGACTTCAGAAGCTCTTCAACTTGACCTCAAGAAACACCTGTTTAGCGGTAGCCTCATTTGAATTAAACTTTACCTCGGTGTGCCCCAAGGATGAAGTTACAATTTAGCAAAGTTGTCAGAGGTGAATTCCACAGTAAATGGAAATAAATCTGTAAATGTATCTGTGCAAAATGGATTTGGCAAATTCACCTTAAATTTGCCTGTGGATTATAACTACGCAATGTCTCTGTTTAAAACAGAGTACAAATATTGGGAAGGAAACATTCCAAAATAAACCTTGGGTTACTGCCAGAAGAACAGAAAACATAAATTAGAAGTTGGTCAAAACACAGCACTGGAAACCTCCCCACCATTCCTAACTTTGCTGTGAAATAAATCAAAGGTTTTTTTTTAGCTGTGGCCACTGCTCAAATGCAGTCAGATTAAAATAAATAATGAATTCCGCTAAAGATAAGAAATTTGAGATCAAACAGTTCCTAACATGTAATTTGGGTCATGTAGTGTATGGACTTAAGTGTCCGCGCAGTTTAATTTATGTCAGACAGACAATAAGATCATTAAAGATGAGAATGGTGAGCACGAAAGTGCTTTATGATATGAAGACAACAAAATCTGCTTAAGCGAGACACTTGTAAAACATCCAATTTCCACACTAAAGAATTCTGCAATTGAACAGGTACCCTAACTAGCCAGAGGGAGGGATTAGGACAGATCCCTGCTAAAGAGGGAAGGATGGTCGATCAACAGGCCTAACAGCTTGAACAAAAGACATAGGTTAAATGTGGAAATTGACTAGGTGGGCTTCATGTAACAGCAACATCCATCCACAGGTACATGTTACAGGTCTTAGGATAAAACACTCCACCTCTAATGTCACCTCATCTACTGCTTAACTTGTTTTCCCTGATGTGTAGTGATCCCATGTTGGTGTTTCCTGGATATGGGGTTGGTGACCTGAAGCCACCCACTAACCCACTTCAATTCAGAAAATAATAGTACAATATTATGTAAGATGTTTTCATTGATTCCTTCATAAGGGTTTGTATTTTTGTGAGGCATTATAGGTTACAATGATTACCACCTACATACTGCAAGTATCAGCATCATCCTTGTAGAACAAAACCCTATACATTTAATGTTAGGCATTGGATTATGCTCGGCATTGGTGGAAAGATCTTGAGGCCAGTATTGATATATAGTTCATACAGGACAGAGGGCAAAGCGCACGCCATGACTCCCAAAGGTGCTGCCGTTAGATTCCATACAGGTGCTAGAATGTGTAAAAACAGTACACACACCAGTTTCAGTATAAGCTATGACATTTACCGGTACCAAAATAATAAAATGCAGGCCAAGCTGATCCTCTATATATCAGGACACAAAGTAGCTCCCTTGGGGGTGGGGGGGAGGTGGCTTGGCAAAAAACATACTCTATTTTTATTCCTCAGCACACAACTGTAATTAATAGAACAATCACATCAGTTTAGTGCAGCATTTTTTCCAAATGCAAACTCAGTGTTCAATATAAACTTATTATAACTGTATTAATAAATATTCACCAACCTAAATAACATGTAAAATTTATATTTTGTAAAAAATCATGTGATTTTTAAAAACAGCTGTCAAGCATCACGCAATTACAGGCATTAAATCATTCGTACAGAGCCATAAGTGCTTTTTGACCAAAGTCTATGTATTAAAAATATGTCCCTAGATTACCAAATGCCTAATGGGCTTATAATAACTGGGGAGCCTTTTCTTCTATAGGGAAACCCAGCTATAATTTGCTGGTGAACACGCACCGGGTTTCCCTCACTCCATGCATGTGCCTGCTGCCACTCTCCCCTTACACCACCACTCTCCCACAGCACCGGACACCTGGCCGCCACTATCACTCGGTGGTAAGTGAATAAAAAAAAACTTGCCTCTCAGCTGTTGACTTTTCCTCTTAATGTCATTCTTGGTTAAACCTTAAACCGTGGTTAAACTTAAAAAAAAAAAAGGTTTCAGCAGCCGCTCAGATACGGACTATAGACAGTGCTTCCTCACAACCAGACTACGGCTGTTTTATTTTATATAATAGCTGCAGTGAAGAAAATGCTCCCCAGCAAATACATAAAATAAAACATGGGGTGGTGTTTTTTTAATGAGATTTTACACACCCTCGGTGTTGGATGCTTAAATGAACTCCTCGAGCTTCGCTCTTTGGGTTTATGTAGCATCCAGCACCTCGGGTGTGTGTAAAATCTCATTAAACATACCACCCCATGTATTATTCTGTATGTTATTATCATCAAAGCAGCAAAATTCCTATACTCTATAGAAATTCATTGCATGCATTTAAATCATGCTTCCCTATAAAGCATTGCTGCTATTGCACTTCAATAGGCATCCAACTCAGATTCCACCTCAGGCACATAGTTAGGTGGCATCTGTCACAAATGCACTCAGCAGGTTAGGCCCTCTGCTCCCACAGTGCCAACCTCCGAGCGCAGTAATGTGAACAGGTAACAGAACAGGGTAACCCTCCTGTCTGCTTGTGGGTCCAAATCACCTTTAGTCTCAAGTTCTGGGGGGATTCAAACTGTGAACCTTATGCTAATGTACCCAAATGTACAGGCTCAGATAATCTGCTCTTCGGGGGATGCCAGATATCTTTTGCCTAAGGACACCTAACCAGGTATCCAAAATGAACCCTTAAAACTCTATAAAAGACCTTAGGTATATTCTTACCTTATTCCGGTCTGATAACACCATCAAGCTTATGAACAGCTGTCAACCTAACCACGTATACATCACATGCAAAAAGAAAGAACTTGGAAGACACACCCAGGCAGTTTCTTTAAAATAAGAGATTTACTTACAAAAATGGATAAAAATAGGTAACATGTAAACACAAAACACTATATCACAAAGCATACAATCGCTTAAAAAACTAGGTTAAAGTTCAAAACATAAACTCCTACCACAATACAATTAGACTTTTTCTATCTAATGTATTACCTGCTTACAGTGCTTAAGTTAGTTCTTGTTTCTTTAACCCACAAAGAAAATGTCACACAGATCAAAGTATTCCGTTTAAACGGTGTCTGTCTCACGCACCCCTTCCACGATGTCATGTAGCTCCTCCTTTCAGAATATAAAAAATATACAAAACAGGATGTCCTATCAGGAGGTATATTAAATACTGTGACTTCAGCAAAAATAATTTCCCAAATTATGACACTCTTTAATCAAGCCTTTCCTTTGATCTTGTGTGGTTTCCTGCTTTCCCAAGGGATCAACATTTTTTTATAACCTTTTAGCATCAGGATGAGATAACATGTTTTTTCCTCTAAGATGTCATAAAAGTTTACAAGCCCTATATCCTGGTAGCTGGGTCAGTTCTAATTAAGTCTCTCTGGTCTTTTAATTACCTCCTGGTTTCAGGTTAATATATCCTGTAGCTGAAACCTTGGGGGGGGGTGGCACCCATCCCGCAGGCTGTCTCATGAGAAGCATCCACATACCACATTCTATATACAAATATCATAGAACAGTCATAACCAGCTGGCCAAGCGTCACAATCCTCCCCACCTAGACTGAATTTGGGGGCTCTATCCCCTGCATGGGATGAGCTTTCCAAGTCAGTTTACTCCTCATACAGACACGACAAGCCATCTGTGTTCTGATTGGTTGCTCCAGCCCTATGAAAGGTTGTCATGTCATACCCTTGCAAGGCAAGACTCCATCTTAATAGTCTACCATTAGTTTTTCCCATTTGAGTCAGCCAAACCAGGGGATTGTGGTCTGTTTGTACCTCAAAATGCTGCCCATATAAGTATGGCTCTAACTTCTTTAGGGCCCATATTATGGAAAGACAGTCTTTTTCCACAGTGGAGTAAGCCTGCTCCCTGGGAAGTAACTTTTTACTCAGGTACACTATGGGGTGATCTTTCCCTTGGTTGGATGTCTGACTCAGTACTGCCCCAGTACCCACATCTGAGGTGTCAGTCTGGACAATAAAGGGTCTGCTATAGTCAGGACTTGTCAACACAGGAGCACTGCACAGTGCCTCCTTCAGTCTGGTAAAGGCTTTTTCACATGCTGGTTCCCAGGTAATTTTCTTAGGCATCC
Source organism: Neoceratodus forsteri (assembly GCA_016271365.2). Lineage (NCBI taxonomy): Eukaryota > Metazoa > Chordata > Ceratodontiformes > Ceratodontidae > Neoceratodus > Neoceratodus forsteri. Next base: position 193,366,129 of record JADMNL010000024.1, on the reverse strand, counting down.
TTTTCTTTACCAGGTCATATAGGGGAGCAGCCAGAGCACTGTAACTGGGTACAAATTTATGATAGTACCCTGCTGTCCCAGAAAACTCCTGACCTGCTTCTGCATTTCTGGTCTGGGTCATGTCTTGATCACCTCTATTTTTACTTGGTTAGGATGGAACTGTCCCCGGCCTACAACATGCCTGAGGTATGCCATTTCAGCCATGGCCACCTGGCACTTCTTAGCTTTGACAGTGAGCCCGGCCCTCTGTTTCCTGTCCAGCACTTCCCTAAGGTGGGACAGGTGTTCCTCCCAACTGGTACTAAAGATGGCAATGTCATCCAGGTACGCCACGGCGTACTTCTCAGCACCATTTAACACCTGGTTCACCAACCTTTGGAAAGTGTCTGGAGCATTCTTCATTCCATAAGGCATTACTTTACATTCAAATAAGCCTATCAGAGTGATGAAGGCCGACCTCTCCCTAGCTCTGTCAATTAACTTGACCTGACAATACCCCTTTGTCAGGTCAATAGTCATAAGGTAAGTCGCCCTCCCAACTTGTCCAGGAGTTCATCCATCCAGGGCATTGGGTGGGTGTCTAACTTTGTGACTGCATTCAGTCCATGATAGTCTACACAGAAATGAGTAGAGTCATCTGGCTTGGGCACAAGGACTACAGGTGAGGCCCAGGGGCTGTGGAGTCTCTAGATTACCCCTAAATCCAGCATTTCCTCCACCTCCCTCCTAATGCCCTTTTGAGAAGCCTCTGACACCCAATATGCTGTCCACCATATGGGCGTCTGTGTCCCTGTCTCCACATCGTGCATTGCTAAAGGGGGGTTAGTCCAGGCTTGGTGCTAAACAGTGGGGCAAAGTCTGCTAAAATCTCCCTTACTTCCTGGATCTTGTCCGGGTCCAGCTGGGGAGACAATTTAACTGCCTCCACAGAGGACTCCCACTTGCTTTCTTCCAGCAAGTCCAGAAGGGGGTCTCCTCCATCTGTCCCCTCCCCAGGACTACATACTGTAAACACCATGTCAGCCCTATTAACATATGGCTTCATCAAGTTGACATGGTACATTCTTTCTGTCTGTCTTCTGTCAGGTAACTCTATGATATAGTTCATGTCATTTACCTTCCTAACTACTTTGTACAGTCCTGCCCACTCAGCCTGCAGCTTGTCTTTCTGGACTGGAATAAGGACCATGACGTCCTGACCCACCATGTACGAGTGAGCTCTGGCTCTGCAGTTGTACCACACTTTTTGTTTCTGTTGGGCAGCTGCCAGGTTGCTCTGGGCTGTCCCCATAAGCTCCTTCAGCCTTTCCCTAAACCTAAGGATGTAATCCACTAGGGGAGTTCCCTGGGTGGTGTGCTTGCCTTCCCAGTCCTCTCAAGTCTAGGGGCCCACATACCTGGCATCTATATAAGAGTTCGAAGGGGAAAAATCCTGTCAATTCTTGGGGCACCTCCCTGTATGCACAACAGGTGGGGAAGGTATTTCTCCCAGTCCCTCCCATGCTGTTCAGCAAATGCTTGGAGCATTAACTTCAGGGTACTGTTAAATCTTTCCACAAGCCCATTGGCTTGCAGATGATAAGGTGTCGTGCATCTCTGCACCACCCCACACTTCTCCCACAAACATTTCATCAGGTCTGACATGAAGGAACCCCCTCGACTGGTGATAACCTCCTGCAGAAACTCAACACAGGAGAAAATCCCAAGTAAGGCATCTGCCACTTTGTCTGTCCTCAGTGAGGATAGGGCAACTGCCTCTGGGTACCAGGTGGCATAATCCACCACAGTCAGGATGAACCTCTTTCCAGAGGAGCTGGGGGTATTCAAAGGCCCAACGATATCCATTCCCACCCTCTGGAATGGCTCCTCCACTATGGGCAAGGGAATTAGGGTGGCTTGGGTTTTCTTACCTTCCTTCCCTATTTCTTGGCACTGGTGACAAGACCTGCAACACTCCTTCACCTGCTGGGTGAAGTTGGGCCAATAGAAATTCTTGGCCAACTGCTGCATAGTGCGTGCGATTCCCAGATGATTAGACGAGGGAATATCATGTACAATCTTGAGCAACTGCTTACGATACCCCTGGGGAATGGCAAGCTACCTGCCTATCACCCCTTCCTCTGTCTGCATAGCCCGAGTATACATCAGTCCATTTTCCCAATAAACCTTATGTTTATTACTGTCACCTCCCTGTGCTCCATCAGAGTCTGCTCAAACCCTCAGCTTCTCTAGACTAGGATCACTTTTCTGAGCAGCTTCAAACTCCTTACACAGTCCCAAGGCATGGGACAGGCCCCCTTCAGTCTCTAACCTAGGGTCTCTAGCACTAGCATCAGGGCACTCAGGATCACTGTCATCCCTAGCCCTCTGAAAATGGGTCACCCTTCCCTCTTCGGAGTAACCCTTCATAGCTGTGTGGTTAATTGCTACTGGGGAAATTTCTACCCCCCTTTTCATTAGTCTCCATATCAGGAGACATAGGCTGGGGAATCAGCCTCCCAATGGTTTCCACAATGACTTCTGTGGGGTCCATTGAACTACAATTTTCCCTTGCCACTTGGCTACTGGTAACTGCACACACCATCCCCTGTTTGAGATTGTTGCCAAGGCTGACATCTATTGCTACAGTTTTGGCTACAGCCACCTGTTGCACAGTTCCCCCTGTTTCACCCCAGTCTAGGAGAAAACTAGCGAGTGGCAATGTTTTCCCTGCACCAATGAAGTTTTGTATAGTGACATATTTATTGGGTATAAGCTGACCAGGCTCTACCAGATCCCCTTTTGTTAATGTCAGGGATGCCCCTGTGTCTCTTAACCCATGTGTCTGTACACCATTCACCGTGACTGGGTGCATGTGTTCCCTCATGTTCACAGGCATGCTTTCAGGGACACACAAACAACCCATTTCTTTCCTAGCCTCATGCTGTGTATTGCTCATCCTTTTGGGACACTGTCTGGCAATATGCCCAGTTTCTTTACAAACCCAACATTCATTTTTTTTCTAAGAGAAATCTTTTCTCTGAAACCTGGGGTTAACTGGTTTTGGTGGTGGCAGTGAGGGTTTTAGATGCCCTGAAGGTACGCTTTTCCCTTTCTGTGCTGCCATGCCCACCCCATTCACTCTCAGAGCAGGTCTGCTCTTGGCATAGCAGTCCGAGAGTTCAGCCGCCTCTTGCACTGTTTTGGGATCTCTGTCCTCCAGCCAGGTTTTCAGCTTTGCTGGGCATGCTCCAAAAAAGTGTTCTAGCAAAATAGCATTTTCAATTTTATCTACAGAGTTTGCTTCAATTCCTTCCCACCAACGTTTTAAAAACTGATGTTGTTTCGTGGCTTGCTCCTCATAGCTCATATCAGGACTTCTCCTGAGCTTATGGAATTGAGCTCTGTATGCTTCAGCAGTTAAGTCAAACTTTTTTAAAAGTGCAGCTTTAAGTTTGCTGTAATCATTACTGTCCTTATTTTCCATTTGACGCAATGCATCCCGAGCTTTCCCGGTAAGTAGCAGGGATAGCTGGATGTTCCAGGACCCTCTAGGAATTTTAGCCTGAATACAAACTTTTTCAAAGGAATTTAAAAAGGCATCCATATTTTCCCCCTCTTTAAATTCAGCTATCAATTTGGAATTCAATTTGTAACCCAGTCCTTTAGTTCCAGTTAAACTCAAGCCACTTACCTGCTCTGGTGCTGGTGGTTGGAGTCGTAGCTTCTCCAGTTCATGTCACCTCTTGCTGTTCCTGGTCAGCCTCTCACTGTTCTCGCTCCCTCTTCTCTTCTGTAGCTCACTTCTCTCACTGTCTTCTCTCTGTTCTCACTCCATTTCTGGTCATTCTCACTCCACTTCTAGCTGTTCTCACTCAGCCTCCCTCTGGAACTCCAGCTCCATTCTGCGCAACCCAATCTGCTGCCTGAGTGCTGCTGGCTCCAGAATACTGGTGACCTTCCTCTACTGCTGTGGCTGTTTGCTGGCACTGGCCCTGCTGTCATCCGCACCAGATCTGGACACTGCACTGGCCGCTGGCCCCTCCATGCTAAAGGTTTGGTCCCTTACAGTCACAGTCAGTGACTCAATGCTCTGGGCATCTGCTGCCATCAGGGCATCCATGAGGTTCTGCTTGGCTCTCCCCTCATACAGGACTCCTCTGTCCTGGCACAACTGTCTCACGTAGTCTACAGTGTGCCCGCTGTAGTTGGAAACCATCTTCTTCCCTAACTATGACTACTCTAACTTGCACTTTAGAAAAAAAATAAAACAGGTAGGAACTTGACTGTAAGCAAAATGATACAGTTCTGTTTCCTTTTTTAAAAAATAAATCACTGCCTTTTTTTTTTGCAAGTGAGCTGTACAGTATTAAGCTGACACACTGAACAGTTAAAGCTTGTGTTACCAATTTTATCTACACCGCTGCCAACCAATCTGTCACAAACACACTCAGCAGGTCAGGCCCTCTGCTCCCACAGTGCCAACCTCCAAACGCAGTAATGTGAACAGGTAACAGAACAGGGTAACCCTCCTGTTTGCTTTTTGGTCCGTATCACCTTTAGTCTCAAGTTCTGGGGGGATTCAAGCTGTGAACCTTATGCTAGCATACCCAAATTTACCGGCTCAGATAATCTGCTCTTTGGGGAGATGCCAGATATCTTTCGCCTAAGGGCACCTAACCAGGTATCCAAAATGAACCCTTAAAACTCTATGAAAGACCTTAGGTATATCCTTACCTTTTTCTGGTCTGATAACACCATCAAGCTTATGAACAGCTGTCAACTTAACCACGTATACATCACATGCAAAAATAAAGAACTTGGAAGACACACCCAGGCAGTCTCTTTAAAATAAGAGGTTTACTTAAAAATGGATAAAAATAGGTAAAATTGAACATAGAACACTATGTCACATAGCATACAATCATTTAAAAGAACTAGGTGAAAGTAAAAAACATAAACTCCTACCACAATACAATTAGACTTTTTCTGTCTAATGTATTACCTTCTTACAGTGCTTAAGTTAGTTCTTGTTTCTTAAGAGCCCACAAAGAAAATGTCACACAGATCAGACACAGTATTCAGTTTAAACTGTGTCTGTCTCACACACCCCTTCCATGATGTCATGTAGCTCCTCCTTTCAGAATATAAAAAATATACAGAACAGGATGTCCTATCAGGAGGTATATTAAATACTGTGACTTCAGCAAAAACTAATTTACCAAATTATGACACTCTTTAATCAAGCCTTTCCTTTCCTTTGATCTTCTGTGGTTTCCTGCTTTCCCAAGGGATCAAAATATTTTATAACCTTTTAGCACCAGGATGAGATAACATGTTTTTTTCCCTCTAAGATGTCATAAAAGTTTACAAGCCCTATATCCTGGTAGCTGGGTCAGTTCTAATTAAGTCTCTCTGGTCTTTTAATTACCTCCTAGTTTCAGGTTAATATATCCTATAGCTGAAACCTTGGGGGGGTGGCACCCATCCCACAGGCTGTCTCATGAGAGACACTCACATACCACATTCCATATACAAATATCATACAACAATCATAACCAGCTGGCCAAGCGTCACAGTATTGTTTTATTGACAATATTATATGAGTCTGAGGTGGGGGCCATGAGTTGGTGGCACAGTTTGTTGGGTGGCTAAATCAAAATGAATGGAATGTTTTTTGCCAAGTCACCTCCCCCTGAAGATGCTACTTTGTGTGATGATACGTAAGGGATCAGCTTGGCCTGCATGTTGTTATTTTGGGACCAATAAATGTTATAGCTTATATTGAAGCTGGTGTGTGCACTGTTTTACACATTCTAGTACCAGTATTGATATATGACAGGTGATTCATCATGATTCTAACTAAGGATCACCTTCCACACAGTGCCCATCACTGCCTTGGTACAGAGGCTGTGATTAGCTGCAGTCAGTGGGCTTTTTTTTTTCAATTGTTTAACCAGGAGTGGCACACTAAGCTGAAAGCTTGTTTACAGGTGCGACCTGGGAGCACAGGGAAGTTAAGTGACTTGCTCAGGGTCACACAGTATGCAAGTGGGGCTATGGGATTCAAACCCAGGTCTCCATATTTGTAGCTCAGAGCCTTAAACCACTATGCTATACTGCCTCCTGCAGCTTTTTCAAAACAGGACTCAGCAGCACGGTACCTCACATGCTTGGTGTGATGGTGCAATGACATTGATGATGCCTCTGGTGCCACTGATATCAGACGCTGAACGGTGTGTAGAAAGGGAGCCATTCAAACATAAGTTGATACCAAGAAATAGTGTGCACACAAGAACAGCATTCCGTGCCTTCTAACTAGAAGGCTTAGAATTCGCATTGGGTTCAGTGTGGTCAGCAGCTAGATTTTGTACCTCCACGAGGTTCTATGCTAGGGTTTAGCTCATTTTTTTTTAACTTCACATAAGGAAGGGCAAACCTCAGGGTTCAGAGATATGGTAATGGCATATTGAACAGGGAGAAAAGGATGCTAGACATGACCAGTCCTGACACTTACTAAGTGTCTTCATTGGTATGGGAAAGTGATTCCCAGGAAATTAGTGCTAGTAAAGTTAACATTTTTTGAACAAGTAACTCAAATTATTTCTTAGCCTCCTCTAGTCCCACACTGTGTAGGAGATGTATATTGAAGCCCTGTGAAAAATAAGGTGAGGCAGTAGATCATACAAATACATTTACTTCTGAACAATTGTATCTAGAGACAATTCTGAAAGATTGCTGTTTTACATTTTCTTTTTAGAGTTGTACCAAGAAAGGTTGTTTACAGTGAAGGAGATGCATTAGATTTATGGACCTTTAGAGGTATTTTAATGTGAAGTGATTAGTTATTTTTTTGGTTCCATTATGGCCCAGATTTTGGGAAGAGTCTGGGACATAATAATAACTGAAAACTGTGTGAAAGTATTAACAAGATAGAAATGAGTATACCAGCATTATTTCTTAAAAATGGAACACAGGTTTGATGTATTCCTGTAAATAAGTAATACAACTTTTCATGTTGTAGAGGTGGTAGTAACTATTGAAGAAGAGTGAAAACATGATGCAAATAATAAATCTGAAGATGCAGAGCCAGTGAAACATTAGGTACTATAGAAAGAAATCCACTCCATTTGTCTTTATATTAATTTTAAATGAGTGCACAGAATATATTGTTAGTAGTGATTTAAGCAATAATCCACAACAGAGTGTGGATTATGCTGGAATTTACCCATGCATGGTGTCATTTGTTAACAAGGCCTCAGGCTGAGTGACTAAATCCACATCAGAAGTGGGTAAGTCACAGCATAACCCACTTCCTGGAGTTGATTATTGCAATTATGCAATGGACTTAAAACAAAAACATAGCTTTAATTTAGTAAGTGAAATAATTTATTGGAGTTTTTTAATACTACAGAGATAATATCCTTCCACTGGTAATAAAAAAGTCCCTTCCATTCATATGGTGAGGCATCATTGAATCAGAGCCGGGAAGAGAGTTATTGTAACTGCCAGTGCTGCGGAGATTGAAGAGAGAGAGAGAGAGATATGCAATTAATGCATGCAGTCTGGGAGAGAAACAAATTTGAAACAACTGCTGAAACTGGGGAGTAAAAGCGTGTCATCGGTGGTAAACGTGCAATGTGAGAGAGACAGAGTGAGAGAGAGAGAGAGAGAGACTACTGAAAGGTTTAGGAAAGAGAGAGAGAGAGAGACACCATTGTGGTAAGAGTGAGACACGACATATTGGCAAGAAGATACAGCAGTTTGGGATGTAGGCCAAAGTGAAACTGCAGCTCCCTTCAAGCTACGAGCAACCCCCCCACCCGCATTTTTAATTTCTGAAACTCTAGCACTGACCCGAGGAATCCCCACTCACACTTCCTTGTGGCTGCCATGCTGGCAATCACAAAACTATTACCAGTAATAAAAAAAGAAAAAATCAGTAAACCCACAGCTGGGAGACTAGAAAACTGCAGGTTTACTGAGATTTGTTTTATTAATAGTTTGCAGTCTCCAGCATAGGACTAATAAGGAAGTGTGGGTGGGGGTTCCTTGGTTTGGTGCCGACCTACAGTTTCACTTTGGCCTTCATTGCCTTTTCAAAAAGAGACAAAGACAGTGTGGCAGTAAAGATAGATGGGACTGGGAATAGGAATCCAGTGAAGAGAGGGGGGGATTCATTAGTGCGATATAGGAGATCCTGATATTGGGGTGACTGACAGCACAGAAAGAACATTACCGTTGCCATTTTTTCTGTTGGTGTTAATGGGAAGCAAACATGGCAGCATTTTGATTTTGGAGGGCCAAGTGGTTTTACTTTTGTGTTGATAAAGTGGCTGACTGGCAGCTTTTGCGGTGGTTATGCTAGGATTTACCACGACTAAAAAGTGCCAATCAGCCAATCAGAGTGCCCCATTTTTGGACCCCATTGTATAAGAGTAATTATATTTCTGTCTGTTTAACTACTTTTTTGCCACAACCCTGATGAAGAGGCATTGAATTTAAGTCTCAAAAAGTTGGTTTCTGCTTGGATAGAGTGGCAGTGAAATAAACTGACATCTGAAATTCATAACTTTTATTTGGTCCAGACTTTCTGTTTTTGCATCAGACTAACGACATGCAATTTATCCTCAAGAGTAAGGGAACTGGACCATAACTTACAAGGAGAGAGCCATTTGTGAGTTACAAATGTCCTGACCCCCTGACAACTAGTGACACACTACATATTTTGAGTCAGAACATTGTGTATTTGATTTATACAACATTCACTCACTAGTTATAACTTCTAAATCTAGTACTTGCTTGAATATTTAACTGTATCATTTCAATTTCAATTTCTAGCTTCAGTGCTGCACTGAGTAATGATGATGTTATCAGAATAGTGAAAGCTGCTCTCTGATTGGTTCAGTATTCCACTGTGATGATAATAAACTTCAATATATCAATTATATATTTTTTTAAATCTTGCTGTTAGTGTTGTCATTAGCCAAGATATTGTTTTTTTGCTTGTAATTTTTACCTCCACTCTTGTTGTTTAAAACCAACTACTTTTTATTTCATAGAAATGAAGCAATTATGCACAGCAGAACAGCAAGACATAAATACAGTTGTCCTGGATTCCCCCTTTTCCTCCACAAAAGACAGACCACTTGTGTGTTGTGCTCAGATTGGCAATTAATTTATTATATTTCACATTCATATTTACAAATACCATCACCAGTTTCCATTATTGTCTTTCCACAATTCCTTGTTTATATTGCATTAATATATCCATCTCTGATCCCCATTTTTCTTTCTTCCTCTTCTTCTCGCCTCCCCAGGTGAAAACCTGGGTGCCACTTTCTTCTCTTTTTCTTATAGGTATCGGCGAAAACCGAGACCACTTTTCTCTCCTCCTGTTGCTTCTTCTTCTCCTCATATTCCTTTATCATTCCCCTTCCCCTCCCTACCTACCCCCCTTCCCCCCTTTTTCTGCCATCCACCTCTGTCAGACCATACCAGCCCCCCCCAAACTATCCCTATCCCCATTCTCCTTTTGACGGGTGGGTGGGAGACAACAAAAAACTTCAGCAAAAGAGGCAGAAAACCTCTGTGCTGACCATTATGTACACTACAATTTGGGTCCCCTCCCATTTTCTTCTTCACCTATCCCTGCCTCATTCCTTCCTGGCTCCTCCCCTTCCTGTTTTTTGCCCTTTGTCCTGGCTACCTGTCCCTCCCCCCCCATCTGAGCAAACCAACCTGTCCACAAGGTAGGGATCCACCAGGATAACTTGTTCTGCCCCTTAAAGGGCAAACTTCATTGTCCTGGATTCCCCCCCCTTTTTCTCCACAAAAGGCAGACCACTTGCGTGTTGTTGTGCTCAGATTGGCAATTAATTTATTATATTTCACATTCATATTTACAAATACCATCACCAGTTTCCATTATTGTCTTTCCACAATTCCTTGTTTATATGACATTAAAATATCCATCTCTGATCCCCCTTTTCCTTTCTTCTTCTTCTTCTCGTCTCCCCAGGTGAAAACCTGGGTGCCTTCTTCTCTTTTTCTTATAGGTAACGGTGAAAACCGAGACCGCTTGTCTCTCCTTCTGTTGCTTCTTCTTCTCCTCATATTCCTTTATCGTTCCCCCCCCCTTTTTTCCCCATAGACTGTCTCCAGCTTGCGTTGGATGACGGGCCTTCCCCCTTTCAAGCCCCAACCCCTACCCCATCTCCCTTCCTGCCTCCTCCAAGCTTCAATAAAACCCATCATTTCCGTATTAAACATATCTATTGCTAAGTCTGACAAATGGACCCCATCTGATCTGTAAAAATCCTCTACCCACTTTTCCACCCCTCTCAATATTATGTGCCCACCCATGCTCCTAATCAACATCCCCACCCTTCTATTCATCTTCCTTCTGGCCCTATCCACTGCTACATGGCTGTGTTCATGTCTCCATATCCTTCTTGGTATCATATCTGACCATGCCATGCTCACCCTTGGCCACCATTGCTTTATTTTCTCCCAGTCCTGCTTAACTCGTAAATATTTGTCAACCCATGGCTTTTCTCCAATATCATTACCCCCGAGGTGTATAATGATCAAATCTAGGGTGGGACGCTGCTCTCTCATCTCTATCAAGGTCGGGAGTAACTGTGCCTATCTCATCCCTCGAATGCCACACCATACCAGCCTACATTTCCTGACATCCTGGTATAGCTGCTTTCCCCAGCCTTCTTTTCCACTCTCCTTTCCACCCAGTAAATGCCCACAGATCCATACTTCCGTGATTCTCCCTCTGCCTAGTAAATCAAGCAAAACATGTCTTAAAGTCTTAGACCCATCCTTCCATGATTGTTCTCATTCTGTTTTTTTTTTTTAACTACCCCTTCCCTCCCCCACTCCTGGATTCTGCTCCTGTCAGAGAAAGCACATGACAACAGGTTAATCTACATCTTTAAAAATTCAAATGTATCCCTTGTAGCTGGCAGACCATCATCAGCCCCTTTCCAACATACTGGTCACTGACTCCCCTTCTACTGCCCATTTTGAAACAGCCCCTATTTGAAAGGAATGGGAAGAATAACTACCTGGATCTTTACCCAGGAACTCCATGCCTTTTCAGAAGGAGCCAGAAGGTGAAGGAAGGAAACATATTCAATTCAGTGCTTCAGAGTAACTGGTAACTGGTATTTTTCTTTTAAACTTAGATTGTAGGCTTGTAGTGACACTATACTTTCTTTCTGTGTTGTCTTTACTTATAATTGTTTTTGGGCTGTTGAAAATTTAAAAAATAGTGGTGGTGTAATTCTGTGCTGTCTTTAATTGCTGCAAATTTTATCTTGGCTTGTCTGACTGTCCTGTAGCTGGGTGAAGGGTGTTAATTGTCTGGCCTCTGACCTCAGCTACGTGATAACTGGAGGTGAGGCTTAGTCTCAGTTAAAGCAGCAAACAGAAGTTCATCTTCTCAGAAGAAGCCAGAAGGTGAAGGAAGGAAACATATTCAATTCAGTGCTTCAGAGTAACTGGTAACTGGTATTTTTCTTTTAAACTTAGATTGTAGGCTTGTAGTGACACTATACTTTCTTTCTGTGTTGTCTTTACTTATAATTGTTTTTGGGCCGTTGAAAATTTAAAAAATAGTGGTGGTGTAATTCTGTGCTGTCTTTAATTGCTGCAAATTTTAGCCCCCACCCCTTCCCCAACTCTTAATTATATGCCTGATAAATCTGATTGACAGGAGCTAAACACAGGGTATAGTAAGAGGTGTGAAGTAGGAGGGGCATAAGGGAAGAAGACCACCCTCAACACGACAAGTGTTTTGACTCATTTATTTATTTATTGGTTTCTTTTCCTTAAAAATATATATCTGAGGATCAGTTACAGGATTTCTAGTACTGTAAATAAATAAAAAGAGAACTAAGAAGCTTCAGTAGCAGATAAGTAGTGGAATTGCAGTATAATGTGGGGAGTGGTGCAATGCAGTGGCTGTGGGGCAGCCATATTCAGGCAGACCTTCTGGACACTGAGGTGCTGCCCTATCTGCATGCATCTCTCGGGACTGCAGGATGAGGTAGCCAGACTCAGGCGGAAGTAAACTGGGTCAGGTACCATCACCCTGTCCAGGAACCACCAGTCCAATGCAGCTGCCTCAAAGGATGCCGAGCGAGAGCACTTGGATGACAGTGGGCTCAGGGAGGTTAGAGCAGTCAGGCAGAGGCAATCCCAGATCCTATTCCTCTCAGAACTCATATGCCACACTGGCAAATGAGGACAACCAAATAAGTACCCAGGGAAGTGGAAGGAAAGGATGTGGAGGTTAGGCAGGAGGTGACCTCAGTGGGGAAAGCAGTGGACCCCAGAGGAGGAGGAAGCAAATCCTGGTGGGGGACTCCATCATAAGAGGGACCAGCTAGGAACACAGGAGGGAGGACAGGTGAGGTGCCTACCAGGTGCCACGGCATGGAGGGGATGGAAGGAAGATACTGGGATCACTGGGAAGGCAAGACAGGAGGGTGAGCTGGATGTCATTATCCACCTAGGTACTAATGACTTGGCAAATGGGAGCCAAAAGAAGTTCAGGAAGAGTTTAGGAAACTGGGGAGGGTCTCAAGCAAGTAGCTACTTCTGTCACTTTCTCAAAGTACTACCTGTGAGAGGCAAGGGAGAGCATAGGTGCATGCACCAGAACTTTAACTCATGGTTGAAGAACTGGTGCTGTGAGAAAGGTTTGGATTCATTGGTGACTGGGGACCCATCTGGAGGGATGGAGGTTTATTCAAGCCTGACGGCCTGCATCCATCCTGGAGGGAATCAAGCACTTAATGATAAGTTTAAATGCTACATTGACAAGCATTTAAACTAGCAAAGGGGTGCAGGCCAGCAAGGATGGTACCTACTTGCTCACCCCACAGCTAGTAATGGAACCAGTGAACCAGAGGGTGGCTATCTCTGCAAAGCAGTGTGCAAAAGATGGAGATTAGTGTCCAAAAGGTGGATAAGCAGAAAGGGGCAAAATTCAGCAGAAGGGCAGACAGCAAGGAGAACCAGGGATAAATGACAACCAAGGAAGGGGCTGGAGTAGAACAGTGAAGCAATCTAGGAGGTCAAATCATGGAAAGCCATGTGTGCAAATGCAGGAGCCTTAGCAACAAGATGGAAGATCTGGAGGCTGTCATGGTACAGTCAGACCTGGACATTGTGGCCATCACTGAAACCTGGTGTAATGATAACCATGACTGGGAGATGGCCATACCTGGCTACAACATATTCAGAAGAGACAGAGCAGGCAGGAAGGGAGGAGGAGTGGCACTGTATGTGAAAAATGACATAAGGGCCACACAGATCCAGGAGGAACAAAATGGGGGAGAGATACTGTGGGTTAAGCTGGAAAGGAAAATGGGGCCAGCCATCCGCACAGGTGTGGTCTATAGATCACCAGCCCAGGAGGAAGAAACAGATAGGAGCTGATGCTAGCCATCCAAAGATGGCAGACAAAGGTGAGTAGTACTGGTTGGAGACTTCAATATACCAGGCGTGGACTGGAGCATCCCAGCAGCAGCATCAACTGGAGCAGATTTATCCTGGAATCCCTTCAGGGTGCCTTCCTCAAGCAACTGGTCATGGAACCAACTCAGCAGAAGGCAATACTGGACCTTGTGCTCTGAAACAGGGACAGTGTGATGGGGGTAACAGTGGGGAGCACCTGGGTAACAGTGACCACCAGTCATTGTGGTTTGAAATCACAGAAAGAGCAGAACCAAACCACACAAAACACGTATCCTGGATTTTAGGGGCAGACTTTGGGAAAATGGGGAGATGCTTGAAAGAGGCATTAAGGGGAATGGGACAGGAATCAGGGATTGAGGAACAGTGGGCAGTATTTAAAATGGGATTATAAGAACAACAGAATTATGCATTAAGCAGGTTAGCAAGAGGAAAGAAAGAGGAGACCATTATGGTTTTCCAAAGAGTAGCAAAAAAGTGAAAGCCAAAAGATTGCATTCAGGCAATACAAAAGACACAGGCAGAAGGGGATAGGGAGAAGTACCAGGAGAAACAAAGGGAGGCAGGAAGTCAGTAAGGAAGCCAAAGCTCAGACAGAAGAACACATTGCAAAATCAGTGGTTAAAGGGGACAAAACCTTTTACAGGTACATAAGTGAAAAAAGAAGGACAAAGGGAGGATAGTGAGACTGAAGGGGAGGATGGGGCACGTGGAGGATGACAACAGTAAAGCTGACATATTGAACAGGTATTTCTGCTCAGTCTTTACTAAGGAAGAGGGGTAATGGGTCTGAAGGAGTACAAGGGTGAGAATGGTACAGAAATGGACACAAGTCCCTTTACACGAGAAAGGGTCCTGAAGGAACTGGAAGTAATAGAGCTGATAAAGCAATGGGGCCAGATGGGGTGCACCCAGGGTCCTTAAAGAACTAAGAGGTGGTGGCTGAACCTCTGGCTATCCTGTTCAGCCAATCACTGAAACAGGGAGGTACCCAAAGACTGGAGGACAGCAGATGTAGTCCCCTTATACAAAGTGGGAACAAGAGGAAGCAGGGAACTACAGACCAGTCAGCCTCACCTCGGTAGTGGGAAAGATCATGGAAGCACTACTGAAGGAGAGTTGGTGGAACATCTGGTTGTCAATGGACTACAGGACCCAAGGCAGCATGGTTTCACCAGGGAGGTCATGTCAGACCAACCTCATTGAATTTTTGACTGGGTGACTAGGGAGGTGGATCAGGGAGGGCAGTGGACATGGCCTATCTGGACTTCAGCAAGGCTTTGACACTGTGCCACATAGAAGACTATTACACAAACTGGGGAATATGGGTGTGGGCAGGACAGTAGTGTGGTGGGTAGGTAACTGGCTGGGTGGTAGGACACAGAGGTGGTGGTAAATGGCTGTCCTCCACAGAGGAAGAGTGACTAGTAAGTCCACAGGGATCAGTGCTGGGACGGTCCTATTCAACATCTTCATCACTGACATTGCACAGGATCTAGAAGGCAGAATTTCACTGTTAGCTGATGACTAAAGCTCTGTAACAGAGTAGACACACCAGAGGTGTAGACAGAATGAGAAGGACCTGCAGAAACTTGAAGAATGGTCAAGGGTTTGGCAGTTGAAATTCAATGCAAAAGTGCATGATAATGCATATGAGACACGAAAACCTGGCACAATATATCAGTTGGGGGTGAGGATATAGCATGCACCAAGCAGGAAAGGGATCTTGAGGTTGTCATCTCTGATGACCTCAAGGTAGGAAACAGTGTGACAAGGCATCAGGTAAAGCAAATAGGATGCTGGGATGTATAGGCAGGGGCATCACCAGCAGGAAAAGGAAGGTCATAATTCCGCTATACAAGACACTAGTGAGGCTCCACCTGGAGTACAGTGTACAGTTCTGGAGACCATACCTACGTAAGGACATAGACAGGGTAGAGAAGGTTCAGAGGAGGGCAACAAAAGATTGTGCATGGGTTGCATCACAAGTCCTATGAAGACAGGTTGAAGGAACTGAACATGTACTCCCTGGAGAGAGGAGGAGAGAGGGAGAGGGGATATGATGAGACATACAAGTATCTTACAGGGAGGAACAGGGTGCAGGAAAACACTATTTTTAAGCGAAAAGATGTTTCAGGACTAGAGGGCATGGGATGAAGTTGGAGGGAGGACGATTCAGAGGAAACATGAGAAGAATTTCTTCACAGAAGCGAAGTGGTGGACAAGTGGAACACCCTGCCAGAGGAAGTGGTGGGAGCTGAAACAATCACGGGATTTAAGAATGCATGGGATAGACATAAAGGAATTCTAGAGGTAAGGGGAAATAGACTTCTAGGAAAACAAACTGAACTTACAAGCTCAAATGGGCAGACTAGGTGGACCATAGGCCCTTATCTGCCGACACTGTCTATGTATCTATGTATCTTTTTTGAGGAAGGCCATTACCTGATAACTTGACACTTGCTTCCCGTCCCCATGCACAAACAGTCTCCCTGCTTTGTTATAACACTCTGCGGCATGAGCCCACAAAGCATTCATGGGGCACAAAGCCCCATCTGGATGAGCCTTAATGGTTACAACACACCCCTTCCCCTCTTGATCTGCCTTGGACCTTCTAATTAGAAGCTGTATTTACCTTGTCCCCCAGGTTATGTCTTCCAATTCCAAACCTCCTTTTTTGTTCTTTCTGCTGTACCCCACTGCCTTGCTCACCCTCAAGGCCCTCTCAAACATCACTAAATAAATCATATGGAACAGCTGCGCCTCGTCCTTGGATTTACAAATTGCAGGGAGTAGCCCTCCTAATCTGGCCAAACACTGACCTGCTATTGGACGCCTACCATCCCTGTACCTATGCTTCAACCTACTCCAACCCAGCATCATCCTCCATATCAGCATTGACTTCATAGGATACTTCCATTTTCTCAAATTACAAACCAAGCTGATCCCTGCTAGGTACACCCCCATCGTGGTGTGAGCCATCCCTTTTTGCCACTGTTCCACCGCAAATTTCCCTAACTCTTCCTCCATAACTGGCCCACTTACCTCCATGTGGTGTGCTTCCCTGAATGTTTGCAATGCCCACCAGGCCCCTTCATTGGACCTAAAGGTCCGTGGCACCCATGAATTGTAGAACAGCATTTTGGCTCCCTCTTGCTAATGTCCCAGATGTTCGTTGGAATGGGCATTTTCTGCTCCTCTGCTGTAGGTGCCAGAGTCCGGAACGGGTCCAACTGCAGACAGGAAAGGCTGTCAGCCAGGATATTGTTTACCCCGTCTACGTGCCTGGCCCTGAATGACATATTCAATTGCAAGCCTCTTAATACTAGCTGTCTCAGCACTTGCATCACTGTCTCGGACCTAGTTCCCCTGTTGTTCAGCACATCCACCACTGCCTTGTTGTCGCACCAAAATGTAACCTTCTGATTCTGCAGGTCCTCTCCCCATACCAGGGTGCAGGCCCAAATTGGCATGATTTACAATAATGTGATGTCCTTCACCCTTTCGTCTCTTAGTCCAGTCTGCTGGCCATGGCTCTGAAAACCATTTTCCTCTCAGATACCCCCCCATTCCTAAACCTCCTGCTGCATCCATATACAATTCTAGATCCATGTTGTTGACCCATTCTTCCTGCCAATAGGAGCAGCCATTATAGGGGCTCAGTAATTCCTCCCATACCCTGAAATCCTCCTTTATCCCTTTTGTTATATCCACCCAGTGGTGTGGCCTGCCACCCCTGCTGTGGCCCTCACGAGTTGCCTTGTAAAAGTTCTACCTGGCCCAATTGTCCTGCAGGAAAGTTCAAATGCCCCATTACCTGCTGCACCTGCCTTAAATGCACCTGCCTCCTGCTCATGTGCACCTGGATCAGCTCCCTTAGCTTTTTCACTTTTTTGTCTGGTAACTGAAATACCTCCTCCTGTGCATCTGTCTTGATCCCTAAGAACTCTAGGACTTTGTTTGGGCCTTCTGTTTTTTTCCAGTGCCAATGGCACTCTGAGCTCCCCACACAGCTCTTGAAAACTAGCCAACATCCTCCCTGCCTCTGTGCGACTGCTGCCTATTAACAGGAAATCATCTAAATAGTGTATGACTGTCTTGTACCCTGATCTTTCCTGGAATATCCATTGCAGGCAAGTGGAGCATGCTATGGAACACCCCATAGGCATAGCTTTTTCGAAATAATACTGGTTCCCTACCTTAAAACCTAGTAGGTCCCAGTCCTCCATCCTCACTGGAAGCAACTAGAAGGCAGATTCTATATCTGTCTTGGCCATCCATGAATCAGGGGTGACCCGTATAATCTGTACTGCCTCTTCCAATGTGGCATAAGTGCCCTTGTTATGCTCTTCCCCTATAAAATCATCAATAGACTCTCCCTCTGGGAATGACAAATGGTGGCTCACCCTATATTCCTGTCTGTTTTTTCGGGACCAGGCCCAGTGGGGAAATTCTCAAATTGTGTAGAGGGGAAATGGATACTGCCCCTCCCTCCTTTCTCTTTTTCTATTTTTTGTCTCAGGAGGTCTTCTTTTCCCTTAACTGACCTCTAGTTGTTAGCCTCCCTTGCCTATCTTGGATCTTCACACTGTAGAGAGAAACCATTTCTAAAACCTCTCCTTATGGCTTCTGCCATTCCACTATCCGAATGCCCCTTGAGCCACTTTTCCCACACCTCTGTCTTGATGGAGGATTTTGCCATCTGGTATTGCTCACTTCCCCCAATACGCACCCCCCAACCCCTCCATACCCTCCTTAACTGTTTTTTCCCTGTTACTCCTTTCAATATGCCTGGGCTCCCCTACCCCCATAACCTCTGCCTTTTCCCCCCATGTTTCATGTCTGTCCCTTAAAACCTGGCCCCTCCTGAAAGGGCAGGTGAGTCGTCCCTTGGGCTCCCCCCACCTTGGCTCCATGGGTCCAGGTAGTCCTACATTTTGTCACGGGGTGGGAACCTCCCCATCTCTAGTGGGCATGCCGGAACTGGCATTTCGGCCATGAACAAAATGCCCTGTTGTATTCCCAGCAGCACTTCTGAGGTATCCCCCCTCTTTTTAGCTATTTCTCCCTCTGGTGTGGATAGATCAGTAACATAGTCGGTCCATAGGTCTAGCTGTTTTGTGTCCCATCTCATGGCCCCGTATGTTGCCATCCTTTGGCAGAAAAACTCGTCACAATATTTCCACCCCATCCCCCCTTTTGCGTTTGCCCTTCGTATGATCAGGGAATATGTGATAAGTGGGGTGCCCAGCTCTGGTTTCTTTTCCATCACTATATGGCCGTATATGTGGCAAAACCCATGAACCACCCATCCCATATCTTTCCTTTTGTGAACTTGTCCTCCTCTTTCTTCCCCAATAAAACCACAGCCGCTGCCATCTCACTTTTCCCTTTCTCAGTCTCCTCATATTTTGCTGCCGCCTATCTACTTACTAAGGCAAATATGTCCACATACTCCCCTTTCCATCCTAATTCTCATCCCCAGGGCTCCTATATCCCGTGCCCCTTTTCCCACTCCCTCTACCACACCCCCCCAACTGTCTCTATCTGACCTAATTTCAGTCAATGCATTTTCCATCTGCCCGAGTCCGCCCGCCCCCCAGGGCTGCTTTAATTTGCGCAGTGTAATCTTTAATACTCTCTCCTATGGAACCTGATACACTACTTGCCGGCTTGTCCAATCCATGTGACCTGCTGTCGCCCATCTGTACTGTTCTGGTTTCTTGTGGCGGGACCACTGGCAGAGGCATCGGGGGCTGTGGAGCCATTACAGTTGTGGGCTCTGGTCTGGGTTCTGGCATTGGTACCATGATCAGCTCCAGGGGAGGTACTAATGGTTCAGACAGAGAGGGCTGCAGTGGTACTGGGCTACCCGCTCAAGGAGGAACCATCTGTGGTGGCTGCACCCTTTTGGGGCTGTATGGCCTTCCTAAAGGTCATTTCCCGTCACCCCTTTTACCTTTTTCCTCTTTCCATTTCTCCCCTGACTTCCCCGGTTCCGTCCCCTCCATCAGCTGCCACATCATGTTGGCCTTCTCTGCCAACTCGACTATCATCTTTTATGTGTCCTCTTTTGATTGCTTATTCTTCTTTGGTGACATTTTCCTCCAAAATTCCTGAAGAAAGCTGTGGATAAACTAACAAAGTGTCTCTGTTACAGCTTACCATCATTCCCTAGCTATCTGAGTTTATTTATGAATTTTATATTAGTTTTCCTTTTTCTTTTCCATTTTGTGGCCCCTTTTCCAAAAGCTTGGGCCCTTGCCCGATCACCCCAAGCCCCCCACCCTGTATGTGCAACCAGTCAGGTACCCCTGCTCTTGTTGTGTCATCCCTCCAGGCTCCTTCCCTGGATTCCCGATGTCTAATGCCCTTGCGCCACCGAATAACACCCCCAGTTCATATTCTCACCAAGAGATGCCCTTACAGGAGCAGAAACCCAATGCACTGCCATTTTGCACATTTCTGCACAATATTCCCCCTCCATATCAAGCCCACCCTGGGCGTGGGAGCCATTCTCATTCATACCCCCCATTGTTATGCCCTCGCTGCCTTCACCTCCCCTCCCACCTCTATGCTGTGCTCGACCCTGTTCCTTCCCCTTCACTCCTTCCCCTCCCTCTGTACCCTTACAGAATGCCAGGGGCATATGACCCTCACATGCCTTCCCAGGCCTTGCTGTCTGCTTCTTGTCACACCATGTGGCGTGACATCAGATGCCAACATTTTTTAGGCCGTGTGGCCTCCTGAACTAGGCCCTTCTGTCTGGCCGATCCACAGCCCTTCTCATTCCTGCTTTTTACCCTTACAGAATGCCAGGGCCATATAACCCCCACATGCCTTCCCAGGTCTTGCCGCCTGCTTCTCACCATGCCATGTGGCGTGACATCAGACGCCGACATTTTTTAGGCTGCGTGGCCTCCCGAACAAGGCTCTTCTGTCTGGCCATTCTGTGGCCCCTCTCACTCTTGCTTTTATCCTCTTGCCACAGCTCCTGCCATGTAGGCACTCTTTCTTTCCCCTCCATGGGCAAATCGCCCACCCGGTTGTTCTGTGATGTCAGACACTGAGTTGTGGCCACGTGGCCTCCTGCTAGGCTCATCTGACAGGCCCCAGTTCAATCCCTCTGTCTCTCTCTTCTCCCCTCTGTCTGCCGATCCTGCATCCCCTACTCTCTTAGAGCATGCTCTCCTTCTCCTCCATGCCTTGCAGTCCCTCCCTACGCTCACTTTTTTTAAAATTCACTTCTTGTTCCAATTCAGCACAGGCTCCCCTGCCTCGTAGGCCACTGCTCTCCACCATTTCCTCCTTCTCACACTCAATCGGCCTACTAGCTGCGCACTCTGTGTGCTCTGGGCCTGGAGCTCCATGCTCCTGAAATCTCCCTTTGGCCCCTTGCCCCCTTGTTGCTGCTCTGGCCACCTCCTGCCTTGTTGCTTTACTTTTTCTTTTGTCCTCCTTATCAGTGGGTGAGGCCTCACACCAAAAGCCATCAAACTTTTCTCTGCTTCACAACATGTAATTTTTTAACCGTTCCTTCATATCGTTCTTTATCCCTGCCTCCCTCCTTTTTCTTTGTCCTCCTTGCTAATGATCTGAGGCCGCAAACAGAAAGCCATCAAACTTTTCTCTGCTTCATACCACATACTTTCTATATCAAGCACTTAATCCTATTCCTTCATATCATTCTTTATCTGTGCTTCTTACCTTTAAAACGTCCTGTACACAAACCTTTTTCTCAGAAAAACATTGAAAATCAAAAACTGCCAATCCGATGTGCTGTAGCTTTGTTGATTACTTTAACCAACAAAAAACTTCAGCAAAAGAGGCAGAAAACCTCTGTGTTGATCATTATGTACCCTACAATTCTGGTCCCCTCCCATTTTCTTCTTCACCTATCCCTGCCTCATTCTTTCCTGGCTCTTCCCCTTCCTGTTTTTTGCCCTTTGTCCTGGCTACCTGTTCCTCCCCCCCATTTGAGCGAACCCAACCTGTCCAGAAGATAGGGATCCACCAGGACAACTTGGTCTGCCCCTTAAAGGGCAAAGTTCATTGTGCCCAGTAGGGCTATATGAACTGGTTGGGGAAAGGTTAACTGAATAGCCAGTGCAGACCTGAGATTTAAACTCACTGTAGGAACTGATCTGGTTAATGGTGGTAGAGACTGTCTTCAATAAGAAAAGGCCAATCTATCTTTTAAAAGAAAGATACAGTATTGTCACTGCTTTCCCTGCCTTGAGCTATTAGACCTTCAGCATTCTGTGGGAGACAACACAATGCCATATCTATTGTAGCAGCTTCTCCTTCTGCTACATAGAGCTATAATGAACCCCTTGTTGAATGAAAATGAATCCTGTTACTGTACATTTATATATTATTACATTTTTAAAGAACAAGCTTTTCATAAAGAACCGGAGTAGAAATAATTAGAGACTTAGGACTAACATAACATCATCAAAGTACTGTGAAACTGTGAGATTAGGAAAGGAGCAGCAGTGAAAAAAAACATGTCGTCACAACCCCAAGGGTAAGTCTGAGGAACATTTCATTACTTAAACACAGTCTCTATTGATAATACATGCTGGCAGTAACAATAAACCAACCTATAGTCTGCATTTCCATTGATCTTTAATAATTATTCCATTCTTTTAAAATGTGTTTTAAGCATGCACACTAGGAGTACGGTCGCTTCAAGTGAATTAGGTGGCTGCAGTTTGGTGTTGCTGTGCCTATATGGTTCCCTTATCTTTTTTAAAATGTTTTAAACTGTACCTCATTGGAAGGTTTTAAACTTACAGCAGAATATTATTCTGTGTTTAAGACACTACCCTCTCCCCCACCCACACATGCACATACACACACTTTAGTTTAAAGAGTGAGACTGGTCATAGAAAGTTGAGAGTGTCCTTTACATTTATAAATGGTTTAATTCTTCACAATTAATAAGTGCATGTGTGACCAGCACAGTTAAATATAGACATTGAATCTTCTATCAGGCTTAGAATTTCTGAATTTTCATACCTACAGTTTCAACATGCTGTTTAAAATACTCTAAAAACAATAATCTCCACTGTGGCCACTGACTTGATGTTAATCAAACATGACAGCCCACCCACTCTACTAATAGCATTCCTCTATCATATATCTACTAAACTAGACTAAACTTTCCATAGTGGCATACATACATAAAAAATAGACTACAGTTTCCCCACTAATTACTCATGTCATGACTACCCTGTCCTTTCGCTATACTATGCGCTTTATTTTTACTTTCAATGCTGCGCAAGTTGAGAAATTATCAATAACTTTTTTAAAGTGGAGAATGGTTAGTGTGTTTCATGTCAGCCAGTAAAAAGCACTAAATAAAAAATATGTTATGGCTTGGTGGAGATGATAACTTCATTAAACAAACAAATAGTTGAGATTTATTCCCTTCATCTGGTAGGGAAGGTGCAGTTCATGAAGAACCAATATACGTTTAGTGGCCTAGAATATTATACTGGTAGGACAAAAGTAAGAAGAAATTAATATCTTCAGCACAGCAGCTTTATTTCAGTCCTATTAACTTATTAATTTTTTTGTTGGAATAGGCTCTTTGTTGTCTTATCTTCTAGTCTCTGTAGCTACATTCTTATCAGTATTTGTTTGCATCAAAAACATCAAACACAATTCATAATTTAGTAAATTTTGCAGCATTGCTCAAAAAGGAGGCCCTGATTAATTTAACATGGGCTGACATATCCTCTCACCATGAAGAGGTACTCTTTACAGAAGTAATGAATGGTGAGATTTAAAAATATTTAAAATGTCACTCACTAGAATTGCTTCCTGAAGTACAGCATCTTGGTTTCATGATGGTCCGGGAGAAATATGAAACACAGCCCCTTGTTACAGCAGACACACTGTATATATGGAATGACAGAACTGTCTATGGACTGTTTAAAATTAATGCAGTAAGTATAAGACACAACAAAGTTGTGCGTTATGCTGTCACAGCACACACCCAGGTGCGTTGTTAGGCATGACATCACTGACAGAGTGCCTTCAGTCCCTTGGTGTGTGTTGTGACAGCACAATGCACAAACTTTGGAAGGTGTTACTGCACTTATGAAATGGGCTAAAAATGGCCATGACAAAAAAATGAGACAGACAACAGTACTAAGATTCAATGAGTAATAAATTTATTATGGCATAAAATAGCCCATTCAGATGGGGGGAGGGGGGTAAAGCAACAAACAGAAGCTGATCTGTAGAAAACTTGCAGTTTGTTAGAGCGTTTTTTTTTTTGCAGTTAAGTAGGCTTCTGGTTATTAATGATCTGTACTGATACTTCCAAGAAATTGCAGTTCACAAGGCTGAAGGAGTTTCGGATTGTCAGTTGCTGTGAGCAGCGCTTCTCACACAGATGGCAATGCTTCCCCTGCCTTGCTCACTTTCAGCTGGCCTGGCCTGCAGAAAGACATTGATGGTGCTGATGCAAACACTATCAACTTGAGTGGAGTGAAAGATGTCATTGTCATTGTCTCTCTCTCTCTCTCTTTCTCTCCAGTCATGGGGGGCATGGCTGCAGGTTCTCCAGTCATCAAGAGATACAGCTGAAGACTACCTTCACAGTGATGACTGGTAATGGCTATTTTCTGGCAGGACTGTAGGCCAGTAACAATGAGCAATTGAATAACTATCCCATGTAGGCTGTGATTCATATATCTGTGTGACAGGCTGGCTTCTTTTGACAGGCAAGGCATCAACGTGGAGAGAAAGTTTCCTCCAAGGAGCTCCCTGATATAGCAGCAGGCTTTGGTATCCAGTATTTTTACAGCTTCCTCCTGGGGTGTAAAAACAGTGTTGGAGTGTGTTTTGGCAGCTTGCTTAATAAAAGTTAAAGGATTTTACAGGGCACAATGGAACACTAGGAATGGGGTAAATTAAACACTTGGTTGCTACTGGTTTAACTTGGCTGGATCATTGTGGTTTTTAATTGATTCATTAAAGCACATAGTGATGAATTCATGCCAATTTTCATCATTTGTTACCATAAAGGATTCAAGTTTTAGGCTCCTTAACCCTTCTCATCCCCTCCTGACCGTATTTAATTGATGGTCCAGCCACACTTTGTGTAGTAAGCTGGGGCTGTCACAGGGGAGGTTGCAGGTGACATTTTCATCTTTTTTAGTCCAGCGTCTGCTAAAGCTGAATGAGTCTGGGCTCCTAGATAACACTGCGCTGCTATGCAGGTGACCCAAGTTCAGGAGCGAGCTTGGGTTGTCATGTCAGGAGGCAGGCCAGGACAAGGTAGCTGCTGTGGAGCTGCACACCTCAGCTGGGGAAGGTCGACAGTGGGCTTTACCACCACAGTGACCCCTGTGGCAGAGCCAGGGAGCTTGTTCCTTCTGTAGAGCTAGCTGTGAGCATGCAAGGCCATAGGCTGTGCCCACATCAAGCGAGGAGGGAGGAGACATCTACAGGGACCAAAAAAATACTACTGGAATCTGAATGATGATCTGAGCCCAGGTGGCTCCCTGGGTTCTAGTGCCTGCCGGCACTGGATCCTGATGCACTTAACTGTGTGGACTGCCTCAGGGGAGGATGATGGTCATCCCCCTGGAGCCCTTGACACAGAGGGCAAACTGTGGGGGCATCCAGTGGGCTACTGGTGTCTGCAGGGGTCAAGGAGGCTCTGGACCTGTCAGGGTACATTTCTGGGATCAGGGTATATCCCTGGAAGAATGTCTGTGGCGTGGAGAAAGAACTACAATATTTAAAAAAAAACATATGGATTAGACTCAACTTTTTCCTTCTTTTGCCTTCAGTATGATTTTATGACAGACATATAGACACTGATTGCAGATTTAAACTCAGTGTCAGAGACCAGAGTCACATGTCTTCCTAGTCAGGTGTCTGTTTATGCCAGATCTCAGACTGCTGTAAGTGGAGATCGAATAGTGTTCCTCATCTGTCATGCTCACTTCTGCATAAAACTTTCTCAGCAGTTGGCACAAGTCAGTTTTGAGACTGTTTTTAAATCCACTTGGATTTTTGATGGATCCGCCCAGTCACTGAGAACAGATACAGCCCAGGATCTCGTCCTTTTGGTGTTTTTCTCCACCAGATTTTCCTCAATTAAATCTACCTCTTCTGTTGTCAGTTGTAAATGTCTGCTCACTGTTTTTTTTTCTTCCTTTTAGGTGGCTACATCTCTTCCTTACTGCTTTGTTTCTTTTTGAAGAGCTCTTCAAGACTTGGATCACTGAGTGGGTCAAACGGGGAGGCAGGTACAGTATGTCTGAAATGCCTCACCTCTGCTGAGTCAGCGTGTGGTGAAAAACTACTGGCAATGCAAGGCAAGGCAGTTTTATCAAGTTTTATTTATTGCATTTATTTAAAAGTTACACCAGGAAAGGCACACTGAGTAAAATTGCTCATTTCCAGGTGCATCATGGGGAAGGGGAAATAGGAATACAACAGCATACAGCAATAAACAAATCAATACTATAAAGGACAATTAGGGTAAAATACAGAAAATATTACTATCTATATATTTATATATATATATACATACATACATGCATATATATATATATATATATATATATATATATATATATATATATATATCACAGTAGCAGGTGAATTCAGAAGTGCCCTATACCAGAGTCTCATGGTGCTATACATACACATTATCGGCAATGAATAAAATTATACACTAATAACCACAAAATAAATAGTGCATAATAAATAAATAAATTCAATCAGCAATTGATCTAAAAAGTGGAGGTACAACTGACAAATCAGATAACAGTCCCAAAAGCTTAATCAAATAATAACTTTTTAATCCCCTTTCAAACACCTCCACTGAGTAGGAACTCCTTAGAAAGCAAGGCAAGGAGTTCCATATAATTGGGGCTGCAACCGAGAATGCTCTATCCCCTGACTGTTCAAGGCAACCTCTTGGGGCAAACAGCAATAATTCCTTGGTGGAGTGGAAAGAGCAGCCGGGAGTATATCAGACCAAGAGGTCTTTCAGAAAAGCAGGGCCCGATTCATGAGATCTTTGTATGCTAACAAAGCAATCTTGAAGGTGGTGCACCACCTAATTGGAAGCCAGTGCAGCTGCTGCAGCACAGGCAGATGTGACTACTGAATGACACACCCAATAGCAATCTGGCTGCGGCATTCTGAACCAGCTGTGCACGGTGCACCAACACCCCCTAAGTAAAGAGTGTTACAGTAGTCTAGCCTTGAGGTCATGAAAGCATGCATGAGGGTCACCAGATCCTCTTGCCCAAGATAGGATTTAATCTGGGAGATATTCTTTAACCGAAAAAATCCACTGTGGACCAGGAAGTAGGCTGTGGGAGGAAAGAGGAAGTAGGCTGTTGGTTAGCTAGGATCGGCAGTTTTTCCAATAGATAGGGAAATGGGCAGACTGGGTGGGCCAAGCGGTCCTTATCTGCTGTCAAAGTCTATGCTTCTACATTTCTATGACCACAGCCAACACCTGATGTTCTAGTGTTAGCCTAGAGTCAACAATGACTCCTAGCTTCTTCATCCTATCCACTGCTGTACAAAGGGTGCCATTCAGAGATGGTAACCTGACTAACCCAAACTATTAGCCAACCCTTGAGGACCTGGTTTCACTAGCATAAACTCTATCTTTGTTGGACTGAGACTCAGCCAGCTGGAGGCTGTCCAGTCAGAATTTTCTTTAAGGCATTGCTCCAGCACAGTAATCACCTTCTGTCCATCAGGGGTAAATGATAGGTACAGCCGAGTATCATCTGCATAGCAGTGAGAACTCACACCGTACCATCTGATGACCCATCTTAGTGACAGCATGTACACTGCAAACAACACAGGGGACAGAATTGAACCCTGAGGAACCCCACAGCAGATGGCCATTGGCTACTACAAGTAAATACCCATCACAACCAACTGTGATCTGTCAGAAATGAAGGACTCAAACCATTTCAAAGTTGTCCTGGTGAGTCCCCCATATTCCCCAAGACAGTCTATTAAAACCTTAAAACCCTATGGTCAACAGTGTCAAATGCTGAGGACAGCTCCAGAAGAATGAGAACAGAACATTCTCCTCTGTCCCTCACCAGGAACAAGTCATCAAACACCTTGATGAGCATGGTCTCTGTACTCTGGCAAGGCCTGAAACCTGACTGGAATGGCTCATAGATGTCAGACCTCTCAAGGTGGAAGCACCAAGTTAGGTCGACAGTAAACCTGTCGACTTCCCGCACAGCGACGGCACAATACCAGTGCAGGTATTGTGCCGCCCAAGCCCCTCGCACCCCCCGGACTATAGGATTCTCAACTTCAGGTCACAGTTGGTCCGGGAAGGGGGCTGGACACTGGGGGAAAGCGAAACATGGAAACGGACCATTACAGTGACTGTCGCTGTAGTGGTCATTTTCCGTGTTTTGCCATCGGGTGTCAGACAAAAGGGGGCCACCACTCAAGGTGCATCTCGATCCGTGTTGCCACCACCTTCTCAATAACCTTCCCTAACAAAGGAAGGTTCAAGACAGGCCTGTAATTTGCCAGCACATCATGATCCACTGATGGTTTCTTCAGGATGGGTTTCACCACAGCTTTTTTAAGAGCTGAGTGAAAGCAACCCTTTGAAAGGGAATACTGGACAATGCCAGCAAACATTGGACCCAGGGCCTCATGGCAGTTCACCAGCAGCAATGTAGGCCCTGGATCTAAGGTACAGTAGGTGGGGGCACAGCATCACAATCACTTTGAGGACCTCCTCCAAAATAATTGTATGCCACCCTTACAGCGGCATTTCTACGGCGACATGCATGGATATGGACTACAGCGCCATGCTGCATAAAAGTGGCGCTGGTGGGGACAACCACTTCCCCCGACTTGTACCTCCTCCCTGAACTAACTCCGACCTGGAGTTAGAATTCTTTAGTTCGGGGGGTGTGGGGGGGCAAAGCCCCCCAATATAAAAAAACACTCCCAAACTGTGTGGCTCCATGCTGACTGCAACTTGCGGTCAATATGGAGCCCATCATTGTAATGCTGGCCATGATCTTTTTTGTCACGCTGGCATATACAACTCCAAAATAACTGGCGGAAACTCACTGCAAATGTATGGAGTGGTAATAATGCCTCTCATCAAGACCATTGCTGGCCCATAACAGGCCACCTGTAGAAATCTCCACCAGAATGGAGACGTTTCTGTCCAGAAAGAAAGTCCCAAATGCCTCATACTTTTCTTGTGATAGCACTCTCCCAGAGTGTAGATGGACGGATTCATTACCCTGTTGACAACGTGGAAGAGTTTAGCAGGTCTATTTTTTCCTGAGGCTACAATCTATGACAGGAATGCAGCTTTTTTCAGGAATGTAACTACAGTGTGACCTCAGACCCATCCTATCCTCCAATGAGTGGGTCCTCTTCCAGTACCACTACAGCCTCCTTCCTGTCACCTTCGACTGCCTCAACTCATCATTATACCATGGTGAGCTGCAACGGGAGATCAGTGGGTGGATATGGATCAGTGCAATGGAGTCACATGCTGCCATAATAGCCAAATTTTAGTCATCAAGATCTGTCTCTGTTTCTTCATGACATACCTCTTCCATACCTAAGATGTTTAACACCACCAGAAGTTTTTATGGCTCCAAAGCACACCTCAGATGGTATTGCACCATCTCCACAGAGAAGGGATGATAAAAATTGATAAAATATTTATTTTTTCAACAGGATAAAACCATTAGTGTTCATTACAGCCCTGTTTACAAGGTTGTCCTGACTGTGTTACAAAGGAGGTATACAGACGTTAGTTAAATTATACAATACCACATAATTACACAATCCAACACTTCCAATGGAAAATAGAAAGCAGTTTACAAAAAAGAAAACATAAGTCATAATACAAATTCTTGCACAGATACACATCACTACAGACAGGTTTTATCTAACGATAACAAACTTTGTCAGCAAGTAAAAATATCTTCTAGATTCCTATTTACTGTAGATTTAAACATATGTAACGTTGAAACTTTCCTAATCTCTGGGAGTAAAACGTTCCATTCTTTTGTTACCCTCCAAGAAACTGTCATCATTCCATAAGAAATTAATATTCTGGGAATCACACCTTCACTATTCTTTAATGAACTTCCATCAACGTGTGAATATGTTTATGTGTCCGGGGGGGGGGGGGCTTGCTACAAAGCTAACAGTGTGGTGCTCTAACTGCCCCAATGGACACAACATGACATCAGAGATGTTCAGACACAGAGTGAAGACAAGGTCCAAGGTGAGGCCATGTTCATGAGTTGCGGAAGAGATAACTTGTGTGAGGCTCAGTGAATCCATCAAATGGAGGAACTGCTGAACAAACTGCAAGGATTCATTGTCAACTCATACAATGAAATCCCCCAACACAATGAAGTTGGAGGTGGAGGTGTTCAATAAAAAGTCAACAATGAAGTCCGAAAATTCCCCAAGAACTCCTGTCCCAGCTCTGGAAAGCGATACGCTAGGAGAATCCTACACCTCACACCCCATCTCTTTTCACAGCCACACATTCAAACAACCGTATCTCCTTCAATGGGTACTCTGTTAGTATCAAACAGAATCAAAAACAGATGGCCAGCCTGCTTCCCTGTGCTCCCTCCTTGGGTGGTACACCACTGAGTACCCAGCTGGGACTGCTGCCTCCAAGACTGGTCCCAGAGTCATCTGTAAGCCAGGTTTTGGTGAAACATACCAGATACCTAGAGGAATCTGTGATCCAGCACCACAACAGACTTATCCCTCAGGGATCTGGCATTGAACAACACACAAGGAAGGGGAGTGGTTAGAACTGGCAGCACTTCTACTATCTGCCCCCTATTCCTAGGGAGCTCCCTGAGGATTGGAACATGACAGGGAGGATCCTGCTCGATGACCCTCTTAAACCCAGGGTGCCTATTCAGCCTGACTCTCTTGATCCTACTCTCCCTAGCCCCCACCTCCAAATGACACATCCTCCTATACCCCACCTTCTCAAAATCCACAGCTTCCAACAGCTAGTCTGAACTGCCTCAGGAAGACCTGGGGGATGAAAAGGATGGAGCTGGCGGAGAAGGTCCGGAGAGTAGGAGTGCAGAGGGCCTCATGACTATAACACATTTCAGTAACTCCAAATTAAACAACCACACCAAATCCAAAATTAAACCACCCACACAAAATCCCACTTTCTCCCATCCTGAAAATAACTAACCCACTCACAAACCACTCATAAGTTACCCCATACACGCTCATGTATACAAATTAAACTAAAATCACATAACCAGCAGAGGGTGCTCTTCAATAAGTTATAAGCAAATCTATAGTAAAAGTCCAATAAAAATCAAGAATAAAACTCCACAAGCTGTAAGTTAAAGTCTAAAATAGAAGATCCCCCTCATAGTGCCACTTGGGGGCAATAATCCTTAACAGCATCTTAAGACAGTCAGATATTGCACCACATGTGAACACTTTGAAACCATAAGCAGCTCACTTTCACTCAGCTGCTACTGAATGGCCCCAAAGAGATTTCAACAGGGAGAAATTCTTGCTCTTTTGATGCCTTCCCATCACATTTGAGGGTGCTCTACCACAGCATCCAGCTGACAGCCCATTAATAGAGGGGTACTAGAATCGAGGCCCACCCAAAAAGCTATGTTACCTCCCCTGACCCAACACCACAAGCCAGGAACAGGGAGTAGCATGCAGTCCAGCATATAACTGACTGGCACTCTTGGCAGCCAAACTGGGATCCCACTCCTCATAGTCCAAGTCTGGGAGATGTCAGGTCCCACTGTCCACTACTCACAGTTCGGTGAGTTTAAGGCTGAACTACAGAACCACCCCAAAAGCAATTGCAAAACCATATCCCTCCCAAGCAATCTGTTTTCCAAACTCAGAATCCTGGACTTCTACCCCAGTTCCATTATCCAATACAGCGGTAGCTACAGAAGGGACTGAAAACCCTGTCGTCCCAAGGCATTCACTACAATCCACAAAAAAGTTGCAAATGTATCAATAGTTTTAAAATTCATGCAGTAACCCACTAATGCAGTTTTAAAGTTCAAAAATGGTAATGTTACTGTATTTTGGCTTGAAGGCTACTGAAAGGCTCATTTATGGAGCACCCACAAACTGGATTCTAACAGTCAAAAAAGAAAACATCACAAACACTGCCTGCCTCACTTAAATCATCTTAACCATCTAAAAACAACTGCTGACTTTTCATATCTCTAAAAACAAGCATTTGTCAATGCCGAATGTTGCTCGCTTCTCTGTGCTGTTTAGGTATTTGGAAGTCACTGGAGTGCAAATATTGAAAATTTGCGAACTTATGAGTGTGCGTAGGAACTGCTCAACGCACGCTCATAAAACAGTCATTGTTAGGAAATTTTTAACGAAATGTTCAACATAGCCATTTTAAGACCTCTGGTCATGAGCAGTGTCAGTGTGATTTTGTTAATGTGTCCCATACATTGAGTTTGCACACCGACTGCGCCATTGTGCGCTACATGGGCGGAAACACGTTTTGGGCAGGATGTGAAAAATGACAGCTATACTGCTCATAAGGAGGTGTGGTAAAATGGCAATGTTGAAAATCTGGAGTGAAAATATTGAAAATTTGTGAACTTATGAGCCTGCGTAGGAACTGTGCAACGCACGCTCGTAAAACAGTCATTTTTAGGAATTTTTTCACCAAATTTTCAACATAGCCATTTTAAGTCCTCTGCTCATGAACAGTGTCACTGTGATTTTCTTAATTTGTCCCGTACATTGATTTCGCACACCAACTGCACCATTGTGGGTTACATGGGTGGAAACATGTTTTGAGCAGGATGTGAAAAATGACAGCTGTACTGCTCATGAGGAGGTGTGGTAAAATGGCAATGTTGAAAATC
This sequence comes from Neoceratodus forsteri, assembly GCA_016271365.2. Classification (NCBI taxonomy): domain Eukaryota; kingdom Metazoa; phylum Chordata; order Ceratodontiformes; family Ceratodontidae; genus Neoceratodus; species Neoceratodus forsteri. Next base: position 193,333,739 of record JADMNL010000024.1, on the reverse strand, counting down.
TGGAGTGAAAATATTGAAAATTTGTGAACTTATGAGCCTGCGTAGGAACTGTGCAACGCACTCTTGTAAAACAGTCATTTTTAGGAATTTTTTCACCAAATTTTCAACATAGCCATTTTAAGACCTCTGCTCATGAACAGTGTCACTGTGATTTTCTTAATTTGTCCCGTACATTGATTTCGCACATCGACTGCGCCATTCTACGCTACAAGGTGGAAACACATTTTGGGTGAGATGTGAAAAATGACAGCTATACTACTCATAAGAAGGTCTGGTAAAATGGCAATGTTGAAAATCTGGAGTGAAAATATTGAAATTTCGCGAACTTACGAGCCTGCGTAGGAACTGTGCAATGCACGCTCGTAAAACAGTCATTTTTTGGAATTTTTGGACCAAATTTTCAACATGGGGTTTTAGGGATCCCTTCTCATGAATGATGTCACTGTCATTGCGGTATTCAGGCCTGAAGGGTGATTTCGCAGTCACTGCACGAAATCATGCTTTGGGCCCGAATAACGCCATGACAGTGACATCATTCATGAGAAGGGGTCCTAAAAACCCCATGTTGAAAATTTGGTGCAAAAATTCCCCAAAATGCCTGAGATATGCACTAAAGTTGAACCCCTCCTATCTAGCCCATTATACAGCTTACCGGCATTTCCTCAGTTTGCGGTCGGCTTTGAAGAGTCAGACGTGTTCCCGGTCCACGAAGATCGTCGCGCCAGAGTCCGGAGGTAAGTATGGGGTGAGGGGGGTGTGGGGAGGCTGGGTGCGCAGTGGGTGCGGGTTGTGGGGGGGGGGTTGGGAGACACGCCACGGGACCGTTTTTGTTTTACAAGTTTAAAACAATAAAAAGACATTGTGGGACCGTTTGCCATGCTGGGGTGGGCTCCCAGCGTGGCACAAGGATGGGGGGGTGTTCAGCGACGGGTTGGGCACCCCGTCGGCCAAAGAAGTGATTGCCACGCTGGGGTGGGCTCCCAGCGTGGCACCAGCTGGGGGGGCGACAGCAGCTCAGCTGGCGGGGATTGAGCACCCGTCAGCTACAGGGCGTGCGAGGCGCTGCGCCTGCGTGTGGGGGCTATGCTTATCAGTGCTCACTGAAGCGTAGCTCCCTTCAACTGTATGCCACTGCATTTTGGAGCGTGTTATAGACAGCTCCAACATTCATTGGCTTACAGGGGCTGTGCCTGCCAGCTCACTGACTGAATTGGAGGATGAGGTGACACACCTCCGAAATCTCCGATAATGGCACTATGTTTCTTGCACATGCGTGCAAGCAACATAATAACTTCAATAGTACTGGCAGTGCTATTTTTACAGTAGAAATTAGGTAATACAGCACACTCAGTGCTTGGCTGATGAACCACCCAGCATGGTGACCATCATTCTGATAATCTTTGCAGAAAACCTGCTGGTTTAAAACTCAACATTCCGAGCAGGCTCACTGATGTTACAGCTGCACTACAGCCTGTTTCCTGTGACTTGTTTTTCCTGTGAGTTCTGCTTTTACAATGTACAGGTCCTATCCAATCAAACTGCAGTATTTTCCCTACCCATTTCATAATATATATTATAGGGACATGGTCGTGCCCCTATAGTTAGGGTTAAATCTTCACTTTTATGTTAAACTGAAAATTGTGCGCTTGAATAACTTCAAAACCTTTTGAGTGATTTATATGAAATTTGGCAATCATCATCAGGAACCAAAGATCACTTGATGTAGCAAGTTTCGTTCTGGTCCAATGTGCGTGTGCGGAGGTATGGAGTGTCAAAAACATGTAAATTTCAGTTTTTTGCTAAATTCTACGCCACCGAATTGTGCAAAAAATGTGAAATTTGTGTCGGAAATTTTTAGGGTATATAGGTCTTGGATCACAGTGGTGCCTTTTGAAGGTTTGGTGAAAAAATATTAATCAGTTCCAAAGTTATTAAATTTTAAAGTTTCCCATTATTTCCTACGGAAAAAGTTAAATGTGAGACTTGAAACTGGATTCTTGATCGCAAATGGGTGATCCTGAGCTGGAAATGGGTAATCCTGAGCTGCAAATGGGAACTCTTTTTTTGTGCTATCACCGTCTTGTTTTCAGTTAGCAGTGGCAACAAAGTTAAATTGCTTGAAACATACTTGGATTACTAGAAGAAGAATAGTTGTCTTTAGCTAATCGGCAGCTGTGGAATCCGATTCTGCAATTAGATTTTCGGTATGTTGTTGTGAAATGTATTTTTTTGACTTGTGTAAATCCTTTTTCATAAATCATAGGAAAGCTATACCATGAAACAAGATCCTCTTCTGCAATTTGCAAAAAAGATTCTCTTTTACCTCAAATTGCGGCAAAGGAATCTTGAAAAAGGTTAATCTTTCACAGTTTGCAGCTAAGGATTTCCCTGGTAGTCTAGTGGTCCTTCCCCTCCAAATGTCCCATGGCAGTCCCACTATCAAAGATCTATTTTCCTGGAAATCTAGTGGTTCCTTCCTACTATCCCGATGTCCGATTGTGTCACCGTATAAAATCAAATGTTTTCCCTGGTAGTTTAGTGGTCCCTCCCCCTCCCCGATGTCCAATTGCCATCCCCAAATAACATATATATTTCCTTGGTAGTCTAGTGGTCGCTCCCCCTTCCACCAGTGTTGGATGGCCAACCTTGTATAAAACATTATATTTCCCTGGTGGTCTAGTGGTCCCTTCTCCCGCCCCCGATGTCCGATAGCTGTCCCCATATAACCCATATATTTCCCTGGTAGTCTAGTGGTCCTTCCCCCTCGGTGTCCGATGGCCTTCCCCATATGAGATATGATATTTCCCTGGTAATCTAGTGGTTCCTCCCCCTCTCTCAATGTCTGATCACCCTCCCCATGAAAAAACAATATTTCCTCGTAGTTTAGTGGTCCCTCCCCCCTCTTCTGGTGTGCAATCGCCCTCCCTGTATAATAAAAAAATTCCCTGGTAGTCTAGTGGTCCCTGCCCATTCCTGATCCATGTCCCGGTAAAACCCACTCTCATCTGTGGTGGTCTAGCGCACCCCCCACCCTGTCGGGTAATCACCCACCACCTTGCTCCCCCCATCCCAACTTCCAGTCGACAACCAACACAGCCTTCCTCTCGTCTCCATGGATGGCTGCTGACTGAGCTATGAATGAGCCTCAGCTAGACAGTACACACTCATTCATAGCTCACTCAGCAGCCATCCATGGAGGTGAGAGGAGGCTGTGCTGGTCGCCAACTGGGACTTGGCATGGGGAAGTGGGGTGGTGGGTGATTACCTGAGAGGGTGGGGGTTGCACAAGATCAGCACAGATTGGAATGGGTTTTAACAGGATGGGGACTAGGAATGGGGAACGACCACTAGACTACCAGGGACATTTTATCGGAGGGCCCTGCGCTCCCACAAGCAAATAACGCTATGATTATACTTACTCAAATAGTAAGGAAATTATTTGCAAAAAACTTTGTTAATGCATCAGTTAGGGTTCCACTGACAAAACTGGGAAATGTGGTGTTAATGTTTCCAACCCTAACACCCCATCCCCACCCTGCACACAGCAACAGGTGTGTGGGGGTGTGTGCCTTGGGGTTGTCAACTCTAACACTCACCCCATTCTCCTATACTGTACCTGCCTCAAATTATTTACTTATGGAATAGAGTGATCATTAGGGTTGACAGCCCCAAGGCATGCCTGTTGCTGTGTGCAGGGTGAGGGTGGGGTGTTAGGGTTGGAAACCCTAACACCAAATTTCCCAACTTTTGTTGGTGGAACCCTAACTGATGCATTAGCAAAGTTTTACAACATAAATATATATATATATATATATATATATATATATATATATATAATATACACACACACACACACATACATACATAGATACATAGACAGTGTTGGCAGATAAGGGCCTATGGCCCACCCAGTCTGCCCATTTGAGCTTGTAAGTTCAGTTTATGTTTACCAAGAAGTCTGTTGCCCCTTACCCCTGACCTCCAGAATTCCTTTATGTCTATCCCATGCATTCTTAAATCCCGTGATTGTTTCAGCCCCCACCACTTCCTCTGATAGGGTGTTCCACTTGTCCACCACCCTTTCTGTGAAGAAATTCTTCCTCACGTTTCCTCTGAATCTTCCTCCCTCCAACTTCATCCCATGCCCTCTAGTCCGGGAACATCTTTTTCGCTTAAAAATATGTGTTCCTGCACCCTGTTACTCCCTGTAAGATACTTGTATGCCTCTATCATATCCCCTCTCTCCCTCCTCTCCTCCAGGGAGTACATGTTCAGTTCCTTCAACCTGTCCTCATAGGACTTGTGATGCAATCCATGCACCATCTTTGTTGCCCTCCTCTGAACCTTCTCTACCCTGTCTATGTCCTTACGTAGGTAAGGTCTCCAGAACTGTACAGTGTACTCCAGGTGGGGCCTCACTAGTGTCTTGTATAGTAGAATTATGACATCCCTTTTCCTGTTGGTGATGCCTCTGCCTATGCAGCCCAGCATCCTATTTGCTTTACCTGCTGCCTTGTCACACTGTTTCCCTGCCTTGAGGTCATCAGAGATGATAACCCCAAGATCCCTTTCCTGCTTGATGCATGCTATATCCTCACCCCCAACTGATATATTGTGCCAGAGTTTTTGTGCCCCATATGCATTATCTTGCACTTCCTTGCATTGAATTTCAACTGCCAAATCCCTGACCATTCTTCAAGTTTCTGCAGGTCCCTTCTCATTCTGTCTACACCTTCTGGTGTGTCTACTCTGTTACAGAGCTTTGTGTCATCAACGAACAGTGAAATTCTGCCTTCTAGGTCCTGCACAGTGTCACTGATGAAGATTTTGAATAGGACCAGTCCCAGCACTGATCCCTGTGGTACCCCACACATTTATATATTATATTGTATATTATATTATATTTTATATTATATATTATATTGGCACGGTAGTGCAGTATAGTTAGGGTTGCTCAGCCACTTCTATGTTAAACCCAAAATTTTGCACTTTAATAACTTTGTAACTGTATGATCAATGTGCCCAACATTTTTCATGTGCTGTCTGGTACCAAAGATATCTGGATCTGGCATGTTTTGTTCTGGTTGAATGTGCAGTTGTGGAGCTGTGGAGTGCCAAAAAATGTGAAAATTACCATTTAGATGCAAATTCTTGTAAGTCAAAAATGGCTTGGGGATCTGGTCTGAAATTGTTAGGGTATATGGCGTCTGGGTCACAGATGTGCCTTTTGAAAGTTTGGTGAAAAATTATTAATCCATTCAAAAGTTAGTAAACTTTAAAGTTTCCCATTGTAGCCTATGGGAAAAAATATATGTACACTTTGAAGGCAGTTTCTGCTTTCACAAAATCACCTTTTGTTGCCTCAAATGAAAAAGTTAGTGCCATGCTGCTGCCATCTTATTTTCGGTTATTGATGGGGAAAAAATGCTGTAATTCAAAAAATACTGCCCCTTGGTAAACACCAACAGTTGTGTTTACCTAATCGGGGCTTGAGGAGCACAATTCTGGCATTATATTTTTTAAATTGTGGCTGGAAATATGTTTTTTGTGTTCAGCCATTGGTAGTGTTGCAAATTTGCAGCGGTAGTTTTGCAAAACTGGTGCAAATGTGTGACAGTTTTCACACAACTAATGGCACTGTTGCACGAAAATTACTGCAAATTTGCGACACTGCTTCAATAAAAAAATTATCGTCCCCTGCCAGATCTGACAAAAGTGTTCTGGCCATTTATTTCAAAAAATAATGCTAGAAATGGATTCATTGGCCCCTTTTTAGGTATCTAATAAAAGGATCCTTTATCCTTTTACAGACTCTAAGGGGGGCTGAGGCATGTTTTAATAATAGAAAAAATGTCTGCCGAAATTGGGGTGCCAAATCCCTATGTCAGCAGTTGAGGTACCCTCCTGGCTAGTGTGGAACACTGGGTAGCCCACTCCCAGTGTCCCAAAATAAATTTTTTAATATATCCTTTCATAGCCGGCATCATGGTGTCCAATCCCTTGGTCGGCACTAGAACCCCTTCCCCTCCTGCCATTGTAGGATACTGGGCAGCCCACTCCTAGTGTCCCAGTTATGTAATATACCCCACCAGTACATTTGCTGATATCTGGGTGCCCAATCCCCATGTCAGCACTAGCCTCCCCCAAGGTGGGACACTGGGGAGCCCACTCCCAGTGTTCCCAGTTATGTCATAAACCCCCACCAGAACTGTGAACACTGGGGAACCCACCCACAATGTCCCAAAATGTTTATCTATGTTTACCTGAATAAAAGGAAACAGTTCCCCATCGTTTATTTATTTTTTTGCTGAAAAAAAGAAAGCGGTGCCTCATTGCCTCCCTGTCCCCCTTCCCCATCCTGACCTTTCCACTGAGCAACCCACCACCCTCCTTGCCCTATACTTACCACCGGAGATAGTCTTCTGTCATCTTTTGTGGTCTGGGACATGTCTGCACTCTTCAAAGCCAATCCGCGAACTGAAGAATCAAGGTAAGTGCCGTATAATGGCTGTCAATGGCATTTTGAACTTATGTTGATATCTCAGCCATTTTTAAGTATTTTTCCACGAAATTGTTAACATGGGCTTCTTGGGACCCCACTTCATGAATGCTGTCACTGTCATTTCATTAATCGATCCCGTAATATGATTTAGCAGTTGCTGCGTGAAATCACCTTTTGTGGCTGAGTAATGAATGACAGTGCCAGTGTTCATGAAGTGGGGTCCCAAAAAGCTCATGTTGAAAATTTTGTTCAAAAATACCAAAAAATACCTGAGTTACATGCAGTCATTGAAATTTTTCTATGCTCCTGTGTAACGTTGGCAATTTTTTACATTTTCACTCCAAATTTCCAGCTTTGCCATTTTTCCACACCACCTCATGCACAGTACAGCTGTAATTTCTCACATCCTGCCCAAAATGTGTTTCTGCACCTGTGGAATAGCATTTTGCCACAGATTATGAAATTTGTACTTATGGGGTTTATGAAGTGGGGTGATAAGAAGACTATGTTCAAAATTTGTGGTCAAAATGTGGAAAAATGACAAAGTTATGACTATTCATTGTAATTTCAGTATGCCCACTGGTAACTATGGTAACTTCTAATAATTCAAACACATATTTTCAACATAGCCTTCTTATAACCCCCTCATGTATTACAGCTATACTTTTTCAAATCCTGGCCAAAATGAGTTTCATGCACCTGTAGTGCAGAATAGCATTGCAGTTGCACAGAATTATGTTTTGGGGTGGATTTCTACACTTTCTGTACCACATGCTGTACATATCCTGGGGTAATCAGATGGCTATGGCGATAATTTGCTCAGGCATCTATGGAGGGATGGATGCACAGGGTTGGACCCTGCATGCCCACATTAAAATATGGGAAATCACAGCATATGGGAGGGCAGGGTCCAAATGGCCCTGTGCTTCAACAGGGAGATGAAGGTTAATTACAACATCTCTACACTTATGGATAGATGGGAGCACAGGGCCTGCTCCCTTAAACAACTATGACTATGATGAATCTTTCACAAAAAGTAAGGAAATTCATTGTAAAAAACTCTGTTAATGCATCAGTTAGGGTTCCTATTACAGCAACAAAAGTATGGAAATGTGGTGTTAGGGTTCCCAAACCTAACACCCCATCCCCCCCCAACCAACCCTGTAACCCACCCCCACCATCCACAACCAACAGGCATCGAGGTGTGTCTTGAGGTTGTTGACCCTAACACTCACCCCATTCACCTATGCTGTACCATCATAGCTGCCTTACACATGGAATGGGGTGAGTATTAGGTTCAACACTCCAAGACACACCCCATGCCTGTTGATGTGTGAAGGGTGAGGGTAGTGGTAGGGTTGCTGGAGTAAATGAGGGTTAGAACTCTAACACCACATTTCCATACTTTTTTTGCAATGTATATATGTGTGTGTGTGTGTGTGTATATATATCTTTATATATATATATATATATATATATATTTATGCAATAGGTGTGGAGATAAACATAATGAGATAAATCTGTGTATCTCAGCTACTATGTGTATAAATTCAAAATGTAGCATTTATACACATAGTAGACACGTCAATTTAAGTTTATCACCACAGTAGACACGTCATAGCTTTGATTGGCAACACAGACCAATGCAGAGACAGCCGGACTTGTTAGGAAAAAAAAAAAGAACTTGTGTCACTCTGTCAAGCACGTGCCATGAAGCAAACAGTAATGGTAGAAAAGGGCAGTTAGCATAAGTCTAGTAGTCCGCACGTCAACCGACTCAAATCCAGGTATCAACAGCAGTACCATCCGACGGCAGCCATAGTAAAAAGTAAAATAAATATTAGCGACCAATATCAATGAGTAACACCCCTAAATCCCTTGAAAAAGAAATGACATACAGTAAGGCAAATAGCAGCTTTAGTTTGGAGCTTGAGGAGATACTGACACAAATCAATATGGATACTGACCCCCTTGAGGATCCAGCAAGTGTACTTCAGCATGAACCGCAAACCGGAAGTGCTTCCGTAACAGCAAGTACAAACAAAACATCAAAAATAGATTTGTCAGAGATAGATAATTACATAGACAGGGCAAAAAATGTAAACACTGCCAGAAAAACCCATGCAGATGTGTCCTTATTTAGAAATTACCTCAGAGAAAAACTAAATGTTACCAAGGTCCTACAAGAAATATCACCAGCAGACTTACAAAATTATCTCTGCCACTATTTCATCTATTGTAAAAAAAAAAAAATGGCTCCGATTATGAGCCCCTAACCTTACGTTCAATTTTTCAAAGCACTGAATGATTCCTACATGGCAAAGATTATCCATGTTCACTGTCAACCTCACCCATTTTTGAAAAAGCCAGACAGGTATTGTTGTCTAAGCAAAAAAATCTAAAGAGTGAGGGCAAAGGCTCAAGACCTAAGGCTGCCGACGAACTAACTGACAATGTAATCGAAATCCTATATGAAAAGCAACAGCCTGACCTCCACACCCCTGACTCCTTGCTAAACACTATGTGGTTGACAATGAGTATGTATTTTGGAGTCAGGGGCAACACTGAGATGCGAGATATAAAGTGGGGATATATAGAATTACAACAAGATGAAAATGGCAATCGTTATTTGCAGTACTCCAGAGAAAGGCGGACCAAGACAAGAACTGGCTCAAACCCAAAAGACACCAGGAAAATAAAGCCAAGAGCCTACTAGCTCCCGGAAAGGCTTGAAAAATGCCCCATAAGTAACTACTTGGTGTACAAGGAAAAGAGGCCAAAAAATACACTAGTCCCAGAATCTCCATTTTTTTCTAGCAGTCAACACCAATGCTAAGGACTATTACCCAACTACCTGGTACAAAAACCAGCCAGTTTGAGTTGTCCATACTAGTAAAAACAATGGTTAACAAAGCGGGGATTAAAACAGAGAAAAATCTAACAAACCACTCTGCCAGAAAGCATTTATTTCAGAAGCTTACTGACTCTGGAGTTGCACCAAATGACATAATCCAGGTAACAGGACGTAAACAGCTGAGCAGTATAAATGATTGTTCTAAAATGAATGAAAATAAACAGGAACAAATTTCCAAAATACTAAGCGGGGAACCAGAACCCATAATAAAAACAGAGCCAATGAAACGAGCTGCACTAAGTACTATAACGGAGAACCTAAGTGAAGTATTGGGCCCTTCCTTCAACCGTCCTAGAATAAAAAGCTAAAAACATCACATTTAACATAGTCCAAGGTAATGTACACCCAACCACACAAAAGCCATAGCAACATAACACAGTAGTAATGTAGAGTACACTAATAAAAAAAAATAAAAATAAAAATAAAAAATTAATAAATTACGTATTTCTCTCTCCCCCCCACCTGCATAGGCCATCAGTTTGAGTCAAGAAAAAGACCATGACCAAAAGTTTTATATTCCGACTCTGACACAGACTAACAGGTAAGCATGTATAAGCATCTATACTGTACAACCACTCAAAGGACAATGTGTAAACTCATTTCACCTGTGAAAAAAGAAATACATGATCTATAACATTTTTTTTTGTCTCCATCCTAGCAAAATTGGAGATGCCATACCACCCAGAACAAACAGAAGCTGTGGTAAAAATGAAGAAATTCCCTCCAGAATCAGCTCATGGAAAAGCATGAGCACTGAAACAAAAAAGTTTTTGTTCCTGTTTCCCTGCTGTCTAACCAATATCTGTAAACAACATAGTCAACACTCCTATCATTTACTATATTTTTTCTAGTGCCTGTCTATGATGCTGTTTTTAATGTATAACTGTTCCCAATAAAATGTTAAAAATTACTTACTTTTCGGTAGTCCTCGTCCATAGATGTCAGAAAAAGTTATATAATCCAGCAAATACTAGGGTGAAAAAGGGTGTAATCCAAAATTGTTTAGCACAATAACGTCCATTCTTCAATGTGGTAATCCCACCCCCCCAAAAAAAGAAAATCCCATTAAAGTGCAGGAATTCCAATTATCACTGCATATGTCCTGATCTGCCTCCTCGAAGATGCTGAGATGAAGACTGCCACACAAAAGTATCCCCAGATAAATCACACCATGTCCCCGATGATGAAAAGTGTAACCAGTGTCCCTGACTCCACAACGAAAGGCACAGACTCCCTATTAATGAAAGACACCTCCTCGAACTCCATGATAATCCTTCCCGCTGTACTTGAAGGCTGCTCCAAGACACGCTGCTCCACATGTTGCTCCATCGACGCCTCCCTCCATATTGATTAAAACCTGCGCAATAGACTTTGACCATGCCCCGTCAGCACAAAACCACGCCCATCAACCAATAGCATTAACCAGCCAAGTGACGCTCAGACCAATCAGCGTATTTTCAGTTATGGCAGGCGTCCAATCAAAAGTCACACACGACGACACCCAACCAATTATAAAGCTCAACTAACCCCATTCATAAATACATAGAAGATATGCGCATTTACACTTAGCTGGCAGTAAAATGACATAAATAGTCCAGTTTAAAAATAAAAGCTGAAGCGAACTAAACAAAATGTCAAAGAAAATCAGCATCTCCCTCAACAATAGATATGCCTATTGCATAAATCGAACATGTGGGGGTCTACTGTGTGATACATGATTTATTTTTACTCGTGGGCAGTGACCGCAGCACAACCACTCGTGGCTACGCTACAGTCCGCCACTCATGATGTCAGCTGTGGTCACTGCCCACTCATAAAAATAAATCATGTATCACACATTAGACCCCCACATATCCCATATATATATATATATATATATATATATACACACACACACACACACACACATATGCTATATATATATATATGTGAGTGTGTGTGTAACCCTAACTGATAGATTAACAAAGTTTGGATTCGCATGAAAACTGGCATGCACTGTCAGCCATGGTAGATCTCTGGATGTGATAAGTTATGTTCAGGTCAGATGTGCGGTTTCCGAGTTCTGGATAGGTGAATAAAGCATTTTGTTGCTCATTGACTGTGCTGGGATTTTTCTTTGAATTTGCCTACAGCCCAGATGGTTTGGAATCTTGATCTGACATTTTCAGGGCAGAAAGGGACTAGCCTGCAGATGTGCCTTTTGCTAGCCTTATGAAAAAATAGTAAGCCAATTTTAAGTTATTGCATTTTAAAATTTTGAAAAAAATGTTTCTAAGCATGCTCAGTAAGCACTAAAATATAGCTGTATGAAACAAAAATGGAATCCTGTTTCATATGGGAACATTTCTTTTTCATATGGCCGCCATCTTGTTTCCATTAAAATAAATAAATAAATAATTTCAAAAGCCATAAAAATGACATCCTGGAGAGATACCACCACACCTAGCTGGCTGATCCAGACCTCCTTAGGTGCACTCTGCACTTCAGTGTTAGAGATATGCCCTAGAAATGTGTTTTATTTACTGTTATGGATCCTTTTTCATGACTGTGTGACATGAAAAAATAATCCTTTTTTGTATCACGAGTCACGAGAAAAGATCTTTTTTTCATCATAGAAAAATCCTTTTTCAGTTGCTGGCATGTTTTCCCTGATGTCTAATGCCCCCCAACTCCAGTCGCTGTCCTTGTTATAATAGCATTTTTGCCTAGTGTGTAGTGGAGCTGCCACTCCCCCCCACACCCTTTGATTGCCCTCCCCCTATTTATTTTTTAAATAGTGTATATGGACATAATCGGGCTATATTGTATACAGCTCCTCTTTGTTGCATGCAGGGTCTGTCTTGCTCTATTATTCCACAGTGAAACAATATCTGTTAGCAGCTTTTATTGAAGTACTGGGGACATTTGCTTACTCTCATTTTTTGTTTGCTGCATGCAGCATCTCTCCTTCCCACATGCTCAGTCACAGCATTTTTCTCCTGTACTGAAACAGTTTCTTCCTGTTTGCCACTCGCTCTCTTCCCTCCCACCCACTCACTCACAGAATGCCATTTTCCTTCAGTAAAAAAACAGATTTTTGTTACCAGCTTTAAGTACACAGTCTCTGTTTCTGGTGGAAGACATCGCCCCCCCCTGGATGCCAGAGCTCCCCATCCAACCTTCGTAACTATGCATAATCTTGATGTCGATCCTGAAACTTGACCTCTTCCACCCAGATCCCACAAACAGCAGCAGCACTGCCAGAAACCCACCAGTGACACCCAGGAACAGCCTCACCATTCCAAGAGCAATAGTAGAGAGGATGAGGATGGCTCAGACAGATCTCTGGATGCTCTTCATAATTAACTGCATTCCTAACCTCTTTGCTCCTCTCTGCCTGCAGTCCCTTTAGCCCAAAGAGAAGCCCAGATCTACATGAATTCCAGGGGACCCTCCCACAATGTCACTGCCTCCTGATGCTCCATGGGCAGCCCCAGTGGGGTCCAACAAGTCCTGGGCTCCAACTGTAGCGGACAAGCAGCCTCATATTTCAGCTCCTCCAATGAATTTTGAGGGACCAAGTATTGTGGCTTTACTTTCAGCACCCCGACCTTCCTTGCAGAAGCCACCCAGTTGGTTGACATCCAATCCACAGGTACTGTGATCTGCTCATTTTCTCTCTCCTTCCCCACTGCAGTTGTCTTGTCCTGCACCCAGTGATTACAAGCTTTTACAGCAGATCATCAGTAAACACTAGCCACAACTTTTCCATTGATGCACGACCTGTGAAATAAACTGAACAGAGACTTTGCATGCATATAGCATAATTCATTTACAATCTGTTATGTACAGTAAGCAATGACAAAGGCACCAACAATAACAAATCCCATCACACTCACTAATCAATAATTACATTACTACAATAATAAATCCCACAGCATTATGCCTGATTGCTAAATTCAGGGTTAAATGTAACATCCGAGGTTGCAAGCAAAATTATTTCAATCTCAGTCCTCTCAGCAACTAGGGTTGAATGAAAAGTGTACAGCAAAGCAAGGGCAGCCAGTTGTGAAAAAACTCCCCTTATGGGTGTAAGAAATCCATACATAGAGCCAAATATTTATGAAGAATCTCATCCTGAAAATTCCTGTGTTATATGTTTTTTTTTTCTATGTGGGTATAAATGGACCCTCAACAATAAGCCCCCCACCACCCACTCAGCACCCACCACCACACACTTCACAGTACACCCCCACACACCTTTACTCAGCTGAACAGGTCCCAAGTTTGAGATCCACTCTCTGATTGAAGACACATCTTGCTGCTGGAACTGACAACTGCATTATGAGAAACTAAGGTAAATGTGGTTCAATGTATTTCAATGGGGGGTTTCAACTTTTATTTATAACTCAGCCATTTTTTGAGATTTTGACCTCAAATTTTCAAATAGCCTTTTGGTGACCCCACCTCATAATCAATATGACTGTCATTATGCAACTCCCTCCCAAAAGGTGATTTCATGGTGACTTGGTGATTTCACCTTTTGGGAGGGATTTGTGTAATGACAGTCATATTGTTCATGAAGTGGGTTCATAAGAAGACTATGTTGAAAATTTGGGGTCAAAATAGGTTAAGATGACAAAGTTATGACCATTCACTGGAATTTCTCTACACACACTCGTAACTTTGGAAATTTCAAGGACTTTGAATCCAAATTTTCAACATAGACTTTTTATTACCCCACCTCACATGTATGTCACAGCTGTCATTTTCAGATCCTGGCCAAAATGTGTTTCTGCACCTGTGGCATGGAATGGTGTTGTAGTTGTGTGGAACTATGTTTTGGCAGGGATTCAAAATTTTATCTGTACCAGGTACACAAGTTGGGGTAAAAAGATGGCTATGTTGCCAAATTGGTCACTGTTGTACTATAAATGGAAGCTCAGGGCCCTTCCACAGTGACATACATATATGCATTTATGGAGGGATTGGAGCACAGGGCCCAAAGGGCACTGCACTCCCATGGGCAACTAAGGGTATGATTACTCCATCTCAAAAACTATAGATAGGTGGGAGCGCAGGGCCCTTGGGCCTGTTGGTGTGTGCAGGGTAGGGGTGGGGTGTTAAGGTTGGAAACTCTAATGTCATATTTCCCTCCCTTTTACAGTTTGATAGCAACCCTAAGTGATGCAATAATGTAGTTTTTTGCAAAGAATATATATATGTGTGTATATATATATATATATATATGTGTGTGTGTGTGTATTCTATGCAAAAAACTTCATTAATGCATCATTTATAGAATTAAAACACAAAATGGGAAATGAGACCTTTAAGGTTGCTTATCCCCACAGACCATCATCATCCCAAGAATGACTGATGATTGTGTCATTGGGTTGTGGAGACCTAAATGTCACCCCATTCCATCTATAATCATATTCACAAGCCACAGTAAAGAAGAATGGGGTGACATTTAGGCCTCACAACCCCAGTGACACACCCCACCATCTGTCAATCTTGCGATGATGGCCGGGTCTACGAGGGGGGATGGGGCAACCCTAAAGTTCTCATTTCCTGACTTTTTGTGTTTTAACCCTAAATAACACATTAACAAAGTTTTTTGCATATAATTTCCTTACTTTTTGAGAAAGAATAGAAAAGGAGAAAGTTGCACAAGTTGGTGAGAGTACAGGGCCCTTCTGGCCCCGTGCTCCCACCACTTGCAAATTTCTGCCTAAGATAAGAGTACAAGTACCGAATATCAAATATATTGCTGGCAGCGCATATGGGTGGGAGTGTGGGGCCCACAACCTTGAATGAAAGCAAAGTGTGAGTCATCAGTGGCATAATTCAACACCTGTTTACATGTCAGACACCTAACCACTGCAAATTACCTCCATGGCAGTAACGCTAGGCACCCTATAAATGTGAAGCCAGTACTACAATGTAAAACACTATATGCAAAACATAAAGTGTGTCACGCAATATGGGTGCAGCAAATGAATTTTCCAGCACCTAAACACCATAATTCACATGAACAGCACATCCCCTCAACATGCTCCAAATTCCAAAGTAAAAGACCAAACTGTTTCCGAGATATAAGATGTGAACGTTTCAGATTTTCATTCATCACAATGGCAGAAATCCACATCTATTAAAATTTTACACACCTAATGACTGAAAAGTACATCCATGGCAGTAAGGCTTGTTACCCTAGTAATTTCAAGCCACTACCACCATGGAAAATGCTGTCCACAAAATGTAAACTGTGCCACGCAATATGTCCACAAAAAATGTATTGTCCAACACCTAAACACCATAATTCACATCTACAGAACATGCCATCAACACCCTCCAAATTTCAATTTAAAAGATCAAACCATTTCCGAGATATTTAATTTGAAAAATTGTTAAAATTGTGCTATCTGGTCCCTCCAAATCTGGACATATTGTCCTTCCTTTGTGATCAAAGATCGTGATCAAAGAATCTTGCAATTAAAGAATTTGCAGGCTCATGATGAAAGAATTTGCAGGCTTGCAATCAAAGAATAAAAAATGCTAAAACTCAATTTTTAGAGAAAAATACATGAAAGCACGGCCATGACTCAACACAACGAAGGCCCCTGAACAGATTCCACCCTGCTTTGCCTTTAGAAGTGACCTCTGTGCTGAGAAAATTGAATTTTTCATGTGGCTATCTAGGCGCGCTCTCGTGATCAAAGATTGCAGTCAAAGAATCTCACGATCAAAAAATTTGCAGGCTCACTATCAAAGAATTTGAAGGGTCATGATCAATCAATAAAAAATGTTAAAAGTCAATTTCTAGGCAGAAATGAATGAAACCACAACCATGCCTTGATAGAACAAAGCCCCCTGAGCAAAATCCACCCTTATTTGGCTTAAAAAGCCACCCCTGAGCTGAGAAAATAGATTTTTTCAAGTGGCCATCAAGTCATGCTCTCGCGATCAAAGAATGTGGTCAAAGAATCTCACGATCAAAGAATTTGCAGGCTCATGATCAAAGATTGTTAGCGAGCCATGATCAAAGAATAAAAACATTAAAAACTCTACTTTTTTAAAGAAACCACAGGCATGGCTCAATATAGGGAAGACCCCTGAGCAAAACCCACTATAGTTTCACCTCATAAGTCCCCCCTGGATTGAAATATTTGAATTTTTCCGACCGCAAACTGAAAACAAGATGGCGGCCATTGTGATCAAAGAATTCCTCGGGATCAAAGATTCTTTGATCACGAGTCTTCAAATTCTTTAATCGTGAGGCTGGACCAGATGACCAAAACGCCATTCTTCTTTCGCAAAATAGTCATATAAATTTTCCCATAGACTTATAATGGGAACTTAAAAGTTTAATAACTTTTGACTGGATTAACATTTTTTCACCAAACAAAAAGTGACATGTTCCTTGACCCATGCTCTTTCAGTAGCCAAGTTGCACAGTAGCACACCACACAAAGGCCATGCAGCACCACAGACAAAATCCGAAAAACTGCCCACATAACTGGCAAAAGTGCATTTTTCAGCATTTTGGTATGCAAAAACTGTAAGTCCAACTGAAATGAAATTTGGCAAACCTGCCACCCCCACTGCACATGCCAAATTTCATGTAAATCCATTGAAAGGGTCCAAAGTTATTAACGCACAAAATTTTGAGTTTAACATAGAAGTGGCTTCATAACCCTAAATATAGGGGTGCGACCGCACCCCTATAATATATTCCATGTCTGAACATGTGGACATGCTACAGTAAAGGAGAATGGAGTGAGATTTAGGCCTCATGGCCCCAATGACACACCCCAGCATCTGTCAGACTGTGGAGGATCGGGGTGGCATGTGTGAGGGGGAGTTATGGGTTCAACCCTAATGTCTCATTTCCTGACTTTTTTACTTTAACCCTAAATAAGCATTAATGCAGTTTTTTGCATAGAATTTCCTTACTTTTTGAAAAAGTGTAATATAAGTAGTAAAAAACACATATTGGTGGGAGTGTGGAGTCCAGCTCCCACCAAGTTGCCAATTTTTGCATAAAAATATGCATCTGGGCCCAAGCTCCCACTTATGCAAAGCTACAGAGCCATGCAACAGCACTATAGGGCATCAAACCTTTGTAACAGTAATTTATGCATATCTTGGGAACCGTAAGAGCTAGAAAAAAAATTCTATCATCATTGTAACCGTGACAGTAAGTTGATCATACCACAATCACAGACCGAACCCATATCTCACATTGTTTCCAAGATATGGGCACCGAAAAGCACTGGACAGGCACTTTCAACCCTTGTGACAGTAATTTCACAATATCTCATGAGTCGTGCAACGTATGAACAAATTTCCACTGCAGTCATACTCTACGATTTAAAATCTTTCTCCGATGGCTAGATCATAGAAACATAGAAACATAGAAGTTGACGGCAGATAAGGACCGCAAGGCCCATCCAGTCTGCCCATTTCTTTTTCTACCTTATAAATGTGCCATCGGCCTTTGCTCTGTCAGTGACCTATCTATTCATAGTCATTTGTATTGCTCCTTATGCCTATCCCATGCCTGTTTGAAGCCCTGCACTGTATTCATAGCCACCACTTCTTGTGGTAAGCCATTCCATGCATCTACCACCCTTTCTGTGAAAAA
Source organism: Neoceratodus forsteri (assembly GCA_016271365.2). Taxonomy (NCBI): domain Eukaryota; kingdom Metazoa; phylum Chordata; order Ceratodontiformes; family Ceratodontidae; genus Neoceratodus; species Neoceratodus forsteri. The sequence continues at coordinate 193,315,697 of JADMNL010000024.1, read as the reverse complement.
GAATTTCTCACATTCCCCTTAATCGGCCTCCTCTAATCTCATGCTGTGTCCTCTTGTCCTGCTATTTTTCTTATATTTAAACATGTTAGACTCTTTCACCTTGTTTATGCCCTTAAGGTGTTTAAATGTCTCGATCATATCACCTCTCTCCTCCTTTGCTCAAGGGTATACATATTGAGCTCCGTTAATCTGTCCTCATATGTCTTCTGATGCAGTCCACCACCATTTTGGTTGCCCTTCTCTGGACTGCCTAATTTGGATTAATGTCCTTGTGAAGGTGTGGCCTCCAATACTGCCATGATACTCCAGATGGGGCCTAACCAATGTCTTGTACAGAGGGATTATTACCTCTCTCTTACGACTTGTAGATACCTCTACTACACCTCTAACACCCCTAGCCTTACTCTACTGCTTTTGAGGTCTGCTTGATGATTTTAGGTCATCAGTGATGATGATGCCCAAGTCTCTTTCTTCCTTTGTGACTGCTAGCAACTCCTCCCAGCCTATAAGTGGCTTCAGGGTTTCTTCCTATGTGCATGATTTTGCACTTCTTTGCATTAAATCCCAGTTGCCACTCTTCTGACCATTCTGCTAGTTTATCCAGATCTCTTCTCATTCTGCCCACCCCATCTGGATCATCTACTCTGTTGCAGATCTTGGTGTCATCTGCAAACAGACAAGCCTTACCCTCTAGTCCATCTGCGAGGTCACTAATGAAGATGTTGAATAGGACTGGCCCAGGACTGATCCCTGAGGTACCCACTTGTGACTTGCATCTCTTCTGACTGTATACCATTTACCACCTCTCTGTTTTCTGCCAGTCAACCAGTTTGCCACCCAGTTGACCAACTCAGACCCACCCCGAGCCTACCTAGCTTATTTATCAATCTTCTATGTGGAACAGTGTCAAAAGCTTTGCTGAAGTCAAGGTAGGTACATCAACTGCTCCCCTGGTCCACCACTCTGGTTACTCAGTCAAAGAAATCTATGAGATTAGTTTGACAGGACCTTCCTTTGTAAACCCATGCTGTCTTGGATCCTGTGCCCTATGGATTCCAGGTGTTGCACTATCCTTTCCTTAAGGAGTGCCTCCATAATCTTGCCCACTACTGAGGTAAGACTGACCGGTCTGTAGTTCCCGCCTCCTCCTGCTACCACTCTTGTGGGTGGGATCACATGAGACCCTTCTCCAGTCTTCTGGGACCTCTCCTGTGCTCAGAGACTCACTAAACAATTCTGCTAAAGGCTCTGCTAGTTCCTCCTTTAGCTCCTTAAGTACCCTGGGATGTATGCCATCAGGTCCCATTGCCTTATCCACCCTGAGCTTAGCAAGCTTGAAGGTGATCTAAGCCACTTGTAGTGAAAAGTCTGTTTCTCATTTTGTTTCCGAGATAATGGCACCGAAAGTCATGACACAGACTGCAATGTAATCCTATGGGAAAAATGTCAATTACGTCATTGAATATCTCTGCAACAAATTATTTCCACAACACCTAAACAGCAGAGTTCACATCTCTATGACATCCCCTCAACACCCTGCAAATTTCAATTTAAAGGACCAAACTGTGTCCGAGATTTAACATTTTAAATTTTGAGATTTTCATTGGTCGGAGTGGCAGAATTCCGCACCTGTTTACATTTTACACACCTAATGACTGAAAAGTACACTATGGCAGTAAGGCTAGCTACCCTATAAATTTCAAGCCACTACCACAATGCAAAACTCTGTCCACAAAATGTAAACTGCGCCAAGCCATATCTCTGCAACAAATGTATTTCTGACACCTAAACACCATAATTCACATCTACAGGACACCTGTCAACACCCTCCAAATTTCAAGTTAAAAGACCAAACCGTTTCTGAGATATTTAATTTTAAAATTTGTTAAAATTGGGCTATCTTATCCCTCCAAATCTGGCCATCTAGTCCCTCCTTCAGGATCAAATAATCTTTAATTGTGAGTCTGCAAATTCTTTGATCATGAGGAGGGATCAGATGGCCAAAACCCCATTCTTCGTTAGCAAAATAACCATATAAATTTTCCCATAGACTTATAATGGGGACTTAAAAGTTAAACAACTTTTGAATGGATTAATATTTTTTCACCAAACAAAAAGTGACATGTTTCTTCACCCAAGCTCTTTCAACGTGCCAAGTTGCAGAGCAGCACACCACACAATGGCTACACAGTGCCACGAACAATATCTGAAAAACTGCCCACATAACTGGCGAAAAGTGCATTTTTCAGCGTTTTGGTATGCAAAAACCATACATCTGACTGAAACAAAAATTTGGCAAATCAAGAGAACTACCATGCCCCACTGTGCATACCATATTTGATGCAAATCCATTCAATGGGTCCAAAGTTATTAATGCACAAAAGTTTGAGTTTAACATAGAAGCGGCTTCATAACCCTATAGTGTATATATATATATATATATATATATATAATTAGGTACGAAATCCTGACCACTATTATCCTGACTATAGAAATCCTGTCACCGGAATCCTGATTGATCACATGCCTGACATTCACATTGCCCCACAGTGAAAATCCTGACAGTGTGACAAAGCAGTAGCTGTGATCGGCAGCAAACTGTCCCTGAGTCTTGCGCTCTAGTTCTAAAGCTTGGATGCACGCCAAATGAAGCCTTTAATTACTTCTTGCCTTTATTTAATATTATAATTTAAAACTAAATCTTTACTCCCTGAACTGCCTGAAGTGCCCCTGAGTATTACTAACTTACTACAAATCTTAACTCACTGAACTTCTCGAACAGACCTGTCAATGACAGGAACAATGACAAATCTTGTAGCCCAGATCTCTATTTTAATATAAGACACCAAGAAGAATATCTGAACATTGTCTGCACAATTTTATTGAAATATTGCTTTCTGCTCATTACCTTCACTACAGGGCTGGCATGAAAGGTTGAAATGTTGCTTTTGATATTTAATTTATAAATGTTTTTAATGGCACAATTTCAGATATTGCTTTCTGCTCCTTGCCTTCAGTACTGGTCTGTCATGAAATGTTAAAATGTTGCTTTCAATTTTTTATCTAGGTGTGCACCATTTCCAATATTTAAGATGTTTCTACTCATTACCCGCACTACTGGGCTGTCATGTATTTGTCGGGATTTTACACTACGGGAATTTAACATGTCAGGCATTTGAACTGTCGATCTTTCGGTGATGGGATCTTTGTCGTCAGGATTTTATGTGTCGGGAATTTGTACAGATCATATCTATCTATCTATCTATCTATCTATCTATCTATCTATCTATCTATTCTATCTAGCTATCTATATGCAGGCACAGTAGTGCCCATATAGTTAGGGTTGAGTAGCCTGTTTAATATTAAACCTCAAATTTTGCACTTTAATAACATTGCAACCAATCAATGAATGTGAACAAAATTTGGGATTTGCTGTCCCATGGGGTAGTTCTGTTGACTTGCCAAGTTTCATTCCAGTTTGATGTGCAAATTCTGAAATTCAGATAGTGCAGTAATCTTACAACTTGCTACTTTTTGCAATTTTTTCCTCATCGCCTTGCACTCAGATGGTGTGGAATTTTGGTGTGAAATTTTTATGGTAGAAACAGCTTGGGTAACAGAAGTGCCATCCATTTATTTGGTGAAAAAATATTAATCTGTTGCAGAGTTATTCAGTTTTTAAGTTCCTATTATTTTCAATGGGAAGATCACTTTCCAAGATGGAGGGATGGGTTAGAAAAAGGATTTTGGTTTCACGAAAACATATTCTTTTTCATAAGGGGCCAATCCCTTTTCACCAGAAAAAAATTCCTTTTTCATGAACCACCATCTTGTTTTCTTTTTTTTCACACAACAAATTGTCATAACACTGTCCAGGGATGTCTTTTACAGACATTCAAACATGTATCTTGCTCATAGGGAGCTGATGAGCTTCAATGTATAATTTTTTACAGCTCCCATGCCCTTCAAATGTTTTTTTTTTCAATTATTTAAAATATTTTTTTGCTACTCGCTAAGATACTTTTTCATGAGTCCTTTTTGGTTCTCACGAAAAAGGAAATTGCCTGGGGAAAAAGGATTGATCTACCATCCCCAATGTTTGCTTTTTTACTCCCTGGTAGTCCAGTGGTCCCTCCCCCTTCTCCCACTCATCGATCACCATCCCTGATGCTTGCTTTCATATTACCTGGTAGTCCAGTGGTCCCTCCCCCTCCCCCATTCTCCGATCACCATCCCCATGTTAAATGAAATTTTACCTGGTATTCCAGTGGTCCCTCCCCCCTTCACCAATGTCTGATTGCTTTACCATAGCCTGCAATAATTTATCTGGTAGTCCAGTGGTCCATCCCTCCTCCCTCGCCCCCTCCCTCGGTCTTCAAACACCATCCCTAATGCTTGCTTTCATATTCCTTGGTAGTTCCATGCTCCCTACCCTCTTCTCCAATGTCCAATCACTTTCCCATAGCCCACAATGATTTCTCTGGTAGTCCAGTGGTCCCTCCCCATCCCATTCTCTGATCATAGTAACCATGCAACATTTAGCTCATTGGTGACCCAGTGGTCCTTCCTCCCTCACCCATTTTCTGATCACCCTACCTGTGCTGCCGTTATGTCCCTGGTGTCTGGTGGCACCCCTCTCCACCATCGATGTCTGCTCCCTGAAAAAACAGAAAACCATCCTTTGTGTGTGTGTGTGTGTGTGTGTGTGTGTGTGTGCTTAAAAGATATGGTCCCTTGCCACCCCTATCTCCCACTCAGCACTCACCACCCCGCACACCCCCAGTACATTCCCACACCCCCCAGTACATCCTCACATACCCTCACTCACCTGAACAGGTCCTAGGTTCAAGATCCACTCTCCAATCAAAGGCATGTCTTGCTGCTGGAAATGGCAACTGCAATAGGAGAAACTAAGGTAAATGTGGTTCAGTGTATTTCAATGGAGGTCTCAATTTTTATGCATAACTTTGCCATTTTTTAACATTTTGATCCCTCATTTTCAACATGGCCTTTTAGGGACCCCCTCCTCATGAACACTAGGACTGTGGTTATGCAACTCCTGCCTGAAAGGTGATTTTGTGGATGCTTGGTGTATTCACCTTTCATGTGGGATTTGGAAATTGTTTCTGCACTTATTCAAGAGGTGGGGTCATAAGAAGGCTATGTTGAAGATGTGTGGTCAAAATATGTAAAAATGCCAAAGTTATGACCATTCAATGCAATTTTGCTATGCACGGTCATAACTTTGCATCTTAAAACATTTTCACCCTTGGATTTTCAACATAGCTTTTATTACTGCACCTCATATATGCCATAACTGGACATTTTTCAAATCTTGGCCAAAATGTGTTTTCACATCTGTGGTGCAGAATGGCATTGCAGTTGCACAGAATTACATTTTCGTAGGGATTCGAAAATGTTCTGTACCAGTTACTGTGCACGAGGTGGGGTAATAAGATGGCTATGCTGACAATTTGGTCACTGTTGTTCTATGAATGGAGGTGCAGGGCCCGGAGGACCCTGTGCTTCCACTACTACATGCATGTATGCATCTATGGTGGGATGGGAGCACAGGGCCAGGAGGGCCTTGCGCTCTCACAGAAAAATAAGGATATTATTATACTATCTCAAAAAGTAAGGAAATTAGTTACAAAAAACTCTCTTATTGCATCAGTTAGGATTAAAGTGACAAAAACAGGGAAATGTGGCATTAGGATTTCTAACCCTACCACCCAACTCCCACCCTATACACACCAACAGGCATCAGGAGTGTGCCTTGGGGTTGTCAGCCCTATCACTCACACAATTCTCCTATACTGAACCCATCCAGCTTATTTACTTATTGAATGGGGTGAGTGTTAGGGCTGATGACCCCACGGCACATCCCCAATGCCTGTCGATGTGTGCAGGTTGGGGGTGGGGTGCTAGGGTTGGAAACCCTAATGCCACATTTCCCTACTTTTGTAAATTTAACCCTAACTGATGCATTAATGGAGTTTTTTTTGTGATATATATATATAGTGTATATATTATACATGTATTATACGGGTGCGGTAGCACCTATATATTAGGGTTGAGTGAGCGTTTCTATGTTAAACCCCCAGATTTGTACCTTAATAACTTGCTAACCATTTTAACAATATGCCTGGAGGAACGGAATTAGTGACAGGATTTCTGGATCCTGTTAATTTTGTTTTGCTTGGTTTGGGGGGGCAGAGTCATACAAGGGCAAAGACAGTAAAATTATGGGGTTTTAAGACCTTTTTTTCCTCACTTATAACTAAACAACTGTTTGGATTTTTTTTTTTGTTGTTACTGCTCCTGGCTGCCAGTCTTCACCCTGGTCATGGACCCCCGCACTTCCACCTCCAATTTTGCCTGAGCTCTTCCGGCAACCCTAGCTTACCACCCTGGTGGTGGGGTTGTGGCAGCAGGCCCTTTAGTGCCACAATCCTGGTAATTCTCTGAGAAGAGCTGGCCTGGAGGCTAATTGAAGCTGGGGGCAGGCTTAATAGAGGTGGCCAGTTGCGAGTTTTCTCCCGTATATGGGGGTGGGGATGTGCAATGATGACCAGCGTCCATCCACCCCTGACATGCTGATGTCAGTGCTGTGGTACACTCAGCCTCCGCTAGGTGTCTGTAGTGCACTGAACACCCTATCCACCCTCCCCCTGGAGAAGGAGAGCAGTCACAGGATGCTCGATCCTTCCCCTACAGCCGACCCTCCGGCTACCCAGGTCCGTTCCTGAACCTGGGTTGTTGGCGCTGCAGGTTGGCACCTTGCCCTAGCACCAGCGATCCAGCCAACTGTTTAGATTTTAACCTGAAACTTTCAGCTTGATAGAGTTTGGCCCAATGTATGTTCCTGTGTAATTTGTATTGCTTTAGGTTAAGTACTTAGTAAAATATTAGCGAAAAACATTACATTTTCTGCAGATGCTCAGTAGCAAAAATTTGCATTCTAAAGAAAACTTTATTTCTGAGAAACCATATTGTGATAGTTTCATGTTATGAACCCAACACAAGGGGGTTTCTTACAGCCTGGTAGCATGGTGCACTAATGGGTTTGTTTAGTGCACCATGCTATTGTATTTAAGGGGCAAGACTGCATCAGCATGCATGGATGTGCTGATGTGGCCCCACCTCCCAAGAAGGGTCCCTGCCTATTGTTGCATGACCATTATGTCCACTTGTAGACAGGTAATGTTATAGTTTTTAATTTTGCTTATGTATTTCTTTATTTATATATTTGTTTACTTCTCCCCTCCATTGATTGCACACTGGCAGTAGGTGCCAATCTGGCACTGTTACACCCGCTCATAATGTAGTTACCCAAACTGGTAGTGGGTGTTAATTGCTGCTGCTGGTATCATAATGCTGACACTGGGCATTCAAAATTCTAGTGCTGATTAAATTGGAAATTCACCCCCCTGCCCTGAAACTTTGCTTCACTAGGATGCCCACCCTTGGTGCCACTATACTCATCAATAAGCCACCTCCCCTTCCATTGTTTAGACCTCCCATATATTGCGTCATTGGGGTACCAACCCCAGGTGCCACCAAAGGGCTTACCGACACTTGGGTGCCCAATCCCCAGTATTGGTACTTGCAAAAAAGAAAATTCATCTCTCATTTTCTCTTTTTTTAACACATTTTATTGAATTTTCAAACATTAAAATATAACAAATGATGCCATAAATGGCAGAAGAGGTATACATAGTAGAACATACCTAGGCAAATAGCATGATCAACAGTCGCAAGTTAAACTCATCTAAAAATATCACATAAGATGACAATTGGAATTGTAAAATATCTTAACCATATTAAAACAAGGAAGAAACTGAGTAACACACACTTTTGAAGGATTATAGGCATCTACTGTATTACCCAGGAAATAATTAATATGTTAGAAAATGGGCAAAGTCTATTCTTGATGCTGATTGGCTGGAAGTGCCAATCTGCCAATCTGGTGTGAGACAACAGAGACCGGGAACTATGGATATGGTCATGTGATTAATTATGGATGTATATTTAATGAGCATTTTTAATGGCAATAGTACATTCTGATGAAGCCTGGCAGTGAACCAGGTGGAACTTCTTTCTTGTTTGCTAAAGCCACTTTTTGTATGTTTTGTGCATGTCTGCCTTTATATAACAAGCATTTTTTATCAGCGCCGGAGTTGTTCTTTTATTGGTTGTATGGGTGATGATTTTTTTCATCTCTGTAAAGTCTATCCTTGATGCTGATTGGCTGGAAGCGCCAATCTGCCAGTCTAGTGTGAGACAACAAAGACCGGAAAATAACCAGTCTCAGTCTCCCTCTGATCATTCCGAAAACTAATGGGCCAGTGGAATGTTCAAAAGGCTAACTCCTCCATGTTTTTTTCTGTACGCTTAGTGAGCCAGAGCCCCCCCAACACACATACAAAGCACAACATCATACTCCATTTTAATGTGGTATACACCCTGCCAATGTTATTACCTGCTTCAGCCACTAGAAAAAACGTTTTGTTTTCAATTAGTATGCTAGCTTGTGGTGTGCTACATGCTACCAGTGACAGTTTCCCTGGCTCACCTTGCCTCCAACCCTGCTTGACCCAAGGTTTAGGAAACACAAGAACAAAAACACAGTAACATCAGTCATTTTCTTTTTTCAAATTGCACAACCACTCTCTAACTCAGAACCATAATGTGCTTTCTTCTCCAGTCTCTCCTGCTATTGAACTCCACTCCATGCACCGAACTTCGGAGTCGGCGGACACATTTTCACCTGCGAGTGGGTGGGATGCAGGAGATGGAGCTTCCTGATGTGAAGGAGGTTATAAAAATAAAACTTAAGCCTCAACTTAATGTTAACATAAATAAAATAAATAAAGCAGGTGTTCTGATGGATCTTCCTATATACTTCTGTGTATGTTGTCATTTGTTCATGCATAACTGCAGAATATTCCTTCTGACATCACTTAAAAAAAAAAGACCTCTAGTCACTTCTCACATCTCTTTAAAAAAAATTAAAAACAGACCTCTAGTCACCGTGGCAACATACTTTTAAAACATGAGGATGGGGGGGGTTGTGAGGGAGAGTTCTGCATTCAAAATAATAGCTACAGTGCCTTCTTCTGTCAGTACTAGAACTGTGCAGTTCAGGGACTACTTTACGCAAAGAGGATTTATTGATTTTTTTACTTTTTTTTTTTACTTCTTGTAAGTTTTTTTTAAATATTTTATTTAGATCACCCCAAACCCATTTTCTAAATGCAATAATATCCTCCAGGGTGGGTGGTATGGGTAATACTGGACCTTTTAGGAGCTATAAGGCCCTCTGCCTATGATGTCAGGCCTTATTACGCTCCTGGGTGGTCCGGTATTGCCCAATACCACCCACCCTGTCAGGTATCATTGCTTGAGTAATGTTCAGGAACATTGTACAGGGTGGGATAATTTCCTCCAAAAAGCCTCTAATTTATCTATTTGGGATTACTGGTGTGTGTGAATTGTGTCGGTAGTTGAGGGTACCCTTGTGCTAAGTGGAAATGGGCCCCAAACCTTATCCAATTGATGGAGACTGTGGCTAAAAGTATGAAACATGAACTCATATTCTACTAGTTTGAGAAGCGCTGCAGTCTGCTCAGCAAGGGTTAGAGGAGTGTCCTTTCTCCATCTAAGCAAGACTTGTCTCTGCTTCTACGGCTGATAAAATAACTATAGCTTGGAGTCCTTGGGAAAACTGCAGCTCATGGTCTGATTACAATGTTCTATAACTTTAGACCAGAAATGTTATAACGAGGACAGGACCATAATATACATTCCTGGGACCCTGAGGCAGTGCGACAACCCCAACACTGATCTGTGGAGAGCGCGTCCAATTTATGGAACAGTACCAGGGTTCAATGCCTCTTGTGTAAAATCTTCTTTTGTATTAACTGGTATCTAGCATCTCTAAGATCTACATGTGCTTGTTTCAGAAGTTGTTCTCAAGTTGCCACTGAGATGTCTGCCACTAACCCTTTTTCCCAGTCTGCCTTTTGCTTCAATAGGGGAGGGTAATAAGGAGAGAGAAGACAGCTACAGTATATACCCTTCCTCCTAACTGTACAGGATCTCTTACCCATTGTGAGAGCTGATTGACTAGGGGGATGGGCTGGGTTTGGGGTCAAGATACCAGTCCGAGTTGAAATTGCTTGCCCAATTTGTAGGTATTACAAGAAGTCAGACCATGAGAGGTGTAACTTTTCCTATATGCACTGGAAGGAGCCTAGCACACCCAGTGTGAAGTCTTGCAGGTGCCCTACCATTAAGATACCCTTCTGTATTCACTGATTCCACTGAAGTGGGGTCATGTTAACGGTAATGTAAGGATTGCCCTATAGGGGCTCCCATGTACCTAAATGATTTGTGTTCCACTGATGATTTTTAGTGTCTTCAATGTTTCTCATGCAATGGTTAAAGTGGGGGCGGGGGCAGTTATGGTGATTTGGGCCTGCTCTTATTATTGCCCTGATTTCATGCATGGCAACATCTAGCGTTTGTTCTAAGGACAACCAAAGGGAGTCTTCCTGCCTGCCAGAGGCCCAGAGTTTGTGTATGGAGAAGTGAAAACTTGTGCCAGCCCATAATAAAGACAGGAATAGCTTTTCCAATCTTTGGAACATCTGCTTAGGTATGCAGAGTGGGAGGTTGTTGAGGCAGAATAGAATTTTTGGAGAGGTCATTATTTTGTATGCTGCTATTTTGCCTATTGAGATGTGATTAATCCTTCTTCACCTAGTGAATTCAGTTTCTAGGTCCTTAATTAGTGGTGTGAGAGTCAGGTTCACCATTTTCCTCAGATTGGGAGTGATTTACCATGTCATGGTAGGTGAGTTGTTTTGGGGACCACTTAAGCTGCCTCTATTGCACATGATCAACTGTTCTTCTGTCATTGAAAGGGAGCACTTTTGTTTTTCCCCCAGTTGACTTTAAAGCCAGAGACTGGGGTCAGCTCTGTTAGAGTGGCAAGCATCTGAGGCAGAGAGGAGGTGGGACTGGAGATGTTTAGGAGGAGGTCCTCCGCATATGACAGTGCTTTTAGTGAAGTCATACCTATGGTGACTCCTTCAATTTTGCTTTGGTCTCTGATCTTCCTGAGCAAAGGTTCTATAAGAAATGAAGTATTACATGGAGGTGGAGGGCATTTCTGCCATGTCCCTAGTGTTGGGACGAATCTATCAGCGATGAGGCCATTAGTAAGGATAATGGCAGTTGGGTTGCTGTATAGGAGTTGGACCCAGCCGAGAAAGGGGTGGCCATTACCCATAGCCATAATTGCTTGGTACAATTGGGCCCACTTGACTGAATCAAATGCCTTCTCTGTATCTATGCTCATGGGACTTGAAGGCTGTGGCTGTTGAGAGGCAGCCCAGATGGTTGAAATAAGTGCACTTCAGTTACCCATTGCCATGTGCCTTATTAGCTGTGGGACAAAGGCTTGCAGTCTAAGTACCAGTAGTTTTGAAAGCACCTTATTATATATGTTAAACAGGAGAGAGGGTGGTAGTTAGAGACTATCTGCATATCTTTGCTTGACTTCAGTTGAAGCATGATGAGTACCTCTGACATCGAATGTGGAAGTTTTTTTTCGTCTATATGCTGTGTTGTATGTGTCCAGCAGTTGACTATCCAGATGGCTCAGAAATTTTTGATAGATTTCTACCAGTAGGCTGTCTGGACCTAGGATTTTCCTGTTAGTGAGTGTTCTGATGGTAGCTCAAACCTGCCGTGGAGTTATTGGGGTAACAAGTTCATCTGCTTGCAATTCAGTTTTGGTGGGGAGGGTGGTCAGTCATAGGAAGAATGTGGGGGTGCTCAGTTCACTGTGTGGAGCAGAGACTTGCATAGAAGTCACAGAAGGCTTTGTTTTTCAAATTTTAATCTTTATTAGGTTTTAAGTTTTCAGGAGAAAAGAGAACACAATACCACAGGAAGTTATGACACAGGAAAATATCAATACTAGGGGTATACATCAAATTCACTAAATTAGAATAAATTAGATTACTGTAAATCTAAAAATATACAGTGGAGAATAATCAGAACATCAATTAAAACAAAGGAACCCTTAAATATAAAAAGGAAAATTATGGAATGAAATCCTTTCCCACAATGAAAAGCACCCATCTACGCCATCAGGTCTCAAATGAAGAGTATTGATTGTGAAGTTTAGTGGTGATTTTTTACATATTATAAATATTACAAACAATGTTATACCACTGCTCTATAGAAGGGATCTAAGGAGATAACCAACATTTTGTAATTGCCTTATGGGCCGCAATAATCAAAATGTGGTGCAACTTATGACAGCCAGGAGAGTGGAACTCCGGGGGAAGATCCAAAATTAAAAACAACATAACAGTTAGTTTCAGTGATGGGTCCCATAACTCTGAAATAGCTTTTTGTAACTGCTGCAGGAAGGAACTTAGAAGAAGGCATGACAAGAGAATATGAAATAATGCCACTGGGGCATAGCCACAGCTCCATCAACATCAAGATATCGTATGTGGTAGATATTTAACCTGCCTGGCTGGAGTAAGAAAATATCGAATTAACCCTTTCCATGCATACTCATGCCAGAAAGGAGAGGCTGTAATTGTATAAAGAGTAGAAGCGTCGAAAAGCCATAATTGATCATCTATGGTAATGTGCAGGTCATGTTCCCAAGCTAACTTGACATGCTGTATTGCATATGATTGAAGGACTTGAAGAGCTCTATATAAATGGGAGATTAAATGTGAAGTTTGAATATCCCCAGTGAGACCCCTGGTTAATATATCCACTAACCTAGGAGGTGTTGCAACATGTAATATAGAGTGTAGCTGGGCTTTGAGGTAATCACGCGCCTGCAAATAACCAAAAAGGAAGACAGTGACATGTTAAATTGATCTGCCAACTCTGCAAACGAACGAATGGTGTAACCCCGAAGAAGCTGAAGCCAGTAGCTAAGACTTGAAGGAAGATCATCTAGAATAAGTCATATCAAACTGGGCCGGAACAAAGTCAGAGGAACCAACAATAGATTGAAAGCAAAACTGGTGCGGCCATATTTCTTTATTCCATATAGTTTGAAACCAGATATGTAATGTATCTGCAGTGTAGGGATCTGCGGATGGGTTAATTGTGGCTGGTGGAGAATCAGATAGTAAGGATTTGGGAAAAGATAAAAGATCTCCTTCCAGGAGTTGAAAAGTTTTCCAATGTACTTCATAAGCCCGTATAAGCCAATACAAAACCGTACGGAGTTGGGCTGCCTGATGGTACAACTTCAAGTTAGGGAATGCCAATCCCCCATCTCATTTAGGAAGCTGTAATACTGTGCAATGGACCTGGGGTTTCCGCCCCTGCCAAATGTTCCTAAGTATATGTTTATTCCATTTATAGAAGTATTCAGGAAGGGGAGTGATAGGGAGTGTTTGGGCCACGTAAAGGAAATGTGGTAGAATAACCATTCTTATGATATTTATGCACTGGATTAATGAAAGTGGGATGTGAGAGTAAGGAGGTCTTTGCATAAGGAGTTAGTAAAATTATCAACATTTTCTTTACAAACCTGTTTAAATTCCTTAGCCAAAGTTACCCTCAGATATCGTAAAGAGTGGATGCCCCATTTGAAAGGAAATTGAGTTGGTATATGTAAAAGAGGGGTATAGTGAAAGGAAAGCACCTCAATCTTGGACATATTCAATTTGTAACCTGCAATTAGACCAAATTGACAGAGTGAGGTCCAAAGATGAGGTAAGATCTTGTCAGGATTGATTAGGTATACCAAAAGATCATCGGCATACAGAGCTAATTTATGTATCTTATTGCCTAATCAGAGTTCTGTTATGTCAGAGTCTTGCTGGAAAGCCTGGGCAAGAGGTTCTAAATAGAGGGCAAAAAGAAGAGGGGAAAGAGGACAACCCTGCCGAGTGCCTTTACCTAAAAGGAAAGAGGAGGAGAGCTGACCATTCATTTTAACGTATGACAAGGGGGAATCCTAGAGAGCCCACAGCATCTGAATATACTCAGAAGGCTTTGTTAATCACAGTTCTGCCAGTGACAATGTCCCCCGATAACAATTTGGTACTGGCTAGGTGTTTAGTTGATTGCTGCAGTTTGATACACTATGCTAGCACCTTCTGGCTTTTTTCCCAGACTCCCAGTACCTATGTGAGGTACACTGCACTGCTCATTGGGCCATGGTATAGGTGAGGATATTGATTTTTATTCAAGCTGAAGCATTTTTCATTCAGGAAATAAGACAGCCTGTGGAAGGGTTGTAAAGCTCCTCTTTTTAGTTAAGTAATTTATCCAATTGTGAGATTCGGTTGGGTTGGAGATTCAAAGGTTAGAGAATGATGCATGGTGCTTGCATAAAAAAAATGATGCAAGGAGCAAGCTACTTTCAAAACTTGCATCAATTCAAATTTAATAATGATGCATGCATCAAACAGATCTGCATGCACTGTGCCATGTTGGAAAGGGGTCCTGCATTAAAAAAATGATGCACTATCCCCTTATTTAGCATTTTTCAAAGCATGAAAGCCCAGTCAGTGATTAGACCAGACAAAGCTAGTTTAACTGATGCTAGAGCATATAAAGAGGCCCAGAACAGGTGGGCAGACCTGACTATGTTACTATGAATGGCATTCTGCTGCACAAGTTTGCATTGTATATATCGTAATGCTGTCTCATGTACCATAGCATGTAAACTGCTGGTTCAAGAAACAAGGCCATATAGTACCCAACAATACTGTTGTGTGAGTGCTATGACTGGAATGGAGAGGGTAAATTATATTGAGGTTTTGTTATAGAGCCAATGGTCCCTTGTGGGACTACTTTAGGGTATTGTGGGGGCTTAAAATGCCATTGTCTAGGCTATTTCTTCAATCATGTTTTGTGATACAGCTTCCGTCATTCTCACCACATGCTTCATATTTTTGATGCATCTTACCTCATTCTCATCCCATGCATCATATGTTTGATGCAGCAGACCTCTTGCATCATTTTGGGGAACATTCCCACAGAGAATGCTTTTCTGATAAAATACAGCGCACAGTATTTGACGCAACTGGATTTGATGCAAGCTTGAATGTTTGCCGCACCTTGCACTGATCTAAGGGCCCTTTGAAAATCTGGTCCATTGTTTCTTGGCACGTGCTGCACAGCTAATAACCCTGCCCCATAGGTAGGCTTTACATGCATCCCATAAAGTTGCTCTGGAGATTCCAGAGTGTCATTGATACAGAAGTATATATCAATTTCTTTCTCCATCCACATTTTAAAATGGGTATCTTGCAAATGGAATGCATTTAGGTGCCATCTGGAGTATCAGGAGGGTGCCAGACTAATGACTACGGTTAGTGAAACACATGCGTGGCCCAGAATTATGACTGGCCCTGTCCAAGCATCTTAGATACTATCCATTTGTCAGACTTGAACTAGAAAAAGTCTAAGCAACTGTACATATAGTAATGGGCTGAATGAAAGGTGAAATCGCTGCCAGAGAGGTCTAGTAATGGAAACTCTTACACCAACTTGTGCAGAACTCATCTGGCTCATGTGGAGATCACCCCTTGATGTCTTGTGTTTATCCAGTAAAGAGATCCCAGACCTCATGAAAGGGTATCCTATTATTAGGGTGTTATAGATAGGGTGCTGTATTTTGGGTGAAAGCACTGGAGCGTCTGCTGTTTGGTCATGTGAGTTCACAGGGTGCTCTGTGACTTTGTCATCGAGACAGCTAGACGTTGTGTACCTACTGTTAATTAGAGTGCCATGTTTGAGGTGTGGCAGGTGCAGCTAGTACTGTGTTGCAGGTGCGGCTAGTAGTGGTATATGTTTGTCATGGGTATGTGTGTGTGTGGAGTGAACAGGTGTATGTTGTTAGTTTGAGTGTTGTGTGCATATAGTGGTTGTGTTTCATGGGTTGTCTGTTAAATGCATGGGGGTAGTCGTGTCATATTCAACTGATTGTCCATAGCATTCTGTAATCCTGCATAGCATTCGTGTGTGATCTGTGTGATGACATTCACACCTGAATAAAGTGATGTTCTCCCCAGCATTGCCTGCCACGTGTTTCACATCTCAGGCATTATATTTACCACTTGGTCCACTGAACGACAGACCCAGAGTTTGTTATATTATTATTTGGAGGGTGTGGGGGGGCAAACCCCCCCCCCGCAACATGTATGTTCCACTGGTGTATGTCATTTTGTCAGCAGAGGTGTTTGCTTGCTGTTTTCAGGCAGCAGTAGGGTTCTTCCAATATGTTGATGTATTTGCTTGGCACTGTAAGTGTTTCTCTGTGTATTGCTTTGTGCTGTTCTTCCATGTGGCACAAAGCTAGCGCCCTGTAGAACCTTGCTGTAGTCACCCATGCAACGTCACGGGTGAAACTCATGAAAGTCACCTACTAAAACAATCTTGTTTCCTGGTTCAAGAAGGTCAGAAAGTGCTTGAGCCACCTCAGTCATAAAGGGAGGTGGAGTCCTCTTTAGACCCATAACCATAACCCTCTACAAGGGTCTAAGAGTTAGGACTGACCCTAGCCAGGACCTATCTATCCAATTTATTATATGGAGACTTTTGAATCTGGATGGGGAGTTGTTTGTGGAACAGTAACTCCACACCTGGGTCCAGAGACTGTTCAACTAGCTTCAATATGGGAAGGGGGCAAAAAATCTTCACTTAAAATGTCCAAAGGTCTGGGGTCCACCTAGGGCCCCTTAATATTTTAGAATTTTCGAAGTGTTTTAGTGCCTTTTTAGATCTTTCAGTGTTTACTTTATAAAACTAACTTATATCATGTCAAGTATTTATTCTGGAATAATCAAATTGAACTCATTACCTTGAGTAGTGTTGTGCAGTACAGTCCTTCTTACTGTGATGACCCACCCACTACTGTATTAACCGCTGACCACAGTTGGGACCATTCCACACAGAGATAGGTGACATCAAGGATTCTTTGTTCCTTCCCCTGTCAACTCTTTTCCAGTTGGGCTCTACCTAAGTACAGTACCTTACCTCCCCAACTGGAGTAGCTAAGAGCTGCCATGAGTAGGGAAATCTGCACTGGACTGACCTGGAGACCTTCAGAAATATGAGCCAATTGTACTGTAAGAAAGGGAATATAACACTTGGGTATCTGAGCAAAAGAGAAAAAGGTTTATTGAAAATGTTAGAAAAATTCGTGTAATAACAGCCACGAATGGCACAGTTTGAAAACAGATAAAAACAACAATTCATATGCATCAATCACTTTCGTATACTCTAGGTATCCCAGCAGGGTACCTCCACCCCACTATTTGCTACAAAATTGCCCCTGGAGATTGTAGGCACTCACCTACCATCAGCCCACCAGATATCACACTTTTCCAGAATAAGCAACCACCTACATCCCTGAGTTTTCTGTACTGTAGAACTAAGGCAATCGGTGACTACTGGGTTCACCTCATAGCAGTGAGTCCACTGACTCCTTCTGCCAGATACCTTCCTTGGTATCCAATTACTGTGTACACTGTATTTTAGAACAAAGGCAATCAGTGACTACTGGGCCATACCTCCGGTCAGTCAGTTTACTGAATCCTTCTGCCAGATACCCCCGGTATCCAATTACTGTGACCTTAAGGGTGTACAGTGACTACTAGGCCTACCTACCTCAGTCAGCCCACTGACCCTTTCTGCCAGATATCACTCTGGTATCCAAATCTATTCGCTTTACTGTATCTTTTACTCTAAAAATCATTTAAATCAGTTACCATTTTCACACATTCATTTCTAGACACATTTAAACTAAGAAATGACATTAAAACAATGTTGCATACTGGTACATTAAAAGTTGTGACAGAATCCCCCCTCAGTCCCTTCAGGTTCAGTCCTTCACTTTGGGCTGGAGTAGAACAGTGAAGCAGTCTAGGGAGGTCAAATCATGGAAAGCCATGTGTGCAAATGCCAGGAGCCTTAGCAACAAGATGGAAGATCTGGAGGCTGTCATGGTACAGTCAGACCTGGACATTTTGGCCATCACTGAAACCTGGTGTAATGATAACCATGACTGGGAGATGGCCATACCTGGCTACAACATATTCAGAAGAGACAGAGCAGGCAGGACGGGAGGAGGAGTGGCACTGTATGTGAAAAAATGACATAAGGGCCACAGAGATCCAGGAGGAACAAATGGGGAGAGATACTGTGGGTTAAGCTGGAAAGGAAATTGGGGACAGCCATCCGCACAGGTGTGGTCTATAGACCACCAGCCCAGGAGGAAGAAACAGATAGGGAGTTGATGCTAGCCATCCAAAGGATGGCAGACAAGGGTGAGGTAGTACTGGTTGGAGACTTCAATATTCCAGACGTGAACTGGAGCATCCCAGCAGCAGCATCAATTAGGAGCAGATTTATCCTGGACTCCGTTCAGGGTGCCTTCCTCAAGCAACTGGTCATGGAACCAACTCGGCAGAAGGCAATACTGGACCTTGTGCTCACAAACAGGGACAGTTTGATGGGGGTAACAGTGGGGGAGCACCTGGGAAACAGTGACCACCAGTCCTTGTGGTTTGAAGTCACAGAAAGAGCAGAACCAAACCACACAAAAACACGTATCCTGGATTTTAGGGGGGCAGACTTTGGGAAAATGGGGAGATACTTGAAAGAGGCATTAAGGGGAATGGGACAGGAATCAGGGGTTGAGGAACAGTGGGCAGTTTTAAAATGGGGATTACAAGAACAACAGAATTATGCATTAAGCAGGTTAGCAAGAGGAAAAGGAAGAGGAGACCATTATGGTTTTCCAAAGAAGTATCAAAGAAAGTGAAAGCCAAAAGATTGAATTCAGGCAATACAAAAGACATAGGCAGAAGGGATAGGGAGAAGTACCAGGAGAAGCAAAGGGAGGCAGGGAGGTCAGTAAGGAAGCCAAAGCTCAGACAGAAGAACACATTGCAAAATCAGTGGGTAGAGGGACAAAACCTTTACAGGTACATAAGTGAAAAGAAAGACAAAGGGAGGGATAGTGAGACTGAAGGGGGAGGATGGGAGCCGCGGAGGATGACAACAGTAAAGCTGACATACTGAACAGGTATTTTGCTCAGTCTTTACTGAGGAAGAGGAGGGTAATGGTCTGAAGGGAGTACAAGGGTGAGAATGGTGCAGAAATGGACACAAGTCCCTTTACATGAGAAAGGGTCCTGAAGGAATTGGAAGTAATAAGAGTTGATAAAGCAGTGGGGGCCAGACAGGGTGCACCCCAGGTCCTTAAAGAACTAAGAGAGGTGGTGGCTGAACCTCTGGCTATCCTGTTTAGCTGATCACTGGAAACAGGGAGGTACCCAAAGACTGGAGGACAGTAGATGTAGTCCCCTTATACAAAAGTGGGAACAAAGAGGAGCAGGGAACTACAGACCAGTCAGCCTCACCCTCGGTAGTGGGAAGATCATGGAAGCACTACTGAAGGAGAGATTGGTGGAACATCTGGTTGTCAATGGACTACAGGACCCAAGGCAGCATGGTTTCACCAGGGGAGGTCATGTCAGACCAACCTCATTGAATTTTTGACTGGGTGACTAGGGAGGTGGATCAGGGAGGGCAGTGGACAAGGCCTTGACACTGTGCCACATAGAAGACTATTACACAAACTGGGGAATATGGGTGTGGGCAGGACAGTAGTGTGGTGGGTAGGTAACTGGCTGGGTGGCAGGACACAGAGGGTGGTGGTAAATGGCTGTCACTCCACAGAGGGAAGAGTGACCAGTGGGGTACCACAGGGATCAGTGCTGGGACCGGTCCTATTCAACATCTTCATCAGTGACATTGCGCAGGATCTAGAAGGCAGAATTTCACTGTTCGCTGATGACACAAAGCTCTGTAACAGAGTAGACACACCAGAGGGTGTAGACAGAATGAGAAGCAACCTTCAGAAACTTGAAGAATGGTCAGGGGTTTGGCAGTTGAAATTCAATGCAAAGAAGTGCAAGATAATGCATATGAGGCACAAAAACCCTGGCACAATATATCAGTTGGGGGTGAGGGATATAGCATGCACCAAGCAGGAAAGGATCTTGGGGTTGTCATCTCTGATGACCTCAAGGTAGGGAAACAGTGTGACAAGGCAGCAGGTAAAGCAAATAGGATGCTGGGATGTATAGGCAGGGCATCACCAGCAGGAAAAGGGAGGTCATAATTCCGCTATACAAGACACTAGTGAGGCCCCACCTGGATAACAGTGTACAGTTCTGGAGACCATACCTCGTAAGGACATAGACAGGGTAGAGAAGGTTCAGAGGAGGGCAACAAAGATGGTGCATGGATTGCATCACAAGTCCTATGAAGACAGGTTGAAGGAACTGAACATGTACTCCTGGAGGAGAGGAGGGAGAGGGATATGATTGAGACATACAGTATCTTACAGGGAGGAACAGGGTGCAGGAAAACACTATTTTTAAGCAAAAAGATGTTCCAGAACTAGAGGGCATGGGATGAAGTTGGAGGGGGACGATTCAGAGGAAACATGAGAAAGAATTTCTTCACAGAACGGGTGGTGGACAAGTGGAACACCCTGCCAGAGGAAGTGGTGGGGGCTGAAACAATCACGGGATTTAAGAATGCATGGGATAGACATAAAGGAATTCTAGAGGTCAGGGGTAAGGGGCAACAGACTTCTAGGAAAACAAACTGAACTTACAAGCTCAAATGGGCAGACTGGGTGGGCCATAGGCCCTTATCTGCCAACACTGTCTATGTATCTATGTATCTATGTATGACAGTGTCTCATAAATTCAGAAGGCTTGAGGTAAATTCTCTGTCAATCAGTGTCATTGTGGCTTTCAAAATAGTCCCCAATTAGTATCAACAAGGTTTTTATTGTATACCATGATGATAGCGATTATAAATGAGCGATTGTAAAAACGGCGGATCATTTATAGTGCTATCAACATCAGCTACCTTGCAAGGGTAGCGATGGTATAGCAAAGAAAGCGACCAGAAGGGGATGGATAGAGAGGTGTAAGGGAGGGAGGGATAGGAGGGAGGGTTCAGGTAAACAGGAGAGCCTGCTGCAGCCAAGCCAGCCCTGAGGTGTGGTGGTCAGGGTGGCTGGCTATGGTGCAGTATGCATTTGGTTCAGGACTTGCCTGGGGGCAATTGTTTTGCCTCTGCTGGTGGCTGTCTATTTTTTCCACCCTGTGTTTTGCCCCCTCCTCGCAGCTACATCCTCCGTGTTAATAATCCTTAGTAGCGGGATGAGGGCTTTGCCTCGCGAAGGGTAGGGTGCCAGAGGTCGGTCACTGAGCATTGTATATCACCAAAATGCTTTTCAGTGATATACAGTCAATCACTATGATAGTGATTGCTGTATTGTGATCACTATCATCACATGGAACCGTTTTTTACTGTACCTCACTTCTTTGGAAATATTGAAGAAATTCTGTAGAGATAGTGCAGCTTGATGTAGTTGGAGGGCCCTCTTTTGAGTCAGCAGGTTACAGATGTGTTGAGGAGAATGATGATTTCTTCAGATTTGTAGATTATTCTCTGTGAGGAAACTGGTTACACAGGAACAACAGGCACTTGAAGCAACAGGCGTTCTACACTAGTCCCTGTTCTCACTTACTGCCCCGTACTGTCCCTATTCTGGGATACAGGTGATCCCCTATCCTTACACTATAATTAAACTAATTGGTTCTGTCAGGTTTTCTTTCTTTAGTAGGCCTCTTCAGACAGACACTCCTTTATATGGGTACCTTCTTTGCTGGTTGCGCTCCCTGCTCTGACTGATGGCACACTGGATGTGTAGCTCTTTTTATAGCCAAAATCTCATTAGCATACTGTAATTCATAGTTACTGAGTGGGCATTGACCTGTCCAGAGGTTCAGCACCAATCAAATTCCTCTTTGCAGCAGCATAAACCACAATGGAATTCTCAATTTTGAAGCTCAACTGCCCTCCTGAACATTCTAAGGCTTCCCTTCTTTTTTTTCTACTTTTGGTCATTTTAAAATACAATTTGTTACTCAAAATGAACATTTTCTCAAGGGTCAAGCACTTTTCACTATAATGGTTGGACAGCTGACTTCCTAAGCTTTCTGCTGAATTTTTTCTGTTCACAGTAACACTTAGCAAAACAGAGAAGCTAAGACTTCTATTCTTTTGACAATAAAACAATTAATGGTTTCCGAACACTTTTCTATGCTGTTTCCTATCAAAATACTGTCGTAATGTTCCCTTTAATTGTGCAGATCACAAGTTTTTTTCTCTCAGACATTAGTTATGTATTTTCCCATGCTAAGTTCCACCTCTAGTGTAACTGCCTGCATGGCGTTAGCTTTACCAAGGACCACTCTACCTTCAAAGGTTAGCGATTCCCTTATTTTAAATTCTAACCAACTGAAACTATTTTCCTCAGGTGTAGGACACTGTTCTGAACAAGTGTGCAAGATTTGGTTCAGTTTTATTTAAATTTGGCTTGGCAGCACATTGCTGAACATGTAAAATGTGTTCTGACTTTGAGCTTCATGTTCTAACTGTCTCTATATTTAAAATGCTCAGTTTTGATTGTTTACATATTCTGAAGTAGGCAATGCTTGTGTGTTGTGCCCAGGATTCCTCTAGCCTCTACATGCCCTTTCATTTGTTTATTTAATTATTTTTAGTGTGTTCTTAATGCATGTGAAGCCATGAGCTCTTGTGCCCAATTGCACTTCTTCCACTGCACAAAATATTTCCTGTGAGCTTTAATTCATACTGTTGTGCATTTTTCCACTGTGGAGAATCCATGAGCCCCAATTCTCAGACTGTGCTATTTTACCATATATTGTACTTATTTCTTAGAGCCAGTCCCTAATGTCCACATTCCCTGGCACTTTTCACCTTGCCAACTACATTGTAAGGGAATTGGTTATCTGGTTGATCCTGCCATGAGAGGAGCACATTGTGCTGCATTCTCCCGGCACTTTGAGAAGCATGGCTTATTTACTAGGCCGAAGCCTACTCTCCATACGGCTGCAGAGTAAAGCGGCCAGCCGAAGCAAGCCTAGGATTCCTTATTTGAGCGAACCACGCTCTGCTGCTGGACTGATGCTCAGTATCTCACTCTCCACTCTCACTCAGTTTTTGGTGCCAATAGTGCCCACAGCTGCCACTCTGGGTTCACTTATTTCTTTCTTTCCAGAGCAGCAATACCTTCCTACTGGAGTGATTGTCTACTAAATAAAAAATACAATTACTATAAAATCATCATAGGCAACTCAGGCAGTCCAATTATACACTGGCTTAAATGGATGCCCCCCTGCAGGGCCATGGAAATTACATGGATGTGCTCCCTGTGCCCCCCACTCTGTCATGCCCCCAACCCCCTTGAACTTCATGGACCCTAAGGTCCATTTTCCGATGTGCATCCTTGATCACCTGTGCCAACTGGCCAGCCCCCCCAATGCCCCCAGATGTATGCAGGTGCATGTCAGGGTGGGGGTGGGGTTCTGGGGAGCTGTAGATTGTGTGCTGTGACTTGTAGCACCCTGGTCTGGTGTGCCATTACTTTGGTGCTAGCCTGCAGCTGCCACAAGTTGTGGGCATAGTTGCCGGGGACCCTGCTTGTTCTGGAATATGGCACATGGTCCCCAGTATAGCGCCACATGGTGCAACTTGCATACACCCATGAGTTGTGCCACGCGTCTTGTAATCAGGCCCAGAGTGTACCTCAAGAGGAAAATTGAGGATGGGCTTCAAAATCAACGATTGTTTCAGGGTTTTCTTTTCATTAATTACTAAAAAGGCAACCCCTCTTATCCCAGAGTGGCACTGGCACATATATTTTGGCAAACACATGTACTAATCAACTGGAGGCACTGTCAATAACCCCCACATTTTAGCCCTTCTACAATGGGTCAGATGAAGTTGTTTGCTGTAGTAGCCCCACCAAAGTATTTGCACTGAACATGTTATGGGTCACAAACTTTACAAAATCATCAAGCCATACAAACGAGCTCCTATGACAGCCAACTAAGCACTGAAAATGGAACACACTGCATGGAAAGTGTGAGGGTGAGGGCTTAAAATAATAACAGTAAGTCCTAAGGCCACAAGAAGCTGCTGA
The DNA here is from genome assembly GCA_016271365.2 of Neoceratodus forsteri. Classification (NCBI taxonomy): domain Eukaryota; kingdom Metazoa; phylum Chordata; order Ceratodontiformes; family Ceratodontidae; genus Neoceratodus; species Neoceratodus forsteri. Next base: position 193,291,597 of record JADMNL010000024.1, on the reverse strand, counting down.
CTACACACACACACATGCAAATAAAAAAAAAAAAAAAAAGCGATGTTAGGCAGCAAATGCAGATCAGAACCACTGCTGTTTATTTTACTTGCGGGTAAAGTACCAGATCCTGAGTGACCGAGGTAAATTCTCAAATCCTGCCATTTCCACTTCCACAACAGTTTGCCTGTAGTGCAACTGCTGCCTGTTAATTCAGAATGTTTCTGATTTGCTTTTAATGACCAATATCAGTTTATTTTTCTTTGCTGGTAATCAAAGTGCCATTTCCTGAATGATTGAGGTAAACTGTTAAATAATAACGTTGTCTACTACAGTATGATCTGCACTGTCATTGCTGCCTATTAATTCAGAGTGGTTCTGATTTGCTTTTAGGGACTAATATCAGTTTTTTATGAATAATCAAAGTACCTGATGCTAAGCTGACTGACTGAGGTAAATTGTCAAATTCAGCCATTTTCTACAACGGTAACATCTGTGTACTGTGGAAAATTGCATGATTTGACAATTTCCCTCAGTCACTCAGTATAGGATCTGGCACTTTGAATACCCTCTAAAAAGTGATACAAGGTAGCAAAAGCAAATTAAAATCACTCTGAATTAATAAGCAGCAATGATAGTACAGATCATACTGTAGTGGAAAATGGCATGATTTGACAGTTTACCTCAATCGCTCAGCCTAGGATCTGACACTTCACTTACCCACAAAAAAAAAAAAGGAATGATATTAGGCAGCAAAAGCAAATAGGTATCATTCTGAATTAATAGGCATCCATGGCAGTACATATCACGTTGTAAAACACTGTGTGATTTGACAATTGCCACAGTCAGGAACTGGCACTTCAATTACCAGTAAAGAAAATAAATGATATTAGGCATTGGAAGCAAATCAGAACCACTTTGAATTCATAGGCAGCAGTGGCAGTACAGACATTCTTCTGTGGAAGTAGAAAATGGCAGGATTTAAGGACTGAGATATTTGTGTTTACTGTTTAATACATTTTTTTATTTGTGGTGGGGTTAGCTCATGGCTTCGTGTGGCCTTGGGACTTACTTCAATTACATGCAAATAAAAAAATATATTATGTAGAAAACACAAAATGGAACCACATCACTCTTAACTAATAAGCAGCAGAACAGATCATATTGTTGTGTGCAAAGGCAAAATTTGACCATGAATTTATAACCTCAATCACTCAGCTCAGGATTTGGCAGTTCTATTGCACTCTAACTGACTACCCATATGCCATGTTCCCACTCTAAATAGTGGCTTCTGTGTGATGATATTTCATTGCCCTGAAGAGAGAATTCATTTATTGGTTCCCCAGTATTACTATGGTGATGGGTGAAGATTGTACCCATTGCCATATTAATACTGGGAGAACCAATAAATGAATTCTCTGTTTCAAGTTGTATAGTAACATGGCAGACAGATAACTGCATGGCTGGTATTACCATCATGGTATTAGTATATGATCAGCATTTAATATAAGCAGATGATTGTACTGCTCAGTGCAATTTTAATTTTCTGTGTTGCATATATTATTTGAGACTGACTACTATGCACAGTCCATGTATATTAATCATTGCAAAAAACTTTGTTAATGCACTAGTTAGAGTTAAACTGACAAAAGCAGGGAAATGTGGTGTTTGGGTTACCAACCCTAACACCCCACCCCCACCCTGCAGGTAGCAACAGGAAAATCATTATGGTCTGATCTCACCTATGTCTTCGTAAATCAGGCGTGGCATGTCACCCTATTCCATCAGTAAATAAGCTGAGATGTGTACAGTATAAGAGAATGTGGTGAGTGTTAGGGTTGACAACCCCAAGACACATGCCATGCCTGATTTACAAAGACACAGGAGAGGTCAAACCATAATGTTTTTTTCTGTTGCTACCTGCAGGATGGGGGTAGGGTGTTAGGGTTAGCAACCCTAACACCATATTTCCCTACTTTTGTCAGTTTAACCCTAATTAGTGCATTACCAAAGTTTTTTGCAATTAAGTTCCTTACTTTTTGAAATAGTATAATCATATCCTCATTTGCCTGTGGGAGGGGCCCTGCGCTTCTATCCCTCCATAGATGCATACATGAATTTTGCTGTGGAAGCTACATTTCCATTTCTGCCAAAACAACAATTTATTTCCTTCGTTGTGTGGTTTGTTAAAGTTCCAATGTTATACTACGTGCATTTGCAGTTTTTATGTATCATGTTTTTTATATTGCCCCTAAATGTTTAGGGCAAATATGTGCCATTCCTGTAGTACTCATGAAGACCTTTGCTTTGATATATAGATTGTCCCTTAAGCCCAAATATTGAAAGAGTTATGGCTTGTTGAAGTTCTAATATTATCCTATTGGAATTTGTATTTTTTATTGTTTGTTTTTTATATTGCCCTAGATGTTTTTTTTTAAATTCATTCACTTATCTGGACTGCCTTGTACAGTATGGGCTGCATGCCCATTGGCTCTTGCTCTGCACCAATGGGCGTGTAGCCCTACCGCTTTCAGTCAGTCGGTGGGTGATGGGGCAGCAGGCAGGTGGGATGCTGCCGCCCGCCAACTGATGGGGGGCAGGGTGGTGGGGCTTCGTGGGTGGGTGGGATGGAGTGGGGATCACTAGATCACCAGGGTAGGTGGTCCTGGGGGTTTGAACACTTTGCAGCCTGCAATCAGGCTTCAAGATCCACTGGGCCACCAGGGATATGTTCTGGGGGCTGAACTCTTTGCTGCCCATGATCGGGCTGGTGGGGGTTATTTACACTTTTGCCCACGATCGGGCTGGTGGGGGGTTATTTTACACTTTTGCCTGCGATCGGGCTGGTGGGGGTTATTTTACACTTTTGCCCGAGATCGGGCTGGTGGGGGTGGGATTTATTTAAACTTATGCTGGTGGGGGTGGGATTTATTTAAACTTATGCTCATGATCGGGCCAGTTGGGGGAAGGGGCGTTGCTATATGCCTGCGATTGGGCTGCAGGGGGGGCGCAGGGAGTACGTTGAGGGCCACCCACAGGTGGCAGCTGCTGTGCTGAGCCCTGCAATGCGGCAGCTCACTGTGGGTGGCCCTCAACTTACTCCTTTTTTTTGGGGCTCAGAGTTGTGCAGGCACAGGTTGGGGGTTGTGCCTGCACAACTCTGCACAGCCCGCTGAATATTGGGCTGTGTAGTTTATGCATGGTTCCTCCCCCTCCAGTTCAGCATGCCTTAATTAGCATTGCGCTGTTGCTCAGCTTGACTGGGGTGCAACTGCCTCCTGCTGAATACATGGCAGAATGGCGCATTAACTCATGAGGTAACCCTCATTACATGGCGCACCCTTTTGAATATCCAGCCCATAGTTCCTTAAGTCCAAATATTGGGGGAGTTATGGCTTGTTGAAGTTCCAGTGTTATCCTATGGGAATTACAATTTTTGTTGCTTTTTTATATTGACCCTAATTTTTTTTTAATTAACAAAAAAGCTCATGAAAAAGGATTCCTTCATATGAAAAAAGAATTTTAAAAAAAAGCTAAGTCCAAATTCTTTTTTTTTATGAGTGCATCCTTTTTCGTGAGCTTTTTTCATTTATTTGTAAAAGGATGCGCTCATACATAAAAATGAATTTGGACTTCTTTTTTATTCTTTTTCATATGAAGGTATCCTTTTGGATATGGCCAAATTCTTTTTTCATATGGCCATATGAAAAAAGAAAATTGGCTCATGCAAAATGATTTTCAAATAAAAAAAACATTTGGGGAGCATTTTTTGAACAGTTAAGTGCAGAATCCACCTAACGGGGGCCCAGATGATCATGATACAGTACATGTGTTGGTGTCTGTCCAGGATGTTATTTTTGTAGGTTTTGAAAATTTTCAAAAAACAGAAACAAGATGGCAGCCATAGGAAAAAGGATTTTTTCTCACCAAAAATAAAATGACCCCCATACAAAAAAGGATATTTTTCATATGGTCCAAATTATTTTTTCCTTCTAAGAAGCTATCCAAAATACAGTACTGAGAATGCTCAAAACCAAAATTTAAAAATGTAATGTCTGTTGAACAAATTAATATTTTTTTACCAGACCAGTGAATGGCACATCTGAGGGCCAAGCCCTTTCTACCCTGAAAATTTCTAAGCAAAATTCCAAACTGTCTTGGCACTAGGTGATGACAAAAAAAAAAACCAGCATAAAATAGTGATTTTTTTTAAACTTTTTTTGCAGTCCACATCTTGGAATCCGCACATGCGACTTGAACAAAACTTGGCAAATAAGAGATCTAGCTCTCCAGACCATGTATGCAAAATTTCATACAAATCTGTGAAATTATTGCAAAGGTATTAAAGTGCAAAATTTCAGGTTTAACATATAAATCTTTGCTCAATCCTAACTCTAGTGCCACTATAATAAAAAACCAAAAAACATTGCATCAAAAATTGGGGATGAGGACCAACATACATATGTGTCCTATCCAGGAATCTTAGTTGGGGGCCATGGCTGGTCTGGCCTCCCCCCATTTTAGTTGCCCCAGGCCAGGGCTTAAATGAGCTGGAGCTTCCAATTACTTGCCCTACCTAGTCCCTCTGTAATTTTTGAGTCTTTGCTGGAAGAAGTTATTTATCCTGTATGACAGCACTATCACAGTGCTGCCACTTGAGATGGATAAGTGCTCACTTCCTTTTTATGGGGAAGTGTAGGTCATGCACATTCCTGGAGACAAAATTTACAGTGTTGTCTCTGGTCCCCATGGGTACAGATATAAAGCAAATGTAGGGGGGGATTTGTTTCTTGAGGTGTGTTAGGAGGCAATTGTCTCTGGGGTGTTCCTAAGGAAAGAGGGGTATTCCACTCAAATGGGACTAGTGTATACATGTGAAGTGGGGGGAGAGGCTCAAAGGGGTACCACCTGTTGATTCTCTGGAACTGGTCCTTATATTTGTTCATATGGATGCTGCAGCACATTGCAATTTTTTTTGCTCTATCTGACTGGCCCCTATTGGTCTGAACCCCTACAATCAGCCCTATCATCTGCCTCCCTGGGGCATACAGCAACTTCTTGGCACCCTGGCTAGCCAAACAGGCACTGCTCACAGCCTGAGGAGGGACAGTGTAGTGTTCTGCCACATATACAATGTCTTATGGTGGGCTGGGCAACCTAGTTACCTTTCCTCTCACATCCAGTTTAAACCTGTGCTGCTAGTCACAACCCCTTCTGGCTATGAGATACTCCTTCTCAAGCTATTGCCTCTCTTACACTGTCTTCATTTTCATTGCTGGAGTATATTGCTCTCCTGGTATGTCTCCTTCCCCAGTCATGGAAGTCTTCACCACCATAGCAACTCATTTCTCTTCTGACAAGGTACTCATCTTTTGTGACTTCAGTCTCAATTGGCTCTCCCTAACCCATCATAAATTTTGCCAAAATGTAATGTCCCTGCAGTTCTCCAAACTCATTTCTAACTCCACCCAGTTCAATCAGAAGCTCCCGAACCATTCTCACCTGGACTTACTCTGCTCCTCTCATTTCTACCATACTGTAGATGTGGCACCAGTCCCAATGCCCTCACTGACCAATATATGGTGTACTGCATGTGCAAGATACATTGCCCCATATCTTCTCCTAAATACATCCAGTTCTGATCTTTCCAATCTGTGTACCTGTCTTCAATTTATTCTGACCTGATGGCTACTGACTGGTCTCCCATTTCAGCTGCTAGCAACATCAACACTGCCCTCAAGTCATTTAAAGGGATACTATCAACCCTTTTTGCACCATGCTATTTCTAGTTGAACACCCACATTTAATGAATGCTTTCCTTCTCTAAAATTCATTGGTGTTGCTGGTTGTTAAAGCTGCCTCCTTTCTTAGCAGAACTGAAAAGCATGCTAATGGTGTAATTATACCCAACCTTATTTTATTTCAAATCATTGATCTATTTTTATTGCATAGTTTCCAAACATTAAAAACATCGCAAAACAGAGCAGCCACTTATGATGCAGTAGTCTGCTCTCCTGTTAATGCATCTTGAGTGGCTAGATACTATTAGGGTGTTCTCATGTCCAGGAAAGTTGATTAAGAATACAAACAACCACATTTAGGTGTGGTAACACCAGTATGGTGGTCAGTCTGTTTTTCACTTTTAAAAAGGAAAAAGGAATCAGACTCAAACTATCAGCTACATCAGCATGTTCTACACAATGTGAAGAATCATAAAAAGTGTTTTAAACTATGGACAGTTTTTGGCCTAAGGGGGTTGGCAGTATCCCGTTAACTCTAAGTTCATGTCTGGGACAACCATGCCCCCTTGAGGAAAACTAGGGATGGAGGTTTACGCCTCTTCTGGATCTCATCAGAGTTGCTGGCCTGTGACTGAGTGCGTGACTTGCCTGGTGGATTACTAGATCTACCAGGTTTGCAAAAGCCGATTTCTTTGCATCTACACACAAAAGCAACATTAACAACTGCTCTAAGTTCTGGAAAGTCATTCATGTCCTCTTCTCTTCTCCATGTCAGTCTCCTCACCCATTCCTCAAGGTGGGTGATACCCCTGTCTCATGCCTAGCTGTAGTCACCTCATCTTTCAACTCCTTTTTTACCTCCTGTGCCACTTCCCTATATTCCTCTGCCTCCTCCTCTTCTCCCTCTCAATTTGCCTCAGCATCTCTTCCCATACTCCCTTCTTCCTTTCTTCTTTTCCTCCATCACCTCCTCCGTTGCTTCCCTCAAAGTCTTCCTGGCTGTAAACCCACACAGATGTGGGATCCCCGGTGGCATTAACTCCAAACTCTTGTCTCTATCTGCTTCTGCCATTGCTGTCCCTATCACTTTCCTCCTTAACTTTTCCTTTTCCCTAGCCTCTGTCCCATACATATGGAAACAGGCTACGATCATTCCCCCCTCCCCAAAAGGGGTGACCCTTCCTTCCCTGGTAACTACTGCCCTGTCTCCCTCCTCCTCACTGTGGCTAAACTCCAGAAACACCTGGTTTGCTCCCAACTCCCCCCTTTCACTGACTCCTCCTAATTCTCTCCCTAACAGTCTGGTTTTAGGAAGGCCATCCCAACCTCCACCTCCCTCCTGCAGATCACCGACTCCATTTTATTATGCATGGATCATGGTCTGGTCATCTCAGCCATTTTTGTCAATCTGGCCAAAACCTTAGACACTGTTCCCCATCCCATCCTTCTGGACAAACTTAAGGCAGTGGAGCTCTCTTCCTTCTCAGTTGAGTGCTTCCTACCTTGAAGGCAGGTCTTAAGCTGTTTGTATTGGTGACACCAAATCATCCCCACTTCGATCTGCTCTGCTGCACCCCAAGGGTCTGTCTTTGGCCCTATTCCTTCACCATTTTCCTACATTACCTTCCCTGTACCTCAATTTTGGCATCTATTCACATGTACTGTATACAGATGACACAGTTCTCTATGCCTCTGGCGCCTCCGACTGTGACCTCATGGCCCAGCTCCAACTGAACTTCAACAACTTCTAGCACTGACTATGGGCAAATCAGATGCCTCTCAATGCCAAAAATGTTCTCTCCATGAATAATGGCACAAAGCAGAGACTTGCTAGGCTCTCCACCCTCCCCTCAATCCATACCCCTTGATGGCGTTGCTATTAATAATAATAATATTCTTTATTTTTATGGCACCTTTCAAAAACCAAGGCACTGAACAAATATAAAACAACATATCAGACAATCCAGACATTAAAACAGAATAGATAATAACAGTTAAAAAGAGATCAATCACCAAACACCTGGTACCACAGGTATGCCTTTAATGCCTGCTTAAATCCCTCCACGGTCGTGCACTCCCGTACCCGATGTGGTAGAGAATTCCAAAGGGTTGGGGCTGCATGCTTGAATGCATGGGCCCCAGAAGATTTCAAACACACCCTAGGAATCTCGAGCAATCCCTCATCAGCTGAGCGGAGCAATCACTCATAGCGGTAAGGAACCAGGAGCTCTTTCAGGTAGTCTGGGACCAGTCCATGTAGGACTTTGAAAGCCAGTAAACTGACTTTAAAGGTGATCCTCCACTGTACTGGCAGCCAGTGCAGTGTGCGCAGCACTGGCAAAATATGACAGGACCAGGAATTCCCCATCAAAAGCCAGGCCGCAGCATTCTGCACTAGCTGCAGGCGGTGGAGTTCCACCCAAGGAAGCCCTAGATAAAGGGAGTTGCAGTAGTCCATTGAGGATGTTTCTTCCTTTAAATACCTTGAGGTTTATTTGGATTAAAACCTTGATTTTTCAGTTCATGTGGATGCCATTTACAAGAGGTCACACCCCAAACTAGGCACATTTTACAGTAATGAATATGTAACCAACTTCCTGCCTGTAGAGAGATTTTTAAAAGATTATTTTCCCTATCTTCAATAATGGTGGTATTGTTTACAGTGCAGCTCTAAAGTCCACCCTAGCCAGACTGGTCCCCCTCTTTCACTCCTTCTGCTGATCACACCTTGAGTATCCCCCTACACCCACCACTGCTCACTATATTCCTCCCTCTCCTTGCCATCCATTGATACCAGGTGCCTTACTCATTGCACTAGCCATATCTCTAAAGTATGGTTTAGAACTCTGATCCCTGCCTTTCCTCCTTCTTCAACTAGCCCCCCTTCTACCTTCTTCTCTTTCAAAACTCTAGCCCTCGCTCCTTGGCACTCCCCTTAGTAAAATCCTCCTCAGGCCAAGTTGCTTTCTTCTTCCGCTTCCCTAAACTGTGGATCTCTCTTCCCCCTCCCATTTCCACTGCTTTTTCCTTCCACTCATTCAGATTCCTTCTCTGTGAAACCTCTTCTCACTCCTGCAGTTGCCCCTTACCATGACTTGGGCTTTATTTATTTTTACTTGCTCCCAGCTCCACATCCCCTCTGGTGGGGAGGTGGGCTTGTGGCTTTTTGATCTGGTTAACTCCCTCAATAAGCATATTTCCTTGTATAGCACACGTATCTAGTATTTTTCTGTCCATCTGTCTCTCTGTCTGTCTGTCTATCTATCTATCTATCTATCTATCTATCTATCTATCTATCTATCTATCTATCTATCTGTCTGTCTGTCTCTCTGTCATACGGGATACATCATGATTTATTTTCATGAGAGCTTTCGGAATCCATTGACCTAATGAGTGGCATAGCCATGAGTGGGGTGATCAGGTTCTGAAAGCATATATGAAAATGAATGTGATATTTTCAATGCAACCATGACAAATTTAATTTATGCAATGGTCTTATTTTTTCATTGTTTGGTTATTGATGCATGTACATGCTTTATTAAAGATAGATGTGTGCTCATTTTTTATTTTATAAATTTTTGTATCATACTATTTTTGCTTCAACAGTGTACTTCCACCTTGTTCTGTCCACTGATCAATTGTTCTTTATTCTGGTTGCCACAGTACTGTTAGAATGTTGGCATATAATGTTCAGAGTCATTTTGTGTTTGAACAGCTGCTTCCAAGTCAAAATACAGCTGACATTTTGGATTTTATACAAGTGATGACAAGTCAAATGAGAGAATAAATGCCGATGATAGGGCAACTGAGAGAATAACCTGTTTATAGTGTATGGTGGAGCCCTGCTATGCATGAAAATCCATCCCTGGAATATACTTGTGCTGCAGTAGTAACATCATTATGTTGCTGTGCTGCACTAGTGATGTCACTACTGCAGCACAACAACTTAGAATGCTGTCACACACATCTTCTTTCCTCTATACAACTGAGCTGGAATAGCAGCACGTGAGGTGGGCGCCTCAACTAAGGCACCGTCCAAAACAGCAATGCATTGTGGGTGAAAGCCTGAATGGTGGGGGGGGAGACTGGATGTGATGGTGTGGGCGACTGTAGTGACAGGATGTTGCTATATATACACGCACACGGGGGGAGCGAGCACAGTGAGCGTGGCCTGGGAAAGGGTGGAGTGGATGTAGGTGGTGGCACTGTGGTCAGCTGCCCGAGCTGTGCTGTGGCATCAGGGGTTGGCCTCTGCTCATGGTGGGTGGGGTTCCGGGTTCGGGTCTGGGTCCGGGAGCTACTGCGGTTTTGTTCATCCCTGCCCAAAACTTTTTGCTTGCACCCCAACATGCATCCCCCAGAGTTGAGAATCCTTGGCAGGAGGGGGTGCAGCCTCTACAGAAAGAAAATGATTTAAGTCCATGGTGCTGTTCTTCCATGCTCCAAAGATGTCAGGGTGGCAAAATTATTTTTACCGTCCTGACATCATGATAATGTGGGTCACCGTTCGGCGCTCGCCATTATCACATAGAACCATATTCAATAGGCCCCCTCTATTTCACTTTTTTTTATTTAGAAAGTGTTACATTTTTGTGTGCTCATAGGGTACTATCTGGCACTTTACTATCTTCCTCACTATGGTAGTGGCTTGTTGCTATGTGTTCATCAACACTTTCATCTGATTAGACAGGTTGTACTGTTGCCTAGTGTCTGATTGGCTAGAGGTCTGTGATGCACGCTATAAGATTCAACATGCTCAGAGTCAGTATGTGGGATGATGCAGAGACAGCAGGAGGGTCAGTTTGTGGCCTACCTGTTTTGGAGAGGTAGGAGCAGCAGAGTTTCCATGGTGAGATGCCCAGAAGAAGAACTCTTCATTGGTATGTCTTCTGCTGTGTCTTGGTGGCTGAAGGGACTGACAAATGGAATTTTGTTCTGGAAGCTATCATCATTAATTTTTTTTTTAGCAGAATATCTGTTGTGTGTTTTGGAGGATATAGCCTTGAGGTAGTTGGGTGAGAAGAAATTTTTTTTTTGTAACACATGAGCATCACACTCTGGAATATCGGGACCGAGCATAACACTCTGCTATATCAGAGACTAGAGGGTTCAAACTGTGAAATTGGATACTAGCACTGAGGTAGTTGGGCAAGAAGACTTCTTCTTCAAGGGCTATTTTTTTTGTTTTGTGCAACATCATTTCTACCTTGTAATTACATTTTTTTTCATGGAACAGCTGAAGCTACAACTGAGGTACATTGCATTTTTTTGCTCATATGGTGAGATGTACTGTGCAATCTTTAGGAAAAATGTCTGAATTACATGGTTATCCAGGCGCAGTGTTATTGAGCTTTATCTGTGCTGTTGATTTCTCATTTTTATAGCTGCACAGTGATGTCTTCATGCTGACATATTGCTATGAGTAGGAGAAAGTGCTGGACAGGATTGTAAGACTGTGGTGTTCCACTGAGTTGTTTGGTTTGGACATGACTCACAATACTCCACTGTTCTCTCCATTTACTACAGTGATCTGTTTGTGTCTGCCCTTCCCCCACCCCTACCTGAACTATATGTGCTATTTCATTGACTGTGAGTTTCAGTTACATGCTTCAACTATCACTTTGTTTTAAGCCATTTTTAGACCCCCTTTAATAAGAGCTTTAGGAAGTAATTGCTCTGAATCATTTGGGGGCATATAGGATAAATAGTTTTATGGATAGTGCTAACTCCATTGATTTTCACAATATAAGTGTTTTCTAAAAATGAGGGTTGTTTCATAAAGAAATTTGCTCTTGAAAAAGTGTAGTGAGAAACAGAATGTGCCCACTACAGAGCTGACTGCATTCCTGGCAGCTGTAACTTGAGCTGTCTATTGTAGTTAGCCTTGTCTGTAGTTAACCCTTTGCAGTTCTGGACCCAGCTCTGCTGCTGGCTTGTCAGAGCATCTTAGAAATGGAGACTATAAGAAGTCCATTGTTTGTTTGTCAGTTGCTGCTGCTTTTGTAGACCTCCTTATAATGCACACTGAGCTATCTTTGGGGGAAAAAAAAACAGATACAAGTGCAGTAGAGAAAGTATTGCCCGACTTCTTAAAAAGTGAGATGTCCTATCTGTCCCCCCCAACTTATTCTGCATCTTATGAACTGAGAGTTGTGTTTACTGCTGAGGGAAAAATGCAGTGCCACCTCTTCCTTTGCAAAGGAGCAGCTGGCTTGTCAGAGCCACTTCACAAGAAGCCTTAATAATTCAAACATCCTGCCCCTTGTCAGACTTTGATGTCTGTGAAACTTCTCAAGTCCTGGGCAAAATGTATTTTCACACCTGTGGTGCTAAATGATGCTTAAGCTAAGATTTGAACATGTTCACCTGCCTGGTTCATGAGGAGTGGTGATAAGAAGACTATGCTGAACATTTGGGATTAAAATCTCAACAAACAAGAAAGTTATGAAGCAATGTTGAAATTCTTAATTTTTTTCTTATATTAGTTCAGACTCCATATTTTCAACATAGCATTTTTAATCCACATCATGAACAATGCATGTGTATTTCTTCAAACTCCCTCAAAGACATTTTTTTTAACTACACACAGAGCAGCTCAAAAGTAATTTGATAATTATGAAAGAACTCTACAATGCTGCTAAACCCAGGACTTCAGTGGCAGCAGCAAAGCACTGTGCTGGAGGTGAATGCACTACCACTTTATTTTTGTATGGACCACTCACATAATAGCAGAAAAAATAAAGGGGAAAAATATCTGAAACAGAATCCACAGCTTTTGAGTGCTTATAAAAAATGTTTATGTTTTGCTTTACAGTTAGTGGATATTGAGTAACTGGGGTTGTCATGGAAGCAGACACACCTTCCCCCTCCCCATGTTCTCTGCTAGGGCTGTTTTGATCTGGCTGTATAGGTAGCTTCTTCATCCCCTTCCCCCATGTTCTGTGTTAGGGCTGTTTTGATCTGGCTCTATAGGTAGGTCCCCTGTGTTCTGTGCTAGGGCTGTTTTGATCTGGCTGTATAGGTAGTTTCTTGTATTACACTAACACACCTGACAGTTTATGTGTAAAGCTTTCAAATACCACTGAGTTCTACAGACATGCTGGACTCTGCACAGGGATGGTCTTATTAAACTAACATCAAGCGTGTTGTATTTTAAGTATCTATTCATTATTATTAATTATTATATATCAGTGAGGTACAGTTGCTAGCACTCTCACCTAGGAATCAGTCTCATAGTAATCATGTGTCAAAGTCTCACACATAGAACTTATTTTTTTTTAAATACAGCCTTCACTGTGGATTTACATTTGTGCATTAAATTACCCAGTTCAACTTTATTGTCACAGTGGTTCCATGTCATAACGGTGATCACGGAATCGCGATCGCCATTACGGCGAGTGCACATTGTTGAAAATGAATTTCGGTGATGCACACTCGCGGCGAGAATGAAGAGGGCGCCTGAGCCCTACTGGTGTTTTTTTAAATACAGGGAGCTGCGTCCCCACACTCCCCCTACCAATAGATTCTCAACTCCAGGAGGGTGCATGTGGGGAGGTGACAAACTTGGAAAAATACAAAGCCAGCCACCGCCAAAAAAAAAAACATAAGCTGTGCCAGACCTGAACCCTGCACCTCCCAAGCGACCACCCACCCCACCATGCTAGTGGTCCAGCTCAGCAGCTGCCCACCACACCCCCTCCCACATATGTTCCCTTCCCTCCCCTTCCTCCCCCATGTGCATGTATACGTGAGTGCATCTATTCACCCTGCCTCGACCACCCCGGTTTCAGCTCGCTACCCGGCCAGGTAGCCCCGTAGACAGGCGCTGTGATTGAGTCGCTCTTTTTGTAAGCGCTCAATCATGGTCACCCTATACACAGTACACCAGTCACAGTCTACCATGAATGCTCTCCACACTTGGATTTTTGTGACTACTTTGAGTTTTAGCCAGCTTACAAAAAGCACCACCCCTGCATCACAGTGCAAAAGCTTTGTTTGCTTTTTTTTGGTGGGACATGACACTATTTATGCAAAAGTTCTATGTTTTAGAACACACACACTGACAAAATTGAAAAGAAAAACATCTGTAGAATCAGTGTGACAGGGAGATTTAAATAAAAAAATCTCCACAGTGACAACTGATGACTCTTTCAGAGGCGTGCCAGGGTAAACAAGGTTTGTAACAAAAAAAAAAGGCAGCAGTCCTTATGTTACTTTTTTATTTAGTATGTTTGTGTTTGTGAAACAGAGTACTTCTACATATACAGCCCACATGGTTATACAATGAGAAGGGGGGGATTCATCTCCTGGAATTCTCAACTAATCTTCTTGGCTGATTTCACTTGTGTTTACCTGACAGTGATATGCGCAACCGCACTGAACAATCTAACATGCAGCTGTCACTTTTTGTTAGGCAGTAAAACCATTAATCAGTGTGCCATTTTTTTTATTTTAAAAAACTGCAGATGTTATCACTCAGCTTTTATGAGTGTTCCAGCTCTCCTACAGAAAAAATACATTTTCGCATTCCAGTGAGAGTGCCACATATACAGATTAGCTGATTGCTTTTGCCGGTGTTTATGTGCAACCAAACATAGAAGAAAGTCCCATTCTAGTCTTGATTACTTCTGTGTTTGGCTACACATTAGCCCTTACATAGGAGCACAGATGTCTAAGCCCCATAGCTGCACACTAGTCTAGAACTGTGTCTGGCGGGGTACTGCAGAGTTCAGTACTGGGACCAGTCCTCTTTAATGTCTTTATAAGTGACATTGTGGAGGGACTGGAAGGAAAAGTATGTCTCTTTGCAGATGACACAAAGATCTGCAATAGAGTTGATACACAAGGAGGGCATAAAGGATGAGAAGGACCTGGAATGGTCAAAAGTATGGCAGCTTAGATTCAATGCAAAGAAGTGCAAAGTAATGCACCTGGGAAACAAAAACCCAGGGGAAGAGTACACAATGGGGGGTATTAACAACAACAAAAATGGAAAGGGACCTTGGGGTAGTCATATCAGATGACCTAAAGGTAGGCAAGCAATGTGAGAAGGCAGTGAGGAGGGCTGGGGGAATACTGGGATGCATAGGGAGAGGCATCACCAGTAGAAAAGAAGAAGTTGTTATCCCTCTGTACAGACAGTTGGTGAGACCCAGTCTGGAGTACTGCACGCAGTTCCGTAGACCCCATCTCTGCAAGGACATAGACAGGATGGAGGCATTCCAGAGGAGGTCAACTAAAATGGTGCAGGGTCTGCAACAGAAGCCATATGAAGAGAGACTAAAAGAGCTTAATATGTATTCCCTCAAGGAAAGGAGGGAGAGGGGGAGGGGGGGACATGATAGAAACTTTCAAATACCTCAAGGGAATCAACAAAGTCCAAGTGGGTAGCATCATTCAGGAAAAGAGATGTGCAAGAACAATGGAGCACAATTTGAAAATAGAGGGGGGGGGATGGCTCAGGAGCAACATGAGGAAGTATTTTTTCATGGAGAGGGTGGTGGAAGCATGGAACAACCTTCCTGAGGAGGTTGTGGGGTCAAAAACAGTGGAGGAAATTTAAGAATGCATGGGACAGACATAAGGCAATTCAAGTGGGGGGGTAGGAGGAAGTAGGCTGTTGGTTAACTAGGATCTGCAGCCTATTCAATAGGTAGAGTAATGGGCAGACTGGGTGGGCCAAGAGGTCCTTATCTGCTGCCAAAGTCTATGTTTCTATGGATTTCGTAACAGGTAGGAGAACTGACCTCAGGAGAGGTGTCTGTGTCTAAGCTCAGCCCTCTGATCAACCCTCATAGTTAATCTCAGCAGGGCACCCAGCTAAGCCTTTCCAAGAGTAATTTTATCAGCAGCCCACATTCCACTGATCTGTCTGTTCAATGGACTCAGCAGATTCCTTGGGGCACTTCCTTGTTTCCCCTGGCAGTTTTGAACAAAGACCACTTCAATAGGGTATTTACAGAGGCGTAGGGAAAATACAAAATATAAAACTTAGGACATTTTTGATCATGTCTGCACCTGGTGTGTGCCTAGCATGCCATTAGAGAATTGGAAGTCCCTATAAAGGAACATAGGAACATAGGAATCATGTCATCAGATGGGGACCACATTATCCATCTAGTCTGCCCGTGTTTCTGCCCACCTCCCTATTTAGACTGAACCCTGATGTGTCCACAATGTCTGTCCCATGTGAGTTTGAACTCGCGTACTGTCTTGGATTCCACCACCTCCTAAGGTAGGCTGTTCCATGGGCCTATGACCCTTTCTGTAAACAAGTACCTCCTGAGGTTGCTTTTGAACCTGCCTCCAACCAGACACACGTTGTTCCTCCTTGTACGTGTGTCCCTGTTTTGCTGGAAGAGGTTTCCTGCTTCTGTTGTGCTGATTCCCATAATGTACTTAAAAGTTTTGATCATGTCCCCTCTGTTTCTTCTCTGTTCAAGCGTGTACGGATTTAATTCCCTGAGTCTTGCCTAGTATGGCTCACAATGCAATCCATGCACCATCTTTGTAACCTTTCTCTGTACCGTCTCCAGGTGGTCTATGTTTTTTTGAGGTGGGGCCTCCAAAACTGACTGCAGTACTCTAAATGTTCCATGGGTCTATGACCCTTTCTGTAAAGAAGGACCTGTAGAAAGGAATAATAACCTTGCTCTTTCTACTTGTAATACCCTTATCAATGCAGCCAAGGATGCACTCGCCCTCAGTGCTGCCTTTTCACACTGTTATCCAACCTTTAAGTCATCCAAGATGACTACTCAGAGGTCTCTTTCTGTCTTTGTCTCCTCTAACTGATGCTCTCCTAGTGTGTACTTTATCCCTGTTTTTTTTTTCCTACATGTATAACCTTGCACTTCTTGGCATAAAACTTTAACTGCCAGTCCCTGGACCATTCCTTGAGTTTTTTCAATTCTGCTTCCATACCTTTTGCTCCCTCCTGCGTGTCTACTGTGTTGCAGAGTTTTGTGTCATCTGCAAACAGACAAACATTCCCCTTCAAGTTGTTTGCAATATCCCCAATAAATAAGTTAAAGAGGATAGGTCCCAGCACAGACCCCTGTGGAATGCCACTGGTCACTTTGCCTCCCATTGATAATGATCCATTGACAAGCACTCTCTGCATCCTGTCTTGCAGCCAGTTGGTGATCCAGTTCACTATCTTATGACTGACTCCCATATGCACTAATTTGTTAGCTAGCCTTCTGTGGGGGATGGTGTCAAAGGCTTTGCTGAAGTCCTGGTACGCAATGTCCACTGCTCCTCCCTGGTCGACTACTCAGATGATCCAGTTGAAAAAGTTGATCATATTGGTTTGACAAGGGCATCCTGCTGTGAAGCCATGTTGCCTGGGGTCAATCTTTCTGCTATCCTCCAGGTACTTCACTATCCTCTCCTTTAGCAACAACTCCATAATTTTTCCTACCACCGAGGTCAAACTGACCGGTTGGGAGTTTCTTGCCTTCTCCCTGCTTCTGCTCTTATGTAAAGGTACCACTGTTGCTCTTTTCCTGTCCTGAGGTACTATTCCGCTTACCAGTGACTTGCTGAAAAGCTCAGCCAGTGGTCGTGGCAAGTTCTTCCTGAAGCTCCTTGAGTAATCTAGGTTGGATGCCATCTGGCCCCATTGTTTTATGTACCTTGAGCCTATTCAGCTCATCCAGGATCCTTTCCTTGGGAAGGGTCTTGTGCCTGCTCCTGTGGTGTTGTGTACTGACCTACTTAGTGTAGGACACTTCCCACTGTCTTCTATGGTGAAGACAGAACAAATAAATCATTTATTAACTCTGCTTTGTCTTCATCTGTCTCTGCCATCTTGCCTTCCTTTATTGCTAACCAGACTATTCCCCTCTTACTCTTTCTTTTGCTCCTTATATATCTGAAGAAGGTTTTGTCTCCCTTCTTGACCCCCTGTGCTATTTTCTCCTCCATCTGCACTTTTGATCTCCTAACTGCCTTTCCTGCTTCACTCAGCTTGTTTTTGTATTCTTCTCTATCTAATTCACTTTTAGTTTATTTATGTTTAGAAAGAGCCCTCCTTTTTTCCTTGATTTTGGTTGCAACTTCCTTGGTGAACCAGAGTGGATTTTTCTTTCTTTTGGATTTGGTGATCTGCCTAGTGCCTGTAGCTGTAGCTGTATTTAAAGCAGTTTTTAAGCCCTCCCAACAGTCTTCTACATCTTCCAAGTTTCTGCCATCTAGCATGGATGTGACTATATGTTTCATTTCAGGAAAGTTAGCTCTCCTGAAATCTAGAACCTTGATTTTAGTGTGACTAGTATCTTCTACTTTGTTCACAGTTAGCTGGATTGTCCTGTGGTCACTGGTCCCCAGATTGACCCCTACTTGCACATCTGAGACTTTTGTGCTGTTTGTGAGCACCAAGTCCAATATTGCTTTGTCTCTGGTGGGGGAATTCACCAGCTGTTGTAAACCTGCTCCTTGCAGTGCAAACAGGAAATCTTTGATTCATTCAGAGGAGGCTATGTATGAGGACCAGTCCACATCTGGCAGATTGAAGTCCCCTACCATCAGCTACTCTCCCCTGTCTGCCATCATCAAGATGATCTACATGAGCTGTTTATCTAGATCAACTTCCTGGGGGGGGGGGTCTGTAGTTAACTCTGATCCAGATTGGGGCTTTCTCCCCAGCCCCAAGGGTAATTCAAAGTGCCTCTGCCTTGGTTTGCTTCCTTTGGATTTCTGTAGCATTGATGTCCTCTTTAACACACAATACTACCCTCCTCACTTCCTTTTTACCTTCTTGATCCTTGCAGAATAGCCTGTACCCTGGGATGGTGACATCCCGTGTGGGGTTCCCTGTGAACCATGTTTCCGTAACGGTGACCAAGTCTAAGTATGCTTATATCATGGCTGTGAGATCGGGAATTTTGTTCATCAGACTACAAGTGTTGATGGACATTGCCTTCCAACACTGTTTATTCTGGTTAGTTGAAGGCTTACCCTGGCTCTGTTGCATATGTGCTATGTGTTGCTTGTTGTGTGTATGATAGGAGCATATGTGTGCTGAACTGGTTGGTGATGGGTGAAGGGCACAAGGTGACCCTTGTTGTGTAAGGGCACCTGTGCCATCCCCCACCCACTAGTTTAACTGACCAATATTGACATCGACCTTTTGACCAAGAGCTCATGTACCTTCTTTAGAGAGGTGCAGGCCATCAAATTTAAAAACTCCCATTCCCAGAAATCCTGCCAATTTCCAGTATACCAGTGACCTTTTTTCTGGCACCAGTTTCTCAGCCAGGTGTTAAATTCGGGGATGCCTTTTCCCTGATCTTCTGCCTGCTGTCTCCCTTATTCCACACAGGCAGAATCTCTGAGAAGGTGAGGCCAGTCAAAAGAGAAGAAAGTGTGTCACTCAGCCTGGAGATATTTTGTTTAGTTTCCTCTACTGACCTTCTGGCTAGGTCATTTGTACCCACTGTATGTGGAGAATAACGTGAGCATTGTGGTCCACTGCACATGTGATCCCCTCAATGTGGCTTGTGTCCCTCCACACTGATGTCCCCGGGAGGCACCTGACTGCAACTGAAGCATGGTTCTGCTGGAGGTGAGGTTCTATATCCTTAGTCATGGAGTTGCCTATTACTAGAACAGGTTTCCTCTTTTCTGAGTTAGCATATTTAGTGGTGGGGTGCACCTCCTTGTGCTGGTTTGGATGTGGAGAATGTTTGAAGCCCATTACGCAATTTGGAGAATCATCAATGCTATCTATGCAAGTCACCCTGGGAGATAGTGGTGCATATCTGCTCGAATTTGAACTAGAATTGGAACTCCCCTTAGAAGAGGAATTTTTGGTAGTTCTATGTTTTCTGACTATCTGCCAGCCCACTGGCCTGTTTGTCCTTTGAGGTAGGGGTGCTCTTGAAGCATGTCTAGGACCTGTAGGTTCTCTGATGTTGCCCAGTGGGGCCTGATGTAGGATAGCATGGAGGTATTGTATCTCAGCTCAGGCTGCATGCATCTGAGATTTAAGGTCCCTGAATGTGAAGCATGTTGGACAGTGCCCCACTCTGAGGATAAAATTCTTGCTAAACAGTGTGTCACAGCAATTGCAGTTTACAAGATCCAAAGTGTCTGTATTACTCTGTATAGGCTTTTAGGTGAGAATAGTTGAATGCTTTATAGCAATACTTGGACAAAAGAGAAGAAAATGTGACTTCTGGCTGAGAGCTTTTTGTTAGATGACCACTTGTTTCAGTAGTGGGTACCTCAGTTGGTGAAGATCAATGAAGTTCAGCAGACAGTAAGGCTAGAGGCTGGACCACTCTGGGCATATGTCTCTGAGAGGTGCCCTTTGTATCTCAGCTGTTTCTTCCAGATGAGAACTTTCTATTAGATGACCACTATTTCAGTAGTGGCTACAGCACTACAAATGCTGATTTACATACAGCAGCCAGAAATTCAGGGTAAGTGTTCCAACAGCTCCTTATGTTGAGTGAGCAGCCGCTGGCTGGGTCTGAGCAGAATGAGCATGGAGAAAAGCTGTCGCAGTGGAGAAAGGAGCCCAGACTGTGCACTCCAAGGAGGATTCAGGTATAACTGCTATCAAGGAATCCTTGCTTCTGCACCAGTTGGAGTCTGTCTTCCCTCTGTGATTGATTTCTCTCCCAGTTGGTGAAGATCAATGAAGCTCAGCAGACAGTAAAGCTAGGGGCTGCACCGCACTTGGTGCATACCTCCTAGGGTTGCCCTTCGTGTCTGAGCTGTTGCTTCTGGCTGAGAGCTTGCTATTAGCCAACCACTATTTCAGTAGTGGGTACAGCAGATGATGAAGATCAGTAGACAGTAAGGCTAGGGGTTGGACCCCTCTTGGTGTATATTTCAAAGGGGCGCCCTTTCAGTCTGAGCTGTTGCTTCTGGCTGAGAGCTTTCTATTAGCAAATCACTATTTCAGTAGTGGGTCTAGCAGTACAAATGCTGATTTATATTGTAAGAGGTCTGAACCTCACTTTCAGGTTCTTGGCAATATTGGGAATACGAATAATCACAAACAGGTTGCATTTGAGTAATAAACAAGTTTATTACTACAAAAGGGATGAATCACAGTTGCCCTAAGCAGTTCTTACCAATATGAACCGGGACCCAGTGCTAAGTGTTCCCTACACCTCGAGGTTTCTCTGTAGTCTCTTGGGATCTCTCGGGTCTCCGAGGTGTAGAGCCTGTGCATAACATTATATACCTGTGATAATTACTATGGTTACTAAAAGATAGAAACATTTCTAGTTACAGAGATGAGCCCTATTGGCTAAATTAGAGGTGGCTCCACGGTCCAAGATAACATTATATAATTCTGTAAAGTCATCAGTTTTAGAACAAAGAAGTTCTTATACAGAGTCTTACATAACAAGGTGAAGTGGTGCACATCACCAAAGGATGTCAATGTTGCCTTACATACTACAATTACTTCAAGGACAGGTGTCTTGGCATCTAACAAGTAAGAAATAGACAGAAAATACATGGTATAATACATATGCATTAGCAAGCAAAGTGGGTTACAACAATATGCGTTCATATCCTAACATCTACTCTTGTATGGTAGATGCCCTTAGCCCTATTATTAGTATAAGCTATGCTTAAACATTAGTTGTCTACGGTGTACCCCTGAGGGTATCAATTAGGGTGCAGGGGCCTTGTGTAACAATATACAACAGCCAGGAATTCTGGGTAAGTGTTCCAACAGCTCCTTATGCTGAGAAAGCAACCACTGGCTGGGTCTGAGCAGAATGAGCGAGGAGAGAGGCTCCCTCAGTGGAGAAAGGAGCCCAGACTATGCACTTCAAGGAGGATTCAGGCAGAACTGCTGTCAAGGAATCCCTGATTCTGCACCTGTCAGAGTCTCTCTCCCCGTTGGTGAAGATCAATGAAGCTCAGCAGACAGTAAAGCTAGGGGCTGGATCGTACTTGAAGTATGCCTCTTAGGGTTGTCCTTTAAGTCTGAGCTGTTGTTTCTGGCTGAAAGCTTTCTATTAGCTGACCACTATTTCAGTAGTGGATACAGCAGTTGGTGAAGGTCAGTAAACAGTAAGGCTAGGGACTGGACCACTCTTGGCGTATGCCTCCTAGGGCACCCTTTGTGTCTGAGCTGTTGCTTCTGGCTCAGAGCTTTCTATTAGCCGACCACTATTTCAGTAGTGGGTACAGCAGTACAAATGCTGATTTACATACAGCAGCTAGGAATTCTGGGTAAGTGTTCCAACAGCTCCTTATGCTGAGAGAGTAGCCACTGGCTGGGTCTGAGCAGAACGAGTGAGGAGAGAAGCTGCCTCAGTGGAGAAAGGAGCCTGGAATGTGCACTCTACTGGGGGGGGTTCAGGTAGAACTACTGTCAAGGAATCCCTGCTTCTGTACCTGTCGGGGTCTGCCTTCCCTCCATGATTGGTCTCTCTTCCAGTTGGTGAAGATCAATGAAGCTCAGCAGACAGTAAAGCTAGGATCTGGATTGCACTTGGCGTATGCCTCCTAGGGTTGCCCTTTGTGTCTGAGCTGTTTATCTGCTGCTGTTTTTGAGATATTCTAGCAGCCTGTGTTGGTGATGCATTTGCGTATTTTTCCCATGCATCTGTCTTCTGGCTGAATTTCACACTTGGCTGTGTTGTCACCCTGTCACTGATCATCGCCTCTTCCTCAGCTGAGAAGAAATAGATGACTCTGACACAGAGGTCATCCTTCTTGGCACTGGTGGGGTCCCCTTTGGGCAGCTTCACAGGGTCCCACATGGACAGCTCACTTTAATTTAGGTAGGAGATCTGATCCAGTTGATCTACCATCAATGACACAGTACAAGGAAGGTCAGAAGGAGGCAGCCAATCTAGAATCTTAATGTACAAAATGTTTCATGCCTGAACACTGGAGTGCTGTGTTTGGTTTATCAACTGCAGTCAGAGCACTTACAACTTCAAAGAGCCACAGCCCCCAGGATTATTACTATAAGGACCATGTGGGGAATGGCAAGGAGGTCAAATTGACAATGCATGCACAAAGCAGGGTAGCTCTTGGAAACCTGGACACAGACTTTTGTGACACCCCTGCTTAAAGAACTGTTACAGGCAGGTGAAAGGGGTGTCTCAGAAGCAGTGACTGAGAACAGAGGAGCTGGTGGGGGTATCAGGACCATCTCTGGACAGTGTGATGTGATACATTTTAGGGGTGCAATTACAGAGCTATTGTTTCAGTATGTATAGGTATAGGTGCATCACCACCTTGTTATCAATGTTTTGCAGGGCTTGACCTCGGATGGTAAATTGTGTTTACGTCAATGTATGACTATTGTAATATTGTATATGGGGAATTGAAGGAGGCATATTTGCAAATATGTCTGAGGGAGTAGGTTTGTGTTGCTGCTGTGGATATCCCTATACACAATATAACAGTATGCATATGCATAATGGACAAAATAGCTCTGCACTTGCAACCCTAAAAGGCAACACATCACACTTCAACAGCAAAACCAGCAAAAGTAGACTATATCAATTAAAGTATTACATTTTTTTGAAGGACTTCTGTAACAAAAGAAAAAAAATCTAAAACTTTGTTTTATGTTAATACAAAGCAGCCGTGTTGGCTCTGACCAGATTTTGTTACTATAGGCAGGGTCTGTCACTGTGATGGATACCATGTAATCCACCTCGTGTGTTACAGCATTTTGGAAAAAAAACATACAAATGAAAAGACAGTACACTTCCTTCATAGTGTGTTTTGGAAGGGGGGTGGAGGGGTGAAGTACTTTAATAAATCTGTATTTGTCTTAATCTGATCAGTTGCTACAACAACAGAAGATATTGATAGGTAGGCATGAATAAACCATCTTGCTAACTAAATTGAAAATGTCTATCTAATTTATTAACTGAAGACCTATATGGGTATGACATGTATATTTTCTTAAACTTTTACAATTTATAATGTTGAAATGGGAGTTAGGAAGATTACAATGAATGCTCCTTTTGGAGTTGCATGCTGGTAAAATACATTTCACGTTCTGTCTTCTCTTATAAATACAACAAACACCCATTGGTACATTGGTATTTGTTTCATCTGAGAACAACTCCACCCTCACAACACCTTGGCTTTTATACCAACAAAATAGTCATTCACTGTTAGTTGTAACATTTATGTAAATATGCTTGCTAGAATATTTGAAAACTTTACCTTTTCTGAACATTCACATTTGTTGTTTTTATGAATAAACAACCATGAATTTTACTGGAAATACAAACCCTTTTCTTGCAGCACAGTTGCAGTTTCATGAAATTGATATTGTATATAGGCAGTAATGTCCCATGGGACACAGGTTTTATTAACTAGCTGTAACAATGGTAATGTTCTGGAGTTGTCGCTGTTGCTAAGAGGATAAAAAGTAACTTATGTTCTTAGGCATATTGTTGAAGTGGTCATGCAAAGTCTGTTGCTGAACTATAGCATCATGCTATATTTAAGCAATAAGGCATGACCAAGGGTTATGTTAATAGTCTGTTAATTACCTTCTAGGGGTGTACAGTGGCATGAGGTGTAGCCAAGTGCCACATGCCCCTAGAGGGTGATTAACTGACCATTAACATAATTCCTGGGAGTGCCTTATTGTTATTATAATAAAAAATGTTTTTAAACAATGTTAAACTTTGTTCAGCACATGGCTAAGCTCTACATGTATGTTAATAAAAGATTGACATAAGGCTGTTAGAATGTTTGCAGCCAATCAGAAAGCTCCATTTCTCGGACCCTTTTTATAATGTTAATAAATCATCTAGTACAGATCCTTCGGTTTCCCTACTCCAAACTTGCTCAACTCCCTCCCAAATGAACTACTCACAGTGTACAATATTGGTCCTTTTAAATCTAAACTCCATTCACACCTCATAGGTCTAAAGAAGTGTAACTGCTTCCACTAACCTATATGGTGTCACAGGCTATGAATGTGGATTATCATAGCACTTCTCCCTCATCCTTACCCGGCTGCTGTTGCCCTTAGCACTTCTTCTCTCCCCCTACCACTCCATTACCCTTATACCACCACCCTCCTCCTTATCTATCCTTCTCCCTCTCTACTCAATCTATCTGCTCCACTCTCCTCCTACCCTTGACAACCTTCTATCCCAACCTCCAGCACTCCCTCTCCCTCCAACCACCCCATCTGGACAGGGGTAACTGGCTATGTCTGGTTTCCTGCATCTTACCATTTTTAACCTCTCTGCCTTCAAGAAACTACATATCTTATAAACTGTACAGACCATTACTGAACTACTCACAAAAATGCGTTATGCACTCTGCTCTTATTAATTGCAAATGTTCCTATGTTCTTGGTATGTGTTAAATTCTGAACCACTGTACTCTCCTCAGTCATTATTTGTTTTACGTGTTTGTTTCTGTCTGACTGTTTATGATGTGGAACCTTTGTAAATGAGCTTCTAGCTCAAAGGTGGTAATCCAAGACTGTAATAAATAAATAAATAAAGTAGTTCGCTGACAGTGCTGCCTACTCTCATTTTTTATGTCCTTTACTTGTATAGGTTATACGTTCACTTTTTTTTTATTTTAACACAACTTCTTTTGAAAGTCATGGTATTTCCTATCTCATGGCAGGTGTAACCAATGGGAATAAAAAATAAATAAGAAAATGGGTGAAGAATCAGAAATGGTGTTTGTGTCTCTATTGACATCATATTTTTTGGTACTTACCAGCAGGCTTGTTCTAGTTCAAGTCACTGTCAATTACATTTATTCTCCTTCTTTTCTGTCCTTCATAGTGGTTCCTTTGTTTAGGTAGGTAATGCTTTGGGGAAGAGAAATATCATAGAATCATAGAATCTTGACATCAGAAAAAGACCCTCAGGCCCATCTAGTCTGTCATTTCCACCCCTTTATTTATTCTGCCCCCTTTCCTGTGGCTCCCTTCCTGTTCCCACACAGCCCCTTAATGTCTTTCCCATGCAATCTTGAACTCTGACACTTCTGTTCCCCCTCCACAGCCCCCAGAAGCCTGTTCCATGCCTCCACCACCCTATCAATGAAGAACTGTCCCCTCACATTGCCTCTGAATCTCCCTCCCCGTAGTCTCAAACTATGCCCCCTAGTTACTGCACAGTCCTTCCTATGGAATAGACTCCCTGACTTTACCTTGTTGATCCCGTTGACATATTTGAATGTTTCAATCATGTCCTCTCTTTCCTTTCTGGTTTTCAAGGAGTACAGCCCTAATTCCCTACAACTCAGCTCGTACGGTTTATCTTGCATACTCTGCACCATCTTAGTCGCCTTCCTCTGAACCCCCTCCAATCTTACTCTGTCCTTACGCAGTTGAGGCCTACAGAACTGAACTCTGTACTCCAGGTGTGACCTCACCATGGCTTTGTAGAATATAGAAAATAACATTTTAAAGTTGGATTACAATAGTCTCAGAGGTACAGTTACACTAAGGATGGTGATGCTTCTGCAGAGTAGATACCTGTTGTGACTTGCTTACCTTGTATGATATTAAAGGTAATGTTTTTAGCCTAACTAGTCAGTTTGTTGAAACACGTGCCAGAAAGGTCATTGAGATTTTCAGAGATGGTTGTCAGTTGTGTTAATGGCTTTTCTTGTGATTGTACAGGCTGGTTAGATGTTCCACTAAGAATGGCTGAAATTTCTGGCTGCTATTTTTCATTTAATCTAGAATAATCATTTAACTCTGGAACTACTTATGTCCTGAGATTTTTAATAATGCCTCTGGGCACCACACCGGAATCAGTCCGTTTTTGTATCTGGTGTTTCCTGGCAGAGAGATTTGTTAGTTTCTTGTCAGTAGTTATCCCAGCCTTTATGATCATGATTTTAACAACATTTGACAGTTTTTTAATTCCTATGGGCTGGTTTTTATACCAGGTGGTGGGGTACGTTGGTCTAGAAGTATTCACGTTCATCGCCAGAAAAAAATGGAGAATCTGGAGTCAGAGAGTTTGCTGGTCTTTGCTGCATATAAAATGTATAGTTAAACATTGGATTTCTTATTTGAATGTTTAGCACTTCATAAGCTCTTGGTTTTATCTTTCTTGTGTCCTTTGGATTGCATTCAGTTTGGGTTTTGGTCTGGTGCTCAGTTTCATAAATCAGGTATGTCTTCCCATTTTCATCAGTCCTCAGCTGGACATCCCCCCACTGTTCTGCCCTCATCTCTGTGTTCCCATGAACACCAAAGTAGAGACTGATGAGGAGCCAGGTACTATTTAAAAGTGAATCTGGCGAGTAGGGGCCCAGTTGTTGTTTTTCATACAGTATTGTTACTATGTCATCTGTCACTCATTGGCTGCACTGGCCCAGAATCCGAAACCCATAGCCTTTGACTTTTTATGTTTACTTTGGAGCACTTTGTGTGCTTTTCCAAAAGGTGTACCTGACAATAGGGAGAATGGGTAGGCTTTCCATTTGAGGTATCGTTCCATGCTCTGGAATGCTGAACGTAGAGCTAGGGGCTTGTAAGGGTGACCATCTTTTTTTTTTTTTTTACTATGTATGAAGTAGTGGCATAACTACTTAAATTCTCACACATTAGGTTTGAAGTAACTGACTCATTGAAATTTTCACGTTTGTGTTGTTTGAATACATTTACAAATGCTGTTGTTTTTCTGTAGGTATTTTGATTTCTGGCACTTTATATGTAGTTATTTATTTCTGTTGGCTTTGATAACTGTAATATGAGCTGCTGAGTATCTTGCTGGTTTTCTGGCATGGTGCTAGAGGTGATATCTGTTAGGAGTAAGGTCAGTGTTTCAGGCTGTGCATGTATCTGCTCTGTTATATTGCCATTTCTGTTGCTGCGATAGAATCGGAAATGCTCTGTGGTTTGATCATTCTCCAGCAGGTGGGGCTGTGTGTGTACTGTTCCTGTCTCAGATATCTCCGTTGCTGCCACAGAAGTATTTACAGTATTGGATGACACTGTGTTTGTTTCTGCTATGTTTTGTTGGGGCATAGTGTTATTTTCGGTTGCACTGGGTACCTGATTACTACCATTGGTTGATTCCTGTGCATCATCCAGAAAAGGCTCTTCATCCCTCTCGATATACATTAGGATTTCTCGCAGTTTGAAATTGAAACATCTATTTATATCCTGGCTAGTTATTTTTTGTCTGTAGTACAGCTCAGCTTATTTTCCTGATTTGTGGTCATAACTTTCAGTATGAAGTGAAACTGACAGGTTTAGTCAGTTTTAAACAGGAGCTGACTACCATGCGCTAGTGATGTACTTGCATTCGGGGGGGGGGAGGCAATGAGTGAAATGAGAGCTTTCAGCACTCTGTGAATGATGAGTCTACTATTGAAATAAATAGTTATGGTGAGTTAACTATACAAATAACTTTTTTATTTCAACAGATTTGTCATCAATGTAAACAGCATATTTATGCAATGGGTTTTAAGCTCACACCTATTGCATACATAGCGGATACTCAATAGGGCATGCAGAAATTAACTTTTTATTCACTCTGGAATGTTATCAAAAACGCTGTCAAGCAATGAGATGTGGACCAAAGCTGAGCCACGAGCTCTATGGCAGCAGTGATGTCACATGCCAGAGTGAATAAAAAGGTTACACCTGGGCACCCTATGTAATTTTCTATTTATACACCTGGGCACCCTATGTAATTTTCTAGTTATGCACCTGGGCACCATATATAATTTTCTATTTATACTCCTTGGCACCATATGTAATTTTCTAGTTATAGAATGGGACACAACTCAAACTGACATGACAGGAGAACCACCATGATTGACAGCTGCCGGAAAAATAACATTATTCATCTTGTGCTCAGATTTGACCTTACATATTTGTATGACCTCACACATAACTGTGCTGTCAGACAGCTAGGAGATCTGAAATATATCCCCCTCTTTTTATGATCTCAGTTGTCTCTTCCTCTCTAATGGTTGTTTAAATCTGCACTTAAGATTTGGCCACCCATGCTTATATGGTATGCCAATCAAACAGTGACATTCCAAAAACAAAGTACATTACAGTGCCAATTTGATGTTGCTGCTGTAATGTACCCATGGGACCCTGGCACTGCTTCTCTGGGTCTTGCACACCCTCTCCGAATCAACTCTGACTCGGAGTTGATTATACTGAAATACGATTGGTGTGATGGGTTGAGTCCCCCTCATGGGGGTTCGGGGTGAAGCCCCCCTGATAAAAGCAAACAGTTTACCTGACAGCTTTATGTGAACCACAATTTGTGGTCAACATAAAGCTGTCGCTGTAATGCTGGTCGACAAAAAGTTTTGTCGAACCGGCATCATAGATCTGCTTATATGACCTCCTTCATAACTGTGATGTTTAACAGCTAATAGTTCTGTGAAAACACAATCTGCAGTTGAATAGCTTTGCCCTTTTTAGAATTTTCAATTGATCGTTCTTTTTTATGAATATACAAGTAAAGTTTTGATTGTTGCATATTAATTATGTAACAGTCATGAGAGAATGTGTCATATACAGTACTAGATTGGCATATTGGTTGTCACAAACAGAAGTTACAATTGCTTTTATTATCATGGCACACTTGTTGTTTCAGATAACAGCACTCAAGCCATATAAAAAGGCTGGTTTATCACTTGTAATAAATAAAAACAAGCATTTGTCAATGCTAAATGTTGTCTCGCTGGCACTGGCATCAGCAGTGCAGGAGTTAGAGATGCATAATAGGAATGGCAGTAAAGTATTCAACTGATGCCAACCTTACCCTCACCCTGAAGAGACACATTTTCATCATAGGCATTTTGGGACCTCCCCTCATGAACAGTGGCACTGTGATTTTGTTACTCTTTCCCAAAAGTTGATTTCCCACAGCGACCATGCCATTCTGCGCCACAGGTGACAAAACACATTTTGGGTAAGATGTGAAAAATGACAGCTGTACTGTTCATAAGGAGGAGTGAAAAAATGCCAGTGTTGAAAATCTGGCATAAAAATATTGCAAATTTGCGAAGTTACAAGGGTGCGTGAAAACTGTACAATGCATGCTTGTAACACAGTCATTTTATGGACTTTCATCACCAAATTTTCAACATAGGCATTTTAGGACCTCTGCTCATGAACAGTGTCACTGTGATTTTCTTACTCTGTCCTGAACACCGATTTCCCATAGCGACCACGCTATTCTGCGCCGGAAGTGCGAAAACACATTTCATCCAGGATATGTAAAATGACAGCTGTACAGTTCATAAGGAGGAGTGGAAAAATGCCAATATTGAAAATCTGGAATATTTTATGATGTCAGTAAATGAGCATGTGGGTGCACTCCATAGAGTAGTATAGGGATGTTTTCCAATAGCTTTTTATTATACTTTAGCATTTTGATAATGACAAATGAAGACCCCCGCTCAACGACCAAGGTCCTTGTTAGCTGAGTGGTCGCCCTCATTTGCCATTATCGGAACTCTAAAATATAATAAAAAGCCACTGAAAAAGGTCCCTATAGTACTCTATGGAGCAGTGTGTAATGGCACAGTTAAATTAAACTTTATATTGCAATCCACTCTGGGCCAGGTAAGCTGCTTTATATGTTTGGGGAGGGGGGAACCATATTTCCCCTCTGTGGATCACACAGGCAAAACACTTGCTCTTTCTTATTGTGAGACATGCCCGTGTGCTGGAATGTTTTGTGATGTCAGTAAATGAGCATGGGGGCATGCTCCATAGAGTAGTATAGGGATGTTTTTCAGTAACTTTTTATTATACTTTAGATTTACGATAATGACAGATGAGGGATCCCACTCAACTAACAAGGTCCTTGTTGGTTGAGTGGAGACCCTCATTTGTTATTATCAGAACTCTAAAATATAATAAAAAGCCATTGAAAAACATCCCTATAGTACTCTATGGAGCAGTGTATAATGGCACAATTAAATTAAACTTTATATTGCAATCCACTCCAGGCCAGGTAAGCTTTATTATATGTTTGGGGGACAAACTGCACAAGTAGGAATCTGCTCTTTAAGTTATCTTTAGATTACAAGAAATCATAGTTTAAATACAAATCATGAATGTTTTTAATGTAGATTATATTTTTTGCACTGTTAATTGCACTTTAGGGTTGTGAATTACTGCAGTACATGCAGATGTGCCTCTGCATTAACATAAAAGCAGGCACACTTGATGAGTGCATCTCCTTTGAAAAAGCACTTGGTGAGAAACAAGTCAGGTGAGATGCCTAACCAACATCTCTTCTCTTCATTACATCTTTTGCACTAAAGCGCTTTAACATCTGGTTTTGTACTTGGCTGTTTTTTGAATCATGAAACTAATGTAGATAGTGCTTTGTATTAAAGGAGCCCTGTTAGCTGAAATTATCCTGTGTTGCTTGGTGTTTTCATTTCGACAAACTGATATCGACAGAGGTTTTGAGGTTGCGGCAGTGGGGCACGTGAGTGCTGTCATGTGTGTTTTTATATTTAGGTTATAATTAATGGCTATTCCTTTTTCCCATAGGAAAACCTATGGTGTAATTTGTCGTTATAAAGGAGTGTTTATGACGGCAAACATGCACCATGTTCTCTACAACTGCGCATGCACTAGCTGCCGCTCTTCCCTTCCTGGTCGCGGAACAACAGTGGCTTATCGCCGGAGACTACACCATTCATACTTGGCAGAAGTCAAACAAACAAAACAACAAAAAAAAGAAACAAATTAAAAAACATGGCCTAAAACTGGGCTACTATTTGGTGAAAAAACAAACAAGCATTTATGTTTCCTTCAGCTGCATCTGACTGCGAAAGCCTCTGAAACTCTCTCCATGGCTGCACAGAGATGTTTTATTTTATATAATTGTTGTGGTGAAAAAAGGATACCCAACAATTATATAAAATCAAACATGGGGTGGTGTGTGTGTAAACTTGAATTTTACACACACCCTTGCTATTGGTTGCTTGCACAAACCTCTTGAGCATTTATTTAGTATCCAACACCTCGGATGTGTGTAAAATTCTAGTTACACACACACCACCCCATACTTTATTCTACATATTATATCTAATAACCTAAAACAAACATCTCAGTGTAATAAGGCAGTGGAAAAGGACAACAGACTGTACCGGGGTAGTATCACCTCCTTGGATATACTGCTTATCCCCATCTATGGATCCCAACAGTTTAACGATAACACTTGCACTGAACTGCAAAAGATCTCTTAAACTGATTAATATTATGGAGATTCAGCAGTACATCAGGCATTTCGTTTAACTAGTTAGCAGCCCTCACAGCAAATGACTGCTTGCCCAGCTGAGTATGCCAGAAAGGAGACATAGGGGCATTCCT
This sequence comes from Neoceratodus forsteri, assembly GCA_016271365.2. Lineage (NCBI taxonomy): Eukaryota > Metazoa > Chordata > Ceratodontiformes > Ceratodontidae > Neoceratodus > Neoceratodus forsteri. The sequence goes on along the minus strand of JADMNL010000024.1, from coordinate 193,259,578 downwards.
GGACATGTTCCTGGTGTTGTATTGGTTGGACACAGTGCAGAAGCAATTTGTTAAAGCAGGGGGGTGTTAGGCACACAAGCATCTTTTTGGCTAGCAAACAGGTCTGGAGCTTTATTCTGCAGGGTAAAGGTAGCCAGCTAGTGAGTGTGTAAAGGGTACAGCTATGAGTAAAATTATCTGCACCAAGCACACAGTGGCATGCCTTATTACAGATCAGCTTCTCTCTGTTTAGCACCATGTCACCATCAGCAGCATAGGCAGGGAGCCCATAATCTATAAATGACAGAATGGAGCTAGCCACTTTAAGGCATATAGCATCCCCAGTGATATTTCTTCCAGTTACAGTACAGGGCACCCAGTCTTCTGTTAACTATGGCCACCACACTGTCAACATGGGGGGGAGCAAAAGATAAGGTGTCATCTAGAGTTGCTCTGAGGTCTTTGAAGGTATCCACCTGTTCAAGGTTTTCTCCCTGACTGTTTCGGATGATAAAGGGTGGAACTTTCTTCTTCTGTTGGAGGCTAGAGAAGAGCATCATCTTTGTTTTTTTGCAACTGAGGACCCGTTTGTTATTGGAGAACCAGCTTTCTAGTGAGCTGGGGCTACTTTGGAGAGTGGTGATGAGGCTGTCAAGGTCAGGGTTTTTGAACAGATGACAACATCACAGGCTTAGAAGAGTATGTTGGCTGTCTGACAGGCATTGGGTAGTTGATTTATGAAGAGGCCAAATAGAAGCAGGCCCAAAATGGAGCCCTAGGAACACCACTAGATATTCCCCCACTGTCGGACAAAGATTTATTGATCTTCATATGCTGGAAGCGACTGGTGAGATAGCTGTGGAACCAGCCAATTGTGTTCTCTGACAAACCCAGACCAAGGAGTTTGTCAAGTAGGTGCTTATGGTTGACCTGGATGAAGGTCTTTGTAAGGTTGAGATATACAGCTCAGACGATGTCACCATTGTCAAGGGCCTGACGAACGTAGCTGGTGTATTTCAACAATGCCATGTTGGTGCTGTGCAGCTTCTGGAAGCTATGCTACTGTACACACTGGATATTGTAATTTTCACGGTAAGTGACAAGTTGGTCAGAGACTAGTCTCTCAAGGGCCTTAGATAGGGGAAGAGAGGGTCTATAATCTGCAAGGCTAGTGCAGGCTCTGCTTTTGAAAACTGGTGTAACCAGTGCAGATTTCCACTTTTCAGGAAACTGCAAGTAGAAAAGGGCAAAGTTAAAAATTCTAGAGATAGGGTGGGAAAGTTACTCTACCGCCAAGGCAAGAGGTTTCATATCAACCAAATCACTCCCACACCCAGTTTTGCCAACTATCCAACCAATGTACTTCAAGATGTTTTTGACTGAAACAGCCTTAAAGTAGAATTTAGAGCACCCTGGTTTAGAGCCTATCATCTGGGAGGCTTCAGGAATGAGTTCCCTGTCATAGGGGGTCTGGGAAGGCTCAGAGGGGATGATGGAGCTGGGGTCAGTACAGGCTGTGTTAAAATAGTTGTCAATTTTGGTGCCCTCAAGGACATCTCAACCCTCCACCATGAGCATCTGAGGAATGGTTTTAACTTTCTTGCCAAGGAGTTCTGAGACATTGTCCCATAATCTTTTGCTAGTGCTCCAGTTCTGAGTATGCTGGTTCTTATAGAGGTCAGATGTGGCCTTTCTAATCCTACTGGTGCACTTTTTGTGGGCTTCTCTGTACCTTTGCAGGCACACAGGGTATCTTGTTTCCCTGGCTGGTGCCCACAGATTATCCCTCTCTCAAATGCAGGCAAGGAGTTTGGGTGTGATCCTTCTGGATGGTTTTCCTCTTGCCTTACATTTTTCAAAAGGTGCACATTTATCACAGACATGTGTGAACTCAGAGACAAAGAATTCTAGGGCTGAGTCAATATCAGGAATGGCATCTAAGAAGCTCCAATAAATTTTGGCCAAGTAAGATTTGAATTCAGGTACCTTCACTTTGTTTAGGACTTGGCTGATTGTGATCTGGGGAGGGGTGGCCTTGTCTGTTTAACCACCCATTAGACATTGCACTGGGTAGTGGTCACTTAAAGTATCTGGCAGAACTCCGACAATTTTAATCTTATCAAGGTGTGTAACTAGTACCAAGCTGAGTAGCACCATGGTGCCTGTTTTATAATTGGCTATGGTGTGCTCTGTGACCATTTGTGTGAGAAAGGCTGGACATCTTAGCCCTATGGCCTGTGCTAGACTAAGCATTTCAACTGATGTTAAAGCCACCAGTAACCACATACTTCCAGTTCTGATTAAGTTGCATGAAATAGTTAATAAGTGACTCTATGCCCAGATTCTGTTTACTAGGTGGGATATATAGACAGGATGACAAGAGATATGTGCCCTCACCTTATCAAAAGCTTTATTGCTAGGCATTCACTGTCTCTGGTTAGATCTTTAATCATGATTTTAGAGGCTTGCAGGTCTGACCTAAGGGTAGATATGGCAGCCCCCACCTCACTTGCCTATTCTATCCTCCCTGAATATATTGAAATCTAGCAATTAAACATTGGCATCAGGGTATGTGTGGACTGAATCAAGTTTCAGTTAGGCAAAAATGTCTGGCTGCACTAACTTGGCCCAGGCTTCGAACTGGGCAAATTTAGGCAGGAGACTCCTGATATTTAGGAAGACTATATTCAGTAGTCCTTGGCTGTGGCTGCTAGACTCAGAGCTACCAGCAGGGCCTGAGTTGAGGTGGACATTGCTGGACAGTAGGAGTAACATTATTATAAGGTCTCTGGTGGCTCTCAGGTAGTGCTTCAGTTTCTAGGTTTTACTCCTAAGAAGGAGGGGCAGGCATGTGGTCCTGGAGACACAACCATGCCAGGCAAAGCTATAGCACTCCCAATGTGCCACCAGGGTTAGGTGTTCAATGTGCGGGGCATATGGCTAGGGGGTTCAGGTACTGTAGGGTTGTTCAAGGGGGTTAGTAGGCTTTTGTATTAGTGTGGGACAAAGGAAGAAAGCCTTTCATGTCTCTGAGGGCTCTATAAGTTCATGTAGCAGTGCTGTAATTAATATTGCAAGGGACATGTTTGCAGTCTGGAAGGGTGAAAGCAGTTTGCAAGTAAAACAGTCAGACCTGTAGCCCTAGGACACAATCCACCATTTATTTATTTATTGCAAATGTTTCACCAGGAAAGACATGCTGAGCTGATAACAGCTCATTTCCAGATGCATCCTGAAGGAAAGGGGGATATGGAAGGTCATAAGTAAAACCAACAGAACAGTCATAAAATCAGCATAAGAAAGCTATATAAACCATGTATAAATAGAGTCATGGTGATAGGAGAAAACATTTCAATTAAGGAATAGACTAAAAGTGCATGGTAAAAAGATGGGGGGAGAAAACAAAGTGTGATTTAGAGAAAGAGGGTCAAAGACAGTTACAAGAGGGAGAGCATAAGTCACAAAGAAGAGACTTTAAGGAGAAGACAGAAGAAGCAGAGTGATTAGGTAGGGGGAAAGAGGACCACAGCTCAGGAAAATGGTAAGAGAAAGCAGATTGACCAGCAGCAGTTTTTCTAGAAGGAATAAGGAAGGAGTGTGAAGTACTATTGTGGAGAGGGTAGCTGGAAATGGGGAGAGGTTAAAAGGGATGACAGGTAGGAGGGAAGAGCACCAAACCTGAATTTAGAAATAAAGGAAACACAATTGGAAAGGCACCTGGCATCAAGAGAAGGGGGGGAGAGAAAGGGCAGAGTAGAGAGAACAGTGGTGGGGTGCGAGGGGAACAGTCCAGAGCAAAATGACAGAAAGAGTGAAATAGGGAGACCAGTCTGGCAAGGGAGGATTTAGATGCACCACTATAAACCAGATTGCCATAATCAAGAATAGGAAGAATCATCTGTAAGATAATCTTATGGCTGACAGGAAGCGGGATACTCACTTTGTTCCTGTATAGAGCACCACGTTGAAGTTTTTGATGAATGGCATCAATATGAATGGAAACATCAAGATGATGGTCAAGACAAACTCCAAGCTACTTAAAAGGGGAACACTAGCATGAACAGTAAAACAAGGTGACAAGACTTTCTATAGATACATTAGTAAAAGGAGAAAGTCCAGAGGGGGTATTGCTCAGATCAAAGGGGATAAGGGGGCGTGTGAGGAGGAGGACCATGTAAAAGCATCTATCCTAAATAGATACTTCTGCTCAGTATTTACTGAACAGAAGTATGGGCAGGGCCCACAGCTCAGCACCATGGACACAGTGGGGAGGGAGGTGTGCACTAGTCCCTTCACAAAAGAAAGGGTCCTACAAGAGCTCAATAAGCTCAGGTGGACAAGGCAATGGGACCTGATGGCATACATCCCAGGGTACGCAAGGAGCTAAGGGTGTAACTAGCAGAGCCATTATCAGAACTGTTTAGTGAGTCTCTGAGCACAGGAGAGGTCCAAGAAGACTGGAGAAGTGCTTGTGTGATCCCAATCCACAAGACTGGTAACAGGGAGGAGACAGGGAACTACAGACCAGTCAGTCTTACCTCAGTAGTGGGCAAGATTATGGAGACACTCCTTAAGGAAAGTATAGTGCAACACCTGGAATCCATAGGAGCACAGGATCCAAGACAGCATGGGTTTACATAGAAACATAGAAACATAGAAGTTGACGGCAGATAAGGACCGCAAGGCCCATCCAGTCTGCCCATTTCTTTTTCTACCTTATAAATGTGCCATCGGCCTTTGCTCTGTCAGTGACCTATCTATTCATAGTCATTTGTATTGCTCCCTTATGCCTATCCCATGCCTGTTTGAAGCCCTGCACTGTATTCATAGCCACCACTTCTTGTGGTAAGCCATTCCATGCATCTACCACCCTTTTCTGTGAAAAGAATTTCTCACATTCCCCTTAATCGGCCTCCCTCTAATCTCATGCTGTGTCCTCTTGTCCTGCTATTTTTCTTATATTTAAACATGTTAGACTCTTTCACCTTGTTTATGCCCTTAAGGTGTTTAAATGTCTCGATCATATCACCTCTCTCCTTCTTTGCTCAAGGGTATACATATTGAGCTCTGTTAATCTGTCCTCATATGTCTTCTGATGCAGTCCTGCACCATTTTGTTGCCCTTCTCTGGACTGCCTCAATTTGGTTAATGACCTTGTGAAGGTGTGGCCTCCAATACTGCACAGTACTCCAGATGGGGCATAACCAATGTCTTGTACAGAGGATTATTACCTCCTCTTACGACTTATGATACCCTACTAATACACCCTAACACCCCCTAGCCTTACCTACTGCTTTAGAGGTCTGCTTGGATGATTTTAGGTCATCAGTGATGATGATGCCCAAGTCTCTTTCTTCCTTTGTGACTGCTAGCAACTCTCCTCCCAGCCTATAAGTGGCTTCAGGGTTTCTCTTCCCTATGTGCATGATTTTGCACTTCTTTGCATTAAATCCCAGTTGCCACTCTTCTGACCATTCTGCTAGTTTATCCAGATCTCTTCTCATTCTGCCCACCCATCTGGATCATCTACTCTGTTGCAGATCTTGGTGTCATCTGCAAACAGACAAGCCTTACCCTCTAGTCCATCTGAGGTCACTAATGAAGATGTTGAATAGGACTGGCCCCAGGACTGATCCTGAGTACCCACTTGTGACTTGCATCTCTTCTGACTGCATACCATTTACCACCACTCTCTGTTTTCTGCCAGTCAACCAGTTTGCCACCCAGTTGACCAACTTCTGACCCACCCTGAGCCTACCTAGCTTATTTATCAATCTTCTATGTGGAACAGTGTCAAAAGCTTTGCTGAAGTCAAGGTAGGCGACATCAACTGCTCCCCTTGGTCCACCACTCTGGTTACCCAGTCAAAGAAATCTATGAGATTAGTTTGACAGGACCTTCCTTTGTAAACCCATGCTGTCTTGGATCCTGTGCCCTATGGATTCCAGGTGTTGCACTATCCTTTCCTTAAGAGTGCCTCCATAATCTTTCCCACTACTGAGGTAAGTCTGACGGTCTGTAGTTCCCCGCCTCCTCCTACACACTCTTGTGGGTAGGATCACATGAGCCCTTCTCCAGTCTTCTGGGACCTCTCCTGTGCTCAGAGACTCACTAAACAATTCTGCTAATGGCTCTGCTAGTTCCTCCTTTAGCTCCTTAAGTACCCTGGGATGTATGCCATCAGGTCCCATTGCCTTATCACCCCTGAGCTAGCAGCTCTTGTAGGACCCTTTCTTTTGTAAGGAGTAGTGCTCACCTCCCTCCCCTGTGTCCATGATGCTGAGCTGTGGGCCCTGCCTACCTTCTCTTCAGTAAATACTGAGCAAAGTATCTATTTAGGATAGATGCCTTTACAGGTCCTCCTCCTCACATGCTCCCTTTTCTCCATTAAGCTTAGCAATACCCCTCTGGACTTTCTCCTTTCATTAATGTATCTATAGAAAGTCTTGTCACCTTCTTTTACTGTTCATGCTAGTGTTTCCTCAGTTTGGGACTTTGCCTGCCTTACTGCCTTACCTGCTTCCCTTAGGGCAGTTTGGTATGCCTCCTATCTTCATCCCGCTGTGTTCCTTATATATTTTCTGAAGGCCAGCCTTTGGCTCTGACCTTTTCTGCTACTGTATTTGAGAACCAAAGTGGTTTCTTCTTCTTTTACTTCCTTTTCTGTCTAACACAATGGGATGTTGCTTCAAGTATTGTATCCTTAATGCTTGCCCACTTTGCCTGTACCTCCTCACCTGTGTTTCTTTTTGCCAGGGCTAGCTTAACTCTGTTGGCCATCTTATCAAAGTCAGCTCCTCTGAAGTCCCATATTTTGCCTTGGAATGGGATGATTTAGATGTAGTAGCCAAATTGAACCATACCATGTGATGGTCACTGGCTCCAGGTGACCTTCTACCTGGAGATCTGTGATCCCTTCTTTGTTAGTCAGTACTAGATCTAGGATAGCCCTGTCTCTTGTGGGTTGCTGTACCAGTTGTTTGAGGCCCTCCCCTGCAGGGAATCCAGTATGAGTCTAGTTCTGGCAGATGTTCCTGCTGGTATTGAACAATCTGTATCTGGCATGTTGAAGTCTCCATTATCAGAACCTCCCTTTAGCTGTCATGTTTTGTATATCTTCTAACAGTAATGTGTCTATGTCCTCCCCTGGTCTGGGGCCTGTAGACAACCCCAGTTCTTATGGCGTCCCATTTCCTGTTTCCAGGGTGACCCACAGTTCTTCTGGCTCCTTATGTGTATTCTGAATTTCTGTAGCTTTGATATTTTCATTAACATACAGGGCCACTCCTCCCCCCCTTTTTGCACCTCGGTCTCTTCTGAACAATACATAGCCAGGTACTGAAGTCTCCCAAGTGTGGTTACTGGTAAACCACGTCTCACTAATTGCTACTATGTCCAGCTTAGCCTCTGACATTATTGCCTGCAGGTCTGGGATCTTATTTCCCAGGCTGTGAGCATTTGTGTACATGATTTTCCATTGGCCAGATTTTGGTGTGTTAGTTGTTGGATGAAGTTTGGCATTACCCTGTGCATTGTATGGGGAGACAAACCTTTTTTCTTACCTGGTGATGCAAATGAACGGCAAACACGCTGAATTCCTGTTTGACCACTAGCTGAGGGGAGGGTGTTCTTCCCATTCGACGTATGGGTGCTGCACCCCTCTCCCATTTACTAGTTTAAATATTCTGCAAGGCGTCAAACTTCTGCCCCAATGCACTGACTCCCTCTTTAGTCAGATGCAGTCCATCAAATTTAAAGAACTTTCGCTCCCAGAACTGTTGCCAGTTCCCTACAAATCTGTGTCCTTTTTCCTGGCACCAGTCCTTGAGCCACATGTTTAGCTCCCCTATCTCCCCTTCTCTGACCTTCCATCCATCTGCTCCCCTCTCCCAGACTGGCAGGATCTCAGAGAAGGAGATGCCGGATGAAATAGATGATAGTTTGTCACCCAGCCTAGTCAGGTGTTCCTTGGTCTCCACAACTGACCGGCTGGTGAGATCATTAGTCCCTATGTGTACTAGGACATCAATGTTTTCTCCTGCTTTGTGAACAATTTTAGCAATGCGGTCAGTGTCTCTCCATGCTGATGTACCTGGGAGACATCTGACCATCACCCTGGCTGGAGATGGGTATCAACTCCCGAATCATGGAGTCTCCTATGATCAGAAGTTTTTGTTTCCTTTGTGCTTGTTTAGTTTTGGTTCCTGATTTGGGTGAGTATTGTTGTGCTAGCTCCTGTGCCGCAGTGTCCTGCTCTGCAGTGTCTTCTGCCTCTTTATTTGATTTCAGAGATAGAGGCAGATACCTGTTTGTAGTGTTTATATGGTTTTGGAGGTAATGTGTTGGGGAGCAGAGGTGATGGGGCACCTGATTTGCTCCTCCTAACCACCTGCCAACCTCCTGGACCAACTACCCTCTGCGGTCGAGGTTTTTCTGTTGGATGCTGGGGAAATGGCGGGTGGTTCTTATAATGTATTTCCTCTTGAATATGAAATTTGAGGCGTGCAATCTCTGCCCATGCTGCCCTTCCCCTGCCTAAAAAGAAGAACCACGGACGAAAGAACAAGGAGGTAAGAGCAGAAACAATCAGTCAACAACAAATGCAGTAACCCTGAAAGCTTATCCTAATGTTAGATAAAACTGTAAAACCTGTAAAGCACCACCTGTAATAATTTCAGAGAAGATATACCCTGTAAGAAACACTTTGCTCAGAGAAAAATAAAGCAGTAACAGTAGATATACCTTGCAAAAGACAATTTGAATCAAAGATTACAGCAGTAATCTGTTAGCATACACCTGTAGGCACACCTTGTAATAATGCAGAAGAAGGTATACCAGCAACAATTTGAATCAGAAAAAATAAAGCAATGAAATGTTAGCAACAAACAGTTGCAATCCCTGTGAGTAAAAAATAAAAACACCACCACACAGTAAATCTGCTTAGCCAAACTAAGTCTTAATCCTTCTCCCTTGCTCTGGTAAGTTTCTCTACTCTGCCTTTCAAGCAGTCTTAGAAGGAAAGAGCTCAGGTGAAGCTAGGTGCCTTGGCCAGCAAACCAAGTCTTTACAAAAGGAAGGCCCTGTCAAACTAATCTCATAGATTTCTTTGACTGGATAACCAGAGTGGTGGACCAAAGGGGAGCAGTTGATGTTGCCTATCTCGACTTCAGCAATGTTTCGATACTGTTCCACATAGAAGATTGATTAATAAGCTAGGTAGGCTCGGGGGGGGGATCAGACATTGGTCAACTGGGTGGCAAACTGGTTGACGGGCAGAAAACAGAAAATGATGGTAAATGGTATAAAGTCAGAAGAGATGCAAGTCACAAGTGGGGTACCTCAGGGATCAGTCCTTGGGCCAACCCTCTTCAATATCTTCATCAGTGACATTGCAGATGAACTGGAGGGTAAAGTTTGTCTGTTTGCAGATGACACCAAGATCTGCAACAGAGTAGATGATCCAGATGGGGTGGGCAGAATGAGAAGAGATCTGAATAAACTAGCAAAATGGTTGGAAGAGTGGCAACTGGGGTTTAACACAAAGAAGTGCAAGATCATGCACATAGGGAAGAGAATCCTGAAGCCACCTATAGGCTGGGAGGAAGTTGCTGGCAGTCACAAGGGAAGAAAGAGACTTGGGCGTCATCATCACCAATGATCTGAAATCATCCAAGCAGACCACTAAAGCAGTAGGTAAGGCTAGAGGGATGTTGGGGTGTATTAGTAGAGGTATCACAAGTCAGAAGAGGGAGGTAATAATCCCTCTTTACAAGACACTGGTTAGGCCCCATCTGGAGTACTGCATGCAGTACTGGAGGCCACACCTTCACAAAGACATTAACCAAATTGAGGCAGTCCAGAGAAGGGCAACCAAAATGGTGCAGGGACTGCATCAGAAAACATATGAGGACAGATTAACTGAACTCAATATGTACCCTAGAGCAAAGGAGGGAGAGGATATGATTGAAACATTCAAACACCTTAAGGGCATTAACAAGGTGAAAGAGTCTAACATGTTTCAATATAAGAAAAATAACCGGACAAGAGGGCACAGCATGAAATTAGAGGGAGGCCGATTAAGGGGTAATGTGAGGAAGTTATTTTTCACAGAAAGGGTGGTGGATGCATGGAACAGCCTACCTCAGGAACTGGTGGATATGAATACAGTGCAGGGCTTCAAACAGGCATGGGATAGGCATAAGGGAGCAATACAGATGAGTATGAATAGATAGGCCATTGACAGAGCAAAGGCCAATGGCACATTCATAAGGTAAAAAAAGAAATGGGCAGACTGGATGGGCCTTGTGGTCCTTATCTGCTGTCAACTTCTATGTTTCTATGTTTCTATGGGGGTACATCCTCAATCAAATCACCATCCAGGGTGTGGAAAATAGGGAGAGGGGAAAGTCTGGAAAGCCTCTGATGGATACCAGAAGTGATAGAAGCTGTTTTTTTGGCATTGAGGATTAACTGGTTAGACTTGAACCAGTGCTGAATATTGTCAAAATCCAGCCTTAATTGTGAGGTAAGATCACATGTAGAGGAGTCATATGCATAAAGTACTTTATCATCAGCATATATATGAATGAATGCAGAAGGACAAACCATGGGAAGGTCATTTAAAAATATGGAAAAAAGAATAGAACCCAGGACAGACGCTTGAGGGACACCCAAGCAGATACAGAATGGAGTGGAAATAGAGTTACATATCCAGATAGCTTGAGACCTGCCCTCAAGGTAAGAACAGAACCAGTTGACAGCAGAGTCAGAAAGACCCACTGATTTAAGCTTGTTCAGAAGGAGAGAGAGTGTGCCACTGTGTCAAAAGCTTTACAAGATCCATAAAAATGGCAGACGTAATCAGACCCTGGTCCATACCTGAGAGAATGGAGTCAGTGAGCCAAAGGATGGATGTAGAAGTAGAGGGAGACTTGTTAAATCAGACTGAAATAGGGTAAAGAAAAAGGAGGAGTCAAGAAAGGAAGAGAGCTGAGATAAAACAAGGTGTTCCTGTAACTTAGATAAGACAGGATGGAGACATATAGGATGGAAGTTACCAGGAGATGAGAGATTATCACCTTTAGGAAGAGGAATGACATCCTGTTTCCAGGCATCAGGTACAATAGCAGAAGAAAATGAAAGGTTGAGGAGGAGAGTGATAGGCAGAGTGATAGCAGGGACTGAGAGGAGAAGAAGAAGTTTGGGATCAAGATCACCAGGGCTACGACCTTTATGTGGATTAAGGGTGTAAGCAAGGACTTAAGGGTATCAGAGGAGGTGATAGAAGAGAAGGAAAAAGAGAGATTTAAAGGGGGAGAAGGGGGAGGGGGAGGGAAGAGGGAGAGAGATGAGAGAAAGGGGACAGGTAGTGAAGTAGGAGTTAAAGGAAGAGGCAACAGTAGAAGGATCAGAGATGAGAAAGTCATCCACCTTAAGAACTGAGGGTAGAGGCTGGGCTGGAGTGGAAAAAAAAGAGAGTGGATTCATTTCCCAAAACTTGGAGGGATGATTTAAGTTGTTCTGAAGCATGGATGCAAAATATTCAGACTTAGCAAGTCTTATTGTTCTGATGCAGGTGTTATGAAGAAAGTAATAATGTGCCAAAGCAGTTGGGGAGCCAAAGGTCTTGAAAGAATACCAGGCAAGGTTTCTAGAATGGAGGCAAGTTATCACTTCACCTGTAATCCAGGAAAGATGAGAGTCCCATACTCTGGATTTTTTTTTGTGGGGGGCATGATGATCCCATACAGCCATAAATTTAGAATTAAAGTATTGTAGGGCAGAATTAATATTATCAGCTGATGAGACCAGAGACCAGTCAGTATCCATAAGGTCGGCTAGGAGGGAGACTTAGTTCAGGGATCTAAAGGGCCTTAGATGGATACATTTGGGGGGGGCTTTAGGATTATGCATTTTGCACACACAATAAACCATATGATGGCCACTGAGGGCATCAGAAAGGATATGTGCATTCACAACATGGTGAGCATGAGATTATTGAACCCAGTCAATCAGACAGTGATTTGATTGCTTAAAATTTAGATGGGTGGGATCCAATATTGAGTCAATTAAAGTGACTTTACATTTTGAATAATTTTATTTCAGCTAGGGGAGTGATGATTTATATTAAAGTCACCAAGAATATAAAGTTTACCTCTGGAACAGTTCAAACAAATAGTTGAAATAAGCTTAGTAAGTAAGGCAGGGAAATACTAGGGCAACAGTAAACCCCTGCAATAAAGATAGGGACAGAAAAAGGAAGAGAAAGTTTAAGAGGCAGCAGCTCATAGGCTGAGGGGGAAGAAATAACATGAGCAGTCACAAATTGAATTCCACTGGCAATATAGACTGCAACACCACCGCCCCTTTTTGAGCAGTCTTGCCTGGCTATAGTGTAGCCAGAAATAGTTACAACAGAATCCTGTACCTTGGAGGAGAGCCTGGTTTCAGATATAACTAAAACATCAGGTCATAAATTAAGTACAATAGGCTGTAGGTGGTCAGTTTCAGGGAGGAGGCTGCAGATGTTTAAGTGAGCTATTTTCAAGCCTTTGGGAAGCTGTCAGGATGAAGTAGTGGTGGGGCCTGGATTAAGTTCAATGTCACCTGCCAGTAGAAGTAGCAAGGTGAAAAAGAACTTAAAAGAGCTAAGATGTCATTTTGAGGAGGGGAGCTAGAGAAAAGAAGAGAGAGAGAACAAGGGGACAGGAGAGATAGAAAGCTGTGTAGAGAGGCTCAAGTTGGAGCCAAGGGATGGGCTGTGTTGTTTTCTCTACTATGCGGTTAACTTATTTGGTGTTTTTCTCCCTCCTCCCTCCCTTCTGCTCTTTCTCACAGTTTTCTGATCCCTCCTCCTTTTCCACGTTTTATATAGAAAAAAACACTGTTAGCTGACAGAACTATAGCCCATTCTATAGTTGGTACCCAAATACTCTGATCTCTTGAATGAGGTGTTCAGCAATACTATGATATAGGTAAGGGGCATATTCACAAGGGATGGGGAATGCAACACAAAACTGTTTTTTGGCACAAACCTTGTTAACTCATATTTCCTGCTAATATTATTCTACTATCCATGAATGGTAGGAGCTTCGCTCTCTAATAGCTGAAAATATTCATGACAGCCATTGTTTGGACTGTAAATACATACTACAGTAACAGTGATACTGTTTAAGATTCTGTTGTGTATTTTGTAGTATAATTTGGATCTTTTATTTAACTCACTAAGTGGCAGTGCATTTTCCTTGATATCGGTATTAATATTCCTGCTTTTTAATTTTTCTCTCCAGCCCCATATGTTTGTCCAACCCATTCCCTATTCCTTAAAATGATGTAGTTTGCTTTTAAATGGGATTCTTGCAGAAAATCATTTGCTTCCAATTGTTTAAGATGTCTTAAAACTTGATACCTCATGGGTTTTTTTCATTTAATTCTCTAATATTCCATGTTATAAATTGAATTAAATTAGACATAGTATTCATTTAGAGAGAGACAGATAATGCTGTATTCTCATATTATCAAGATGTGTTTGATTCTTCTGAAATCCAGTCACTGCATCCATATGATGTGAGAAAAAGAAGAGAGTAAAAAAAAAATGAGAGTAGTAAAGATTAGAACAAAGAAGAACCCAAAGAGTTAATGAATTATTTTCTTCTAGAAACAGTGTACATTGTACAAATTGCTGAATGCTCACTCCTAACCTTATGTGCAGATGCCCCAAGGCTCATTAATTCTATGTAGAAGGATCCCCCCCAATACTCTATTGGAGTCCCTAGATCTTAACTATATATACACCAGCCTAATATCTTAATTTAGAGAACAAGAATATCATTCAAGATTCATACTGTAACAAGAACCTCCCAGTGTTTTCATCTTCTAAAATTATTTTCTAAATTGGATAGAAATAAATGTTTGAACAGTCAGAAGTTATCCTAAAGTTACAATTCTGTTACAAGAAAGCATGTTCATTTGTCTCAAACTTCCATTAAAAACAATGTGTGTCACATTAGACATATATTAGGAATCTTAAAGCACTAACTTGCAATAAAAATGCTTCCAATGCATAAGAAATAAAATGTCCTGCCTGTTGTAATGCTTGAAAATAAATTTTCTTTAAAACTGGTACTGTAACTGCTTGTTATAAACCATAAGAGGCGAGAATATTACATTTAGTAAGGAACAGTCTTGAGTCTGATTTAAACGATTCATTCAAATCTTATTTATATATAAATTCATTGCAAAAAATGCATTACTGCATCAGTTAGGGTTCAGATTAAAGTGACAAAAAAAGGGAAATGTGGTATTAGAGTATCACCCCAAGCAGGAAAATGAAAAAAAAATAAGGTTTTCACTGTCACTGTCCTGTCTCTTGACGAAGCAGGGGTGAAATCTTCCTTGGGGTTCTCAACCGTAATACTCACCTCATTGTGATATAGCCTTCAAATGTACAGAACTGTGTCTGCCAACAATCTGTAAGCCCTGTCTGAAGAAAACATGTCAATTGTCACCTTATTTGGTCATGGAACGGGGTGAGTGTTAGGGTTGAGAACCCTGAGGGAGATCCCACCCTCATTTGCCAAGAGTCAGGACAGCGAAAGCCATAATTGTTTTTCCTTTTCCTGTTTGGGGTGGAGGGTGGGAGTTAGGGTTGGAAACCCTGAAGCCACATTTCCTACTTTTGTCAGTTTAATCTGAACCTTAACTGATGTATTAATGCAGTTTTTGCAAAGAGTTTCCTTACTTTTTGAGATAGTAGAATTGTATCCTCATACACAAAGGTCCCTTCAGGATCTGCTTGAACACATCCATCAGACTAGGGAAGCACAGGGCCCAGGAAGCACAGGGTCTGCTGGGCCCTGTGCTTCTATGGCTCCAGAAAAGCAATGTATGTGCTTGGTTGTAATTGTTTCTTGTAGCACTCACTTCAAAGGAAAAAAAATATATTAAGTGTCTCTCTTAACTGCCAGCAGTTCATTATATATAGGCAAAAATTTGGTTTTTGCTTTGTTACTCATAAGTCACTAAATGCTTATTGGTTTGCTCTAAAATTTGCTACGGTTGAAGTGGAAGATAAGATACATCCCTGATGCATTAATGATGATTGCATTTTCATTGTGGGTTTGGCACCATGGTGAAGAGTGGAAGTAATTTTGGGGTGTAGTGTGTACACCATGACTGTTTAGGGGGGATTATGTATTAGTGTTGTAGTAGTCATTGACACCTTTTTTTTAATTTACATTGTCCCTCAACTCCAGTTATTGACAGACATATGTTTTGTTAAAGTTGTAATGTTATCCTATGGGAATTTTCCTTTTTAATTTTTATATATATTTTTTGATATAGCCCCTACATTTTTTTTGGGGGGGGGGTATTATGTGTTCCTGTTGTAGTACTTATTGAGATCCTTTTTTCATATATAAATAGCCCCTTAACTCCAAAGATTGACAGATTTACAGCTTGTTAAAGTTGCAATATTGTCCTATGGGAATTGTAATTTTTAAATGTTTATGTTTTTATAGGGCCCCTGAATTATTTTGTAGGGTATTACATGTAAGTGTTGTAGTGCTCATTAAGACTTTTCTTTTGATATATAGATTGTCCATTAACTGCAAATATTGACAGTTATGGCTTCTTAAAGTTGAAATGTGGAAATAAACATAGTCCAAAATTCTTTTTTATATGAAGGAATCCTTTTCTGTGAGCTTATGTCATTCTCACAAAATATGATTCATTCATACAAAAAAAAAAGAATGTGAAAAAAAACAAGTCCAAATTATTTTTTCATATGAAGGAATCTTTTTTCATGAGATTGTATCATTCTCACGAAAATAACCTTCATATGAAAAAAGAATGTTGTGATAAAAAAAAAGTAAAATTATTTTTTCTTATGAAGGTAATCTTTCTTATTGCCCTATTCCTGTTTCTGGGTCATTTCTGCAAAAACAAAACAAAAAAAACAAAAACTGCAGAATTTGGCTAATGGGGGCCTGATTAGCATGATAGATGTATTGGTGTGTTTTCATGATAAGATTGTTAGGGGTTTTAAAAAAAATCTTTTTTTTTAAATGGAAACAAGATGGTGGCCATATGAAAAAATATTTTTTCTCCCGAAACAGGATTACCCCATATGAAACAGAATCCTTTTTCAAATGGCTGAATTCTTTTTTGTATGAAACAGCTCTACAAAAGAGCATTCTGAGCATGCTCAGAATAGAAATTTCAAATCCTTATAACTCTGAAACAGATTACTATTTCTTCACAAACCTTATTCAAATGAATTGCACCACTCTGATCCAAGCCCATTCTACTCTGAACATTTTTTTACCATAATTTGAAAGCATCTGGGTGCTAGGCGATGACAAAATCAAACAAACAAAAAGCAAAATAAAACTCAATTTGTTTCACTTTTTTCACTGTCTTTATCTTGGAATCCACACATCTGACTGGAAAAAAACTTGACATGTCAAGATTCCTTGCCTCCAACACCATGCATGCAAAATTTCTTGCAAATTCATTGAACGGGGTGAAACTAGTAAAGTGCAAATTTAGAGGTTTAACATTAAACAGCCCACTCAACCTTAACTATAGTGGTGCTACTGTGCCACTGTAATAATCACAAATAATAAATAGAGATGTAATTAAATAGATTAGCAGTTACATCTAATTTCTTTTCATTCATAGCTACTATGCGGTACAATATTTGTGTTAGCTCCCTGTCTAATAGTCTACATTAAGAGTATGTTTTTTTTTCTCGTAAAACATGCTTACAAAAATGCTATAACTGTCTGTCTGAAAGAATAGGTAATACTGAGAGGGTTAACACATTGTGTAAATTTTTTTAAAAAACTATTGTGTCTGATAGGCTATCAGAACTTATTAGGAATGGCAATTTTATTTAATTGTTTAGTTACCAATATTTATTTAATATCAGGATAAGCTGTACTGTGAGTCAGAATGATCAATTTATCTTTTTCTTACTTTCTGTTTATTGTTTTTATACCAAAAAAAAAAACACAGAATACAATCTTATGCACAAAATCATGAAACAGCACAGCAACAAATGCCATAAAAGGAGTATACCAGATACACAAAACCATATCTTGCAATCTTGTACAATAGGAATAGGGGGAACTGGACAATTAATAAGAGTCCAAAAATGTCCCAAGTAATGCCATCCACTTCAATGACCATATTTATATACAATAGGGAGAATCAACGGGCAGATAAATACACTTATTATAGTGCTATAAACTGGATATCAAAATAAAAAAACTTAACTAGATTGGAGTCACATGATGCTGCAATTAAAGACTTGGTCAGCTCAGTCACCGAGGCAGATAAACAATCCCTCAACACACAGGCTATGGTCGCCATACTTATGAAGAATACACCCAGGTCTGAGGGTGTCTGGAAGCCCTAGAAAATGATATCTGATCTGGTAACTTGCATTTGGTAGGGGTGCCGGAGGGAGTGGATGATACCCATCTACTGGGATTTTTGAAAAGCTGGATGACTGAGACACTTTCTGTGCCTGAGGACTTTGATTGGTCTCACCTGCGATATACTTACCAGGTTAACCTCCGGGTTCAACCTGCCTCCACTAATCAATCATGCACCATCCTGTTGCAGATGACTGGATCATATGTTCGGGATGTTCTCCTGTCGGCGGCCTGGGTTGCATACCCATTACTTCTTCAAGATCAGGATGTACATTTTTTTCTGGATTTATCTTTTCTAACTTGAGCCCAGAAAAAAATAATTTGATGCAGTGGGCCAGAATGATCAATTTCTGACATACTAAGTTCAGTAAGAAAAAGAGAAAAAAAGAACCTTAGCTGTACATTTTAGGCAAAACAATTTTTTTCATAATTGACAAAGGAACACTATCGGCTGGCTGCTGCCACCTTGACACTTGTTTGTTTACATTCAGTAGGTGCAGTGCATGTGCAGTAGTGCATGTAGAATGAGACGTCTCATGTTCTATGTTCTGTAGGTAGCCATTTAAAAAACAAGAATGCTCTTAACAACCCCAAAAAACAATATGGCTGAAAGCTATAAAATTCTATAAGATCAGAGTGCTATTCCTAGATTCTTAGTTTGCTCACACTCCTTTGCAGTCTTCCTGTTCTATACTTCTGCACCCTTACAACACTACTAGGCTAACATATGGAAATAAAACACAGTATTAATTACTTAATTAATTAGTTAAACGTCACTGCTATCATTGTTAACAACACAGTTGCAATTAGGCATTTTTTCTTAATAGATGATCTAAAAGTTTAAACCAGCATTAAAAAGTATCAGGTTTATGACATCAAGTTCACGTTGAAATACAAGGGAACCTGCAGCATCAAGTAGCATGAGAGTAGCAAAGATGACAAAACTTTCTATTAATTTGAAGTTATTAACATGTTAAAACTGTAATCTTGGCTTTCTTTAGAAAACTTCACAGTTTTAAGAACTGTGAGGATCACAAACACACATCTAGATTTCCCATGACTGGAGAATTATTATGAATGTCTAGTAATTGATTTGGATTTGAATACTCCATTTTATTGATTAAATCTAGCACTGAACTCAATTTAAGTGAATAATCACTAATGGATGCTTTCATTGCTCACCAGCTGAACATACAAACTGGATTACTGGCCATAGTAGAAAATAACAAAATAAGATACAATAAAGGAAAATAATGAGGAGTTCATACCTACTAATCAGAAGCTGAGTAGGTAGATCAAGACCAAGGACCTACAACCACCCCCCACACTGAGAAGTCTCCACCTCCCCCATAAGGATGGGCTACTAAGGTGATCCAGAAATTCCCGTTTAACTCCATGACCCAATGAGAAGCTTTAAATTTAATTTTATCATGGTCCTCATTTCCTGTGTACACTTGACCTGGATATTTTTTCCTCCAGCTGGTAAACAACTACAGGCATTACAGCATTATGAGCTGAAACACCAGCAGCAGATGGGATATTTATCCACTGAAATTGAAAGATCCAACCAACTTAGGTGAGCCTTTCTGCAAACCAGCCTTGGCAGCTTTGAAGATTTGCTAACTGTGAGCACCACTGGGAAGCCAAATGTTGAGCTGGGTGGGATGCAGCAGGCTATATTTTATCTTGGCATCTCTGAGGACCTTCTTCATTTGTGTAAAGTCCTCTCTTTTTTCATCATGTCCATCAGCAAGTCATTAATGTGTTTTATCCTGTAGCCCTCAAAACGTAAATCAGTCTTGTCTCTCAAGGCACACTGTATAAAAAAACCTTCTGATGAAAGTTAAGGAATCTAGATAGGAATGCCCTTGGTTTCTCTTGTGGTGTTGGTTTAGGGCAAAGAGATCTGTGTGCCCTTTCAATAATATAATGTGGACTATCTGGCAGAGGTGACGCTAACTGCAATAATAGTTTATCAGTAAATGTCACTGTATCATCTCCTTCCAGTCCCTCTGGTAAACCAACCAGTCTCAAATTGTTTCTTCTATTACAAGTTTCCTGGGGCTTCATATTCAGAGCCAGCTGGCAATGCATGCATAAGGGGGCGCAGCATGAAAAATAGGTCTGGCCGGCTCTGTCACAATATTCAGACAGATAGCGCAATCCAAACTGACTGCACTATCCATCTGAATATGAGGCCATGGTAGCATGGCATACAGCCAGCAGTCACCATACTGTGTGCCGTGCTACCAGAGCACTGGGCTGAAGACCACCCATGGGGTAAAGCATGGCACACACTGGTTAGTGCCGCATCTGCTATGCAATATTCAGCCCAAACATGCAGATGAGCCCATTGGGCATGCACGGTGCTAGTGGGTCATTTGCATGCCCATTATGGACTCATCTGCATGCCGCCACAGCAGCTGAGTGTGCCTGGCCAGATCCTCTCTCCCATGTCCTGATTTCTGTCTGTGTAAAAGAATAGCAATCCCTGCTGGTCCAGTGGTCCCTTCCATGCCCCAATCCCATCTGTAGAAGAAAATAGCAATTCCTGATAGTCCAGTGGTTCCCCCAGAGTCCTGATACTTGTCTGTTTAAAACAATAGTAATCCCGTAGCATTCAAACTCCATCCCTGGTGGTATAGTGGACCCCCACCCTGGCAGGTAGTGTTCCACTGCCTTGCATCCCCCCCCCATCCACACCCTGAGAGCCAGTGACTGGCACAGACCTCTGCTCACCACCACCATGGCCAGCTGCAGACTGAGCTCTTATGACACGCTCACTATACAATGTACAGTACAATGTACAGTAAGCGTATCATGAGAGAACTCAGTCTGTGGCTTCATAATGATAAATGAAGGCATTACCACTTGCCAGCTGTCAGGGTGGGGACAAGGGTGCAGGTTGGTGGGACACTACCTGCTGGGGTGGCGGGATGGGAATTCCACTATACCACTGGAGATGGAGTTTGAATGCTACTGGCAGGTTGGGGTTAGAGATGAGTGTCTGCTAGACCATCAGGGAAACATGTTAGGATGTCTGACAGGTGATCAGGGCTGGGAAAGGACTGCTAGACCACCAAGGATTACTGCTTTTTGAAACAGACAGGGCTCAGGACTTTGGGGGAACCATTAAATCACCACAGATTATTTTAATAATTTTGCAGCTAGGGATCAGGGCTTGGGAGGGGGGACTGCTGAACCACCAGAGATTGCAATTGTTTAAACAGACAGGGATCGGGGCTTGGGAAGGACCACTGGACTACCAGGGATTACAATTTTTTAAACTGACAGGGATCAGGGCATGGGAGGGACTGCTAGACCACCAGGTTACCCAGCCCTTGATGGTGCATTCCTGGGGTGTGGAGAACCCACCCCCTCTGCAACCTGTTAAGGGCTGGGTTTCAGAAACATTAAACTGCACCGTGCTTGCTGCTATTTAGCGCTTCTGAAAATTTTCAGTATCATGCTGCATTGTGTATGCATGGGAGATCCCCTCATTTGCATGTGCACAGCATGATATTGTGTGCCACAGTGCTGTTGAGGGTTCACAGTTCATAGATGGCCATTGAATATGGCCACACCCCCGGTGGCCAGTGCTATTCCTGGTTAGCACAGCGCAAACCCAGTTTGTGCTGCCCTAACCTTTTGAAAATGGGGCCCCTGGTCCTCAAATTTTTTCCATCAGCTTAGCTATTGTCTTGGAGTTTGCAATCCTTTCTTTATTTTCTCTTGATGCATTGTTTTCCAAACTGCTGATTCTTCTTTCTTCCTCTCTGACTTGATTTTTTACTGCTGTAATTTATTTGTGACTTCTTTAAAACCAAAGTTTAGGTCTGAAAGGGCTTGTCTAAATGTTTAGTAGTTAGGGGCTGGTAAATTTCTGGTTCTTCTCCATCATTATTAGGTGCTTCCATTAGAAGTAATTCTGAAGTTTTTTTTCAAAGTCTGTGTTATTGCACCATGTTTACTGGTGGGTTAACTGAGGTTGTGAGATCATGGTGTAGATGTGTTTATGGCAACTTCAGGTGGACCACAATTTTCCATTTTAAGTCAAATATTTCTACTGTTAATCTGGATGAATACAATAGCAGCTCTAGAAGAAAACACCAGAAACCACCACACAGTTTGCCTGTCAAATCATGCCTACAGTTCTCCCACAATTAGACGTCCCCAGTTTTGTCAAGAAAGGCATGTCCCGTAAGTATGTTTAAATAACTGCGATTAGCAGTTCAAATCATTAATCATATATTGGCTGGCAATAGCATCTAACTGTTTAAAACCCTTTTTGCTTTTAAATTAGTTAGAAACTTTGATAAAACAAAATAAAAGACTCCAACAAAGTACAGGATGGTATGAAGTTCCACTTTAAGCCTCCACTCTCCTTCGTGCCATAGATTTTAATTTGATTTTGAATTGTTTATAAAAAAAATTTCCATTTTCTTGCATGCACAGTTCTTTTTTCTCCGTTTTCAGAAGGTGATTTTCCTGAAACTTACTTAAGTCACTTTCATGAGTCAGACTCCACTTTTGTGAGATGAGACATATGGTTTCATGAGTCTTAGTTATCATGAAAGTGGGTAAAACAAGACAAAGCTTTGTGAAGCAAAAACAAGAGAAGCTTTTGGACATTAAATCTGAAACTAATGTGGTAAATAGTGTTGGGTATAAGGTTTATATGCACAGTAGAGTGTGTGGCAAGGCTGTCATAATCACACTTCCCATCCTGAGTGGTTGACAACACTTGGCATCACCACATGTGTCACAGCCTGCTTGGGATGTGCAAGTATTAGGTTCCACCAAGTCGCATCAACAACAAAGTTGTCAGTGGACACTACAGTGACACAAATTTGGCAAAAGCGATTACATCACCCAGCAAATGTGTTGACAGACTGCAGCAGTGCCCCATGCACTGGGGCACATTTCGACTGTTGGCCCCCCACACCCTCCAGACTTATAGATTATCAACTCCGGGGGAGAGGATTACTGGGGAGAGTGGCCAACTCCAGGAGTTACTGTATCTGTACAGCGCTACAACAACCCGTTCAGCTCTGTGGAAGTTGAACGGGTTGCATTGCTGCAATGGGTTTTCTGTTGGGGTGTCTCAGAAACAAGGGTATTCTCAATTATTATAGCATAACTGCAGACTCTGTCTTGTGCTATTGCATGCATATACTGTAGTTATGTAAGCAATAGCACACAAACGAGAATGCAGTTATAAACCAAGATATGCTCACCTCTATAGGAACATGGCATCACCAAGAGGCTCTGCCCCTTGCACACCCCCCACCGGATTTATAGATTATCAACTCCGGGGGGGTGGATAACTGGGGAGATCGACCAGCTCCAGGAGTCACTGTATCCATACAGTGCTCCAATAACCTGTTCAACAGTGCAGATGTCGAACAAATTATGTCACTGTAATGGTTTCAATGTTGGGGTGTCACAGATACAATGGTATACCCAATTATTATAGCATAACTGCAAACTCTGTCTTGTGCTATTGCTTGCATATATTGTAGCTATGTAAGCAGTAGCACACAAATGTGAGTGCAGTTGTAAAGCAAGATATGCTCACCTCTATAGGAACATGGCATCACCAAGAGGCCACTCAAGACCACTCAAGAAGTGAGTATATTCCCTACAGTAGCACACTCTGAAATGTATCATCACTCTTATAAAATGGGCAATAGCA
Organism: Neoceratodus forsteri; assembly: GCA_016271365.2. Taxonomy (NCBI): domain Eukaryota; kingdom Metazoa; phylum Chordata; order Ceratodontiformes; family Ceratodontidae; genus Neoceratodus; species Neoceratodus forsteri. The sequence goes on along the minus strand of JADMNL010000024.1, from coordinate 193,236,466 downwards.
TAACTTAGTTTAATTTAATTCTATGAAGTAAATAGTTTTGTTCAGTTTTTATTTGGTATTTTAACTGAAAATCTTTCCACTTAAAAAAGTAACGTGTCTTTTAAGGGAAATATGTGTTAGTGTGTTGCTTTTGTTGTTTGAGTGACCTCTCTTTTGTTAAATACAGCACTGTAATGTGAAAACGGCTAACCTTTTCTTCTCTAAGTGTTGTCATTTAAAACTGAAATCTGTGAGGATCTGTCTGTGATTATATTCCTTCCCCTTATTCCTCACACCCCATCACCCACATTTTTAAGGTCAGTTGTCATGTTGTTAAATTGTAAAATATTTATTATTTCTTGCAAAAAATAAGGATCCATTACACCCACTGCAACTACTGTAATGTATAAAATCCTATCTCTCTCCCTGCATCTGCAAATTGTTCAAACGTCTTGCTAACAACTCTGACACCTAATACTCTGAGTTGGCAGCTCAGCAAGTTCATAAAGACATGTGTGAGCATTACTAAAACTTGCAGGGGTTAAACTGCACTGAGAAGTAGTGGTATTTCTAAATTGGTTTCTGGTTGCAGATTAAGCAACACTAGAAAGAAAGGAATGTGTGACTGTGAAATAGGAAGTTCTTCGGACGCTGTAACCAGTGGGCCTGTAGCTTAATGGTTAGAGTGCTGGAACAGCATACCAGAGGTCCGGAGTTCAAATCCCGGTGCGCCCCCATTTTCCTTTCTCATTTCCATCCTTGGTTTAAAAAACTATATACCTTGCAGGGGTTAAACTGCACTGAGAAGTAGTGGTATTTCTATAAAAACTAATGCACTCAGCTTCTAGTTAGGGAGGTTACAAAGGAGTAACACTGCCTGTCAAAAGTCAGGCAAAAGTTAAGGTGTGGCTAATGCAATCCCTAGCACAGGGTTAGGGTAAAGTGGGGAAAAAGGATGGGGAAAGGGGTTTTGCCTCCCCAAACATGTAATATAGACACAGTGTTTTCAACATATACTCAGTATATTTTTCAGTAAACATTTAAAAATAGCGTGATGGTCCAGCCAGGAGAGGTTGAGAATGCCCCTGGAACACTTTCTTGTCAAGGAGGTTAGGGTTGTAATTTAAAGGACTCTTTAGCCCATAGTCATTTTTCTGTAAAAAAGGTCTCCCCTTAGCTGGTTGCCACCACAGCAGAGACTTTTTTGTTTGTGGACTATGTTCTGCTTTAGGTTCGATCAAACCACAAGAATATTTTAATGTTGGGGGAACAAAAAGTTAAAATAAGACTGTTGAATGCTGTTGTATACATTTTGTTTTGTATGCAGTCATCTACCCCTGTGCCAAGGTTTATGTTGGGAGGACCATCTCTTTACTCAATATGCATATCCAGGAGAGTATCCAGGACGTCAGGAACACCCAGAATCTGCCCTGGATGCATACTGTGGAGCCCACCACAAAAAGGACCCTAGAGGTCTTTTATTTTGTGGGACTGAACATGTCCTCCCTGCCCCCAAGGAGGGAACAGAGTTGCCACCCTCTTACAGAAAGAGTTTTTTTGGATATTTGAATGGCAAGCAAGGAAACCAGTTGGTTTGAATGACATCTTGGATGCAACAGTGATTTTCTAATAAAATCAATAATCAATTTTATAACTGATCTTAAAGGTTAAGAGAAATATATATTGATTACTCGAGTGTTCTCCCCATATGTTATATGATAGCACCATGCATACCGCTTAAACTTTTGTCCCTGTAATGTGGGACATGAGTCTTAAAATGAGGGACACATCCTCAAACATGGAGATAGAATCTCAGAACACTCTGAAAACCACTGTGTTTACTTGTACAATGTTTATTATAGTGTCCGGTGGAATACTGTTCCACATGGAAATCCATGTCTGGAACAGCATTGTTGTGCTGCACTTGGTGCATCATGATCTTGTTGTGCTGCACTGAGTACGTCACTGGTGCAGCACAAGATCATACGCATTCACACATGCACAATTGAGTGGCCCACGGCAATGCGGAAGTAAGCATGCGGTGGCAGATACCGAAGTAAGCCTTTTTTTTTTTTCCTTCATAGACTTGTTCTGGGGATCATGGAGTACTGCTTATGGTTGCCCACACACTATAAAAGACTGTGTATAAGCAACCATACACAAACAAGGCAGTTGTGAGATCTCAAGGTTGCCTTGTTGTGTATGCTTGCTCATACACAATCCTCTATATTGATGTAGCATCTTAAGAGTACTATGACTTGCTGCTTTGAAGTCTAAATTTACAGCACACTGTCTGTGTGGGGAGCACCTTTTCCATGAGGCACAGATGAGTGACAGAGCAATATTGAGGGTATAATGAGGGACATCCCTCGTAATCAGAGTCAGTTGAGAGGTATGGTTCCAAGGTTTGTTTGATCATAACTATTGAAGGCTGTCCTGTAAGTAAAGATCTATAAGAAGATAAGCCAAAAAGCACTCAAAAACTGCAATGGAACATCATAAAAGAAGTGCCCATTTTTCAGAAGAAGAAGAATAATCAACATTTATATAGTACTTTTCATACACAGTGTATCCCAAAGCACTTTACAAGCAATGCTAGATTGGTACAGAAGTGACTGAATGTGTAGTGACAGCCATATTGCACATCAGCACCCACACACAGCCTGGACAATTGCATGAACTGGTTTTATGAGAAAGTGAATGTTGGCCAGAGCACCAGGAATGTACCCTACTCTTTGTGAAGAATGCCCTGGGTTCTTTTACTTCCACCTGGACACCCACCAGGACAGCACCAGGATGGGTAGAAGGGACCTTGGTTTAACTTCTCATAAAGATGGCACACCTCAGCAGTACAGCACCCCCTAATACTGCACTCAGGTGCCAACATTTTAGGTACGAGTCCAATCCTGGTGTGGGACAAGAACCCACGGCCCTCTGGTCCAGAGGTGGATGTGCTACCAGCTGATCCACACTGACACCCAGAAGCAACTTCCAAAATATGTCCCAGGAGTTAGGCAAAGAAAAGTTGTTCTAACTCCCAGGATGGAACTCTGTAGTTGTGTCTAAAAAATTCTCACATTTCCCACAGTTGCAGTGGAAATCACCATAAACTGCATGAATTGTTGCAAATACATCTAAATGTCTATGAATAAGGTGCAGAAATTTGAACATATTTGCATGGATGCAGCATGTGTCCAAAATATGGACACAAGTGCTGAATCCACTCCTTTAAATATCCCCCCATTATACTCATGTACTTGTCGCTTTAATTAAGGATCTTTGACAAATGTACAAATCGAGAAAATGTAAGGATGAGGGCACCTGGTACTGTTAAGGGAGCGATCCCTAAAAATACCATAGTCCTTGGAATTTTGTCAAAAGAACTGAATTGCCTTAAATTGTAAGATACTGTTATGATGTATCCGATTTGTAATTTGCAGCCAGTTAGAATTATGATTAGCAGGGAGGATGACTGCACTTCATTGCTGATACCCTTGTACTAATTGATTTGTACAAGAATAAATTAATTAATTAAAATATTCTTGATCCATTAGCACATTTCACATCAGCACATTTTCTATGTATTTGGAGAGTATATAAATGCTGTTCTTGACACTTTGTGCACACACCCCCTGAAGAAAGAGCAACGAGCATGTCAGGGCTGTGGGTATAATTAGCTTTTTTTCACTGGCACTGTATGACTGCATTTTGTGTCAAAACCTAAAATAAAATTGTAAGCATTTCTAAAAAAAGCCTGCCGTAGTGTTCACTGCCATTCTGCTGGTTGTTGAAGTGGGGATGTCCACATCTCTCTCTTCAAGACTCTAGCACTCCTGGGTGTCAGGACAGAGAAGCATGAGTATTGTACATATCACATGGCACATTTTGGGCCATGCATTTATCTAGGCCTGTTCCGCTCTTGGTACTGGAGAGTGGTTGGGGAGACAAACAGTTGGTAAAGATTAGTGGTTGGGCAGATGATTCATCCCTCTGCCACACTCAAGGAGGTACACGATTCTGTTTGGAGTCCTGGTTTGGGGAGCATTCTGGTTAGTGCATCTACAACAGGAGACAGAAGCACTCAAGTGGGAAGAGATTTTGGGAGCACTGAAGGAGGTAGTCATCATGAAAGGTAGGAGAAAAGTTACTGTAATGGTTTAAAAAAGTTATAATAATAATATTTTATTTACATAGTGCAATTCTAATGTCAAAGTGCTGAACATATATACATATCATAAAATAATTCAATAAAATCTTGCAGATAATTTCAACTTAAATTAAAATTTTTCACAATCCATAAAAGCATCAGATGCTGAAAGCCTGCTTAAATAGATTTGTTTTTAAGATGGTTTTGAAGCCCTCCATGGCCCTGCACTTTCTAATCTGATGAGGTAGAGAGTTCCACAGGGATGGTGCCACAAACATAAAGGCCCGGGCGCCAGATGTTTTCAACCGCACCCTGGGAACCTCTAACAACCCCTCATCAGTTGAGGGGAGAGGACAGCCGGTGCTGTAGGGAACCAGGAGCTCTTGCAGGTAACTCGGTCCCAGTCCATGCATGGCTTTACAGGTCAGAAGACCGATCTTGAAGGTGATCCACCACTGTATAGGCAGCCAGTGCAGATCGCTCAGCATGGGAGTAATATTACTGGAGCATGAAGTCCCAGTCAACAATCATGCCACAGCATTCTGCCCCCCCGGAAGCCCCAGGTAAAGGGAGTTACAGTAGTCAAGACGAGAGGTCACAAAAGCATGTATCAACATGGGCAAATCATCGGACGGAACAAGGTGCTTAATTCTGGCAAAGTTCCTAAGATGGTAAAAGGAAGACTTGACAACTGCCAACACCTGCAGTGTCAGCCCATCATCAAGAACCACCCCCAGATTACATAACCATTCAGAGGTAGGTAGTTGTACACCATCAAGCCAGAGCCCAGAGAGTGAACCCACCACCGGCCTCTCTAGCCAGTGCCCCGGATCCACCACCAACACCTCAGTCTTCCCAGAATTCAATTTCAACCAGCTAGACTTCATCCAGTCATGGATCTCTGCCAGGCAGCTGTTAAACATTGAGACCGCACTATCCTGATTGGGTGCAAAAAACAGATAGAGTTGTGTATCATCAGCATAGCAGTGAAACCTCAGCTCATATCATTTTGCAATGTCTCCGAGAGGCAGCAAATACACTGCGAACAACATGGGGGTCAACACTGAGCCCTGAGGGACCCCACATGGCAGAGAGAATGGCTCAGAAGAAAAAATCCCAGATAGCACCCTCTGAGACCTGCCAGCTAGGAAAGAGTGAAACTATCCAAGAACTGGACTAGTCAGGCCACAGATAACCCTCAGGTGCTCAAGCAGAACTCCATGCTCCACAGTGTCAACTGCTGAAGAGAGATTCAGAAGCACCTGGTCCCTCGCCATTAGGAGATCATTGAGCACCCAAACCAGAGTGGTCTCGGTACTGTGTCTCTTCTGGAAGCCTGACTGGAGAGGATCAAAGACATCGTGGATGGTAAGTTGGTTCTCCAGTTCCAGCGCAACCACTTTCTCAATCACCTTCCCAACAAAGGGAAGGTTAGAGATGGGTCCGTAGTTTGCACAGCTGTTTGGGTCCAAAGAAGCTTTCTTAAGAAGTGGTGTCACCACAGCCTCCTTCAGGGAGCTAGGGAACTCTCCTGAATCTAAGGAGCACCAAACAATCTTTGCAAGTACCAGGCCAATGGACTCCATGCACCCCAATAATAGGCATGTCGGGCCCGGATCCAAACTACAGCATGTTGGCCGCAAATTCTGAACAATCTGCATGTTGTCCCCTATCTCTGGCTGGTTGTAGATATCCAAGAAGACTGAGGGGGAAGTGACCATATACAGATCACCACCAACCCCTATAGAGGGCGCTGAACAGATTTCAGCCCTGATGTCAGCCACCTTATCTGCAAAACATTGAGCGAACTCATCACGCTTAACATGTGAAAATGCTCCTCGAACCTGTAGACAGATTGGGTTGCACAACCTGTCTATGGTTTGAAAGAGATGGGCTGGTCAATTTTAAGCAGCAGCAATCTCACCGGAAAGGAACTCTGCCTTCTTACAAGAGATTGCTGATCGATAGCTTTGGTAATAATCTATCAATCTAAGGTGGTCGGCTTCCTGGGTTGATTTCTGACAGTGACACTCTAGCCTTTGTCCAACATGTCTCAACTCATTCAAGGTCTCATCAAACCAAGGGGACCGAGGGCAGAGAGACAGAGGACGATCACGGACTGGGTCGATAGAATCCAGAGCCTGAGCAATAGCCTTATTATAGGCCAGAACTAGACTGTCTGGATCCTTGCCTGACCTCAAAACTCCTGATAGGTCTAATACCACCAGAAGACCTTCTGGAGTTGCACCCCTCAATGGGCGGTATCTGACCATCTCCATAGGGGCAGGCCTATGGGGGGGCTGGAGTCTGAATCTTACTGTGTAATGATCGGACCATGTGACTGATTCCACCACCAAGTTGAAGGACTCGATCCCCAGGAGGAAGACCAGATCAAGTGAGTGACCTTGATTATGAGTAGCAGAGGCAACTACCTGTATGAACCCCAATGAACACATAAGTTGGAGCTTGATGGTCACCAAAGTTCAGCAACTACACTACTGCTTGACATGTGGAAGACCAAGGTCCACTTCCTGAGCACAGGACTGCTGCAGGAGAAAGTGCCCCATCGGATTATTTTCTTCTCAAGGGTGGCTGGTTCAGAAAAGTCAGTGCATTATTGTCCTCTGCTGCCCCAAAAGGCAATATCAGATTGAAGTGCTGCCTGTGTGTGTGGGGGGGAGGGGGGCAACTGCTGGTTCTTCAAGAGCATATCATTGCTCTCTGGTACATAGAATGGGGCTTACATGTGGCAAAAACTCATAGGCCTACAGATGGATGACAACTCAGGGCATCTCTGTCATTCTCCCTGGCTGTACATTTCATTGGGTCCACAAAAAGTTTTTCTACCACAGTGGGCTTGCTGGGGGTGGGGAGGAGTGGAAGATAAAAGGGCCTGAGGATCTTTATGATATTTTTTTGGGGAAGGAGTCTAAATAGAAGATAAAGTTGCACCAGAATTAACCCTGAGCAATAAAATAATATTTTTCAGTGATTCCTGGTCAAAGGAATATTGCTCAAAATTATAAAATGACCACCTATAATTAGAATAAAATTATATACAGTACTACTAAGACACTGCTTCTTGACAGTTTCCACTTGCATATTTTAAAATCATTCATCAACCAAGGATTTAATGACATAAGGCTACATATGCACAGAATGAATATAACATATGAAAATATATTTTTCCCCAAAGTCAGTTTTAAAGCAGGAAATTTGGTTGTGACTGGCGACTGTCCCTTTTACTGTTTATAGTATTGATATATTTCAGATGTTCTCAGGTAAGAAGTGGAATTGCAATGCATATAGTTTGGGCATTATACTGTATGAGTGCACGATGTTCTGTGATTCTTCAAAATAAACTATTATAGATGATTAGGGAGAGCACATTGGTAAGTGTCCCCGGGGAGGTTTTAACACAAATCTTGCAGCTCAGCTATACAGAGGCTTCAGTATCTTGAACACATATGCAGTAGCCCAGGCAAAGATTACAGCAACGTAATTGACAAGTGAGACAACCACGGATTATCACCCACCATCTGTCATCTCACCATCACTTGGATGGTGCTTAGCATGCCAGGCAGCCTGCACTGTTCCCATTGTGTGTGAACCAAGGTGTATGTGTTCCTCACAGATTATCCATTGATCAGTAATCAGTTCCAGATATTGAGATCTTTTGACCATTTTCAGCATGATATTTAAAATAGAGCTGTATATGTTTTGAAATACCAGACTCTTGAAGGGGTTCAGCTGTTTTGTTTTAAATACCCTGAACTGTTAATGAACATGTGCATTTTAAGCTCAGCTGCAGTGTATGGGAAATGACACATATTGGGGACACCAGAAAACTAACAACAGATGTGAATTATAGTAAAGTAAAACAGCATTTCATGTTTTTTTTTCCAGGATATAGAAAAAGGCTCTTTTGGGGAAGGTCTGAATTTCCCACAGACTAGCTGTGACACAGGATGTTGACTGCTCTATAAATCTTTACAATCACCCATGTCACATTGCAGGAATTGTGGACATTTGAGAGCCTCTCCCAGAGATAGTAGATTGTGTTGGTGATGGACACTATAGAATAATGTATAGGTTACCTTGCACAGTAAGGCTGTGATTCCATCAAGGGGTGAGGTGGCATCTCGATATGTCTCTACATTCTAACCTCAGACCAAGATGGAAACATCACACTTGCTGTATATAGTTGCCCATATAATATTTGTATAATAACTGGTGACCCCCTATAATGACTGGACATCAACTCTTGACAAAATGCCATAATAACCTGCTAAATTCCTTAATAACTCATTAGCAAGTCGTTATGGTGTTTTCTTCCTCACTCTCCCATTTCACTGAAGCATGAAAGAAGGCAAACTGTGTTTGTGGGACTATGACAGCTGCTCAGAGACATGCTTGGTCACACAAATACAGCTTACTTTTGTCTGTGTCAAACCTTGCACCAGTTATTATACAAACTAATGCCTATGCAAGGTTTGTGTTATGAGGATTTTTCACACCTCGGGTGTGTGAAAAATCATCATAATAACTGGGTTAGGCTTTTTCCCATATGGAAACAGTGGCATAATTTGCCGTTATAAAGGAGCGTTTATAACAGCAAACACACACGGTTTCCCTCGCTATGTGCATGCCCAACCTATAGCTTTTCCGGATTTTCACCGCTCGCCACCAGATTTCTTCGTCGGTTGAAACCTCACCACCACCACCACTATCTCCAGGTGGTAAGTAACTATTTAAAAAAAAACTTCCTAACAAAAATCATACTGTAAAGGGGACAACAAAACAAGAAAAAGTAAACTGCTGCTAAGCGGCCGAGGACTCGGCTAAACATCATCCAGACCGCAGCCGCACCAGACCATTTATTTTATATAATTGGCTGCGGTGAAGAAGCCTAACCCAACAATTATATAAAATAATATATGGGGTGGTGTGTCTAACTTGAATTTACACACACCCTCGGGGTTGGATGCCTGGACAAACCCCAGCAGCTGTTCTCTGGGTTTATATGCCATCCTATCGGTGTAAACTAATACACACACCACCCCTATACTTTATTCTGTATATAACACACACCTGCACAGGCACTATTCTCTATCTATAAAATCCTCATAACATACACCTGCACAGGCATATTCTCTATGTATAGTATATTTTTGTTTTAATTCATGTTCCTACTTTCTAACCTAGTCTTTAACTGTGGTCATATAAACAGAAAACAGAGTAAACAACAGGATAACATTAAAAACATTTAATTTGATTTAGGTAATAGTTACATGAGCTGGCAATGTTTCTAGTAGTTCATCTTTAAAAAAAGACAACAGTCATTTGAGGTGTTTTCGGTCTTGCCGATATCTTTGTTATGAGGAATCTGCAGTGTAGGTAAACACGAGGAATCTTAATAGACATAAGGTTCTATGCTGTTGTACCACAGTAGTGACATAGGTGCCGTGTTAAACAGCATTTTGACATCACTACTGTGGTACAGCAGCATCTGGAAATGCACGTATTTTGATTAAATGATAATGTGTTGGTTGGTTCATTATGCAAGGCAATAATGTGACTGTTGAGGGAATAAAGCATGAGGCCAAAGGTCAAGTACTTTATCCTCCTGAAACAATCACATTGATGAGGACAATAATCCAACTCGTACATATCACTGTTATGCTTCACATGTTTGAAAAAAGCTAGTGGTACTGTTTTTTGTTCCTTTTTAAGTTCGTGGCAACTCTGCTACTCCACCCTCTCTGCACTGTACTTGTTCACAGTTGCTGCTGTGTGTGCAGACCAATCAGACTATAAAGTAGGGTGATGATATCACTACTACCATTTTAATAGCAATAAAATGACTGTTCTGAGGCCTCAGCAGTCATTTTACTAAGTATGAAATGACAGTTGTGAGTTTGCTGTTGAATAAACTGTTTGTAACTGGCTTGTGATTAGAGGTGAGGGTCCACATGTAGCATAATAATAGCAGCACTGAACTAGTATCTATGGGAAATGTATCTTTCCCATGTGGACTTATTGTTCTTGTATTGTTCCCGCCCCCATCAATTGCCCTTGCGCCAGAGATTGTTTTTAATTTAACTCCACATGATTATCCATAAAGCACTGCTGGAGAGGTGGATAGTTGAGGGTTTCCCCTGAGATGCCACCTTGGCCATTTTATTGGCACCTGTCCCTATTGCTAAATAAAAAAAAACAAAAAAAACTTTTGTCCCATTTGTCTTAGGTTTTATATTATTAAATGCTTTTATTGAATGGGAATTGTTATAGACTATATAATTATAGTAAACTTAAAAATGCCTTTTGCACATTAGTGTGTTCTCTAAGTTTTGTATTATTACAAATAAGAATCCCCTACTGTAGAGAAAGGAAAAAGGCTTAGTTCCAGGTTTGTGGGATTGAGCGTGGCTCTTCGCTGTTTTCCTGTTAATAAGGACTGTAGTAATGCCTTTAAATCACTTTTCCAATATCCAGGAAAACATTTTAAAATGTAATATTCATACACAAATCAACGTAAATATTTCATTACCTTTTTGAATTGTATGCCCCCTCTTTCGTCATGACTGAGGATTTAGCAAGAATGCATTATCTTTGTTTCCCAGTCTTCCTCTCATTCTTCAGCTTCCCCTAAACTGGTCATAATTCTGTTTGGGACATTATAATTTGCCACTGTGGTAATGGCTATAGTCTCTCAAGCAGTGGATTATGATTTCAGTGAGGGGAAACAGGAAGATGAGATGTAGTCAAGGAGACAAAAATCCTGTTTTCATGCAAATAGCCGTAATGTCCCATAGAAATTCTGGAAGGTAATTAATTCCCTTTTTGACCACAACCCAGTTATCTAACCCAGGCCTCAAATCAGGAGATTTACTCATTTCTACTGCCCCAACCCAAAGTATGTATCAGCTTTCAATGATTTTTGTACCTCCTGTGACCTCTCCCTTCTTCCCATCCCTCAACAGAAACCCTAACTCTCTCCCCCATCACTATGTCTGCCCACCTTCAGTCCCCCACCACTGCTCTTTCCCCCTTTCCTTTCCCAAAATCTCCCCTGTGGCTGCCCTCACTGCTCTTTTTTCTCAGTCCTACTAAAGCTCTCAGCTCCAGTGAGCTGGACCCCATGCTCCTGCATCTCTCTGCCTCTGCTATTGCTGTTCCAACTGCTACCCTCTTCAGTTTTTTATTCCATCTAGGGACTCTCACCTGGAACTGGAAGCAGGCAAAAGTACTTCCCTCCACAAAGGGGAGATGCCCTTTCCGCTGGGAACTCCCATTCCATCTCACTCCTCCTGCCATGGCCAAAGTGCAGGTGAAGGACATCCATACTCAGCTCTCCCCCTTTCTTCACTTTGTCTCCTTCCTTTCCCTTTTCCAATCTGGCTTCAACAACTTGAATTTTATCATCTACTCCCTCTTCATAGTCACTGAAGCCATTCAGAAGGGGATGGACTAGGGCCATTTCAAGGCTACCCTCCTAACACCTGGCTGAGGACTTCAGCATCATGGCCCACCCTGTCCTCCTAGGTAAGCTTGAGGAAGTGGTGAAGGGGAACTACCTGACCTTGTGGTCAGCTGAATCCACTCCCACCCTGCAGATCAGCACCAGTTGGTTATGGTTTACAACACCTTATCCCCCACCTATCAGATCTAGTGTCCTACAGGGCTGCATTCTTTGGCCAATCCTGTTTTCAAGTTTTCTAAATGACCTCTCCTCAGTCTGTGTCTCCTTGCACATACAGTATATATGTACATAGACAACATCCTACTTTTTCATTCCAGAGCCTTGTTCCCTTGGTGTTGTCACTACAGTATGATATTAATAATGTACAGTGATAGCTCCCCTCAAATATGCTCTCTCTTAATGCCAAAAGGACTGCTTTTATGACTGTTGGCACTAAGCAGAGGCTAGCATATCTTCATTCCAAACCTGTCTACAAGACACTTGGTGGTTCTCCACCTCAAATATCTAACCTACTTCGAGTATCCTGATGTGTGTTCGGTTTAACACCTTGATATTGCCACCCATATAAGTACCATGCACACTAAATACCACCCTAAGCTTAGGGAAATGTATTGCAATAAATCCTGCCTTCCACTACTGGCTTGTCGTAAGATCCTCCCTATGGATGATATTGCTGGTGTTGTGTTTGACTATGCAGATACAGTATATAGTGCTGGCCCAACTCTGTCCTTGCCAGACTGGACATCTGTTACCAGTTCTGCCACTTTATGCTTAATGCCCCATCTCTCCCCCTTGATCTTCCTTTACTTGAATCTTAGTGTCTCCTCTACTGTATTAAATGATATCCTCAAACTCCTATATTCTGCACTTTGTCCACTCGTCATTCTGCAGTTAATGCACTCCGTGTCTCATGGCTTGAACCCTTCCAGTGTTTATGTGACTGCAATTGCTAGATATCATACATACATGAAAATATTTATGATATATAGTTACCCCTTGCTATGCATGGATTTTCATCCCAGCTAAAAAGCTGCTGTACCCCAGTTCAAAGGTTATAGGATGCCATTGTACTGTGTTATGGTACAACAGCTTTTTAAATTAGAATGGCAACTCATGCCACCTACCATTTTGCTGCCAGTCTCCCCCCACACACAAAGGACACAGATGTTCCCCCAATAAAAAACATCTATTGTTAAATCATTTAAAAAAATGGGAAACCTGTTCCTCACCCAAGTAGGTTTTCAGCAGCTGGGTAATGGCTTATTTTTAATAATAAAACATTAAACAAAAGATTTCTTGGAAAGAAAAAAGCAGCATTTTTTTGTTATGTTGTTTCAAACAATATGACAAATATTGTACAAAATAAGACATGGGTAAACATGTACAATTAGGTTTTGTTTTCATTTCCAGGTTCAGATGACATCAGGGCCTTCTCAAGCTTTACTCTTGTATATTCCTATTATGCCATCAGAACCCTCATTTAGAAGCACAGTCTTATTATACATGGTTGCCCGTGCATTATTCTCTACATTCTGTTTTATCTTCATTTATGTCTCATCCATTTTTATCTACTTTACCATATTTTCATTTTGCAATTGTTATTGCAACAGTTCTTTGCTACATAGTGTCAATATTTTATTTTTATTAATGCTGTTTTATTTGCATCTATATCTTCATCGCCTAAACTTGGCCAGTTCAAGTGCCTGCTAAAACTGCACCTGGTATCTAACAGTTCCTGTGACTGCTTCCTCCAGTGACTCCCCTTATCATGCATATGTCACTGCCTCCATTGTCAAAATCTTACCCTTTGTCAAATGCCTCCCCTAGACTCACACCTTCCTCCCCTCTTCTCTGTTTAGTATTCCTTTGTCTGTTTGTTACCCTCACCTACTGACGTGGAACCTTTGTAAAAGAGTGCCTTGCGCTCAAAGGTATTATAATCCTAGATGTAAATAAATAAATAAATAAATGTATTTTGTATTTATGTATTTTGCTTGCATTTTCTGTAGTATCTTCTGTTTTTCTTCGTCTCCAGGTCACGCCTGGAAACAGTCTCAGATCAGTGGCCTATCCTGGTCACAAAATGTTAAATGAATAAGTAAAAATGTCTCAGTACTAAAGTTTGAGGGCCATACAGTTCATTCAGAAAAGTAATATGTGCTAAACTATGTCTGAAAATTATTTCTATAAAGGTTTGCTGGACATTGCAAAATTACTTAAAAAGTTAGTGTACTGCCTCAAATTAATATTAGTTTTTTAAAGTTGTCAACTACTAGGTTTAATATCTGAGCTGCTATTTCTTTTCCCCTTGGACAATTAGAGGTTTTTTTACCTGATGTTAGTAGGTGTGATCTGTGGAACAGCACTCTGCCTGGCAGTTGATATAACTAGTTCTATTCCCTCCACTACATTATCAGCATTGTGACCTCACTGACTATGACATCACAGCTACTCAGGAAGAGCCACCCAGTAGCTGCCAGGTCAGTCACCTGTGATGTCATAGTCAGTGAGGTCACAATGCTGATGATGTTGTGGGGGAACTAGAACTAGACATGTCTGCTGCCAGGCAGAGTGCTGTTCCATACAACTATCATACTACTGTCACATAGGAAACTTTCCAAAGAGCAAATGGAAAAAAAAAATACTTCAGAAATAAAGTTACAACTTACTACTTTTTAAAATTTGTACCATTTCCCTGACTGCTAGTTTTTGTTCTATTAGCTCTTTAAACCTTAGTTGTAGCCTGCTAGATCACCCTGGTGTCACATTTAACTGCTACTACTAAATGTCACTGCCCATGAAGAGCAACATATAGAAAAGTCTGAACAGACAAGTAGAACAAGGATAACAGGAGATGCTTTCTAAATTAAACTGGGCTGTGGATTTTGTTGTGGACCCAGCACCAGAGTGACAAACACACAGACTTCAGCAATATTTACTGTTCCAAAGAGGATTTTTACAGCTATTTACTTTGCCAGTACATACAACGTGAAACCTTCCTCTGGAATTTGGACTATAGTAGCACCTTCAGCTTAAGAAAACGTCATTGGTTTGCTGTCCAGTCAGAATTAGGGGCGGCTCCAAAGGAGCATGGGGGGGGGACTGAAGACCCCATAAAAATACTACTTTATCATGAAACTACTGTATCTTATACCTGCTCCCATTTTGGATAAGGAATGATTCTTTTTGCCTGAACAATGCCTACAGGCTTTTGGTCTACAGATGCTTCTGGAGACTCAGAGTCCCACATTAGCCTGGTTCTGCTTTGCTCTGGCTACTCACTTATGAACCTTATAGTCCTTTGAACTGGATTTTATTGTCTATTTTATTATGATGTGTATTTTATATGTTTGGTTTTGTTCATTGTATGTACAGTGCCCTGAGCCCTATGGAATGGGTGCTAAATAAATCAACAAACCAGGGAACGTCACACCAAGTAAAGTGCTGGTGCTTAATTTCATAAAAGTCAAACAGAAAAAAGAAAATAAGCACCCAGCTAGAGCAGATTTAAAGTATAAAATATTTTGTACTTTACATCTGCTCTGGCTGGGTGCTTATTTTATTTTTTGTGCTAAATAAATACCGTGTTTCATTTCCTTCCTTCCTTCCTTCCTTCCTTCCTTCCTTCCTTCCTTCCTCCCTCCTGCCCATCCATCCTTCCTTCCTTCCTCTAAATACAACTGACCCATTGCCACTACAGCCATTTCCTAGCAAAGACCTAGGCTTGTCTCCATCTCTAGTGAATAGGGAATTAAAAAGGACAATTTCAATTCAGTTTTGTGAATGTGTTTTAATTTTTATATATGAAATAGTTGAAAAAATCCTAGTGCGCTGATTGGCCAAGAGCATCGTGACTTTCTGATTATCGCAGTACAACAGAACATCCCAGATCTTATGTCACAATTTTCTTTAATATTTTTTTTTCCAGTATAATGGCTATTTTACAGCAACAATAACACATCTCATGGTGTCCTGTAGTGATAGACCTAGAGACATGTTCAGTGGTTGAAAGCAATTGGCTGTGCCCTGTGCTTCCCAGTGCACCAGAAGTGTCTGTATATTTCAGCACAATTGGGCACTTTGGTGTATGTTTTTAAGCAATAAGGCATGACGGGGTGTGTGTTATTGTGGGATAATGGCAGGCCTTGGGAAGTGAAGCCCGAGATGAAGTCAAGGGCTTTATGCACTCGAGAAGTGCCATTATCCCTCAGTTACGCACACCCTGGAATGTCTTATTGTGATCATAAAATTAAGTCCTTGTTTTTTTTTTTATTTTAGGACCAAGTTATGAGGTTCTGAAAGTTAAGTATTTCTGACCTGTGCCATTGTGCTGGGATATGAGCACGGTCATGTGACTCGATTCCACCTATCACCGTGCAGTGTTTCTCTTACCCATTTTATAATACTTATCATGTAAGTCTTGGAGCTACTTCTGTTTTGAGACCAGGTAGTTGTAGTTAACCAGCTGGAGTGGGGGTGGGTTTGAATGGTTTTTAACCAATTTTATTTGTCAGGCTGGCTGTTTCACTGTTTAGTTTTACTCATTTCTCTGTATGCACTGATGATCTCTATCTGACCTAAAACTTGACAGCACCCACTCCTTCCTCCATGCTCTAGTCTTTAAACAATCTCTGTCTCACTCTCACTATCTCACTTTCTTCTGCCATATAGTAAGCCCTTGTTGAGGGTCTCACAGGGAGAACTTAAAATACATTTTCTTTTCTTTAAAAAGATAGTATAGCATTACTTAAATTAGTCTGCAAGATACCGTTTAGGAGTAACCATCATTGTCACCTACATGGAAAACACTGTGTAAAAAGTAAAGTTTTGAAATGATGCAAACACTATATTGCCAGCCTCTCCAATGTATACTAGAAATCATGTGATGAACATTTACAAATCATGAGACTCAGCTGAAAATCCTGAGGTAACAAGGTTCTAAAACATTTATCATAGCTGTTTAAAATAATAGGTTTAACACCTGAGCCAGCATCCCAACCAATCTACTACCACTACAATATAATTTAAACTAGAGAACTTCCTACTGTATAGAATTAGGCTGCAATTATCCCCATTGATTGCCAAGAGGAGGACAATTGTTCAGCTCCTAAATTCCTCACCAGTGGTAAAATGTTGGAAAAATCAGTTCACTAACAAATCAGTGATTCCTGCATTAGTCTAAATTTGTTCATTCAGGTTGTAAACCAGGCCACTCCCTCACTATATCCCCTCTAAAATCCACCATTGATATATATTTTTTACAATTTCATTTTATTTTATTTACTTTAAATAGTTTCACTGATAGGGGTGCTGACGTGAAAAATCATCTTGTTTCCCAGGACAGCCCAGAGATGCAATATCTTGTTTTCATTCGGATCCTATTTTTGCCTGTTTTTACAGCTGTGTTGACTGAAGAAATGAAAGTGATTTGCTTGAAGTCAGAGAGTGATTTAATAACTATGGTGGGATGTAAAACTGGGTGTCATGGTTCTCAATTCTCTGCTCTGACCACTAAATCCTGCTGTTTCACCTTTACCTAGTCATGGTTAAAGAATACAGAACTGGTGCAATATTTATTGATCCAAGCTGGGGATATTTGGATTCCCTGGAATTCATTTCATCACCATGGAGCTGGAATTTCAGAGAGACTGATTCTGAGTTCAGTTCCTTTCTACCCCTGATTAAGCCACAATAACAGAATAAGAAGTTCAAATTCTGCATCTGACTTTGACGTTGCATCATTACTATTTAACAGTAACCTCCCCAGAAAAAGAAAAAAAGCCCATCTCCATCCCCTTCCCCTTACCTTATGACTGCTAGTGCTGAAGACCCTCTGGTTGTCATCTCCTGGCGAGAAGGGGCTCTAAGGCTGTGGCTGGAGGTGGCAGTTCAGCTCAGTTGGTCGGTCTGTCTAGTAGTAATGATGTCCATTCAGTTGTAATGTCCATCAGTGCTAGTCCATAAACAACTATGCCAGGGGGGTCATCCCTGAAAATTAGCACTTTTTGCTCAGTGGCCCACACAGTTAACAAAAATACTGTAAATAAACAAACAAGAAAACACACAAGCAACAAACAGGGCTTCCTATACATCAATCAGCTGAGGTTACTGAGGGAGAAGTGAGGGCTTATGGGACTCCTCAGGTTATTATGATGGGGGCTGGGAGAGTGGGAGATCAGGACCAAGGCATAGCGCACTTCTACATCACTAAGAGGATTATTTAAAATAACTGAGACCTTCTTTGCCTATCTTCTGGATTGTAGGGGGGTAGGACTAGTGGGGGAGTTGAGCTAAGGGTGCTGGCATCTGGCTAACAGAGTCTCAGAACTATACGGCAGAGGCTTCTGGACTCCTTGGGGGCTGAGGACTTGGGTGAGAGTCGTTTGCCATAGAATGGCACTGTTGGATTGGACATTACAATTACTGACATCATCACTTACTAGACAGATGGCCGGAACTGGCCATAGCCTGAGAACCCCTACTAACCAGGAGATGGCAGCCAGATGGACCCCAGCACCAGCAGTTATAAGGTATGGGAAGGGAGCTGGACTTTGACAATGGAACTACATTTGGATGTGGAATCAGAATCGAATTTCAGTTCCACATCTGAAAAGGGTTTATTGGATCAGTTTTTGGCCTTGAATACCAAAAAACTGAAATCCTAAAAACTGGATTCCAATCTAATGATTCGAAATTTGTCATCCAAAATCCAAGCAACCCTTATCTGAGCAAGGTATTCATCCTTGTCTCATATCCACTACTTTTAAAAGGAAATAGATGCTCTCGATTACTCTGCCTCTGACAATACTTCTGCCCATCTAATACAAAACAATAAACTTAAAGGGCATTAGATTCAAAATAATTTCTCCTACTTTGAGTCTATGGCAAAACAACTTATGCAAAGGGGCCGAGTGGGTACTAGATCAAATATTCTTGACGTTAACATAAGATGATTGTCCCCAAAGTTCTATCCTAGGGCACCTAATGTTATTTAATTTTTGCAGAGGCTCTCCCCATCTCAGGGTTACATTTTAGTATCCACCTACAGTATATGCAAATAATACAGTATTAACAGCAATAAGTATAACTGAAATCACAAACAAGCTGCAATCTCATATAATTAAACAAAAAAACAGTAATAATCTATAACTACCTCTTCCTGAATGTGAATAAAACACAAAATGTATTATTTGATTCAAACTGAATACCAGTTAATTCCATATGTTAATTGTAGATTACTCATATATAAATGCAGTACAACGTTTTGAGGACTTGGGTCTCTGACTAGATAATGGTCTAATATTCATCAAACATATTGATGCCTATGCATGAAGGGGGCCAAGAAACAGACTTGTATAGGAAATCAGTAGATAGGAACTCAATCCTGGAAGCTTCTAGTATGCACCCAAGACATACCATAAATAATATACCAAGAAGTCAGTCTCTGAGAGCCCACAGGGACTGTACTCATGATGCTAAGTTTGAATTAACGGCAGGGGAGATGTGTAACCATTTCCAGGAACTAGGCTATAGTGCCACAGTGTTAGATATAGCATTGGAACAAGTACAAAATCAAGATTGTCAGGAATTATTGGAACCAACACTACAAAAAGAGAGGGACAATAGGGAAAATGAACCAGAGGGATTGAAACGTATAATATAATTTACTTATAAGTCCAAAAATATTCTTAATATTATTAATAAACACTGGGATATTGTAACAGTGGACCCAGTAATTGGCAGTATGTGTAAAGATAGACCACCGCAAATTGTTTATAAAAAAGGAAAACGATCTTGAAGAAAGGCTGGTGCATGCCCTACAACCTACCAATAAGGGCCAGACAAATACGATTTTTGACTCTAGCAAATCAAAAGGCTGCACAATATGTGGCAGGTGTATGTTTTGTAAATTTATTAAGAGAACTAAAGAATTCCAACATCCAACTGGTACAGAAAAGATTGAAATAAAAGATCTAATAACTTGTGACACAGAGGCTGTGATTTACATGGCTAGCTGTAACTGTAGTAAATTCTGTATTGGAAAAACAAGTTGGGTTTTTAAGTTAAGAATTGGAGAACATGTGATGGATATAGCTAATGAAGAAACAAAAAATGTGCTTGCAATGCATATTAAATATGCAAATAAAAATGTACCTCATACCTGGATGTATACAGGGATAGAAAAGGTCAGGTTGGGGGTGCTAGGTGGAGATTTGGATAACTTGCTGTTAGAGCTGTACACCTATGTATAATCCTGTATCATGAATGTCTCTCTATACCTACCATTTTGTGATGTATCTTATGATATCCCGGGTCGCCCCTGAAAAAGGGACGTCTGGGGCCCAGTGGGCTTACCCGGTCATCAAAATGTAATAAAGAAAGAAAGAAAGAAAG
Organism: Neoceratodus forsteri; assembly: GCA_016271365.2. Lineage (NCBI taxonomy): Eukaryota > Metazoa > Chordata > Ceratodontiformes > Ceratodontidae > Neoceratodus > Neoceratodus forsteri. The sequence goes on along the minus strand of JADMNL010000024.1, from coordinate 193,216,463 downwards.
AAAGAAAGAAAGAAAGAAAGAAAAGTGAATTTGTAATCTGAATGCTTTACAGTCTCCAGGCTTGAATGGGAGGATAGAAGTGAAGCCATTTTTATTGAAATAAAGCATTTATAATGTATTGTTGTGTTTGTTTTCAGTGTGGGTTTGCAATGCGAACATGGACATAAGAAATATGGGATTCTCACTGGCTGCACTAAAACTGATCCAGCAAGAAACAAGAATGGTCCAGTCATAATGATGGATGGTGCCTGCTTTAAGATTGTTAGAATTACAAATTAAGCACCCAATACAAAGTGGAGGATAATGTGGACCAGCAATGAAAAGCTTAAGAACTTGCTGACAGTCAGTATGGTGACATCTAATGAGATACAAGTGGAGCTAATGTTTAACAGTGTCTACCTTTTTAAATTGAGAAAACCTATAGACTTGTTGATAGTAACCATGGTGGCGCTAAATGACAAAATTGAAGCTGGATTTTAAGCAGTGTGTGAAGGGATGAACTAGTTTATACTTAATGATAGACAACTGTTTTGTATATGTTTCTGGTGGAGTTCTGATTATATTGTTAAGTAAACTGTTGAGATTTGCACATTGTTTTACTGGTATAAAAACTGCTAAATTCACAAAGACAACAGATCCCTTGAAAAAGCTTCTGTAAAGGAACAAAATGATTGCTGGGTGTTCTTGTTGTTGCCCTGGAGGTGGTGTACCTGTGTTTTAAATATATATGTATTAAAGGATTTTTTTTTAAATTACAACACACTGTGTTTGGCAGCTTTTCCTTTTAGAGCATTTTGAGTGGACATTTTTTTGCTGTGTACTGATATGGACTTCAGGTTTTATGCTCTGCTACTATCCAGGAGAGACTCTCTTTTTGTGTTTCTTCATTCAATGGTATGCCTATCCTGGGTTCTGCAGTGGAACCCCTGCACATCCCAGGAATGCATGGTACTCCGTTATCTGACAACATGGGTGTGTGCCCAACTAGCTACCCCCAGCCCTCCTAGTCAGCCCAGTGGGCTGGGGCAGCAATGTGGAGGAGGCTCCCTATTCACTGCAGCCAGCGGGTTTCCTTTGGTGGGACACGTAGCAGTTACCACAGGGTCCACTCTTTTGTAACTCACATCTCCCTCAGCTGGCATTCTGCACCAACTCTATGCTTTAATGAATGGAACAGAATGAGGACATGCCCCGGCAACCCCCAGGCTGCCCATGGGGCATAACAGTGCAGATGGCCAGGGAATCAAGTGCACACTGTGCTTGCACACCAGCTGTGAATGCTGTTGGGGGGGCACTGGACCCCTGCTGTACAGCATCCTGCTGCACAACTTTCCAACTTAGGGTTGCATATGTGCCTCAGATACACCGAGTGTAGGCAATCTGCACAGTTGTGCATAGGACCCATTGATATGATCACTAAAAAGCTGCCAGTCAAACTTGGACTACTTATTGGATCTAATGTGACTTGTTTTTTTTTCTGACCTATTTTTTATTACACTGTAGGAAAAGACTTGCACTACTTCAACTGTTGACGTCAATAGCAGACTATAGTGCATGATCTGGTATATATAGAAAAGAGTGATTTTCAAAAGTGTCAGATTCAGACACATCTGTAGATCCACCTGCAACCTCATTTGAATTTAGAGTTGAATTAGAGGGAACACTAACACTTACATTTGTATAAAAAAAATGCAGATTAACACTGCAAGTAACAGAGCTGCAGGGAGAACAGTCTTCTAGATTTTACTGACTGGTATGAAATAGAAGACTGTCACATAATCACAAATAGTTTCTGGGCCCCTATGAGTTCCTCTTTCCTGTAAGACTGATTAATTAGTCCTGGTTGTCCCATTACTAGTTAATAAAGTACTGACTGGTCAATGTCACTGGGCATGTGTCAACAACCTCTTATTCATCAACCCCTCACTTTTCATGCTATATCACTTCTAAAGCATTTCAACCTGGATATACCATACCCTCTACAGCCAAACAAAGTGTCAAAAGCATCCTTAATTGTTAGTTTCAACATTTGTTTTTATATTTTCATGTGCATGTGTGTGCAGCAAACATTTTGTTACAAGGAACGACATTTCAGAGGTGTGTCACTGTTTGGTCCAATGCAGCACAGGCTCCTATGGGTTTGGCAGTGACAACCTAATGATCAGCTAGGCTCATCATGGCGCGTTTTTCTTTTGCAGGGCATAAACTCCTTGTAGTTGAAAAGAGCCTACCACTCCATTCCTGGAGTGGCCAGCTCCTTTGATTTGCATAAACCTGCACATAGTGGATTGACACATGTGCTATACCCACAACCCATGCATCGTTTTGATAATTGGTCAGTTCAGTGACAGTATTTGGGAATGCTGCTGCAAAGATATAACATCTAGGCAGCTGCTTGCTGAGCAATTTCATTCTTGCCTTTCTTTTTTTTCTCATTGCTGCTGTGTTTGAGCCATTCGCCGCCTTACTCTCCCTACCCCACCCAGGACATAGAGTATCCACATCCCTTGAACAGTGAGATCACACCAGAGTTCTGTTGGGAAGAGTATTTGATTTACTCTGCTTCACTTCTGAGTATTATTTGCTCAATAACAAAGTGCAGCAATATTGCTTTGTCAGACAACTTCTGACTGGCTAGCTTGAGTGCAGTTTTCTTGCCTCCTTCTGAATGCTTTATCTTACAGTACATTCATTTTTGACCTCAAGCCCCCCCCCCCCCCAGAAAATAACATTTACTTTTACTTTCATTTTTGGGATGCCCCTTCCCCCTGCCCCCAAGACTGTCTGGCTGGTGCTTGAGGCTGACTGTCACTGACTGAATCTGACTCCTTGTCTGAGAACACCTTCACTCTTGTTGCATGGTGTGCTGATGTACAAGAGCTGGAAATGTGATTGATTTAACCACCTGGTCATTGTGAATTGAGTCAGACCTGCACAGTTGTTGGATTGGACTTAGTATGAGTGGTGATGTGATGTGATGCTGGTTGGCGCTGGTAGAGGGGAGCACTAGTCTGTGAATTGCTATGAAAGAGAGATAGGGGGTTGAGTCATCACCCAGCGACTGTAAGCCTGGTGAGGGTGGTGGTGACATTGTTGGGGTCACCAGGCCAGCACACGAGGAGGTTGAAGGTAGGCTGCAGTTGCACAATGTATGTGAGGGCTAGACTGAGCAGTAATTTTCACTGACCACGAATCACTATGAGAGACCCACCATTATGAGTGAGAGTCAGCTGCCTAGGTCCTAGGAGTTGGGGACCACAGTGTGAAATGCATTCAGGCTGGGAATTAGGTTGGAGTGGAGTGGGAGTCAGAAGCAGCCAGATTAGAGACAGGCAGCAGTGCTCAGTCAATGGCAGAGACGTACAGAGCACAGCCTTGGCCTCAAGTCCATGCATGTTTGAAAGATAAGACGTGAGTGAGGACAGGTCAGGGAGGGCAAAAGGAAAAAAAAATAAACAGAGTGATTGGGGAGTCTAGGTGTTTTGGACAGCTAGGATGTGGGCCTCCCTGCAGCAGAAGCCTGCTGGCCTAATTGTCTGTCATCCTGAGTGACTCATCTGTCCTGATTCCTGCTTGGAAATTGGAGAGAAAGGTGCAAGGGCTCACTCAGAGGACTGGAAGGAAGGCAGGGTAGTTGCATGGCACTGAATTGTCTGGCAGGTGAGAGGGTGGCACTGCTGGTAGGCCACAGGAGGAGAGAGACAACATAGAGAACAACAAGCAACTTAAAGGTATTTATAAATTATTTTATTTTGTTGTCAGTGCCTATATTAACTGCAGTTTAAATCATCATACTGTACAAATCTCAAAGATGGCCAAAAAGAAAGTAAGAAATGATGGCAAATGCAATGAGTTGACAGTACTGTATGGGTTTTCTAGATTGTATGCAACCTGAGTAAAACTTTTTCCTTTTCATAAAACCTCAGTCTGTTTGGTACTATATGTCTTTGCATATATTCACACTCTTTGTTCCAAAGCATACAGTAGCTTTTATCTTACTGCTGCTTCTGATCAAGTAGATTGTTCTGTATAAGATACAGATGCCCTGGGTTTCAAGTATTCTACAGCGACACTTGATATACATAGCATCAATCAGTCTGTGTTCCTAATGTCAGTTCAACCATGACACCTAACTATAGGGGCATGGTAGCACCCATATAGTTATGGTTGAGTAGGGTCTTCAATGTTAAACCCCTAACTTTGTACCGTAATAGCCTTGGCAGCATTTGACAAAATCAGCTAAAAATAACGCATATGTTGTCTAGGAGGCAAGATGTAAATCTGTGGAAAGTTTCGTGATGGCAACTTGTGCAGTTTCTGAGATCTGCATATGTCATCTTTTTGCAGATGTCAAATTTATTTTCCTATACTTAACATTGGATTTTTTTTTCACTGACGTACAGCCTACATGGAATAGAATTTGTTCTCCAAACTCTCAGGGTACAGACATGATGTCCTAAGGTACTGCCGTTGAAAGGTTTTGTGAAAAAAAGATTAAATGATTCCAGAGTTATAAGGCTATAAATGTTTATGTTTTTCTATTCATTTTTTTGCTTTAAAATTTTTTTATTAGTTTCCAAGAGCACAGAATACAACAAAAATACACAGTACAGTGTTTAACACAATAATAATAACTTGTGAAGTACATAGCTTATTGTTAGGTCTCATAAGGGGACAAAAAAATGTGTTTTATATATATATATATATATATATATATACACACACACACACACACACATATGCATATATACTCTATTCTGAGCATGTTCAGTAGGGTTCTTGGGAAAACATTCTGATATGACACCAAACATTCTGTTGCAAGACCATTTTTTCATTTCTCACCACTTGCTTCTTACAGCAAGAAGCATGTTTTTGTGCAGTGAGACCTGCCATCTCATTTCTTTTCTCCTTGAACTAATAAGCATGGAAATTACATAATAATGCTGTAATTTAAAAACAAACACCAGAACCTAGCTAAACATGACTATTTCGATGGACTGTGGACTGTTTCAGCATTTCAAGTTTCATCAAGTTGTGAAGTTCTATATTATTGATGACTTGAAAATTTCCAGATGAGACTTGAAGGTTTGAATGCAACTTGAAAGCATTACTTTAAACTGACTGACTGGTTCATTACTAAATCCACTGCAGATGTGTGTATGTGTGTGTGTGTGTGTGTGTGCACGCGCAGGGGTTGTCTGCACTCAGTGCTGAATGTCCTTTTCCACAGCATGCATTTTCTGTCAATGAACCTTTGTACAATGGTAGAGCCACAGACTACCAAGCAGTAGTGGGTAGGAGGCTTGGACTCAGTCTTCAGTGTGGAACATTTCTTTTGTTCTCATTACAATTTCCTTTTTTTATTATAACTTTTTTCTCCCCAGGGCAGCTGGCAGGTGGCTATGGCCCGTTCCTCAGGCTGGCTCATTCAAACTCAATGAGTGTAGGGCTTCATGAAGCCTGTCAGCCTCTGATTTTCTGTTTTGCTCCCTTATCCCCAGACCCCAGATCATGGGTGTGCATGCGCATAGAGGCACACATGTGCCCTGTGGCTCCAGTGACAGACCCTTTGTCCCCACCCTGGCCCAGTGCCTGGGCTCCCTATGGCTTGGCAATCCCACCTACTCTCCACTGGGTGGCAGCCAAGAGCCAGAGAAACACCACATCCCTCCCCGGGAGAGGAGAGCTGCCTTTCAGCAAGCAGCTCAATCCAACTCCTCACCTTCCCTCCCAGCAGACCTCTGATGACTCAGGTTCATTCCAGAACCTGGGTTGCCAACTTGGTGTGAGGTGTGGCATCCACCACCTCAACCCTCAGCATCACTGGGCCAGCATCATGACAATTTGTTTAGTATGAGAGAAATCAGAAACATGGAAACACAGACAATGAAGGCAGAAAAACACCAGAGGTCCATCCAGTCTGCCCATGTTCCCTGTATTCCCTGGAACCTACTGTTCCTCAGGGTACTAACCCTCCCTGGCTACTCTCTATTCTTCTTCTTGGTCTTGTTGCCCCCAGTAAATACTATTAATACTAATAATTAATATTATAAATACTATTGTTAAATATCATTGCTGATGTTGGTGATAGAATTTCAGCAAGGTTCGTTGTTTTATGCTGCTGAGAACGTGAATTCATTCCAGCTGAGATTTTGAGGTTTGAATGCATCTTGTAAACATTACTTCAAACTGAGAAAAGATCATGCACCTCCAGATGCCTGTAGTCAAGGCACAGGTCAGGAAGCATAGGAAAACCAGGAGCAGTTGTAGAATTCACAAAAAGTGTTTATTAGTACTGGCAGTAACACAAAAAACTAAACTTGTTCAGAATAACTACAAAGGCAGAATAAACAGAGAAGATCCATCTGAGTTTTCCTTCAATCTCGGTATGTCTCTCTTGCAAGCAATTGCAGCTCTGTTTCTATAAGTCTTTGCAACCCCCTTCTTAACAAGCATCCTGTTTTTTTCTAAAATGTTCTTGTAAGTTTCAGGCAGGTGCAGCAAGAACACAATGTCCCACAACTGAGGCCCCTTCTCCACAGCTTCTGAAAAAGGGCTTAAAACTGTTGTCAGGTTAATTCCTTGAGTTTCCAATAGCTTTTTGCAATCATTTCAAACTATAATTTTATACATTTCAATAGTAACACTATATCATTTCTAAACAAAGGAATCCCAATATCAGTCACATTTCCACATAATGATTTGCATATAATTTTATACCAGCAGATATGCAAGGGAGGGAAAGACAGAATAGCAAGTGAGGGTAGAGAGAGAGAGAGACAATGAAAGGCAGAGAATTGCAAGACTGTTGGGGTGATCAAATCCTAGGTCTCACAGGAAAATGTGGTTGTGCAACCAGACAGACAAGAGACAGGACAGGAAAGAACAGAACAGATTCCTGCATTCAGACTCTCCATAACTACTCTGGCAGGGTCCCATTCAACACTGTCACAATGCCCTAGTTCAGGAACTGATCAGGTTAAAAGTTCTGCATTTGTGGATTATGTTTGCTATGTTTATTTTTGAGGTATATGTGTATACATGTGTGTATGTATGCATCTGTAATGTGCAGCATCTTCTTGTACATTGTTTAGCATGTACTGTATATGTGCCTTTTACTACACAAAAATAACAGTTCTATACCTTAGTGCCACTTAGTATTGTTGGTAATTTGAATTTTCTTCCTTTTTAAGCCACTTGTTACAGCAGCCCAAAACACTTATGCCTGGATATTCAAAAGGGATGTGCCATGCACAAAAGGGATGTGCCAGTGCAAGTACGGAAATGTGCCATTGTGAGATATTCAGTGGAAGGCAGCTGTGCTGTGCAAGCTGCAATGTACAACAGTGCAATAGTAATGAATGCATGCGCAACCACAGGGGAGGAACCATGAATAACATGCGCAGTGCAATATTCAACAGCATGCGCCATGCACAATAGGGGAGTTAGTAAAAGTTGCGTGACAGTGGAAATGATCCAAAATAAAAAGGATCAAGAGAGGGGTGCAAGAACGCTACAGGGAAGCCACAGGTGGGAGCGAGCTGACAGGTGCAAGGCAGAGGGTAGCAGTGAACAGGACTGGGCAGGAGCAGGACTGGGCACACCTGGAGTTAACCAGGAACAGGATAGGATTGGGGAGCCTGTGCCACTGTGCAGGACTGCAAGTGTAGTGCCACAGTGGACTGAGGGCAGTGGCAGTAGTTAGGACAGCCACAGCCAAAGACCAGAGGTGTACCTGGTGCATTGGGAGCATCATAAATGAACAGCGGGGGGAACGGGATAACAGCTGCCGGGGGAGAACACCAGCCAGGGACATGGCCAGTGCCACTCTCCAGATGGAGGCAGTAATGAAGGGTGTGAGAAGGCAGGCAGCAGGGGGGCACGGCCATGGAAGAGCCTATCAACGGTACACCCAGAACAGGTGGTACTGAGCCCACACCACCTTCGAACACTACTCTGACACAGAAATTGTGGGCTGGTACCGCCTGAACCAGGTGATCCTGAAGTGGCTCTGTGAGCTGTGCAGTGATGAGATGCAGGCACCCACATGACAAAGCCATGCTCTGTCAGTGGAGATGAAGGTGACAGCTGTCATGTGCCTGCTTGCCACGGGCACCTTCCAGAGACCAACAGGGGACACAACAGGCATAAACCAGTCAGCCGTGTCACGCCTACTCACACAATTCCTCAGTGCACTGCTGCCACATGCTGTGGAGTACATCCATTTCCCCAGCACACAGGCAGAGTGCACAGCACACATACAAGAGTTCTACAGGGTAGCATGGATGCCTGGCATGCTTGGGGCCATTGACTGCACCCATGTGGCCATCCGCATGCCACCTGGCCTGGACGGTGTGACCTACATAAACTGGAAGGGGTATGCCAGCATCAACTGCCAGGTGGAGTGCGATGCTGGGGGGCACATAACCAATGTCTGTGCCACGCACCTTGGGGAAGCACATGATGCCTTCATCTGGCACCAGTCTGCACTGTGCCACAGGTTTGAGAGTGGGGACATCCTTACTGGCCACCTAGTGGGTGAGTATGCATATTACGCAAGACGACATGAGCAAACATGGGGGGTGCATAGTCAGAGGTGCCATGGGTACCGGCCTTGTCGGCCCATGGCAAAGTGATGCAGACCACCATACTAATGACCACCCTCTACACACAGGTGACAGTGGCTACCCACTCCGTCCCTAGCTGCTCACATCATACCGGCACCCCACGACCTCATCACAGCTATGATACAATGAGGGACACGCCACAACACAGAATGTCATCAAGTGGGTGTTTGGGATGCTGAAGGCATGTTTCTGGTGCCTGGACATGTCTGGCGGTGCCCTACAGTACAGCCCCTCAAAGGCCTGTGGGTTATTCCTGGTCTGCTGCATCCTGGACAACATGGCCAATGACTATGGGACAGCCAGAGAGGTTGAAGGGGGGACAGCAGTGGGGACAATGAGGACACTGGTCCAGACTGTCATGGGTGGCCATCCCCTGGGCAAAGGAACCCCCGCCTGATCTGGATGTCACAGCTGCACCGGGACACCATCACAGAAGAGCACTTTGGCCAACACAGGTAGGTCACGGGGCCATGTGCAACCACCAATGGCAAGGGCATAGCCCACAGACAGGCATGGATGAAACCCAGGGGAGGATGATGGTAAGGGAATGGGTTTGAGCATGGCAACACACATGCCATCAGGGATGGGCAGGGCCGAACACAACACATGCACACACACACACACACACACACACACACAGACACCACAGGAAATGCACAAGGGGTAGATGGCACACCAACCCCAAATGCAACCTCTACCCCCACACAGGTCCACACATGACCATGCCCAGTGACCGTCACTGTGTGTGCCTCAGACGCTGGGCACCATTGCACACTGGCAGACAGTGCAATGCAGGCATCATCATGCACACACCACAGTGGTCAGCAACCAGGAGGGTGTGCACAGGGACCGTGTGTGTGCAGGGCTGGGTACCCCACCAGTGCATTGCATGATACACACCACACTGCACATTGGGCAGTGGCAGACAGTGGCCATGGTGGGAGACAGGTCAGTCAAGTGGCACAGTGCCACAGCCACTACGGATGTGTGGAGAGCCCTGCCTAGACCTGCTAGCTGTGCCAGGCTGACCATTGACCTCATGAGATGGCACTGATGGTCCCCAAGGGGTGACCTGCGTGAACCCTGACCGTGTTTGTGCAAGGGTTGCAGCTCACCAAACATGCCTGTGCCAGGCGTGCTCGGTATGCCCACAGCCGAACCCAGTGTCAACATAGCAGGTGTCACATGGTGCAAGGAATGGGGGGTGGACATGACACTGCATGGTGTCTGCAGTGCATGGGCACTGAACTGGGTGCCCAATGTGGCCATGACAGCTGTGAATGCATGTGTCTGCCTGTCAATGGCAGCGGTCACATCCTCCCGCTGCCGGGCCATCTCTGCCAGGAGCAAACCATGGTCTGTGCTGCACTGCTGCTCTGCCTGGCACAGAACTGCACTGAGTGCATCCACCGCAGTCACAAGCCACAACTGCTGATCCACTGAAGCCTGGAGTAGGTGGCTGTGCTCATCAAAGAGGTCATCCGCCGGTCCGGCATGCTGTCCCTTGTGGTGTTCCTGGCCCTACTGAGCAGCACCCCTTGATGATTGGCACTACACACCAGAGCCATGCTGGGGCATGTCCACACACGGTGCACTGCCACCACCCTGACACTGTCCCCCCATCACCACTGGCCGACTGCTGGTGCTGCCCCTCCAGCTGCCGATTGCCAGGGCTCACCGGTGCCGCCACAGCAGCTGCAAGAGCCCCAGCGGCCTGGATGCATACCAGTGCTGCCCCAGTGGGGCATACAGGCACAGGCAGGGACTGTGGTGTCATGCAGGCCTCCACGGTGGCACCACCCATGGCTACGCCCATGCCATTTCCTTCTGTGGGACCATCCTGCATCCCACATGTATCACTGTCCGGGACATATGATCCACCATCATTGGTGCCGGATCCAGCACCAGTCCATGTCCCAGCACGTTGGAGTCCATGGGCGCTGTCATGCTGGGACACAGGCAGGGCCTCGTCCGCACCCGCACCACCATCTTCAGTCCAGACAGACAGACAGCTATGCAGTGGTCCGGTCCCTCGGACACCTGTGGAGGTTGATGGGTGTTCCTTTGTGTCCAGGACATCACCCTCGGTGGACACACCCACCACTGCTGACCCATGTTAACGCTCAGGAGCTGTAAGGGAACACAGTAGCATTATTGTCTCCGCCCTGCCCTGTGGCATTCCTCCCACCACCCACACAGTAACAGCACAGGACCTACCATGCAGTGATGGGCTGCCACCTGTCTGGAAGCCACCACCAGAAACACCCTCTATGGCACACGCTGCATGCTGCTGGCCACCAGCTCCTCCTGTGGCATCAGGTGTGGCACATCCAGCTGCCCACCACTAGTGGCAGCACGTGCTGCCCTGATGGCAACCACCTTATCCTTTATCCTCCTCCTGTCCATGTCAACCTTCTTATTACACTCCTGCACGGACCACTGGTGGCTGCCATGCTGGTTCACAGCATGTGCAACCTCACCCCATGCCGCAGCATGGGCCTGTGGTATTCCACGCTGTCCACTGAGCAGCAGTTCCATGTCGAGATAGGCCTTGAACAGGGCATCTGATTCAGCCTGGGTGAAGTTGGGCCTCCTCCTTCTCCCCCGTCCCTGTTCCTCCTCATCCTCTTGTTCAGTCATGATACAGCCTGTGGGAATGACAGGTTTTACCTTTGAATGTGCAGTCCCATTCAGTCCTCACACACCACAGTCCACACATCCAAACAGCATGCAACCCACCACAATAGACTGCAATACCAAACTATGTCCTCTGCAGCCCCATGTTGCATTTATATAGTGCAACGCATGCAAATAAGGTGAGACACAACTTTAAGTGGATGCTAATGCAGTGGTTGTGCCATGGAATTGCTGATGAGCTGATTTGCTGGCTGAATATTGCGCTGTTGCACCTTGCACAATGTTGTTGAGTGTGCTCAGGCAATGGCGCAGCTCTGTGACGTGCACAGTAGGCACCGCACGGTGCATGCCCGGGGTGCTGACGCATGCCACGCTGATGATGTGCTGTGCATGGGAGGCAGTGCAGGACATGGCCACCACTGTGCCAGTGGTGCTAGTGTGCTGTTCTCGTGTGTGGCGCTGATGCCCAGGTGTGCCGTAGGTGCCATGGAGCCACTGTGCGGTAGGCCACTGCAGGGTGTCACACAGGCACCCTACCACGCTACATGCAGGGAGTCCCAACAGCACTGTGGTGCTCCATGCGTGGACAGACCCTTGACCCTGCTGTCGACCTTTGCCCTCTAGGCACCATGCATCTGCATGGGTGCATCCCTATCGTGCTGTTCAGTGACAGTGCGATGTAAGATGGAATGCTGTCCACAGCTAACGCCGCGCATGGGGGATGTGCGCTACAGAGTGCTATTTTATTATCTGTACTGACAGAAGGATGTCACACAGGTGAGCTCAGCAGTGGAGCACAGTAGAGCTGGTGAACCTTGTGGCCATTGTTGAGCCACATGCTGGGGCTCTGTTTGGCCAGGACTCACTGAACAGGCCACGCAGTGCCGTGTGGGAGGAGGTTGCAGAGGGCATGGAGGAGGCCACAGGTATTGCCCATTCTGGTAAGCAGTGTCACCACCGGTATGGGGACCTCCGGCAGAGGGAACCAGATAGACTAGGGCATCTAGAGGCACGCGCCTGGCACGGTGCCTTGCCACGGCCAGGTAGGTGCCCCATCCATACAGTGGTAGCATCCATCCATAAGGGTATTGCAGTGTGCATGTGTCCACCCCACAGGGAGGTGAGGCCTGTCCAGTTTGGGCGGTGGTGGTGGTGGGGTTGCGGCATGACTGGGCTGTGTGGGAATGCACACACTGGGAGGGGCTTTGCTACTGGTTTGTACTGATGTTCCCCTCTCTGTGTTTGCACCCTAGGCCTGGAGGAGCGCTGTAGGGTGAGGGAAGACTGAGCTGAGCGGGAGAGGGCTGGTGCACCACAGCAGGGTCATGGAGGAGGGGCCATGGGCCAGCAGCACCCAGCTGGACTGAATGCAGGTGAGTGCCTTTTTTCCCCTCACATCTGTGCATGCTGTGTTGCAGGGTTGGTGGCGGGGCATGGCCACCAGCACTTGGCCCCACTGCCATGCATGCCACATGGTACACTCAGCCCTGTCCTGTGGCACTGAATGTGTGGGTGGGCATCGCTGGTGGTCTGTGCATGCACTGGGTACATGGCTGTGCCACTGCCTTTGCACCGCATAGCCATGTCACTGTACGGCCACGGTGGTGCTGTGCAGGACATGGGTGGTGGGTGTGTGCAGTGGTCCACATGGCTGTGGGTGCCTGGGTAGGCAAATCTTGTGGACGCGGTCATTGTGGGTGGTCACATGCCATCACAGGGGCATGGCCCATGGCTATATGCCATGCATAATGGGTGGGCTGCGGGGGGCTGGACAGTCATGCATATTGACTCTGTTCCCTTGTCCTAGGTGGACAATGCTGGACAGCGATGGAGAGATGGGTGCAGGAGCTGCTGCAGCTTGCCAGGGCAATGCTGGAAATCCTGCAGTGGATGGAGCGGGATGGGGTATGGCACCACAGAGGAAGGAGATGGCACCGAAGTGGAGAGAGGGGCAGGCGATAGACCCTCTATGCCCCCTTGTTGAATTCCCCCGCTGGACTCACCCTCACACCCCTTCTTCCCTCTCCCATTTGTTCACCCCTGCCCCATACCTGCCCCCACCTGGTTTATGGCCCTTTCCCCCCACCCTTGTATATAGTTGTACATATGTTTGGTTGTTGAATTTGTTTAATATATACATTTTGTTATGACAACTGTGGTGGTCTCTGATTTGCAGGGGGCTAATGGTGCTTGGCTGCAGTGGTGTGCATGGCATCGGGGGTCATGCAGGCCTGGGCGTGTGTGTGTGTGTCTCCAGCAGTGACCTGCCTGTGGTGTGGGTGGGGGACTCGGTCACTGTCTGTGGTATGTGTGTTGTTCTTTATGCACTGGATGCCTGTGTGCAGTGGTCTCTGGTGCATGCACCTTGTACATGGTGCCCCTGTCAGACTGTCCATGGTCTGTGCAGCTGACACCCTTGCATGTCTGTGCTATGCATGGTCTTCTGGCATGTCAGTGGTCGCTGTCCATGCTGGCCCCCACCGGACCCGGCGTAATGGCAGATTGCCTCCTGTCACTGGTATGGTGCACGTCTGCCTCGGGTGGCACTGTGGCCTCTGCTGTTGTTGTTCCCCCTCCACGCTGTCGCTTGTGTCTGTTGCCGGGAATGTGCTCTGATGTCTGTCACTTTTGCTCCAGCTGCATGCTGGTAGTGGACGGATTCATGGTGCATGCACAGGGTGGCTCGTACACCTGTGCCATGGAGGGGTGCTGGCTGTGGGTACACGGCTGCTGTGGTCACATGTCAGCGGGTTTGTTGCCCTGCTATTGTGTCCCTGTGTTGGGGTGCCCTTGGGTATGGGTGGGTGTTTGTCCATGCCCTGTGTTGCATCCTGTGTGGCACATGCTTCCATGCACCACTGTGGGCGTCTGTGCTGGCTGTTGGGGCCAGTGCTGGAACAGGGTGTGTGCTTGAGTGGGTGTGTGGGGTGCTGTTCTGCTGGTGATGGGGTCCAGGGCAAGTTCTGCTGCATGTGGGGTACCTCAGGTGCCGACGCAGGGTCGATCTCTCGGCTGTGCCTCGGGGGGGCCATGCAGGGTGGCACTGTGTCTGCAGTTGTTGCATCGGTGGCTGCTGCTGCCTGCTGCAGGGTGCTCACGGTGGAGCTGCCATGCATGGCTCCATGGTGCACAGGGTTGCATTGTCACAGTGGGGGTGGTGGCATGCATATGGAGACATGCACTGTTGGGCGCTGCTCCTGGGCAGGGTGTCTGGGGATTGCTGTGCAGGGTGTGCTCGGCATTGGTGGGATGGAGTGGCACAGGGTGGCTGGACCTCCTTGTGTTATGGTCATAACTTGCCAGGGGGGTGTGCTGGGGCACCATGCCCCAGCTGTGGATTTGTTGCTGGTGTCCATGGGCTGGTGGTTCATCCAGCTCACCTCAGGTTGTGCGGTTCTTGGGGTGCGGGGGGCACTGTCTGGTCTGCTGCATGCTCCTCTGCCCATGTCTTCCATGGGTGGTGCACCCCTGCATCCTGCCCCTGTGCATCCCTGATTGTGCTACTGTGCATCAGCCCTGTGCCACTGTGCATCGCTGGTTGCACCATGGCATGGCTGGCATGATATTCAGTTGTGTTGCGCAAGTGCACCTGGGCCTGCGCTGTGTTTGAATAACCTGCTTGTTGCACGTAGGTGCACTGCACTTGTGCCTGCTCCTGCTATTGTGCTTCTTTGTGGTGTGCAGTTTGAATATCTGGGCCTTAGTGTTTTGCAGTCAGCAGAGTCAATCAGGTCATCCATAGTCTCTGTAGTTGAGTAGGTCACACAAATGTACTACACAAGCAGAGCAGGTAAAAGACAGAGAACTTTCAAGTTTGTTGGATCTCAATTAAGGGCCTGTGCTGGCGTGATACCAAGTTTTAAGTCACTTTGATCATGGAGATAAAATTCCATAAACAAATGAGAGCTTCGTCTGGCACAGTGGAGATATTTGAAAATCCACCCTGCCATTCAAATGCTGTGAATCTGTTCATGCGACAACCAAAACAGAAAACCAGTATCCCTGGATTTGTGATTCTCCTGAGTCCTGAATGATTATAATCTAATGTCTCATATCTCTCACAGTTGGGGGGGGGTGCTGACTGTCATCTGGCAAGTGTGAGTGTATTTCTTGTCATGCTCCCTCTAACAGCTGATCTCAGCACCACCGTGTCTCCTGTCTGTTGTCAACCCCCTTAGAGGGGTGCTACTCCACAGCCAGAGGTACCAGGGTGGTCACCTGCCTCAACCCCCCCCAGCTCTGCTTCTGATTACAGTATGCCTATGTAGAAAATATTATCATGCAGCGCCTTCCTGCCCATATTTCCTACTCCCAAAAAACTTCAGCCAGGGAACAATATATATTGTTTTAAAGTGTACAAAATAAGGACTTCAGGGATGTGTCAAAAAGTCACTCCTCAAAAGTCTGCTACCACAAACAGCCATTGAATTATACTCCACAGCAAAAAATATTGAAAAATGCAATATTTTGGTAACTTTCTGCTTAATTATCTGGATATCTCATTTTTCAAGTAAAAAAATCATCCCATGTTGGTCTTCTTCAAGGTGTACTTGCTGTGTAGATACCAATTACTTGTACTTCTAACAAAAGGTCATTGGCACAACATGTTCCAAACATGGTATCACTGCACTTAGAAGGGATTTTAATATCCTTAGCAACCTATGGGTTTCAGGCTTATTTCTACCAGACTCTGAGGTAAAGGAACATACATTTTGTACCATTGTAACCAGTACTCTCTCTAGAATGCACAAAATGGGTGTTTATATTAGATATCTGGTTTGCTAAAATTTGAGAATAATGCAAACGTTCACTATTTTTCATAGTTCTACCAAATGTAGAGGAGTATTATGGGTGGCACATAGTTGAGTAGTGGGCACTGTAACCATGGTTAAAACCAACCTTTCATGTAGGTTCTGAAAATATATACTTTTACTATGGTACCATTGTGTCCCGAATGTCTATGGGCCAGAGAGTCAGTGCTGTGCACTTTCCATTATGGGCCCAAATGTCCCCTTTAAAATACACTTACCACACTATGGGCCAGATATTCTAAACTTTGCGCTGGGCACAAACCATTTGTCCAGGGTTAGCGTGGGTCCGCTATATTCAAAAGGTCAAATAGCGCAAGCAAACTGCATTAGTGTCGGGCAAAATTATAATGTATGCAAGGAGCAAACTGAAGGGGCATGTACATGAATACAGGCTCAATGCTATATTCAGTGAATAGCACCATGCAAAGTGTTTTTGTGTGACATAGTGCAACACTTTGCACAGTGCGAATTACCACCTAGGAAAAGGTAGTCTAAACTCTGGGCAAACCAGCTTTGTGCAACTTTGTGGCTTTGCACAACTTTTGTGTGGCTTTGTGTGATCCTAACCAGTAAGTATGTCACATGGAAATAAGCCAGACAGAGAGGAAACATGCTGCTCATGGAGGGCATACCTATGAGGCCATCATCTGCCACCAGTCCCAGCCATGGCAGGCAGTAAGTGGTGACCCAGCTCCCGATGGACACCATGGCAGTGCAGCCATACAGCACATACCTGTAGACCACCCTTCAAACAGACACTAGCACTCACATGCAGCACTGTGGGCATGGAGGGTGTTGAGGAAGGGTGTACAAGTGGCCAGGCTGCACCACAGACTGGGTGAGGCCACAAGGCTGGAGCAAGCCATGCAGTGCACATGGGCCAGTGTCGGGAATGCCCCAACACCAGTGTGCCTGTCTGATGGTATGTTCCCCCCCCAGCCACATATCGCACATCTGTACAGATACCCCAGCACACACAGCCAGCTGTGTATATGTCACTGTAAGCATCCCATGCCAGTGGTGCAGTGTCTGTGGGTCACACAACAGCATAACAGAAATGTCCACTGTCAGTAAACACCTGCAAGTTAGGCCTGTCACTGCCCTACACACCATAGGCATTGCTGTGTCCCTCACAGTACTGGCCCCCTTGCTACTGTAGTGTCTGTTGTGCACCGTAGCATGAACTACAGTTTGACAATTGCATGCAGCACCACCACCTGTGCCTGTGCTGTGTAGTCCCCTGGGGCACAATATTCTATGCTGTACTGTACAAATGTAGCCTGCAGCTACCACCATGCACTAACAGACTGACCTACAGGTGGAGCTGTGGGCAGACCCAGCCAGCCCCTGTACTTCCAGACTGACCTATTTGTGGAGCTGTGGGACCCTGCAGTAACAATTGGCAAACTGCATGCAAATCAGGTCATAATGAGATGCTAATCTGGACTACCTAAGTAGGCTTATTTGCATGTCACTTTTGAATATAGCAAAGTTTTGCCCCAGGCAAACGTGATTACACTGGGCAAACGGCTTAGCTCCATGCTAAAGCTATGCAAATGTGTTTGCACCATACAAATGTTTCAGAAACATTGTACATTTTTGAGCAATGTAATTTCACATGCTTTGCTGCTTGCAGCTTTACTGACTCCACTCCTTTGCTAGCACACACATTGGCCACATAGTTCACTTTTACCTTCCTTCACATCGCCATGAACTGGGATGCTGTTGTGGTTTGCACTTCCTGGTTGCTATATTCAGAACTGTTTTATTCCCAGGATATGTGTGCACTGCACTCCCAGCCCAGTTTGCCCTGCTTCCTTAGCATACTATATTCAGCAGGTTTAGCACCAGGGCTATTCCTTTTGAATATAGTGGGCTGTTGGTTCCAGGCTAATTTAGCATGCTGGGCAGTGCTACTTTATCCACGGGGCAAAATTTTTAATATCTGGCCCTATTTGTCTCAGGCTTATTTCCACCAGGACTTTGTGGTAAAGGTACATAAATGTGGTATTGGTGTGACTGTTACCCTAAGTAGAATCAACAAATGTGTATGTGTCTGCAGCCTACATTTTGTTATATAGCTATTTGGTTTGTTAAAGTGTAAAAATTATATGAATCTCCATCATTTTTCATGATTCTTCCAAATGTAATGGAGGATTATGGGTAGCAAATATTTGAAAAGTGGGCAATAGTACACATTTTTAAAACCAGTATTTGGTGCAGTATCAGAAAATATGTACTTTCCTATTGTACTGTGATGTCCTAAGTGTCTACAGACCTTAGAAACAATGCTGTGTATTTTCTCTTATGGACCAATTTTTTCCCCTTTAAAATACATCTTTGCACCCTTTGGGCAGGATTCACAAGATGGATGTGCCCAGAGCATCTGAGATGCACTGGGGCATCCCTGAGACATGTGCTCAAAGGTGATTCTGGCAGTGGGCCGATGCGCCGCATATGGACAGTAATGCTATGCGGTGCATCTGGAGGGTCTGTGAAGGGGGCATGCCCATGCATACCGGGCACATCCCCATTTATAGCCCTATTCTGTGGTGCATTCCCTGAGCAAGTCCAGGGATGCACCACAGAAAGATAAGTCTAGTAAAACCAGACTTAAGTGGGTAGCGACACACAGGCAGGCTGCAGTACTGCAGGCAGCAGCATGGAAACCTGCCCACCTTGGCAGTCCAGTGCCCCCCCAGGTACATGCCGCTTCTTGCAGGGGCAGCACAGACATCTGACAAACCTCCCTAGCTCCCAGAGAATGCCACTTCTGGTGGCGGTAAATGATATGCAGAACCCCCCTCCCAAACCCCCAGTACAGCCGCCCTCCATGGTGGGGAAGGAAATGATGTACCCCCCTCCCAGCCCCAAGCCCCCATTGAAGCCACCCTCCATGGTGGCTGTCCGTTACAGAATGAGCCCCCCAGGCACCCCAACCCACCCCTCTCCCTCCACCCCAGCAGGGTCCCACTGTCAGTGGGCGGCTCAGTCCACCCACACACCACCACGGCTATCCACCAATAGAGCTGTCTGACAGTGACAGCAACCATACAGCCCGAAGCCTGATGGGATGGTGAAAACAATCCCAAAAATTACTGTTTTACAAGCATGTGTTGCACTGTTCCTACGCACATTCATAATTTCACGAATTTTTAATATTTTCTCTCCAGATTTTCAACATTGCCATTTTACTACATCTCCTTATGAATAGTACAGCTGTCATTTTTCACATCTCATCCAAAACATGTTTCTGCCCATGCAGCGTACAATGGTGCAGTCGGTGTGCGAAATCAATGTTTGGGACAGATTAAGAAAATCACAGTGACACTGTTCATGAGCAGAGGTGTTAAAATGGCTATGTTAAAAATTTGGTGAAATACATCCATAAGATGACTGTGTTACGAGCGACCATTGCGCAGTTTCCAAGCACCTTTGTAACTTCATGGATTTCTAATATTTTCATTCCAGATTTTCACCAGTGGCATTTTTCCACACTTCCTTATGAACAGTACAGCTGTCATTTTTCACACCATGGCCGAAATTTGTTTTTGCACTCCAGCATAGAAATGTGTGGTCGCTGTGGGAAATCACTGTTCGGGACAGATTAAGAAAATCACAGGGACACTGTTCATGAGCGGAGGTTAAAAAATTCCTGTGTTGACAATCTGCTGTAAAAAAATCCCCAAACGAATTGCATTATGGGTGTGCGTTGTGCATTTTCTACGCACGCTCGTGACTTCGCCAGTTTTTTTTTTAATATTTTCACTGCAGAATTTCAACATTGCAATTGTTTGCACCTCCCCATGAACAGTACAGCTGTCATTTTTCACATTCTATTTGAAATGTGTGTTCGCACCTGTGGTGCCAAATGGCATAGTCACTGTGCGAAATCAGCTTTCGGCTAACAAACTGATATTGCCACCGTTCATAAGGTGGGGGTCACAAAAAAACCATGTTGAAAATTTGGAGTGAAAATGCCAATGAACACCTGAGGCATTAGGGTTTTCAACCCAGCCTGTAGAGATTGAGAGGCATCAAGGGTGTGACTTGGGATTCTCACCTGTAATGTTCATACCATTCCACACCCTGCAGCCAGTGAGAGGCATCGAGGTGTGCCTTGGACTCTTTGGCCCCAAAGTTCACCCCACTCTCCTATACAGGACCCATCTAACTGTATTTCCTGAAGGAATGGGGTGAGCATAAGGGCCAAAGACCCCAAGGCACACCATGACACTTGTCAGTGTCTGCAGGGTAGGGTGTGGTGAAATGGCATTGCCGTTATGCCCGATGACCCAAAGGCACACCCCAATGCCTATCAGTCTCCTCAGGGTGGTGGTGGGGTTGACTTCAGTTCAATACTTCACTGCCATTCCTATTATGCAGCTCTCTAACTCCTACACTACCAATGCCAATGCCAGCAAGCAAACATTCGGCATTGACAAATGCTTGTTTATAGGTAGTAATAGTTTGTTGATTACTGGTAAGGTAAAACATGGCAATGTGCACCTTTCATTTCTTCATACTTTTTTCTATATTAAAATCAGGTTATGCATAAATACTTTGTATTTTTAAATTATCCATTTATAAGGTTAATTTTGCAAAAGTTAGTAGATTATTCCTACTGACATAGATTTGCAAGGTATGTATTGTGTTGTGTTGATTTCACAGTTTTTATTTTGGATACAAACAAGTTTGACATTTCAGGTAGGCTAAAAAGCTGTCACTTCAAATAACCATATAAAAGCTTATATCTTTGAAATCTACAGTACCATACCTGTCTCTCTTAATACCAGCACTCTAAGTATATTTGTACATTTGTTAAACATAGTTCTTGCATTAATGGTGATTGTACAAGGCTGATATGCAGCATGTAGTGCTGTCCTGCTTTGATCCATTTTTACGATGTTCTTATCCAGGATAGGCCAGCTGAGAGGCAATATGCAATATATCTTTTTTCAGTGGGGTTGCTGTAGTGGGGTCCTTCGTGTCTTCCATGTATTTATACAGGATGGCCCAGCTGAGAGGCAGTATCTCATATTCAGTGGGGTACCACTTTTACAATGTATTTTCTTGCCAGAATAGACAAGTTGAGATGCAATATCTCTTTTTCAGTAGGGTTCTGTTGTAGTGAGTGCATACATTTTTACTTTGAAAGATATGGCTATGTTGTAAATGTGGGGTAAACATATTGAAAATTATCAGTGTTACAAGGCTGCATTCACAAAATTCAATGCAGGTTTATAACTTTTTTTTTTATATTTTGACACCAAATTTTCAACATATCCTTCTTCTGACCCCACCTCATGAACAGGGGCAGAGAAAATTGTTAACTCCTGCCCGAAAGGTGATTTCATGCAGGGACCACAAAATCACTTTTTGGTATGTAAAAAAAAGACATTTTGGCCAGGATTTGAAAAATGACAGCTGTCACATTCATGAGTTGCTGTAGAGATATGGCTGTAAATCTGGGGTAAAAATATTCACAAGTACCAATTACCAAAGTTCCAAGGCTGCATTTGCAAAATTCAATGTAGGCGCATAACTTTGTTGTTTTGTAATATTTTTACACCAGATTTTTAACTTAACCTTCTTATGACCCCACCTCATGAACAGTGGCAGGGAAAAATGTCAACTCCTGCCCAAAAGGTGATTTTGTACAGGAACCGCAAAATCACTTTTCGGGACAGATTTGCCTAACAGCAGTGCCATTGCTCATGAGGTGGGGTCCCAAAGAAGGCATACTGAAAATTTGGAAAATATGCAAAAATTACAAAGTTATGCCTCTTAGTTCAAAACCCCATTGAAATACATTGAACAGCATACCTGTTGCTTTGGTTCGCGGTCCGGCTTTGAAGAGTGAATATGTGTCTGCGGCCCAGAGAAGATTATGGCATTCAACCTCCGATGGGTAAGTAAGGGCTTGGGGTGTGTGAAGAGTGGAAGGGTTGGGTGGGGGCCAGAAATGGCACAAAAGACATTGATGGATGGTTTTGTTGTTACAGGTTAAAAAACAAAACAGGACAGAGATACCGATCGTGACACTGGGGGATTGGGCACACCCAGTGTCACTGTTATGTTTTGGAGAGGGTGTGGGGTGCTGGGTGCTGAGAGGAAGGGTTGGGGGGAGGAAAGTAAAAAAGAAATAACAAGTAACCACACATGCACAGTAGTGGGGGGGTGAGAATTCCTTCATTGGGGGTTTGGCCCCAGTACCACTATGTGGGGGGGAGAGTGGGGTGGTGGGTGCTGAAGGTGAAGGGTCAGGTGCAGAGAAACTATAAAAATACACGGTAAAAAGAAAAAAAAAGCACAACCGCACATGCGTGGTAGTGGAGGGGTGGGGGATGTCATGATCGGGATACTGGGGAATTGGGCACCCTCATTGTCACTATTATGTTTCCGGGGTGTGTGTGAGATGGAGGGTGCTGAGATGGAGGGTCGGGTGGGGGGTTATGTATTTCATTGGTCATGGACCGCAGAAAAAAAAATAGTGAGAGCACACGGACTGTTCCACAAATGGATGTGGAGGTGACATTTTTGTCATCCCAACATGTTCATTCACAAGGAATGTAGGAGTCCTTTTTCTCAAAGCAAGAGGTTTGCAGTGCTCTGCCCACTGCAGCCCTAAAAAGAAGAGCAATAGGCCTCACTAAGAGGGAGATCCCAGGGGCCATAAAACTATCATATGACTACTGTAACAGGTAATTAATTAAGAAAAAAACTCTTAATAGCAAACCAAGGGAAGGACACATCAAGACTACAAACATATAACAAAACATTCGGCAGAACATATGTGTTTGCAAATGTTTTACTGCAATAGTTTAAGCAGGCAATATGTAAACTAATATGAATGTTTACTACTGAGTATGCCCTGCTGTACAGTAACACTGTCAGCATCAGGTGGGACAGACCAAATAAGAACCAAAACAGTCCCCCCTGCCCCCAAACTAAAATTAACCATTCTAGTTCTGCAATTCCGGTATCTACGGTCCCTGAAATACCTGCTAAACAGACTTTCTGGCTGTAATCAGGTTGGTTCATTCACTGCACCATTCTATACCTGGCTATTCCTTCTTCTATAAGAATAGGGATGCTAATAAAAAAGGTGGGGGTGTATGTATTTGTACAAAAAACACAATACATGCAGTTGAAATTCCAATCAACCATAATGAGGTCCCAGATACAGAAGGATGTTGCATTCAAATTGAGCATCAAAATGGAAAGAAATTAATCCTGGCCTATTTTTACAGACCTCCATCTGTCAATTCCTGCTATAATCATAAATTACTCAAAATCATTACTGAGCTTTCTGAAAGATCAGATTTATTAACAGGGGATTTTAACTTACCTAGTATTGACTGGTATAATTTAACAGCTATGCCACAGAATTATTTAATGTATCTGGATACATTTCTGACCCTTGGTTTAGAACAAATGGTTTTAGAACCCACCAGGGATAAAAATATATTGGACCTTGTCCTAACAAACCTCCCAGTTGACACAGATAACGTTGAAATAGCAGAGCCTGTAGGGAATAGTGACCATAATATGGTCCTTTTCTCAAGCAGTAAACTAAAATCCAACATAAAGCACAATGGTTATAAACTTAACTATAATAAAGGGGATTACATTAATATCAAAAAAGTTCTAAACACTTATGACTGGGAATCACTGTTCTATGATCTTCCAACTAATGACTGTTGGAATCTGTTAAAAAATACTATCCATAACTTAGAACAGCTTTATAGACCACTAAAAAAATTAGAAATACAAAGGGGAAAATACCACCATGGCTTACACCTTTAGTCATGAAACAAATAAGAATAAAAGAAAAGGCATTTAAAAAAAACTTAAAAATCTTCAAACTGAGAATAACTTAACAGCCTGTAAAACTGAACTAAAAAGAACGAAAGTGCTCATTAAAAAAAAAAGGAGGAACATTGAATTAAAACTCTCTGTATCCGAGGGTAACTCAAAAGCTTTTTATTCATATGTAAATTCTAACAAAGATTATATGATCATACAATAACAACTATCACCAAGAATGGGGTAGAAATTGATGACAGAAATGAAATATGTAATGCTTTCAATGAATACTTTGGGACTGTATTCACTGATAAAGATACCACAAGTTGCATTGTCCCCCGACATTCATAATTATGAAAACATAACACCGGATAAAATTAAAGCAGCTATTCTATCCCTTAAAAATAACTTATCCCCAGGCCCTGATAACTTAAATATGCATTTCATTAAACAGACTTTAAATGAACTATTGGTCCCTTAACAATCATTGTTAATAAATCATATAAGGAAGGCAAAGTTCCTGATGATTGACACAGTGCAGTAGTGGTACCGATATATAAAAAAGGAAATAAAAACAACACTGACAACTATCGTCCCATCAGTCTCACTTCTACTATATATAAAATCATGGAAAAAATATTAAAAAACAAAACTGACCACGAGCTAGATAGTAAAGGACTATTAGATAATACTCAGCATGGCTTTTGCAAAGGTTAATCATGTATCACTAATCTGATCTCGTTTTATGAAAATATCAGTAAGAGCTTGGATATAAACTGCCCCGCAGAGATCATATTTCTTGATTTTAAGAAAGCATTCGACAAAGTGTCTCACAATACATTAATTAAAAAGATGATTACTCTTGCATTGAATAGCTATACTGTTAGGTGGGTTGATAGATGGCTGAATAACAGAACACAAAACGTTAGGACTGTAGATACCCTCTCACTCAGTATTGATGTCACAAGCGGAGCTCCCCGGGGGTCTGTACTGGGACCAACACTATTTGGGATATATATTAGTGATCTACATTTGGGAACATTTAGCCAAATTAATAAATTTGCAGATGATACTAGAATATCATCAGAAGTTGACTCTGAGGATAAAATTAATAAAATCAGACATGATCTTCTGTTGATTGAAAGCTGGGCTTCAGCAAATGGAATGAGTTTCAATCTAGAGAAATGCTCTGTTACACATTTAGGGCTGAGAAACCCAAATATTAACTATATACTAAATAATATTCCCATTAAATCTACTACATCTGAAAAAGATCTGGGAATTATTGGCAATGAAATATTCTCTCAGAGCAAACATTGCAGAAAAGTTGCCCAGGTAGGGAATTGAATCCTGGCAGTCATTAAATGCTCTTTTATAACAAGGAATGAAAATTGCATTATTTAACTTTATAAATCCTTCATTAGACCGCATAAAGAGTACACAGTCACTTCTGGGGCTCCATGTCTACAAAAAGATGTAAAAATAATCGAAAGCATGCAAAGTAGGATCACAAAGCTGAAACCTATGGTTAAAAATGTACCTTATGAAGATAGACTAACTGTCCTAGGACATTATGATTTACAGCTCAGGAGGGACCGAGGGGATTTATTATTATTTAATATAATAAATGATAGAAACATAGAAACATAGAATTTGATGGCAGATAAGGACTGCTTGGCCCACCCAGTCTGCCCATTTCCCTACCTACTGGATAAGCTGCAGATCCTAGTTAACAGGCAGCCTACTTCTTCCTACCCCAACCCCCCAGAATTGCCTTATGACTATCCCATGCATGCTTGAATTCCACCACTGCTTTTGACTCCACAACCTCCTCTGGAAGGCCGTTCCATGCATCCACAACCCTCTCTGTGAAAAAGTACTTCCTTAAATTACCTTAAATAATACACTCATAAAAAAATACAACCTTAGATTCACAGAAAAAAACTCAAATCTGTGGTGCCATAACAGGCAGATTTTTATCCCTAGGTCTTTCACTAATAAACGGAAGTGCTTTTTAACTATTAGGGTTGCTACCTTATGGAACACTTTACTGCAGTAGTTAATGGATATTACCAGCTTTCAGAGGTTTAAGAAAGAACCGGACCAACTTTTACTGGGGCCAGATACTTAACTCACTCCATTGATATGGGGAGAGTGGTCTTGATGGGCCGAGTGCCTCCTTCCACTCTTTAAAACTGAGTAATACCTGCTGTGCCTGAATTATGAAACTCACGATAAATGTTTTGTCTCTCCCACAGAGTTCTATAGATCTCATTCACCCCACTGACTCAGAAGCCCAGCACATTTCCACCATATTAGCACTCTGTTGTCATGGCCACACCATCCCTCATCCCCCTTAGGGGGCTGGAGTTCTACTCCCAAAGTGTTTTGAATCATGGACCACAATGGTAAGGAAGGAACTGTAGACCTTCAGCAGTTTGGTCATGAAATGTCTGCTTTAATAGAATGGAGACACTGCTCGGTAACCCTGGCCTTGACAGCTGGCACCAGAGATTCACTCAACACCTGCCGGGTGGGATCTGGGCTCAGAAATGGGTCTTTTGAGCATCGACAGCCTGCTCTATAGCCTGTACTGGCTCTGCAAAGTAAAGTTATAAGGCAGAGGTAGGCAATGCTGCTGGCTGCCTTCTTTGGTTGGTTAAATGCAGCACTTGCCTACATGTTATATGTAGCAACAACAGTGTCTCTGTTGCAGGCATTCTTATTTTGCATCTCCCACCAACTTGAGGTGGTTTGTTGAGTTGTAGTAAGCTGTCTTACTGGGGGTACATGCTGCACCAGGACAATTTTTAGATGGGGCTTATAGTGTTCAGCACACCTTTGCAGTCCTGAATAATGTTCAATAGACTAGGGGCTTTATGAGCAGAAAAGGACTCCCATATCCATTCTGAATGTGCAGTAATAAAACAAATAGTGCGAGCGTGCAGACTGTTCCACAGACGGACGTGGAAGTGACTTTTTTTGTCACCCCAACATGTTGCTCATTCACAAGGAATGCCGGAGTCCTTTTTCTAAAAGCAGGATAGTGTTCCACCCACTGCAGCCCTAAAAACTATGTGATGAATTGTTTTCTGGACTAGTAAATATTTCTGTTTTATGTTGTCTAGGAAGGTGGAAGTGACATGGTCAGACTTAGCCTATCTTCGGCAGCTCAGTCTGTATAGGTCACACTCCAAAGTATCCAAAAGTGAATGGACAGTAGTATCTCACCATCCTAGTCTGTAGTTCAAATTGTATTACTGTAAAATAGGTTGGAATTGGAATTAGGACTCACAATAAGTGCAGCCAGGTTTTTGAGGACAACAGCTGACTGGACCACTTGGGCACCCTTTGCAGAACACTTGGTTCTGGAGGTGATGGAACCACAAAAATAAAGAAACTTATCTGTAGTGTTTGTTGACCTGGTGTATGTTACGGAAAAAAGCTTGTTGCATTATTGCAGTCCAGTTGCTAGTAGTGAGTGTCTCTAAAAGCACTGGTAACAACCACTTTGAATACTATGAAAGAGAGAGAATTGGTGAATAGGGAAAATTTACAGATCAATTGCAGTGCTGTAAAAAATGTACCATTTACTCACCATGAGGACAAGTAAGCCTCATTTGCTGCAAATGCATTTCAGAAATTGCAGTTACTCATGTTAAATGCTATTTTGTTTGCCTCTTTTATCTGATGGTTTTACAAAAAAAAATCCTTTAGACTTTTTCACATCAGCCAGCAGAATTTTGAGTGAGTACTGATGTAATTTAAGCAATAATGACATAATTTTTCCTCTGGTCCTATCAGCTTAGTACATACAGTACATAAAATTGTGAAATGGCACAACTCAGTCTTTGCAATGAATTTTCTGATGGGGGCTTTTATTAACGGACTTACACCAGTAGAACAAAATGGTAGCTATCTAGCAAGTCCCCTAGGCTGATCACCAACCTTTTGAACACTGTATCTTGCCCTACCCCCAAAAAATAATCTTATCCTCTTAAAATGCAAATTTTGATTTCCTGTGTTCCCATTCCAGCCCTGAATGCAGACACCATAACTCTCTCCTTTTTTATTGTTTTCAAAGTCACTCCCTTTGGTGAGGTTCCACAGCACTCACAAAAACTGTACAACTACTACTACTATTACTATACCAGTGCCTCTCTCCAAATATATAATACCACACAAATGTGCACCTCTACCCTGCTCCTCTCTTCTAATTATTTCAAAACATGCACACACACACTGCTTTCAGTTTTATAACTTTACCTTGCACCAGTCTTATAAACTATAGCCCTTCTCCCATACACCTCTTGAAATGTATACTTACCACTACACACCTCCTAAAATGTGTACCTCTGCAGCTATAAAAAAAATTCTGCAGGCCTTCCTGAATCTTCCCCATCACCCTTGATATTTGTAGTCCTACTGTGCACCTATCTCAGTATATTTACAGCCTAACTCCTTACACTCTTCCCAAAATGTGTACTCCCACCCTACCCCAACGTTTGTTTCCATTCCCACTCACCCAAGATGTGTGCCTATCGATGCATGTCCCAAATGTATACCATACATACTTTTCCAACCATTTGTACCCCTACCCCATGGCTCCTGAAATGTGTACCTCCCCTGCACAGCTTCCCTAAATCTGTAACCTTGTATAAGTTTGCCCACAAACCCAAACAAAATCTGTATCTACAGTACTACCCTGCTCCCTGCCCAAAATTTGCACCCCTGCCCCAGAAACCTTCTAATGTTTTATCCACACTCTGAAAACTATATACCCCTACCTTCAGTGTCTCCAAGATTTCTATCCCTTCTCCTGTATCCCTCGAAAATTCATTCTGTAGCCATACACATTTATCCCTTTCCCTGCACAAATAGCTAAACTTGAAAGTTTGTTAGAAATCTGCATTCCTTCTCTTGCAAACCTCAATTTACACAGTTACAACTACATCCTTTCACAAATTAATACCCTTTGCCCCACAATACTCCCAAATTCTGTACGTACTTTCACACACTACTCCACAACTCTGCACCCCAGCCCTTTGTATAGTCTAAGAGATATGAGCTGGTAGGAAAACAAAGTTTGGGAGGGAATAGTGATATCTATTTTAGCAGGGTGGAGGTACAAATTTTTAGGTAGAGTGCAAGTACACATTTTGGGAGGGATGCTGGGTGCAAGTAAAAATTTGATTGAGGGATATGGAGTGAAAGTGTAGATTTTGGGAGAGGCTACACATTTTTGGAGGGGTACGGGGTGCAAGTACAGATTTTGGGAGGTGTGCAGGGTACAAGTACCAACTGTAGGAGGGGTGAAGGAGTGCAAGTTTCATACAAATTTTGGGACAGATACAGGAGTGTAAGTACAAATTTGGGGTTGGGTGTAGGGGTGCAAGTATACATTTGGAAGGGTATAAGTAAAAATTATGGGAGGGGTGAAGAGGTACAAATACTAATTTTGAGAAGAGTGCAGGAGTGCAAATGCAAATTCTGGGAGGGTGTGTAGGAGAAAAAGTACAACTTTTGGGAGGTGTCCAGGGAAATAAGTTCAAATTTTTGGAACTGTGTAGGGGTACAAGTACAAATTTTGGTTGAGGTACTCTGGTGCATGTATACATTTTGAGATCGGTGCAGGGGAAAAGTATAAACTTTGGGAGTGGTTCAGTGGTACAAGTACACATTTTGGGAAATGTGTAGGAGTACAAGTACACATTTTGGATGAGGTGCTGTGGTGCATATACAAATTTTGAGAGGGATGCAGGGACAAAGTATACATTTTGGGAGGAACACAGGGGTAAAAGTACAATTTTTGGGAAATGTGCAGAGGTAAAATTACAAATTATGGGAGGGGTATGGGGTACAAGTACAAATTTTGGGAAGGATGCAGGATGCAAGTACAAATTTTAGGAGGGGTGCAGGGGTACAAGTACACATTTTAGGAGGGGTGCGGGGGTACAAATACACATTTTAGAAGGGGTGTAGGGGTACAGGTACAAATTTTGGAATGGGTGTATGGTACAAGTACACATTTTGGGAGGGGTGTAAGGGTACAAGTACAAAGTTTTGGATGGGTGTAGGGGTACAAGTACAAATTCTGGGAGGGGTGCAGGGGTAGATGTACACATTTTGGGAGGGATGCTGGGTTACAAGTACAAATTTTGGGAGGGGTGCAGGAGTTCAAGTATGAAATTTGGGAGGAGTGCAGGGGTACAAATAAAGTTTATTAGTACAAATATTAGGAGGGGTGTGGGTGTACAAGTGCAAATGTTGGGAGAGGTGCAGGGATACAGGTACACATTTTGGATGGGGTGCAGTGGTGTAAGGGTTCAAGTGCAAAGTTTGGGAGGGGTGCAGGGGTACACATTTTTGGAGGAATGCAGGGGTACAAGTACACATTTTGTGGGAGTGCACGGGTACAAGTACAAATTTTGAGAGGGGCACAAGATTACAAGTTTAGATTTTGGGATGGGTGCAGTGGTACAAGTACAAATTTTCGGAGGGTTTCTGGGTTACAAGTAAAAATCTTGGGGTGCAGGGGGTACAGATAAACATTTTAGGAGGGGTGTAGGGGTTACAGGTACAGATTTTGGGATGGGTGCAGTAGTACAAGTGCAAGTTTTGGGAGGGGTGTTGGGGTACAAGTATACATTTTGGGAGGGGTGCAGAGTTACAAGTTCACATTTTGGGAGGGTACAGGGGTACAAGTACAAATTTTGGCAGGGGTGCTGGGTTACAGGTAAAAATCTTTGGTGGTGCAGGGGTACAAGTACAAATTTTGGGAGGTGTTCTGCATTACTAGTACAGATTTTGGGATGGCTGCAGTGGTACAAGTACAAATTTGGGGAGGGGAGCAGGGTACAAGTACACATTTTAAGAGGGGTGTAAGGGTTACAAGTACAGATTTTGGGATGGGTGCAGTGGCACAAGTACAAATCTTGGGAGGGATGCTGGGGTACAAGTAGAAATTTGGGGAGAGTGCAGGGTTACAAATACACATTTTGGGAGGGGTACGGGGTACAAGTACAAATTTTGGCAGGGGTGCTGGGTTACAGGTAAAAATCTTGGATAGTACAGGGGTACAAGTACAAATTTTGGGAGGGTTTCTGGGGTACAAGTAGACATTCTGGGAGGGGTGCTGGGTTACAAATACAAATTTTGGGAGGGGAGCAGGGTACCCGTACAAATTTTAAGAGGGGTGTAGAGGTATAAGTAAAAATTCTGTGTGGGTACAGGGGTGCAAGCACACATTTTAGGAGGGATGTAGAGTACAGGTACACATTTTGGAAAAGGTGCAGGGTTACAAGTACAATTTTTGGGAGGGGTACAGGGGTACAAGTACAAAGTTTGGGAGGGTTGCTGGGTTACAGGTAAAAATCTTGGCCATTGCAGGGGTACATGTACAAATTCTGGGAGGGTGCCGGGTTATAGGTAGAAATCTTGGGTGTTGCAGGGGTACATGTGCAGATTTTGGGATTGGTGCAGTGGTACAAACACAACTTTTGGGAGTGGTGTAGGGTACAAGTACAAATATTGGGAGGGGTGCTGTGATACTAGTACAATTTTTGGGAGAGATGTAGGGGTACAAGTACATGTTTTGGGAGGGGTGCAGCATTAAAAGTACAGATTTTGGGATGGGTGCAGTGGCATGAGTACAAATTTTGGGAGGGGTGTAGAGGTAGAAGTACAAATTTTGGGAGGGGTGTAAGTGCAAATTTTGGGAGGGATGGTGGGGCAAGCAAAATTTTGGGGAGGGATGTAGTGGTGTAAGTATAAATTTCAGAAAGGGTGTAGGGGTACAAATGCAAGTTCAAATTTTATAAGGGTTCAGATTTTGGGAGGTGTGCAAGTATAAATATTGAAAGGGGTATAAGTGGTGTACATTTGGAGGCATGCAGGGATAAATACTCACATATATGGTGGGGGCTAAAGTACTAATTTTGAGAGAGGGGTGCAGGAGATGGGGTTCAAGGAGTAAATGTGCAGATTTTAAAAGAAATGGGGTAAAGGTAAAACATTGTGAGAGTGCAGCAAAATGGGGTGCACATTTTGGGAAAGTTGAATAAAGATCTAATATTACCAGAGGACAGGGTAGAATTACAAATTAGGAAGATGTGCAGGACATAAGTAAATATTTTTGAAGGGTTACAAGGGCAGCAGTGCTAATTCTGGGAAGAGGAGAACCCATTACAGAGAAAATGCATAAATATTGAATATGTGGTAGAACATGAGCAAACGGGATGAATCAAAATAGCATTGCATTTAGGTTGGTCAGGAAAATGGAAAGAAAAATTAACATGACATGATGACATTTGGGCACTCCTTTTTTGTTTGATATTGTCCCCAACATTTTACTGATCAGCCTGTGACAGCCACTAGATGTTTAATGTCTTATACTATATTTTTATTTTTTTAGACTTTATTTCTGCACCCCTGCAGGAGGAACTCTCCCCGGCATCGACCTTACCTGCTCTCTACCTCCTGCTGTGATGACCGCAGCTACTCTCCTCACTCCGACCAGCGACACCTCTGGATCTGAACCCCCATGGAGAAGGGCCACCCTATCCTCCCAAGGCACTGTATCTATAGTATAGAGTGCCAGTCAGAGTGTCAGCCACAGGGAGAGTGAGACACCCAGCACTGGGAGCGTGGTGCAGGTGGTGGTGGTGCCTTCACCTATCCTCCAGAGTTTTTTTTCCCATTTTTCTATTTCCCCCAGAGCTCAGTCATGCAATGGCATCTGGGCACTAATGCTGATGCCTGCCACAGCTCTGCCCCCTTGCTATGCGTGGCGACACAATCTTGGCTTCCTCTGGCCACCGCCAGAGGTCATGCTTGTGTGACCCAGCCCCTAGAACCCACCTCGGGAAGAGAGCAGTCCTCCGGATGCTCAATCTCTTCTCTCCCCTGCTGACCCCTGGTGGCCTGAGTCCATTCCCGAACCCGGGTCGCCAGCATGGTGTGAAGTGTGGCATCCAGCGCCTCAACCCTCAGCGCCACCAAGCCGAATGTCTTATACTATATTTAATAATGTTTGAAGTGACAATTGATTTTTGCCATTTCATTATCTGATGTACTGTGTGTATACTAAGCTGCCAGTACCTTGAGGAAAATTATGTAATTCTTGCTTAAATGACATCAGTACCCACCCATGATTCCACCAGTTTGCCTGAAAAAGTCTGAGGGTCTTTCTGTGAAACTATCAAATAACAGAGGCAATAAAATAGCATTTATACATAATAAATGTTAGTTTCAGCAGTTTATTTTTAATACATAAGGCCTGGTTATCCTTGTATTAGGAAAAAAGGGTTAATTTTTAAAATATATTTACATGGGGATAGGTGACAGAGGGTGGTGGTAAATGGAGTTCACTCCAAGGGAGGGAGGGAGGGTGACCAGTGGGGTGCTTCAGGAATCAGTTCTGGGGCTAGTCCTCTTTAGTCTCTTTATAAGAGACATTGCAGAGGAGGGGAAGGTCTGTCTCTTTGCGGATGACACCAAAATCTGCAATAGGGTCTATAAGGTGGACATATCGGGGGGTGGTGGTGGTGGTGGTGGAGAGGATGAGCAGAGACCTGAGAAAACTAGAAGAGTGGTCAAGGATATGGCAGCAGGGTTTCAATGTGAAAAAGTGCAAAATAATGCACTTATTTATTTATTTATTGAAGTTTGTTGACCCGGTAAGCCCACTGGGCCTAGAAGTTCCTTTTTCAGGGGCGACTGGGAGGAGGGGGGATACAGATGGTAAGCAACTGATATTTAACTGGATTAAGCTGTTGGTGGTATTTTTAGTGAAATGGAGAAATTTTGGCAGGACACTGAGGAAATTCCCCTACTCTGCTGGCGCTCTGTGGCCAGTAGAGGGCTGCTCTCAGTCTACAGGATGGCAGACGAGAAGCAGTTTTACGTGGAGAAGGACGTATGTATGGAGGCTCCCGTTAACGGAACTATGGTGTTATCGCAAGTTGAAACAGTCATTGTCCCTAGGAGTGGGATGCCTGCATGTGTATTTTCCGGTTCTCACTTGGAAGAAGCTGGCGGACCGCCGGTTCGCGAGACTATTCTTTCTGGTGCATCTGCAGTTTGTTCTCTTGGCCTTATGCCCCTACCTTGTGCTTCAGGAACCCCTTCTGTGTTAGGTCCAGTTGTTCATGTGGACCCGTTTTTTGTACTGGAACTTCCGGGTATGGCGGTTGAATGCAACGAGGGATCGGTGGAGCTGTTAGCACCTGGACAAGCGACTTCTACCTCCCAAGTAGTTCAGAGGCAATTTGGACTTATGGATTCTACTGCTGCTTCTCTTGGAGACTGGTCGGCTGAGAGTTCTCTTTCCCAGTCGGGATGGCTTCGCACACCATCTGGCGCTTGGATTCCTGACCCTGACTGGGCCGACGACAGATCTACCTATCTACCTCTACTACCACAAAGCATGCCAACATACTGAGCTCAGGTACAGAGACTGGACTTTTTTCTGTTTCTAAACAGGTTGTAAATGGTGCACACCTTCTTCCAGGGGAGTCTGAGGCCATTTCTGGCCCAAGCACTTCCTCGGGGAGGTGGGGGTAGTGATTTCAAGTCTGGGCAAAGCTCTACAAAGACAGGAGTTACAGATAGTAACAAATGCATTCCTATGGCAGATTTATCCAAAAGTAAATTAGAGCAAGCCCCTAGGAGGAATGCTGTATGATTACGTTATAAGGGTAGTCTTACCACTCATCCTGACAGGTATTATGTGGCCAATCACTTACTTAGAGGCTCTATGTACTTTCTTCCCTCTGACCTGTATGCTTTAATTCATGTTTCTGGGGAAGTCTCCTGTGATGTGAGTTTTCGACTTAACAGTAGTCTCAAAAAATTTTGGGAAAAATACTCTATCCTGAAAAATACACCTTTATGGACCCCCTTTTTCGCCACCCCCCTTACTAGACCTCAAATTCGGTATGTTACTGTCATGTTCTGAAATGAAGGGGTGAATGTTAATGATATCTGCCATTGGTTACAGAACTGATGTGACATTCTTGGCCCTCCTGAAGCCCTGTTGGATCTAGAAGGTATCTGGACGGGGGGGCTGGAAATTTAAAATAAAGCTATTTCAGGTTAATTCTGACATCATTCATTTACCCAACAGTTTTTTTTGGGTAAAGACAGAGGTGTTTGCTTTTATAGCGGACAGCCCAGAGCTTGCTACAAATGTGGCTCACGAACACATATCAGTAGTTCTTGTGATATGTTAAAATGCTCATTGTGTGGGGGATATGGACATTCTATGGATCTGTGTGAAAATATTTTCCAGTGTAACTTATGTGATGAAAAAGGGCATGCTTTTCATCAGTGCCCTTGGGCTAAAAGAAATAGGGCTGAAGGTTGGGATCATGACAATTTAGTTTTTTAGGCTCAAGAAAAACATCAGGGTTTTTCACCTGCAGACCCCTCTACTTCCTCCTCTGAGCCCACTTCTGCTAGAGATCCTCTTTTGGTACCCACCTCTGCTTCTCCTCTTGCTACGGCTAGGCCTTCAATATCCCCCAACCAGGGCCCTGCTCCTACCCCTGATTTTTGCTCTGACCCTGCTGTTGATGAGCATACTGTTTCTAATGAACCTGACTCAGGGGTGTAGACAGGCATACTCACTGTACACATTTGTGTACAGTTTTGTTGAGTGCCTGTCACAAACCATAAGCCACTCTGTTAATATTATCATTCTAATCTGCAGTATTTGGGTTAGTTTAGGCCACTGAGGAGTGTCCAATACATGTATAACCTCTTTAGAGAGTAGATGCGTCATCTGACAACAATCTGACTTGTTTGGAAGGGGGTGCCATTTGGAAAGGATTTGTACATTTTTTAATTGGGGGGGTGTAACTGTTGTAGATTGTGTACAAAATGGAAATTTCTGGCTACACTCCCAACCTACCATGCCTCCTCCTTTATTTGAAACTGTTAAAGGGCGAAGATTTATTAGGTCCTCTCTTAAGATTCTCACTCCTTGTCCTGTTTCTACTACAAACATCTTCTCTCCCCTTCAGGAGGACCTTGGGAACTCTGATTTGGAGTCAGACACTTCACATAGATCTGAGCTGGCTACTGAAGATGAAGAGAGCAGATCTACTGAGCTTTCTAAAGAAAAAAGGGAAAAAAGGAAAAAAAAGGAAAGCCAGTAGCAGTTTAAAAGGAGGGCCTTGACAAATTTTTATGTAATAGATGGCTACTCTGAAACTTACGTCTTTTAATGTCTGCAGCTTAAAAACCTATAAAAAGCAGATATCCTTATTTTCCTTTTTTGATTCTCTTAAAGTTGATGTTATCTTTGTTCAAGAAACTCATCTTTCCTCACTTGCTGAGGTAGAGTTACTTAAAAAACGCTAGCATTGGGGGCCTTCTTTTTGGACTTTTGGTTTAGAAGCTGCAGAAGGAATAGGCATTCTTTTTAAATCTACTCACTTTCACATTACTCGTCTTGTTGATGTTAAGCCAGGAAGGGCCTTAGTGCTTGATGGATCCCTTGGGGATTTTTGTTTTTGTTTTATTAATATA
Source organism: Neoceratodus forsteri (assembly GCA_016271365.2). Classification (NCBI taxonomy): domain Eukaryota; kingdom Metazoa; phylum Chordata; order Ceratodontiformes; family Ceratodontidae; genus Neoceratodus; species Neoceratodus forsteri. The sequence continues at coordinate 193,180,048 of JADMNL010000024.1, read as the reverse complement.
TATGCCTCCCAGCTTAAATCAGCCAGAATTGAGCTGTTTGAGGAAATTAAACCTTTTTATTTTCCAAAAAACATATTATTTGGGGAGGAGATTTTAACTGTACCTTGGATACTAAACTGACGGGGGTTACCCAAAAGAAAATATACTGCGACTCCAATGCTTTGGCACAAATTCTCTCTGGGACTAGTATGCAGGATGCTTTTCGTAGTTTACATCCCACAGATACTGGAGCTACTTATCATAGATACATATATGCTACCCGTATTGACATGTTTTTTTTATCTCCAAATATTTGATTTCTATTTTTTTTGTATGTCTCAGCCTTCAGAGTTTTCTGACCATAATATTCTATCTTGTACTTTAAGTTTAACTGCTCTTCCTCCCAAAATTTGTTCCCCACATAATTGTTGGAGGTTTAATATGTCACTTTTAGACTCTCCTCACCTTTTCTCTCGTATTGAAGTTTTTTTTGCCAGTAGGGACTCAGTTATGTGCTCTTATGATTCTCTATTGAATTGGTGGCTGGATACTAAAATGGAGCTTAAAAAACTTATGCTTTCTTTCAGTAGGCATCAGGCTAACTCTAACTATTTAAAATATCTTCTTTTTCAAAATCAATTATATAAATTAATGTCTTTTCCTCCTTGTGATAAGCAATGATTCACTTCTCAAATTTTGGAACTCAAGAAACAAATGATGACCTATCAGTATGACAGAGCCAAATCCCTAGAAATGGAATTTAAATTTAGTACCCGGAAGACACCTGCATCGGACCCATTTGTAGCCTGCAAACAGAGGCTAGATAATACCCTTATGACTCATCTTACCTCTACTACGGGCACTGTAGTAAATACAGATTTGGGAAATGTTAGCAGTAGTGCAACAATTTGTTAGCACCACATTTCACTCTACTTTGGATAATTTCTCTCCTGTCTTTTCCGGGTTTACTGCACCATTGTCCCAGGTCCCTGTATCCATGGTAAAGACATTAGTACAACCTATATCATCCAAGAAAGTTGAGGATGCCATATCTCAATTAAGTACGGGCACTTCTCCAGGGTTGGACGGTATTCCCAATGACTTTTATAAAAAGTTTTTGCCTCATATGTTTTATTTTTTACCTATGGTTTTTAACTTTATGTTGACTTCCTCCTCTTCATATTTTGGGTTTAACACCTCTTTGCTATATTTTTTTATTTAAATCAGGAGATAAAGCCCTGTTAGCTAATTGGAGACCATTAAGTTTATTAAATAGTGATTACAAAATTCTAGCCATAATTCTTAATAATAGATTATTAATGGTGGCTGATCTTCTTATACATCCTGCTCAGACTTGTGCCATTCCTAAAAGGCATATACAACATAATTTATATCTCTTACGGGGATTTATTTGAAGTTAGCCATGCACAACATCTCTCTGGGTATGTAGTAGGTTTGGATCAAGCCAAAGCCTTTGATAAAGTACGACATGAGTATCTCATCCCCCTTTTACTTAAATATGGTCTTCCAAAGCTTTTAGTGTTTTGGATTTCCTCTCTTTATGCTGGAGCATCTATTGTACCAATGGTTAATGGCCTTTTTGGCACTGATATTCCCCTCACAATTGGGGTAAGGCAAGGCTGTCCCTTAAGTCCACTTCTATATTCTTTTGTTTTAGACCCAGTAATATGACACATTCTTTGGGATAGTACTATTTTAGGTGTGGCTCCCTTACCCTTTGTTACCTCATGAGAAAATTACTGCTTATGCGGATGATGTTACTTTATTAGTCCAGGATATTCCCTCTTTAGCAAATACTCTACATATTTTTTCCCATTTTGGAGCTCTATCTGGAGCTTGGCTTAATATGGAAAAAAGTTTTATTTTTTCTTTAGACTCTATCCACCCAGCTTCTTTAGAAACCTTTGGAATCCCGGTAGTTTCTTCTCCTCATAAAATTTAGGGTATTTGGTTCAGTCCAGGTGATCTGGCAACTTACAATTGGGAAAAACAGCTACATATAGGAGAAAATAAGATTCATAGATGGAAGGGATGGATATTTGGGAAGAAGAAATTAATTATGATTATTAAACAATTTTTGCTGCCTGTTTTTTTGTTTTTATGTTATGTTTTCGCCCCTCCATTGCATCTGGAAACTAGAATTTTTAGTCTCTTTTTTCAGATGCTTTGGGGTAATAGACTGAATCCTGTACGTCGAGACATTACTTATTTACCCATTAATAAGGGAGGATTGGCTATGATCAATCCTATTGTTTTCTATCACTCCCTGTTTATTTTTGGCTCCTTTACTTATTTATGGACCCCTGCCACTCTGTCCTGGCAGTTGTGGTCACAATATTTTGATAAATGGTCATTATTACCACCTAAGATTCTATTAGCAGATCTTTTACCAACTTATGGTGTACCCACCTTAAAAAAGATGCAACAGTGGAAGGTCTCTTTTCCTACATTACTCACTTTCAATAGAAAATTGTTTTATAACTTTATTGTATATGATGTCCAGAAAAGTGTTTTATTATTTCCTGAATGTGTGCCTACCAAAATGTTATTTTCCTTACGTAAATTGACAGATTTTAGGATTCCCCCACATATTTGGGATATTGTATGGCTTTCTATTCAAGGGAGACTGGGAGTTCGAGGGAATTTAAAATATAAACCAGTGACTGAAAGATTTTGTTTAAGACCTACCTGTATTAACAGTGAAGAAACTATGGTGCATTTTTTTGTCATTTGTCCCCATAGTAAAACTTTTTGGCAGGACGCTGCCGCACATTGGAATTTGCCCTTTTTGAACCATATTTCATACCAAACCATTGTTTTAGGGGATTATACAGGGATCTGGAGGTCTTACCACAAAAGCACTTTGAATGTTTTTTGCTCTTTTATTCAATATGTTTTATGGCAGGCTCGGTGCCAATTTGTATTATAACAACAGACAGTGTTACATAGTACCATATTTTCACAAATTGAGGATGGTTTATTATCTGTTAAAACTAAGGATATTGCTAAGTTCCCTAAAGCTAAAGTGGATTCTTTCTGGAAACATTTTTTCCTTTGAAACATGTTATGTTGATTATTTTCTTACTCATGGATTTACTTTTTTGTACACCTGTATAATACTGTGACATTATTGTTTCTTTTGTGATGTTGTGATTTTTTGTCAATAAACTTCCCCTACTCTTTTTCGATAAGTGCCATGGGATCTTTAGCATCCACTTGAACTACCACCAATCCAGCCAGATGGGACCTCAGTTTAATGTCTCATCTGAAAGACGACACATCAGAAGTGCAGCACCCCCCTCATGCTGCACTACAGTGTCAGTATTGGGATAGTAACCCAAGTGGCAGATGTGGGAACTTAACCCACAGCCCTCTGATCTCCCAGCCTCAGAGGTGAGTGTGCTACCTACTGAGCCACTGACACTGTCTTAAGGCACAGAAACTCAAGAATGGAGTTGAAAATGGGGTGGAGCGGTACTGATGACCGCCAAGCAGGAAAGAGACCTGGGGGTTAACATATTGGATGACCTAAAGGTAGCCAGGCAGTGCAACAAGGCAGTAGGGAGGGTGAGTGGGATGCTGGAGCACATAGGGAGGGGTATCACCAGCAGAAAGAGAGAGGTGGTGTTGCCTCTGTCTAGATTACTGGTAAGACTCTACCTAGAGTATTGTGTCCAGTTCTGGAGACCTCATCTTCAGAAAGACACAGACAGAGTGGAGGCGGTCTAGGAGAAGGCAACTAAAATGGTGCAGGGCCTGCATCAAAAGCCCTATGAGGAGAGACTAAAGGACCTCAATATGTACAGTCTGGAACAGAGGAGGGAGCATGGAGATATGATGGAGATCCTTAATACTTAACGGGGATAAATAAGGTACAGGAGGGTAGTATTTTTCAGATGAAAAAGGTGCTGAAGAACAAGGGGACATGCTATGAAGCCTGGGGGCGGGTACATTCAGGAGAGATGTAAGGAAGTACTTCTTTACAGCAAGAGTGGTGAACTTCTGGAACAGCCTTCCAACAGAGGTGGTGGGGGCAAAAACAATGGTGGGGTTCAAGAATGCATGGGATAAGCACAAAGGAATCATAGTGAAAAGGGAGGGGGAGGGAGAAAAATATGTAATTGTGTAGGTATGGAGAAATGGGCAGACTGGATGGGCCAAGAAGTCCTTATCTGACATCAAATTCTATGCTTCTGTGTTTCTATTTGATCTTTAAACAAGATAAACTATGGCATCAGATTAGCAGTTTTTATGGTTCTTAACTTCAACTGAGGTCTTAAGTAAAAGCATGTATAGTGACTTTCAGTAAAGCAGTTTTCTAATCCTTATCAAAAGGAACTATCAGACAGGATCAGATGTATTTCAGTACAGTAGCTGCTTCTTGTTTTTACAGGGTTTCTTGTGGATTTTACTTGGTAGAAGGTTATGTCTTTTCTTTCTTACTACTTCTAAGGGACTAGCAGGGTACTGTTTTTGGGGATGTTGGAAGTTTTAAAACTGGTTTGGTTGCTGTAAGTGGACTCATTTGTTGGATGTTTCACTGTGTAACAGGCTGCGCTGGTGGAGGCCTATTTCTTCTGATTTAAAACCTATTTAGTGGGATTTGCTTGGGGATGTTTCTTTGGTTGCAGGGCCTGGAGGGGCAGACACAGGGCTGATACACTCTCTTGAGAGTCGGGTGTAGTCCCTAATCCAACCCTCCCCCACCCCTCCCCAGAGCTCTGCCTATTTATAGGGGAGCACCTGTCCTGCAATTGGAGGAAAAGGCTGCAGGTGCAGCTCATGTAGTTCTAGCCACCGGGGGTTGGATTTAAAGGCTGGGAGAGAGGAGCTTAGGGAGTTGTTCACTTCCCTTATAAGTTTACTGTGTTGTACTGCACCTAGTAACAGGGTTACCGGTTTACTGTGGGACTGTATCTAGGATTAGTGGGTGACCTGATTAGTCAGTAGGGGTGTATCTTGGACTAGTGGAGAATGGTGGCTCACCCAAGGAAACCTACTTGGAGAGGGATGGGACCACACGTCATTAGGGCCGGCATCTTTGGGAGGGTGGTGGGGTGCACAGGGTGTGGGGCAGCCATGATACTGGACTGGGCTTGGAAGTTCAGTGGTTGCCCAGTGTGCTACCAGCTGGCACAGCTTAGGGAGGAGGTTGTGGGGATTAGGAGACAGCTGGGGGAAGGGGGAGGTATGGTTGGGGAAGAGGGCAGGGGATTAACCATGAGTAGCATGAAGCACTAGGGGCAGGGGCATAGGGAAAGGAGTGCAGGAGAATACTCTGGGGTCACATAGGGACCCTGGCAGAGGGGGCCCAAAAGGAGGACACTACCAAGGAAGCAGGCAGGTAACTGAGGACCCTCACAAAGGGGGGCCAGAGGGACAACATTCTCAGGGAAGTAGGCAGATGGCTGGGGCTGGACAGAAGGAAGCAAGGTGGGGAGGTGGATTGGACCTTACGCTCTGTAACCACTTCAATTCTCTTCTTCTGCTTGAGGATGAGGGGGGTGATGTAGCCATGACAGGGGTGGTTGGAGATGGAAATGGAGTGGGGGGAAGGAGGCAGGGCTGGATAGCAGAAGGAATGGGGGAACCTGGAATGCAGGAAAATGGGGGGTGCAGTGGATCAGAGCAGGAGGGGCAGGGGGAAGAGGGAGGAAAGTGCAAGGAGAAGGACCAGTTGGGAGGAAAGGGCAAGGAGAAGGACCAGAAGTACAAGGAGGATACAGTAAAGGGAGCTGAGGGTTTAGGCCAGGGGAGCATGACAAGCAAGGAGGGACTGAACGGAGACAGGAAGGAAGGGAGGATGAGCCAAGCTAGTTTAGCGGATGGGGGAGAAGGACCAGTCACGAGCAGTGAGGGGGGAGTTGGTGAGGCACAGAAGGATACTTGGCAGGAGGAGAGGCATAGGATTGGAGAGGAGGGTGTGCCCAGGGTAAATGAGGGGGTGGCATGTGGCACCCAGATAGGGGGAGGAACAAGGAGCCGGCTGGGTGGAGGGGCCAATAGAAAGGATGAGGTACATGGAAAGGGGGGAAATGGAGGAAAAGGAGTGGTAAGAGTGCTCCTGTTGGGGGATTCTATGATCAGGGGTATCAAATGGGATAGGGAGGGGGAAGCCTGGCCAGTTAGAACAAAATGCTTCCCTGGACTAATGGTGCAATGGGCTAAGCATGAGGTATATCAGCTGGCAAAGGATTGTGGGGGTTCCCTGGACATACTGGTCCACCTGGGTACAAATGACATTGAGGGAAATAGCGAGCTAGAGATACAGGCAAGGTTCAGGGATTTTGCCAGGGTCTGTCATGACATAGGGTGCACAATTTCCTTCTCGGAAATCCTGCCGGTGACAAGGGCTAGTGGGGAACACAAAAGGAAGATTAGGGAGATAAACCAGTGGCTCAGGGAGTGGTGTGAGGCCAGAGGGTATGGGTTAATGGGGGATTGGGGGGAGACCTGAGGATAAGAAGCTGTATGCTAGAGATAGGCTCCATTTCAATTTGGAGGGGAGGGGAATCCTTAGGTTGAAAATAGAGGGGTTCATTGGTGAAAAGTGGGGTTTAAACTTGTGAAGGGGAAGGAATGGGAGAAAAGGCTGTCGAGAGGGGTCCGATAAAGGAGGGACTCTGTCTCCACCCCCCCGGGGAGCTGGAGGAATGCGGGAAAAGGCCAACTGGTAAAGTGCAGACCAGGGAAAATGGAATCCCATGGGAACACGAGCAGGGAAATGGAAGTATAGGAAAGGTGGAAGGTAGTCCTACAAATGCCAGGAGCTTGGGCACAAATGCCTGAGCTCCAGGTGATGCTAACTTGAGGAGCGGTGGATGTGGCAGTGGTCACTGAGCCCTGGGCCACCGCAGAACACGACTGGGACCTGAACCTGGAGGGTTACATTATGTTCATAAAGGACAGGGGGGAGGGAAGGGAAGGGGAGGAGGGGTAGCAATAATAGTCAAAAACTGCATTGGCATAGGGGGAGTAGAGGAGGTGGAGGGAACCGTGGAGGTGATTTGGGTCACCTTGATAACAAGGGGGGGCAAGAGAGTAAAAATAGGAGTGGTGTATTGACCCCCCTGCGCTGGCAGAGGAGCTGGAGGAGAGTCTGGTGGCAGATGTTGGGAGAAACTGTAGATTGGGCAGGGGAAGGGTGGTGGTGTTGGGGGACTTAAACATGCCAGGAACAGACTGGGAGACTATGACATCCTCGGTGGCCAGGGAAAAGAGGTTGTTGGATGTCTTTCAAGACGCATTCCTAACTCAGCAGGTGGGTGAACTGACCAGGTAGGCACGGGTAGTGGATGTGGTCCTGGCAGACAGTGACCAGATTGGGGGCCTGGAGGTAAGGGACCCATTGGTGGGGAGTGACCATGCCACTGTCTGGTTCTGCCTGGGCCTAGGAGGGTTAGAAGGCTGCACAAAGATGGAGGTAACTGACTTCAGGGGGGTGGATTTTAAGGAAATGGGAAGGATCCTTAAGGAGCATTTGGATGTGATTGGGTCAGACATGGACACTGACAGTAGATGGGAAATAATCAGGAGAGGGATGCAGGATGCTACCAGCACCTGTGCCAGAGTAAGACGGAAATGCAGTAGGGTCCGAAAACCCTGCTGGTGGACCAGGGAGGTCCAGGAGGTGGTGCGGGGAAAGAAGACAGCCTATAGGCAATTCAAGTGCTCAAGAGGTGAAAGGGATTGAGGGAGTATGAACTGATGGCTAGAAGGGCCACTAGGGTGGTGAGGGTGGCTAAGGCAAGGAAGGAACAGAACCTGGCCAGGGAAATTAGGAGGGGGAACAAGGGGTTCTTTAGATACATTGGGCAAAAACAAAGGGTGAAGGGGCAGATTAGCAAGATTAAAACAGGGGAGAGATGGGCACAAAACCCGGGGGAGCAGGCTGAGGTAAATGGGGGTGCTGCATTATACATGGGAGGAGACAGTGATACTGAGGAGGGGGGGAACCCTTACCGATCAGTGGGTCTGCAGAGAGGGGGAGGCATCACTGGCAGGAGAAGAGAAGGCTAAGCAGGGAGAAGAGGTAGTGGAGGTGGAAATCACAGCAGAGAGAGTGAGGGAAGCCCTCAGGTCCCTTAAGATGAAGAAAGCACCAGGGCCAGATAAATTACATCCCAGAGTGCTGAAGGAACTTGTGGATGTCCTAGTGAAACCCCTGGTGGAGCTTTTCACCATCTCTCTGAGGCCAGGGTGGGTGCCCCAGGACTGGAAGGTGGCGCATATAGTGTCTATCCACAAGGGAGGATCAAGGGAGGTGGCAGGGAACTACAGGCCTATCAGCCTGACATTGGTGGTGGGCAAGGTGATGGAGGGCATTGTCAAGGAGAGGCTGGGAGGGACCTGGAAAAGTCAGGGTGCCTGGACGATAGGCAGCATGGATTCATCCAAGGGAAATCGTGTCAGACAAACCTTGTGGAGTTCTATGACTGGGTGACGAGTGCCTTGGACCTGGGTAGACCAGTGGACATCCTCTTTCTAGACTTCAGCAAGGCATTTGACTCTGTTCCTCATGAGGGCCTGTTGGATAAACTGGGAGAAATGGGGTTGGGGAACCAGATGATCAGATGGATAGACAATTGGCTCCAGGACCAGACCCAGAGGGTCATAGTTGGCAGGATAGTCTCATCCCCAAGGAGGGTCATTAGTGGGGTCCCACAGGGATCAGTCCTTGGGTCCCTCCTGTTCAACGCCTATGTCTCTGACATAAGAACAGGTATCAGGAGTCTCTTTTCGGATGACTCAAAACTGGGGGCGGTGGTGGATGTGGGAGATGGGGAGAGTGGCCCTACAGAGGGACCTGGAGGCTCTGGAAAGATGGTCTAGAAAGTGGAAGCTGAGGTTCAATGCAGGGAAATGGAAGGTACTGCACCTGGGGGCCAGAAACCTCGGCCAAGTGTACACCCTGGGGGGGGGAGTGCTACAAGTCTCGATGGCTGAGATGGACCTGGAAGTGGTGGTGGATGTCAAGATGAACAACTCGGAGACTTGTAGGAGAGCAGCAGCCAAGACCAACAGGATGCTGGGATGCATCACTAGGGGGGATCACCTCCAGAAGGAGGGAAGTGATACTCCCTCTGTATAACTGCTTGGTGAGGCCACACCTTGAGTACTGCATGCAGTTTTGGAGGCCACACTTAAAGAGGGACATTAAACTACTGGAGAGGGTCCAGAGGAGGGCAACCAAAATGATTTGGGGCTTGAGGGACAGGACCTATGGGGGGAGGCTCAAAGAGCTAAATATGTAAACATTGGAAGAGAGAAGGGACCAGGGGGAAGCTACATGAAGGAGGTAAATAGGGAAGGGGCAGTCAGGGTGCTTCGAAGGAAGAAGGAGGGGGGGCAACTAGAGGGCATGGGTGGAAGCTGAAGGGGGAAGATTCAGGGGAGAAAGGAGGAGGTGCTACTTCACTGAGAGGGTGGTGGAGCCATGGAACATGCTGCCCAGGGGGCTGGTGGAGTCAGAGTCAGAGACGGTGGAGGGGTTCAAGAGGGGGTGGGATAGGTACAGGGAAAGGGTTCTGGAAGCAAAATCCAGTGCAGCGAGAATATCTGGAACTGGGAAGGGAGAAGCCAGAGAAGGCGAGGGGGGCAGCAAGGTCAGCTCCCAGGGTGGGGGCTGACCAAATGAGCAGACACAAAAGACCGTTAGGCCTATTCTGCTGGCATTTTAGTATGTTAGTATATTCTGTATACTATGCTTTTTATCATAATTGCATCATACCTATATTTTGTGGTGGGTTTATTTAGACACAATTGACAGCTGTTAATATTTTCATCTAAAAGGTAGCAGCTTTACCTATCACTGCTCAAAGAATCATGAAGATGTTTCCATGCTTCTTATAAAAGTATTATAAGGGGTTATTTAATCTGTGATATGATGGTTTGTGTTATGTAACACCCTTAGGAATTAAAGTTTTTAACTATAAATATATATATAGGGGATACATAATGGTCAGGAGTGGGATATGGAAAATATTCTCACTCCTGCAAAGTGAGAATGCACAGCTCACTCTGTAGGACTGAGAATAGTTTCCATATCCCATGATCTGCACATCGTGTTTGTGATTTATACCATGGGGGTGAGAGCTTTAGGAACATGTTTTCTGTTTCTGTGTGTTTTCTGCTCATGGTGTGTGTGTGTGTGTGTGTGTGTGTGTTGTTCTGAATGGACTGGAAATCAGAAACACAATGGGACACAGGTGAGTGTGTTTTGCAAAGCTATTTCAAGTTCAAGTTTATTGTAGGACAACTCCATTGAGCAAGCTCATTCACAAGGAGGTCCTTTGACACAGATAGGTAGTTACAGATTGCATAATCAAAAAAAACAGTACAAATTCAAATACAGAATTATGGGCAAACATTAACATGTTGCATAAAAATGACAATGACATAGGAAAATACAAGTACAGAAAAAAAGGTACAAAGTTGTTTTGGAGTATCAAGGCAGCTAATTTCTAGGTAAGTAAGAGGAAGCAGTGGGCTACGGTTAGAGCAGTGAGCTAGGATTTAGAAGCATTGAGTAAGTTGTAGGTTTCAGTGAGAAAGAGAAACTGTTGCAGGTAGCACTGAGAAAGAAACTGCTTTGTGAAGGAGTTTCATTTAGAATTCAGGTTGTTTCGAAGCCGAAATCAGCACAGTAATGGGCTAGGAGCGTTAGAAACACAATGAGACACAGGTGAGAGTGTTTTGCAAAGCTAATTGAGTAAGGTGCAGCTTCAGTGAGAAAGAGAAACTTTTCTGAAGCAGTTTCATTTAAAATGCAAGCTGCAGTGAATATATCCTCACTCTGGTGACATCAGCAGAGTGTGGATATTTGTTGATATCCTCACTCAGCTGATGTTATCAGGATTTATCCTCACTCCAATGGAAATAACACAGGATATTCTACTGAGAAAGCTCTCACCCCCATGGTGTGTGTGCATATATATATATATATATATATATATATATATATACAGTATATGCATGTGCAACAATATGATGCTTGTAACCTTTTTGAATTTCAGGACAACTTTGTTGAACAGGGCTTTTCAGTCCTAATAGTTAAATCCTGTAGAAAAATAAAGGTTTCTATCTATCTGTCTGTCTGTCTGTCTATCTATCTATCTATCTATCTATCTATCTATCTATCTATCTATCTATGCTCATCATTGCAATAAAAGATTTTAAAAGATGGCAAGTGTAATGTTGTTACTTTTTTAGGACAAATGTTTATGTTGTTTAATCTCTTTCCATTACAAATAAGCCTTGAGATTTTTCCATTGTCTCTTCATTTTTCCTACAGAAAGAATGCATTTTTATTAGTAGGGGTCAACCTTCAATTTTTAAGAGTTAAAGTTGGGAGAAAGCAGACTCCTCCATATTATTAAATATTTTAAAGACCAGGAGCCGGATTTTTAAACTCTGAGAAATCAGCACAGGTGTGGGGAAAAAACTGGCGCAGTTGAGGCTTCATTGGTAGAGCCACAGTTTTTCCCACAGGTACCGTATTTTCAAAGCTGGAGCCAGTTTTTGACTGGCTCCACAATTTACAGCAGCTTGTGGATGTTTTTTGGCATAGCTGCACCAAAATGGTATGCCTTATTTGACCAGGTGTAACCGCCCCCACAGCTGCACCTGCTGCCTGTGCAGAGCACAGGTTGAAGATACAAATATCTACAGGTGCAGAGAAGTTGTAATACAGCAGTGGCTGCGGTGTGGGACTTAGGCCCAGAACAGCCAAACATCAGACCCCAGGTGTTTACTTCTAATAAAGAGACAACTGATAATTGTACTTATTGTAGTCGTATGTGTTAGTAATTACTTTCTAATTTTTGTAATAAAACATTTGTTAGTGCAGTGAAATAAATATTTTTTTTACCTTTGCTTTTCATACTGCCAGTAAAAAAGAATTCAATAGAATTCCGTTATTGTGATGTCAGAAACTGCCAGCTACTTATGAGCCCAATGTACTACAGTGAAAAACTAAATATAGTTTTTTATATTTCGTGAAAGAAATATATACTTCTTTCAGCAACAAACTTTGCCTTTCATATGTTTCACTGTTGTGGTCCATCTGCATGATTTTGCAAATATTAGAACAATAATTGACTTCTCGTTTCTCATTCCCAAGTAATATATGGTTATGAAGAGATGTCACCTGCTAAATTACAATAAAACATTATAGGTTATCAGAAATCACATATTTCTATTAAATATATGCTATTTTGGCAGTAGAAAGTGTTTGTTCTCCATAAAAATCTGAAAACAGATGTGCAGTTTCTCAATGAAATACACGAGCAGCCTTGCCAGTAAAGTGTTTCTGACTTCATAATGCAAGGATTCTGTTGGATTCTTTTTTTACTAGCAGTTGGCAAAATACAAATAAAATGATGAAAATGTAAGTGAGGAAGCAAATAAAGGCAAACTGAATGACTGTAGAGGCATCTAAAGGCCCCAGACCTAAACCTTTATTCTTGAAGATATACATCCTTAATAAGCACTTGCTCTTTAAGGACCATTTACAATGGTATGGAATAATGTACTACGCAACATGCAAAATTAGTCTTTTAAAATTAACAGCAAATGTCATGTTACTAATCAATCTATGTATCTACTATGCAGTACATATGGTTGCTGTGTAATCTTGATTAACAGTGCTCCACATTTTTGTAAAGCATGCCATGATAAACTAAGTAATTTGTTCTTTGCTAATCCAAGATAGGAAAATGACCCTCTGAGATGTTATGAGGAGGGGCCGGAAGGCAGTTTGGGAGAAGAGGTGTTTGTGTTCCTTTAAACAACAAATTGTCTTTCATATGTAGCTATTGTATGTATCAAGATTTTATTGCACTTTGAAAATAGACATTAAGTGTAAATTAATATAATATTTCTGGAGTTCTTTGACTGCATTTCATAAATATTTTAGATGTTTTTCACAGCTTGTTCAGGAGGCAAATCTGTACTCACTTCCCTAGAATCTGTACTTTTGCCATACTGTAATCCCCAACAAATCAGCTATTCTAATGGCAGGGTAGGTAAATACAAATATTGAAAATATTTCAGAATACATGCCTTTAAATGCAGGCTATACTTATAAGCACTGAGTATATATACATTTGTCTTCATCAGTTTGCAAGTATAGTCATTCCAACAACATTCCAGTTTTAATAAGCAAACATTCTAATCAGAGTGTGTTTTGGGTAATAGTGCCTGTTGGCAGTAGGGCACTCCCAGGCAAACCATTACCTTTATACTGTGTATGTGTAAACACAGTCCCTAACAGAACTAACACACACAGCTAAACACTGTCAAGAAGAATAAGTGACTACCCATACTTTATCACTACACAAGCTGTAGATTCAATGATTTATGAAAAAATCTTGGTCTAGCCTTATGGAATTTTCCCAAAATAAATTCATGTAAACAACTCGTTACAAAGAGGCAGTCAGTGCTGCCTGGTATGTGTAAACAGTTTCAACAGAGGAGAGTAGTGGAAACCACTTGACTGCTGGGCTGTCTGGAAATGTTCTCGTGGAGTCTCCCCTAGCAAAACAACTTTGGCTCCAATCCTTCTGACATCATAATAGCCAGACCTTTTTTTTTTTTTTATTAATTTTCAAATACTGCAATAAATATTGTCTTCATTGCTTCCCTAATCCCTTTGAGAAACTACTTCATAGTTCAAAACAACCCTTTTGCTTTGAAAATTAAGTTTGTTTTTAATAGATCATTCAAATAATGACAAGATGGGGACATCTGCTAACAAAGAAATGATACATTGAAATATTTTGTTTTTTTCTGTGCCTCATTCTGGATGGAAAGTCATACTATCCTTCAAATAGAGATTAGAGACAGATGGATGGACAATTAGCATTTTCAAGAGACAGAACCCTTGGACAGTGCTATGATCTGGATAACATGTGTATTCCCTCTTATTCCAATATAGTTGCAAATAAATGAGTTTAGAAAATTGTTGTCTAATCATACTATCTGTATGGTTTGCTTGCAGTGTGTCTAGTTCTGAAGAATGTAATTTGCAGTAAATTACATTGCAGATTTTGTTCAATTAACCTTCTCTGGCCAATAAGGGGTTTGGGGAAGAAGTTAAGGGAAGGAGAGACTTACTGTGCAGCATGTTTGCATTTTGTTTAGTTTGCTGTTAGAGTTTACTGTTAGACATGTGAGTCTGGATTTTTCGAAAGCAGGTGCAATACCTGCTGACTAGGGTGTGTTCATGGGCACTAACACTGCCAGTGTGCCATAAATGTTGTATATACCTGTGCCTGACTTTCCAACCATGGGTACATTTGAGGTATGTGGATGTGCTTTGTGGCAGATTGTTTGTTTTGATGCAAGTGATCTCAAAATGCAAGCCAGTGGTTCCAACAGTGACACATGCTAAACCACAGAGATGTGGTCTAGTGGGCATCTCTTAGAAGCAGGGATGGAAAATCCTGAATGTCTAATGCAAGTCCCATGTGTGAAATGTGTGACACAATAAGGATTTGTGTCACATATATAGATTTGAAAATCCTGCTTGTGGAGCGTGCTTTTTAGAGATAGTCACTGTACAGGCAAGACTCAGGCAGAGGAGAAGATGGCACTTATTTTGAACAAGATATACATGAGTTTATTTATTTATTTTATTTATTTATTGAATTTTGATGACCGGGTAGGCCCGCTGGGCCCCTAAGGTCCCTTTTTCAGGGGCAACCCGGGGATACACTAAGTGGTATTACATGTAATGCCATAAACCTGGTGAAACAGACAGTAAACAGGAATTAACTGGCAGATATTACAATAGTTACAGTTTTAGACATTGATTCATAACAGTAGAGGCAAACTTTCCAAAATGTATTGGCACAACCCTTGTAGGTGTGGTGATAGGCCTAGGTCTGTCGGGGGGGGTGCCTGTCAGTTGCCATGACATAGGCAAGTGCTTGCCTTGTTTAGATGCACCTTGAGCCTGGTTCAGAAGTTCATGAGTGAGGGGGCTTCCTGTATCTCTGGTGGAAGTTTGTTCCATAGATGGGGGCTGTGGAGGAGAACGATCTCTGGCCTGCGCTGGTCCTGACCCTGGGGGTTTCTAGTAAAGCCCTCCCTGTGGACCTCAGGGTTTGGGGGTTATTTTTGGGAGCAAAGGTTGAAGAGAGACTGGGTGGAGCTGTAGGACTGAGTAATTTAAATGCTAGGCAGAGGAGAGGGTATTGTAGACGTGCTGCAAAAGAAGGCCACTGTAGTTTGGCAAGCATGTCCCAGTGGTGGGTTCTGGAGTGATCCAGGGTAGCGAACCGCGCTACTTTATTATATAAGATCTGCATCTGGTGTACCTCCAGCTTGGCCATTCCCTGTATTACAGGGGCTGCATAGGTCAGAGGGGGGAGCAAGATGCTAGAAGCAATGGAGCATCTGGCTTCCGGTATAAGCTGATCCTTAATCTGATACAAGATGCCTAGTGTCCCATGGATGGTCTTGGTCACTTGATCCACATGGTTCTGGAAGGTGAGACCTTGGTGAAGTGTAAGCCCTAGGTATTTTAAGGAGGGCACAACTTCAATGCTGGTCCCAGCCAGTGACTTAAGCTGTAGGGAGCAGGTCCTATCTTGTCCTAAGGATCTGGCCCCGAACAGCATGACTTTTGTTTTACCTGTGTTTAAGACCATTTTAGCCAGTTCTCCAGTGATGTAAGGTCAGATTGGACTTAGGGGCTGAGAGACCCCAGGTTATCCGAGGAGCGGTAAATAACGGTGTCATCCACATATTGTACTACTGCACTTCCCCCACAGTGGAGGGTAAGGTCATTGGAAAACAACGAGAAAATAGGGGGCCAAGGATTGAGCCCTGTGGTACTCCCTCCTTTAGGGGTAATGGGTCAGATAGAGCACCCTTCCAGCTAACTCTTTGGGTGCGACCAGATAAATAGCTCTCAAACCACTTTAGAGCCAGGGGGTCAAGGCCTATCTTTTTAAGTTTTACTAGCAGGAGATTGTGATTAACAAGGTCAAAGGCCTTGGACAGGTCAATGAATACCGTGCCAGTGAGGGACCCTTTATCCATGGCTGTGAGTATGTCTGTCATGAGGTTTGTGAGGGCAGTGTCCGTACCATGGTTAGTTCGAAAACCATGTTGAGAGGAGGCCAGAAGTTGGTGAGTCACCAGATAGTCATGGAGTTGGCTATATATTAGTCTTTCCTGCAGTTTGGCAAGCAGACAGAGCATGGAAATTGGTCTGTAGTTACTCGTGTGCTCCCTGGAGCCACCCTTGTGGATGCGAACCACGTTAGCTTGTTTCCACTGGTGTGGAATGGTGCCTTCCCACATAGATCTGTTTATGAGCCAGGTCAAAAGTCTGGCGAGGGATTGGGCACCATCCTTGAGTAGCCTGGAGTTAATTCTGTCAGATCCACCTGGGCTTTTGATTTTCAGGGCCCTCAGTAGGGTTACTATCTCTTTAGTTCTAACCAACCCGAAGTGGAAGAGTGGATGTTGCAGTATTGGGGGTTCAGAGTCATTGGGTGCCATGGGATGAGGGGGTAGTGCAGCCTTATATGCTTCAAGGTTGGTGAAGTGACAGTTGAGGTCTGCAGCAATTTGTGGGCCTTCATGCAGTAGCTTACTGTCAGCTTCTATGGGGCCTGGTTCAGCCTTGGAGTTTCCTCTGATCAGCTAATTAATATGGGACCAGAACAGTTTAGGGGTTCCTAGGCTATCTTTTTGAAGGTGGGTGACATACTCCCTTTTAGACCATTTTATAGAGCTCTTGCATTCATTTTGTAGTGTTTTATATGCCACCAGGTCAGACGGGAGAGAGGACTTCTTAAACCTCTTCCAGACCTTGTCCCGGCTGATCATCAGAGCTTTAAGAGTTGGAGAGATCCACTTGTAACAGCTACCTTTTACTCTGAGCTTCTTTAGCGGGGCACGGAGGCTGACTGCATTAGTCAAAGAGTTTTGGAAGTATTCTAGTGCCACATCCAAGGAAGGGAGGAGCCGGGTTGGGACTCCAGTCCATGCTGTTGAGGTAGTCGTTGTATTGGGCCTCTGAGAAATTTGAATAATCTCGGGCAGTCAATATTCTGGGTTGGACTTTGGGCACCTTGTTCCTCCAGATGCAAAATATTGGGGAGTGGTCACTCAAGGCATCAGCCATGAGCCCAGCTTTCTGTAAATTGGTAAGGTTTGTCACCAAAGCCCAGTCTAGGATGGTGTGGTTTCCCGACTTATGATTCAACCTGGTGGGTTCTGAAATAACCTGAGTCAGGTTAGCCTCCTGTGTCAGGGACATGAGTTCTTTGTTGGGGCACCAGGCCCAGTTTAGGTTGAAGTCCCCCATTTTGATAAGCTCATTGGTGACATCTTTGTTTGTGGAA
Organism: Neoceratodus forsteri; assembly: GCA_016271365.2. Taxonomy (NCBI): domain Eukaryota; kingdom Metazoa; phylum Chordata; order Ceratodontiformes; family Ceratodontidae; genus Neoceratodus; species Neoceratodus forsteri. The sequence continues at coordinate 193,162,688 of JADMNL010000024.1, read as the reverse complement.
TTAGTGATGGCTCCAGGGACTGGACAACCATCTTAGGTGGGTTGTAGACACATCCTATAGTGAGGTGCTTTGACTGGCCAAGGGTGATGCGAATGAATATTGATTCACTCTCTGGGGCTGTGTCCATCTTCAGGGTTAAGTTTGACACTGTTAGGTAGTCCTTAGTGTAAATTAAGACACCTCCCCCTCTCTTTGACTCCCTATCCTTACGGAAGGAGTTGTATCCCTGTGCCATGATCTCATGGTCGAGGACATTGGTTCATAAGCCAAGTCTCAGAGATGGCCAGGAAATCTGGCTTGTAGAGGTCTAGCCAGGCTTGCACCTCTATCATTTTTGGTCTGATACTGCAGATGTTCATGTGTGCAATCTTCAAACCTTTGGAGAGTGCCCACTGAGAGTCCAGTGGGGAGGATATTAGGATACTGGAGATGGGAGGGCCTGGTTGGGCTGGATGTCACCTGCCAGAAAAAGTAGTGCCGCCAGCAGGCCAAGTAGCTTGAGACTGGCCAATAGGAGTATATTGCTGCTGAGTCTCCTACTTGAGAAGTGGAGTGACTTGTAACATATGCCCCTTATCACTAGCTCATGGGCAATCAGTAAGGTTTGTACTCTAGAGTTGGACTTGGCATAGAGTAGGTCCCGGGGGGGGGATGACAGTGTCATGCCTTCCCCAGATGTCTGGGTCACCATGACCTACTATTAAGTCCACCCATAGTAAGACAGGATGTAGAGAGTTGTGAGGAGTACTCCCTTGTTTGGGAGTAATTTACTTGGTTTATTTTCACAACTCCTCCCGGGTTCGGGTAGGTATGGGGCCCATGTCTGCCTCATGGTTGACATGCTTGACAAGCAGAGGTGCTCTGGTGTCAATAGTGAAGTGGCTTCCACATTCTCGGGATGTTGCACTCGCCCAGACCTGTTTCAGGTAGGTGGGGTTGGGGTTAAACAAGAGGGAGAAGTGTTTCCGCTTAGTTTTACGGGCTAGCCGCAAGTTCTAGACCTAAAGTAAGATCCGTTTGTGGGGTGCACTGTATCAATCTATTTGTTGGACTATTTGATTAAGTCCAGGAATACTGGCTTAGTTCTAGGCAGATTCCTGTTTTTGGCAGTTTGCAGTCTAGGTTTACTTACATAGGATGTATATTAGTAACAGTGGGTAGCAGACCCACAGGGATTAACAGTTACACAGTTACGAAGCCTATTCCCTGGGAAGGAGATCCCCTAAATCATGATAAAATTAGTGTCCCTTTGTATCTGACAGCAAGACAATAATCTACAAAGGGTTCTGACAACTAGATAATATTCATACCAAGGGAGGAAGGAAGGGGAGCAAAGTTAGTAACAGTAGCAATTAATCTCACATTTACCCGTGTAAGGATTAGATACTGGCATATATATACATTGCTATGATTTTGAGTCATTTAGGGCTTAGACAACCTTGAAGGGAACAGTTTGCTGTCCAAGTCCCAATTCGGAGTCAATCTTGCTCAGGGTACTGCCGGTGAGTCGCTTATACAGGCGATTGGAGGGATAAGCGAGCCGGCTTGTACTCGGGTGCTTTGTAGCATACGGAGGGACAACTCCTTTTGAGTGACCTAAGGGTTAACTCGCTCCATGATAGGCTTTGTGTCGAGAAGGGGCATGGCCACTGCCCTTTTAAGGGGAGGAGGGAATCGTGAGGATCCATTTACTAGTGGCAAAACTGGGCTGCTGCAAAGATAGAAAAGGAATGGAGCTGCAGCAGCAATAAGACATGCTGCAAGGCTGTGTGCACAGAGGCATGCATGTCTCAAGTAAGAAATGTCAGGGAGGGGAGAATAGGATCGGTAGTCTTTGCAGAGGTGAAACTACAGGTAGTGCAGAGGGTTGCTAGTGACCTTTAGGTGCAGAAAGAGAAGAACAAAGAGGGAACTTGTTATGGGGAAGAAGGAAGTGAATGCTTGTCCTGTAGTAGTTGAAGGTAGTGGCCAAGCCCAGGGGATCAGGAGGCAATTATTTTGATAGGGGTAGAAATTAGATAGCAGACTCAGGAGCAGCAAGAGGTAGAGAAGAAAGCTTTTAATGTTTTCACGTGTGGAATGCCCTTCTTCCTACTATCACAAAATACAGCACATTTTAACAAGTACAACAGAAACAAATACAAAATACTATAAGTAAAAGTGAACTAAGCCATTGAATTTGGCCTTCACTGATCCTAATGAACTTCTCATGGCTCAGGAAACAATTTGTAAAACATAATATTTAGTCACAATTCAGCATACAGGTAAATGTCTTCTATTTTTGTACGTCTCCCTATCTTGCTTTGTTACTTACTAAGGGCACTTGCATGAAAACCACATTTTTGTCTCTTGGACTTCATTTGCCCCTGCTGCTTATCTTGAGCTGAAGTGCTAATCTACTTGTTGCATCGGCAGCATTTCCATGGCAACAGACTGGGGTGTCAAAATCACTGATGATGATTATATGTAGGCAACATCATGCCACTATATACTACAAAGTTTAAATGCAGCTAATAGTTGTCTCAGAAAGTGTTGAGTCATTCTCAACTCAATTACAGTGTCGCTACTGAGATACTATAATTATCCTGACCAGTATTTCAACTGTAAGTTTGACAATTTTGCAAAAGCACTTTGTTTATATAGTACTGTAATAGCTATTAACTTGCACTTCCAATAAATGCCTGTCATTGTGTGTCTGGCTGTCTCTGTCTAACCCATTTTGTAGAACTAATTATGTTAATTTCTTTGCTAGTCTAAATTGCTACTTCAGCTATCTGTTGATGATTTTCCTTTTTTGTTACAAATATAAACATATGAACTTACAAATTTAGGAAAGGAAGGAGACTACAGGCCCTTAATGTTTCCCCACAAACTCAATGTGAATACTCTGTTACTCTTTTCTTCAAGGCAGTTATTTAGTTTAAGCTTAAAGATAGAAAGTGTGGAAGTCTGTTTCAAGGGTACACTGCATATTTTGTGATTAATTCTTTCTGATATTCCCCTTGAATATTTCTCCTTTCAAAATCATTGAGTTTCTCATTATCCTCACATCCTTGTCCATCCTGAAGAGATGCATTTGATCTGATAGTATTTCTCCTTTTTAGATATTTGAACACTGTAATCCTGTCATCCCTGAGTCTTCACTTTTCCATGGAAAAGATTTCCAGTTCTGCCAGTGAGACCTCAAAGCCCATATTTTCCAAGCGTTCGACCACCCTGTCTGCTCTCATCTGTACCTTCTTAATCTTGTCAGTATCTTCTTCAGATATGGAGATGACAGCTGCATACTTTACTCAAGCTGGGGTCTGACTAGTGATCAATACAAGGGTATGCCCCCGACAGTGACACCAACACAGCAACCTACCAAACCATTGATAAAAATCGACAAGTTGCCAACAGGTCACTGTATTGGTACACCTGACACAGGGGCACACTGTCTCCCGGTCCTGCACCCCCGCTCTGAATGAACTCTGACTGGAGCTGATAATCCTAAAGATGGGGGGGAGGGGGGCAGAGCCCCCAGCATGTGAGGTTCGAAAAAAGTGGACCAGAAGACAAATGGGAATGATGTCAACCGCAACTTGTGGTCAACATAATTACTGTTGATGGATACCGGCTGACAAAAGTGCTGTCAAACCGGCATTGTAGAGCCCAATACAAAGATATTAAAATATCTCTTTGTCTGCTTTTGAAGTTTCTATTGATGCACACCATGATTTTATTTGCTTCTCTAGATTTTGCTTTACACTGTTGTTCCATTTGCTGATCATTACCCCTCCCCAACCCTTTTCCTGTGAAGTCTGAGCAATCTCTGTGTTGATTAGATAGAATCTTATTTCTGCTTTGTTCTTCCAACCTAGCTGCATCACTGCATTTTTCCTCTGTTTCTTTAACCTCCTACTCAGATGCCATTACTCTTCCTATTTTGGAGTCATCAGTAAACTTACCTGGTACCCACCTCTAAACTGCATTTAAACATACTGATCAATGTTTGCTTCAGTACAAAACCTTGCAGGACTACACTGATCACTTTTTTCCATGCATATAGATTACCATTCATTACAGATCCCTTTTTTATGGCTGTGGGTGGAGCCTACAGCCATCTTGCTGTCTGTAGCTGGAAAAATGGAATACCGTGGAACACATTTTTGGAGTTTTCAATGTATCCTTCCACATTTACAAATGACTATGCCACTTGAAATAAAATACTCCTTTCTTTCTGTTTAGAATAATGGAGACAGAACTCCAAGCTGCTTATCAGATGGCCATTAGGAAACTGAAACAGCTTGTTAAATACTGGTTGCCTATTAAACTGGGGATTTGTTTACCCCCTTTGAAATGCAACAACTTGCACGTTTAAATACTTAGCATTTAAACATTTTCCACTAGCTTCAGTTGGGTAGGTATTGTCTTTCAAGAAAGCTTCATACCTCATAAATGTCATCCTTTCCCAGCAAGGAAAGATTTACACTGTTTTGTAACCTCTTAAGACACTATCTGATAAGAACTGTCTCAGACATATGCCAGATCTTCTGTGAACTATCCAGGCAAAATATACAGCAATCAGCAGGCATTTTTACTGTGCTTTTTTGGGTCAAAAAATATTGAGCTACAGCACACACACACACACACACACACACACACGCACGTACGCATGCACGCACGCACGCACAGACACACACCATCCTCATGGCCAAAACATTCAAAATAAATACTGCAAACTAATATGTTATACAACAATAAAGAAACTGTTTATGTCATTGAACACAGTGAAGTTCAGTTTACAGTACATTTCCTTTAACTATTTCTTATCCTACGTTTTGTATCCTGGATAGCGCAGGGGGAGATGCCACATCTCATTGTCACAGGAATCTTCATTTTACACTTTTTGCACTGTATTTAGTCAGGATGTCCCAGATTAGATGCAATATCTTGTTTTCAGTGGGGTCATGATTTTAACATTTTTATAATGCATTTATTGAGGGTAGCCTAGTCCAGATGTAAACTATTGTTTTCAGTGTGTTCTGAATTTAATCAGTGCAGCATAATATTGTGTGGATGTAGAGCCCCACTGAAAATAAGATGCCATGTCTTCTGTGAACTATCCAGGCTAAATATATAGCAATCAGCAGGCGTATTCTAGGAAAACACATAGTAAAAATGTGTAAAAAGAACCACATTGAAACTGCCTCTCAGCAGATCTGCATTGTGCAAATTCATTAGAGATAATGGGTAGAAGCATCCTAAAAGCTCTCCACAGCCATATAGGCTCTGAGCAGAGCTTATCTGTCCTGTAACCAGTTTCTAATCCATTGTAATTCACAACCATCAAGTGGATGGAGAGATTAACCTATGGGGAATTGTTTTATGGGCCAGCCATATTTTGCCTGGAAAAACAAGGATAAGAAGAAATATGATTTCAGTTTTCAAAAAGTATTTGATTTGGAGGATCAGGGGTAATGTTTCAGCTTGTTTAGGGCAGTAGAACTAAAGGGGATTTCCTATGCTTAAGGGGATAGAATAAGGGGTAACGTGAGGGAGCATTGTTTTCAACCAGAGATTTGTAAACCTAAAGAACAAGTGATGCAAGTGGAGAGTGCTGAATCCTGTAAACTTAAGTTTTATCAGTTTCTTATGGAGAATAACATTGGTGGATATACTGTAGCATTTCATTAATGGAGGAGGGAATGTTGAGGAAGAACCTATCTCACAGTAACAGAATTGGTATTCCCAGGAGGAAACAGTCGATCATCTGGCCTTGGACTTCCAGAGTTCTGGGACTGGTGGTTTTCCTCTCCATAATGACAATGTCCATAAAATGTACTGGTAGCACTTCTTATTTTATAATGGGTACAGTTATTTTACATCAAATGTAATGCTTCAGCTTCCTAGATGAGGAGAGCTGAACACAGTGGAACTAAGGTTTTTTTTTTTATCAAACATTTCCTATGTTCATAGAAACATAGAAACGTAGAAGCTGTCAGCAGAAAAGGACCTCTTAGCCCACCTAGTCTGCCCTAAAGTCCCTATCTACTGTGCTACTGTAGACCCTAACTGATCTCTAGCCTTACTCCCCCAGCCCTGTTAATAAGATCCCCCTGTGTCTATCCCATGCATGTTTGAAACCTGTTACCATTTTGGTACTATCACCTCTGCTGGGAGGCTGTTCTAGGCATTCATCACTCTTTCCATGAAGAAATATTTCCTCACATCCCCTCTGAGTCTTCCCCTTCCAGCTTCATATCATGCTCCCTCATCCTTGAGCATCTCTTTCTTTGCAATATGCCACCCTCCTGTACCTTATTGATACATTTGAGGTATTTGAATGTTCCTATCATGTCTCCCCTTTGTCTCCTTTCCTCCAGTAAGTACATATTTAATTCACTGAGTCTTTCCTCATGGGGCTTCTGATGCAGGCCATGCACCATTTTGCTTACCCTTCTCTGTGCCACCTCTATCTATGTTCTTCCTAAGATGGGGCCTCCAGAACTGGACACAGCACTGCAGGTGCAGCCTCACCATTGATCTATATAGCGGTAACACTGCCTCCCTTTTTCTGCTAGTGATATCCCTCCCTATGTTCCCCAGCATCCTACTAGCCTTTTCTACTGCCTTATCACACCACGTTGCTACCTTCTGGTCATATGATGCCCCCCAGATCCCTTTCCTGTTTTGTTGTTGTTAACACCTCCATCCCTAAATGATACATTCCCATTGGGTTTCTGTGCCCCATGCGCATAATGTGACATTTTCTGGTGTTGAACCCCACCCAGTTGCCAAAGTCTTGACCACTCTTCCAGTTTATTTTCATCATCCTTCATTTTCTCCATCCTCCTGGTGTGTCCACTCTGTTGCAGATTTTTGTGTCATCTGTGAACAGGCATACCTTTCCTTCCAGCCCCTCTATGATGTCACTAATAAAGGCATTGAAGAGTACTGGCCCCAGTACTGACCCCTGTGGCACCTGGCTGGTTACTTTTTTTTCCTCAATGTGAACTCTATTTACCACCAACCTCCGAGTTCTGTTACTTAACTAACTTTGTACCCATTTTACAACCTTTGGACCCACTCCCATGCTGCCTAGCTTGTTTACCAGTCTTCTTTGTGGAACAGTATTGAATGCCTTACTGAAATCCAGGTAGGCCACATCCACAGCTCCTCTCTGATCCACCTCCCTGGTAACCTAGTCAAAAAACTCTGTCAGGTTTATTTAGCAAGATCTACCCCATGTGAACCCATGCTGCCTCGGATCCTGCAATCCACTGATGTTAAGGTATTCCCCAGTTCTTTCTTTAAGTAGAGTTTACATAACCTTGCCCACTACTGAAGCCAATTTTACAGGCTGGTAGTTTCCTGCCTCCTCCCTATTCCCACTTTTGTGTAGTGGGACCTCATCCACCCTCCTCCAGTCACCTGGGATGGGACTGCCAGGAGAAGGCACCCATGGTAGTGGCCAGGGAGGATGTGAAGGACCTCCATAGGGGAGGCCCCAAGGTGGAAGACACAGGACTCCAGCAGAGGAGGAAGCAACTTCTGGTGAGGAACTCAGTCATTAGGGGTATAGTTTTGGCAGCAGGATGGGAAGGAAAGAGGGAGGTGAGGTGCCCACCTGGCACCTTGGCAGTGAAGGATGGAGAGCAGACCTTTAGGATCACTAGGGTGGCAGTGCAGGAGGGGGGTCTGGATGTCATTGTCCATCTGGGGACTAATGACCTGGAAAGGGATGCAGCAGGGTTGTTGTAATATAGGTATAAGGAACTGGGAAGGGGCCTGAAGCAGTTAGTTTGCACAGTGGCCTTCACTGAGGTACTACCTGTATATAGGTGGGGGCGGAGGGTTGTGAACACCACACCAGGCTCTTCAATGAGTGGGGGAATGGTAGTCCTGGGTGGAAGGTTTAGATACCTCTTTGATGAGCATTTAAACTAGCGAAGGGTGGAGGTAGAGAAAAAAATGAGCGCAGCAGAGATTTCTCCCACCCAGAGAATGGTGCAGCAGACAGGAGAAGCCATGGGGAAATGCATTCCTCAGTGGTAGAGGGGTACAGGGACAAGGGGGAAGGCAGAACGGGCAGATTGGGATGTGGATCTCAGGCTGAGAGAAGGGTTAAGGAGGGTAGGCAGAGGGATAATGAAAAACAGGAGGACAGAACTGGGGAAATGGGAAGGCTGAAGGATGGAAACAGGAAGGGAAAGCAGAGCAGGGGAGAGAGAGACAAAAGGAGTGGCAGCCATGTTTGCTAATACGAGAAGCCTAGGAAATAAAATTCCTGACCTTGAAGCAATCATTGTGGAGGCAGACCTTGATCTCATGATCATAACAGAGTCATGGTACACCAACAACCACAGCCTGGAAGTGGCCATAGCAGGCTACACCATGTTCTGGAAGGACAGGACAGGGAGGAAAGGTGGTGGTGGGGTTATTCTATATATGAGGGAAGGTATAAAGGCCACATAGATACAAGGAAACTAGAGGGATAAGGAAGGGCTGGAGGTTCTTTGAGTCAGCTTAGAAACAAGTTCTGAAGCATTTATCCACATGGGTGTGGTGTTCAGACCACCAATACAGGGGGAGAAGTTAGACAAGGTTTTGAAGGACATCACTGGTAGAATGACAAGCAAAGGATATGTATTGATGATGGGAGATCTTAATCTGCTGGATGTAGACTGGAGCATTCTGTCCGCAGCTACAACAAGAAATAGAGCCATCCTCGACTCCCTGTAGGGGGGCAGTTCTCAGGCAGCAGGTTATGGAACATACTTCTTGGGGCAGTGCTAGACCTGGTACTTATGAACATGGGCAGCATTGCAGACATCACAGTGGGTAGTCCCCTGGGCCCAAGCAATCACCAAACTGTGTGGTTTTGCGTACAGATTGGGAAGAGAAAAACACACTAAGAAAGAGTCCTGGACTTCAGGAGGGCTGATTTTAAAGAAATGGGAGACTGGCTCAGTATATACGTCAAAGGGGGATGACTGGGGGGATTGGAGACCCATTGGGGGAAACAATCAAGGAGGGAATAGCTTAGGCATCAGCATGCTGTTTGAGGGAAGTAAGCAAGGGTAGGAGGAGGAGGAGGAGGAAGAGACCACTAAGATTCTCAAAGGAAGTGGCTAAGGCAGTAAGGGAGTAACAATCAGCTTTTAGGAAGTACAAGGAGACCCAGACAGAACTGGACAGGGAGGTATATCTGGAAAATCAAAGGGACACAGGAAGAAGGGTGAGGGCTGCTAAGGCACAAACAGAGGAGAGGTTCACCAAGGAGGTCAAAAAAAGGGATAAGACTTTCTTCAGGTATGTGAGTAAAAAGAGGAAAGCAAAGGTAGGATAGTGAGACTTAGGAGGGTGGGTGGGGGGACTGTGCAGAAGAAGATCAAGAAAAAGCTAAAATTTTAAATGAGAAATTCACAGTGAGGGTGGGAGGATGTACCAGCATGTATCAGCAGGCACTGAGGGGAGTAGACACAAGTCCATTTTCAGAGGAGTCTTAAGGGGATTGTAAGCCATAAAGGAAAACAAAGTGGCAGGACTGGATGGTTTTCACTCAAAGGGTTCTAAAAGAACTGAGAAATGTGCTAGCTGCCCCTCTGGCAACAGTATTCAGCACCTCATTGGAGATGGAGGTAGTTACAGAGGACTGGAGGAGGGCCAATGTGATCCCACTGCACAAGAGTGGCACAGGGAGGAGGCTAACAGAACAGGACAGTCAGTCTCACATCAGTAGTGGGGAAATTAATGGAGACCCTGCTAAAGAGAAGCTGAGGGAGTACCTGGAAGCAAATGGGCTGCAGGACCACTGGCAGCATGATTTCACAGGAGGAAGGTCATGCAAACAAATCTCATAGATTTCTTTGACTTGGTGACTAGGGAGGTGGATCAGAGGAGGGCAGTGGATATGGCCAATCTGGACTTCTGTAAGGCTTTTGACACTATCCTGCATAGGAGGCTAATAAAGAAACTAAGCAGCCTGGGACTTGGGTAGAAGACAATAAGCTGGGTATCAAATTGGTTGAATGATAGGAGACAGAGAATGGTGGTTAACAGCAGACACTCACAGGATGAGTGAGTGACCAGCAGGGTGCCACAGGGATCTCTTCAATGTCTTCATAAGTGATTTTGCAGATGAACTGGAAGGGAAGGTGTGTCTTTTTTGTGGATGCCACAAAAATCTGCAACAGGGTGGACACTCAAGAAGGGGTGGAGGGAATGCATAAGAACCTAGGTAAGCTAGAAGAGTAGTCTAAGGTCTGGTAGCTGGGTTTCAATGCCAAAAATGCAAAGTCATGCACCTGGAGTGGGGAAACCCAGGAGCTGTATAAAAGATTGGGGAGGAGGTACTTGCAGCCACCAAACAGGAAAGGGACCTTAGCGTAATCATACCTGATGATCTCAAGATGGCAGGGCAGTGTAACAAGACAGTGGGCAAGGCTAGTGGGATGCTGTGGTGCAAAGGAAGGGGGATTTCTAGCAGGAACCATTCAACTTCACCTTCTGGCATGAGCTGCTAAATAGTTTATTGTTAACTCATTGCCTCTACAGGCTCACTCTGAGATTACACCACTTGTCTCCTGAATCTCCTGTATACTTTTAACAGTGAATCCTGGGCCTTTCTAAGCAAATCAAGCCATAGTCAGCATGTCGCAAACAAATGCTAATAGCTCAATAACCGTACATGCTAGACACAAAGTATTAGTGGCAGAGTTATTCAGCACAAAATTGCCTTCCCAATGGTGATATGCATGTAATAATAAGTAATTTAGTTTTTTCTATGCTGGACGAAACCGGAAAAAAAATATATTTTTTTCACTAAAAAAAGGCAACATAAGCCATTTTTATTGGAAAATATGTCAAATATTAACACCAAATTAAGCATACTGACATTAGATGGTGTTTTACTATTATGTTTGTTAAAAAAAGATATATTTTTGCTATGAAACATAATTTTCCCCATTTTAGTCAAGGTGCTTTGGTGAGATTTGAGGGATGAATCTCAACCACACACACCGCATCATAAACAAATGCATACAACTCCAAAAGTATACATGATACACACAAAGTATCAGCATGAAGGATGATCAGCACAAAACTGCCTTTCCAACGATGCTATGTGATCAACTGTAATCAATACTTTTTTTTTTATGCCTGCTGAAGTGTCAAAAAAGTGCATTTCATTCAAGCTGCTTAGGTGAGTCTTGATGGAAAAAATGTCAGCCATACACACCATACCATAAACAAATGCATATAACTGCTAAAGTATACATGACACACACAACGTATCAGTGGCACAGTTGTTCCACACAAAATTGCCTTTCCAATGGTTCTATGCAATCAGCTGTACTCAATTTGGTTTTTGTTTTATATTGGCTAAGATAGCCAGAATGTATGTTTTTTTCAAAGTGCTTAGGTGGTTCTAGATTGACAAAGTGTCATAAACAAATAAGAATAACTCCTAAAGTGAACATGACACACACAAAGTGTCGTGGCAAGGTTGTTCAGCACAACGTAACCTTTCTAATGGTACTATGCAGTCAATTCTAATCAATTCTGGCTGGCAAGTAATATTAAAATAAGTGAGTGACTTCTCCAGATGTTTCTAGGGCACACAGGAAGTCTGTAGGTGACTTCTGCAGGCGTTCTGGGACACACTGTAGTTAGATTTGCTGATGCCTACAGACATTTCTAGGAGGCAATGAGTTATAACTGGAATGGTGCATGGGCAGAAGGGCTGACTAATGCGCACAAGAAAGTTTCAAGTACTGTACCAAAAGAAAAACCTCCCCCACTCCATGTCCATTAGCATTTCCACTAAATAGATCTGGTACATGTGTGTTTGTAACATGCACTTCAGGAGAAAGAAGCACTTAAAATGTCTGATAATGCTAGTCAATGGTCATTTATTCTGGCTTATTAAAGTTCAAAAGACAGTATGTGCAAATTTCTATGTATTCAAATAATGTGTGGATATGCCACTATATGTGTCTTACAGAAATAGCTGACTCAATTGTATCTGAAAAAATCACCTCCTTATAACTAGCCTTTTACAGTGCATGACATTGTGCACAATAGAAAGGTGCAAAATTACATTTTACCAGGATTTACATCATTGTAGATCAGCATATACTGCCTTCCCTTGGCCCTGGCACTTTGACCATCTAGGTTTCCCTCGGTGTAAGAGGCTTTGGGATACAGATGGACTCGGACACAGAAGTTCTTCTTAGGATGGTCTCCGAAGTAGATTTATTGACAAATTCCAAAATAAAAATACAAAACAAAAGCGGACTGTTTCATTCAAAGAAATAAAAGGTTCAAATCAGGTAGCATACAAAAGCGTTACTTCGTCTGTACATCAAGCAAACAAAATAATATCCTCTGGCAGCATAACTAGAAGGCACTAGTTTAAGTGGGTGTTTACATCTGACATCTCTTTGCCAAAGCTGGCTATATATGGGCTGAGAATTCATTTGATTGGCTGACAGACTTGTCTGTCAATTAAATTTGGGAAAACTTTGACAAAAATTCATTAAACTGTATTCAGGCAAATGAAAACCTTTTCTAACAACACCATATTACATATAATGCATGTATAACCAAGTATTATTCCTTAAATCCTCAAAATAATGCTCTTGTGGAACAAGCCCCTCCCCCTTGTATCTCTTTTCCTATAAAGTAAACAGTACAATGGCCGGCCGGCTCCTAGGGAGAGGATCTAACAGGGAAGTCCTATCAAGCCATCACAACTACCAGACAGAGGGTAAAACCCATTTATTAAATTTACTTTATCCTGCTTTGCCAATACATTCGAGATTATCTATTGAGAAGGGCACATTATGCTGTATTTTGTGTATGTCTAATGTTGTCTACCATTTAACTATGCTAATGCAGATGCTCAGACAAGGCACAGGGTGAAGAAAGGGAGTCGCTCCGTGAGCCTCAAACCGAGAGGTGCTTTAGCGCTAAAAGTGAAGTGCCTCTACATTACAAGCAGCTCCTGGGCGAGTTATTACAGATTAAGCCTTTCTTTAGGCGTTTTCAGAATTACGAGCTGCACGACAATGCGCACATTTGTGCAGCTCGTTCGGGGTAGTCGCAAAAGAGCGTATCAAAAGTATGCTCACTCTCTGCCTCCAAACAACTAATGGAGTCTTATTTTAAGCCAGGGAGTTTCCAGGACATTTTTAGATGAGGGACAACAGACCCAGAAGGTCCTGGATATCAGAAGGGGCAAAATATATAACGCCCTTCCTAGACTGCCCAAACTGATTTATTTTACAACAAAAGGCAAAAGAATATGATTCGTTTTATGAACAATGCTGCAACGATATTATGGCTTAGTAAAATGGGAAGGGGGCGACAAGGATGACAGACAGACATGAACTAAAAATAAAAACACACAGGTGGCCAGCCTATGTACATAAAAAGCACAGAACACACAAAGTAAACACAGGAAAAGACACATAAGGGGAGTACTAAGCCAAGCTGCAGCATTTGGGCACTTATTAGGCTAACATCAGGCCTGGGCTTCGTTTGCATTACCAGGCCCTTTGACACTTGGCCCTGGTGCTTCGGCCATCTAGGTCTTCCTCAGGGGGCATGGCTATTACTAGTAGCACTGCTCCTTAATTACTCATGGGGTTGCCATGAAGATCAAATTGCATACCTGCTGGCATTAATCCTTTAACCCATTTAATAAAAAATGCTACTTGACAAGGTACAAAAATGCTACTCATAGAATGAGCTCTTATAGATACAAAGAAATTGTTGACCGATAAGGACCTCTAGGCACATCTAGTCTGCCTGTAAGCCCTATACTTGTATGCAGTCACTCACCCTAAGTGATCAATGGCTTTTCATCACTCCCACCCCACCCAATGTTTCCTTGTGCCTGTCCCAGGCATGTTTAAACCCCTCCACTGTGCTTGCCCCCACCACCTCTTGTGGCAGACTGTTCCAAGTGTCCACCACCCCCCCTCTGTATAGAAAAATGTCCTCACCTTACCTCTTAGTCTACCCCCCTCCAAGTTCATATCATGTCCCCTCATTCTGATATCCTTTCTACGGTTCCACCATCAGAACATGCCCGTCTGAGTGTGCTCATCATTAAGGCACCAGGATTTGAATTCGCCGATCGTGTTTTATATGGGGGACTGCACCCCCACACCCTCCCGCATAAGGGGCTGTGCCCCCCAACTAAATATTCCAACTCCAGGGGGGATGGACCTCAGGGAGGGGGAGGTGAAATTGACATTTTGGCACCTTAATGACAGGCTCACTCGGACTGGCACACAGATGGCCGGAAGGACTTTTCTACATTTGAAAAGCTCCCCTACCTGTACCTTGTTTATGCCCTTGAGGTACTTGAAAGTTTCTATCATGTGTCCCCTTTCTCTTCTCCTCTAGTGAGTACATATTGAGGTATTTTAGTCTCTCCTCATATGTTTTGTGATGCAAACCATGCACCATCTTTGTCACCCTTCTCTGGATAGCCTCCACCTTGTCTATGTCCTTACACATGCGTGGTCTCCAGTACTGCATGCAGTACTCTAGGTGAGGCCTTACCACTGTTTTATACAAAGGCATCACTACCTCCCATCTCCTGCTAGTAATACCTCTGCCTATACACCCCAGTGTGACACTGACCCTCCCTGCAGCCTTTGCACACTGCTTTGATACCTTAAGATCATCAGATATGATAGCCCCTATGTCCTTTCCTCTTTGGTGACAGTCAGCACCTCCTCCTTCATTCTGTAGCTCTCCACAGGGTTCCCCCTACCCAGGTGCATTATCTTGCACTTTTTTGCATTGAACCTCAGTTGCTACACCTCCAACCATCTTTCAAGCTTCTCCAGGTCACTCTTCATTTTCTGCACCCCTTCTGGAGTATCCACTCTGTTGCAGATCTTGGTGCCATCTGCAGATAGGCAGACCTTTCTTTCCAGCCCCTCTGCAATGTCACAGATGAAGACATTGAACAGGACTGGTCCCAGTACTGATCCCTGTGGTACTGTGCTGGTCACCTCTCTCTCCCCCTGGATTGGATCCCATTTACTTCCACCTCTGTCTTCTGTCTGCCAGCCAGTTTCTAACCCAGTGTATCACCTTATGCCCCATACCCAGACTACCCATCTTGTTAACCCGCCTTCTGTGTGGGACAGTACCGAAGGCTTTGCTGAAATCTAGGTAGGCGATGTCTACTGCCCCTCTCTGGTTCACTTTGCTAGTCACCCAAGCAAAGAATTCTATCAGATTTGTTTGACAAGACATTCCTGCTGTGAATCTGTGTTGCCTCAGATCCTGGGCACCATTGGATTCCAGGTGTGCCACTATCCTTTCTTTCAGCAGTGTCTCCATGACCTTCCCCACCACTGAGGTGAGGCTGACTGGCCTGTAGTTCCCCACTTCCTCCCTACTGCCACTTTTGTGCAGTGCAACCACATGCGCCCTCCTCCAGTCCTCTGGAACCATGCCTGTGTTGAGTGACTCTGTGAACAGGGTGACCAGAGGTGCTGCTAATTCCCTTCTCAGCTCCTTTAATATCCTTGAGTGTATGTGGTCTGGCCCCATGGCTTTATCCACCTTCAGCTTTGTGAGTTCCTTCAGAACTTTCTCTACTATGAATGGACCGGTGTCCATTTCTCTCCAATTGCCTTTGCTCCCCAACTGTTATCCTTGACCCTCTCCCTCCTTAGCGAATACTGAACAGAAGTGTTTGGTCAGTATTGCTGCTTTGTCTAGATCCCCCCTCCTTACACTCTCCCTCCTCCCCTTTGAGCCTCACAACACCCCCCTCGGTTTATCTTCTATTGCTGATGTACCTATAGAATGTCCTGTCCCCTTTTTTTTACAGTTCGTGCTAAACTCTCCTCTGTCTGTGCCTTGACTCTCCTAACAGCTTTCCCTGCTTCCCTTAGACATTCAAGGTACATCTCCCTGTCCTCCTAAAAATTGGAAAAGTAGAAATACATTACTATCATACATTAAAAACACTAAAAGGTAGAAACTAAGCAGCAAAAAGCTACTTTAAATGCCCAGCATCACAATTCAGAAGTCCACTGACAGGTTTCCTCCAGAGCATCAGAGCACTGATGTTAATTTCCACTTACAGTGAAAAATCATTGCGTTTTGCAGGACCTGCCAAACGGGGGTTCAGACTAAACTTGCTCCCTTATGAGCTTCTCTGTTTTCATGATGTCCTTCTGGATTTTTACTTTGAGGACTTCAGGGCTGCATTTCCAAAAATTATCCTCCCCTGATACCAGCACGGAAAGCCATGCTGCTTACTTTTGTCTGTCTCATATTTCACTGTTGAAACTTCACATATACCACAGATAACAGAAAATAGTCTGATTAATTATCAAATTCATGTCATGTCTACACTAACTTTGCTTTTTTCTCTTTTAGATATTTCCTGAAGAAGACCTAAGGTCGAAACATAAAATTTTAACTCCATTTTCTATTTTCAGCGTGCATTCAATATTACAATTTTGTTTTGCTTTCAGACCACATGCTGATGCAGCGTCTTGTTTTGGTTTTTACATTTTGTGAAATTCATGTCATGATTCATAATTGCGCTTTAAATGTATCTGTTAGGCATAAACTGGACCAGGAAAAGGCTGCAATGGAGTATTTACATGACTGCTATATTACAGCATTTACAATGTTTGCAGGAACACTATACGGTATTAATGAGCACTAATATATCAGAGAATTCTTTTCATTTCATAGGGATTTATTCATAGTCAATGTCTTACTTGCAAATATACTTAAAAAGGTCCACAAAGACTCTAGAGTGTTTTAGCCTATGAGAAGCATTTAAGATTAAACTCTTCATTATGTCCAATTGGTTTCAACCACTCTAGCCTATGGATCCACTGAGACTCCTTTTGTAATAGTTTTTTAGTAGACCCGTACATTATTCTTTACATGTTCGATCAAATCGGGAAGGATCCCATGAAGACAGAGAAGCTCATAAGGGAGAAAGTTTGGTCTGGATCTCCGTTTAGTATAAATAGACATTAAAATCAATTGCCCTGGAGGATCTCTGTCAATGGACTTCTGAATTGTGATATCAGGCATTTAACATAATTTTTTTCTGCTTTGACTCAATCTTTTAGTGTTTTTAATTTCTGATCTTTGTAAGAGCTCATTCTATCAGTAGTATTTTTTGCACCTTGCCAAGTGGCACCTTTTGTTAGATGAGTCAAATGGTTAATGCGGGAAGATATGCTATTTAATCTCCATGTCAACTCCATGAGTATTTAAGGAGCAGTGCTCTTAGTAATAGCCACGTTCCCTGAGGAAGACCAAGATGGTTGAAGCATTGGGGCCAAGGGAATCTCCTGTCAACTCCCTTCCTTACTGCCTTTCCCTCCTCCCTCCCCAATTTGTGTCCTCTCCCTTAGGACGGTTATATGCCTCCCATTTCTGTGTTGTTTCTGATTGTCTACCAGTTGCTTTAAAAACTGCCATCACAGAGGTAACGAGCCTTTGTGTGAAGCAAATAAACAAAACAAGACGATATAAGAAACCACTATGGTTCTCAAAGGAAGTGGCAGTGAAGGTTCAAGAGAAAAAGAAAGCATTCAGGAAGTACAAGGAATCGCAGAAGGAGCATGACAGAGAACTGTATCAGTTAAAGCAAAAGGAGGCTGGGAAGGCAGTCAGAACAGCAAAGGCCCAAACCGAGGAAAAGATTGCCAACTCAGTTAAGAAGGGGGATAAAACCTTTTATAGGTACATCAGGGAGCGAAGGAAGACCAAGGGAGGTATAGTGAGGCTTAATAAAGGGAAGGGAATATGGGCAGAGGGAGACTGTGAAAAGGCAGAGATACTAAACAAATATTTTTGCTCAGTATTTACAAAGGAAGAGGGGGAGGTACCTAAAACAAACAGTAGTAACACGCTGGATACAGAAGTTGATACCGGCCCATTTACAGAAGAAAGGGTTCTAAAAGAACTCTTAAAACTGAAGGTGGACAAGGCAATGGGGCCTGATGGGATTCATCCCAGAATTCTAAAAGAACTAAGGGTAGAACTAGTGACACCACTGACTACCCTTTTTAACAAATCATGGGAGGATGGCGTGGTACCCGAGGACTGGAGGAGGGCAGATGTGATTCCCCTTCACAAAAGTGGGAGCAAGGCAGAAGCAGGAAACTATAGACCTGTTAGCTTAACCTCAGTGATAGGGAAAATGATGGAATCACTTCTAAAGGAAAGAATTGTCGAGTATCTAGAGGCCAGAGGGGCACAGGACCCTAGGCAGCATGGATTCACAGCGGAAGGTCATGCCAGATGAATCTGATAGATTTCTTTGACTGGGTGACCAAAGTAGTAGATCAGGGAGGGACTGTGGATATGGCCTACCTAGACTTTAGCAAGGCATTTGACACAGTCCCACACAAAAGATTAATATACAAATTAGCCAGCCTGGGAGTGGGTCCCAAGATGACAGCCTGGGTAAATAATTGGCTGGAGAATAGGACACAGCGAGTAATAGTAAATGGAGTCCACTCAGAAAAAAGGAGGGTTACTAGTGGGGTACCGCAGGGTTCAGTATTAGGACCGGTCCTCTTCAATGTCTTTATAAGTGACATTGCAGAAGGACTGGAAGGAAAAGTATGTCTCTTTGCAGATGACACTAAGATCTGCACAGAGTTGATGCACAGGGTGGGGTGGAAAGGATGAGAAGGGACTTGGCAAGGTTAGAGGAATGGTCAAATGTATGGCAGCTTAGATTCAATGCTAAGCAGTGCAAGGTAATGCACCTGGGAAACAAAAACCCAGGGGAAGAGTACACAATGGGGGGTGAGATACTAACAACAACAAAAATGGAGAGGGACCTGGGGGTAGTCATATCAGATGACCTAAAGATGGGCAAGCAATGTGAGAGGGCAGCAAGGAGGGCTGGGGGGATACTGGGATGCATAGGGAGAGGCATCACCAGTAGAAAACAGGAATTATTATCTGTACAGACAGCTGGTGAGACCCCATCTGAGTACTGTGTGCAGTTCTGGAGACCTAATCTCCAAGAGAGACATAGACAGGATGGAAGCTGTCCAGAGGAGGGCAACTAAAATGGTGCAGGGTCTGCACCAGAAGACATATGAAAGAGACTTAAGGAGCTTAATATGTATAGCCTCGAGGAAAGGAGAGAGAGGGGGACATGATAGAAACTTTCAAGTACCTCAAGGAATCAACAAAGTCAAGAGGGTAGCATCTTTCAAAAAGAGTGTGCAAGAACAAGAGGGCACAATTTGAAGATGGGGTGGCTCAGAGGTAATTTAAGGAAGTATTTTTTCACAGAGAGGGTTGTGGATGCATGGAACGGCCTTCCGGAGGAGGTTGTGGAGTCAAAATCAGTGGTGGAATTCAAGCATGCATGGGATAGTCATAAGGCAGTTCTGGGGGGTGGGGGTAGGAAGAAGTAGGCTGCTGGTTAACTAGGATCTGCAGCTTATCCAGTAGGTAGGGAAATGGGCAGACTGGGTGGGCCAAGCAGTCCTTATCTGCCGTCAAATTCTATGTTTCTATGTTATACCCATAACTTGAATATTTTGCTTTTTTTGCCAAATTGTACTACTGCTGTTTGCACTTTATTTGTTGCATTCATCTATTCTATTGTATTTGCTTGTTGCTTTCCTTTACCCTTTCCCTGAGACGCAACTTGGACTGAGCCTTAGCTCAGTGTGCCTTTCCCAGTTACTAATTTTTAACTAACTAGCTGACTGACTGACTAACTACATACATACAGGCGGTAGACACTGAACTCCAGTGATGTAAATGCTGGTAAAATGTACTTTTGCATCTTTCTATTATTCATAATGTCAGGTACCTTCAAAGGCTAGTTATAACAAATTGATTTTCAGATACAGTTGCATTCAACTATTTCTGTAAGATGCATGTAGTGGCATAGCCACACATTATTTGAATACATAGCAATTTGCACACACTGGCCCAGATATTCAAAAGGGTTGCGCCATACGCAACAGGGATGCACCAGTGCAAGTCCGAAAATGCGCCATTGTGTGATATTCAGCAGGAGGCAGCTGCGTCCCCCAAATTGCAATGTGCAAGAGCGCAATGGTAATGAATGCATGTGCAACTGTAGGGGGAGGAACCATGAATAAATGGCACAGTGCGATATTCAACAGCATGCACCATGCACAATAGGGGAGCAAGCGGAAGTTGCGCGATAGTGGAAATGATAAAAAAAAACAAGGAACAAGAGAGAGGCGTAAGAACGCTACAGGGAAGCCAGATCTGGGACGGAGGTGACAGCAACTAGGCAGACAGTAGCAGTGAGTAGGACAGGGCAGAGCAGGACAGAGCACACCTGGAAAGTACCAGGAACAAGAAAGGAGTGCGGAGCCTGTGCCACTGTGCAGGAGGAAAAGGGAAGCACCACAGTGGACAGAGGGCACTGACAGTGAGCAGGACTTCCAAATCTGGGAGGTGTTCCCGGTGCAGGGGGAGTATCAGAAAGGACAGCGGGGGGAATGGGAATACAGCTGTCAGGAGGGGTAACACAAGCCAGGGACATGGCCAGTGCCACCATTCAGATGGAGGCAGTAATGAGGGGTGTGAGAAGGCAGGCAGCAGGGGGGCCTGGCCGTGGAAGGGCCCATCGGCGGTATGCTCTCAACAGGCAGTACCGAGCTCACACCAGCTTCGAGCTGTACAGTGACACCGAGATAGTGGTCCGGTACCGCCTGAACCAGGCGATCCTGAGGTGGCTCTGCGAGCTGTGCAGTGATGAGATGCAGGCACCCACATGACAGAGCCATGCACTGTCAGTGGAGACAAAGGTGACAGCTGTCATGTGTCTGCTCACTGTGGGTACCTTCCAGAGACCAACAGGGGACACAACAGGCATAACCCAGTCAGCCGTGTCACGCCTACTCACACAGTTCCTCAGCGCACTGCTGCCACATGCTGCAGAGTACATCCATTTCCTCAGCACACAGGAGGAGCACACAGCACACATACAAGAGTTCCACAGGGTAGCATGTATGCCTGGCATGCTCAGGGCCATTGACTGCACCCATGTGGCCATCCATATGCCACCTGGCCCAGAAAGTGCTGCATACATAAATCAGAAGGGCTATGCAAGCATCAACTGCCAGGTGGTGTGCGATGCTAGGGGGTGCATAACCAATGTCTGTGCCATGCACCCTGGGGGAGCACATGATGCCTTCATCTGGTACCAGTCAGCACTGTGCCACAGGTTCGAGAGTGGGGACATCCCCACTGGCCACCTAGTGGGTGAGTATGCAAATCACGCAGAAAGACATGGATCTTGGGAGAGGCATAGTCAGAGGTGACATAGGTACTGGCCTAGATGGCCCATGGCAAGGCAATGCTGATCACCAAACTAATGTCCACTCTCTACACACAGGTGACAGTGGATACCCACTCCGTCCCTGGCTGCTCACACCATACCAGCATCCTGCAACCCCATCGCAGCAACACTACAATGAGACACATGCCACCACACGCAATGTCATAGATTGGGTGTTTGGGATGCTGAAGGCATGTTTCCGTTGCCTGGACACGTCTGGTGGTGCCCTACAGTACAGCTCCTCAAAGGCCTGTGGGCTATTCCTGGCCTGTTGCATCCTTCACAACATGGCCAATGACTGTGGGATAGCTGTAGAGGTCGAAGAGGGGGACAGCGATGGGGATGATAAGGACACTGGTGCAGATGGTGATGAGCAGCCCACTTAGGCGAAGGGACCCGACTGATCCGGATAGCAGCTGCACTGGGACACCATCACAGAGGAGCACTTCAACCAACCCAGGTAAGTCATGGGGCCACGTGCAACCACCAATGGCAAGTGCCCAAACCCACAAACATGCATGGACAAACCCAAGGGGTGCATGTCGTAAAGGGAATTGGCTGAGCATGGAACCGCACACGCCGTCAGGGATGGGCAAGACCTAACATGGCATGCGGTCTCACACACACACACACACACACACCCCACAAGACATGCACAAAGGGTAGGAGGCACGTCGACCCCAACTGCCACCCCAGCCACACACACGTCCACAGACCACCACGCCCAGTGCCTGTCATTGTGTGTGTCTCAGATGCTGGGCACCATTGCACAGTGGCGGACAGTGCAATGCAGGCATCATCATGCACATGCCACAGTGGCCAGCAGCCGGAAGGGTGTACACATGGAACGTGTGTGTGTGCAGGGCCGGGTACCCTACCTGTGCATTGCACGATGAACAACACACTGCACACAGGGCAGCGTCAGACAGTAGCCATAGTGGGAGACAGGTCAGTCATGCGGCACAGTGTCACAGCCACCATGGATGTGTGGGCGGCCCCACTGAGACCCGCCAGCAGTGACAGGCTGACCAATGGCCTCATGGGGTGGCACCGATGGTCCCTCAGGGATTCTGCTGTGGGAGCGCGACCGTTCACGAGCAGGGGTCTGCAGCATACCAAACATGCCTGCACCAGGCGTGCTCGGGATGCTCACAGCTGAACCCGGTATTGACAAGGATGGTGTCACATGACACCAGGAATGGGGGGTGGACATTGCACTGCGCGGTGTCTGTGACGCATGGGCAAATAACTGTGTGCCCATTATGGCCATGACAGCTGTGAATGCCTGTGTCTGCCTGTCAATGGAGGCGGTCACATCCTCCCGCAGCTGGTCCATCCCTGCCAGGAGCAGACCGGTTTCCCTGCTGCGCCGCTCCTCTGCCTGGTGCAGGACCGCACTGAGTGCATCCACTGCCGTCAGAAGCCGCAACTGCTGAGCCACTGAATCATGGAGTATGTGGGTGTGCTCATCTAAGAGGTCATCCGCCTGATCAGCATGCTGTCCCTCATGGTGTTCGCGGCTGTGATGGGCAGCACCTCTTGAGGTTGGTGCTGCACACCAGGGCCATGCCTGGGCATGTCCACAGGTGGTGCACTGATGCCGCACCAACACTGTCACCCCATTGCCATTGGCCGACTGCTGACACTGCCCCACCGGCTGCCGCTCTCCAGGGCTCAACAGTGCAGCCGCAGTGGCTGCAACAGCCCCACTGTCCTGGACACACACCAGTGCTGCCCCACTGGTGCAGACAGGCACAGGCTAGGGCTGTGATGTCACGCAGGCCTCCACAGTGGCACCACCCATGGCTATACCCGTGCTGTAACCTGCCGTGCGGCCATCCTGCGGCCCACACGTATTACTGTCCATGATGTGAGCTCCATCATCATCAGTGACGGATCCGGCACCAGTCCGAGTCTCAGCATGCTGGCATCCATGGACGCTGGCATGCTGGGACATGGGCAGGGCCTCCTCTGCACCTGCTCCACCAACATCAGTCCAGACAGCCAGGCAGGCCCACTGTCGTCCTGACCCTTGGACACCTGTGGAGGTGGATGGGCCCTCCTCTGTGTCCAGGGTATTGCCTCAGCAGATGAGCCTGCCACTGCTGACCCATGTAGATGCTCAGGAGCTGTAAGGGAACACAGTAGCATTAATGTATCTGCCCTACCCCATGGCATCCCCCCCATAGTGACAGATCAGGACCAACCATGCAGTGACGGGCTACCACCCGTCTGGAAGCCACCACCTGGAACACCCTCGATGGCAGAACACCGCATGCTGCCAGCAACCCGCTCTTTCTGTGAGGTCAAGTGTTGCATGGCCAGCTGTCCCCCACTGGTCGCAGCCCATGCTGCCCTGATGGCAGTCACCTTATCCTTAATCCTCCTCTGGTCCGTGCCCACCTTCTTCTTGCACTCCTGCATGGACCGCTGGTGGCTGCCATGCTGGTTGACAGCACACACCACCTCTCCCCATGCAGCAGCACGGGCCTGTGGTTTTCCCCACTGTCCGCTGAGCAGTGGTTCCTGGTCAAGGTAGGCCTCAAACAGGGCATCTGTTTCTGCCTTGGTAAAGTTTGGCCTCCTCTTCCTCCCACGTCTCTGTTCCTCCTCCTCCACCTCACGGTCGCTCATCATTGATCCCGTGGGAATGACAGGTGTTATCTCTGACTGTGCAGTCCCATGCATCTCCCACACACCACAGTCCACACTCCCAAACAGCATGCAACTCACTATAATAGACTGTAATACCAGACTATGGCCTCTGCAGCCCATTGTCGCATTTATATAACGCAACGCATGCAAATGAGGTGAGGAGCAATTTTAAGTGGATGCTAATGCAATATCTGCCCCATTGAATTTCTGATGAGCTGATTTGCATATGCCAGCTGAATATCATGCTGTTGCTCCTTGCACAATTGTGTTGAACATGCTCTGGCAAGGGCGCAGTTCTGTGACGTGCGCAGTGGACACTGAACGGTGCATGCCCGGGGTGCTGACGCCTGCCATGCTGCTGATGTGCTGTGCACAGGAGGCAGTGCAGGGCATGGCCACCATTGTGCCAGTGGTGCTACTGCGCTGTTCACATGTATGGCACTCTTGCACTGGGGCATCATAGGCACCATGGAGCCACAGTGTGGTAGGCCACTTCAGGGCATCTCACACAGGCACCCAATTGCACTACAGACAGGGAGTACCAATCATGCTGTGGCGGTCCATGCACGAGACCCTTGACCCTGTGCCCAACCTTTGCCCCCTAGACAACATGTGTCCGCATGGGTGCACCACTATCACACTGTTCAGTGACAGCACAATGGGGAATGGCAGCGTTGTACCGTGCAGCATCTGCACGTGGCGGACCGCACTACCGAGCACCATTTTGACTCCCACCAGCTTCAGCGATGGCAAAACGGAAGGCTGCTGTTTGGAGCCAGGTGGAGCTGGCCAATTTGGTGGCCATAGTGGAGCCCCATGCTGAGGCACTTTTTGGGGATGTACCCCTGGACAGGGCCAGGAGTGCTGTATGGGAGGAGGTGGCGGTGGTGCTGGAGGAAGCCACAGAAATGGAGCGCACACCTGAGCAGTGTCACCACAGATACGGGGACCTACAGTGCAGGGACCCAGAAAGGCTTGCCTGCCTGTGGGCAGACGCCACGAGAGACGCAGTGCCACGACCAGGTAGGTGCCCCATCCATACACTGGTTGCGTCAGTACGGGTATCGCAGTGGGCATGTGTCCACCACAGAGGGGGGTGGGCCGTCCACTGTGTGCAGTGGTGTTGGTAGTGTTGGTGGTGGAGATGGTGTTGGGGGGGTTGTGGCATGGCTGGGCTGTGCAGGATCACACACACCCAGGGGGGGCCTTTGATACTGGATAGTACTGATATTCCCCTCTCCATGTTTGCACCCTAGGCCCTGAAGAGCGGCAATGAGCCCGACAGGACTGACACCGAGGCATGGTGAGGGGAGCTGGTCCAGAGCCACAGGCAGCTGGTCGCAGTGGAGTCCAGCGCCCGGATCAGGCCAATGATGGTGAGTGCCTTTCTTCCAGGATATTCTGTGCATGCTGTGTTGCAGGGCAGGAGGCGGGACATGGTCACCATCCATTGACACCACTGACATGCATGCCACACAGTACAGTCAGCACTGTCCAGTGGCACTGCATGTGTGGGTGTGCATCGCTGGTGGTCCACGCGTGCACTGGGTACATGGCTATGCCACTGCCTTAGCACCGCATAGCCATGTCACTGTACAGCCACGGTGGTGCTGTGCGGGACTTGGGTGGTGGGTGTGTGCAGCGGTCCACATGGCTGTGTACACCTGGGTGGGCAGGTCTTGTGGACACGATCACTGTGGGTGGTCGCACACCATCACAGAGACATGTCCCACGGCCGTATGCCATGCACAGTGGGTGGGCTGCAGGGGACTGTGCATTCACACCTATTGACTCTGCTCCTTTGTCCTAGGTGGACGGCGCATGCTGCACATTGAGAGGGTGCTGCAGGAAATTCTGTAAGTGGCCAGGGCATCCCTGGAAATTTTACAGAGGATCAAGCAGCTAGGAATCTGCAGGAGGCATGGTGGGACATAGAAACATAGAAACATAGACTTTGACGGCAGATAAGGACCGCTTGGCCCATCTAGTCTGCCCATTTCCCTACCTACAGGATAGGCCGTAGATCCTAGTTAACCAACAGCCTATTTCTTCCTACCCCCCACAAGAATTGCCTTATGTCTGTCCCATGCATTCTTGAATTCTCCCACAGTTTTAGACCCCACAACCTCTTCAGGAAGGCTGTTCCATGCATCCACTACCCTCTCTGTGAAATAATACTTTCTCACATTGCCCTGAACCATCCTCCTTCTATCTTTAAATTGTGCCCCTTGTTCTTGCAAGTCTCTTTTCTGAAAGATGCTACCCTCTTGGACTTTGTTGATTTCACTGAGGTACTTAAAAGTTTCTATCATGTCCCCCCTCTCCCTTCTTTCCTCAAGGGTATACATATTAAGCTCCTTTAGTCTCTCCTCATGACTTCTCTTCTTGACCTGCATCATTTTAGTTGCCCTCCTCTGGACTACCTCTATCCTGTCTATGTCCTTGTGGAGATGGGGTCTCCAGAACTGGACACAGTACCCAGATGGGGTCTTACCAACTGTCTGTACAGAGGGATAACAACTTCCTGTTTTCTGCTGCTGATGCCTCTCCCTATACATCCCAGTATACCCCCAGCCCTCCCTACTGCCTTCTCACATTGCTTGCTAACCTTAAGGTCATCTGATATGATTACCCCCAGGTCCCTTTCCTTTTCTGTTGTTGTTACTACCTCCCACCCATTGTGTATTCTTCCCCTGGGTTCTTGTTTCCCAGGTGCATTATTTGCACTTCTTTGCATTGAATCCTAGCTGCCATACTTCTGACCATTCCTCCAACCTTGCCAAGTCCCTTTTCATCCTTTTCCGCCTCCTTGTGTATCAACCCTGTTGCAGATCTTTGTGTCATCTGCAAAGGCATATTTTTCCTTCCAGTCCCTCTGCAATGTCACTGATGAAGACATTAAAGGACTGGACCCAATACTGAACCCTGTGGTACCCACTAGTAACCTCTCTTTCTTCAGAGTGGACTCCATTTACAATTACCTTCTGTGTCCTGTTGTGCAGCCAATGTTTACCCAGGCTACCACCCTGGGACCCACTCCCAGGCTGATTAATTTGACTATTAATCTTTTGTGTGCCCTCCAATCAGAGCAAGTTGTGCAGTTTGAGTAAAAGTTATCAGTAGCTGGGGTAAATCGGGTGCACAGTGGCTTGACCCAGATTCTGAATGTTGATGCATAGGAGTGCTGCCGCCGCCATTATAGGGTGGGGTAGTAAAGTAAACACAGCAGCAGAGGAGCCATTTTACAACTAAAGAGTGTGTTCAATAAAGTGGGACTTTCAGTTACAGTGAACTTTTGTTTGTTTTTCCTGCAGTTATGGCCTCAGGACCAGCTTGTTACCCGGATCATGCCCGGGTTGCAGTAACAGCAGCAGTAAATAGACTGAGAGATATTGAAAAGTGGTGCTATGGAGGGCAACTGCCTCCTCAGGTGGCGATTCCTAATTACCCAGTGCGTGTATGTCAAATATGCTTGGGAGCTGGAAGGGACGTCTTCATGATTCCTCACTGTGCTGGATGCCTAGAAAAATATGGTTTGTATAAAGTGCCTCCAATTCGTTTGGCCCCCACATGGACAAAAATTCAGGAATCTGCAGTTGGCAGCACACAGCACCAGGCGGAGCCTGTGGAGGAAGGCCCCTCGGGGGAGTGTGGCACAAAGCTAGAGGGTGCAGAGTTAGAGACAGAACCAGAAGTTGAAGTTTTGGATGCTGGATCCCAGAAAGAAAGTTCGGATAAAGCATCAATTGACCCCGGGGGGGGGGGCCTAGCCCGAGTCTCTTAGGTGAAGATGAGATGCAGGAGGCCTTTGAGTGGGAGGTGTCGACCTCCATGCCTAATGATGAGTGGATAGTCTCAGGGGTGAGAATGACTGCTCACTCCTGGGCTCAGATCCTCAGTGAAGAGGAAGATGAGGGGGAACCTATGTGGCCTTGTGAAAAAGGAACAGGTACACAGCCTCAAGATCTTGCCTCGGAGGAATGTATGGAAGAAAGTGGTGATGCCACTGCCCTGGCTTTACAGGAGGAAGTCGTCAGGGATCCATTTCTAATTTCCTTAAGGATGCGAAGCTGGCAGAACCAGGACTGGCCACCCCCAAGCCAGGACGCTCCTTCAGAGCGGGGAGCGAGGCTCCCGCTGAACTTCATGCACCCCTGGATTTCACCTAACCCCCTGAACCCACCCTCACACCCCTCTTTCCCTCTACCATTTGTTCACTCCTGCCCCTTACCCACCCCCTCCTGGTTTGTGACCCTCACCCCCAACTTTTTGTACAGATTTGAAAATAGTTGTTTTCTATCTTTTAATATACATTTGTTTTGTTATGCCTACTGTGGTGGTCTCTGATTTGCAGTGGGCTATAGGTGCTCAGCTGCAGTGGTGTGCATGATGTCAGGGGTGGTACAGTCATGGACGTGTGTGTGTGTCCATAGAGGAAGTGACTATGGTGTGGGTGTAGCTCTCAGTCACTGTCTGTGGTTTGTGTGTTGTTCCCTGTGCACTGGATGACTGTGTGCAGTGGTCCACGGTGCATGCACTGTGTCCATGGCGCACCTGTCAGACCGTCCATGGCGTGTGCAGCTGACACCCTTGCAAGTCTGTGACCTGCACAGTCCACTGGCATGTCAGTGGTGGCTGTCCATTCTGGACAGCCACTGTATCCAGCACAATGCTGGGTTGCTTCCTGTCACTGATGTGGTGCATGTCTGCCTTGAGTGGCACTGTGGCCTCCGCTGTTGTTGTCCCACCTCCATGCTGTCGCTTGTGTCTGTTGCAGGGGATGTGCTCCACTGTCTGTCACTTGTGCTCTGGGTGCATGCTGGTGGTGTACAGCTTCATGGTGCCTGCACAGGGTGGCTGGCACTCCTGTGCCATGGAGGGGTGCTGGCCATGTACACGAGTTTCCATGACCACATGCCAGGGGCTTGGTTGACCCGCTACTGTGTCCCTATGTTGGTGTGCCCTTGGGTATGGGTGGGTGTTTGTCCATACACTGTGTTGCATCCTGTGTGGTGCATGCTTCCATGCACTACTGAGGGTGTCTGTGCTGGCTGTTGTGGCCAGTGCTGGGTCGGGGTGTGTCCTTGGGAGGGTGTGCAGCATGCTGTACCACTGGTGGTGGGGACCGGGGCATGCCCTGTCATGTGTGGGGTACCTCGTGTGCTGACACATGGTCGGTCTCTCAGCTGTACCATGGGGGACGTGCATGGCAGCATGTGTATGCAGTCATTGCATCACTGTCTCGCTGCTACCCACTGAAGGGTGCTCGTGGTGGGGCTGCCTTGCATGGTTCTGTGGTGCACAGGGTTGCATTGTCACAGTGGGGGTGGTGGCATACATGGGGTGTCCTGCACTGGTGGGCGCTGCTCCTGGGCAGGGTGTCTGGGGATCATGGTGCAGGGTGTACTCTGCATTGGTGGGATGGTGTGGCACGGGGTGGTTGGACCTCCTTTTGTGCCGGTCGCAGCTTGCCAGGGGATGTGCTGGGGCACCATGCCCCGGCTGTAGGTTTGTTGCTGGTATCCATGGGCTGGTGGTTATTCCAGCTCTCCCCCAGTTGTGCAGTGCATGGGGTGTGGGGGCGATGTCTGTTCTGCTGTGTGCTCCTCTGCCCATCTCTAGCATGGGTGGTGGGCCCCTGCATCCTGTCCCTGTGCATCCCTGGTTGTGCTGTTGTGCTGATGCCCTGCTCCACTGAGCATCCCTGGTTGTGCTATTGTGCATCTGACCTGTGCCACTGCAAATCCCTGGTTGCGCTATTGCGCAGTTGGTGTGATATTCAGTCATGTGCCATAGGCGCATCTTGACCTGCGCAGTGTTTAAATATTGCACATATTGCGCATGGGCGCAGTGGACTTGTGCTTGGTCCTGCTGTTGCTCACTTTTATGGCGCAGTTTGAATATCTGGGCCACTGTCTTTTCAATTTTAATGCACCAGAATAAATTGTCATTGACTAGCACTGTTACAAGATTTTTAATGCTTTTTTCTCCTGAAGAGCGAGTTACAAGCACATGTACCAGATTTCTAGCAGGAAAAGGGAGGCGGTGTTGCCATGGTGTCACTCACTAGTGAGACTCCATCTAGAGTACTGTATTAGGTTCTGGAGACAGCACCTCTGCAAAGACACTGACAGGTTGAAGTGGTCCAGAGGAGGTTTATCAAAGTGGTGCAGGAGTTGCATGAGAAACCATACAAGGAGAGACTGCAGCATCTCAACTTGTACTCCCTGGAGGAGAGGAGAGGAGAGTGAGGGGGGGGCAATATTGAGATCTATAAGTACCTAATGATATGAAAAAGGGGTAGGTAGGGAGTATTTTTCAGAGGAGGAAGAGCACCAGAGCACAGGAGCATGTAATGAAGCTTGGGGGAGTTTCAAAGGGATGTGAGGAAATACTTCTTTACAGAAAAGGTGGTGGATGCCTGGAACTGCCTGCCAGAAAAGGTGGTGGGGGTGAAGACAGTGGGGAGCTTCAAGAATATGTGGGATAGGCACATGGGCATAAGTATAGGAAAGGGAGGAGGGAGGGACACCGGAGACCAAATAGGGTCCGCGGTGTTGAAAAAGGTGGGGAAAAATAGGGCAGACTAGATGGGACTGCTAGTACTTTTCTACCAGCAAATTCTCTGTTTTTATGTTTCTACATGTAATGCTTAGTTAAATCAGAGAATTTAAACATTTTTTGTGGTTAATTTTTAATTCTAAATTACCAAACTGATAAACGAAATGCCGAAGAAATAATTTGTAGAGTGAACAAAAAATAGCTCACTTTAAAGTGAGTGATGTTATTCATGCTTCTAGGAATTCAGAATTTTTATTATTATTTCCTGTTTCTTATAGCATTTTTACTATCGCTGATGGGAGCTTGATAGTGCCATTATAAGAAACTGCATTCTAACATTGATTTGTTCCACCCCATTTACACAATAGTGCAGGATTATATGTTAGATTTGAGAAATTGAATTATATATATATATATATATATATATATATATATATATATATATATATATATATACTATATGTCTATATTTATGAACTTTTTACAGCCACACATCCTGAGGAAGTGACCAGTTTGTAGGTCTAGAAATGTTGGTTTATTTGCATGGTGGCATTCGGAAAATAAAGAGCCCTACAGGAGAAGCTATTGACTAGCCCAGTTCTTTGATTTTCCAAAACTGTGTGTGTGTCACTATCCATAATAAGGCTAGGGAACCAGCTCCTGAAGTCACAGAGGGGGCAGTGCAGCTGGAAGCAACTCTTCCCACAGCAGTAGGAGAAGTTGTAGCTGAACAATAAGCTGGCAGCAGCAGTTCTGAACCACAACTACAGAATTGGGAGAGCCCAACCGTGGGCGGCTTTCCCACAGGAGATTATTTTATAGGGGAGGTCATGCATGCAGAGCTGGTGAGAGTGCAGCAAGCTGACCCATTCCTAAAGAAATTAAGGAAGTTGGCCACTGGGATAGAAGGTAAGTCTCAGGATTCAGAGAAAAATGGGTTATACTGGGAGAATGGCTCCTACATCGTAAATGGGTTCCAAAGGAAGGACTGGAAGAAGGTATACTCTGGCAGATAGTAGTTGCTAGGGAGTATAGGAAGCAGCTTCTGGCCTTAGCCTACAATATACCCTTTTCCAGACACCTTCGAGTCTGTCATACAAAAATGCGTCCAACTAACAATGTTTACTGGCCCAGTATCTTCAAGGATGTGGAAATCTGTTGTGCCTAGAGAACTTGCATGACAAAAGGGATTAACTCCCATTGAAACTGCATTGTTTCCTGCAGTAACTCTGCAGCAGAATGCTGCAGAATTTGGTTTAATCCTGGTGAGCTTCACTGTATATTGGGAGACACAGCTGGCCTCTACATGATAGAAAAATAATATTGGATATTGCTTGCGGCATTAGCTCTGAAAAGGATAATTTTATATACATGGAAGGAGCCAAAAAGTCCTACATTAGATGAATGGTTGGGTGTAATTGGGGAACCTGTAAATAGTGAATGAATCAGTTATGGAATTAATAATAAAACCAATCTAAAGAAATATGGAACCCGTTCTTGTGCTACTTAAGTAAATCAGAGCTAAAGATTCCTTGAAGAGAGGAAGAATGCTTTCCTCCTGTCCTGTATGAGGCTAGAATGTTTAAATGTGGCTTATATTATTGTAGTTATCTGAAAGATCAAAAAAGTACAGCAACATTGCATAGAAGCTAACAGCTGACAAAAAAATGTAAGAATGTTAATGCATAAGGCCTAAATCTAGAACTGTTATGAGTGTAGGATAACATAAATCTAATATGCATTAATTTGTTCTACTATATTTGTTTTAGAAATGGATCATCCATGACTCTGATGTATATATGTTACCTCTATTTATGTTACGCATTTTTTTCTCTGTTTTTTTGCTTATAACTAATAAATACTTATGAAGCAAAAACAAAAAGGATGTGGAAACTGTGATGCGGACAGCCAGTTCTGAGTGCTGTATGCTCACTTTTTGTAAATATAAAAATGTGTATGGACTGTCTGTCGTGAGAGATGCTGAAAAATCTGGTGCTGTTAGAATGACCTCACCCCCCCTCCCAGGTCTCAGCATGAAAGACGAAAGCCATGAGAAAAGGCTGAAACAGCATGTGAGATCACACACACACTCACACAGGTTTTTAGATACCAGGTGTTACATGGCAGGCCTGAAGCTAATGACAGAGTAGAACAGACCTTGATCAAGGATATCCTGTTTTACCTAAAGTTAATTATAGGCTGGAAGAGGCCTGAGTTGAGAATATCCCTTTTTATGACGTTGGAGGAAAAACCCAAGTTATTACACAAGGTTGCGAAGTCATAAATGTTTCTTTGATGTCTGTGAGGGACAGTAGACCCTCTACATCAAAGGGTTATATGAGAAATTGAATTATGCTGAGGTCACAGAATCTTAATGCCTTATTAGGACATCCTGTTTCATAGATATATTTTTTTATATATCCTGACAGGGAGGGGCTAGGTGACCTCCTGCAAAGAGGTGGGGTAAAAGCCAGCTTTTAATTTAGTCTGTTTTACGTCACAGAGACACTTTTATCTAGACTCTGACAATGAAACATCTGTGAGCACTTTAAACAGATATTTAGAAAGAGAGATTAATCTAAATATTGTAGTTGTAGGAAATTTGCACTGTTTAAACCTTGTTCTTTTAAAAGATTTGTATGTCTCGTGGTATAAGAGTTCTGTGTTTTGTGTTTTACATATTTTTATCTATTTTAGTAAAACTCTTTTTAGAGCATATTTGGTCTGTCTTTGATTTCTTTTCATTTGTAAGAAAAGTATATATGGTTATAGCAGACACTAGGCATAGCTTGAAGGGTGATACCAAACTTGAAAGAGAAGCATTTTAAATCTGAGGTCTTTATTAAAGCTTTTAAGGGTTCATCTCTGTATACCTGGTTAGGTGCCTGTAGGCAAAGATATCTGCCCCCCCGAAGACAGAAATATCTGAGCCTGTGCATTGGGCACGCTATCAAGAGGTTCACAGTTTGAATCCCTCCAAGACTTGAGCCCAAAGGTTGATCCGAACTCACAAAACAGACAAGAGGGTTACCTTGTTCTGTTAAACTGTTCACAAGACTGCTCTTGGAGGTTGGCACTTTGAGAGTAGAGGGCCTGACCTGCTGAGTGGGTTTGTGACAGAAACTACTGAGGGGAATTTTATGTAGTGCCAGAGGGTGGGAAAGGTTGGGGATAGGCAAAGGCAGCTTTGATTATCCTGACTATACATGAAGAGCCATTTTGGTCAGTTGCAAAGGACATTGTGGGGACACACAGTACCCCACATCCTGCAGATAACAGGTAGATTTTGGTGGTTGTGAAATATGCCACAATGTACCCAGAAGCATGCCCTTGTCCTCAACTGAGGTGTAAAAAGTGGCTAGTTAACTGCTGAGGATATTCAGCTGGGAGGGTTTTCCACAAGATATTCTGTTGGACCAGGGCACCAGTTTCATATCTGCCCTAATGGCTAGTCTTTGGGGGAAGTGTGGGTTGCAGCAGCTCAGGACCTCCCCATGCCACCCCAGACTAATGGTCTGGTCAAGCTGTGACAAACTACCCTTTGGACCATACTAGCTTACTGGGTAGTTTGGGGGTGATTCACTTATTCTGCTGCCATCACCTCATCATATCAGGAAATACCTCTGTCCTGCTTGGGAACGTGGAAGGTCAAACACAGTGAAATGTGGTAGAGTGCATTTCAGATGTCAGACTTTAATCAGAGAATTCTGACCTTGCCAGCAGAAATATTACATTTACCTTTCCAATAAGAATGCACAGCCACTGATTCTAGAAAACAGACTCTTTACTACTAAATACTATAGATATTTACAAACAGGATTTATACAGCAACCAATAAGATTTGCACATTTACTGGAAAGGAAATATAATGAAGTTAAACAGATAGGGGACTTAAAGAAAAAGCTCACAGTCTAGTCTCACACCAGGCTCTATATTTACTTGCCAGCTAACTCAAAAGGACATTCGCCTAGACTGCCCTTCCCTCACACAGATAAGCAAACTATTGAGCAGGGCTATCCCTTCTCTGGGACACTCACCAAGAGAGTCCAGTCTTCTTCAAAGGCTGCGGAAAGCCAAAAAGAGCGAGTTGGGGTCCAACTCCTCAGTTTATGTGCTCAGGGTTGTAGGGTGGGTTCTCTCCCTGGAGTGAAGGTCCCTCCTGTATTCTTCACCCATGTGACTGTGTGTGTGTGTGTGTGTGTGTGTGTGTGTGATTACATCAACAGGCTAAATTGCCTTGTTCTCGCCTAGCACTTCCTCACATTGGGTTATTACTTTATTGCATCCTGCTTGTTGAGGATGCCTTTGTGGGAAATTCACACTCTTTCCCATCTGGCCTTGGTTTTCCTTAAGATTTCCCAGAGACTGCTGCTGGGACACCTGACCTGGAATCCATTTTGTATGCCCCATTGTAAAGAACTTAAATGAGAAAGAAGTAGCATATGAAAATAAGGAGAAACAAAAAATAATTACACTAACAAAAAAAAAGAGATTAAATTAACCTGGTCACATTCCCATTGCATCTCTCCCCCCTCCCCCAAGAAAATGAAGGCATGTCTCTTTTGGGTTACCCCAAGAGACATTGCCTGTCATGTAGGGATTGGGAAGTGCCCAAAGTATCATGCAATGCACTTAGCCCTATCTACTGTAGAAAACCCATCTGCAGTGGCATTTTGTGAACCACTGTGGTGCTGGACGGTCATGTTATATGACCGCAATATCAAACTGCAGCACAATAATTTTGTAGTTTGCCTACCAGTCCTGTGGAGTGATGTCAGAGGGTTATGATTTGTGACCACAGTTAATTCCCACCCATATAAATATTGCTGCAGCTTCTGAAGTACTCACACTGTCCCAAGACACTCCCTCACAATTGTGGCATATGCCTCCTCCCTGTACTGAAGCTTCCAGTTCAGATGCACTTTGGGGTGCTTCTCTCCCTGCAGTGTAATCTGGCTCAGGATAGCTCCCAGCCCATGGTCTGTGTTGTCCATGTGCACAATGAACTTGAGGTCATAATTAGCGCTAGCAAGCATGGGCAACCCACATAATGCCTCCTTCAACTTCCAGAAAGCAGATTCACAGTCCTCCATTTAGAGAACTTTCTCTGGCAGTTTCCTTTTTGTCAGGTCTATCAGGGGCTTGGCCACATCACTATAGTGTGGAACAAACCTCCTGTAGTAACTGTCTGTCCTCAGAAATGACCTTACCTGTCTCTTCATGGTTGGGTTGGACAAGACCTGGATGGCATCAACCTTTGCAGGCTCTGGATGGAGGCATTCACTACCCTCCCGGTGCTCAAAGTAGGACACTTCTGCCTTGCCTGTCTTCATTTTTCCATCTTAACTGTCAGCCCTGCAGCCTTCAGTTCTCAAAACACCCCCCTCATGTGCCTGACATGACCCTGCTATGTATGACTGTAAAAGGCTGTATTGTCCTTGTATGCCAACTCACATTCACCTACCCTAGACAGAATGTGATCCACAAGTCACTATAAGGTTGTGGGCACATTCTTTATCCCAAATGGCACTACTCAGAATCTGAATGAGTTTAATGGAGTGATGAAGACCAACCTTTCTCTGGCTGCAGTGGTTAGAGGTGCCTTCTAAGAGCCCTTTGTCAGGTCTTTCATGGTCAGGAATGGGGCTCCCCCCTGCCATTATAAGGTCTCATCTGTTCTGGGCATGGGGTAGGTGTCTGACTCTGTGCAGCTGTTCAGCCTCTGGTAGTCAATGCAGAACCTAGTGGTACCAACCTTCTTGGGTATCAGGACCACAGGCAAGGCTCAGGGGCTACTGGACTCCTGGATGACTCCAAGTGCCACTATCTCTCTGAGCTCCTCCAGCATGGTCTGCTTAACTCCCTCCAGTACCCTGTAGGGGGGGGACTGCCTCAGCAGCACCTGGGTCCCAGTGTCCACATAGTGTTCAGCCATTGTGGTGTACCCTGGTTTCCCTGTGAACATTTCCCCAAATGCTCACAGCACCCTCTTCCTCCTCTCTTCTGTCTGGGCTACTACCAACTGCTCCGAGAGGGTGAGATTATCCACTGAGGAACCCTCTAGTGTTTCCCTGAGGAGGTCCACCAGTGGGTCAAACTCATTTTCCTCTTCTGGTGTACTTCACACAGTGAGGATAATTTCTTTCCTACCATAGTTGGTCTTCGTCATGTTAACATGACATAATCTCTGTCTGCACCTCCTGTCAAGCAGTTATACTACATAATTGACCTCCGTCACTGTCCTAACTATGGAGAATGGGCCCTGCCATGCCTTCTGTAATTTTGTTGGCCTGGGACGAGTACCATCATTCGCTGTCTGACTTTGTACTCCCGGGCTCTGGCCCCACGGTCATACCAGGCTTTCTGCCACTGTTATGCAGTGGCTAAGTGTTACTGGGTGAGCCATATGAGCTCCTTAAGCTGGGTTTTGAAGTTCAGGATGTACTACATAACAGATTCCCATTGGGCTGCAAGAGCACCCTCCCATTCATCCTTAACTAAATCTAGGGGCCCCCTCATCCTGTGACCAAATAGGAGCTCGAAGGTTAAGAACCTGTGGACTCCTGGGGGACTTCTCTGTAAGCAAACAGGAGATGAGGTACTGTAAATACTTGTCCCACTCCCTCTTATGCTGGTCAGCAAATATCCTGATCATAGCTTTAGTAGACCCATTGAACCACTAAATCAGGCCATTCATCTTTAGCTGATAGGGCGAGGCACAGTGCTATTTCACCCCCGCGTCTTACACAGACTAGTCATTAGTGACAACATGATATTCATCCCTTGGTCTGACAAAATCTCCTGGGGAAATCCCACTTGGCTAAAGATTCCCAGGAGTTCATCAGCCACTTTCTCCATCTCAATGGAGAACATGGCCACTGCCTCAGGGTACCTAGTTACATAGTCCATGACAACCAATGTGTACCTTTTGCCCATTCAACTCGGGGTGCTCAGGGTCCCCACTATGTTCATGGCTACCCTCTTAAAGGGTTCATCAATGATAGGCAGAGGTACTAAAGCTGTCTTAGCCTCATCTGCTACCTTTCCCATTCTCAGGCACCATGGACAAGTCTGATAGTAGTTTACCACATCTGTGTACATACAAGACCAAAAGAAATTGTTGGTGAGCCACCTTTTTGCATGGCTAATACCCAGGTGACTAGAAAAAGGGATGTCATGGGCAAGGGCCAAAAGCTGCTTGCTTTAAGCCCAAGGGACCACCAGCTGCCGGACTACCTCTCTCTTTAGCCCCCTGTGTGGTGTACACTCTCTGTACAATAGCCCATTCTCCCAGTAAACTAACATTTTATTCCCTGAGTGTCCTTAGCACTATCGTATATCTCCCTCAGTTTCTGTAGAGTAGGATCAGCCAGCTGAGTTCTGCCCTGCTCCTCCCATCTGACCCTTCCCAACTCCCATTCAGAAGGAAATATGTCCATGTCCAAGATCTCATTTTTTTGCAGCTGGGACTCAGAACTGCTACTCATAGCTAGCCTTTCATCCCCCTAGCTGCTTCCTAAGCTGCTGAGGTATGGGTTAGTGCAGGCTGTGTTGATGCCTCCTCACCCTCAGAAGCTTGCCCTTTTGTCCAACTGCAGGTAGTAACACACACCAGAGTTCCCCTGTGATCAAAATCATTCCTCATTATCACATCCACAGAGACATCAGGTACGACTCCCACTTCCTGTACCTTATGGCCACCTTCCCAGCTCAGGAATACCCAAACCATTGGTACATGGACCACTGGACCCATGACTTCCTGAATCTTGGAAAACTGCCCTGGCAAAATCTGGTCCACCTGGATTAGATCCTACCTCACCATGGAGCTGGAGGTGCTAGTGTTCCTCAAACCCTGTGTTACTGTCTCATTAACTAGGATAGGTTGCATATGTATGGAGGAGTTAGATGGTACTGCAGTCTGTGAGCAGGCTACTATCTGCTGGGCACTGTCTTGATCACCCACTCCCTAAGGCTTTTGCCATTTATTCATATTTTTAGGGCAGTCATATAACTGGTGCTCCAGTTTCTGGCAAATATAGCATTTCTATAATCCCAGCTCCTTGTTACCCTTAGGACCGGTGGATTGTGTTTTGGGCTCAGGTGCAGGCTGGTTCACTTTAGGCTGCCCTCCATGGGTTCCCTTGAAACCATGTGCTGTCACCTCCATTATTCCTATGCAGCATGTGTGGTCTGCTGGCCACAAACAGATCAGCTACTTCAAAGAAAATTTGTTCAGGGTGCCCTTCAGAATCAAAGACTTCACACAATATGATATAAAAAAAGGCTTCAACAGCTACTTCAAAGAAAATTTGTTCAGGGGGCCCTTTGGAATCATCGACTTCACACAATATGATATAAAATTCAATCTTTTTATTTCATCTCCCTTACGTTTCACTCCTTCATGGAGCTTGTTCACAGGGCTTTTCATTCTTTTCCTTTTTTCTTATTTCATTCTGTTTTCAAACAAAAAATTGTACTTTAGTATTTCTGTTATTTTTCTTTCTAAACAATCTTTTGCTAAAGTTTTTAGCACAATCGCATATCAATTATTAGTATACTTGCATTGCTTGGTCTACTTTTTTTAAAACCTTTCTTTTTCTGGTCTATAGAGCTCATGCACTTTTTCTGAAATGAGATAAGACATAAAGCAATACATATCACTGTGATGGAATGTGTAGGAACTAGGTTTCTCTTGTTTCTGTGGCTATTGGAGCTTGAACCCCCATTAACAAATGATGCAGCCTACCTGCTGGAATACTTTGAGTATCATGGAGGTTGGCCCCCACTGTTTGTGATTTTTTTCTTTTGGCTGCAGGGAGACAACAAATTTGGTCATGTTTTAACCCTAGTTCAATTTTGGACTTGCCCTGTTTTGTGCTGATCAGAGGACCTCTGATCAGCACAAAACAGACAAGAGGATAAGAGGCAGCACCAGCAGGAAGTAGGGCAAGTCCCAAATTGCAGAATCACATTGAAGGAATACAGGAACATGAGCACTAAGGAGGAGGCAAGAGAGACAACCTTTTAAACTAAAAAATTTAACTTATTAAAAATTAAGCACTGAACTTTGAAAAATTGAACAAGGGTTAAAACATGACCAAATTTGTTGTCTCCCTGTAGCCAAAAGAAAAAAAATCATAAACGGTGAGGGCCAACCTCCATGTTACTCAAAGTATTCCAGCAGGTAGGCTGCTTCATTTGTTAATGGAGGGGGGGGGGACAAGCTT
This sequence comes from Neoceratodus forsteri, assembly GCA_016271365.2. Classification (NCBI taxonomy): domain Eukaryota; kingdom Metazoa; phylum Chordata; order Ceratodontiformes; family Ceratodontidae; genus Neoceratodus; species Neoceratodus forsteri. The sequence goes on along the minus strand of JADMNL010000024.1, from coordinate 193,122,908 downwards.
CAATAGCCGCAGAAACAAGAGAAACCTAGTTCCCACACATTCCATCACAGTGATATGCATTGCTTTATGTCTTATCTCATTTCAGAAAAAGTGCATGAGCACTATAGACTAGAAAAAGAGAAAAAGAAAGAAAGAAAAGTTTTTAAAAAAAAGTAGACCAAGCGATGCAAGTATACTAATAATTGATATGTGATTGTGCTAAAAACTTTAACAAAAGATTGTTTAAAAAGAAAAATAACAGAAATACCAAAGTACAATTTTTTGTCTGATAACAGAATGAAATAAGAAAAAAGAAAAAGAATGAAAACCCCATGAACAAGCTCCATGCAGGGGTAAAACATAGGAGAGACGAAATAAAAAGATTGAATTTTATATCACATTGTGTGAAGTCAATGATTTCAAAGGGCCCTCTGAACAAATTTTCTTTGAAGTAGCTGTTGAAGCCTTTTTTTGAGGGGGCCAAAGAAAGAAATATCACAAAGAACAGATGTCCATTTCCCACGTATCTCTTGTACATATGCACAAACAGATCAGCACTTTCTGCTGCCTCCTTCATGGAGCTACATGCCTGGTCCAGCAACCACAAGCACAAGTCGTCTGGTACAATTTTAAGAAATGGTTCCCTTACAAACAAGTCTTTTAGTTGTTTTACATTTTTAGCTTTAGCCTCATCCACTCAGCACTCTAGATAGGTACACATTTGAACATGCAAGTCTACATAGCTGTCTCATGGGCCCTTTCTTAATTCCTTTAATTTTCACCTATAAGCCTCAGGATTTTGCTCAAAATGTTTCATTAACACTTTATAAACTTTATTATAGTTCATGTGTCCTGATCATCCATTCTAGCAAATGCGTGCAAAGCATGGCCAGTAAGCAATGGTGTAAGGTCGGTCCTCTATGAAGCCTCATCCAATTTAAACAGAACACATACCCTCTCAAATGATTTTAAAAATAAATCAAGATCATCCCCCTCCCAGTATTGAGGAAACATTTTAGAATTAATTGTGGCTTCATGGGTTTGACCCCTTGTGCCATTACGTATGGTTTGCTGTGGTGCTTTCTGGTGCATTTTCACCATCTCTTTCTCATGCTGTTGTTCCTTCTCTCTTTCTGCTTGTTCCTTCTCTCTTTCCTGCTGCATCAAGATTTCATGCTGTTGTACCTTCTCTCTCTTCTCTCATTCCTTCTCTTTTTCATCAGCCTCCAGTGTTATTCTCTTCCTCTCAATCTCAAGCCTTGCCGACCACAGTTCTGCCTTTTTCAGTGCAAGCTTCATTTTCATGAGCTCAAGCTGATTTTGAGACTCTGTTGCCCTAGTTCTTGGCTCAGGCTTGGGTTACACTACTTCACCAGTATGTGACACAAGGTCTCCCTCTGGATCAACCTTTGTGACATAAGTCTAGCTACTTTGGTTACCTTCCTCACTGACTGCCTACTCCACAGGCATTTGGTCATACTCCTTAGTGACCATATGCCTCCCCTGCATTTAGCCTGATCCACCAGGGATTCTTTGAGTCCATTTGTTTGTCAGGCCCTTATAGGCAATCCTCCTGTCTTTGAACAGCTCAGGAAGCTGAGGCACATTAAATCTGTTCTACGTTGAGGAGCTCATACTTGCTAACTACACTATACTAAGCTGTGTTTCCATCAATAAAAAAAAAGTAGTAAAAGATGTAATCTTTTCTTATACCCTGTTTTGTGAGGTTTAAGGTGAGTTTTCTATTGGAAATCTCTGTTTCTCCATATGCCAGGTAAGACTTTTACCTCTCTCTGAGTTCCTAGTTCCACAAGGAAAACACACTGCACACACATTTTGCCATTTAATTTGTGCACTGATTGCACTGATTACCACAAGTTTGTGACAAACTACCCTTTGGGCCATACTAGCTTACTGGTTAGTTTGGGGGTGATTCACTTATTCTGCTGCCACCACATTCATTATATCAGAAAACACCTCTGTCCTACTCAGAGGCATTAAAAGGTCAAACACAGTGAAATATGGTAGAGTGCACGTCAGATGGTGGACTTTAAACAGAGAAGTCTCACCTTGCCAGCAGAAATATTTAATTTATCTTTCCAATAAGGATGCACAGCCACTGGTTCTATAAAAAACAAATTCTTTAATACAAAGTACTATAGATATTTACAAACAGGATATATACAGCAACCAAAAAGATTTATACATTTACAGGAAAGGAAAAAGAATGTAGTTAAACAGACAGATGACAAAGAAAAATATCACAGTCTAGTCTCACACTGGGATATACAGTATATTTACCTGCCAGATAACTTGAATGGACAGTCACCTAGACTGCGCTTCCCTCACACAGATAAGCTACAGTAGCTATCAAGCAGGGCTCTCCTTTCTCTGGGACATTCAACAAGAGAGTCGGTCCTCTTCAAAAGCTTTGGAAAGTCAGAGGGAGCAAAATGGGGTCCAAGTCCTCAATTTTTATGCTCAGGGCTGTGAGGTGGAACCTCCTTCTGGAGTACAGTCTCTCCAGTATTCCCCACCCATGTGTGTGTGTGTGTGTGTGTGTGTGTGTGTGTGTGTGTGTGTGTGTGTGATTACATCACCAGGCCAAATTGCCTTGTTCTCATCTCACACTTCCTCATATTGGGTTATTACCTTATTCCGCCCTGCCTGCTCAGGATGTCTTTGTGGAAAATGTTGCACTCTCCCATCTGGCCTTGGTTTTCCTTAATATTTCCCAGGGTCCTCTGCTGGGACATGTGACCTGGAATCCATTTTGTATGCCCTATTGTAAAGAACTTATATGAGAAAGAAAGAACTTATATGAGAATAAGTAGAAATGAAAAAATAATTACACTAACAAAAAAAAAAGAGATTAAATTAAACTGGTCACATTTCCATCCAACATGTGATTTAATGCATCACTCAAATCTATGTTAAGGGTATTCACCAACCAGGATGCGAGACAGTGGGACAAGTACTAACCCCGACTCATATTCTCATATAGGGAAGTCTCCCAGACATCCACAGTGCTCTCATCATTGGAGCTTCTGTTTCACCACAGGGTAAAGTGTCCCTTTAATTTGTTAAGGGATGAATGGGAGGGTAAGCTTGTACCCCATGGGGAATCTGTTGTAGAGTACATCCTGAACTTTAGGTCATGGCTCAAGGAGCTCATGGTGCGCACTGAAGAGCACCTAGCCACTACACAACAGACAAAATGTGTAGTACAGCCATGGGACCACAGCCTGGGTGTGCAACGTCAGTCAATGGGTGATGTTACTGACAGAATAAATTGCAGATGGCTTGGAAGGGTCCTTACTTGGTGGTCCTTGGGGCGAAGTATATTAATTATGTGGCAGAGCTACCCAACAGGAGGTATAAGCAGCAAATCTACCATGTAAACATGATGAAGCCCTACCATGACCAGGTTGAGATGGTCCAGGCTATGTGCAGCTGTCTGGAAGAAGCGGCAGACTCAGACCCACTGAATCACTTGTTGATCTCCTTGGAGAGGTTAAGGGTGAATCCTCAGTGGATGATGTCACCCCCCTTGGAGCAGCTGACACTGCTGCAAGCTGGTAAGAGAAGGAGGTTAAGTGCCTACCTGGCGCATTGGCTAAGAGGGATGGGAAGCATATCCAGTAGCTCATGAGGGCTATAAGAAGGAAGGGGGAGCTGGATGTCATTGTCCACCTGGGGACTTATGACCTAGTTCTTGAATGGACAGAGGCAGTGCAGGAGCAGTTTAGGGAGCTGGGGAAGGTTCTTAGGCAGGTAGCACACACTGCAGAGTTTACAGAAATGCTGCCTGTCTGCAGAAGGTGAAATGAGAGGTAGCTCAGCACTAAGGCTTTTAATTCATGGTTGAAAGAATGGCACAGAGAGTAGGGGTATGGCTACTTTGGGAACTAGGGCTCTACCTGGAGGGATCAGAGCTTGTACCAGAGGGACAGCCTGTATCCATCCAAGAAGGGAGCAGCAGTCCTTAGTAGATTGCGTAAGTGTTACTTTGATGGGCATTCAAACTAACCAAGGGGGTGGTGGAAGGCAAAGGGGTGGCAGAATCTACCCCCTCCCAGGCTGTGATTGAGGGTAGAGAATTTCTGAGGGAAAGGATTACCATCAAAATGAAGGACAACAAAGGGTGCAAGGGATCAGCATGGGAGAAGGGGAAGAGAAGCAGGCAGTATTCAAAGAAAAGAAGGTGGACAAATGGACAACATGAGAAGGAACAAGAGTAGGAATAACAAAATCTGGATAGCCATGTGTGCCAATATTAGAAGTCTGGGAAATGAGATACCAGATCTGGAGGTCACCATGGTTGAGGCAGACCTGGACGTTGTGGCCATCACTGAAATGTGGTGCACTGACAACCATGACTGGGAAATGGTCATACCTAGCTACACAATGTTTAGAAGACACAGGGTAGGAAGGGAAGGTAGGATAGTGGTGCTTTATGTTAAGGAAAACATCAAAGTGATGGAGATACAGGGAATTCAGGTTGGTCAAGGTGTTGTGGGTCAACCTCAAATCAGGAAACAGAACCACCATTCGAATAAGACTGGTATACAGGCCTCTGACATAGGGAGAGGACTTAAACAAAGAAATGTTGGAGGACATAGGCAGCCTGGCTAAGAAGGGGGAGGTGGTGCTGGTGGAGAACTTTAATCTGGGAGATGTAGCGGAGCCTACCTGCTGCAGCATCAGCTAGAAGCAGAGATGTCTTGGACTCCCTGCAGAGGGCATTCCTCAGGCAGCTGGTCAGTGAACCCACTCAGAGTGAGGCAATACTAGACCTGGTATTTACAAATGAGGACAGTGTTGCAGTCATCAGAGTGGGAAGTCAGCTGGGGACCAGTGACTATCATACAGTTTGGTTTAATATAAGAACAGCAGACTCCAGCTACACAAAGGTGAGGGTCCTGGACTTCAGAAGATCTAACTTTACAAAGATTGAGGAATGTCTACAAGAGGACCTGGAGGGAGATGTTGTGGGGGGGTGGAGGGCAAATGGGCCAGATTAAAAGAAAGCCTAGAAAAGGCAACAACCCTCTACGTCGGGCAAATAAGCACAAGCAGAAGGAATAGGAGACTATTTTGGTTCTTGAGGGAAGTGGCAGAAAAGATAAGGGCAAAAACAGTGGCATTTAGAGGGTATAAGGAGACCCAGAGAGAGGAGGACAGGGAAGTGTACCTGGGGAAGTGGAGGGAGGCAGGCAAAGCAATAAGGGCTGCAAATGTGCAAGCTGAGGAAAGAATAGCCCAGACAGTACTGAAGGTGATAAGGCATTTTTTCAGGTATATCAGTGAGAAAAGGAAGATCAAGGGAGGCATTGTACATTAAAAAAGGAGGGAGGGGCTATAAAGAGAAGGACCAAGACAAGGCAGACATCTTAAACAAATATTTCTGCTCAGTGTTCACAGTAAAAGGGGAAGGGGAACACAAATAAGCACCAAAAGTTTGGAGGGAAGGGAAGTGGAAGGAGAGGGTCAGGAGAGCACTCACTAATCTGTGGGTGGACAAAGCCATGGGGCCAAATGGGGTGCATCCAAGAATGCTAAAGGAACTCTGAAAGGTGCTAGCTGCACCTTTGGCAGACTTGTTTACAGTTCACTGGAGTTTACAGTTCAAATGGTCCCTGGGGACTGGAAAAAGGTGGACATAGTCCCACTTCACAAAAGTGGTAGCAAGGAAGAGATGGGAAATTACTGGCCTGTTAGCCTGGCATCTGTAGTAGGGAAATTGATGGAAACACTATTAGAGGAAGGAATAGTGGAATACCATACCTGGAATCCAATGGATTGCAGGACCTGAGGCAGCATGGCTTTATAGAGTGGAAGTTGTGCCAAACAATAGATTTTTTTTTGACTGGGTAACCAAAGTGTTTAATCAGGGAGGGGCGGTGGATGTGGCCTACCTGGACTTCAGCAAGGCCATTGACACTGTTCCACATGGAAGGCTAGGTAAATAAGATGGGTAGCATGGGGGTGGGCAATAAGGTGGTAACCTGGGTAAAAAACTGGTTAGAGGATAGGAGGCAGAGGGTGCTGGCAAGTGGAGTTCACTCCATGGAGAAGAGAGTAACTAGCAGGGTACCGCAGGAGTCCATATTGGGGCCAGTCCTCTTTAATGTCTTTATTAGCGACACAGGAAAGGAACTGGAATGGAAGGTCTGCCTCTTTGTGGGTGACACCATGATCTGCAACAGAGCAGACACTCTGGAAGTGGGTGCAAAGGATGGAAAGAGATTTAAAATGACTGGAGGAGTGGTAAAAAGTTAAAAAAGTTAAAAAGCTAAGGTTTAATGCAAAAAAGTGCAAAATAATGCACTTGGGTCACAGAAACCTGGGGGTGGAGTACAGAATGGGGGAAGAGATACTAGCAATGACCAAGTAGTAAAGGGACCTGGGGGTAATCATACTGGATGACCTGAAGATGGCCAGACAATGTGACAAAGCGATTGGAAGAGCTAGCGGGATACTGGGGTGCATTCATAGGGGTATTGCCAGCAGGAAGAGGGAAGTGGTGTTGCCACTATATAAGCCTTTGGTAAGACCCCACCTGAAGTACTGTGTCCAGTTTTGGAGATCACATCTCAGGAAGGACATAAGCAGGGTTGAGGTGGTCCAAAAGAGGGCTACCAAGATGGTACAGGGTCTACATCAAAATTCTTACAAGGAGTGGTTAAAGGAATTAACTATGTACTCCATTGAGGAGAGGAAGGGGGGAATGTGATTGAGATGTTTAAATACCTCACAGGGGTGAATGAGGTACAAATGGGAGGTATTTATTTTGAGGAAAGGGTGCTCTAGAGCAAAGGTCATGATATAAGACTTGGTTTGCTGGCCAAGGCACCTAGCTTCACCTGAGCTCTTTCCTTCTAAAACTGCTTGAAAGGCAGAGTAGAGAAACTTACCAGAGCAAGGGAGAAGGATTAAGACTTAGTTTGGCTAAGCAGATTTACTGTGTGGTGGTGTTTTTATTTTTTACTCACAGGGATTGCTACTGTTTGTTGCTAACATTTCATTGCTTTATTTTTTCTCTGATTCAAATTGTTGTTGCTGGTATACCTTCTTCTGCATTATTACAAGGTGTGCCTACAGGTGTGTGCTAACAGATTACTGCTGTAATCTTCTGAGTCAAATTGTCTTTTGCAAGGTATATCTTCTGTTACTGCTTTATTTTTCTCTGGAGCAAAGTGTTTCTTACAGGGTATATGTTCTCTGAAATTATTACAGGTGGTGCTTTACAGGTTTTACAGTTTTATCTAACATTAGGATAAGCTTTCAGGGTTACTGCATTTGTTGTTGACTGATTGTTTCTGCTCTTACCTCCTTGTTCTTTCGTCCGTGGTTCTTCTTTTAGGCAGGAAGGCCCAGCCACCCACCCCCATCCCCCACAGCTACACTCCTTTTATAGGGTACCACAGTTGTGACATTTCCTGTGGCAGAGCAGGAAGGCGGATCAGTGGGCCTCCACAAAAGTGATCTCATTTACAGGGCACTAGTAATTTAACTTGTTATAACAAGTTAAAGCACAGTTAAACCATTACTTGCATTTTTTTTTTCCTTCTAATTACTCTGACTAGGTTACAAACCCAGCAACTTATTTGGAATGGATTTCATTAACTGCAGGTACTGTGGAACAATTTTCAGAAGGACAGTCTTACAGGATTTAGGACACTGTCCTACATGCTGGGCCTTTGGAGATCTTAGGTCTCAGCTCCGGGCAGCATGGGCAGAGATTGCACGCCTCAAATTTCATATTGAAGAGGAAATACATTATAAGAACCACCGCCATTTCCCCAGCATCCAACAGAAAAACCTCGACCGCAGAGGGTAGTTGGTCCAGGAGGTTGGCAGGTGGTTAGGAGGACAAATCAGGTGCCCCATCCTCTCTGCTCTCCAACACATTACCTCCAAAACCATATAAACACTACAAACAAGTATCTGCCTCTATCTCTGAAATCAAATAAAGAGGCAGAAGACACTGCAGAGCAGGACACTGCGGCACAGGAGCTAGCACAACAATACTCACCCAAATCAGGAACCAAAACTAAACAAGCACAAAGGAAATCCAAAAACTCTGATCATGGGAGACTCCATGACGGGAGTCGATACCCATCTCCAGCCAGAGGTGATGGTCAGATGTCTCCCAGGTACATCAGCATGGAGAGACACTGACCGCATTGCTAAAATTGTTCACAAAGCAGGAGAAAACATTGATGTCCTAGTACACATAGGGACTAATGATCTCGCCAGCCGGTCAGTTGTGAAGACCAAGGAACACCTGACTAGGCTGGGTGACAAACTATCATCTATTTCGTCTGGCATCTCCTTCTCTGAGATCCTGCCAGTCTGGGAGAAGGGAGCAGATGGACGGAAGGTCAGAGAAGGGGAGATAGGGGAGCTAAACACGTGGCTCAAGGAATGGTGCCAGGAAAAAGGACACAGATTTGTAGGGAACTGGCAACAGTTCTGGGAGCGAAAGTTCTTTAAATTTGATGGACTTCATCTGACTAAAGAGGGAGTCAATGCATTGGGGCAGAAGTTTGACGTCTTTGCAGAATATTTAAACTAGCAATGGGAGAGGGGTGCAGCACTCATACGTCGAATGGGAAGAACACCCTCCCCCTCAGCTAGTGGTCAAACAGGAATTCAGCGTGTTTGCCATTCATTTGCATCACCAGGTAAGAAAAAGGTTTGTCTCCCATACGATGCACAGGGGTAATGCCAAACTTCACCCAACAACTAACACACTAAAATCTGGCCAATGGAAAATCATGTACACAAATGCTCACAGCCTGGGAAATAAGATTCCAGACCTGCAGGCAATAATGTCAGAGGCTAAACTGGACATAGTAGCAATTAGTGAGACATGGTTTACCAGTAACCACACTTAGGAGACTTCAGTACCTGGCTATGTATTGTTCAGAAGAGACCAGGTGCAAAAGTGGGGAGGAGTGGCCCTGTATGTTAATGAAAATATCAAAGCTACAGAAATTCAGAATACACATAAGGAGCCAGAAGAACTGTGGGTCACCCTGAAACAGGAAATGGGACAGCCATAAGAACTGGGGTTGTCTACAGGCCCCAGACCAGAGGGAGGACATAGACACATTACTGTTAGAAGATATACAAAACATGACAGCTAAAGGGAGGTTCTGATAATGGGAGACTTCAACATGCCAGATACAGATTAGTCAATACCAGCAGGAACATCTGCCAGAACTAGACTCATAGTGGATTCCTGCAGGGGAGGCCTCAAACAACTGGTACAGCAACCCACAAGAGACAGGGCTATCCTAGATCTAGTACTGACTAACAAAGAAGGGATCACAGATCTCCAGGTAGAAGGTCACCTGGGGCCAGTGACCATCACATGGTATGGTTCAATTTGGCTACTACATCTAAATCATCCCATTCCAAGGCAAAAATATGGGACTTCAGAGGAGCTGACTTTGATAAGATGGCCAACAGAGTTAAGCTAGCCCTGGCAAAAAGAAACACAGGTGAGGTACAGGCAAAGTGGGCAAGCATTAAGGATACAATACTTGAAGCAACATCCCATTGTGTTAGACAGAAAAGGAAGTGCAAAAGAAGAAGGAAACCACTTTGGTTCTCAAATACAGTAGCAGAAAAGGTCAGAGCCAAAAGGCTGGCCTTCAGAAAATATAAGGAACACAGCGGGATGAAGATAGGGAGGCATACCAAACTGCCCTAAGGAAGCAGGTAAGGCAGTAAGGCAGGCAAAGTCCCAAACTGAGGAAACACTAGCACCGAACAGTAAAAGAAGGTGACAAGACTTTCTATAGATACATTAGTGAAAGGAGAAAGTCCAGAGGGGTATGTAAGCTTAATGGAGAAAAGGGAGCATGTGAGGAGGAGGACCCTGTAAAGGCATCTATCCTAAATAGATACTTTGCTCAGTATTTACTGAAGAGAAGGTAGGGCAGGGCCCACAGCTCAGCATCATGGACACAGGGGAGGGAGGTGAGCACTACTCCTTCACAAAACAAAGGGTCCTACAAGAGCTTGCTAAGCTCAGGGTGGATAAGGCAATGGGACCTGATGGCATACATCCCAGGGTACTTAAGGAGCTAAAGGAGGAACTAGCAGAGCCATTAGCAGAATTGTTTAGTGAGTCTCTGAGCACAGGAGAGGTCCCAGAAGACTGGAGAAGGGCTCATGTGATCCCTCCACAAGAGTGGTAGCAGGGAGGTGGGGAACTACAGACGGTCAGTCTTACCTCAGTAGTGGGCAAGATTATGGAGGCACTCCTTAAGGAAAGGATAGTGCAACACCTGGAATCCATAGGGGCACAGGATCCAAGACAGCATGAGTTTACAAAAGGAAGGTCCTGTCAAACTAATCTCATAGATTTCTTTGACTGGGTAACCAGAGTGGTGAACCAAGGGGGAGCAGTTGATGTCGCCTACCTTGACTTCAGCAAAGCTTTTGACACTGTTCCACATAGAAGATTGATAAATAAGCTAGGTAGGCTCGGGGTGGGTCAGAAGTTGGTCAACTGGGTGGCAAACTGGTTGACTGGCAGAAAACAGAGAGTGATGGTAAATGGTATACAGTCAGAAGAGATGCAAGTCACAAGTGGGGTACCTCAGGGATCAGTCCTGGGGCCAGTCCTATTCAACATCTTCATTAGTGACCTCGCAGATGGACTAGAGGGTAAGGCTTGTCTGTTTGCAGATGACACCAAGATCTGCAACGAGTAGATGATCCAGATGGGGTGGGCAGAATGAGAAGAGATCTGGATAAACTAGCAGAATGGTCAGAAGAGTGGCAACTGGGATTTAATGCAAAGAAGTGCAAAATCATGCACATAGGGAAGAGAAACCTGAAGCCACTTATAGGCTGGGAGGGAGTTGCTAGCAGTCACAAAGGAAGAAAGAGACTTGGGCATCATCATCACTGATGACCTAAAATCATCCAAGCAGACCTCTAAAGCAGTAGGTAAGGCTAGGGGGGTGTTAGGGTGTATTAGTAGGGGTATCACAAGTCGTAAGAGGGAGGTGATAATCCCTCTGTACAAGACATTGGTTAGGCCCCATCTGGAGTACTGCGTGCAGTATTGGAGGCCACACCTTCACAAGGACATTAACCAAATTGAGGCAGTCCAGAGAAGGGCAACCAGAATGGTGCAGGGACATCAGAAGACATATGAGGACAGATTAACGGAGCTCAGTATGTATACCCTTGAGCAAAGGAGGAGAGAGGTGATATGATCGAGACATTTAAACAACTAGGGCATAAACAAGGTGAAAGAGTCTAACATGTTTAAATATAAGAAAATAGCAGGACAAGAGGACACAGCATGAGATTAGAGGAGGCCGATTAAGGGGGAATGTGAGGAAATTCTTTTCACGGAAAGGGTGGTAGATGCATGGAATGGCTTACCACAGAAGTGAGTGGCTATGAATACAGTGCAGGGCTTCAAACAGGCATGGGATAGGCATAAGGGAGCAATACAAATGACTATGAATAGATAGGTCACTGACAGAGCAAAGGCCGATGGCACATTTATAAGGTAGAAAAAGAAATGGGCAGACTGGATGGGCCTTGCGGTCCTTATCTGCTGTCAACTTCTATGTTTCTATATGACGTCAGAGGGGGTAGGTTCAGGAGAGATATTAGGAAATACGTCTTCACAGAAAGGGTGGTGGAGGCCTGGAACAGTCTTACAGTTGAGGTAGTGGGGGTGAAAACAGTGGTGGGTTTCAAAGCCTCGGATAAGCACAAGGGAATTGTAAGGAGTAGGTAGGAGGTGGAAGAGAAAGTGCCATAGATCTGGAAGGATCTGCAGTGCAAGTGACACAATAAAAGAGGGCAGACTTGATGGGCCAAGCGGCCCTTATCTGCTGTCAGTTTCTATGTTTGTAGGAAATGCATGGGGTGGTGCACACATTTGTGAAAATGTTCACAGGGAAACTGGGGTATACCATACTGGCTAAGCACCACATTTATACAGGGTCCCAGGTCCCACTGAAGCATGTACCCTACAGTTTCCCTGAGAGAGTGCAATGTGCCATTGAAGGGGAGATCAAAGAAATGCTGTCTGTTAGGGTAGTCCAGGAGTCTAGTAGTCTCTGGGTCTCCCTGGTTGTACTGATTCCCAAGAAGGATGGAATTATGAGGTTTTGCATCGACTACCACAAGTTCAACAGCTGTACAGAAGCAGATGCATACCCCCTGCCCAGGGTTGATGAGATCTTAGAGAGGTTAGAGAGAGCCATGCATCTGACCACCATAGACCTGATGAAGGTACCCCTGCCCATGAAAACCGATAGAGATCTGCCTTCATCACTCTGTTTGGCCTATTCAAGTTTTGATTAATGCCATTCAGGATGAAGAATGCACCAGCCATCTTTCAAAAGTTCGTGGACCACCATTTGTGTTGGGCAAGAGATGTTGCTGTGGCAACCTGGACAGCATTGCTATCTACAACCAGACATGAAAGGATCATGTCAGGCACATGACCGAGGTGCTTCACTGACTGAAGACTGCAGGGCTGACAGTCAAGGAGGAGAAATGCCAAATAGGGATGGCAAAGATGTCATACCTTGAGTACAAAGTGGGGAATGGGTACATCTGGCCTAAGCCAGTAAAAATTAAGGCCATACGGGAATGGACCATGCCCACAGCAAAGAGAAAAGTGCAGGTCTTTCTAGGGATGGCAGGATATTATTGAAGATTTGTGCCAAACTTCAGTATTGTGGCCAACCCACTGCCTGATCTCACAAGGAAGAAAATGCAAGAAAAGGTTCAGTGGACAGATCACTGTGAAACAGAGTCCCAGCAGCTGAAGGAGGCATTGTATCAGGTATGTGTGCTTGCGAGATCTGACTATTATATGAAGTTCATTGTGTACTGTATGTTGATGCATTTGATGATGGGCTGGGGCAGTTCTAAGTCACTTCAGACACACAAGAAAGGCACACCCAGTCATGCACATAAGCAGGAAGTTGCTGCCTAGAGAGGAGGCCTATAACACAATTCATTGAGAAAGTGTCTGTGTGTCATCTGAGGTCTGCAGAAGCTGCAATCTTATTTGTATGGGAGGACGTTTGCACTGGACACTGACTATAACCCCCTCTCACATGGCTCCACAGAACCAGCAGGCAAAGTGCAAATTGTTAAGATGGAGCCTGGTGCTGCAGTCCTATAACATGAACATTAGGCACTGTAGTGGGTCATAGCATGGCAATGCAGATTGTGTGTCTAGGCAATAACCAGTAAACAAAGGGAGGCACCTTACAGAATTAATGAATTGTTAAACAGAAGAGAGAGAACTGGGGGCATAGCATGTAGAGCAAACCTGCTAACGTGGAAAAAAACCCCCATAATTTATGGCAGCCGAAAGGTTTGTTTTTCATTGTTCCAGAAGATGGAGATGTAGCAACTTGTAATGTAGTGTGTGTGTGTGTGTATTATTTTTGTTATTATCTGTGGTTCCATATTGTTTCTGCTAAGGTGGGTGATCTGGTAGAAACCGAAAATGAACTTCTTCTGTGGTCTAAGCTGCAAGGAACTTAGCTGTGAGTGGCCTTTTTGTGTTAAAAAAAAAAAGAAAAATTCCTTTATATTCAAAGTACCATCAAGTGGGTGCGGGCAGGCAGCAAAAGTGTTGTACTCTAAAGGTTTTTGTTTTGGAATGATAGAGTCCCTTCCATAAAAAAAGATATGTTTTGAATGTAAACAGTGGGCAGGATATGGTAAGACCTTTCCAGCTGGGCAGACCTCAATTAGAACAAAGGAATCTAGCTTTAAATAACTCTGGTTTGGACCACTCTGGGGAAAACAGTGATTCCCAAAGATCATGCAAGGAGAGGGTGGGAGCACTTCTAAACCCCTAGAGGTAGTTGGATTAGTTCATCAGTGGATCATCAGGCTTTGCACTAATACATTATAGGGGTAGTTGGTCAGTGGTTCATCAAGCTTTGTACTAATAAATTATATTTAGCCATACAGTACTTTGTGCACCTTTTTTGTTTTCCAAAGGTCCCCACAGATTAAAAATAGAGACAGAGAGTGATGTCAGAGAGGCCAGTCCAGTGATGTGGGGATAGTGTACTAGACAGCTGAAGGTATTTCTGTTGTATGTTTGCAATATGAGTTTGGATATGTTTGTATTTTGAATTAACAATACCACAGGTTCAAGTTTGCCATAACTGACAAGTTCCCAGTAGGAGGGAAAGCTTCTTCAACTCTATTTAAAATCTAGACAGCTTTAAGTTGGGTTTTTCCTGTGTAATCTCTATCTTTTCCAAATGTGTTTATTTTTTTTATCTCTGTAGGAATACTGTATTCCCCATAGTTTTTACTGTGTATTATCATGTAACATATGTAAATATCATGGAGTATTACATGTTATTTTTATATACTTCATGCTTTCTGTGACTGAGTCATTTTGAGAATAAGTAACATGGGGTAAATTAACTGGTTTATGATCTGTTTCTGAAGAGCCAAGGTACAAAGTTACCATATTTAAAGAAAATTATTCCCAACTGTGACAACAGAGGTCAGTTGTTTGCTCTGTGGTAAAGAGTACTGTACTGTGTTAGCAGTAGCTCTAGTGGGATTCATACCTAGAGATACCCTGAGTAAGACAAACTGGGCGGTGGCAGCATATCAAGGTAACCCTTTCGGGCATCTGAAGGGTCATGAAAACTGATAGCAGTGCAGACTGAGTTCTGGGAGAGAACCAGTCTATGTCAATGTGGTACTCACAAACTCAGAAAGAGTAAGCAGAGTATGGGTGGGGGAAGCACTGAGGTCCAGCAACCACAGTACAATAGATTAGTAGAGGTGACCCTGGGCACCAGTAAGCCCTTGTATAAAGCTGATGTGCTAGACTTCAAAAGAGTCAATTTCAGCCATATGAGGGAAATTGTGCTGGATATATTAGCTGAGGTAGACAGCATTAAGGGAGTGAAGGAAGGATGGGGGTTATAAAAGGGGCCATTTTTGAGGCAATAAAAGCATACACAAGAATAGTTATCAAGAGAATCAAGTATAAGAGACTCTCTGAAAGTGGTTATCTGAAAGGGTCAGGGAAACACAAGGTTAAACAGAGGGCATTTATAAGGTACAAGAAATGCGAGGGGGGTGGGACAACTTTCAGGTGAAGAGTAGAGAAGCCAAGAGGGCAGTCAGGATTGTAAAGTCAGACACAGAGTTGTGTATTACAAAGGGGTCAAAGAAGGGGAAAACTGTTTTTTACATATAAAAGAGAAAAAAGAAAGCTGGGAGAGGGAATTGTCAGGTCAGTGGAGAAGAAATGGTAGACAGCAACTGTCCTAAATGTCTACTTTGACACAGTATTCATTAGGGAGAAAAGCAGGCCTTTGCTGGAAAGCAGCATAACGGCAGATGATAGATGGGTCCCAGTAATGAAGCTGCAGAAATTTACTGGCAAAAGAATCAAAAAGGGACTAGCAGCCCTGAAGGTAAACAAGGTCCTGGGACCAGATGGGAAGCATTCAAGGCTGTTAAGGGAACCTGGCATTGATGTTAACCGAACCCCTGGCACAGGGCTGTTCAATAGCTCTGTGCAGCAAGAGTGGTTCTCAGGGACTGGAGGATGGAAGACATTGTTCCACTACACAAGGGAGGGGACAAGAAGTAGCCATGAAACATTAAAACCCATCAGTCTTACATATGTGCTAGGAAAACTGATGGAGACACTAGTCAAAGAAGATCTAGTGGAATACCTGGAGAACAATGGACTTCAGGATAATAAGCAGCACAGATTTGTAACAGGGGGGGTTTGTCAGACAAGCCTGATATATTCTTCAACTGGGTAACCAAGGTAGTTGGTAAGGGTCACACAGTGGATTTTCTCTACTCAGGCATCAGTAAGGCATCCAACTCACTGCCACATTGAAGGGTACTGCAGAAGATGGGGGATATGGGAACAGCCAAGAAAATAGGAAGGTGGATAGGGAGTTGGTTGGAGGGGAGGCAGCAGAGAGTTGTGGTGAATGGATTTAGATCAGAGGAAGAGAGGTCACTAGTGGAGTACCACAAGGATCTTTTCATGGCCCAGACCTTTTCAGTGTGTTCATTAATGACATGCAAGAGGGAATCCAGGGCAGGTTGTGTCTTTGCAGATGACACTAAACTCTGCGGTAGGGTTGACAATGTGGAAGGGATAAGAGAGCTGCAGAGAGACCTGCAAAGGCTTGAAAATTGATCCAAAGTCTGATAGCTGTAATTCAATGCCAAAAAGTACAAAGTTATGCACTTAGTGAACAAACTCCCCAGGACAGAGCATTGCATGGGGGGGGGGTTAAGCTGGACACAACATCGGAGGAAAGGGACCTAGGAGTCATCATTAAATAAACCAACCAAAGTAACAAAGCCTTCAGCAAGGCTAACAGGATGTTAGGGTGCATCAGGAGAGGGTTTAACAACAGAAGGTGAAAGGTGCTGTTACTACTGTATAGACTGTTGGTGAGACCACACCTGGAGTACTGTTCCCAGTTCTAAAGTACTCATGTAGAAAGGACAGGGACAGATTAGAAAAGGTACAGTGTAAGATGACTAAGATGATTCAGGGCCAGAAAGGCAGATCCTGTGAGGATCAGCTAAAGGCACTGAACATGTATTCACTCTAAATCAGATGAGAATGGGGATATGATAGAGACCTTCAAGTTTCTGAAGGGAGCCAACAAGGTGGACTGTGAGAGCTATTTACCAGAAACAGAGAAGATAGGACAAGGGGTCATGAGTAGAAGTTAATTGGGGAAAGGTTTTAAAAGGATGCGAGGAAATGGTATTTTACAGAAAGAGTGGCTGAGCCATGGAATGGTCTGCTGGCAGAGGTGGTGGGTGTCAAAACCATAAATAGCTACAAACATAGCTGGGATAGAGTCAAGGGGATATTAGCTACTCGGCAGAAAGTAGATGTCAGAAACACAGGTAATAAAAGAGGGCATAATGTAAACGAAAACCCCACAGCGACAGTTGTTCCTGTGATATGACAGAGTAATATAGGCAGACTGGATGGACCATCAGTTTTTTCCTGTCATCATCATCTGTGTTTCTATAATAAATCCCAACATGACTTTAAATGTTGAAGATTATGTATTACTAACTTGATAGCCTTCTAAGAAGCAACAATCAAAGCAATAGCTATAAACCTACCTGTCAATGTTGTTCTGTTAGACGTAAGCAAAGCGTTCAACACAGCGCAAGTACAGCACAGTACCTCACATAGAATTATATAATAAACTAATGTTATTTGGTCTTCCAAGTACTACTGTAAGATGGGTAAATAGCTCACTAATGGAAAGACTGTAAAGAGTTAAAATATATGGTACTTTTTTGAATGGGTGATAGAGATCAGTGAGTTACCACTGGGCTCTATTTTTTTGTCATCTGCTTTTTAATTTGTTCATAAGTGATTTAGGTGCTGGATGTAATTGTTGGATATTAAAATTCACAGATAAGTCAGAACTAGGCAAAACAGTGAAGATGCAGAAGCAGAGGAACTCATACCAACATAATCTTAATGTATTAGCAGTGTAGGCCTTGAGATATAACATTCAACAAAATAAAGTCTAAGGTATTACTCTTTATGAATAACAATGCTAGAGAGAACTATTACTTAAATCGCACTAAACTGGAGTCTTCAAGCACAAAGAATGACTTAGGGGCATCATTGGAAAGTGATCTAAAACACAAAACAAAATCTAATAAAACCATTAAAAATGTAATACAGTATTATTAGGAGAAATTTTCTATTAGTGAATTAAGAATACTAATGCCGATTTATCAGGCCTTGGTTAGATTGCACCTTAAGTACAATGGTCAGTTCAGAGCACATTGTGAAAGGGGCCAAATATTTAGGCTGGAGAAGGTATAGTACATGGCTACCAGGGCAGTAAAGAGTATGACAGGAAAAAGTTATGAATACAGGCTAGCTAAACTCAACCTATTTTCTATGGACAGAAGAGCTAAGTGGGATATGATTTTGGTCTACAAAGCCTCCAGGTATCCTTCATTGCAAAAGGCCCTATGTCTGATTTTAAAGGTTAAGACTGTGCAACAAGTGGGCATGACATGTAATTGACTAGTGAACAATTCTGAACAGAAGAAAGGAGGCACTACATCACCCAGAGAGTGGTGAAAATGTGGATCAATCTCCCCACAGGCATAGTAGAATGTAAATCTATAAATTCCAGTGCAACAAACTTTGGCAAAACATTGACATTTTTTCAGTATAACAGATTCCAGACATCTTCCAGTTCTATTTGGTGTTAAAAATGTCTAATTCTACCAAAAGTGTGAATAATATATAAATGTTTTAATTTATTTTTTTTTCTCAAGAAATAAAGATGGTTTCCACATTTGGCTTAGAAATAGCATTGTAGACCTGACAACGATTAGGGTTGTGAAAATTAAAAATGATGGTACACAGCATAGGAGCTACCTAGAGAAGTAATTTTGACAGGTATACTAATATTTTTATCCATTGTAGCTGAAATTAGCTTTTTGGAAAAATATTTATCATTGCATTGAGGCTTTAAGTCTGTATGGAATGCACATAAGAATTAAATTGATGGCTCAAACTCTTGAATAAAAGAGGGCAAAACAATGGGCTCCTTGTCCTTCTTTCATATTGAGATTCTTATATTCATAGTTCTAATACTTATGATTTACCCATTGCTTTTTGGGAGGTGATGTTGCTTTTAATCTTTTGATTATATTTACTTATTTACTTTTTACACCTTAGCACTGTATGCACTTTTTTCATTGTTCTAAGTAGCTTGTCTTCATATTACTTAAGGTATATAAATGCATGTCTATCATATGCTTTTATCAAGTATATGTGCATAGGCCTTTAATTCATATGCTACAAAAATAGAAACACAAACAAACAAGTTTCTGCAGTACTCAACTGCCTGCAGTTTAAGATGCATGAAAACATATTCAAAACAGCTCAATATTTTGTGGAACACACAAAGAAAACCTGCACTGGTGCTATTTGGAGTGGAGAGGCAACCTCCTACATACACATGTTGCATTGCATGTCAAACAAGGGCATTTAAAAAAATAGCAACCAAGCAGTGGTAATGTACCTTTGAGAAAGAGCTGCAGGGAGTGGTGCAAAATGTTAGGTTCGTGGGCAGCCTTGTAGTATCCTGAATGGCTACGTCTCTGCTCCATTGAGCCATTTCTGCCCAGTGTGATACAGATAACTTGCATGGACTAATACAAAGTATATCCTTTATCTGACCTGCTACATTTTATCAGGTCTATTTTTGGGACCTATTAGATAGTGATTGATTGCCCTGGCTCTACTATTTTTCCACTACAAGTAAACTCTCTCCATGGCTGGTCTAACGGTGTGTTGTTTATATCCACTCACAATGTAGAGTACCCCACTTTTATCCCATACTTGGAATTTCAGTCACTGGAGGCTGAATGCTAACCTCAGGAGGCATGTGACACTTCTGGGTTGGGTCCACAGCACCTACTGATGCATCACTGTCCCCTAGTGGCCCAGGGGGTGAGAGTCATGCACAGTGACCCTCCAAGCCCCTCTTCAGTGCTTGATAATATTGACATGGGTCTCTAAGATGACATCAAGCCAAGGGATCCCATCCTCACTGACCTGATTCCTCCATCTCCCTCGTCCACCTTACTGGATATTAGGACCACCATCTGCTGAGAAGGAGCCCTACTGCTGGGGTTAAAGTGAGTGAGGAGGTGGCTAAAACAGTGCATAATGTGGCAAGCTGCAGACGATTACTGGCAAACTTATATTTAATGACAGTAGCACTTGATTTTGAAAGTATACAGCACTTGGTCCTGGAATGTTTTCTACTTTTGTGTGTAAGGTAAAATAAAACAGAAGGCCTGCTAGTCAGCTAGTAAGAGACTCTGGGGCCTGATGTTCAAAAAGGTTGGGATATGGTGAGACCTCACTCCTAAAGGCACCTCCTTTTGCAGCTGTTCCTTCATCACAAAAGCCACCTCTGCAGATCCCATCTCTCTCTCTCTCTCGAAGCCACCATTAAGTATCTTTTGAAATAATGTCTCCATCGTTATAGATGTCTGCCCTCTGCTGATGCATGTCTAAGGATCCAACCTGTAGCCACCTGTCCAATTATCTGTCTACACACCTCACTGCTCTGTGGGGTTACCTTCATGTGTGTTCTTGCTATAATACCCAACCCCCTTTATGAGGGCTGGAATCCTCTGGGCCATGTTCATTACAGCTCCGCCCTGATACCCATGCACTTGCAAGTGCCCGTAAAATGTTTCCATCCTCATTAAACATGAGTCAATGGGACTGAAAATGTTTCACGAATGCAAATGTTTCATGCAAAGGGATAGATTCATGAAAGCAATACTATGTGGTAAATGCCCTCTACTTCAAGTAACATGTGCTATTTCATATCTCCTGATTCAGAAAATGGCCCTGGTAGAAAACGGCAGCAATGAACAGGGATACAACAGCACTCCGACATAACACTGTGGATGTAGCACATACTAGCTGCAGGGGTCCATCAGCTGAAGTGTAGTAGGGTAGGACACCACTGCCACTGAGCACAAAAAACACAGCAGCAATGCAGGCACAGTAACAAAACATGCACACATGGTGCAGTTCATAAGGGAAGAAGACACTGCAGTGCACAAAGTTGTTGCAAATGGAGCTGCCTTCATTAGCTCGGCCATGATTAGCATACCAGTCACACCCCCAGGACACTGGAATAAATATAAACAATTATCCGTATTTCAAGTTTCCAAAATTTTTGAGAAACTAATATCGACTTGGTTAAAAGATTACAGGATTTGGATTAACAGGGAAAAATCAACACAATGCAATCAGGGTTTAGATGGCACCACAGTACTATGTCTGTGCTTGTTAAGGCGGTGAATGATGTGCAGGCAGCCCTGGACAGGAGGACATCAGTTGGAGCTATATATGTAGATCTATCTTAAGCATTTGACTCTTTGGTCCGCCTGTCTAGGGTAGCATCACTGGGGGTGGCAGGAGTTAGTATAATTTGGTTAAGTTCCCATCTAAAAGGAAGGTTACAGTCAGTTTCAATAGGAAATTGTTCATCCATCAACCAATCAATCAATCAAAATCTTTATTTATCCAGGCGAACATTGTTGAGCAAAGCTCATTTACAAGATGGACCTGTTAAGGCTGGTCAAAATAGAATTACATACAACAGTGACAATATAACATTAAGGCAACAGATAAATACAGAACTTATTTACAGGATGGGCCTGGTTAATACCAGGACACCATAGATTTATATACAACAGTGACCGTACATCATATGATACAAATAATACAAGGTAGGCGCTGAATGCAGCGGCAGTGTAAAACAGAAGGGAATAGTGAGGGTGGGGAGCTGGGAGGGCATAGTGGGTAAGGGAAAGCATAAGGGAGGGAGGTAGAGGGCCTAAGCCGGAATACAGGTAGCTAGCGTGCAGTTGCAATCTAATTGGACAGAGATAAATTAAAGCATTTGCTCACAGCATGAGATGGATCCATAGGGCCAGCAGTACTGTAGTCTGCACTGAAGGCAGCTGAAAGTTGGGAGCCTAGGACTCAGGATAGGTTATGGAGTGAGGGAAACAGTTAGAGTGTTCCCTCACAGTTCGGGAAAATAAGGTCTTGAAAGAATCCAAGCTGATGGGCATGCTCAATTTTAGAGATTTTTGCAATTTATTCCATAAGTTGGGCCGTACAAAGCTAAATGCTGCTCTACCAAAGTGGGAAGAGACCTTGGGAATACAAAGAGTGAAAAATGAGAACTTCTTAAGGCATAAGTTCCTCGCGTGCTTAGCGGGAGACAGTCAAAGATATATTGGGGAAGCTTTTTTGTGACAGCTCTAAGAGTCCAAAACGCCGCGTTTCTACTTCTTCTAAGCATAAGAGGGGACCAGCCTATATCAGCATACAGCAAGCAGTGGTGGGTAGAAAGAGAAAGGCCTGTCATAAATCTGATAGCTCTGTGATAGAGCGTGTCCAGTTTAGCAAGGGAAGCTTTTGGACACTGACTATATAAGAAGTCTGCACAATCAACCAGAGATAGGAATGTTGATTGGACCAGGTGCTTTTTAGCATCTGTAGTCAAAAACCAATTAATCCTAAAGAAGAGGCCCAGCCTCTGCCTTAGTTTCTTAAGCAAATCCTCAATATGCTCTGAAAATGAAAGACTTTGGTTCAGCCACACTCCCAGGTATTTGAATTTCATGACAAACTCCAGGTTTTCTCCGAGGACTGTAGTGATGTGAGGTAACGCTCCAGTACTAACCAGGTTCATACCATGACTGTAGGCCTAGAAAAGCATCACTTTGGTTTTTTTGGCATTTAACAGGAGTTTTTTGAAGAGAAGCTGATTCTGAAGACGGTTGAATTCCTCCTGGAGGTCTGCACAGGCGACTAAGGTACAGAACTGTGTCGTCTGTGAACAGGTGTATATTTGCCTTGGATATGCTATCATCAATATTATTAATATAGATAGCAAATAGTAGGGAGCCAAGTATTGACCCTTGCGGCACTCCCCTCTGGCGAGGTTTTAGTAGGGAGAGCTCACTCTCTGCCTTAATCTGCTGGAACCATCCTGAGAGGTAATCAGTGAACCAATGCAATGATAACGTGTCCAGACCTATGCTTCTCAAAGATGAGAGAAGTAGGTTGTGATCCATAGTGTCAAAAGCTTTGCTTAGGTGTAAGAATATGGCACAGATAAATTATTTACTATCCAGATCACGGTACCAATCACTGGTCACTTTAGCGAGTGCCGAGATAGTACTATGTCTTGTTCTGAAATCAGATTGCAAGGGATTTAAGAGGTTTTTCGACTCTAGATGATTCCTGAGCTGGGTACTCACTATTTTTTCTATAGGTTTTGATAGAACTGGTAAGAGAGATATTGGTCTGTGATTGTTCCGATCACAAGGGTCTCCTGACTTGAATAAAGGAATGACACACACAATTTTCCACATTGAGGGAATAAGCCCTTGTGACAAAGATAGATTAAAAAGGTGAGTGATTGGCACAGCTAGAACATAATATGTAATCTTAATGAAGTAGGGCTCTAGTGAATCAGCACCAGCACTTTTCTTTGAGTCCAGCTGAAGTAGGAAGTCTTTGACCGCTTTCAGAGATACAGGTTGGAAGGAGAAATCAGGAGGGGGGACATCAGTCATCATCTTGTACTCCTAATTGAGAGCATGCCAAGTATGCAGGAGAGTTATCGAACACAAGACCAGCCGTAGCAAAATGATTGTTAAAGGAGTCAAGGATCCCCTTTTTCTCACATATATGGTAGTATTCCCTGAGATGATTTTTGTAGGTAGGGAGTTGCCAGGTGTGTGCCCTGACATATCCTTAATATTGCTTCAGAATTTAGAGGGGGATTTTGCGGTGGAGTCCAGTTCATTACGGTAAAAGGCAGCCTTCACTTCTCTGATCATTTTTGTATATGAGTTCTGTGCCTTCCTGAACTGGCACCAGTCTGCATTTAACTTGGTTCTGCAAGCCTTTTTCCAGAGTTTGTCTCTTGCTAGCAATGCACCCTTCAGTTCAGCCGAAAACCAACGACACGCTTTGTTCCTTACACGAATTGTTATCACTGGGGCATGTCTGTTTTGTGCCCTGACCAGAATTTCATGAAGTATATCATAAGCTAAATTTACCGTGTTGGCTAAGAAGAAGTCTTGCCAGAGTAAACATTGTTTCAGGTCATTGATGTATGCAAACTGGTTGAAGTTCTTCCGTGACCTTTTTGTGTTAAATTTATTTTTAATTTTTTATTTATTTAGTTTTTGTTAACTGGGTAGGTGCACTAGCCATAAAATGACTATTTTCAGGCATGACCCAGGAGAGTACAACAAAAAGAGAACAGTTGAACAACAACAACATGGGTACAATAATACAAATAGAGGAACAGTACAGCAGTGCTACAAAAATACAATGGGTAGAAACAACAAAAATAATTGCAAGCATTATACAGATAATGGCAGTAAGATATATAATAAGTGCAGAAACCACAGACCTGACCTGTGGAGTGAAAGGGTTAATAAGATAGTAAGGTTATATAGAGAGAAATGTGAGGAATGTTCAAACATAACAAGAAAGGCTGACAGAAGGAAGGTCGGGGTGGTAATTGACAAAGCAACAATGGATGGTCAGCAACAAGGTTCAATAAGGAAGAGAATTATTTACAAAGAGAAGGAAAAATATGGGTAAGGGAAGAGGATTTAGCTGATAGTACTGTATTATGAACTGATCTAATACCAGCAATGAAACAATGGTTGCTGACGTCAGAGAAAAAAGTGCCAGAATGAGAGAATAGGTGAGGCTTATTAACTAGTAGGACATCTAAAAGGGTACTATTATTCAGATTCTTTTTGTTCAGGCATGTAGGCTCACTAATTATTTGTGACATCCCATAAGTCATGGAAGGTATTCAGTGGAGTCGAAATCTTAGATAACCAGTCAAGGTTGAAGTCCCCTAAAATAATTGTTTTGAGGTTACCTTTCTCTAGTAAAGATCCAATATAACTTAGGAGCTGTAGCCCAGCTGAAGGTGGTCTATAACAACCTATTACGCAGAGCACAGGGGAACTGGCTAGCTCAATCTTAATGGTCAAACATTCAAATTAGTTTTTGACAGTAGCTGAGTCAAGGCAGGATACGGAGTATTTATCCTTGACATAGATTGCCACATCTCCTCCTCTAGTCAATCTATCTGCTCTGGAGAGAGTGTAAGAGGGGATGTTGATCTCACTATCAGGGGTAGCAGGCCTAAGCCATGATTCAGAGACCACCAAAATGTCTGGAGAGATATGACTAATCCATGCTTGGATCATGGTAAACTTTTTCATGAGACTACAGACATTAACATGCCAAAAGCTCATTACTTTCAAATGTGCAATGTCAAAGGGAGATGTCAGGGCTGCAGGAGGACCAGGATTCAGTTCAACGTTACTGGAGCATAGTAGAAGAAGTATGAGTATTCTGGAAAGGGCAGAAATAGTTAGTCTGAGTATTTTAGCCATGGTTCACCTGTGCTGTTTGCCAATAACTGAATGCCAGACGTTTCCCTTAGGGGTGTACTAACCCAAAGCTAGGGAGACCAGTACTCTGCCAGAGAATTGCAGGGAAAGACAGGTGCCGAGGTGCTTAGGAGGGGTAGCTCAAAATGACTGTTCAATACAGGTACAGCCCCATGGAATACCCTGGTAGTAAGCTGGAAGAGGAGGAAGCAGAATCATGCAAAGATATCTGTAGCTAGACTTATTTAGCAGTAGGCATTCAGGAGTGAGTCCATGATCGCCAAGTTGTGGAAGGAGTTTGGGCCCTTAGAGTATCCCCGGTATGAGGGAAAGGGTAGACAATATGAGGAGTGCAGAGATTCCCTGCATGGTTAGGCTTACAGCAGCACTCAGTCTCTGGGGAATACCAGGAACTTTTGTTAACAAAAAGATCCTGTCAGGTAGAGACCTAAGACACTGTCAGGTATAAGCCTAAGACAGGCAGCCAGCTAGGGGTTTCAGATTTCAACAGTAGAAGGGATCCCCTGGCTCAGGGAAAGATTAGCGGTATCAGCACTTGTGGAGAACTGATATTCAGAACTAGTAGAAAAGTAAAAACAGAACTGGGGAGAAGGAGGGATTTCTCAGGGTTGGGTGGCATGACATGAGGATGTTCCTCAGAAAAGATGGGATGAGGTGTATTTAATAATAGGAGGAGTGGGGAAGGGGGTGGGTGCAAAATTAGTGGCTTTAGCAGTACCTGCTTGCTGGGGATCCGAGCTTGTGGTCTCGGGCGGTGGCTGGGAAAGCGCCATCTGCCCGCTGGCCGAGTCTCCCTCGGCTGGAGAGATGGGAACCTCTGGGCTGCTTGTCCTCAGCTGAGGAGAGAAAGGAGAGGTCAAATTTAAAAGCTGGCCATAGACAAAGGCTGACTGAACCAGCAGGGGTCCCAAATTTGCAGAACAAAAGTTTGTGTATTACTTTGGTGCCTAAAATCTGGCCGAAGCACACAAGTTCAGGACAGGGTTGGAATCGCTTAAATTCCAACCCTCAACATTCAAATACTTGTAAATCAGACTTAACATCAGTAAAGAACAAGGATTACAGACTTTCAGTGCAGGTTTTACAGGAAAAAGCAGTCTTTTAGCACACTTTCAAGGAGCATAAAGGAGAACACTGCAGGAACCAATCGGAAGCCAGGGCAAAAGAGCGCTCACTTTCTGATAGGTTAGTGGCTTTAGCCATACCTTGCTTGCTGGGGATCTGGGCTTGTGGTCTTGTGCGGTGGCTGGGAAAGCACCATCCGCTCACTGGCCGAGTCTCCCTCGGTTGGAGAGCTGGGAGCCTCTGGGCTGCTTGTCCTCAGCTTGCTTGCTGGGGATCCAGGATTGTGGTCTTGGGCGGTGGCTGGAAAAGTGCCATCTGCCCGCTGGCTGAGTTCTCCTTGGCTGGAGAGCTGGGAGCCTCTGGACTGCTTGTCCTCAGCTTGCTTGCTGGGGATCCGGGTTTGTGGTCTCGTGCGGTGGCTGGGAAAGCGCCGTCCGCCTGCTGGCCAAGTCTCCCTCGGCTGGAGAGCTGGGAGCCTCTGGGCTGCTTGTCCTCAACAAAATTGGCCTGTTGTATCTGGGATCCCCCAAGGTTCTATATTAGGCCCTTTACTGTTTAACATCTGCGTCAATAATTTACAGTTTTCAGATCCATCCATTATGTATCATTTATACACAGATGATAAATTATTTACACATCTGATTTTTCAACACAAAAAAATGCAAGACAAATTATAGCAGGTATTTAATGAATTACAAGTGTTTTTTGACCATAGTAGTTTGGTACTTGACCCAAAAAGATGCAAGCAATGCTGTTTTTATGTAATAATGGAGGGACTGAGAAAAAAAATCACAATGCTATTAACCTGAGGAGAACCCCAACACAAGTCCAATCTTACAAATATTTAGGACTATTTATTTTTTTATTTAAACATTTGGCAACCAGAGAGGCATGCTGAGCAGAAGCTCGATTCCAGGTGCGAGCCAGGGGGAAGGAGCAGTGAAAATACAGACAATATCTATGGCTAGATAGTTTCCTAAGGTGGGATGTACATATTGGCTATTTGTTAAGAAATGTGGGAAGGAGATTGGAGGCCCTATATAGGGCAAATTTATGTTTATTACAAGAGATAAAGAAGCACTTAGTCAATACTATGATAACAACAATTTTTGCAGGAGGGACCAAGGGGGACCTGTCGAAACTGGACATTTGTTATGGCAGGCTCGCCTGGTTCATTCTTGGTGCCTCTCGTCTGACACATAATTGTCAGCTTTATGATAACTTGGGCTGGCAAAAATTAAGTGAATGAAGGCTGGAACATCTATTTTTATTTATATATAAGGGATTGGATGGAAAACTCCCAAACTATAAATCTATTAACTTGGTTTGTAGAGTAAAAAAAAAGATTATTTAAGATCTGCAAGCAGTATGGATTTGGAAATCCCTAGATGTAACCTAGAAATTGGGAAATACTCCATATATTATGTATGAACACTCACTTGGAATAGTATTCCACACAAATTAAGACCATCCATAGGGAAAGACACTTGGAAAGGGATCAAAATTTGGTTGGAAAACAAAATACTTAAATCCCAATTGTGTTGCATAACTTGACAAAAATGGTCGTATGTAATTGTATTAAACATGTTGACTAATGAAGCACTGTGCAATGTTTTTTGTTTGATTGGTTCTATGTGTTGTATTTATATAGGTGTTCATATTGTATTAGCTTAATGAACCTGTAATGTATTTGACATAATGAAACTGAAATCGTTTTTTTTTTTCTGTACTTTGGGACCTCATTGTAAATGAGGCCTTAGCTCAATCGAGCAAATTCTGATTCGTAAGTATTTTATGAATAAACATTTTATTACTACTACTACTACTGTAGCACAGTGAAGCAAATAGCACATTGTTCCTATAGTGCTAAATAACATGGTTCCCAAGCACCCTTTAAATAGCACAGGACTGCACCACAATACAGTAGTGCCACAAAACAACAATTATACAGGTTGCTTACATACTGGCAGCAGCCCGTGAGGAGAAGGAAATGGTTGCAAAGGTTTATTTAATTGTTTTTTTTTTTTTCAGAGATTAGTCACTCAGAATAGCTCAGCTGAGATGCAGCATCTTGTTTACAGTGGGTCCTGCCTCTGTCCATTTCCACAACTGGGTGGTCATGAACACTGGGAAGATATATGACTTGCCCAAGGTTACACAGTGATACTTATGCTCTAGTAGGGTTTGAACCTGTGTTCTTCCACTTTCCAAGTTAAGAAGCCAGGTAACCACACAAGATACTACAGCACTGGGTGTCCAGGAAGTAAACTGACTGCTGCATACTGGACTGCTGTGCTTTTAAAAAGCTAGTGGAACTGAAACAGACACACAGGAAAATTATACAAATTTTAAGAAGTAGTCAGTTGTAACTTTTTATTTCTGAAGTATTTTTCTTTTTCGTTTTGCTCATTAGAAAGTTTTCTCTGTTATAATAGTGTGCTGGATGTGTGAAACAGCTATCAGCTGGGAAGCTGACTTATCTATCTGTAATTCCCCCACTACATCATTAACAATGTGATCTCATTGACAGTGACATCACAGGTGAGTGACCTTGCAGCTATTGAGTGACTGTTCCTAAGCAGCAGTGATGTCACAATCAGTGAGGTCACAGTGCTGAATATGTAACAGAGGGAAAAGAGTTAGACATGTCAGCTGCCAGGCAGAGTGCTACTCAACACATCACACCTACTAACACTAGGTAAACAATCTTCTAATTAACCAAAGGGAAAAGAGAAAGTATCTCAGATATAAAAGGTAATGGCTTACCGCTTAAAAAAACTAATATTAGTTTTAGGCAGTACACTAGCACTTTAATGGCAAATAGCACATACTCTTTGCCCATTGTGAATCACCTGGTGCTTGCACTACTACAGGCTTCTATGTAGTAGTGGGTATGATGTCATCTTTTGCAGAAGATGACATCACAGGCACTACTCCTATGTAATAATGCCTGTGATGTCATCTTCTATAGCCCTGATAACAAGCTAATGACTGTATGCATACTAATATACCACTTGCAAAACTGCACCATGCAATTCATGAACTCAGCTACATTGCCTTTTACAAGTGCTCCTGTTACTTCTTGAATCCTGTGGTACTGCAGACACAGTAGTGGACTCTTTTTTTACCATGTGTTACTGTCACCTTCATGAGTCTAGACCAAAATGCTTTGAAGATTGGGCCCTTAAATTAATAAACTCCTGGTTATCATCTTGAATATTCTATAGACAGGGTCATTACAGTGAGAAAGATAAACTCACCTAGAGTTGGCAAATTAGGGACAGAGATATTGAAAATAGTCATTTCATGGCTAGTGCACCTACCTGGTTAACAAAAACTAAACAAATAAATATGCTCTTCTTGTGAAAAACATGGGAAGCTGCAATGGGAGGAATCTATTGTCAATCTATTTATTGCAATATTTGATGTTTTGTTTACTTATTTATTTAAAGTTTTGCTAGGAAGAATGTATTGAGCAGAAGCTCGTTTCCAGATGTGTTCTGGGGGGAAGAGGAACAAGGCTGGGAGTACAGACAGTCATAGTGAATACAGCATTTTCAGAGGATTGAGTATACACACAATACATATGCACGACAGCACAATAAATACAGTATGAGTAAACAAAATAAGCGAAAATACAGGAAGTTTACAATAATGCAGATACATATTTTACACAACTTAAGAACAGAGCAACAGAGTGTCAGCAATTGCAAGAACCTAGTACACAATACTAGTCACATGGTGCAATAAATAGGATATAGAAACTACTTTGGTGGTGGTTAATACGTGCTTAAATGCCTAAAGCCTGAATGCACCAGCAGAAGACAGCAGGGTAGGGACAGCCGCGGAGTGGTTGAGGCAAAGGATATGGAAGAGGTGCAGGGGAAGTGGAAATGTTTTTTTATGAGGTAATTGAAAACCCGGGGGGAGGGGGCAAATTGAATATGCCTTGGTAAGGAGTTGCACAGAGTTGGAAACCTATATGAAAAGGTAGCCTGACTGGCTGAGGAGGTACGACGAGGGACGGTTAAAGTAAGGGGGCCAGAATTTCTGAGCAAATAAGAAGGGGAGAGGTAGGGGTGGAAAAAGAGGAAGAGAGATAGGAAGGTAGGGACTGTAACCAGAATTTGGCCAAGAAGCTGCTATAATGAGTGCGCCATCTATTCTCAAGGGAGGGGAGAGACAGAGATTGGTAAAAGGTACAGTGGTGAGTGCGAGGGGGGACATTCGAGGGCGAAGCAGCAGAAGGAGTGGAAGAGTGTGTCCAGTCTGGTTAAGGAGGAGGATGGGGCGGCACTGTATATGACATCCCCATAATCGAAGATGGGGAGAATAATTTTCTGTACAAGGGCCTGGTGAGCTGGCAGCGGAATGCAGCCCCAGTTGTGATACAGGGCACCCAGTTAAGAGTGCAATTTTTTGTGTATGGCCTCAATGTGTACAAAAAAGTTGAGGTGTCGGTCAAGCCAAACACCGAGGTATCTAAAGGAGGAACAGTCCTCAAGTATTGTCCCATCCAGGGTGTGGAAAGAAGGAGGGAGGAGGGAGCCAAGAGAGTCTCTGCCTAGCACAGAAGGTCATGGAGATGGTTTTCTTGGCATCCAGAAGAAGTTGGTTAGAGCAGAACCATAGCTGAACATTATTGAAGTCATGCTGAAGTCTGGCCGCCACCTCAGTGACAGAGGGAACAGAGGCATACAAGACGGTGTCATCTGCATACATATGGATAGAGGTGTGTGGGCAGGCAGTGGGTAGGTCATTTAGGAAGAAAGAAAACAGCAGGGGGCCAAGGACAGATCCTTGGAGCACACCAGTGGTTATGGGGGGGCGGAGTTGCCAATTCAAACAGACTGTGATCTACCTACTAGGAAGGAACAAAACCAACTGGTAGACTCAGAGGAGAGATAAGAGAGGAGGAGGAGGGGGTGGAACACAGTGTTGAAGGCCTTTGCTATGTTGATGAAAATGGCAGAGGTGATGTGTCCCTGGTCCATGCCTGTTTGGATGGAGTCAGTGATCCTCAACAGCGAGGTGATGGTTAAGTGGGATCTCCTAAAATCAGACTGATAAGGGGTGAAAAAGGAAGCTGTGTCGAGGAAGGAGGAAAGCTGAGCTAGGACTAGATGCTCCTGCAGTTTAGCAAGGATGGAAAGGAGTGAGATTGGGCAGTATTTTCTGGTGGAGGAGGATCACCTCCTTTTGGGAGAGGGGCAACAGTGGCCTGTTTCCACTCAGCAGGAACAATTATGAGGGAGAAGAAGAGATTTAGCAGAGAGGCAAGAGGGGGCGCGATGGCAGGGGCAGATAAGTATAACATTTTGGCATCCAGCCCTGAGGGGCACTTTCCTATAAGGGATTTAGTGCAATAAGAGCATTGTAGACATCCTTTGGGGTAACGGGGCTGAAATCTGAAGGAACGTGTGGGGGGTGGGAGAAAGAAGGGAAGGGGCAGACAGGATCAGCTGAGACTGAGGGGAGAGATGACATCATAGGCGATGCTCAGGTGGTAAAGAAGGAATTGAACTCAGTTGCTACAGATAGAGGGTCAGACAGTATGTCATTGCCAGTTTTGATCATGGGAGTGGGGGGTGAGATTGGGGTTGGAATAAGGAATTTACCACCTTCCAGAACTTGGAGGGGGTGATTTATATTTGTAAGGAAGGTGTCCTGAAAGTATTCTGACTTAGCAAGTCTGATTGCCCTGGTGCAGGCATTTCAGAGTGTTCTATATTTCTGAAAGTCTGTAGGAAGGCTGGAGGATTTGTGAGTCTTCCATGCTTAGTCACAAGCTCAGACACAGGCTAAGAGATCAGCAGAGACCCAGGCAGGTGGGTCCCATGCACACAGATTCTTCTCAGAGGTGCATGGGTGTCCCACACAGAGAGAAGATTAGACTTGAAGTAGTCAAGAGAAACATTGATGGAGTGGACACGAGTGATAAAGGACCAATCTACACTGGCCAGATCATGTAGGAGGGAAGCGAGATTTAGGGAATTATAGGACAGAAGCACAGGTGTTTGGGGGGGGATTTGGTGCGGTGGACTTTTCTAACTGCATAAATCAAGTGGTGGTTGTTTGAGTCCGGGAGTAGACCGGCAGCAAATATAAGATGTGTGTGGGAGGAAAGGGCCCAGTCTATCAGAGAGTGGTTGAGGGATTTTGTATTTAAATGGGAGGGTTCATTGAGGAGTTGAGTGAGGTTTAGTGCAGCAATGTACTGCCGAATTTTAGATTGAGAAGGTGCAAGCCAATTTATATTGAAGTCACTCAAGACATGGAGTTTGCCACTAGCCACATGAGTTTTTAAGGTGGCTAAGAGGTCAGTGATTGATGCTGTATGTGCACTGGGGCAGCAGTAGGAGCCTGAGATGAAAACAGGAATGGAGCAAGGAAAGGCGAGCTTCATCAACAGAGACTCGTGTGTCTGAGGGATGAATGTTGCAAGTATCAGGGTGAGTGTAAGGGAGGAGGCTACATACATGGCAACTCCTCTGCCCTTTCCATTGCCAAACTAGTCCTGGTGGATGATGGAGTTGTCAGGGATAGAAACACAGTCATCTTGAATGTGAGATTTTAGCCAGGTTTCTGTGATGATAAGGACATCAGGTTTGAGGAAGGGCACTAATGGTTGGAGCAGCGAGATTTTGTTGAGGAGGCTCCTGATGTTTAGGTGAGCTAGCTTGAGGCCACAGGGAAGTTGCAGGGGTGTGGCGGGGTCTGGGCCAGGATTGGGTTCAATATCTCCAGCTAATAAAAGCAGAATTGTGAACATAAACTTTACAGGCGGAGCCATTCAAATTCAGTTGGAATGGCGATAGGGAGTGGGGGAGACTAGGGGTGAACCAGTGATGGAGTCTAGGGGGGCCAGTCCAGCATGTAAACAGGGGAGGAGAATTGAGGGGCTTATTGGCCAGGGGTTGTGCAACCAGAAGTTGGCCAGTGATGTGGGTGCAGTGCTAAAGGGAGGTGGGAGAGTGAGGCAGAGGTGAGAAAGTTTAATAACTGGAGAGAGATAGAGGCGGAAGAGGGTAGAAGGGACAGCAAGGGAAATAGCAGAGGGAGGATAAAGAGACTATGAGCGAGCATAATGCTGTGGAGAAACAGGATGGGTAGGTAGAAATGAGTATGGTAGAGGGTAAGAGTAAGGCAGAGGGTGAGACGGTGAGATGATGTGGAAATGGGGAGAGCAGAAATGAGTAGTGAGAGTGAAGTACTGCTAAAAAGGAAAGCGCTTTAGTGCCAAGCACTAGTTATGCAGAAAGCTGTGAAGCTATTCCCAGCAGTGATGGGAGTACAAGTAGAGTACAAAGATGGAAACTGGCTTGTAGAGACTGTGTCCATGAAGGAATGAAGTGTGGTGGGTGTAGCAACATGTTGCACAAATATTGAGTACCCCAAAACAAGGAGCGAGAATGTAGAAATTAGTTCAGTTTGGGGTCTAGGATGCACTCATGGCAGGCTAGGAGTACCTTCAGGGAGAAGGTGGTGGGGAAATGCTGAAAAGAAAAGACTAGCCTGAATAAGGAAATGATTATTTCATTTTCTTCACAGCTATGCATGGGCTAGCCTAAACTATTTAATCATTTGCACATTGTAATAAGTGGATTACATCTGAATTCTCACCTTATAGCCTTTTTTTTTTTTTGAGTACAGCCTGTCTCTCTGCTTACATTTCCAGGTTTGGTTGCTCAGTCAAAGGCAGTATTAGGCATAAGCAAACCAAGCACCAAAGGGGTGCACTAAAGTAGAAAGTGTCAGCACAGATCGGCTTGAAATGCAAAAAGTGGCACTATAACAAATAAAATTGTCACCGTTGTATTTATACAACGTTTAGCTCTTTTGGACGTATAGTGAAGGGGGCACCACAGATACTGATACTGGGGGTGCTATTAGGTATTAAACCAGATTGTGCTCAATCTGACTGCATTGTTAATTGCTGATATTGTCAGTGCTTGAGTTTTGGAGCTTGGTGCCCTATGCACCTGAACATTTTGATTTAGTTAACCACTTCCCTCTAAGATTAAATCAATTGGACCCATAACTCCTCTCTAGCACAGGAGTCTGGTTACTGGGTAACACATGTTGCACTACAAGTAAACCCTCTCTAGTAGCCTAACAAGAATGCAATATTATTCTTCCTGAGCTATGTTTTTGGCTTTGTCATTATGTTGGACAAGTGAACACCTGTAATATCACAATTCTTTTTTATTGCAGTATAACAGTACAAGCCTGATGCCCTTGCCCAGTGTTGGAATTGCACTTTAATGAGCTTTGGGAGCTGGGGGTTGCATAAGGACCCTAACTTTAAATTGAGCCATAAATTTCCCATTTTAAATCAATGACAGGGATGTGAAAGCTACAGGGCCCATCAGAGCTGGGGCAAGCCTCCTGTAGTTTCAATACTGCCTTTTCCCCATTTTCAAATTCCATCCTCTACCAGATGCTGCTAAACTCAAAAGCTCAGCACAGGACCACATTTTTAGCACAAAAAGATATGATGTTAGAAATATACCTTTAGTATAAAAGCAATAACAATCTGATTCCCTTGGGGAGAGAAACAGCTGAGTTGATCCACATATCAGTTTAATTATTGCCTCGTATAACATGGAGCAGTAAAATTATTCCTTCAATAACAGCCCCTGGTGTGCCTCATGGCTTAATTTAAGGCTTCATTTTAGAAAGATTGCATCCAGAGGAAATGTTAACTAATCTGATTTTGAAAGAGCTTTTGTTTTTTTTCTCCCAGTCTTCCCAAATTTTCTGGATTCTTTAGAACACAATTTGATGGTGTAATTAGAGTAGGTGAGGGAGTACCCTTGTCCAATGTGTAACCCAGGGCTCTGTTTTCAGACATTTAGCACCCAGCTACTAAACCATAAGTGCTTTGCGAAGAACAGTTTCTTCACTACTTATTAACATTCCAGCTGACATTCCAGTTCTTTATCTGTGAGACATGGTGTCTCTTCACTGTTTGTAAACTGGATTCCATGCATTTATGCAATGCAAAGGATCTGTGTTTTGAAAATGGTTATGCAAAGTAGTTGAACAATGCCAAAAATATATGTAAAACAGTGTATTAGCACAATACATCTTTAACAGTAAAATGAATAACGTTGCACACAGTAAAGGGAGTAGTGTTACATAGCACTGCTGAGAAAAATAAGGCATCACTGTGGACCATTTGATATGTCAGACTGAGTAGTCTTTCTGAACAGAATCGGATACTGAATTTGGGAACACAGCACAGTCCACAGTGTCTAACTTTACAGTGAACATGATGTAACATTTCCATTCGATTTATTAATCTGGATATACAGCATGTCCCTATATCACCCTTCCCCAACTGTTTACATTGGTTGATGAGACTATGAGAGTCATATCCATTCCTTTTTATATTCGACCTTGCACCTGCACAAAGAAAACACATTGACATGAGAGTAGGTTTTCAGAAGTGCGTCACTGTTGTTCCAATGCAGGGCAGTTTGCAAGGGGCTTTTCAGTGTTAGACCAATCATCAGCCAGGGTGATCATGATGCTGTTCTGGTCTTGTTGGGTGGAAACTTCATGTAGTTCAAATGGAAAAGCCAGCCCAATCATAAGGTGTCTGTTTCCTTTGATCTCCATAATGCTGCCAAGCAAGCAGAGTTGATCTTGTCATGATTATCCTGTTGTTGTCCTTCCCCCGATGTAACAACAATCCCTCTTACCCTCTGCTAAAGGTGTACAGTGATGTGAGTGAGTATTATTGAGCTGCTCAATATGAGCAACTCAATAATACCGCTCGTAATTACAATGAGTGCTGAAAAAGGTCACTATATCCTGTAGAGTGAGTGTAGCAGGGAGCTACTCTTGCCACAGCAGGATATAGGATGTTGTTTGGCTAAGCCCTGCTGAGCTGGCTGTTTAGGGTAGTGGCGTAAGCTACCAACCTCAAAGCCAGCAGACCTGGGTGTGGTGCTAGGAGACAAGATTTTTTTCTTTTATTTTTTGTTCTTTTCCCCTAAATCCGTGCCCCCTATGGAGTTGATTATATTTCGTTTTGGAGGTGCGGAGGGCTTGCCCCCATAAAGTGGGGGTAGGGGGCATAGCCCCCTGCATAAAAATACTTATTTTGGCTGTTTTTGTTTACAGAGGAAGCAACCATCTCTATTTGCAATGGTCAGTGTTATTTTAGTTGCCCTTTTGACATCAGGTGGTTTTTGACTCTGTCATTTTGGTCGGCAAGATAAAGTACTCACTATTATCACATAAAACCTCTGCCTAGTATCCCTCCCACCTCCCATTGCTTGCCCCTTCTTAAAGAGCTATTGTACAGCCTGGAATTAATAGTAATTGTCAGATGCAGTCAGCTATCACTTCCTATATCTGAAGTATTTTTTATTTTCTGTTTGCTAATGACTTTCCACCTGGCAGTATTGGACTGATGTGTGGAGCAGCAACCTGTTTGGAGTTAAAAAAAAAAGTCAGTTCTGTTCCTCCCCTTCATCATCAGAAATGTCACCAAACACAGTGAGGCACCACAATCCTAGTAGTCTGAGCAGTGACTTTTACAAGTTACCAATCAAAATGCAGGAAATTGTGACATCACTAGTAACCAAGGCTGGCCAGTATCTGCTGCTTCACGTGAAAGAGAATAATCTGGCAGTGAGAAATGGTTCTCCCTGGTTACTAGTGATGCCACAGTCAGTGTGGTCTCAGTGGTGATGTAGTGGGAGGAACAGAACTGACTTTTTTTAGCCTTCAGACAAAGTGCTGCTCCACACATCATTCCAGTACTGCCAGGTGGAAAATATAATTAACAAACAGAAAAAAAAAATACTTGAGATATAAGAAGTGATGGCTGACTACATCTGAAAGTTACAATTAATTCCAGGCAGTTTCCAGGCAGTACACTAACTCTTTAAGTTTCCGACACAAGGGTGCACAGTCACTGGTGCTGGCTAGTATCTCCCACCCCACCCATTTTCAGTGTGTGACACCAAGGAGCCCATCCCTGGTGCCACCAAACATAACACTGAAACTGTGGTGCACAATCACCAGTGTTGGGATGGTACCTGAAATAAAGAAGACTGTCTCTTGTAGTCTTTTTTTTATTTTATAGATCCTGTAAAAAAAGAAAAATGTTCATCGATGTCTGTTGCTGCTGCTGGCACACTGCCACAATTTCTCTCCTCCCACATAACTGTCCCATTCAGCACGTACCACCCCAGACTTCTTTTCATTTTCTAACACCAGGGTGTCCAATCCTCAGTGCTGTCTAGTATCCCTTGCTCCATCTGTTTTCAGTGTGCATTACTGGGGAGCCCATCCACGGTGCTGCAAAACATAACACCAACACTGGGGTGCACAATTCCCAGTGTTGGTACCTGAAATAGAGAAAACCATTGCTTGTATACATTTTTTTATTTTAGCATATCCTGTAAAAAAGAAAAATGTCCATTGATGTCTCTTGCCACTGCTGGCCCACCACTGCCATTACCCTCCTCCAACCTGACCCTCTCACTCATTACCCACCACCCCACACCCTGCTCAGTCCCTTACTTATATACTGGGGATCCAATGCCATAATCATCTCTGGACCAGAGACACATCTTCACTCTTCAGCACTGGACTGTGAACAGAGGAAATCAGGTATGCAGTTCAGTGTATCTCAATGGGTATTGAACTTGTCCTCATAACTTAGTCATCTTTTAAGATTTTTTCCCCCATATTTTCAACATGGCCTTTTTGTGATCCTACCTCATGAACAATTGTGGTACAATTATATAAATCTGTCCTGAAAGGTGATTTCATGTTTGCTGTATGAAATCTCCTTTTGATCAGTATTTGGACATTTTCTCCATCCTTGTTCATGTGGTGGGGTCATAAGAAGGTGATGTTGAAAATTCTGGGTAAAACTATTAAAAAGCAATGAAGTTATGTGCATACATTGACATTTCTTAATCCATGATGGTAACTTTGGTCATTTTCACTATTTTGACCCCAAATTTTCAAGATAGCTATTTTTTCACACTAACTCATGAATGTGACAGCTGTCATTTTTCAAATCCTGGCCAAAATGTGTTTCTGCACTTGTGGCATGAAATCATCTTTTGGGCAGGATTTGAAACTTTCTCCACTCTTGCTCATGAGAAGTGATTATACGAATGCTATGTGGGGTCATTAGAAAGCTATGTCAAAAATTTGGGTTCAAAATATCAAAAGACAATAAAGTTATAAACATATGTTGAAATTGCCAACATGCGCTCATAACTTTGGTAATTTACAATATTCTGACCCCAAATTTTCAACATAGAAATTTTTACACACCACCTCATGAATGTAACAGCTGGGACTTCCAATGATGTCACCAACTGAATGGCGGCTTAATCGAGGAGCTCTCTCCCACTGTTATCAAAATCAGCAGAAATCCAGATTTTATCAAAGCCATCCTGCTTTTTAAATGCAAAATCATGGATTATATGATGACTACACGACAACAGAACAAAGAAAATCCATCATGCTGGGTGGTAAAACTGACTACTCACAAAGTGAATGTCTCCCTGCAG
Source organism: Neoceratodus forsteri (assembly GCA_016271365.2). Classification (NCBI taxonomy): domain Eukaryota; kingdom Metazoa; phylum Chordata; order Ceratodontiformes; family Ceratodontidae; genus Neoceratodus; species Neoceratodus forsteri. Next base: position 193,084,245 of record JADMNL010000024.1, on the reverse strand, counting down.
GCTGCCTCCAGCTCATCGAACTCCACTCTGGCTACCTCCCCTCCTGACAGCGACACTGAAGAAATTGACTGTGTTATCACTTCCAGAAAACTCTGTCTGGCCCTTCAACAAATACATTCATCCTTTAATGTTTAGATGCCAAAGATTCTGAAGATAACAGAGATATGAAACTGCTTGAAAAGCACACTGGAGCAGTGGAAATGTGCTTAACCGAGTACACCATCACTGCAGACATCCGTAACTTGGCCCTGCTTGGCCTTCATAGATGGGAACCACTTTTAGAACAAAGGCTAGAAGAACCAGAAAATAGAAATTGCTGAAATAGCATATGCATACATGGGGTACCCGAGGGAACAGAGCAAGGAAATATGCTTCATTTCATTGATAGGTTTATTAAGGAAGTCCTTGACTTACCCACAGATAAGGTGCTTGTAATTATAAGGGCACATAGGGCATTAATTCCTCAGCCACGAGACCCAAAAGTGCATTCAAGGTCCATCATATTAGCATTCCTAGACTTCTGTGTTAAGGAAGAACATCTGTGTACTGCTTGGTTTAAAAAAGAGATGTTGTTTGATGATGCCTGAGATAAAAACTGCACCTTGGGCCATCCCAGCTTACAGGGCAGTTTTGTCAGGGACTTCTATTACACTGCCACCACCTGATTTATATCAGGAAACTACTTTTGCACTGCTGATGATCAGAAAGGTCAACACAATAATTAATAGTAGAGTACACTTCAGAGACAGACTGTAAATAGGGTCCAGCATAAATTATGTCGGGGCTGAGCTTCCAGAGGACTGGCATCCAAAAAGCATACTAAATAATAAAAAAATGACCTTGTCAATAATGAGGAAGTCACTGGTTCTATCAAAATAGATTCTTTACTAGAAGATACTACAGGTATTTACAAACAGGATATATTTACAGTAAGACAAAATGTTTACATATTTACTGAGAACAGAAAATAAAGTAGGTTAAACAGATGATTTGTCAGAAAAACCTCAAAGTTTAGCCTCACCTTAAGCCTTTTTACTTGCAGCTAGCTGCAAAGACATCCCCCCAGGCTGTGCTTCTTTACCAAGCAAAATTTTAACAGGGCTCTCCCTTCTTCAGATGTTCAAACATCGGGGAGAGAGGGGGAGAGGGGGGAGGAGAGGGAGGAGACAGAGGAGAGGGAGGGAGGGAGAGGGAGAGAGGGAGAGCGCTTCCCACTCTTTCCACTGTTATGTACTCTGGGCTATGGGGAAGTGCTCTCTCCCTGAAGTGACAGTCCCCCCAGTATCCCCACCCATGTGAGAGAATGTATATGTGTGACCTCATCTCCTTAGCTCTTCCTTGCTATCGCTTAAAGTTTTACCATATGCACATGGGTCCATTGCCTGACATGAGTACATACTGCATCCCACGAAAGACTCTTCACAGGGATTATGGCTGAATTGTCTCCTCCATGCTCATCCTGTAAGTAATTACTGCTAACCTTCCCACGGGAATGTCGGTACCTACATAGTGGGTGACCAGCTCTCCTTAGCTACCTGTATATGTGGCCTGGCAGCCATCTTGTGTCCATTCCAAACAGAACCTGTAAAATATGAATATTTAAACTAACAGAAAAAGAATAAATGAATCTGGTCACGTTTCCTGTCACATTTCCACCCTCCCAGAATATGAAGGGGTGCCTCTTTTGGGTGACCTCCAAGAGACACTGCTGTTCTTGTAGGGACTGGTGAATGCCTAAAGGAACATGCCATGCACTTAGGCATGCCTTGGCAGTCCATTCTTCTGCACTGGCATTCTGCACACCACTCTGGTGCTGGATGGTCATGTTGTAAGACTGTAGTATCAAACTCCAGTGCAATAATTTTGTATTTTGCCCACTAGTCCTATGCAGCCATGTCAGGGGATTATGATCTGTGACCACAGTGAACTCCCACCCATACATATACAACTTCAGCTTCTTAAGGGCCCACATTATTCCCAGGCACTGCCTCTCAATTGTGGTATATGCCTCCTCCCTGGGCAGAAGCTTCTATCTCAGATACACTGTGTGGTGCTCCTCCCCCTGTGGTGTAACCTGGCTTAGGGCAGTGCCCAGCACATGATCTGAGCCATCCATGTGCACAATAACCCTGAGGTCATAATTGTGGCTAGTGAGCATAGGGTGACCTACATAATGCCTCCTTCAACTGTTGGAAGGTAAATTTACAGTCCTCTGTCCAGAGAACTTTCTCTGGCATTTTATTTTTATCAGATCTGTCAGGGACTTAGACACATCACTGTAGTGAGGAACAAACCTCTTGTAGTACCTTGCTGTCCCCAGAAATGCCCTGTTTCTTCATGGCGGGGTGGGCCAAGACTTGATGGAATCAACCTTCACCGGCTCTGGACAGATGTGTCCATTGCCCACCTGATGCCCAAGGTAGGACGCTTCAGCCATGCCTACTTGGCATTTTTTCTCCTTAACTGTCAGTCCTGCAGCCTTCAGTCAGTGGAACACCTCCTTCATGTGCCTGATGTGATCCTCCCATGTCTGGCTCTAAATGGCTATGTCATCCATGTACACCAGGACATATTCACCTGCCCCAGACAGAATGTGATCCACAAGCCACTGGCAGGTTGTGGGTGCATTCTTCATCCCAAATGGCATTACTCAGAATTCAAATAGGCCAGGTGGGGTGACAAAAAAAGACCTCTCCCTGACTGCAGAGGTTAGGAGTACCTTCCAGTAGCCCTTTGTCAGGTCTATTATGGTCAGGAACTGGGCTTCCCCAGACATTCCAAGGACTCATCTGTTCCAGATATGAGGTAGGCATCTACCTCCATGTAGCTGTTGAGCCTCCGACAGTCAACACAGAACCAAGTAGTACCATCCTTCTTGGGGAACAGGACCACGGGCAAGGCCCAGGGGCTACTGGACTCTGGGATCACTCCAAGAGACAGCATCACCCTGAGTTCCTCTTGCATGGTCTGCTTGACTCCCTCTGGTACCCTGTGGGGGGACTGCCTCAGCGGCACTTGGGTCCCAGTGTCCATGTGGTGTTCAGTCATCATGGTGTATCCCGGTTTCCCTGTAAACATGTCTTCAAATGCTGGCAGCACCCCTCTCATCTCCTCTTCCCTGGGCTGGTGTCGCTGCCATAAGAGTGTAAGGTTATCCACTGAGAATCCCTCCCACACCTCACTAAGGAGGTCCACCAGGGGATCAGCCTTATTTTCCTCTTCTGGCATGCTGCACACAGCAAGGACCATTTCCTCCCTATCATAGTCGGGCTTAATTATGTAAAAATAATATACTCTCTGCCTACACCTTCTGTCAGGCAGTCCTTCTACATTATTGACCTCACTCACATTCCTGATTATGAAGAATGGGCCCTCCCATGCTTCCTGCATTTTATTTTGTCAGACTGGGATAAATAACATCACTTGCTGTCTGACTCTGTACTCCTGGGCTCTGGCCCCATGGTTGTACCAGGCTTTCTGCCACTGTTGTGCAGTTGCTAAGTGCTCCTGGGTGAGCCACATGAGCTCCTTAAGCTGGGTCCTGAAATTCAGGATGCACCCCACAACAGAATCCCCTTGGGAGGCAAGGTCACATTTTCATTCATCCCTGACTAAATCTAAGGGCCCCCTCACCCTATAACCAAACAGGAGCTCAAAGGGTGAGAACCCTGTGGACTCCTGTAGGACTTCCCTGTACACAAACTGGAGGTGAGGCAAATATTTGTCCCACTCTCTCTTGTGCTTCTTGTGCTGGCCAGCAAATGTCCTGAGCATAGTTTTCAGGGGCCCATTAAACCACTCAACAGGCCATTTGTCTCGGGGTGATAGGGTGAGACACACAGCTGTTTCACCCTGTACTTCTCCCATAGTCTAGTCATTAATAATGGCACGAAATTCATGCCCTTGTCTGGCAAAATCTCCTGGGGAAACCCCACTCAGCTAAAGATTCCAAGAAGCTCATCAGTCAATTTTTCTGCTTCAGTGGAGGACATAGCCACCACCTCGTGGCACCTGGTTGCATAGTCCAGGACAACCAGTATGTATCTTTTGCTCATGAGACTGGGGGTGCCCAGGGGCCCTACTATATCCATGGCTACCTGCTTAAAGGGTTTATCAATAATAGGCAGGGACACCATAACCACCTTAGCCTTGTCCCTACCATTCCTACACCCTAGCTCTGTGGACAAGTCTGACAGTAATTTTCCACAACTGTGTACATACTCGGTCAAAAGAAATTGTTGGTGAGCTGCCTTTTTGTGCAGTATACTGTATACCCAGGTGGCCTGAAAAAGGGATGTCATGGGCCAGGGCCAAAATCTGCTTGCAGTAGTCCCAGGGGACTATGAGCTGCCAGAGTTCCTCTCCCTCTAGCCCTCTCTGTGGTGTACACTCCCTGTACAACAGTCCATTCTCCCAGTAAATGGGATTTTTGCTTCCCTGAGAGTCCTCTGGCTTGATTCTCAAAAGACCCTTAGACTGACACAAGCTGCGGCAAAAGGTAGCTTGCATTAAAGCCCAGTGTGCCAGGTACCCTGCGAATGATTCTCTATTGGGCAGGATTGCGGCAGCAAACTCCCACAGCTTGTGGCAACCGTGGCCATGCACCAGACAGACACTGCACTTGAGGGTTTACTGCAAGCCACAATGTGGCTGTGCGGCACTCTAGTACCTGGTGGTCTAGCGATTACTCAGACTCAATGTGCCTATATAGTAAAAATGTATACACGATAATACCCTGTTGATCTAGTGGCCCCCCCATATGCCCGTATATTAAAATATTTACATACATCTATTCCTGGTGGTCTAGTGCCCCCCCAGTATGCCCATATATTAAAATGTTTACAGAAATCTTTTCCTGGTGGTCTAGCAGTCCCCACCGATATGCCCTTATATTAAAATGTTTACATAAATCTCTTCCTGGTGGTCTAGCGGTTCCCCAAGCCCTGATATGCACATATATTAAAATGTTAAGCAAAATATTTTCCTGGTGGTCTAGTGGACCCCCACCATGGTAGGCATTGCCTACCACCTCACTTTCCCCAAGCCTGAACTCTGAGCCAATGACCGGCACAGCCCTCCTCTCACCACCATGCCCAGCCACTGACTGAGCTGTCACTGAGCGCTTACTGTATACAGTACGAGTTCAGTGACAGTTTAGTCAGTGGCCAGCAGTGATGGTGAGAGGAGGGAGGTTCTATATCATAACAGCGAAACCGGAATAGCAACACAACATGAGCAAGTGTACATCACAGAAAACAGCAGCAGTGACTGGGTACAACAGTGGAACTGCAATAAGTGATGGTCCACAACACAAACTTCAGATGTAAAAGTTAATGTACTTTTTATGCTGGGGCTATGCACCCCATGCCCCCCATGTGGGATGCTTTGCCCTCTGCAACCCCCTTTATTATTATAATCAACTCAGGGGGGCTGACACTAGGGTACAGGAGGCAACTCAAGAGGGGGCTATTCGGGGGGCTCACTTAATCAAAACATGGGGACCACATTCAGGAGGGTGGAGAACTGTTTATCATATAACCGGGAGATCAAAGAATGGAACAAAAAAAATGTAAGTGCCTAACACACACAACAACAAAGGAATTCCCACACACCTAGCCAGCTCCAAACCCAGGTCCTCCCACACTGTACGCATGCACTCTCACCACACGACCAAACGGCCAGCTGGAGACTGCCTGGCCAAACTACCTCCCATATACCCATTCCCTATACCTCCCTCTTCCACTTGCTGTATTTTTCAGTCGCTGTTCTTCTCCTCTTAGTCTTGCTGTTACCATGCCTCACTTCCCTAGCACACTCGTTCACATCACAGGTGCTCAAACTGAGTTGCTCAAAAGTGAGTCAATCAATTTGAGTCACCCACATAATGGGATACTGAGGAGGGCTGTGCCGGTCACCTGTTTCAGGTTCAGACTTTGGGAGGGGGCAATGAGGTGGTGGGCATCGCCTGCCAGGGTGGGGGCATTGGGAGTCCACTAGACCACCAGGAAAATATTTTGTTTAATATTTTAATATTCAGGCATATCAAGGCTTGGGGGGGGCGGTAGATCACCAGGAACAGATTTATTTAAACATTTTAATATACAGGCTTATCAGGGCTAAGGGGAGTGGCACATGTGAGGGATGGCTCTGACAGTGGCACAAGTGGTCAAATCCTCCCAGAGGGTGATAGTCTAAGTACCCTTAAACCAGCCCTGGCTGGTCTAAATTTTCCCTTGGGGAGGGTTTTGAGAATACCATTTTAGAGGATGTGGCAGGTTGCATCTGCCACATGCCCCCTAGTGCCATGCTGCAGTTCATTTTGAGGAGCACGGATGGTGCAAGCACCCTTTGGTGCATGCAGCCTGCAGTTGACACAGGCTGCCTTTGTGAATCACTCCCAGTGCATCTTTTGGTGCAAGCAGTACTTTGCACCATTCTCTGTGGTGCAAGCCTCTTGCACCATGCAGGAAGCTTTGAGAATTGGGCCCCTCAGAATTATTTTCTATCTCTCAGTTTCTGGAGGGTAGGATCAGCCAGCTGAGCTCTGCCCAGCTTCTCTTATCTGATCCTCCCCAGCTCCCCTTCAGAGGGAAATCTGCCCCCAACTGATATCTCCTTTCTTTGCAGATAGGGCTCAGGGCTGCTACTCCTAGCTAGCTCCTCTCCCACACTTGCTACTTCCTCAGTGGCTGAGGGAGGGGCTAACACAGGCTGTGTCACTCCCTCCTCACTCTCAGAAGCTTACCTTTTTGCCTGACTATGGGTAGTAACACAAACAAGGTTTTCCTTGAGGTCAAAATCATTCTCTATGATCACATCCATAGGGCAGTCGGCTACAACTCCCACCTTCTGTACCCCATGGCCACCTTCCCAGCTAAGGAAGACCCGATCTATTGGCACTTGGGCAACTGGACCAGTGACTCCCCAAATCTTGGAAAACTGCCCCTGCAGAATCTGCTCTGCCTGGATCAGATCCTGCCTCACCATGTAGATGGAGGTGCCAGTGTCCTTCAATCCCTGTGTTACTGTCCCATTAACTAGGATAGGGTGCATATGCACCGAGGAGTTTGGTGGTACTACAGTATGTGCACAGGCTGCTATCTACTGGGTACTGTCTTGATCACCCTTCCCCCAGGCTCTTGCCCTTAGCTCATGTTTTTAGGGCAATCATAGGACAGATGCCCCACTTTCTGGAAAATCTAGCATTTCTTTGCCCCTGGCTCCTTGTTCCCCTTAGGAATGGTGGGTTCTGTTTTGGGCTCAGGTGCAGGCTGGTTTACTTTAAGCTGCCCTCCATGGGTCCCCTTGAAACCATGTGCTGCCCCACCCCCATTGTTCCTATGCTGCACATGTGGTCTGCTGGCCACATACAAATCAACACTTTCTGCTGCCTCCTTCATGGAGTTGCAGGCCCCATTCAGTAGCAATACGCTCAGGTCCTCAGATACAATTGTAAGAAATTGTTGCCTTACAAACCATTTTTTTATTTGTTCTACAGTCCTAGCTTTAGCCCCATCCACTCAGCATTCTAGATAGGTACATATTTGGACATGTAATTCTACATAGCTATCTCATGGGCCCCTTTCTTAATTCTCTGAATTTTCACCTATAAACCTCAGAAGTCCATTCAAAATGTTTCAGTAACACCCTTTTAACTTTATCATAGTCCATACAGTCCCAATCATCCATTCTAGCAAATGCAAGCAAAACACAACCAGTAAGCAATGGTGTAATGTGGGTCATCCATTAAACCATGTCCAATTTAAATTGCACACATACCCTATCAAATGATTCTAAAAACAAATCAAGGTCATCCCCCTCATGGTATTGAGGAAACAACTTAGAATTAATTGTGGCTTCATGGGCTGGACCCCCTACGCCATTACTCATGGTGTGTTGCAGTGTTTGCTGGTGCAGTTTCACCATCTCGACCTCATGCTGTTGTTCCTTCTCTCTTTCCACCCTTTCCGTCTCTCTTTCCACCTGTATCTGGATTTCATGTGCTGAGCCTTCTCTTTTTCCTTAGCCTCCAGCCTTATTCTCTCCCTTTCAGCCTCAAGCCTTGCCCTTTGCAGTTCAGCATCCTTCAGTGCAAGCTCCATCCTCAGGATCTCCAGCTGATTTTGAGACTCTGCTGCACCAGCTCATAGTTCAGGTTTGGGCTGTTCTGCTCCACCAGCTCATGGCTCATGGTGCCCCTCTGACTCAGCTGCTGTGACCTCAGTCTTGCTACCTTGGTCACCTTCCTCAGTGACCATCTGCTGCACAGGTATATGGTCATACACTTCTGGGACCATCTGCCCCCCTTGCATTTGATCCTGCTCTGACAGGTCTGCTATGAATCCATTCTTTGTCGGGCCATCATAGACAAGCCCCCTGTATGCACACAGTTCATGAAGCTAATGCACATTAAATGTGCCATATGCTGAGGAGCTCATCTTTTCTAACTATGCTGTACTAACTTGTTTTTCTAGAAATAGAAATAAAACAGTAGTAAACAATGTAATCTTTTGTATATCCTGTTTTGTGTTTGTTAAGGTATATTTCTACTGGCACACTGTCACCCTGTGTACTAGGTAAGGCTTTTACCTCTCTCCAAGAGTTTCTGCCTCTAAAGGAGCACACACCATGCACAAATTCTGGCTTTAAATCTGTGCACGGATCTGCACTGCTCTGCCACCAGTAGTGATAAAAACTGCCCCTTGGGCCATCCCAGCTTACAGAGCAGTTTTGTTGGGGACTTCTAATACACTGCTAGCACCTGATTATATCAGAAAACCACTTTTGCCCTGCTCAGGTTCAGGAAGGTCAACACAATAATTATTGGTAGAGTGGACTTCGGAAATGGACTGCAGGCAGGGTCCAGCAGAAATAATAAAAAATACTTTGTCAATAATGAGGCAGTCACTGGTTCTATCAAAATAGATTATTTACTAGAAGATACTACAGAGATTTACAAACAGGATATATTTATAGTAAGACAAAAGGTTTAGACATTTACTGAAAATAGAAAATAGCATAGGTTAAACAGACAGATGATTTTCAGAAAAACATCAAACTTTAGCCTCACCTAAAGTCTCTTTACCTGCTGCTAGCTACAGAAGACAATCCCGCTAGGCTGTGGTTCCTTACCAAGCTAACTTCCAGCAGGGCTCTCCTTCTTCAGATGGAGAGAGAGAGAGAGAGAGAGAGAGAGAGAGAGAGAGAGAGAGAGAGAGAGAGAGACTTTCCCACTCCTTCCAGTTGTATGTGCTCTGGGGGAATGACCTTTCCCTGAAATGACAGTCCCCCTCAGTATCCCCACCCATGTGAGTGTGTGTGGCTTCATTTCCTTAGCCCTTCATCGCTATCTCTTGAAGTTTTATGACATGCACATGAGTCCATTGGCTGACATGGGAACATATCCCTGGAAAGACTCCCAACTGGGATTATGGCTTAATTGTCTCCTCCACGCTCATCTTGTCAGCAAGTACTGCTAATCTTCCCACAAGAATGTTTGTACTTACACAGTGGGTGGCCAGCTCTTCTTTGCTGCCTGTACATGTGACCTGACAGCCATTTTGTGTCCATTCCAAACAGAACCTATAACAGATGAATATTTAAGCTAACAGAAAAAGAATAAATTAATATGGTCATGTTTCCTGTCACAATGTCAAATTGTTTTTTGAGCATGCATGTACTCCCCAGACCATCCAACACAAAAAGCAGGTGCTGGACATGATCAAGCAGCTTAAGGAAAAAGGACACCAAGCATCGAATACCTCGCCCACCTGAAAATCATGACAGATTTGGGTCCCAAGTGATTTTCTAATCTGACAGATGCTAAGCCCTATTTGAAATCACTGGGGCTTACCTTGAAGGAAGATCCATCCTTGGCACAGCAGTGTGCAGTGTAGTGATGGTCCTGGCAGAGTCTGGGAATGAAGAGCTTCACAGCAAGATTGGAGACAGCACATCCTGAGTCACAGACTTTGGTGGCAGCTAAACAGCTTCCCTCCAGCCTAACAATGTCTGCAATTGATGTTGGATCCATCCAGAAGCTGCCAGCCTAGCCTGATTCTTTGCCTTCCACCTCTACTTCCACTATGTGAAGCTGTTTTGAACATGGATTGGTCACCTTTAACTAGCACAAATAATTGAATGTTGCCCATCTCTCCTCCAGTCCACTGCCTGTGTCAAATATAATCCCAGCATCTGGCCCACTACTCAACTGCCCACTTGCTCTGGCTGAGTCACACCTACTCCCCACCCAACCTCCCTTCCCCCCTCCCTACCTACTCCCCCACTTGTTCTTTGTCAGTATAACTCAGCTGCCCACTTGCTCTGGCCGGGTTGCACCTACCCCCTCCCATCCCCTTCCCTTCCTACCAACTCCCCCACTTATCCTTTGTTCAGTATCCCCTCACTACCACCCCCACACCTGCCCTCTGTTCAGTTCACCCACACTATCTCCTGCCTGGTCCCCTGTCCACTTCCTCTGCCCTCCCACTCCTCTCCTCCACCTGCCCTCTGCCCAGTACACCCACACTACCTCTAGGCCATTTTTCTGACCTCTTCCTCCCTCCTCCCACTCCCCCCACCTACCTGCACTTGCCAAACCCCAACTTGTCTCTCTGCACTTAACTGTCATATGGCTGCACATTGCATACCTCCACTGGGAAACTGACTATGCTACCAGCTGGTTCATTCATGTCTTGACTTGTGTAAACTGTAAATGTATTTGCTATGACTTGTGTAAACCATGAATGTATTTCCTACGCCTTCCTATGTAAACTCTATGTTAGTAGTATAACCCCAGTGTCAATCTGTCTGCTGTAATTATGCTGTTACAACAAAATGTATCTCCTTAAGTGTTGACGAGGATGCTTTGTAAATGAGCTGTTAGCTCAAAGGTTTGTAATTCTGAGTTCCCAATAAATAAATAAATAAATAAATAAATAAATAAATATTATGTAATTAAGATGTGCAATTTGTTTTTTTCACAATATTTTTATTTCAGTGTTATAGAAAAATAACATAGATGATTGATTGTTACCATCAGAGTAAAGAAGGTAAAAATAAGAAGTATACATTCCAAGAAAAATCAAAAAGTTTTATCCCAATATTTTGACCCAAATTTTCAATGTAGCCATTTTTCACACCACCTCATGAATATGACAGATGTCATTTTTCAGATCCTGGCCAAACTGTGTTTTCTTACTTGTGGCATGCACTCACCTTCTGGGCAGAATTTGAAAGTTTTCTCCACCCTTGTTCATGAGGTGGTGTCATAAGAAGGCAATGTGAGGTCATACGAAGGCTATGTTGAAAATTCAGGGTACAAATATTAAAAAACAACACATTTATGAGTGTACATTGACATTTTTCAATACACACTTATAATTTTAGTAATTTTCAATATTTTGATCACAAATTTTCAGCATTGACATTTTTTCATACCACCTCATGAATGTGACAGCAGCCATTTTTCAAATTCTGGCCAAACTGTGTTTTTATACTTGTGGTGCAAAATTACCTTTTGGGCAGGATTTGAAAATTTTCTCTGACCTTGTTTATTAGGTGGGGTCATAAGAAGGCAATCTCAAAAAAGTGGGATAAAAATATTAAAAAACAACAAACGTTGTGAGTGTACATTGCAAATTTGCAATGCATGTTCATAATGTTGGTAGTTTTCATTATTTTGATCTCAAATTCTCAACATAGCAATTTTTGCACATCACTTTATGAATGCGATAGTGGTCATTTTTCAAATCCTGGCCAAAATATGTTTTCACACTTGTGGGATGAAATCATCGTTCAGGCAGGATTTGAAAATGTTCTCTGCCCTTGTTCATGAGGTGGGTCATAAGAAGGCAATGTGAGGTCATAGGAAGCCTATAGTGAACATTTGGGGTAAAATATTAAAAATAACAAAGTTATGAGTATGCACTGAAATTTTTTGATGCATGCTCAAAACTTTGGTAATTTTCAGTATTTTGACCTCAGATTTTCATCATTGTCATTTTTTCACACCATCTCATGAATGTGGTAGCTGTCATTTTTCAAATCCTGGCAAAATGTGTCTTCACATTTGTGGCACACAAAGATGTTTTGACCACTGTTTTATAAATTACACCTGTCCTGTTCAGAAGGAGTGGTCATAAAAAGACTGTGGCCCGGATATTCAAAAGGGTTGCGCATGCTCAAGTCCTACATTGCGCCATTCTGCGATATTCAGCAGGAGGCAGTTGCGCCACTGAAAACAGGCTGAGCAACAGCGCAATGCAAATGAATGCATGCTCAACAGGAGGGGGAGGAACCATGCATAAACTGCACAGCCCGATATTCAGTTGGGCTGTGCAGAGTTGTCAGGCATAACCCCAACCTGCGCCTGCACAACTTGAGCCAAAAAGGCTTAAGTTGGGGCCACCCACAGGTGAGCAGCTGTATTGCAGGCGCAACACAGCAGCTGCCACCGTGGCTGGCTAACTCGGTCCCTATGCCCCCCCATCAGCCCGTGCGGGCATCAATGTAGCCCCCTCCGTTCCACATCCCTGGTGGTCCAGTGGACCATAATGCCCGATCAGGGCAGAATTTATAAGAACCCCCAGTGCCCGATCGCGGGCAGAATGTATATTGACAACCCCCACCCAAACATCTCCCTGGTGTCTAGTGTCCCCCACCCACCCACCGAAGCCCCACCACCCTGCCCCCAGCAGCGGCGGGCGGCAGCATCCCACGCCTGCCGCCCGCCGCCTGCTGACTGACTGGCGAGTAGGGCTGCATGCCCATTGGTGCAGAGCTAGAGCCAATGGGCATGCATGCTATACATGACAGTCGAATTTGTGAATGACATTCATTCACAAATCACAGACTGTCGTAACTCTGGCCATATGGATGCATGCCCATTGGCTCTAGCTCTGCACAATGGGCGGCAGCCCTACCGCCAGTCAGTCGGTGGGTGGCAGGGCGGCAGGTGGTGGGATGCTGCCGCCCGCCGCCGCCGGGGAGCGGGGTGGTGGGCTTCGTGGGTGGGTGGGGTGGGGGACACTAGACACCAGGGAGATGTTTGGGTGGGGGTTGTCAATATACATTCTGCCCGTGATCGGGCATTATGGTCCACTGGACCACCAGGAAGATATTTGGGTTGGGGGTTCTTATTACATTCTGCCCATGATCGGGCACTGGGGGTTCCTATTACATTCTGCCTACGATCGGGCATTATGGTCCACTGGACCACCAGGGAGATATTCGGGTTGGGGGGTTCTTATTACATTCTGCCCAGCGATCGGGCACTGGAAGTTCCTATTACATTCTGCCAGCGATCAGGCATTAAGGAGATGTTTGGGGGGGTTCTTTTCACATTCTGCCTGTGATCGGGCTGCAGGGTGCATCGGTCCCCGACAGCTGCTGCCTGGCAGGGCGGCCAGGCACAAGTCCTCAGGGATCGGTGCACCTACATGCTAATGGCATGCAAATGGGGCCATAATCAGATGCAAATGGCCCCCCCTGTGCCTTGCATGAATTATGGTCCCATTTGCATGTCACCTTTTGAATATCGTGATTTTGCACATGGAGCAATGGTACTTGCGCCACCGCAAGTTGAATGCTCCACTCTGACAACTTGTGGTGGCGCAAGTTCCACTGCGCCATGCACAGTGGCTGTGGCTGGGGGGTGATATTCAAAGGAGTTGCTCAATAGCGCAACTCCTTTGAATATCGCCCCGGCCACACCCCTGCGCAACTATTTTGCGCAGCGCAAGGGCTTGCGCCTCAGAATGGCGCAGTTTGAATATCCGGGCCTGTATGTAAAATCTGGGCTCAAAATGTGAAAAAAAAAATTAAGTTATGAGGGAAATTTGAATTGTTTAAATTTTTACTCAAAACTTTATTTTTGCAGATTTTAGCCTCTGATCTTCAGTGTATATCTCCTGTGTTACCCAACCTCCTGAACATGAAATGTGTCTTTTTTCAAATCCCTTCCAAAATTTGTTTTCATGGTTGCACTGTGAAATCACCTTTTGGATTGGGGTTAAAAAATGTGACCAGTCTTGATAATAATAATATCAGGTCATAAAAAGGCTCTTGAAAATTTGGGGTCAAAATGTGGGAGCCCACTGAAAATTAGATATTGCCACTCAGTTGCCCTGTCTCGGGTAAATACAATCTAAAAATGTGTAAAAGCAGGACTCCACTAAAAATGAGATATTGCATCCCATCTGATCTATCCTGGGTAAATAGTCAAAATGTGTTAAAGCAAGATGCAATAGAACAGCAGTGCGAGTGGTGAGCATTCAGCATTGACAAATGCTTGTGTAACAAGTGGTGAGCATTCAGCATTGACAAACGTTTGTGAAACAAGTGGTTGGCCACATAATTCTAGGGTTAGTAGTACCTGCCTTCCTCTATTTCCACTATCAGTATTGTGCCCCTCCCCACAAGAAAGGGATACCTAGCTCACATTATTGATATTCTGCTGAATGTGCTGGAAATATAAGAGACAATCAAAGCGACTCTCAAAAATAATAAATCTTGAGACAAGGCTTAATGAGCAAAGAACAAGACCCTTTTAAACTGCTTGGCAAAGCAGCTGCAAATAATAACTTTTGAGTAAATACCAACTCTTGCTCTACTCAGTGGATTTTATCCCTTACACATACTGTATCACAGTGTTTTTATTCAATTTAACAGCTGTGCAATAGTTCCTCATACATTGAAAGTCTATTTTTCAATCGCTGTCTACTGCGCTGTGAGCGTTTTTTCCTTTTTTATGATGTTAAATCCATAAAGAACAGCACTGACCACATTCTGAAATGAAGACAAGATGATTTATTCTTGTGACAGCACTTATACATATAAGTTCAGCACATCATGCTATTGCAGCAGCATTTGAAACACACAAGAAATGCCCCGATCAGTTTCGAATATGTGATCTTCCTCAGGGAGGCCGGTCCTACATACAATCAACAATTTGATATAAAAACAACAGGTGATTCCTATTAACTTAAACAATCACATGTAACACCAATTAAAATAGACTAGCACAAAATTAAATTGAAACAGCAATTTATTAATGTTGCCCGACAATGCAGATCCAGTGTTATTCATTGTTTTACTTAACTTCTGTTCTTGGATGATATTATGCTTGACCATGCATCGTAATATTTAAGGGTGGTCTATTAATTAATAAAATATATAATACCCAATTTTTATATAGGGGATCAAAAAGGTCAAGTGAAGAAATATACAAATAATCCTTACAAAACTTATAAATTATATAAATAATTCTGATGTTTGTTTCTTCATAGATTCATTGGCATTACTTCTTTATTATTAACTGTCGTATATCAGAGGTGAAAAGGTCAAAAAATAATATGCTAATTTCTCCATTCCAGTTCAATAATGAATTATGAATTAATGCTTACTGAAAATCCAATCCTTTCATTTATCCCCATAATATTAAGTCCAGTGCCAGTTAAATGAAAACAGACGGCTTTAAATAAAAACATAACTCTTAGTTAAACCTGCAATTTTCAAAGCTAACACTATTCCCTATATAGCAGACACAACCTTTTTTCACTCCCAGATCCCTCTTATTTATTCAGAAGGGGACTGTGCATTATGCACAGCTTGAGAATCCAGAGTACCTTCTCCTAAACTGGAGATTGTCCGAGTCCCCTCTATCTCACGTGTCCATCTTTTAAGCTTTTATTCATAATGTAAGGGTGGACAGGGACTTCAGTTAAAAATCCATATACATTTGTCCCAAACATTGACTCCGGATAGAAAATTCACCTATCTTACATCTCAAAAGGCTTCTTAAATTAAGGTAAACAAGTCCTTAGATAACAACATTAGGCACCCGGCTATAATGTTATAATCATAATTACAAGGTGGTAAGTTCAGTCCATAAAAGATACAAATGCCATTTCCCTCTATCTCCTGTCTTGAACCCTTGCCTCAGTTTCAGGTTGCACCTCATTATCTCAATTCCTTACTGGGTCAATACTGTGCATGAAAGACAGCACGGCATTAACTGCACTGTCTCATGAGTGTATGGATTTACAGTAACAGGGGTAGTACAGCGCTAGGAAAATACCGCTACCCCTGTTACTGTATGCTCTTGCTTGGACGGATTAAGTTGCCATGTGTTGGGTGCCTGGTTGAACCACTCCCATGGTGGAGTGGCTAGGGCACGAGCACATGGCAGAATGGGAGATTTTGGACCATGGTTCGGTCCCCCCCAGGTCTCCCCATGCTGCCACTTTTTGCAGTAATTTAATAAACAAAAACAAAACATTTTCACCTCTGATGGGAGTTTCTCCCCATCCCCAAAGTCTGCAACTCCCCAGAGTTCATTATTTAAATTCTGGAGGATGTGGGGGCAAAGGAAGCCCATAGAGTTTAAAAGCATGCACTCTGCTGTATTCATAGGTGTTTTACCTGACAATATTGTAGCGCACACCCTTATGCTTGAGGCATTAATTACATACAAAACTACCCGCAGAAAAAGGCCATTTGGTCTACAGAGTCTGCTCAATTTTGCAGCTAGCACCCTTACTTTGCAGCTGCCCTCCCACCAACCCCCTCCATGACCCACCCTATTGCCCTATCCAGCCCTCTTGAAGCATCCCACTGTTTAACAGGCCACCACCTCTGCCGGTACTGTGTTCAACTCTGCTACCACCCTTTAGGTAAAGAAATGCCACCTCATCCCCCTCCTAAACCTTCCACCCTCCAATCGAGTGTCTCTCCCCACCCTCCCCTTGAACAGTCCCTCTGTGCCTGTCCTGTTTATTCCTCTCATGTACTTAAAGGTCTCAATCATATCCCCAGTCCCTCCTCTCCTCCAGAGAGTACATGTTCAACTCCCTCAGTCTAACCTTATATGGTAACTCCCCCAGACCCATGATCATCTTTGTTGCTCTGCGTTGCACCTCTTCCAGCAATCTAATGTCCCTCTTTAGGTAAGGGCACCAAAACTGAATGCAGTACTCCAGGTGGGGTCTGACCAATGATCTGTATAATGGCAGAATCACCTCCCTCCTCCTAGAGGTTATACCCCTTACAATACAACCCAGCCTCTTGTTGGCCAAAGCTGCTGCTTTCCTACACTGTGCTGAGTTGTTCATTGCTCCTGTAATGAGCATCTCCAGATCTTTTACTCCTCAGTCACAGCTACTGTAGTTGCAACCCCCCCCCAGATGGCACCTTCTTATTGGATTCTTTGACTCGAAATGCAGCACCTTGCATTTTTTGGCATTGAAACCAAATTACCAGGTATCAGACCATGTCTCCAGTCTTGTTAGATCTTCCTACAATCCGTGTCACCCCCCCTTGGTCATTCACCACTGCTCCCATCTTGGTGTCATCAGCAAATTGACTTATCTTGCTTTTTATGCCTACTGAGATGTCTGCAATAAATACCCCAAATAATACCAGCCCCAGCATTGACCCCTGAGGGACTCCGCTCATCACTGCCCTTGGGGATGATAATTCTCCCTCCACCACCCTCTGCTGCCGTCCCTGCAGCCAGTTCTCCACCCATCCCACCAGTTTTTACCCTGGCCCTGTGCCCCTTAGCTTACATGCTAGTCACCCATGTGGCACCGAGGCAAATGCCTTACTGAAGTCCAGGTACAGGACATCCACCACATGCCCTTTGTCCATCTTCCTAGTCACCCAGTCATAGTAGTCCACTAGGATGGTCTGTCAGGATCTGCCCTTGACAAAACCATGCTATCGACTGTCCTGAACCCCTTTGATCTCTTTAGCAGGGTCACCAGCCTCTCCTTCAGGATTGTTTCCATCAGTTTCCCCACTATGGACGTGAGACTCACTGGTCTATTGTTCTCTGGTTCATCTTTGGGACCACTCTTATGGAGTGGAACCACATGAGCCATCCACCAATCCTGAGGTACACATCCTGAGTCCAGAGAGGCATTAAATAGGTCTGCCAATGGGCCTGCCAGGACCTTTACCAACCCCTTCAGTACCCTGTGGTGTATGCCATCTGGTCCTGGTGCCTTGTCCACCCTCAGTGCCCTTAACCCCTCTAGCACTCTACCATCTGTGATTTCCCCATTTGTCCCCCCCCCCCGATCATATCCTCCCCTCATCCTTAAGTATTTCCCCCTTTTCTCTTTAGTAAAAACTGAGCAGAAGTAGTCGTTAAGTGCTTCTGTCTTTTCATCCCTTTTTTCCACCCAGTCCCCCTCTTTCTCAATCCTTACTATTTGGTCCTTACAATCCCTTTTCTCCCTGATGTACCTGAAAAAGTCTTTTTCCCCCTCTTTAATTTCCTTCGCCAGCCTAAGCTCCCTTGATGTCTTTGCTGCTCTTACTTCCCTGGTCACCTCCTTTGCTTTCTTCAGGTACTCCTCCCTGTCCTCCTCCCCCGTATCTCCTATAGGCACCTCTTTTCCTGCGCACCCTGTCTGTGACACCCTTGCTCATCCAGCTAGGTTTCTTCACCCTAGCCTTTTTATTTTGGGCCTTGCTGCAGGCATTTGTTGCCTCCACTATCCCTAGCTTAATGTGTTCCCACCTCTGATTTGTGTCCATATTAGGCTGAATTCTGTCCAGGAACCCTTGCACAATTTCACCCATCTTCTTAAAGATGCCGCACAGTTTTTGTGTGCGACAAAATGACCCCGTACTTCTCAGTTCTGTATATTCCTTATTCTTCCACCTGCGCTTTCCTTCATAGCTATTGGTTTCTAAATGAAAAATAAAGGTGTATTTCCTCTGCAAACTGTATTTTCCAACAGTGGATTGGCATGTTCATTTCCGTCCGCATTCTGGCCATCACGAGGTTCACAGTCACCTCAATAAAACCTCTGAGTTGGAAACACTCCTTCAATGAAATGTTCATTTTGAGATTTCTTCCTTCTTACAATCATCATCTATCCAGTTCTTGGAATGCCTGTCCACAGTCATATATTGGTTTGCCAGCAGTAAAAAAAGTGGAAGAAGGGGCTTCTATATCTGCTGCCATAGGAATATGCCGGTTACACTCATAAAAACAATGTCATGCAATTGCATGCTCACTGCTGCCACAGTCTGTTTATAAGGCAGGTCATAATGACCCCCACCCCCCCAGGAGTAGAACTCCTGGGAAAAAGATTATGCTGTGCAGATAGCTGTATTGAGCAAGCCAAAAGATACATTGACAAGTCCATGAAAGGCAGTTCCAATACCAGTCATGCAGGGTAATATCCAGTACATGTTAAATCCATAAAAACCAGCACTGACCACACTCCAAAATGAAGACAAAATGATTTATTCTTGTGCCAACACTTATACATATACGTTCAGCACATCATGCCATTGCAGCATTTGAAACACACAACTAAATGCCCTGACTGGTTTCGAGCATGTGCTCTTCCTCAGGGAGGCCAGTCCTACATGCAATCAACAGTTTTATATAAAAACAACAGGTGATCCCTATTAACTTAATGATCACATGTAACACCAAGTAAAATAGACATGCACAAAATTAAATCGAAACAGCAACTCATTAATGTTGCCCGACAATGCAGGTCCAGTGTTCCTTTTTATGATGCCAGCTCATCACCTATTAACAGTGACGTTGTGAATTTTTAATCCGCCGGTGAAGTTTAGGCAAATTCTCCACATTCACCTCCATGGAGAAATTTGTGGATTTTTGCTGTTTACTGTGTAATTCACCTTTGGCAACCTCACCTGCAACTTTGCCCTTCGGGTACTCCAAGGTAAAGTTTGGTCAGAATGAGGCTACTGGTAAAGAAGTGTCTCATGGTCACATTAAAGAGATTCTGCAGGTCACATGGTACATCTCTGTACACAGTAATACAGCTTCACTTTTGGTTTTGCTTTGTTAGTTAGTGGAGGAGACGGGAGCCTGACAGCTTTCAGAAGAAACTGATCTTTCTTTGCTCTATTTTTTAAGTTAAGATCCCTCTGTGTTTTACCCCCCCCCAAATCTGTCTGCAAGTCTCTCTCTCTCTCTCTCTCTCTCTCTTTAAGACTGAGTGGTGTGGGTTGTGTGAGGACTCATGGTGAGGGGGGTGAGGGTGGTATATACTAACATACTAAAATGCCAGCAGAATAGGCCTAACGGTCTTTCATGTCTGCTCATTTGGTCAGCCCCCACCCTGGGTGCTGACCTTGCTGTCCCTCTCGCCTTCTCTGGCTTCTCCCTTCCCAGTTCCGGATATTCTTGCTGCATTGGATTTTGCTTCCAGAACCCTTCCCCAGTACCTGTCCCACCCCCTCTTGTACCCCTCCGCTGTCTCTGCCTCCACCAGCCCCAGGCAGTGCATTCCATGGCTCCACCACCCTCTCAGTGAAGTAGCACCTCCTCCTTTCTCCCCTGAATCTTCCCCCCTCCAGCTTCCACCCATGCCCTCTAGTGGCCCCCTCCTCCTTCCTTCGAAGCACCCTGACTGTTCCTCACCTATTTACCCTCTTCATGTACCTGAAGACCTCTATCATGTCCCCCCGGTCCCTTCTCTCTTCCAATGTGTACATATTTAGCTCTTTGATCCTCTCCTCATAGGTCCTGTCCCCCAAGCCCCAAATCATTTTGGTTGCCCTCCTCTGGACCCTCTCCAGGAGGTTAATGTCCCTCTTTAAGTGTGGCCTCCAAAACTGCATGCAGTACTCAAGGTGCGGGCTCACCAAGCAGTTATACAGAGGGAGTATCACTTCCCTCCTTCTGGAGGTGATCCCCCTAGCGATGCATCCCAGCATCCTGTTTTCCTTGGCTGCTGCCATCCTACAAGTCTCAGAGTTGTTCATCTTGACATCCACCACCACCACCCCCAGGTCCATCTCAGCCATCGAGACTTGTAGCATCCCCCCCCCCGGGTGTACACTTGGCCTGGGTTTCTGGCCCCAGGTGTGGAGTACCTTGCATTTCCCTGCATTGAACCTCAGCTTCCACTTTCTAGACCATCTTTCCAGAGCCTCCAGGTCCCCCTGTAGGGCCACCCTCCCCTCCTCCCCATCCACCACCACCCCCAGTTTCGAGTCATCCACAAAGAGACTCATCTCACTCCTGATTCCTGTCCTTATGTCAGAGACATAGGTGTTGAACAGAAGGGGCCCAAGGACTGATCCCTGTGGGACCCCACTAATGACCCTCCTTGGGGATGAGACTATCCATCAACTACGACCCTCTGGGTCCAGTCCTAGAGCCAATTGCCTATCCATCTGATCATCTGGTTCCCACCCCATTTCTCCCAGCTTATCCAACAGGCCCACGTGAGGAACAGAGTCAAATGCCTTGCTGAAGTCTAGAAAGAGGACATCCACTGGTCTACCAGGTCCAAGGCACTAGTCACCCAGTCATAGAACTCCACCAGGTTTGTCTGACATGATTTCCTGGGATGAATCCATGCTGTCTATTGTCCAGGCACCCTGACTTATCCAGGTCCCCCAGCCTCTCCTTGACAATGCCCTCCATCACCTTGCCCACCACCAATGTCAGGCTGATAGGCCTGTAGTTCCTGCCACCTCCCTTGATCCCCCTTGTGGATAGGCACTACATGCACCACCTTCCAGTCTTGGGAACCCACCTGTCCTCAGACAGATGGTGAAAAGCTCCGCCAAGGGTTTCGCCAGGACATCCACAAGTTCCTTCAGCACTCTGGGATGTAATTTATCCGGTCCCGGTGCTTTCTCCGTCTTAAGGGAGTGGAGGGCTTCCCTCACTCTTTCTGCTGTGATTTCCACTTCCGGTACCTCTTCTCCCTGCTTAGCCCCCACCTGCCAGTCATGCCTCCCCCTCTCCCCAGACCCGCCGATCGGTAAGGGTCCCCCCCCTCCTCAGTACCTCTGTCTCCTCCCATGTGTGATGCAGCACCCCCATTTTCCTTGGTGAAAACTGAGGTGAAGTACTCATTTAGTACCTCAGCCTGCTCCCCCGGGTCTTGTGCCCATCTCTCCCCTGATTTAATCCTGCTAATCTGCCCCTTCACCCTTCGTTTTTCCCCAATGTATCTAAAGAACCCCTTGTTCCCTCTCCTAATTTCCCTGGCCAGGTTCTGCTCCTTCCTTGCCTTAACCACCCTCACCACCCTAGTGGCCCTTCTAGCCATCAGCTCATACTCCCCTCGATCCCTTTCACTCCTTGAGCACTTGAATTGCTTATAGGCTGCCTTCTTTCCCCGCACCACCTCCTGGACCTCCCTGGTCCACCAGCAGGGTTTTTGGGCCCTACCGCATTTTCGTCTTACTCTTGCACAGGTGCTGGTAGCATCCTGTACCCCTCTCCTGATGATTTCCCACCTACTATCAGCGTCCATGTCTGACCCAATCCCATCCAAATGCTCCCTAAGGATCCTTCCCATTTCCTTAAAATCCGCTCCCCTGAAGTCGGTTACTTCCGTCTTTGTGCAGCCTTCTACCCCTCCTAGGTCCAGGCAGAACCAGACCGTGGCATGGTCACTCCCGCCAATGGGTCCCTTACCTCCAGGCCCCAATATGGTCACTGTCTGCCAGGACCATCCAGTACCACGCCTCCTGGTCGGTTCCCTCA
Source organism: Neoceratodus forsteri (assembly GCA_016271365.2). NCBI lineage: Eukaryota > Metazoa > Chordata > Ceratodontiformes > Ceratodontidae > Neoceratodus > Neoceratodus forsteri. The sequence continues at coordinate 193,061,744 of JADMNL010000024.1, read as the reverse complement.
CCTGCTGGTTAGGAGCAGCGTCTTGAAATACATCCAACAACCTCTGTTCCCTGGTCACAGAGGATGTCATAGTCTCCCAGTCTGTTCCTGGCATGTTTAAGTCCCCAACACCACCACAGTTCCTCTGCCCAGTCTGCAGTGTCTCCCAACATCTGCCACCAGACTGTCCTCCAGCTCCTCCGCCAGGGCAGGGGATCTATACACCACTCCTATTTTTACTCTCTTGCCCCCTTGTTATCAAGGTGACCCAAATTGCCTCCACGGTTCTCTCCACCTCCTCTACTCCCCCGATGCTGATGCAGTTTTTGACTATCATTGCTACCCCTCCTCCCCTTCCCTCCCCCGCTGTCCTTCCTGAACATAGTGTAACCCTCAGCCTTCAGCATACCTCATTCTGGGGTACTTCAGCAGCCCCTCCATAGCAGCCAGAAATATTGCAGCAGCCTCCAGCTCCCCCAGCATCCACTCTAGCTCCACTGATTTTCCGAGGCACTAGCAGCTCTAGCTATGTATGTAGCAAGGTAGCACCCACTATCCCTTAGGCCAGCAAAAAGTAACTTTTTTAACCTAATCTGAGCTTTAAAAGGTAACATTTTACTTTTCCCAGGGAAAGTGCTACCCCTAGACAAAACTGCTACCCTCCTTGAAAAAGTTCTAGATCTGCCGCTGTCCCCAGCTGCATAGTATGCACCATCCCTCTCACCCCGCAGCAGCCTGAACCACCACGGCAAATCTAAAGTTAGCAGCTCAACCCAATCACTTTCATAAACTCTAAATTGCTTTTCTCATTGGGGTGCTACTGGTCATGGCATATATAAGTTAAAACAAAAGACCCAGTGCACACTCTTCTCACTTCCCAAAGTGGCAAGTCAATAGATTGTTACAATGTGCTTTTTGTCTCAAATGGCTACTCACTTATTGCATCCCAAAGGGGAGTGGGGGTCTCTTAGTTTTTCAGATCAGAGCTCTGGTGTGAAAGTAAGCTCAGCTAGCAGTCAGCAAGGTGGACCTCCAATCGGCTGAGGTCCTATTCTAAAATGCAGCTGCCAGAGTTACTCCCTTTAAAAATATGGTGCAGTGTCTTATTGGCTCACTTTAAATAATGTGCAGCCCCTCTCAGCAGCCTCTATCTTCCTCTGCTTCCACTCCAGTTCCCTAGCTGAGCAGCAGCCTGCTATCCCACCAGCTCCACAACAATCTGCAGCCCTTGCATCCCCGTGGTACCTCCACCACCACCATAAGCTGACCCTCCCAAGGAGCCCTGCCCATTCTCCTCTGGCTCTGTATCTCCCAGACCAAGACAGGCACGTTCCTCTCTGGTCTTGGAGAACTTCACTGTGGACCCAATGATGACAGCCCGGTGACATGCAATATTTGCAAGATGGGGTCAGCTGTTGGAAAAGGGGGATGCTACCCTGGTATAGCTGACCAACATATGCTCCTGACCATAAATCACAGGGAACAGTGGGAGGCCCACAAGTGGGAGGTGGCAAGTGGTGGTGCTTCATCTGTGGCTCCTAGGGGGAGCCATGTAGACCAAAGCCATGCAGGAAACAAACACTGGCATCAGCCCCAGTACTGGCACTTATACCAGCATTAGCATCAGCCGCTTCACCAGCACCAGCATCTACAGTGCCGCAAGGCACTGCAGCGGCAATTGAACAACTGTGGGAGGAGATTGGGGACCTTCACCACAGAGTGGGCTTATAGAAGAACATGAAGAGCCAGCACTTGGCCAACCAGTAGTAGCTGCTGCTTGCTGGTATGGCAGAGCTTGGTCACGGCAGTGCAGGTGCTACTGGTCTGTCTGGCAGGGGGCCCAAAAGAAAATATATGGGAATTGCCTGTTGCTGCTGTGTGTATTTCTAATGCATCTGCTTTAGTCCTTATTCCTCCCTCTTTCACACCACCTCTGCTCTTATTCTTTCTTCCCCCCAGTTTGTTATGCTCCCCTAATTGTAATTACAAAAGACGTATTTGTTTTCGGTCCAACAGTTGATGATGTGCTACAGTATATCACTCACACATTCGCATTGTGTGACTTGTTCCCTCACAAGTCAGTCTCTTCTTTCCCTCTTCTTCTTTCCATAGAATGTATCCCAAACATGAAATTATGAAATGGTAGCTACTCCTGTGCTGTTGAAGTTTCTCTCATATATGATTTAACTGTAAAGCACATTAGGCAAGTTTACACAATGCTCAAGCCTAATATACTGGACACGGTTTATCTATAGCACTGTGACATCCCAGACAGTGACAGACACAATGCCGAGTGTTGGCATTGTATTGTCGGGGATACTGGTGTGTTTTCAATGGGGGGGCTGCACCCCCATACCCCCCACACACTCCAATCTCTATTTATACAACTCTGAGTCATAGCTGGCTTGGGAAGGGGGCAAAACACTGGGAGATGTACCGCTGGTGTCTACAGGGACCATCACAGCAACCCAACGATTTTTGTCAAATTCTGTTGCTGTGATAGTCTTCACAGTGGTGGTGTTGATGTGCGGTCAGCATACCACTGGATACATATATCCCTTTTTGAAATTATCTCACAAACAAGAAATTATGAAATGGTGGTAATGCAGTACTGTTGCTACTATTAAAGCTAATGCTAGAGTGTACGGAGCTCTATGTGACTCCCCACCACATTTCTTGTAATGCAGTTTCTGCTAATTCAATGTGAAAATGTTTTCTTCAGTGTCACCCTGTATGAGTCTGTCACACTGGCAGAGTTGTTATTTAATGCACCTTGTGAGAATTATTACTCAAAGCACAATATATATATATTCATACATTCTGTGCTCCCTGAATTGTTTTCAAGCACCAGTATCAATTTGTCGGGCTGATTTATGCTATCACATGGTGCCATTTTGTGTGTCAGTCACACCAATACTGTTCTTGTTATGCTATTTGTGGGAAATTGTGCGAAACACATAATATATGGTATCTTTGTCCTCCAGGAACTCTTCTTAATGAGAGGAAGAAATAATTAATGCTGCTGCATGATGCTACATTATTACTCCCACCAACACAATTCTTAGTTTAATAAATTATTATGTCTGGAAATGTTTGCATGAGGCAACAGAATAAGATGTGCTCCATAAATTAGTATGCTGCTTCTGTGCTATACAACAAGAGACACCACAGAACCTGTCCTGAGGAACTGTAGCTAATTGAAATTCTGGATGTTTTTTCATAAAATCATAATGCCTCTTTGTGGCACCAACCCTCTTCAAATATTACTTATTGCATTGTGTTCCATCACCATAGGTAAATATCTTTTATCTAATTCTTTTTACAGCCGGGGGGTTGTGAAAAAATGTATATTTCTAGTAATTTTTTTTCCTGTTTTTCTCTGTTCAGGTATTTATCACTCTGGTCAATACATTCAGTTTCTCCACGGTTCTGGCCTAGTTCTGGTTATTTAATTTAACAGCGTTTCCTACCAGGGAAGGTAAGTATTCTTTTTTGTTTCACTTTTTGTTTCTTAATTTTTAAATGTTATTCATATGTCACCCTCTAACTGTATTTTACTTCTTTCTTTCTCATTTCAGGTTAATTTTCAGCTGTGTGACAAAAGACAATGTTGATGGCCTTAATTCCTGCTGGATACAGAGGATGGGTTGACTTTTTTAAGACTTAGACAACACACAGTATAAGAGAAGCTGGAGGAAGAGGAGGAGGAGGATGTGCCCCCACCATGGTTCTTTTGAGAAAAGTGAAATAGGCATGAAATTAAAGCTCCTAAATTTTTCAGAGGTGCTCAAGACAATATATAAGGATGCTACATCTTGCCACACTGTGTGAATTGTCCCCTTGCCATAGTTACTGTACTGCACTTTAGGGAAAATGGTGCGAAACGCTAAATAGACATGAAATTGGAACTTCTGAATTTTTCTGAGGTCCACAAAAAATATATAAGGCTGATGCATGGTGTTACATGGTGCCACACTGTGTGACTGTCCAACAGCTACAGTTCCTGTACTGCACTTTAGGGGAAGTGGTGTGAAACACTAAATTGACATGCAGTCTGAGGTCCTGAATTTTTCTGAGGTCCCCCAAAAATTATGTAAGGCTGCTGCATGGTGCTACATGCTGCCACACTGTGTGATTGTCCCACCAACACACAGTTGTTGTACTGAACATTAGTGGAAATGGTGCAAAATGCTAAATAGACATGAAATTGGAGCTCTTGAATTTTTCTATGGTCCATGAAAAAAAATACGTAACCCCCCTGTTACCCGGGGATTCAAGAATCCCAGTAAGACCTAGTAGTAGGCAAGGAAGGCAGCTTGTTAAACTCCAGTTAAATGGATTTCACACTGTCTTCCTCTGTTCTCAGTCTCAGCTGAGACTGAGGGATGACATAATTTTAGAACTGTTGCAGCTGCATAAGCCACACTGGAATGTTGCTGTTGGAGGTTAGAGTAGAACGTTGGGGAATTTGAAGTTAGTTCAGTAGAGTCTGTGCAGTCTGTAGTAGAGGTGCTTTGCTGTAAGCAGGCCCTCAGAGGTCTAAGCTCTGTCAAAGAGCTAATTTTGGTATAGGTGTGTGTTCTCACCTGAAGAGGAACACAAGAAGAACGCATTCAAGTGGTAGAGACTGCTTTCAGTGGTTCAGGGCCCCATCCCTGCGGGGATGGGGGGAAGGAATCAGCCTGCTTCCAGGGGCAACCCCCCTGGTCTGGCTAGGGAGAAAAGAAGCTGCCTGATTTAAGTTTGTGCGGAGGCACCAGAAGTTCTGGATGAGATTTCTTTTAAGGAGAAAATGCCTGTGGGGCACCTGCAACCAAGGGGTGAGTTAACTCTGCTAAAGGGCCATGTGTTTTCACCTAAAACAAGATGAAACTAAAGTGACTGTTACTGTGGGGTCAGGAAAAGACAGCCAAGTACAGTTTGGAAGATGTGGGGATTGGACTGCTTAACTCTGTGGGGGGTCTAGAGTAATGGACACAGCCACTTATTAAGTATGTCCAAGTTCAGTACAAATGGGATGTAAAGACAGTAGATTGAATGTGAATACATTTAAAAAGAATGTACACAGCAAAGTGTTTTAAAGGATGAGGTGTTACAGTCCAGAGAAATGGCTGGGTATGAATTATGGGAGTGAGAGGTGTGAGATCCCCCATCAGTAGTAACCAAATTCACCTCTATGAGTTTACTTTGTGACACCTGTTGCTTTCTCTCAGGTACTTGGCCAGTGCCTGAGAAAAGTATCCAGACGTGGGATTGATGAGGATGATTCCCTTATGGAACAGAAGTGCTCATAGGTGGTTTAGGGAGCCACCAGTAAATGTTTTCATGCTATATGGAAAGTGTCCAAAGGGCTGGCAAGGGAGCCAAGCCAGGGAAAACCCAGAGCAACATACAAGTTCAGGCTGTGTGCCCAGTGTGTTTCAGAGCCTGAGGGCTAAAGGAATAGGAGGTGTTCTGATCTCCATCAATCTGCATTACCAGGAGTGTAGCCCTGTGGGAGTCCATCTATGCTTTGTTTATTCTTCTGGATATGAATAAAAGCCACACTTTAGAACCCCACTTTTGGTATTGGACATTACAGTTATTGCTTCCTTTGTCCAGAGTTATTTGGGTGCCCCTGTTGCAGAGTAGCCAAACCTAGCCAATGTGCCAAGTGACATTTTCCTCCCCTAACCCAGCCCATCAGGTAGAGCTCTCAAGATAGAAACGGCATACCTGGATGGGGTTACAAAAATGGAAGCACCGCTGGGATTTCGGTTTGGAATTTAGGGAGGAATGTAAGAAAGGTCACTCGGACAATGGCTAGCATTTTGGTTATCTGGCAGTGGGTAGCCCAAAACAACTGAAGCAATGTTTAACTGATGTGCCGCTGTATGCTGTTATCCATGTGCTGATATTAAAATGCCAACTGTTTACCAAGGAGCAGTAAAGCCTGAGAGTGTATGCCCTTGTCCTGCATCACATTTACAGTATTTGCCAGCTTTTAAAATGTTTGCGACAAAGAAAAGTGTGGAAAACTGTGGGTAGCAAAAGGAAAATTGTGCCCTAGACGTTGGAAATGCTTTCTGTGTGAACTGAGAGACTTGTTGTGCTTAATGGCCATGAAAAATGGTTGAAATGGGCTCCCACTGAGGAGCTGCAGTTGAAAAAAAGTGGTTAGCAGTTTCAATTTTGCCTGCTCGATGATCGCCGTGACGAGAAGAGCACGAGAGAAAAGAGGCTCATTTGCATGGTGTCGAGTGATTGGTGAGACTGCAATCAGTCCCGCCCCCAAGCCAGCTCTTGAGCGACTGCACAGCATTCAAGAGGGAGAGTGAGTGGAGAGTACGAACAGGCTTACCAGGAGGAGTGTCGCGATGAGTGAAAGTGCTGTAAAAGTTTAAAAAAATGACTTTTCTGTTTAAATTCGGGGTCAACCCACATCTCAATCAACTGGACTGTGAGTGTGGTGTTCAGAGAGACAATCGGCAGGACTGCCAACCTGCTTCTTTCCAGAGGCCTCCAAGACTGGCTGCAGGCCATTTTCCATCACAGCAAACAGCTACTGACAACAGTGAGTACCAACAGAAATAATTGCATCACCTGTATGATTTCACCAAAAGCCAGCTGAATCTGTGTGTAGCAGTGTAATCGCTTTGCAAAGAAGGACGGTGTTAAGTTTTACCAGCAAAAGCAAGAAATCTAAGCAATCGACTGTGAGCATAATTATAGGTTCAGCGTCAGTATAATTTTCAAAGCCATGAGAGAGACTGTGAGTTGTATCAGATATGCAGCAAGAAATACAAGCAATCCTGTGCTATGAAATACTGAGGCTTTAAGGGACTGTAAGCTAGAGCAATGTCTTCAGCAAATAAAAAGTCTGTGGTAAATCATATAAATGTGCTAGGATAAAGAACAGTGCAAGTTTGTGCAGTTTGAGCAAACTTATCAGTAGAGTGTGTAAATCGGATGCGCAGTGGCTTGACCCAATTACAGAATGTTGATGCATAGGAATGCTGCCGCCACCATTACAGGGGAGGTAGTAATGTAAGCACAGCAGCAGAGGAGCCATTTTGAAAGAGAAAGAATGTTTTCAGTGATGTGGGACTTGAAATAACAGTGTGCGTTGTTTGTTTTTCTCTGCAGTCATGGATTCAGGACCAGCCCACTACCCAGATCATGCCCGGGCTGTGATAGCAATAGAAGTTAACAAGTTAAGGGACATTGAGAGATGTTACTATGGGGGATGACTGCCTCCTCATGTGGCGATTTCTGGATATTCAGTGCGATTATGTGTGATGTGCTTAAATGTTGGAAGGGACATCTTCATGGTACCTCACTGTTCTGGGTGCCTAGAGAAATATGGTTTGTTTAAAGTGTCCAAGATTTGTTTGGCTCCCACATGGACAAAAGTTCAAGAATCTGCAGTTGACAGTGCACAGCACCAGGCAGAGCCAGTTGGAGAAGGCCCCTCAGAGTGTGGCACAAAGCAAGAGTGTGCAGATTTACAGACAGAACAATGTGCTGATGGTTTAGAGTCTGAGTCACAGAGAGACATTTCAGGAAGAGCATCAGTAGACCCTTGGACAGAGGGGCCTAGCCCAAGTCTCATAGGTGAAGACGAGGTGAGGGAGGACTTTGAATGGGAGGTTTCGACCTCCGTGCTCAGCGAAGCATGGACAGTCTCAGGAGTGAGGACGACTGCTCACTCCTGGGCACAGATTCTCAGTGAGGAAGAAGAGGAGGAGGAACCTATGTGGTCTTGTGAAAAAGGAACTGGTACACAGCCTCAAGCTCTTGCCTCACAGGAACGCATGGAAGAAAGTGGTGATTCCACTGCCCTGGCTGTGCAAGAAGGAGGCAGAGATCCATTTTTTGTGTTGTTAAGAATGCGTATCTGGCAGAACCAGGACTGGCCACCCCCAAGCCAGGCCAGAGGTCTCAAATTGACCAAAGCTAGTAAAGAGGAAAGACCGCTTCATAGAAAAGCGAATGAAACCTATGAGATGTCCTTTCCTACCTTTCCTCAGAGAGTCTGAGAGGAGATTGAAAAAAGCAGGAAATCCTGGATTTGGGAAGAAGCAATGAAATATGTGCATCCTTGTGCAAGCAAGCATGTCAAGAACAGAATGTTTCAAGAAAAATACAGCCAGTGGAAAAGAGGCAGGACACTGTTTATGAACACTGTTCGAATTGTGGATGGAAAGGGACATGAAACCTTTCACCGTGTGAATTATGAGTGCCCAGATGGGGTAATAATTCCAGCACCTGACCCGTTGTGCTATTGGCCACAATGCAAAGACCTTCCTGCAAATGTGCCCATGCCTACCAAATGGAAAGCAGAGCAGTGGTAGCCAGTGCTGCCACTCCAGCCATTGCCATACCTATGTTGTTCCACCAGTCTGGATGTCCAGAACTCAGGTGCCCCACATTCATCAGTTCTACAGTGTATTGGCTTTCCAGAATCCATTGACTGGCACTCCAGATAACTTCAGATCCAGAGAGGACACCAGCCCAGCTGTATCCTGATTCATCGCCTAGGTATCAGATGACTTCAGACCAGCTGGTTTCCTTTTTGTTCCTGTTCCAAGGTTCCAACTCCAGAGATGACATCACCCCAGCAATTTCCAGATGTGCCTTCCTGTCATTTCCCGGAAGATGTCCTCCCAGCTGTATTGGAAGAATGCTGCCAGGGAGAGTCTTCGGCTGAGGACTAGGTGTGGTACCATTTTCATTCTACAAGGGACTGGTAAGTCCAGACTTTTCTATTCTTATGATGTTGCAGTACACGCCCTACACTAGCAGACTCCAGATGTTTGAACTGTCCTCAAAGACTCTCCCCTTCAGGACTTTGGCCTGCTAGAACTGTGCTTCACGGGGCTCCGGCCCAGGAGAGACTCTTTAATGGACTTGCCTTCGGGCACTGTGGTCACTAGATGGGACTTTTAGGGCACTCCATCCCCCAAATATTGTGTATTGTAAATAATGTCATTGTTTTCTACTGTTTTCTAATGTTTATACTGTCTTTTCTACTTTTCTAAAAAAATATTTTTGGGATTCTCCAGTGTTCAGATGGTAGGGGTTTAGATAGACTGTGTATGCAGATTAGGAGTGTGTGTTGTCTTTCTTTTTCTTGCAGGTGTTCCTGAAGAAGATAGAAGAGAAGACAAGAAGAGGAGGAGAAACTCATCGGAGTTCCTCAGTAGTACTTTAGAGTATAGTGTTTAAAGTACTGTTGTTGTTGTTACTGTGTGTAACTTTTTCTTCCACAGGTATGGTTGTGGGAGAGTGTGGGAGTAATGCATAGTGTATGGTATTAGCTCCTAGTGTGTGGTTGCATGGTGTCCAGGGTGGGGGAGGTACCTGTTTGTTTTGTTTTGGGAATTTTAAGTTAGAGACAGACAGATTTTCCCTAGAGGGCTAGGGGGATAGACAGGCTGTGGTCCTGAATGGTCGTAGAGGCTGCAGTACTGATCTAATAGGGCTATGCTCTGGACAGTTCTCCCAGAGCCACTGGGTACCCATAGTCAGTGGGAAGAGTAGAGGCTGATATGTTAGCCGATGACCTCTGGGCCCTTAGTGTTGCCTGCCTGTGCCTAGCACATGGTAGGAGGGGGCCTGATCACCCCTCTCTGTAGGTAGCACATAGGGTAGGATGGCCTAGGTCGGGTAACTAATGACTGCGGACAGTCATTTTCCTGCCCCAGGGTGAGTGTAGCCCCCTGTTACCTGGGGTTACAAGAATCCCAGTAAGACCTAGTGGTAGGCAGGGAAGGCAGCTTGTGAAACTCCAGTTAAATCAATTCACACTGTCTCACTCTGTTCTCAGTCTCAGCTGAGACTGAGGGATGACATAATTTTAGAACTGTCGCAGCTGCATAAGCCACACTGGAATGTTGCAGTTGGAGGTTACAGTAGAACACTGCGGAATTTGAAGTTAGTTCAGTACAGTCTGTGCAGTCTGTAGTAGAGGTGCTCTGCTGTAAGCAGGCCCTCAGAGCTCTAAGCTCTGTAAAAAGAGCTATTTTTGGTATAGGTGTGTGTTCTCACCTGAAGAGGAACATAAGAAGAACACATTCAAGTGGTAGAGACTGCTTTCAGTGGTTCAGGGCCCCATCCCTGCGGGGATGGGGGGAAGGAATCAGCCTGCTTCCAGGGGTAACCCCACTGGTCCGGCTAGGGAGAAAAGAAGCTGCCTGATTTAAGTTTGTGCTGAAGCACCAGAAGTTCTGGACAAGATTTCTTTTGAGGAGAAAATGCCTGTGGGGCACCTGCAACCAAGGAGTGAGTTCGCTCTGCTAAAGGGCCATGTGTTTTCACCTGAAACAAGATGAAACTAAAGTGACTGTTACTGTGGGGTCAGGAAAAAGACAGCCAAGTACAGTTTGGAAGATGTGGGGATTGGACTGCTTAACTCTGCAGGGAGTCTAGAATAATGGACACAGCCACTTATTAAGTATGTTCAAGTTCAGCACAAATGGGATGTAAAGACAGTAGGCTGAATGTAAATACATTTAAAAAGAATCTACTCAGCAAAGTGTTTTAAAGGATGAGGTGTTACAGTCCAGAGAAATAGCCGGGTATGAATTATGGGAGCGAGAGGTGGGAGACCCCCATCAGTAGTAACCAAATTCACCTGTATGGGTTTACTTTGGAACACCTGTTGCTTTCTCTCAGGTACTTGGCCAGTGCCTGAGAAAAGTATCCAGATGTGGGATTGATGAGGAAGATTCCCTTATGGAGCAGAAGTGCTCATAGGTGGTTTAGGGAGCCACCAGTAAATGTTTCCATGCTATATGGAAAGTGTCCAAAGGGCTGGCAAGGGAGCCAAGCCAGGGAAACCCCAGAGCAGAGTACAAGTTCAGGCTGTGTGCCCAGCGCGTTTCAGAGCCTGAGGACTAAAGGAATAGGAGGTGTTCTGATCTCCATAAATCTGTATTGCCAGGAGTGTAGCCCTGTGGGGGTCCATCTATGCTTTGTTTATTCTTTTGGATGTGAATAAAAGCCACACTTTAGAATCCCACTTCTGGTATTGGACATTACAGTTATTGCTTCCTTTGTCCGGAATTACTTGGGTGCTCCTGTTGCAGAGTAGCTAAACCTAGCCAATGTGCCGAGTGACATATTCCTCCCCTAACCCAGCCCACCAGGTATAGCTGTCAAGATAGAAACGGCATACCTGGATGGGGGTTACAAATATATAAGGCCACTGCATGGTGCCACATAGTGCCACACTTTGTGCAAACAAGTTCAACACTATTACATTAGACATACAGTTCTGCATGGCAACATTACATCTGTGCTACTTCCTTAATGTGGGTACTAGGTCAAAAGAGCGACTGAAAAAGTACAATGATAAAAAGGGTAACAGCACAATAGCATTGACAGTGTTGGTGACTTACCAAAAGGGAGACAAGTAAAAATCATGAAAACTACCAGGAAAAAAAACAAACAACACAGCAGACACAGCAAACAGGCAGTAACACACGAAACACCAAGAATTTCATACCAGCACTGCAGTTTTATTTACAATAGCAAAAACAAGCAGGTCTAATGGCATGTAACCTCATAACAACACAGTGCTTATCGGCCAGTACCTCTCTCAAACCACATCACAATAACAGCATACAACCTCACAATAACAGTAGTTTATACTGGTGGTTTTGCCTCCCGCACCCCTCTACCTCTATATAACCATCCTCGGGTGGGCACCAACCAGCACATGTATGACAACAGGGCAGCTGCACTAACATGATCTAGCACTGTTATGTTCCAGTCATATAAATGTGTGTCACCCATTTGCTTTCACTCAAATTCATTTGCCGTTATTGCGATGCTCATACCACCTGACGCCCTTAATGAGTATTACATCCTGCTGCTTCTGTGATGACTCATATAAATGAGGGTGTCACCACTTCCTATAGTAATGGATACTAACCCTACTGTAAATCCTGTTGTGCTGTGAGCAGTGAAGAATTTGGTGTCACTACATGCCACAGTGAGGTGGCATCACTTACATGTCACAGTGATGCATGAGTCAGAAAACATGATACATGATGGTTGGATGAGGATGATGATAAATAGGATGCATTGGTTTTTGAAGCAGTCGACTTTTGTGATTTTTATTCTAATTAAATTAATGTAATATAATTATTTGTTTATAAATGTGTATTTATTTAAAATGATGATGAAATGTATAGTGTATAAGTATGTGATTGATAATAGAGAAAAAAGGATGATGGTTACCTCATTTCGGATGAAGTTGATGGATTACCTTCTGATGCAGTTGACTTTTATGGTTTTTATTTTAATGAAATTATTACTACTATGTATGAATGTTAATTGATTTATATAACATTGAAATGTATTAAGTATGTGACTGATGGGAGAAGGATGCTAGTCACCTCATTTTGGATGAAGTTGGATTGATTGGTTTTGACATAGTTGACTGATAGTTTTTATTTTAATTAAATTATTATGAATGAATGCTGATTTATTTATATGATGATGATGAAAAGTATTATGTATGTGATTGGTGAAGGTGGGAAGAGGACAATGATCACCTCAGTTTGGATGACGTGGATGGACTGGTTTTCAATGCAGTCCAAAGTTTTATGACTTTTATTTTAATGCTGTGATTATTATTATTATTTATGAATGTTGATTTATTTATATGATGATGAAATTTATTTTAATGTGATTCATGATGGAGGGAGGAGGAGGATGATGGAGTGGATGTGTTGTTTTCAGAACCAGCCAACTTCTTTCTCTTTGTAATGTAATTATTACTATTATTACGGGGGGCGGGAGGGGTATAATTATAACCCCCTTTTATTCCTGTTTCTCTCTTTCCAGGTATTTAGCACTCTGGACTTAAATCCTGTTGCTGCATGATTCCGGTCAGGATCTGGTTATTTAATTTAGCAGTGTTTCCTACCAGTGAAGGTAAATATATTTTTTACGTTTATAATTATTGAGTGTTATTCATACAGTATTTCACACTGTAGCCATTTTCTGCTCCTGTTTCTCTTTTTTCAGGTAACTTCCAGCTGTGTGACAGTGACAATTTACATTCAGGCAACAGGTGGATAACTGCTATTCAGGATGGATACAGAGGATGTGTTGACTTCAATAACACCACACACAGTGGTAGAGAAGCTTGAATAGGTGGAGGTCTGAGCATGAATCTATGACATTGACCACATCAATAATCTGGTGGATCAGATGGCAATGGCTTGTTTGCTTGAGTAGGAGTTTTCCGATCCTGACATACTGGCAACAGACCTGTGAATACAAAATAGGATTTACTTAGACTCTATTACAATCTCAATTGTGTTTCGCTTGCACCTGTGAAAGGAACCCAAAAAATAAACAATTACAAAAAAAAAAAACTATTTGAAAGTATACTCACATCATCACATTGGTGATTGCATGCTATAGAATGGCATGAAGATACACTGACAGAGGAGGTGGAAGAGGAGAACTGTTGCTAGATGAGAAGGCAGCATGAAACAAGACCTGTGAATACAAGATAAAAAAATAATTTAGACTAGGCTTATTTAGCCACAGTGTGGCCGCAAGTTGTATCTGTTCTCCACTCCCTGTCTTATTGTACCTGTTACCTGTGAAACAAGATCTGGTCAGAACAGATGGCTGCACCAAGCTTTTATGAGTGCTGCTGGAGTACCGCCGTGCACAAGATGATGACAATCACTAAACTGCGCATGTGTGAAACTCGTGCATCCACAGTCTGATTTTGTGCTGCCATGTTGTTCAGTTGCAGAAGAAAAAGAAGTGACCCCAAAGTGGATGTGTTTGTACGGCCAGTGGAGGGGGAAGGGCTGCATAAACACAAACACTGGAAACTGTACCACAGCACTGTGAATGCACAATGGACAGTGATCCGGTCACGTGCTTCCACAGTGATCTTCTCAGATGTTGATGTTGGCATAACGTCTGTGGAGCTCTGCCCATGCAGCTATAAAAAAGAGAAATTAGAATGTCTTGGCCACTATGGTGGCTGTACGGTATATCCGTTGTTCACTCCCAGTCTTACTGTACCTTTCACCGGTGAAGAGAAAAGAGGAATTAGTGAAAATGTCCTGGCCACTGTGGTGGCTGCATGGTATATCCATGGTCCACTCCCAGTCTTTCTGCACCTGTCATAATCGAAGAAAAAAGAGAAATTAGTTCAAATGTTCTGGCCATTGTGGTGGCCACATGAATCAAGACTGCTGATTTACGGTGATTAAAATAATGAAATTCCATTTTCATGACTTGAAATTCCAGGAATTGTACTGGCGATTGTAAGTCTAATTTCTGGATTTTACTGGGATTCTACTGCCAGTCTTTTAGTATGTGAATAAACAATCAGAATAAAAGAAGGCTTAATATACAGAGCATTAAATGAAGCAAATTGAAAATACCTCAGGAAGCAATTATAAGAAAACAAGTTTTGCAGATCTACTGATCTGGTCTAAAATGCTAAATTCTGTGAAATTCTTTGTTTATACCAGTGTGCAGGTAGTCCAGATTCTGGAATTTTACTGGGTTTTCTGGTAAAAACTGAAACCCAGTGGCCTTGTGCATGGTATATCTATTGTCTGCTCTCAGTCTTACTGTACCTGTGACCTGTGAAGAAAAAAAGAGAAATTACTTTGCTGGACTTGGTCACCATGTCACTGTGTACCTATGAAAGGAAACCTTAAAATAAAACTGGAAAAGAACAAAAGAATAACATGAAGTACTTACCAACACATTAGTGATGGACATGTTGTGCAGTGGTATCATGGTATCACAGAGAGGGATGGTGGATGGAAAGGCAGCTTAAGTTGCAACTGTCTTTCATATGAATGGTGAGACCTGCAGTGAGAGGGAAACAAAAGGAAAGAAAGAGACTGATTTTAATGTCTGTCAAGTAAGGTTAAGCCCCCCCCCAAGAGTGAGGACAGACTCACCACCAATGGTGAGGGTAGGGATCACGCAATTCAAAAAAAGTAAATTACCATCAAAGCAGACAAACATGTTCATTGATGGACATTGTATTTTGCTGCCATGATGGTCTGTCTATCTGTCTGTCTGTCTGGAACCTCATCTTCAAGGTTAGCAGGCTGGCTTGCTAGTTGGCTGGCTGGCTCTCTGGTTGGCTGGCGGTCTGCATGCCCACTGCATTTAGGCAGTATTTAAAGTTTGTGTTTCTCAGTCTGGATTCTGGATACATGAGGTGGAGGCAGCTATGGCACACATTTTCTTCATGGATGTGGAGTACGCAAGCAGCCAAGGGGAGGCAGAGGAAGAAGAGGAGGTTGTGTCTTCAAGATTGCTGGAGGATGCATGGTCTGCATGGCTGGCATTGCCATTTAAGATGGCTTAGGGTTTCTCAGTCTGGAGGCACAGTGCAGTAGATGTAGAAGTGGCCAATATTGGTGGATTTGGAGGACAGATGCATGATGGAGGATGACGAGGAGGTGTTGTGTTTACTTCCATAAGGTTGAATGGTCTGCATGGCAGCCTGGCAGTTGCATTTGCGATGGGTGGAATTTCCAGTATGGAGGATGCATTCTCTGGATATGGCAGGGGTCAGAGTTATTATTGCCATGAATAGGATAGGGTGGATGTAGGAAATCTGATGGATTTATTGAACAGCAGTACCACAACTTGGGAAAAAATCTGACAGGAAAACAAAATGGAATAATAAAGAAAAGTATTCATATGAGAAGGAAAGGGACATAATACATTTTTATATGATTTAATGATCATCATGAAGGAAGCATCCCTCACAGTCTTCCAGACTTGAGTTGTCCCCACATGGAAATTCTTTTTTCATCCGTGCTTCATCTACCTCAGTAGAAGGCAATTTGCAAATGTCAGTAACATCAGGCTCTTCATGTTCGACATTACCACCACTGCCACCTAACTGCAGTAGGAATGTGCACATTATTATGTTCTGTGTATTGTGCCCTACATTCATTTTAAGAAATGTCAGCATTCCAGCATTTTGAGGGGACAGATTTGTATGCCTGTTATGCACAATGGCCCCTGCTGAACTGAATACCCCATCAACACTGGCACTAGAAGATGGACAACTCAGGTATTTAACTGCCATGGAGGTCAATGCTGGTCAGTCTGTAATCTTGCTACTCCAGTACAGCTAGGGATCTGCTGTGATTTTAAGGTGCCTGGTATGACCTGAATAGGCATCCACCATGCATTGCGCTGCCCACTGTTCTGCTGCCTCATCAGCCACCTCCTGCTACTTTTCATTCATTTCTTCAATTCCCACCTGCGGCAAAACATCCCAAAGTGAATTTGTGGTTGTTTTCCTCAGTTGACTTGTAGGTTTCAAAAGCTCTCTTACCATGTGAGGTGGTAGCAACTACCGATCTCTGATCACTTTCAGATTGTGAATTACATGACTGTAACATTATCATCTGAGCCCCATGCACACATCTTATTAGCTGATCTGTTAAATTTTGGACCTGATCACCCCACCCCCAAGTATCATCAATAGGCCCCATTTATAATTTGGGTCCAGCATGGTGGCAATACCAACATATGCAGACTCCAGAATGCTGGAAATATAGGTATTGCAGTCAAATACATGGAACATGTGTTCCATTAAGGCACAGCTTCCCATATCACCACTTATCTTCGGCACCTGCTGTACATTTAACAGAGTCTGCCTCAGCACCCATAGAAGTGGGATTGCCTGACTGATACAGGCAGTGTCCCCACTCACTGCCTGTGCTGCATGTTTGAATGATGCTAGGATCATTATCACTGAATTCATTAGTCACCACTGATCTGTTGTCAGAGACATGGAGACTCCAGCACTGTCACAACTTGTGTGCAGGAGCAGATATTCTGAGATGGCCTTGTATTGCTCATATAAGAACTTAACCATGTATGGTGTTGAGTTCCTCCTGGTCATGACTTCCAGCTTCATCCTGTGCTGAGGCAGTTTGTTCTGGATCTGCAGCGGCCTAAGATGGTCATGGGCCTTTCCTGAATTGGCAAAGTGGGCACAGATCTGATTGGCGACAGTCAACATGGACTTGATTTCAGGGTGTGATAGAAACTCCTGCACTGCTAGATTAAGACAATGTGCTATGCATGGCACCATGAGAACACCCTTCCCCCATCACTTATGCATTTCACCACATTTGAGCCATTATCGCTCAAAATGAAACCTGCTTTCAGGGAATGTGGATGAAGTCGCTCATCAGTCTCTGTCAAGAACAATTCTAGTATTTTCTAACCCTTGTGTATCCCAGTTCCACTCTTTGTTGCCAGTGTGGCATGCTGGTGAATACCTAGAGAGTTGCAGCCACCACAGTTGGGCTTAGTACAGCTTTTTTGACCTCCAGAGTCACATACTACCCCAGTTACTGGTGCCCAATGGGCAGCTGCTTAGCCACTGGTCCACAAATCCACACAAAGATGTATGTATATATGTATGTATGTATGGGGATGCTGACTGCAGCAGTGCAAGAACTACCATGTGTGACAGGGTTCCATAAAGTTCAGGAATGGCACAGGTGAAGAAATAGGTTCATGGTGGAATCTGCCATTTGGGACAGGCATGCACCATCAACCTTCTGAATTCAACATTCTCAGTAAAAGAGAATGGTAGTAGGTCAATTGCCAACATTTCAGTGGTTATTGCATTCAGTTCCCATGCAATAGCATGACTGGGTAGGTATTTTGTATGGTGCTCAAACATAATATGAGGTGTAGACTGCACCTTTCAGATTTTTGGGCTACTAAACACCTGGACTCAGCATGGCAGCATGGCTGATAGGTTAGCATTTGACTGAAAGGGATTCATGGTTTCTGTTTGAATTAAAGCAGTGATTTGGGTGCATTATGTACTGGGGTTGATGTGCTTTGGTGCCTCTGGCTGCTAGTACTCGACCTACCACTGCTACTATGGCCACTACTAGGCAATCCCCCAGACTTCGGCTCATCTCTGTGGTAGTTCTCTGCAGTCAACACTGCCTCCACTGGGACTGTTTCCCTGCCACTTTGGGATACCTTGCCAAATAAAAATGATAAAGAAGAGGGCCCTCTACACTGACTTCCCTTTGATGCTAAGTGCAGCATAACAGGTACCTGGAGATGTGTGTGTGTGTGTGTGTTGCCCACTGGTGCCCAGGTGGCTTCTCTTTTTTTCCATAATTAGCTCATACTTCACACAGCTGGCAGATAGTCACTGTTTCATCAGCTGGGTCCAGTATGTAAAAGTCCTAAACTAGGGATTTTGTAGCTCTTGATTTTATATGGTGGTGGTACTGGGACAGTGGAGGGATAGCAGTGGGTGATTTTGGGGATGATTTCTGCACTGCAACAGTGGATGACTCATGGGGTGTAATTGTCTCAACAGTTCTAACAGGAACAACAGTTGGAGGAGTAAGGTGGGGGCTTTAATAATTCCATGAAATAATTCTGGTGTGCACAGCACCACAGGTTCAGCAGCATGACCTTTACATTTTTATTCTCAGGTTCCCATAGGAGGTCCAAATCATCAACCCCATATCCACCAAGACTAATAACCTCCTACTGCTTCTGAGATATGTTCTCCTCCTCCTCCTCACTTTCTCCACTCTTTCTTTCCTTCTCATCATCCTAGCAAGTAACAGTCAGGGCTCCCTCCTCAAACTCTAAGTCATGGTTAAGCTCAACACTCTTGTTGAAATGGGAACCTATTATCAAGATTAGGCTCAACACCCCCACCACCAGCAGTCATGGGGACACCAGTAATCACCTCCTCGATTACTGTTCCAAAGACAGACATTTTTCTACTTCTTGGACTGATCTTCTTGTTGCTGCCTCCCCCAGCACCCACCAGCATGGATGCCACAGATATGGCAAAGAAAACTTTGGCCACACTAATGCTACTACCACTGCTGCCAAGTATTCCATTGCTACTAATACTACAGGACCTAGATGAAGCTGCTGCAGAGAAAGTTTGACCCACAGAACCTATACTCTTTTTGGGCACATTGCTGGCAACTCTCACTTCACTAAGTATCTCTTTCCAGTCATTTTTGATATTTAAACACTGCAGTAAAACCCTTACAGAAATATAAGAGTGCTGTGTACATGCAGAATGCATGCCACATGCTTAATTGTGCAATGTTTGCATACGATTCACGTACACAGAGTGAATCTAAGTGAACCAGGTCTAAAAAGCAAATCAGGTTTGCATACTGCAAGCTTCTCATGTGTGGAGCAGGTAAGCTGGTGTGAACATCTTCTAAAAATCACATCATGTTCACGTGTTGCATGCTTGCCATGTGTGCAGCAACTAATCTGGTGCAAATCTCATAAAAAAAAACACATCAGTTTGTATTTCTCATACTACTGCTAGCAATTAGAGCCATTAAAATACATTTTCATTGATTTCCCATTAAAAATAAGCAAACCCATTAATCTTGATCCTTTTGCAAGTTGTTTAATGGGTTTTGATTTTTGTCATAAAATTTCCATTAATTTATAAAGTTCTGTTTGATTAATGCATTAAATGCCTATGATATAGTCAGCCAGCATCCCCCATTCAAAATGTATGAAGAGGGGCCTCTGTGTTGTGAAGCCTGACCTTTTTGTTTTGGGCCATGCAAATCCCCTTATACATATTTAGTGCTACAAATGTGTTTCTCCATGACTGTTTTGGCTCACTTACTTTCCCTTTGTCATTCTGTATGGAGCATATACACTATGGCCATGCTCAGCACTATTTGTGCTGAGTAGGGTCTTGGAAGAATGCAATATACCTCACATTATTTCACTGAATGAGGGACATGGACACTCAAAATGAGGGACAATGAGGAACACTAACCCTCACGATAATCAGAACACATCCTGAAACATGGAGATACAGTACCTCAGAACACAATGGAAACCATTGTATTTGCTTGTACAGATATTACCACCTGAGAATGAATTTCTACCTTAAAGCAGGAGTGCCATTTTGATAGGGCAGAGGGGGGCAGTTTCTCCCCCTGCACATTTGTTTCATAGGTTTATAAATTAGTTAACAAGTCTATAGTTTGTGCCAAGAGGATTTGTCAATTTTCAATGGGTCATTTTATTTCCAAAATGTTTGTCTAATTTATTTTTAAATGCTGTTACTGTGTCACTTTTGACAATATTATTTGGAAGATCATTCCATAATGTTACTACTCTCTGATTAAACCATGCTCCTCTCCTATTTGTTTTGTATAGTTCTGCCTTTAACTGGAACCTGTGAGTTCTTGCAGTTTTGTTTGGTGCTGTTTTTCCAGTCCTAGACATTCCCATAAGTCCTTATTTTTCTAAACTACAAAGACAAGACAGAGATCCCCTCTTTGTCTCTGGTACTCAAGCATGTACAATCCTAATTCCTTGAGTCTCTCATCATAGGTCAATTGTTTGAGTCTTGTAATATTTTTAGTCGCTCTTCTCTGGACTCTCTTCATGTGTTCTCTGTCTCTTAAATTATGAGCTCCAGAACTGGGCATTAAACTCTACTAGGGGTCTAACCAGAGAGCTTTACAGTGGCATAAGTACAGAGCTGTCTCTGCTTTTGATGTTTCTTAAAATACAATTCATCATTTTATTTGCTCTTTTTGACACCTCAGTGCTTTGTTGTTTGAATGTTAGATTATCTGTGACATAGTCGCTGAACAACTAACAACATTTCTCTCCACTCATGGCATTCAATGCCCACTGCAACATGGGTTTAGGAAGGATCATAGTACTACCACTACCTTGCTCACCTATATGGACTTTATCCATAAAACCCTTGACCGTGGTCACCTTGGGGTGCCTATCTATATAGCTCTTACTAAGGCCTTTGACACGGTCAATCACTCCTTACTGCTCCTGACCTTCTCTTCCCTAGGACTCTCTATCGACATTACCACCTTGTTTAGAAATTGCTTAGGAAGCAGAACCCAGCATTTAAAAATCTCAGACTCACTCTCCACTAGTCATCCTGTACAATCTGGTATTCCACAGGGATCTATTCTGGGCCCCCTCCTATTTAGCCTCTACCTTAATACTCTCCCCTTAGCCTACCCTAGCAACCTTCTCCCATATGCAGATGATGCTGTGATATATACAAGCCAACCTGATCCTGCACTCCTTACCAGTGACTTGCAATGTAGTTTTACAGCCATTGAAACATGGTTTCTTGAACAAAGATTAATTATAAACTATAAAAAGACTACATCGATGACCTTTGCTGGACTTCATAACAAGTTTAAAACAGCCTGACTAGCCATCTCCAACAATACTGACTCATCACTTGACCAGGTAACCAGTTTTAAGTACCTGGGCATCATCCTGGACAGTGCTCTCTCCTATCAGGAACACATCTCCAATATCTCTAAAACTGCTAATATCAGGCTAGGCCTCCTCTATAGACATCGGCACTGCATGACCCAAAAGGCTCTATGCCTCACAGTGACCAGCTCCATACTGTCCATCATTGACTATGGCATTGTATTTTATGAAGCTGCCTCTGCCACTGTCCTCTCAAGGACTGGGGTCACCCTTTAACAAAGCTTGCAGGTTACATACTGGTGCTAGTCGTGACACACATACCTGTGACCTTTACTCTCAATCCAATTGGCTAAACCTCCAAAACAAAATCTCTTATCATACTTGCATTACGGTCAGAAAGATCTCTCTAGGGTTAACCCCCCCCCCACTCAGAACCTTATTAAGAGGGCCCCTGCTAACTCACACTGCACGAGAAATGAAGCGTGCCCAGTCAAGCTTTCCAGGTACCAGACTTCCCAAGGGCAGAGACCATTTATGTGCAGAGCACCCAATTGGTTTAACAACCTCCCAGCCCATATCCAGTCCATCCCCAAAAATTAGCACCTTCAAGAACTGTCTTTGACAAAACATAGCTAGCCTCAGTAGATACAACTGCTGCACATAATCCTGTTGTCTCACTGTGTTTAACCATCCAGGCTTCTACTGACACAATACTCCCTTAGGCTGCTATTTTTGTGTGACTTTTTAGTCCGTGATCATCTGCAACATATCCATACTTTACTCAGCAACACCACCAATTTTGTTCCCTGCATGCAGGAATCCACTGTACCTGTTCTACTACCTCTCCTCTTCCTCCATCTATAGCCTATCTACCTCCCATCTCATTTCTATCCTAGTCTATCTCTTTTCTGGCTGTCTCTCCCTCTTGAACCCATCTACCAGCATCTGAATCTCCTCTCCTGAGCACTTAATTTTAGTTTTTTGTCTGAAAATAACTTCTATTATTGTTTTTTGTGTCAATTATCCTGCTTATTGCCTGTTAATTTGTACCCATTGTACCTGTATCTGTTTATTCCATCCTTTGTATGATTTCAACTTTGTTGACATGGATCCTTTGTAAAAGAGCCTCTGGCTTAAAGGTCTTAATTCTGAGAATCAATCAATAAATAAAATAAAATAAATAAATAAAATACCCCCAAATCTCTTTCTCCTTCTGATGATTTTAGAATGTTGTTATTTAGGGAATACTTGGCTTGTTTATTGTTTCTTCCAAAATGTATAACACAGCTGTCATTTTCCTGCACCCACCTGTGCCTAGTTTGTTCTTATGGTGTGGCAATAATGGTATTAAATTTGGATTTAATCTTTTACACAATAAGCACCCCCCAGCCTGTATGCACTTACACTGCAGATGCACTCCTGACTTGACTGTGTCTGTATTGTGTTGTCCTCTCTCTTCACCTATTAGCGGTGGCACCATTGCACATGATGTGGAGGAGCTCCAGCCAAGCAAGAGCACATGAGTCATGCAAGTGCAGCACTATCTTTCCTGCCACAGAGAAGACAGGCTGCACTCTACAACTTGGAGGAGTCAGTGAGCACTGAACTCTCAATAGCAGTGTTGTGGTGGCATATTTTTGTTGGTCGACTCTTAGTGAGTCTCCGCCTCCCCTGGTGGCTGAAGGGGTGGAGGGTGAGCTAGAAGCTAACTCAAGACTAGGCTATCTCCTTACTCTACTAGACTCACCTTGCAAAAAAAAAAAAAAACAGCACAGGCCCCCACGTCAGGAAGCTATGCCTAGCAGCAGCAGTGACAGCAGTGTGGGTAGCCTTCATAGGCCTTGATCAGTGCAGTGCAGCAGCAGCCATAGCAGCAACCAAGCAAGAAGCAAGCAACACAGATTGGGTGGGTTCAATTGGTGAGGTGACTTGTTCGCAGAACACATTGGGGACCTGAGATGATCAGTTCTAGCATCCAGCTTCTGGCAGAAGGATGGAGGAAGAGCAGACTGAAAACTGGGCTGGAGGCACACTGGGTCAGGCTGCAGGTTCTGGCCAGATGGCTGAGTACATAAAAGTAAATAATTGTTTTTACAGGGTGATTGGGGAAGGAGGAAGGACTGACATATTGATGTGTTATTTATGTTTTTGTGCCTTCGGGAGACTTCATGACCCATATGGGATGGGTATTGAATGGAATGAAAGTTGTGGAGAGAAATCGGGACCAAGTTTTTTTTTTTTGGGTGGGTCAGAACTTTCAGCCAGGAAAAAAATTGATTAGTAACTGGGGGGGGTTTAAGCCCAAATCTAATGCACTGCTCTGGGGACTAGACAGATGAATCTTATATATTTGAATTTTTCCCGATTTGCATATCACTTTTCAGTTACAACAAATAAGTTTTACCTTTTTGAGATGTTCCAGACATTCTAGAGCTTGCCACCTAGGGGCTAACTAGCACCTGGCCTCCACTGGTTGTTGGCTCCCTCCTGCTGAAATCTGAAATTGTGCCCCTGCCATTAAGTCTAAATTTACAGAACATCCTCTGTGAGAGCAGCATGTTTCCCATGAGAGATGGATGAGGAGCAGAGCAGTTTTCAGGGGTAAAATGAAGGCTGTCTCTCACATTGATGGGCAGTTGAGCGGTATGGTATGCACAGACTATTAGAGCCCCATTATAGTCAGGCTTATGCACCCACCAAGTGAAGCTGACCTCCACATCCTCACACTCAGGCACATTATGACATAGGGCAAAGGAGACTGCAGGGGCATGCATCATTGAAATGAATGGTGGTATTCTTTATTACTATTTTATACATTACTGATGGAGAGTTGAAGATTAATAAAGGCCACCGCTCGATTAACAAGGGTCTTGTTAGTAGAACAGTGGCCTTCATTATTCTCCAACTCACCATCATAATGTATAAAATAGTCATAAAAAATAACTCTATTCATTTCAAGGGGGTATGCTCCAGCACTCTGACCCATGGACATCATCTCTTAAAGACTTCTTCCTCTGGCTCCCTAGTACTCAGGTAAGAGACTCTTGACTTATATCTATACTTGGTGGGTTGTTTGTAGCTGCATGGCTACACCTGCTGCATTGTGTGTGCATGGGGAGGGGGGACTGGCCATGTGGGTTGGTGTCGAGTCATTGCTACTTTTGTGTTTGCCCCTTAAAGTCTGTTTGTGTGGAAGCATTCAAAACTATGTAGAGAAGATAGGAGTACAGGCCAGACAGATGTAATTAAGTAGTTTTGTGGGTAACTATGTGTATTGGGGATGGGAAGAACCACGTGTGTTTCCATTGGTAGGTGTGCTACAGTTCAGCTGTGCAGCTAAGATGAGGGGGGACAAGAAAACTAAAACATATAGCAGTGGCTATAAGCATGTAGATGTATGCAGATTTGTATTGAAGTAAAAGTAAGCCATATGTGTGCAGGCAGTATAGCTTAGTGGTTAAAGGCACTGAACTGCAAACCAGGAGATTTGGAAACATGAATACCTGGGTTTGAATCTCATCAACCCCCATTTGTACGTGATGTGATCCTAAGCAAGTCACTTAACTTTTATGTGTGCAGTTATCAGTGACCACTTGCTTTTTTACAAGCATGCCACATGCATGCAGTTTGGTTCAATTTAACATAAAAAGCATGCTTTCCATGCTTGCTTGCTTGCTGCACACATGCCACATGCATGCAGTCAGTTCCAATTTAACATCTAAATCATGCTTGCAGCATGCACATCACAGGGGTAGTTTTATGCATGCAGCATGAAAACATTTCATATAATTTTTTCTGTAAGGGAGCTATATCACCAGCACAGACAATACAACACCTCACCAGAGAGATGTGATCTAAATCAACAAGCTTTTTTTAACACGATGGTGATTAGCAAGATACAGAACAAGACAGGAGTAATTCTGTATAAGTTAACAGAAGTAATAAAGTAACACCGTCACTTCAATAACTAAACAAAAGAACTATAATCAATACAGTAACAGACTGACAAAAGTAATTCACTTAAACAAAACTGTACTACAGAAAAAAATAAATCAAAGACTACAGACAAAAATAAGTAAGAAGTAAGACTGAGGAAAACAAATAAGACTAGTGCTCATTGGGCTGCCTTGCTTACTAGCTAAAACAGCTCCGCTCCCCTCATGGTACTGCTTTAATACACAAAAGAAAACTGCTGCTTTAAACTAAAAAAATCTGCAAAACTACAAATAAAGGAAATATAGCTGCACAAGCACTCTAGTTGGTGTTAAGTACTCCACGCTCAAAGTTCTTTGTAGATGGGGAGGGCTAGGACCCTGAAAGGACAGAAGGTCCCAGGACTGAATTGGAAACTCAGGCAGACTGCATGGTCCCTTGGTCTTTTTTCTGCCATCCTTGTCTATGTGTCTATGTTTTTATATTTAAAGGTGTCAGTTGAGGAAGGCAGTCAAGTAGGAAGGAGATAAGGGCTGTTGCCTGGCTGCCCACCATGAAGCTATTTTTTTTTACAATTCTTGGGGTTAGAGGCACTGGAAGGAGTTGAGGGCGTTGAGTGCTAAGATGGTGGGATCAATTGGGGGTCTGTTGAAGAAATCTGTAGTGTCCGTGGGATATGGTTGTATCTTCTCTTCTGCGTCTAAGTGAACCCATGGAGGTCTGTTGAGATGAACATAAATAATGGTGTGTGGGCTCTAGTTCAGGACTTCAGGAAAAAGAAGCACTCCTCAAATAAATTTGATGCTTGTTTTATTTAATTCTTACAGTTGCCTCAATGTTTTGCCCAAATATATAGGGCTTTTTCCAGGGGATATTTTCACTGCATCTGAAATATATATGGCCTGATTTTCAGAAGGGTATGTTTGATGCAAGGTGCCTGTACCAGACAGGTGTGACTCAAGTGGCACCTTTCATCAAACTTTGTGGCAATCCCAATTTTTGAATGCAGGCTGCATCACAATCGGGATGCCTTGCACCCAAGCCACCCTGCATCACGCTTATGACAGAAGTGCCTGTGCTGCCAAAGAAGAGAATGTGGGTGGGTGAATTGAAACTGCACCACATGCTATTCAGCTTAGGCAAGAAATGAGCATTGTAATGCTAGAAATCTGAGTGAAGAGAAGTTTGGAATGATACTCCTGGGTGGTCTGAAATGAAACTAAGCACAGACTGCAAGTGGCTGTAACTTGTTTCAGTGAAAAAAAAAGTTATAATCTGAAGCTAGAAACAAACAGGAAACTGAATCATAGTTGTTCTTAAGCCAATAATGAAAGAATTAATTTAGGAATACAAGATCCTAAGCTCCTGAGGAAGCCCAGTGTTGGGTGAAATGTTGGGTGTACCTAGGATATCATGGTATTCTAAGAAAATATCAAAATAAAACTACATTTCTTATGATGAATTGAGTGGCTGGTCTCCAGAAGTGCCTATGCGCCAGATTGCAAGGGAACTTGCATCACAGCAGGGCTGTAACATCCCCTTATTTGAAGTTTTCAAAGCCCCACTTTGGACACAACAGGGGGCTTCTCTAAGAGCTGCCAGGAGGTGGTCTAAGAGACTTGTGCCATTGGCATACACTGTGGTGCTTGAGAGGGATCTGGCTTTTGCCAAACATTCGGCACACCTGTGGTGATTGATGCAGGGATCGGCCCTTCACCTGATGCAACACTCAGAGGGGCTGTGAGGGTTGGGGTGAATCTGCATGCCAGGAGGGGTGCTGGGGCAGAAGGAGCATGGGGCATGCCCTGGGGGCATTGGGGAGACAGCAGCACTGCCAGGGTTGTGCAGTGGCACCTGCTGGGGAGGCCATGTGGAAAGCCATACAGCTGATAGGATGGGACTTCTTCCTTTGGGGTTGGCAGGCAAAGACACTGACATGGCTCCAGGTGGGCACAGCCTTGGCACTTGCTCCATAGGTGCAACACACACAACCCTGTAGGCGGGAAGGTGTAGCTGCAGGTTGAAGGCTGCCAGTGCTGTATGGGAACATTTCTGTGTACCACAACAGTCCCCTAGTGCCCACCCTCCTGCATTGTGGCAGGCTGCCTCCCACCTAAAGGACTGTGAGTATTGCACCTATGGGGCAGGTGCCAAGGCTGTGCCCACCTGGGGCCAAGTCAATTTTCATTACTGCCAACCCCCCCAGGAAGCAGTCCCATAATCAGCTGTGTGGCTTTCCACATGGCACCCTCACCAAGTGCCACCACACAACCCTGGCAGTGCCGCTGTCTCCCTGACACCCTCTAGGGCACCCTTCATGCTCCTTCTGTTCCCAGGTGCACCGAATGTTTGGTACAAGCCTGTGTCTGCAGCAACGCCTGGGTCTTTGGTGCAGGGATCCTCTTTTCATTAAACTTGGCACAGGATCCCAGATGCACCCAGAGTTTACTGCAGCCCTAGAGTGACGCAACTTGCATCACTCTAAGGGTTGCTATAAAATCAGGCCCATAATTTTTAAATCATTATATGTATTATAGTGTCAGTGGCTCAGTAGGTAGCACACTCGCCTCTGAGGCCGGGAGATCAGAGGGCTGTGGGTTCAGTTCCCACATCTGGCACTTGGGTTAATATCCCAGTACTGACACTGTAATGCAGCATGAGAGGGGTGCTGCATTTCTGAGGTACCGTCTTTCGGATGAGACGTTAAACTGAGGTCCCATCTGCCTGGATTGGTGGTAGTTCAGGTGGATGTTAAAGATCCCATGGCACTTATCGAAAAGAGTAGGGGAATTTCCCCGGTGTCTTGGCCAAATTTCCCTCATTCACTAAAAATACCACCAACAGCTTAATCTGGTTCAAGGTCAGTTGGCATTCATCTGTATCCCCCTACCCCGGGTCGTGCCTGAAAATAGGCAGGATTTGTCTAGTGCACTTACCCGGTCAACAAAAGCTAAATAAATAAATAAATAAATAAATTCAAATGAGCACTCAATAATGGATGCTGAATTCACATTTTAAAACACTTATTTTTTTTTTTACATTGCTGTACCTTTAAAACAGTTACACCTATGAGTCTCTCCAGTCTGGTTTTAGGTCAAAGCATAGCACAGAGACTGCACTGGTCAGTGTGCATTATGACCTACTCAGGGCAAGAGGTGGGGGGATGGTCAATTCTCATTTTCCTTGATCTCTCCTCAGCCTTTGCTACTGTGGATCATTAGCTGCTATTGGACAGGCTCAGGGAGTACATGGGGCTCACTGGTGAAGTCAGCCACTGGTTTGAGTCCTATTTCAGTAGCAGGACACAGAGGGTGACGTCTGAAAGCTTACGAACATACAAACATATGAATGTGCCAGCAGAAAGAGACCACCCGGTCTATTTAAGTCTGCTTCAGTATGCAGCTAGCACCCCTAGTTTGCAGCTGCCCCACCCCTTCCCCTTTGTCAACCCACTGCCCCCGCCTCCTCCACCCTCAGTATCCCCTGTTCCTTGTCCCATGCCCTTTTAAAGCTGTTCACAGATTTACATGATGTCACCCATTCTGATAGTGCATTCCATTTTACTAGCACCCTCTCTGTGAAATACTGTCTCCTCATTTCCCTCCTAAATCTTCCCCCCTCTATTCTTAGCCCATGCCCCCGGTGTCCCCCCTTAGCTTAAAGACCCTGTCTGCCCCATCCTTATTGATTCCCCTCAGATACTTCAATGTCTCTATCATGTCCCCCCTGTTCCTCTATTCTCCAGGGTGCGCATATTCAGGTCTCCCAGGCTGTTCTCATAGTCTCTTCCCTCCATTCCACATATCATCTTCATTGCCCTCCTCTGCACTCCCTCCAGCAGCCTGATATCACGCTTCAGGTATGCCTCCAAAACTGCACACAACACTCCAAGTGCAGACTTACCAGAGACCTGTAGAGGGGCAAGATCACTTCTCTTCACCTGGACAAAAAAACCCTCGCTATGCACCCCAGCATTTTCTTCACTTTTGCAGCCACTCTCCTGCACTGGGCAGTGTTGCTCATGGTCTCTGTTACCATTACCCCAGGTCCTTCCCCTCCTCAGTGATCCCCAGCTTAACCCCCGCCTCCAGCCAGCATTCTCTCCTTGGGTTCTTTGCCCCGAAGTGCATAACCTTACACCTCTTTGCATTGAACCCCAGTTGCCACCTCTCTGACCATTCCTCTAGCTTGCTTAGGTCCCCCGGCAGCTGCTTCCACCCCTCCTCTCCACCCACCACTGCTCCCATTTTGGAGTCGTCTGTGAACAGACTTATCTTGCTCACCACCCTGTGTGCAATGTCTGATATGAAGAGCCCAAATAATACTGGTCCCAGCACAGAGTCCTATGGCACCTCACTCATCACCAGCCTTAGAGTTGAGAGCTCCCCTCCCACCACCACCCATTGCAGCCTCCCACTCAGCCAGCTTGTAATCCAGTCCATCATTTTTGCCCCACCCCTATACCAGTTAGCTTCACTCCAAACCGCCCATGAGGCAGTGAACTGAAGGCCTTGCTGAAGTCCAAGTAAAGAACATCCACCACATGACCCTTATCCAGCTCACCTGTCACCCTGTCATAATATTGTATCAGGTTGGTTTGACAAGACTTCTACAAAATGAACCCATGCTGCTTCACATCCTGGAGGCCGTTGTCCTCCAGGTATGACACCAGTCTTTCCTTTAGTATCATTTCCATGAGTTTGCACACTATGGAGGTGAGACTTACTGGACAGCTTCTCTTCATCCCTGGAGTCACTGCCATGTGTCATACCCCATGGATCTGTCCTTTCACTCACGTCATTTGTGGTATACATGCTGTCCCTGGGTAGGATCATTAGACAGTATAGAATTGGGGTTTCACTGCTATACTGATGATACTCGACTCTATCCACCTTTTGCACCTGGGTGTGGTTGATTTGCTTAATAAGTGCTTGTCATTGAGCTGGTTGAGACTTAACCTGGACAAGACTAAAGTACTAGCTGTCAAGCCAGGTCGTAAAGGGGGAGTTGTGGCTGCCAGGCAAGGAATTGGCTTTGGCTTAGTTCCAGTGGTCTGGTGGCTTCCTCTAAGGCGAAGAATCTCAGTGTCATTCTGGACAAGGACTGGTGTTTGAGGCTCCAGTGTCAGCAGTAGTCTGGTGCAGTTTCTACCATCTTAGAAACATCAGCCAGATAAAGTGCCTTATCCCCCCACCCCGGACCTGGTAACACTGATGTACACATTTGTGTTGTTCAGATTTGATTATTGCAGTTCTCTGTACCTCAAGATCACAGGAAGTGTGCTGTAACACTTGTAGCTGGTGCAGAATGCAGTTGCTAGGTCGATGACTGACCTTTCGAGGTCATGTCTCTCCTGCACTGGCTGCTGGGTAAGTGGTGCATCTCCTTTAAAGTCAACTTGCTGATGTATGAGGCATTACATGGGTTGGGCCCGGATTACCTGAGTAAGCTATTGCATCCTTATGTGTCCTTGCACCCTCTCTAGTCCACTGAGGAGGGCCTCCTGATTGTTCCCAGGGCAAGATCAAAAACCTTGGGGGGACTGGGCATTTGAGGTAGCAGGCCTGGTCCCCTTACACTTGCTCCCAAAGGCCCCAAGGGAGGCCCCTTTGGTGGAGGCCTTTAAAGGGGGTGCAAAATATTCTTCTTTTGCAAAGCTTTTGGTGAGTCATTTACTGCCTATTATTTATCTGTTGCCATCGGTAACATGTAAGTTATTTATCTATTTAATAATTATATATAGTAGAAGGTTTAAGTAGCTGTGTCTTAATGGGTTATTATTTATGTATATTTTTTAACAGTCTGCTATTTGGAATGTCCTACTGCAATTTGTAATAGCACCCTGAGCCCCCAGATATAAATAAACTCTACTGCTACTGCTTCTAACAGCCTCTGTAGATTTAATGAGTTAGGGGAGACCTCCCCTATGTAACAAATGTGTGCTTAGTAATGCATTTAATGTAAAATATTTGTTAGAAATATTTTAAAACTCTTAGCCCTTCCCCAGCCATTTCAGAAATAGCATTACCAAGCCTTATTAATTTGGGCATGGCACTCTGCATTTGCAGGTGCATTCATGACTGAAGCTCATTGGGCATTTGCACTACTAACTATCAGGAGTGAGATGTTTAAAGAAGGTATACAGCCTGCAATGAGGATTTAAGTACTTATACTGATTCCTGGTAAAGTGTATTTCCATAGCACTAAGATCTACTGTTTACAAGTCCTGGGGGTGGGGGAGTAGCAGGCAGGTTCTCCTTTGTAGAAATTGCTGTACTCTGCAATGTACGGCCTACCATGCACTGCCATGGCCTAGCAACAGCAAAGTCATTTGCACAGGGTATGCCCTGATGGAATGACTGCATGAATGTGTTACATCATAGGTGTGTCTTATGGCTAAACCCGACCCCAAACTGGTAGTCTTAAAGGTTACCTGTCAAAGCACTCCGTGCATTAGAAAGTGCTGAGAGACACACATCCCTTGAGAGGACATTCACTGCTAACTCGGCGAGTCACTATATCAATCAATCAATCAAAATTTTATTTATAGAGCACTTTTCAATATATCAAAGCACTAATACATATCAAGACTAAAACTATACCCCACTTGCTATCTTAAAGAATGTTCTGAAATTCTATAACATGCACCTAATCTGGTTCTAAATCTTTTTAACAACAGTTTACATAAAACCTGGAAGTGCCTTAAGAATTCATTCAGAGTGGGTAGGATGGTAAAATATGAATAGAGCATTTAATGTATTTATGAGTGTGTACCTTGTTGACTGCATTATTTTGAGAGCAATGATACTTAGAGGTATGATATTACTTTTGACTCTGGATGGGGCCAAAATGTTCCCTCCTACACATTGCATTTAAGGCATTGACATTAAAAGATGACAAAGATAGAGTACAGCCTCCTCTTACCTCTTTGTTTTAGAATTAGTGATTAGACTCCAGACTTTGCTTGAGACACTATCTTTGTTATAAAGACTCACACCATGAAATAATATTTGAGTTTTAATTATTGTAACTTGCTGTTAATTATAAATATTTAAAGACTCTATTTTAGGACCTGTATTAACACTTTGTTGATTGTTTATCTTTGAATTCTTTTAAACTCTGATTTTATTTGATGCATGTAACATGATTTTATACATACTTTAAAATTTAATAAACATTGAATTTAAACCTGGGCCTTGCATTGGTGCAAGATAGATTCTATGTTGGAGACTGTAGGGTTCTAAATGTAAACCTTTTAAGCATATGGTGCTGGGATATATTTGAATAACTGCCAGTTGAAACAAATTATTTTAAAGCAGTTCACACATTGTAAAGTATACATTATGAGAGGAGACGGTTATTTTATTTTACAATGCCTTTGTGAGTAAGGCAATGCACTTTTGTGAGGAGCTCTTTTTAGAATGAAGTTGTGTGGACAGAGTATTGGATAACTTATGCGGGTTCAGCATGCCACAGTATACACTGGTGTAACTAACTGCATAGAAATGAATGACTAGAATGGTGGTATGTTTAAGGAAAGTTTTGTATTTTAATAGGGATGGAACACTTTCTTAAACAAACCGATCTCCACATGCTGAACTTCTAAACATTTTCAAGGCTCAAGCATTAGAATGTAATGTGGACTTATAATCAGATATGATCATTTTAATAGAATTTGTGATCAATATGCTTTAAGATACCACCATTCCCTGATGAAGGTGAAGCAGACAAAATGTTGGGCTACTAGATTCTGGATGTGGCTAATAAATAAAGAAGAGTAACCTTGTGAATTAAGAACTCTTTCGTGTGCCCATTTTTTTCTTAGTTTGGGACACTGACTTTGCTGACAACAGCCTTTCTTTAAATCATCTGGTTTAAAATCAACAGAGTGTATCAAGTGGACAGGCAGTTCGAATTGCCTGACACTGTCACACCACTTCTCTCTTCTGGCCATAACAGTCTGCTTTTGGTAGTCATGTCTTTGGTAAGAGGAATCACTGCCTGGAATATGGAATTCAGCCCATACACATAAGATATAACAGGAAAATAATCTCTTTACTGATTATTTACAGAAGTCATCTTTACAAAGATGAATGGAAAATAAATGCTCTGTACTGAAAGTTATTAACAGCATAGGGTCCTGTGGCTCAACTGATGATTACTCTGAGTTAGTCTGAATGTCTTAGAGTGCATCTAATCCTCTCTCTCTCTCTCTCTGTGCCCCTGTGTCATTATGACTCTGTTGTACCAGCAGTGGTAAAAACCTAAGTCTTAGACAAAGTCTCATCTTAACATCATCTCCCTGAAATGTAATGCTGGCTTTCTTTCTGCTGATCTGTCTTTCTTGCTCATCCCCTTGGTGTCCCTAACCCCCCTCTTAGTCTGGGAACCAAAAACAGACAACTACTTTCTCATCCCTATGGCTCCATTCATTCAGAGCTAAAAAGAAGAGAAAATAAAAAAATGCATACACTGTTTACCTAAACTACAAAGGTAGAAAATCTGTGCATCCATCTTCATGTACATGACAGCTTGCCACAAGATCTAAGGGAGCAGAAGGAAGAAGGAAAGACAATTTGTAGAATAAAGTGTGTACAAAGACTAGGGGCAGGTATGAAGACAGACAGGTGAGGTAGTAGGGGAGAGAACCAAACCAGAATTTGGATATGAGAGATGCAGTGGGAGAGATACCTATCCACAAGGGAACAGAAAGTGAGGTCAGCGCAAAGGGTCTAGTTATGGATGCAAAGGGGACAGTTAAGGGAAGAACAGCATAACATGGAGAAAGATCCAGTCTGACCAGGTGGTCTTGGGGTGGCACTAAAAGTACATTCCCTTAGTAAAGTACATGGTAGGATCATTTTGACAATGATCTTATGGTGCTGATCTCATGATGCTGAGGTCTAAGAGAGAAATGCAAGCCTTCTTGCAAAATAAAAAGAAACACACTAAGGGAGGAGCTTTCAGTTAATGACATTAATGTGGCAAGAAAAGTCAAGCCTACTATACAGCCTCACCTCAAAGTATTTAAAGGAGGGAACATCCTCCAGAGGGAGCCATCCAATCCGGCCTCACCACAAGGTATTTAAATGAAAGACATGTTCTGAAGAGCTGAGATAGAGAGAGTCATAGAAGTCGAGAAGAGGTGAAGGAACTTATAATCAAGACCTTCAGAGTTGTGGCATTTGCCTGGACTATAAGACAACAGAGATGAGAGCATCACAGCAGGGGCTATAGGGTAAAAAGAGAAAAAGGCTGTAGGGGAGGAGACAGGAGGAGGAACTGTCAGGAGGGGAGGAAAATGAGCAAGGCAGTGAGTAGGGAGAAAGCACAGGTTGTGAAAAAATAATTGAAGGTGGAATCAACCTCAAGAGTGTCAGAGATGGTGTTGTTACTATGTTTGAGGATGTGTGGAGTTGACCTGGATAGAGAACCAAATAAAGTGGATGAACTTTTAGAATGTGGATGGGCTGTTAAGCATATTCTAGAATCTGAAAACAAAATAGTCATATCTGGCTGGTATAGTAGCTTTTGTGCAGGCGTTACATAAAAAAAAAATTCCAGTGAGACAGAGACCTTATGGAGACACCAAGCAGCATTTCAAGTTTTGAGGTAGGCAGTCAGCTTTCTAGAGACCCAAGGAAGGTGGGAACCCTTCACTTGAGTCCTCTGGGGGGGTGGTTGTAGGCACCCCAGACTGTAGTGAATCTGGATGGGAAGTAGAAAAAGGAGTAATCAGCATTGGTGGATATGGTGATGAGAGATCAGTTGATATTATAGAGGTTATCAAGTAATGGGGATTGAGACTAGCCCAGTGGCATGGCAGGCTGAGGCATTGACTGCCTCACCACCTGTTGCACAAGCCACCCAGGTTTGAGAATGGACCTGGGTCACTTTGGAGTTGGTTGGGAAAGGGAGGCTTGAGCATCTGTAGGACAGCTGTACTCCCTTAGTGAGGGAAGAATGTCTGTCCCATGGTTTGCTTCTTACTAGAGTAATCTATGCGGCAACACCATGGGATAGCTATGGAGGGGACCCACACTCAGATGCTGGGGAGTGTCTCTGTAGAAGAGGAGTACACATATCATATCATTGCACACACATGGGCCCCAAGGCAGTAAAATTGATTAAAAACCCATTAGACCATGGTGCAGTGATGGCCTGGTCCCTCACAGTCCCCGCAGGGATGACTGGGCACCTCTGTCAAGTCCTGTAGCAGGATGCCAGCAAAAAAGGTAAGCCCATGGAAGTAAGTTGATGGGGCTGGAAGGGAGCTGTCCAGATAGTGGCCGGTAGAGTGACCAGGCAACAAAAACAAGCTGGAAAAAAGTAATGGGGACAAATCACATCAATCCAGATGACATGGGGAGGGATAGTTTGGGATGGCAAATCTTGTGCACGGTATAGACCATGTGGGTGTCCCTGAGTGAATCAAGTAATTTACTAGCTTCCAAAATATGATCAGCATGACAGGAGAATACCCAGTCAATGAGGGAGTGATTGAAGGATGTGGAATTGATCTTGGTCAGCTTTGAGATGTTCTGTGTTAGTCGGAATGCCTGAGTACTCTGAATTAGGCTTTTGGAGGAAGAGATGAATCACTTGACATTAAAATCTTCCTACACAAGCTGCTCACAAGAAATGAAAATGGAAGTAATAGGGGAGGGAAAGTCAAGAATAGAGTCGATTTTAGTTCAGTTTAGTTTCAAGTTTACTATCCAATTTACAGTCATTACGAGATTTAACACGATTTGGTCAGATCCACCACGGCTGCATAATGAAGTTAGTGAAGTGGTGTGGAATTTTTAAGGTGGTATGGAGAAACAACATAATGGTTTGTAAGCAGTAAGATTTGTTTTAGTTTCTGTTCTAATGAAGGCATACACATTATTAGGAAAATATATGGCGATGTACATTTTAATGGATAGAATAGGAAGCTTACAAAAGAACCCGAGAGCAAATGCCACTGATGTATGTGTTATCCTGGATAATACTGACCAGACTGCCAAATTTTAAAGAAAACACAATTGCACATATCCCAATAATGCAAAGCATCAAGGGAAACATATGCAAATCCCCATGATGGCAGAGAAGGTGGCAGTACATGAAAAAGTAATGGCTGGCACATGTTCAGCATTGGGATGATTTACGCAATTTTTTTACATTTTTTTAAGAGAAACAGGGTTTTTGTCCATCAGGTGATGCATGCTATAGTTAAGCAATGTGTTGATGTCAGTTGTAATAATGATGGACTGTTAGAGAAAATGTGATATTAACTTTCAGAGGGGGCCCTTTTGATAAGGGCAAGGTAGTTATACTTGTGACAATGGGGATGTTAGGAAAGTATGAGGACTATGCAGAAGTGGAGTACAAATATGCACAGTTTCATTAGTATGTGCTCAGAGTGCAGGCAAATGTGATACGCAGGTTTGTTTTAGAAATAGCTAAAAATAGCGATGCATGCAATTAATAGAAAAATAGGTAATTACTTAGACATATATATATATATATATAGAGAGAGAGAGAGAGAGAGAGAGGCGAAAGAAAGAGAGAGAGAGAGAGAGAGAGAGAGAGAGACATGCAGAATAAGAATGGCAGTGAAGTACTGAAGTAACGCCAACTCCACCCCCACCCCACAGACATGGACAGGCATTGGGGTGTGCCTTTGGGTCATTGTCCATAATGATCATGCCATTTCACCTCACCCTACCCTGCAGACACAGACTAGAGTCAAGGTGTGCCTTGGGGTTTAGAAACTTTTACACTGGCCCCATTCCATAAGGAAATATGCTGAAATGGGTACAGTATAAGAGAATGGAGTGAACTTTGGGGTTAAAGAGTCAAAGGCACACCTTGATACCTGTCACTGGCTGCAGGGTAGGGATGGAGGTGAAATGGCATTACCATTACTGTTGACAATCCCAAGTCACACCCCTGATGCCTGTCAGTCCCTACAGTGCAGGATGTCATGGTCAGAAACCCTAATGCCCTGGGTATTTCTTGGTATTTTCACTCCAAGTTTTCAGCATGGGCTTCTCATGACCCCACCGCATGAACAGTGACACTATCAGTTCACTAACCAAAAGGAGATTTTGCACAGCGACTGAGCCATTTGGCACCACAGGTGCAAAAACACATTTTGAACAGGATGTGAAAAATGACAGCTGTGCATTTCTTGCTTCAGAAACTGCTCAGCACATCTGTTGCATGACCTGCTTATTGACATTTTATATCTGCTATGCAGTGTACTGCTGTTATGCCTGTATGGCTGAGAGGGACCTGAGGGTGGTGGTTGATGTCAAGATGAACAACTTGGAGACTTGTAGGAGGGCAGCGGCCAAGGTCAACATGATGCTGGGATGCATTGCTAGGGAATCATTCCAGAAGAAAGGAAGTGATGGCATCACAATCCACACAGGGACTGTATACAGATCCCCATCTCAGGGGAGGAAATGGACAAGGAAATGATAGAAGGCATCCTCAGGATGGCAAAGAAAGGTGAGATATTGCTCATGGAGGACCTGAATATGCCAGATGTTAACTGGAGCACCTTTACTGCAGCCACATCCAAGTGCAGGGGCCTTTCTCAATGCCCTATAGGGTGCATGCCTCAGATAGCTAGTTTTGGAACCCACTCAGGAGGGAGCAATCTTAGACCTGGTACTCTCAAATGGGGACAGAGATAGGATCTCTGATTTAGAAGTGGGTAGCCATCTGGGAACAAGCGACCACCAAACAGTGTGGTTCACAATAAACTTAGCTGTAGAGTCAAGCCATACAAAAGTGAAGGTACTAGACTTCAGGAGGGCTGATTTTGTCAAAATGGAAGAGTGCCACAGAAAAGCACTAGTAAACAGGTAAAGGGGGGGTGGAGCAACAATGGGGAAACATCAAAACTGCCATCACAGAGGCAACAAGCCTATGTGTGAAGCAAATAAACAAATCAAAATGAAAGAGAAAAAAACACTATGGTTCTCAAAAGAAGTGGTGCAGAAGGTTAGGGAGAAGAAGATAGTATTCAGGAAGTATAGGGAAACACAGAAAGAGCAGGACAGAGAACTATACCAGTTAAAGCAGAAGGAAGCAGGGAAGGCAGTCAGAATAGCAAAGGCCCAAACTGAGGAAAAGATAACCAACTCAGTTAAGAAGGGGGATAAACCCTTTTATAGATACATTAGGGAGCAAATAAAGACTAAGGAAGGGATACTGAGGCTAAATAAGAGGAAGATGGTTGGGCAGAGAGTGACAGTGAAAAAGCAGGGATACTGAACAATCACTTCTGCTCAGTATTCACAATGGAAGAGAAGGGGGGAGATACCTAATCCAGTCAGTAGTAGCACTCTGGATAGGGGGGTTGATATTAGTCCTTTCACAGAAGAAAAGGTTCTGAAAGAACTCCTAAAACTGAAGGTGGATACAGCAATGGGTCCTGATGGGATTCACACCAGAATTCTAAAAGAACTAAGGGAAGAACTAGTAACACCACAGACTACCTGTTTAAATAAATCATAGGAGGATGGTGTGGTACCTGAGAACTGGAGAAAGGCAGATGTGATTCCTCTTCACAAAAGTGGGAGCAAGACAAAACAGAGGCAGGAAACTACATACCTGTCAGTTTGACCTCAGTGGTAGGGAAAATGATGGAATCACTTCTGAAGGAAAGAATTGTTGAGTACCTAGAGGACACTGGGGCACAGGGCCCAATGCAGCATGAGTTTACAGCGGGAAGGTCATGTCAGATGAATCTAATTGATTTCTTTGACTGGGTGACCAAAGTAGTAGACCAGGGAAGGGCTGTGGACATGGCCTACCTAGACTTTAGCAAGGCGTTTGGCACAATCCTGCACAAAAGATCAATAAACAAATTAGCCAGCCTGGGAGTGGGTCCCAGGGTAGTAGTAGTCTGGCTAAAACACTGGCTGGACAACAGGACACAGAGGATTATAATAAATGGAGTCCACAGTGAAGAAAGGGGGTTACTAGTGGGGTACCACAGGGTTCAGTACTGGGTCCAGACCTTTTTAATGTCTTTATAAGTGAAATTGCAGAGGGACTGGAAGGAAAGGTATGTCTCTTTGCAGATGACACAAAGATCTGCAACAGGGTTGATATGCAAGGTGGGGTGGAAAGGATGTAAAGGGACTTGGCAAGGTTGGAGGAATGGTCAAATGTATGGCAGCTTAGATTCAACACAAATAAGTGCAAAGTAATGCACCTGAGAAACAATAACCCAGGGAAAAAGTATACAATGGGGGGGTAAGATACTGACAACAACAAAAATGGAAAGGGACCTGGGGGTTGTCATATTAGATGACCTATAGATGGTCCAGCACTGTGAGAATGCAGTAAGGAGGGCTGGGGGATACTGGGATGCACAGGGAGAGGCATCACCAGTAGAAAACAAGAAATTGTTGTCCCTAAGGTAAGGCCATATCTGGAGTACTGTGTACAGTTCTGGGGACCCCATCTCCACAAAGACATAGACAGGGTAGAGGCTGTCCAGAGGACGGCAACCAGAATGGTGCAGGGTCTGCACCAGAAGACATATGAAGAAAGACTAATGGAGCTTAAGATGTATAGCCTAAAGGAAAGGGGGTACATAATAGAATCTTTCAAATACCTCAAGGGAATCAACAAAGTCCAAGAAGGTAGCATCTTTCAGAAAAACAGATGTGCAAAAACAAGGGGGCACAATTTGAAGATAGAGAACGGACGGTTCCGAGGTAATGTGAGGAAGTATTTTTTCACGGAGAGGGTTGTAGATGTATGGAACAGCCTTCCTGAGGAGGTCATAGAGTCAAAAACAGTGGGGGAATTCAAGAATGCATGGGACAGACATAAGGAAATTCTAGTGGAGGGTAGGAGGAAGTAGGCTGTTGGTTAACTAGGATCTGCAGCTTATCCGTTAGGTAGAGAAATGGGCAGACTAGGTGGGCCAAGTGGTCCTTATCTGCCATCAGATTCTATGTTTCTATGTCCCTTTGTATAACTGCTTGGTGAGGCTGCACCTCGAGTACTGTGTACTGGTTTGGAGGCCACCCTTAAAGAGGACATTGAACTCCTGGAGAGGTCAGAGAAAGCAACCAAATGATCTGGGGCTTGGGAAAAGGACCTATGGGGAGAGGCTCGAAGAGCTAAATATGTACACATTGGAAGAGAGAAGGGATGGGGGGACGTGATAGAGGTCTTCAAGTACATGAAGAGGGTAAATAGGGGAGGTGCAGTCAGGGTGATCTGAAGGAAGGAGGGGGGCAACTAGAGGGCATGGGTGGAAGCTGGAGTGAGGAGACTCAGGGAAGAAAGGAGGATGTACTACTTCACTGAGAGGGTGGTAGAACCATGGAATGTGCTGCCCGGGGGGCTGGTGGAGGCAGAGACTGTGGAAGGGTTCAAAAGGGGGTGGGACAGGTACAGGGGAAGGGTTGTGGAAGGAAAGTCCAATGAAGCAGGAATACCCTGGACTGGGAAGGGAAAAGCCCGGGGGGGGGGGCAGCAAGGGCAGCTCCCAGGGTGGGGACTGACCAAACGAGCAGGCAGGAAAGCCTGATAGGCCTATTCTGCTGGCATTTTTTTTATGTTTGTTGATATGCTTACTACACCAACATCATGAATCATAAAACAGATAACTGCCATAACTAGGGAGACAGTACAGCACAGTGGTTTAAGGCTCTTAACTGCAAATCTGGAGATCTGGGTTTGAATCTCACAGCCCCCACTTATTTGTTTCATTTAGTTATATGGATAGGACCATGGCCAAAAAAGACCTGTTTTCATGGGCAATCAGTGTACGAATAACAATTAAGTACAATATATAAATACATAAATGTAACCCCCACAGGGGCGCTATCCTAAGAGCTACTACCCCTGCCTGATTTGCCACTAACAGGTTGAGGGGCCTGGATCCAATGGCGGGTGCCTCCACCCAGAGGTCGGGGTTAAGACAGTTGAGTATGACTTGGTCACAGCCCTCTGGGTTACTGCAACTCCCTTTTCTTCCCACTAGTGGCCCACACGAATCAATCACAGTACCCTTACCATATACACTTACCCCCCCCCGGCTTGAACCAATCAGCTTGCTCCAGGGACCCCCTGAAAAGTAAGTTGCTGTTACACAATAATCACTGTACAGTAATTCACCATAAACACACAAGTTAGGCAGTATACGTTTGCAAAACGATCAATCTTATTTATTTAGGGGGGAAATAACAAGGACTGGTGATCAGGTTAATTAGCTTACCACTCTAATATATAAGTATCTATCTAGGGCACTGTGCACAGGCCTAACCTATAAATCACTGTCTCTGGGTACCCAAACAATGAAGGCTAGTCCCTTGATGCAGCTGGTTGGGGCCCTAATGCAGAAATGAGCAGTTGATCCCTACGAATGTTAGGCAGAGCCTCCAGGCTCAATTATGGCAGCCAGTAAAGAAACCAACAGCCCTGGCCCTCACTAGGAGCAATTGACAGGGAGCGACCCTGATTCTGTACTCACGACTCCAGTGGGAAGCATCTCAGGATTGAACCTGGAACTCGAACACTTCCCCACACATTTATATGGAAAGGCAGAGGGGTACCATACCAGGCAGCTGCTGTACTTCCCGATCGCTTGCACTGCATACACCGGGTCAAACTGACGCAGCTTCACTAGTCCTGACAGACCGAACGCGATTCAAGCAGATTCTTCAGTCTTCTACAGGGTGAGCCTGGTAGGTAGCCGTGCTCCTGCATAGCCTCCTCTGACCGCTACTTAGCGGATTTAATCCGACACTGGCGGGCGTTGCAGCTGCTGACTTCTGGCCTTCCACACGCGCTTCCCATGCAAACACTCAACAGCGCAGGAGCCCAGGCTCCTTCCTCACTCACCACCACAGCGTCTCTACCTTTTGGCAGTTTGGGCAATGGCTAATAGCTTGGGCACCACCTGATCTCATTGGTGGGCTGCAGACACCAGTTACTTAAGTCCGTCCCCATTGGTGCAAAAAGGGCGCCATAGCCCCGAACTTCATTTCCCAGAATTATAGGCTGTATCCCTTATGGCCAGCTGGCTCCAAAATGAGTCCTAATCCTGGTTGGCTTAAAAGATCTCCATTTTAGCATTCCCCCCTTTTCATTGGCCCATCTAGAAAGTCACGGTCCAAAATGGAAGGGCCAGACACACAGAGTCCCAGCTGCAATGGAAGCAGGTTAAACAAACCGTAAGTTTACTAATACTCTAAGCAATTACAGTCAGTTACATCTGTCTGAGGGGTTTCCATGGTGCTTTTCAGCGACTACCAAATGGGGCGAGTGAACTGCAGCTCAGGTGTGATTCAAGAAAGGGAACACACTCCCCCTCTGCACTGCCACTGAAGCCTACAAGCAGGCAGCTCCTAAAGAAATAGTACACAGAGGCTCTAACAGCACTCACTGCGGTGCCGTTAAAGCAAGCTAACCGCGGTACACCTCCAACGGGCGTAACAAGCTCCCAGGAGCTTGGAACCCCATTTATGAGGGGGTTACACTCTTCCTGG
Source organism: Neoceratodus forsteri (assembly GCA_016271365.2). Lineage (NCBI taxonomy): Eukaryota > Metazoa > Chordata > Ceratodontiformes > Ceratodontidae > Neoceratodus > Neoceratodus forsteri. The sequence goes on along the minus strand of JADMNL010000024.1, from coordinate 193,019,079 downwards.
CCTGGAAAAAACTTGGCGTCCGCGCTGAGTAGTTACCCTTAAATCACTTTAAGGCAAGCAGTTTACACTGACAGAACATCAGACCTTAGGTAATACACATTAACTACTGTAATACACAGGTTCATGATTTCTTATACAATCTACACACACAGCCAACCTTGTTTTCATTTATAACTCAGGTCATTACCTCTGGCCCCTGATGCCTGGATAAGGGTAACCCCCTCCCTATCAGCTATCTGAGAGCACATGGGGTAGTAGTCCCACACTCAGCGGGTAACACTAGCAGTTGGGAATCTTCTCCCAAGACTAACTTGGGCAAGGAACTTGGGGACACATATATCCCTTTATGGACTACTTGTAACGGCAGATCCACAGGCTAGCCCAGGGACTCATAACTCAACCTTACTACAGGCCGTACTTCTCACCCAGTGCGCCTAGGGGTCTCAGTGAAACCTACTACCGGCCCTGTTTCCATTTCAGTCTTACTTGGATTAGTAGGGGGAACCTCCATAGGAGAAAGGGCTCTAGGGCCCATTAGACTTTCAGGGGCAGGACCCTCTATGTCAGGACCCACACTACTTGGCTCAGCCAGGGACATTTCTGGCACTACTAGGATGCTATCAGGGCACTCAAAGTATTCTTCTTGCTCGAGCATATCACTAACGGGTCCCCCCACATCACTTCTTTCTTCTGAAAAGTCAGATAGTTCAGCCAGCCCAGATAATTCAACTGGGCTCAAAGATCCCACTTCTTCACCCTGGGGCCACCCACTTCATCCTTGGGGATCTCTGACTCAAGGGGCAAACTTGGGGGCTCAGACAGTCCAGGAAGCCCAACTTTGTCCCCAGAGTTAGCTAGGGGATTGCCCTAAAGAGTTGACTCAGCTCATAAGAGGGGTAATACTCAACATCATGTTCACTATCTTCAGACACGGACTGAGGATCAACTTCATCAGAGGGGGAGGTAGAAAGCCCCTGGGGTTTGAGTTCTGCAGAATCGACCCCTCTGGATTTCTTTTTTGCTGCAGCTCTAGTTATAGGTCCAGAGGGGGGATCATTGAAAGGCTCACTCTCGATCAAAATTTGTCCAATGGGCAGCAGGTGATTCCTATGTAAAGTTTTCACATCTTTTGAATTGTTTTCAGGCTGCACTTTATACACAGGCAAATCTTTCAATTTTCCCACGACAATATGAGGGAGGTGGTGCCATCTGTCAGCAATCTTATGTTTTCCGTGCAGTCCCAGGTTCCTCAATAGCACTCTATCTCCTTCCTTCAGTTCCACTGCTTTCACTTTCTCATCATGTCTTTCTTCATTGGCCAAATTCCGCTTAGCAGCCATGGTCTGGGCTAGTTGGTAGGCATGATTTAGTTGGGCCTTCAGCTTCTGCACATACTGTAGATGATTAGCTGCCCAAACCCCATCGGGAGAGACCCCAAAACAAACATCCACTGGCAATCTGGCTTCCCTTCCAAACATCAGTCGATATGGGGAAAACCCAGTGGCATCACTCTTGGTGCAGTTGTAGGCATGGACTAAGGCACTGATCTGCTGGCTCCATCTAGATTCGTCTTTAGGGTGCAAGGTGCCCAACATATTGAGCAAGGTGCAATTGAATCTCTCAGGTTGGGGATCACCCTGGGGGTGGTACGGGGTGGTTCTTGAGTTCCGCACCCCCCACAAGGATAGCATTTCTTTAATCAGATGGCTTTCAAAATCTCTCCCTTGATCAGAATGGATTCACTGGGGGGCCCCATAGTGAACGAAGAAATTCTCAACAAGGACTTTAGCCACCATGGTTGCTTTCTGATCTTTAGTGGGGAAAGCCTGGGCATATCGGGTGAAATGATCAGTGACTACCAATATGTTGCTGATATTCTTCAGATCAGGTTCTAAGCTCAGGAAATCAATGCAAACCAGTTCCATAGGGGCGCTAGTAGTGATATTGACCAGAAGGGCAGCTCTCTGAGGCAGGGCTTTTCTCTGTAAACAGTGGCCGCAGGCCTTAACATACTGCTCTATGTCAGCACTCATTTTGGGCCAGTAAAATCGGGTCCGCACTAAGTCAAGGGTTCGTCTAGGCCAAGGTGGCCCATGTGGTCATGCAGGGACCTCAGCACCAGTTCTCTAAAAGCAGTGGGCAGCACCAGCTGCTGTTTGTCTATTCGCCCATCTTTATCTAGGGTCTCCTGGTATAATAGTTTATTGATCAGCTTCAACTTTGAACTTCCTTTGTATAGCAGAGCAGTTCTCACATCAGTGGAGCGCAGTTGTGACACATCTCTCCCCACTTGCAGCACTTCTAAAACAGTATTTATCATAGGGTCTTGGGACTGGGCCAACTGGAGACTATCATTATTGAACTGAGGCAGTGTACTAGTGTCCAATGCAGAAAAATGCCAATACGCAACAGGTATACAGTTCTCAGATGGGCCCAAGCAATCCACCATGCAGTCCACAGCATCAGAAGACACTTGTTCTTCCTTGTCGAATTTCTGGCAAAGGGCTCTAATGTCAGATTCTGACAACCAGACCCAATCGGCTCGAGACACAGGTCTCTGGGATAAGCATCAGCGTCTATATGGTTTAGGCCTGCCCTGTACTCAACAGCATAATTATAGGTGGATAATGCAGAGATCCTCCGATGACCAGTGGCTTCCAGCTTGGCTGAGGTCTGAACATACGTCAAAGGATTATTATCAGTTTTCACCAGTATCTTAGCACCATACAAATAGTCATGGAATTGGTCAACGATAGCCCACTTCAAAGCTAGAAACTCTAGTTTGTGCACGGGGTAGTTCTTTTCCGAAGGTGTCAAGCTGCGGCTGGCAAAAGCTACAGGTCTCAGACCATTCGGGTGCTCCTGATACAGTACGGCCCCCAATCCTTGCAGACTGCCATCAGTATGAAGAACATATGGTTTAGCAGGGTCGGCATAGGCTAGCACCGGGCATGAGTAAGTTGATATATAATGTCATAGAAAGCATTCTCACAATCGGCAGTCCAGCGAGTGTCAAACACATCATTGGGATGGAAATAATTTTTTTCAGTCCCCGATTGCACATTCTTCTTGTACTTTTTATGGGTTGGGGGGTACCCTTGCATGAGGTTCAGCAGGGGCCTGATCACCCAAGAGTAGCCTTTAATAAATCATCTGTAGTACCCACAGAATCCCAGAAACTGCTGTAGCTCCTTTAAATTTTTTGGTTGAGACCAAGTGGTCAAAGCTTCTACTTTGCTGGGGTCAGTCTCTATGCCCTCCGTGGATACTATGTGGCCCACATATTTTACAGAGGTTTGAAAGAACTGGCACTTGTCTATAGATAGTTTGAGACCAAACTCTTCCAGCCGATCCAGAACCTTAAACAATCGACTTTCATGTTCTTCCAAGGAGCTGCCAAACACTATAACATCATCTAAGTAGACCAAGCATTCGAGCAAATTCATATCCCTACAGCACATTCCATCAGGCGCTGAAAGTAGCTGGGGCTACCAAATTCCTTGAGGCATCCAGATAAACTCATGAAGCCTAGGGGACAAATGAACGCAGTCTTCTCTCAATCCTCCGGAGCCATCGAGATCTGATAGTACCCACTGCGGAGGTCTAACACAGAACCACTTACTGCTGTTTAGACAGTCCAAGGCATCCTGTATGCGTGGCATGGTATACTGGTCTGGGATGGTCCGCCAATTTAAGGTACGGTAATCCTCACACATCCAAACAGCCCCATTCTTTTTCTGCACTACTACAATGTGGGAAGCGTAGGAGCTCCTGGATTCTTGTATCACACCAGCAGCAAGCATCTCTTGCAGATGCCGTCTCACATCATCTATGTCATCAGGGGTCAGGTGCTGGGACCTCTTACAAAAGGGCCTTTTATCATGCAGTCAGATGTGGTGCTCAGCTCCTTGCACACATCCCACATCCCATTCTTTTAGGGAAAATACCTGGTCTCTTTGGGCAAGCTTCTCACTGATCCTCACTTTCCATTCAGCGGGCAATGGGGAGTCACCAAAATCAAACAAGTCAGGCGTTACTCTGTCATCCTTCCCTGAACCCTTGATACTGGGTAGCACTGCAGTGTCTGCACAATGCATACTAGCCAGGGTGCAACCTCTATTTACTCGAATCTCTTTGTCAGACACATTATGAACTTGAACCATCACCCTTCTGGCATAAGCATGGGCTCTAGCAGGCAAGATACTGGATTTAACCAGCAGCCCCTTAGGCAACTTTTCCTCCCCAGGTGCATCCAGCATCAATATCTTATTCTTAACATCTTTTTTAATCCGGACTTCCCCTTGCAAAACACACTGGGCATTTGGGGCTAATAGCAACAGCTCCAGATCCTTCCTCAAGACGACACCCACCGGGTCTTCAGGTTCCTCCTGGCTAGCCTTTCTCTGAGTCTTATAGGCCTTCTGGATCAAGGCGGGTATTCTAAGAGCTTGCCCAGTTCTGGACACCTGCTTTTCAGAATACAATTGTGCTAATAGACCAAACATGTGAGCATTGCTCCCAATCAACAAGGGTACCCCGTCATACAGTCCAGTGGGGGGACATACTAAGGCCAGGGTTTCCACTTGTTCATCTACCCCAGCAACAGAAGTAGGAAAAGACAACCAGATCCGGATATACCCCAAATATGGGTAGGCCTTATCACTCAGCCCCCATACATGTAGACCATCCAAGGGTTGTAGTGGCACCTCAGGCAGGTGTGTCTGATACCAGTCCTGGAACATAATGGTCACCTAAGAGCCACTGTCCAACACAGCCCGGGTGGGTATCCCATTCACTCGCACTGGGGCCTCCATCGAAGGCCCCACCACATCAGACCATTCGGGGGGTACAGCGTTGGCAGTTGCTTGGGCATTGGCCCGGGTCACAGAACTCTTCCTAGGGGGTCGGGTGTAGGCCCTGTGGTGCCAGGTGATCAACCTGCTATTGACCTTCCTTAAATTCTCTGGCAACTGGCACTCAGTCTGAAAGTGTCCATCCTCCCCACAATGGTAACAGAACTTGGGATCCCAGGGGTCTTTATTGGGAGGGGAATACCACGCCTGCTGGGGCCATCCTGGGGGTGAGGGAACCCCTCTTGGCTAGGGCGTTTGTTTCTAGATAACTCTGGTTCCCCAAACCTAACAGGGTGGGTAGCAGTTTGCTTCAAGTCTTTCACCAGTTCTCATAAATTTCTAACCTCGGCCCTCAGCTCACTTTCTACTCGAGGATCAGAGGAAATGGCACACACCCCCACCCCTCCTTGTGACTCTGGGGATACAGGGGAAACATCAGGACCCCTCGAAAGGTGGGTCTCATCTGGTTTGCTAGACTCAGGGGTTTGGCACAGATTCCCTGCCCCCACATAGGGTTCTCACCCCTCCTCATCAGTCTCTACTTCTCGAATTTCCCTCATCAATTGACAGTACTCGGGCAGTGCAGCCCTTCGATCATGTAACTTAAGTTTTAACAATATCACACTGGAAAATCTGGCAGATTTCAAAACATGCTCCAACCTGACCTGGTTCAAGGCTGTGGCTGTGATCCCCACTTTTTGATAGGCCTTCTGCAAGACCCTTTCCACCCTAGTAACAAAGGTGGACAACTTCTCATTCCTTCATTGCTTGGCAGACTTGAATTTCCATAATAAGTCTTCCCCAGTTTCTGTACTTCCAAACACTCCCTCTAAAGCAGAAAGATACTCCGCTGCAGTAGCTTCCGGGCTAGTAGCCCACAAGAACCTAATGGCTTCCAAAGCTCGGCTCTGCAGGCTCTCCATCAGTCTCTTTCATTTCTTCCCCTCAGAGCATTGCCACTCCTGGACTAGGGGGGTGGCATAGTCCATCCACACCTCCAAATCATCCTCCTCTGAGGGCACTGGCACTGTGCCAGAAATAAGTTTTAGCCTACGGTATTAATCTAGCTGTATAGAGGGAACCACTAGGGGTGGTGGGGCCAAAATGGAACTCTTGGGGGGCCCGGGAGAGGTACCGGGGAAACTTGGGGGGTGGGTTCACTAGAAAGGTCCAATGCCTGCAGTAACTCTTGGGTAGTCCTCCCCTTCACAGCTAGCAATTTAAGCAGTTTATCTTTGAAGCTATTAGTCTGGGGGGTGACTGACCCACTCCGGATGTGAATGACCCTCCACCCCTGTTGGGCACCTTTCAGGTAAATCACTGGGGGTACCCTCTCGGGGTCGATGGCTATACTACACAAAAGTAACACCTGCAAGGTCTGATTGAGCAGGTCAGCCATACGCCCCTTCACCTCTACCTTGTCTAAACATTTGACACGCTCCACTGCAGAAATAATGTCAGCGTTCATGGTACCCAGAGGTACATCTAGTAGTAACACAATTTTCTGGGAGTCCAACTCTTTGGCTTCACCCCACCCCATCAGTTTATGTACCATCATCTTAATAGGGCCCAACTTAATCTTAGCCATAATATCCCCTTCCAACTTTTCCTTTAATTTATCCATATTAAGGTACTTCGCCTGCTCGGCCACTAGGGGACACTAATCCCAGTGGTGCCTCCAAAATGTAACCCCAAGGGGGTGCTATCCTAAGGGCTACTACCCCTGCCTGATTTGTCACGAACAGGTTGAAGGGCCTGGATCCAATGGTGGGTGCCTCCACCTAGAGGTCGGGGTTGAGACAGTCGAGTATGACTTGGTCACAGTCCTCTAGGTTGCTGCAACCCCCTTTCTTCCCACTAGTGGCCCACATGAATCAATCACAGTACCCTTACCATATACACTTACCCCCCCTGCTTGAACCAATAAGCTTGCTCTGGGGACCCCCAGAAAAGTAAGTTGCTGTTACACAATAATCACTGTACAGTAATTCACCATAAACATACAAGTTAGCCAGTATACCTTTGCAAAATGATCAATCTGATTTATTTAGAGGGGAAATAACAAGGACTGGGGTGATCAGGTTAATTAGCTTACCACTCTAATATATAAGTATCTATCTAGGGCACTGTGCACAGGACTAACCTATAAATCACTGTCTCTGGGTACCCAAACAATGAAGGCTAGCCCCTCGATGCAGGTGGTTGGGGCCCTAATGCAGAAATGAGCAGTTGATCCCTACGAATGTTAGGCAGAGCCTCCAGGCTCAATTATGGCAGCCAGTAAAGAAACCAACAGCCCTGGCCCTCACTAGGAGCAATTGACAAGGAGTGACCCTGATTCAGTACTCATGACTCCAGTGGGAAGAGCACTCTCACACCATCGCAGGATTGAACCTGGAACTCAAACACTTCCCCACACATTTATATGGAAAGACAGAGGGGTACCATACCAGGCAGCTGCTGTACTTCCCGATCACTTGCACTGCATACACCGGGTCAAACCGACGCAGCTTCACTAGTCCTGACAGACCGAGCGTGATTCAAGCAGATTCTTCAGTCTTCTACAGGGTGAGCCTGGTAGGCAGCCACACTCCTGCACAGCCTCCTCTGACTGCGACTTAGCAGATTTAATCCGACACTGGCGGGCGCTGCAACAGCTGACTTCTGGCCTTCCACACGCACTTCCCGTGCAAACACTCAACAGCGCAGGAGCCCAGGCTCCTTCCTCACTCACCACCACAGCGTCTCTACCTTTTGGCAGTTTGGGCAAGGGCTAATAGCTCGGGCGCCACCCAATCTCATTGGTGGGCTGCAGACACCAGTTACTTAAGTCTGTCCCCATTGGTGCAAAAAGGGCGCCATAGCCCCGAACTTCATTTCCCAGAATTACAGGCTGTATCCCTTATGGTCAGCTGGCTCCAAAATGAGTCCTAATCCTGGTTGGCTTAAAAGATCTCCATTTTAGCGTTCCCCCCTTTTTCATTGGCCCATCTAGAAAGTCACGGTCCAAAATGGAAGGGCCAGACACACAGAGTCCCAGCTGCAATGGAAGCAGGTTAAACAAACCGTAAGTTCACTAATACTCTAAGCAATTACAGTCAAACAGTTACATCTGTCTGAGGGGTTTCCACAGCGCTTTTCAGCAACTACCAAATGGAGCAAGTGAACTGCAGCTCAGGCGGGATTCAAGAAAGAGAACACACTCCCCCCTCCGCAGTGCCACTGAAGCCTGCAAGCAGGCAGCTCCTAAAGAAATAGTACACAGAGGCTCTAACAGCACTCACTGCGGTGCCGTTAAAATGGTTTAACCGCCGGACACCCTCCAGCGTGGAGTGTCCAACAAGCTCCCGGAAGACTTCTGGGAACCCCCATTTATGAGGGAGCTACATACATCTTAAAAAAATACAAACAACAAAAGGAAATATACACATACAAATGCACATAAATATGTCTTAACATCATCATTCTAAACATTTACACTTGCACTGAGTAAAAAGAACTCTCTCAACCTATGCCTAAAGGAGCAACGGGAAATGTTCACACAATCAAAGACAGACTGTATTGCATTAAAAAAAAGTAGGTAACATGTAAAATAAAGCCTTTTATCCTAGGGAAGTACGCATTCTTGGAAAGCAAAGATAAAAATTATCTGACCATGTATTAACACTAGAATTCTGTTTTTTAAAGATTAAGGAAAAGCAGTCTGGGACTCTATTAAGTATCACCTTTTTTGCTAATATACCCAGTTGAAGTTTATATCTTCTGACCGGGGAAGCCAATCCACTTGCTCTAGAAGATTACAATGATGGACTCTTTGTGGAGATTTTACTACAAATCTAGCAACTGAATTAAGTAACACTTTCACCTTAGATAGCAACCCCTCCCTTGCAGTATAATAAAACAAACCCCAAAATCAATTAACAGTAATAAAAAACTTTGGGCCAACAACTTGCATACCGGGTGACCCTAAGCAAATTACTTAACTTCCCTGTGCTCCCAGGTTACACCTGTAAACAAACTTTCAGCTTAGTGTGCCACTCCTGGTTAAACAACTGAAAGAAAAAAACCCACAATGGCCCAGATATTCAAACTACGCCAGTCTGTGGCACAAGCCTGTGCGCCGCTCAAAATAGTTGTGCAGGGGTGTGGCCAGGGCGATATTCAACAGAGTTGCTTTATGGCACAACTGCTTTGAATATCGCACCCTGGCCACCCCCACTGTGCATGGTGCAGTGGAACTGCGCCAGCGTAAGTGGTCAAAGTGGAGCATTGAGATGCATTGGCACAAGTTCCATTCCGCCATGCACAGCACCTGCGATATTCAAAGGGTGACATGCAAATGGGGCCATAATTTATGCAAGGCACAAGGGGGGCCATTTGCATCTGATTACGGCCCCATAAGCATGCAGGTGCGCCGATCCCCGACGACTGCGCCTGGCGCTCCCGAGCAGCGGCTGTTGAGGCGCCCTGCAGCCCGATCCCGTCAGCGACGGCGACAGCACCCTGCCTGCTGCCCACACGCCCGGCGACTGACAGCTCGGTATGGCTGCCGCCAATTGGTTCAGAGCATGAGCCAATGGGCGTGCAGCCCATACTGTACTAGTCAGTCCAGATGTGAATATCTGGACCGACTAGTATAGGAGATGCACGCCCATTGGCTCATGCTCTGAACCAATGGGCGCGCAGCCAGGCCTAGCTGTCGTCGGTGGGCGCAGCGGCAGGCGGGTGGGGTGCTGCCGCCACGCTGACGGGGAGTGGGGCAGGGGGCCCAGGGCGGGTGGGGTGGGAGGTCTACTAGATCACCAGGGATTTCGGACTTGGGGTAGAGGAATGCCGCCCATGATCGGGCTAATCGCGGTCCACTGGACCACCAGGGATGTTGGACTTTGGGGGAGATCAGTGATGCCCACGATTGGGCTACTCACAGTCCACTGGACCACCAGGGATATTGGACTTTGGGGAAGATCAGTGATGCCCGCAATCAGGGCATGGGGGGGCGCTGCCAGGTGTGGCGGGAACATGTGATGGCCACCCACAGGTGGCAGCTGCTGTGTTGTGCCCTGCAATGCGGCAGCTCACCTGTGGGTGGCCCTCGACTTGTTCATTTTTTTTTAGGCTTAACTTTGTGCAGGCGCAGGTAGGGGTTGCACCAGCATAACTCTGCACCACCGGGGCTGAATATCAGGCTGTGCAGTTTATGCATGGGCACGCCCCCACTACCTGTGCCTGGATACATTACTGATGCACCCCTGCACATCGGGATTTGTGTGGCGCACTTTTCCCTTATAAATATCTCACCGGGGCACATCAGTGGGTTGTGCATGGCGCAACACCGTTGCGCCATGCGCAACCCTTTTGAATATCTAGGCCAATATATTATTTTTCTTGCTTTATTTTGCTACTACAAACTTTGACTTATATATCCATCCTTATTTATAGCTTATGTGCATAGGAGCCGACTTTTATTTTTCCAGGAGGGGGGCGAAGAAATGGCTGGGGGTCTGGTGGCCGCCAAGGCCCCTAGGAGCTCTGGGCATTTTGGTGCTCTGTGGTGCATTCTGAGGGTTTTAATGAAGAGCTAACACAGCATAACAAACACCATTTCAATGTTAGCACATTACCCAAATTTGCTAGTGTTTTGCTACTCAGCACCCTGACCTACTGCCCAGCAGGTGGAGTTGTCACTCACCTACCTTACCCTTCCCCAGCAAGTGTTGCATCTGCTTAATTATTTTTATACTACTTTATTGTTGTCCGGGGATGAAAAGAAAAATATGCAAATCAAAGAGACCTTCCCTGCAGGCAGCTAAGCATTCAATTAGCATTATTAACCCATAATGTAATTTTTGTGAAGTACTTTAAGAAATGCTTTTTAACCTTTTACTAAATCTTCATAACAGTCATTTGCAGCAGCTAAAAAACACATTCAAAAATCTTACAGGCAGCCATGCACTTTCTTTGCCCGCTCCATGCTAACAAGCCCTGCCAACTCAACCATTAGTCTGCAGGGCACATTAGCATAGATCTAAGGAGAGAAGCATGCCGCTACCTGTGAGAAGATGGCAGGCAGCCTGGTTTACTCAAAAGTTATGAAGTAGTGTTAAAAAACAATAAAAAAAAAAATTATGGTACTTCATAAAAATTTCTGTTTGTGCTAATAACACTGATAAAAGGCTTGGGTACCATGGGGAAGGGCTCTTTGATTCCCAGTAATTTAGTATATAAATTACTTTTTTAATGATTTGCATATTTTATTGATTTTTCAAGGATACAGACAAAAACAGCACCTTACAGAACAAGAACATCTACAGTGCATAACACAAAAACAACCCTCCACACACACCCCCACCCACAACACTGAGCAAGGAAATTATGTTATACAATTTCTGAAAACACAGTCTTACAAGTACAAGTCAATATCTGCCACTGAATCTGCTGGGCTGCAATAATTTCATATTGGACAGTATACACATATGTTCCATTTCTCAAACTCAAAGGCTCATAATTCAAAATCATCAGATGAATGTATTCATTCATAAGCATTCATTAGCAGCGTCAGTGGCTCAGTAGGTAGCACACTCGCCTCTGGGGCCGGGAGATCAGAGGGCTGTGGGTTCAGTTCCCACATCTGGCACTTGGGTTAATATCCCAGTACTGATACTGTAGTGCAGCATGAGAGGGGTGCTGCACTTCTGAGGTGCCATCTTTCGGATGAGACGTTAAACCGAGGTTCCATCTGCCTGGATTGGTGGTAGTTCAGGTGGATGTTAAAGATCTCATGGCACTTATCGAAAAAAATATGGGGGAATTGCCCCGGTCTCCTGGCAAATTTCCCTCATTCACTAAAAAAACTGCCAACAGCTTACTCTGGTTCAAGGTCAGTTGACATTCATCTGTATCCCCTTCCCCCGGGTCGTTCCTGAAAATAGGCAGGATTTGTCTAGTGCACTTACCCAGTCAACAAAAACTAAAAATAAATAATAAAAAATAAGGTATTTACGCAAAAGTGGCAAAAGCATCACAGCTTGTTGTCAGCTCTTCCCTGCGTACAAACAAGTTGCTGAGTTTGCACCACTTTCACAAACCCCAATGCATAAGGGTTCTGGGGCTCCTATTTAATTGGAACTAAACCGGTATGCACCTGCTATGACAGCTTGATATCTTTAAATGAGTCAGTGGTCAGGGAAACCCTGCCAAGTACAACTCATTGTTTGACCTAATGGGCTTCAGCACAAATTTAGAGACAAAGGCCTCTGGTAGCTTGAAGAGCTGAAACGATCAAAGCAAACTGTTTATCAGGCTGCTTCCTTGGTCATGAACAGTATGGGAGTCTACTACTCTTTCCCAATAGTTCACAATCTGAATCAGATTGTGAACTATTGACTACCTCACAATCTGATTTTGGAAAGTGGAAACAGAAGCTAAGTTAGCTTTAAGAGGGGAACACACACCAGGATGAGTATGGCACTGTCTCCAAATATATTGTAACAGCAGCTTTCAAACTCAATTTAAATTTGGGGCTGGCAGTATAGGTTAGAGTGATGAGCTGTGAATGAGCTTGGTACATCCTGCAGACCTTGGTTTGATTCCCACAATCTCCACTTGCACACTGTGTGATTCTGAGCAAGTCACTTAACCTCCAGTGCTCCCAGGTCACCCCTGAAAAAGGCACTTGTGCCTAGTGGGCCTTACTCGGTTACCAAAGTCTAAAATTAAAAAAATAAATAAATAAATGGGAGTATGCGCAGAGGAATAGCTGCCTAAGCTAGGGTCATGTTCATCATCCCATGTAGGAATAGTTTATTCCCCAACATTTGCAGTGCAGGAAGCTACTTTAACCCACATTGCTGTAGTAGGGGGGATGGGACTGGAGGACAGAATGTAGCTTTATTCACAATCACACACACACACACACACACACACACACACCAGAATGAGGATGGCACTGGGCACAGTCTCCAAATATAGGTTGTGACACAAGTGACAACAGCTGTCAGCCTTTCAATTTAAATGTATGCATGCCGCTGACCAAATTCAAAACATCTATACCTATTCATTCTAGCCAAGTCACTCTCATGAGCTAAGAAGAAATAAGTCGTGTGTGTTTAGGGAAAAAAAACAGCTTGCATTACACTATCTTAACAAGTGTGCTTTGCTTGCTGTTTCTGTGTCAACTGTCTGTGACTGTCACCAAGAAGAATTTTCTCATTGGGGCTTGTAAAAGTACCCAGAGCAGAGGCCAGAAAGACTTTCTATGTAACTTATGCATTTTGTCTGAGAGAATACTGAGACAAACCTTGCCTCACTGTTGCTGCCTGCTACTCCAATGGCTTTCTGACCACCTCCCGACCCCGGGCCTCCAAGCCAGCTGCTCCCCTCAGAGTCATCATCTCTGCCACTACCCTACTTCCTGTGTCCCCCACAACAACCAATGCCGATGTGCTGCCTTACGCACTCCTCACCCGCCCTCTGAGCCTGTGGAGTGTCTTGCGCTTAGGGGTCCTTATCCATGCCATCCCGAGAGTGGTGGGGAGAGAGTGAGTAAGGCCTGACTCAGCACCCCACAATGAAAAGGAATGAAACCGCACCACTTGTTCACTAGGACTGTGCGAGTCAGCAGACAAATGGAGCGACGGCACCAATCCCGCCGAAGTGGGGTCATGTGACTGTGTTACCACAAGGTATTCTGTCTGCAAAGGCCGTGATTGGTTGGGTGAGGTCCTCGCTCATGTTCTTTAAAATGATGCACACAGATTGGCAGGGCTGGCAACTTAAGGGATTTAAAGTGATAGTACTGGTAGCTGGTGGTTGGCTTTTGATGTGGAAAAGCATTCCAGACCCTGTGACCCTTCTGCCTTAATTTAACTCCTGTCTCCTGCTGGCACTGCAATTTTAATTCCATTGGGGGCAGAGCCCCTCCCTAATCTTCCCGGGGGGGCCTTCGGTCCCTCAGCCCCCCCGTAGTCGGCGCCTATGCTTATGTGTCTGTTACCTAGGCAAAACTGCACTTAAAATCTCACACATAAATAAATAAAATATCAGAACAGCATTTATTTTAATAGTATCTTCTTCCTTTTCAGGTGCCCATGACACTATGTATATATATATTTATATCTTTTAACTTCAAAGCACTAAATCTATTCAAATGCAAAAACACAAGACTTTATTCTCTTCACACAATAGTGTTAAACTTTAGATCCCAGAATGGCCAAGAAACAATTTAGACTTCACTCTTGCATACCACTGTCATGCCCACTTCTCATGCAAACAATCAATTACAGAAACCCTTTCATTGCTATGCTATGCACTCTTACATCAGCGAGACATAAATCTTACAGAACTGCTAAAAAAACAAATTTATCAAGACTGGATTTTTGAATTAAAACCTGTCATTTACAGTACCTATGTAAATAATAGTTTACTGGCTACAAATAATGCTACAGACATAACATTAACAAAATTTCTGTTTTACATGGTAAACATCCATATAATGAACTTGTCACAGGATTTGTGACCTTCTGTCTGTATGTTTTTGTTGGTTTTTTGTTACAAATGTGAAGTATCTTTTTACTAAAGTATAAACATATGAATGTGTGAGTTATTTAGTTTGGAGAATATTTGTTTTATTATTTGAAAAAGTATGATACACTAAATGTGTAGTGCAGTGAACCATTGCAAAATGGAATCAAATGTATAGCTGAAATAGTCACTGTCATCCTGTTGCTTTCATGCCATACCACACACAGGAGAAAAACTGACTTTTAAAACATTTTGCAGTTTCTAGGCTGCAGCTTCATACCATACACTTCATTTGTAAAAAAATAAAATAAAAAATATGAAATTCTTGTCACAGAGCAAAATCAGCAGTACCTGCTAATAGAATGCTGATACCTACATTTACAGCTTAGCAAATACTTTAAATCTGACTGAGCGAGGTTTCTGTAAGAAAACAGCTAGAGTCATTATTAATTATAGCATTGATGATCTGGGCAGTTTGTTTGCTTTATGGTTGTGTATAGTTTGATAAAATTAAAAGTTTGAAAATTGAAACAATCCTGCAAGCTAGACCTGACACACATAGAAAACAAAAATAGTGAATTAGAGCTATTTAGTAGCTGTTGCCTTACATAAACCCCAGTTAGCTGGCTCTCAGGTATCTGCTAAACTGTATACTGTATATTGAATATGGTATGCAGATATTGTTAATCCCAAAAGCTAAACTTTTATGTTTTTAGTATATAAATGTTTAAGAAAAACCTGTAGCTCTTTCAACGGGAATCAGAACTCTGTGTCTATTGGTTTCCTTTGGAGCTGTAGTTTTGGCACTGTTTAATTAATCTTTCCTTCTGAGGTCCCAGGTGGCTCTGATAATCATTTGTTCCAAGGGTTTTTAAGTCAGTTTGAAGGCATTAAGCATCTTCTGTTCTCTTAGTCCTTAATAAAATGCAGGGACTCCACAGACTTGTTCTGTTGCTTTGTCCAGGTCCCAAACTAGTGTGTCTTGTTTCAGCATATTAAATCCACCTCATGCCCCTCCCACATGAATAAAAAAAAAAAGGTGAGGGTGGATCTTTAGGAGCTTCTCGGGTGGAGGTGGGGTGGATCTTACTTCCGAATAAAAAATTATGCTGCCTCCCTCTACTCAGGTTCCAGTTCTTGTACTGCCCATTTAAGAAAGAAAATAGTACCCTACAACCATTGACTAACATGAAAGCATATTCATTTGAGGGTGGAAAACATTTCTTGGAGGCGAGTAAGGCAGAGGAGACTATTTACACCTTCAGTCAGTTCCACGGACAAAAAACATGACATCACTCCTTTTCTACATGCAAAACGTCTGCAGGCTCTGCCTACTGCAGCCGTAAAAATTACATACAATGACATATAAAGAAGAAACACATATATAACAGTATACATTTTGGGCTGGATAGTCAAAGGGGTTGTGCCTGGCGCAACTCTGCAATATGCCCCGGCGCGATATTCAAAAGGGGACTGGTGCAGCGCAAGTCCCGATGCACCAGGTGCATTGTTAATGTATGTGGTGCATCTGCAGGGGTGTGCCCATGCATATGCGGCACATACCGATATTCAGCCTGGGGTGTGCGGTGCAGCTGTTGACACAACCCCCAGATGCGCTGCATACCGGAGCACAAATTTGAGCCAGAAAGTCCTGGCTCAAATCTCGGCCACTCACAGGCGAGCTGCTGTACAGCCTGTGGGTGGCCACCCACCAAGCAAGAACACCATCCAATGCAACAATCACACTGGCGAGACATTGAACCCCCTCCCTCACCCCCCCATGAGCTAACATGTAGGTGTGAGTGGTAGGACATGTTGCAGCAACAAGAAGTGTCTATCAGTTATGGCAGCCCCTAACAGTATATGTTAGTAGCAGTGTACTAGTGGACAGGACTATCAATCGGTATACTCTGCATGAAAAACGTTGTAAGACCCTGTCTTGTGGTTGTCCTACTACACATGCTGCAATCACACCAGATATCTATATATGCAGCATATGGTTCAGGGTGTGTGTGTGTGTGTGTGTGTACACCACTATGTGTGTGCCAGGAGTTATCTAAGTGTACCAAAGCAGAGTAGCACATCGGTCATACCTATTTGGGCTCAGATCGCTGCTGTCAAGCACAACCTCTATTTGTAGTATGACATCAATCGCTGTGATGACCCGCCAGTGTAGCTGATGATCGACATGTCTGAAGTCATGGTATGTATCGAATGTACAGTCCACTATCCATTCCGCATATACATTCCAGGTGTCATCTTCCCATTCTCCTGTATGTATGGACCCCTGTACCTCTGTGTTAGGCTGTATTATGTTTGTCTGATGTAATTGCATTTCATATTGTTTGATGCTATTGTTCTGTGCCACCAATCACAGAAGCACGGATCACTAACTGTGTGTAGGAATACCCCCCCAAGACACAATTATACTACTATCTGCCCTGTATATCTCATGTGACAGGCCCTTAGCAACACAAGCCTAGTAATAGCCTTACAACAGCACTGGACTGAGAAACGATTCCCTTGGTGCCACACCTGTCATCCTACCTATTACTGATGGAACCCCAGTAACTGCACCAGCTGCATTCTATTCTGTAGTCAAGTGTCCGACACAGTGTAGAACTGTGTGACCCAAACATGTACTGTCCTGCCTGTTCACGTCACATATGTGGAATGGTGTTGAATGCAATGCCGAAGGCATATCAGGTCACATTCCACACCTCTACCCTGGTCCACCGTGCCAGTGACCCCCAGGCACAGGTACATCCTACTGTGACATGGCTATCCTGATGTGCCCCATGTAGCCTCTGAACAAGTGCTCCTCCTTATTCAAGCTACTTTACATTGACAGGGAGTACATAGTGCTATGCAGTTCTGAGGTCGGGTTGTCAGGGCTATAGTTCCCATCCTTCATCCTGCTCCACCCATCATGATGAGGGACTGCATTGGCACTGTACCATGTCTCCAGACCCACCTCTGTTCTCGGGTACTGGTAGTGCTGGCAAGTGTTGTAACACTCATGATGGGGGACCTTTAGGCATCCCGCTAGCTACATGCAGGGCACTGTACATGGATTATTATAGTGGGCAAACTGCAGTGAAGAACATGCATAGCCACCTGTCACTGACACACAGGCAGTGTCACTATATGTCCCTGTTCAGCAGTGGTTGAGGGATGTTTGGAAGTCATGATTCTGTCACTGGTTACAGGTAGTGTTGCATCCCTTTATCATCCCCCCCAAATGGACACATCTTGTAACGGGCTATTGCATCTAGGTCTGCCTTTGCCAGTGTACCATTTCACAGACATGGAAACACAGCAACACACAGCTAGTCTGCACACAGACTACTGCACCCCCTATGACCGCCATTTTCTATATCACAATTGCCAACCATGCAGCAACACATGCAATGGAATACCAGCAGTATCACTCTATTGAACTCCACAGTTACATGTAAATGTGTTAAATGCAGTCCATTCTGTCAAGTGACTTGTCTCAGGCACTGGTCTGGCATTTCAGAATAAGGACCATACTGCCTGTCAGGTACATTATGCCCTGCAATCCCATTGATCAATAATGGGGACCAATAGGCTTACAGCCCATACTGTACGCTGTCATTTGGTGGGTGGCTGGGTGGCATGTGGGTGGGTTGCAGCTGCCCACCAATGACAGGAGGGGGAGCTGGGTGGCAGGAGGTCCTGTGCAGGTGGGAGGGTTGGGGGTGTGCATGCTTTCGGTATTGCCCATGATTGGGGTTCTGGGAAGGGTGGGGGGTCCACTAGACTACCATGGCATTTCCTTAATTCTGTAGTGCCGAGCTCTGGTCTGCAGATGGGAGTGGGGGAACACTGGACTACCAGGGAGTGCTAGGGGGTCGGTTGTACCGCTATTGAGGTTACAGGGCAGGGGGTGCTGTGGAACACCCATAGTCCTCACATCATTCTGTGCAGGGTACCTGGCACATTTCACAGGGATGCCCTGTGCAATGTATGCAAATGGGGCCATAATGACATGCAAATGGCCCCATTTGTACCTTGCATACATTATGGCCCCATTTGCATGCTCAATTCTGAATATCACAGGTGATGCTGCCAGCGCAACTACAGTTGTGCTTGCTCATTCCAAGTCCTCCCTGTCTAGGGATTGCACCAGTGCATTGTCATTATGCCATGCACGTTCTGCGCCATATTCAAAGGTGATGTACCGTGGCACATCACCTTTGAATATCTCCCAGTCCTGGACCCGGCGCATTTCAGATGTTCTGCACACCCACTTGTACCATTGCCTGGTGCAGTGTGAATATCTGGCTCTTTGTATATTATAAATAACAACATAGTCTAATGTGCATTTTTACCTTGATACACCTTAGTTATTGATCAATTATTTATTTTGCCTTAGGCATCTTTGTTAACCTAATTTTATCACAAGCCTTTAAAAATGTAACTGTTCTTTCAAGGCTGATTGCATAGAGACAGATTTGAAGCAGGGCAGTAGCATAGCATGCTGCTGCCACATAGATGGGAAGAAAACAGAAAAAGAGCTTATCAATCATCATGTTATTAGAGGAGTAGACCATAAAGTTATGTATTACCTCAAACTGGTGACTGAGAAAAGCATGCAAGGCCAGCACCCCTCTCTTTTGCAAGGATCCTATCTATGGACAGTGTAGCTGGGAACAGAAATGGTTGCATCAGTGATCCTTGGTGTTGGTCAGAACTCAGTTACCATGAATAAATTGTGGTTGCATTGCAGGATCCACAGTGTAAGACAGTCAATTTTTTGTAAGAGGCTGTAAGCATTTACTTTGGTACACTCAGATCCTTGGGAGGAATGGGAAAGTAGAGGAGGAGGAGGAGGAGGAGGAAGAGTTAGGACCAAGGCTGAGCACAAGTCAACATCACCTGCTAGCAAAAGCAGGAGGGCAATGATGAGCTTGAAAATGTTTTTTCTGGAGTATGAGATGGGGAAGGGGAAGTAGCTGAGAGGTACGGGGAAGAAAAGATCTCAACAGAGCTTCAAAATTCAAAGACAGAATATGTAGAAGAGATGTCTAGAGAGGAAATGGAGGGGTGAAAGGAAAAGGGAGACAGAGGTGAAACAGGTGAAGAGAAAAGAACAGGAGGGGCAAAGAGAAGAGGTTGCACAAGTGAAGAAAGCTGGAAGGAGTGGGGAAGTGGACACAGCAGGAGTAGAGGTAGAGTAGGGTAGGATTGGGGAGACCAAAGGGAAGGAGTATATTTATAAACCATTATACACCCTGCCTATAGACCCATTAAACCTTCTTATAACATGGGCACAAAAAATCTTATATTCTGATTCATCCAAACAGGTCACCTGATCATTGATTAATCCCCAGTATGTCCACAGTTGCCTTGCCGGACCACAAAATCATGATTGACTGCAATGTAAAGTGACCTTTTCAGATCACTCCACCTGAGAAACATGTAAAAAACTACAACTACAGCATCCGCATTAAGACAAATCCACCTAGTGGAGAACTATGACTACAGCATCCTCAGAAGGACAAACCCATTAGAAGGAAGGACTATTTTATTATAAATGCATGTTCACAGAGATTTATTTTAATATTCCTTTAGATAAACCTCTAACATGATGCTGCCCATGTTATAAGAAGATTAGCCCACCCCAGGGCATGGGTTTACTGATCATTAATTCATGCCTGGGTGGTTGAAGTCACTTGGCCTGCGGCCTTGTGCCTCACAACCCCCCCAGCATGGATTAATGCTCATTAAACCATGCCCTGTAATGGGTTAATCCCTCCATGTTATTTTCAACAATGTTTTATAAAGACTAGAAATTCTTTAGTCTGTTTCCAAAGACAAAAACAGCTTTTGTGCAAGAGTGACACCAGAGCATGCACTTTGCTCCCCAAATGCTGCCTAGAATCTTTCCAGTTTCTGCATGAGAAGATGTTACAATGGAATGATTTGCCTTATGGTTGCACTGTCAGCACTCACATCAGGTATAGCTTCCTCAAATGACTGTAGCAACTGACATAAGTATAAGATTCCATTGCCCAGCAGTGAGTGTGACATCCCCTTTACCTATTGCATTGGTCCATGGTGTACTGGTACACTGTTTTGCATTCTTTCTGGAGCCTCTGTAACATGTTTAATGTGGAGTTTCATCCAGTGGCATCTCTTGTTTTAGCTGTTGCATTCATAAGTTATTCAGCTGTGGCAGATTTTGCAAAAAATTACAATCTTTTACAGAGTGCCTGAAGTGATCACATATTGTTTGTGCAGCACCCTGAATATTCTGCACAGTCCTGTTTTCAATGAGGAAGTCATGTGCCACTAGACTGAGTGTATGTACAAAGTATGGTATATGCACACACCTACCATCCTTTAATGCTTTCATATTGTTAGGTCCAGTGTCTGAAACTGCAAATCCTGCAAAAAGGTTATTATGGGAAAGGCATTATGAGAACCGTTTCTCCAGCTCCTGTAAAAAGTTCACTCAGCCACACCTCTGTGATATTCTTTCTCAAGTTTTGCAATACAGAGGGCAGCCTATTTTTCAGATTCTGTGTGTCCCTATTTGTGGCAGAAGATATTGCAGAGGATATAAATGACACACAGTGGCTGGTAACAGTCATGTAGTCTGCTATTTGACCACTTGTCCCTATATCTGTTGTTAAATATGTACTTCTTCAATAGCCAATGACTGCAAGGTACTGCTTACCTTCTGGTACTTACAGTACATCCCAATCTCCTATGTTCATATCCAAGTTGCTAGGTGGCAGGTGTGCTCAGCCTCTATTTTCAATCCACTGTGTCAGCTTGAGTGACTGTGCGTATCATTCCTGATGACACAAAGGCTAGTGTCTTTTTAGCAGTCTAGCATAGAGGGTAGTTCTTTATATACCACAGCATTCAGCCACAACTAAGCAATATCTTCTGAGTGTTTTCAGTCTAGCAGACAGTTTAGAGCCCTCAATGTGGTTCCCATTTTAAGACCTGCGACATCTTGCAATGTAGAGTTTGTTTTTCTTATTATTATTATTCATGCCTCTATAAAATAGTTCAACTGAGGTGGTAGGTCTGGTGGAAACTGAAAATTATGTTCTTCTGTGGTCCACACAGCAGGGAACTCAGGTAAGTAGTCTTATGTGTAAAAAAGTTATTTTTACTCACACTGCAAACATGTGGGTATGGATAGCAGAAGTCTTCTGATCTAAAAGACATGTGCTTTGGTTAAACTTAAAATGGCTGAGTCCTGTTCATAGAAATACATGTTTTTAATGAAAACAGGGCCAAGGCAGAGTGAGATGGTTTCCTGCTGGTTTAACCAGCCAGGATTACAAAAGGACTAGGCTTCAGTCCACAGAACCAGTCTGGACCCATTCTGGAAAAAGGTGTTCCCCGAGATCAAAGGAATGGTCCAGGATGTGATGTCAGATTGGCATTCATGATGATGCAGGTGTAGTGGGACAGACAGCCACAGGTATTTCTGTTGTATGTTTGCTATGCAAAGGCAATTATGTTTAACGATTTTTAACTAGTAACATCACAGGTTTGGTTCTGCCATAACTTACCAGTTCCCAGTTGGGGGGTAAGCTTCTTCTACTCTACTTAGAATCTAGATAGCTTTGAGTTAGTTTTTTCCCAGTGATCTCTATCTTTTCCAAATGTTTATTTTTTATATCTGTAGAAATACTATATTCCCCATAGTCTTTAGTGTGTATTATCCTGTAACATATGTAAATATCGTGAAGTATTACATGTTATTTTTATATATGTCATACTTTCAGTGTCTGAGTCATTTCAGGTATAGATAACCAGGGGTTAATTTGCAAGTCTGTGATCCATTTCCAAAGAGACAGGCTACAGTTACCATATGTAAAGTATAGTGTTCTCAGCTATGGCAAAAGTGGTGCATTGTAGCCCTTTGGTAAAGAGCACTGTACTGAGCGAGCAGTGTCTCAACTGGGATTCAGACCTAAAGACACCCCGAATGGGAGTCACACTAAGTAGTGTCGGAATACCAAGGTAACTCTTTCAGGTGTCTGAAGGGTTGTGAAAACTGGTAGCAGTGCAGACTGAGTTCTGGGAGAGAACCAGTCAGTGACTAATTGGTTAGCAGCGGCTGGGATCTGAAATGGATTGTCTATAAAAAGTAGAATTGTCCCATCACAGAACAAGTTATGCAGTGGAGCCAATTAGAATGCAATGCAGGAATGCTGCAGTACATCACAAAATGCTACAGTATACTGAAGAGAACAACATTGGATTGTAACTGTCTATGTGGTACAAAAGGGGATACTGTGTATACTACCATTTCATTTTGTTGTAAGTAAGAGTAGATAGCTAGAAGACACTATGTCTGGGCCATATGAGAAATGCAGTCACCAAACCTTCAGGACATGTGCAAAACATGAGGGCTCGTCTTTGAGGAAGGCCAGCCATGGACAGCACTCAGAGACATCCTCGAGAAAAGGGATGTGGGAAGTGGCACAGAACTGATCACTGCTAGCCGAAGTCATGAAACAGAGGCCGGGGAGCATTCAAGTGAGCAAGAGCCTAGAACTGGGGCAGCTGTGCTGATAGAGATGATGCAGCCGGAGCTCACCCTGGTGAAGGCAAAGGCAGATACAGAGCTACAGAGGACAGAGCTGGAAGCTGAGGAAAGAGAAAGGCAGCGCCAGCATGTGATCTAGCTGACAGAGCATGAGAGAGAGAAAGGGAAAGAGTGAGAGAAGTGAGAAAGGCAGTACCAGTTTAAGATCCAACTGACAGAGCAAGAGAGAGACAAAAAAGTGAGAAGAGCGGGAGAAAGAGCTAGAGGAGCAAGAAAGGTAATGCCAGCATGAGATCCAGAAGAAAGAGGAATGAGAGCAAGAACATGAATATGACAGGGAGATGGAGAGTCTGCACCAGAAGACAGCACCACAAATTGTAAGTACTAGCATCACGGGTTCAATCCTGAAAGTAAAGATTAATTCCAAAATGTTTCGCAAGTATCTGGGGGGTGGAGGTAATTTTGATTTGTTTTTAAAATCTTCTGAGAGAATTTCTGGGAAATTTGAACTGAACCAAGCTTTTTGGGCAACTCACCTTTCATCACTCCTTAAGGGCAAGGATTTAGAAGCCTTTGCTGGGATGGAAAATGAGGATTGTATGGATTACAAAAAAAAATCCTGAAAAATGCATTGTTAAAATATTTTAAATTGACTCCTGGGGCCTACAGAGAAAACGTTAGAGGTTTAAGGAAGTCTCCAGAAGATAGCTGTTCTGAAATTTTATTGATTGATTGATTGATTGCTAAAGTTTCACCAGGAATGACATATTGAGCCTAACACAGCTAATTTCCAGATGCATCCTGGTGGGAGGGGGTAGAGGAGGGCAATGAATAACTGAAGCAGTCCAGAGGAGGGCAACTAAAATGGTGCAGGGTCTACATCAAAAACCATATGAAGAGAGACTGAGAGAGCTTAATATGTATACCCTTGATGAAAGGAGGGACGGGGGGACATGATAGAAACTTTTAAGTACCTCAAAGGAATCCACAAAGTCCAGGAGGGTAGCATCTTTCAGAAAAAGAGATGTGTAAGAACAAGGGGGCACAATTTAAAGTTAGAGGGGGGACGGCTCAGGGGTAATGTGAGGAAATTCTTTTTCACAGAGAGAGTGGTGGACACATGGAACCACCTTTCTGGAGAGGTTGTGAGGGCTAAAACAGTGGGGGAATTCAAACATGCATGGGACAGACATAAGGCAATTATAGTGGGGGGTTGTAGGAAGTAGGCTGTTGGTTAACTAGAATCTGCAGCTTATCCAATAGGTAGGGGAAATGGGCAGACTGGGTAGGCCAAGTGGTCCTTATCTACCATCAAAGTCTATGTTTCTATGTTAATTACATAGCATGTAAAAACAAAAACTAAAGAATCATATACAGCTACAATCAAAAGGCAGTTTGTGCAGTTTATGCAAGGATAAGGCAGAGATTGCAGTCTAGTGGGTAACAAAAAAAAATTCAGTGGGTCTACACCACCAGAGCAGTGTTATGCTTGTGTAACTGGGGTAACTGTTTGGCCATTCACACTCTCTATTCCATGGGGAATTACCACGCTGTAGGGGTACCGAAGGCAAGGAATCCTCAAAGAGGGTTCCACCCTTAGAAGAGCTGTGTGAAAAATTCCCTTAGCTAAAGGTACCTTAGGAAGGAGTCAATGAGGAGAGAGACATGCCACTGGAGGAGGAAGGGAGGATGGTGGGGCAAAGAAAAAGTGCTTCATTAGGAGGCTGGGAGGAACTGCTTATAGAGCTCAGGAAGGGGGTGTGGCTGGTTGCTCCACCATTGAACTACAGACATAATCTTTCAATTCAGTGGGCCTACACAACAAGAGCAGTGTTATTCTTGTGCAACTGTGATAAATGTGTGTCCATTTTCACTCTCTATTCCACAGGGAATTACTAGGCTGTAGGGGTACCGAAGTCAATGAACCCTTGAAGAGGGTACCACCCCAGAGGTGCCACAGGGAAGATTCCTTTCGCTAAAGGTACCTTAGGAAGGAGCCCCAAAAAGAAAACTGAGTAGTAATCATTGACTATGAGGTAGAGAATCTGACTGACTGCAGTGGGACAGCTTGATGAAACACAAATGAGATACACAGGTTATCAGGATTGTACTGTAGAATGGATTGCACTAATGAGATCAGGGGGCTTTCTAAGAAGAGAGGGAACAGCAAGTAGGGGTACCATCCATCTCTATCCAACAGCAGAAATCTACCTAAGGAAACTAGGGATTATGCTATAAACAACTAACTACATATTATGAACTTTGACATGGAGGAGAGGGAAAAAAACTCTTTTAAAAGGAGGAAACCTCTGGGGATCCAAGGCCTAGGTTGCCTTCCCTCCAGGCTAGGGGTAATTTATTTAGTGACAGCTCTGCTGCTGCAATTCAGAAACCTAATCAAAGGGGAGTAATATTCCAATTTGGTGGAAAGCTCTTACGATCACTCTAACATGAACGCCGTGAAGGGCTGTGAGAGGCCTCGGCAGCAATGGGTACTCTGAGTGAGAGCAGACCACCAAGGTGGGAGGAGGAGAACAATGATCACTGAGGCATTCATCTGGCCCACCAATTAACACAAACTGAGTGAACCAGAGGCGGTCGTAGGGAAAATAGCTTTCGATGGTACCACAGCAAAGCCATAGCCAAAGGAGCCCTCTTGGGTTGAAAGAGCCCCACCCCTCAGCAACTGAAGTTTTAAATTTTGCATCAAGAGGTGCACCATATGAAACTGCACACTAAAACTCTGCCTGGAGTGAGGACATTCCCACTATGGGCCAGATGAGAAGGACCCTGCCCCGAGGTTCACATGCTCAAGATGAGGACTTCATGAGTGCAGAGCGAGACCATTGACTTACAGGGTGAGCCCTGAGCCAAAAAGGCAATGGACATGTTGGCATGCCTCCAGTTTAGGATGATTCAACTTTGAGTGCTTGATAGGAGGGGGCCGGGTGAAGCCAGTGGCCATAGATTAGGTAGCAGATTATTGATGAGAAGACTGGCCTTGAAAGGTTGCAAGCAAACTCTGCAACCACAAGACTGAAAGGCTGCAAATAAACTCTGTAACCACAAAACTGAAAGGTTGTGAGCAAACTCTGCAACCATGAGAACTACCAAGGTGGCCTGGGTTATGTAGGAGGCTGCAGTGCGAGCCAACAATTGGTATTTTAGTATTAACCAGCAGAAAGCAAGCCAACCAAATCCATTATGGAGTCAACTGATGGTGACATAGAAGTAGATGTTTAGGCAGTGAGATGTGATGCTGGTGATTGAATCAAGGAGGTTTAGCGGAAATGAATCAATGAGGTTTAGCAAATAGGAAATGTAACAGATTTGCAACAGCGTCTACCAAAGGAATTATTAATTGGTGGCAGCATAGGTAAGCATGTTGCAATGCATAGGAGATGAGCTGAATTGTGTATGTGCTTAGCCAACTAGTACCATGAAGGAGTAAATCGTAGTTTACATAAGGCATTGGATGGTACAGTTTCAGCATGAATAGTGAATGGGTATGATAGCATGAATAGTGATTGATATGACTGGTAGGAAAACCTTTAACGCAATTAAGGCAGAGAGGTTAATGCAAGGCAATAAGTATTTGCAAGCAGTAATGGCATAAATCACTTAAGCACCATTAAGGCAGAGTTAGGTTATGGCAAGGCAGTAAGTTTTGCAATGCAGTAATGAAATGCATGAAGTTCTCGAAAGCCATGTACACTGTGAGGTAATTCTGTGTATGCAATGGATAACTGAAAGCCATGTAGGCAAGGAGCAGCGAGGGCAGGTTATTAATTTAATTTACTTGAAGCATGCTCCTGCTACCTGGGCCAAGATGCACCACCGAGACACCACAATCCTCTGCCATAGGAATAACAGGGAGCCAGGAGCAAGGCACCAGGAGATCAGGCAGCCATGAAATAGCAGAAAGTGTCAGTATAGCAATGCAGCATTTGTCCTAATGAAGCTAGCACTGAGTAAATCATGAGCAGAGATGTAAAACAGGGAGTAGCTGCTAGCTATGCAGCAGAGCCAGGACCAGGTGCAATCAATTAATGGGGAGAAGGAGGCAGCAAACTGCAGTTTGAGCTGAAACATACAATAACAATTGCAAGAAAATTGAGATGTGGTAGGAGCCTGGAACATAGGCAAGATAAACACAGAGCAAACAAATGGCACCACATGTTGGCAAAACCAGAAAACACAAAAAAGAAACACAAAATAAAAACACAGACACAGGAGAACAGAAAAACAGGCACACAAGGAAGCACACAGCAACAGCTGGAGGCAAAATAATACAAACCAAAAGCAGAAGAATACAACCCCTCCCTCCCGGAAGTTCAGCACAAAGCAAGCTGAGCCTAAGCACAGCAACGCTTGGGGGGGGGCAAAGCCACAGTGGGCCCCAAGGGAGAAGACAGACTGACAGAGTCTCCAGTCAGCAAACAAAAAGTGCTTCAGAAGGAGGCTAGGAGGAACTGCTTATATAGCTCAGGAAGTGGGTGTGGCTGGTTGCTCCCCCATTGAACTACAGGCATAGACTTTCAATTAAAGTGCAAAGTGTAATTTATGCAAGGACAGAGGTGAAAAAGCTATCCAGGGGGTTTCAAGGAAAATACAATTCCAAGTTCAGTGGTAGACGGGGGTAAACAGTAGGAGCAGGAGCTAGTTGCTAGAGGGGGTAGAAAAAAGGGGGTACTCAAGTGTAGATCAGGAGGTGAGGGAGAAGAAGGGGTAGAAGGTAGTGAGTAGTGGAACAGGGACAGGGATCAGGTACAATTGCAGGAGAGAGAAGTGAAATCATGGAGAAGAGAAGAGAGTGAGCGTTTGGAAGAGGCAAAGCAGATGGTTAGAGGAAGAGAATTCCACAGTTTGGAGAAGCAGTAGGAGAAAGCAGACTGGCCAGCTGAAGATTTCCTTGAAGTGAATGTAAGGGAATGATAGCCAGGGTTGAGAAGGGTGTAAAAGGAATGTGGGGGGGGGGGAGTAGAGAGGTTAGGTAAGAAGGTAGAGATCCTAGCCAGTATTTAGAGATAAAGGAAGTACACTGAGCAAGATGTCTGGCTTCAAGGGAGGCAAGGGAGAGTGACGAATATAAGGAGCAATGGTGGGTGCAGGGCGGACAATCCAAGACAAAGTGACAGAAGGAGTGAAAGAGGGAATCCAGTCTAGCTAGGGTGGTCTTAGGAGCAGCACCGTTGACAATGTCACTATAGTCAAAAATGGGGAGTCATTTTGAGGAAAATGGCTCGGCAAGCCAGAAGAGGACTGGAACCTCTATTCCCGTATAATGCACCAAGTTTATGGTGAAGTTTTTTGTGGATGGCATCCACATGCTCTGAAAAGTCAAGGAGTCTGTTGTGCCAGACCCCGATGTACTTAAATGTGGGAACATCATTGACTGTGGTCGAATCTAAGGGGTGGAAGAAGGGGAGGGCTGTAAGCCTAGTGAGCTTCTGCCTAGTGCCAAAGGTCATGGAGACCATTTTCTTGGCATTAAGGGATAGCTGATTTGACTGGAACCAATGCTGAATGTTGTTGAAGTCCAGCCGAAGCCTGGCCATAAGGTCGGATGAGGAGGAACCAGAGGCAAACAGTACTGTATCAGCTGCATATATATGGATGGACACAGAGAAGCAGGTGGCTTGGAGGTCGTTCCGGAAGACTGAAAAGAGTATTGGGTCAAGGATGGACTCTTGGGGGACACCAGTGCTGATAGGAAGTGAGGGGGATAAAGAGTCTTCAATTCTAACAGACTGAGTCCTACCCTCAAGGTAGGAGCCAAATCATTTAGTAGTGGAGTCAGAGAGCCGCACTGCTCTAAGTCTGTCTAGGAGAGGGGGGTGGGCTATGGTGTTGAAGGCTTTGTACAAATCAGCAAAGATGGTGGAGGAGATAAGGCCCTGATCCATGCCTGACAGAATGGAGTCAGTAAGCCAGAAATGAAATGTGTGTATAACTAGGCAATCTGTTAGAGCGATGATCAGAGCGTACAAAGGCTAGCTCTGTGGAGTAGATAAAAGATTTGATCCTCATGGAACAGTTCTTAAAGACTCTATCTGAGGAGTTGAGAATATGGATGCAGGGTGGCCATTCTCAATTTGGTGCTTACCAACTCAGAAATGGTGAGTGGAGTGAGTGTAAGGGAGTCACTCAGGTCCAGCAACCAAAATGCCATTTGGTTCAGGCTGGCCCACAGGAGCAAAATTCCCCAATCAAAACTCAAGTCCCAGATCTCAGAAGCGCAGTCTTCAGCTGGATGAGGGAGCAGATCTTAGACAAAGTGACTAAGGTAGACAGCATCGGAGGTGTGGGGAAAGATAGTGCAATCAAGGGGACCATTCTAAGGGCAACAAAGAGATGCACAAGAATTGTTACAAAGAGACAGGTACAAGAGACAAAAATGACTCTCGAAAAGGATCAGAGAAGCAGTGAGGGCTAAGAAAAAAGATTTCACCAGGTACATGGAAAAGGAGGAAGAGGAGGAAGAGGAGGAATGGGGAGAGTGCCAAATAAAAACTAGGGGAGCAAAGAGAACAGTCAGGGAGGCAAAAGCAGATATGGAGCTGCACATTACAAAAGGGGTCAAGTATGGGGGGAAACAATTCTTCAGATACAGTATATTAAGAAAAAAGGAAGCAGGAGGGGGTATTGTTTGGCTACAAGAGGGGGAGGGTACAACAAGAATATTAACAAAAAGCAGCCATCCTTAAAATTACTTCTACTCTATCTTTGCAAGGGAAGATCGTGGGCCCTTGCCTGAAAGTGGTATCAAGACGACTGTCAGGAGCACTTCTGGAATGAGGCAGCCAGTAATTACCTGAGAAAGGGTCCAGAAGTGGCTTTAAGTCCTAAAGGTAGAAAAAGCCCCAGGGCCAGATGGGATGCACCCAAGGGTGCTCAAGGAATTGGCTGTGGAACTGGCTGAACCTGTAGTAAGGCTATTTAATAGCTCAATTCAGAGGGTAGTTCCAAAAGACTGGAGGGTAGTGAACATAGTCCCACTACATGGAGGGGGGGCAAGGAGCAACTATGGAATTACAGACCTGTCAGCCTTACCTCTGTAGTGGGTAAACAGATGGAGTCACTGATCAAAGAGGACCTTGTGGACTACCTAGAGAGCAACAGTTTACAGGATAGTAAAGGAGCATGGGTTTGTGGCAGGAAGGTCTTGTTAGACCAACCTAATAGTTTTCTTTGACTGGGTAACAAATTTAGTAGATAAGTACCACTCTGTGGATTTACTCTACTTCAGTTTCAGCAAGGCTTTGGACTTGGTGGCACACAGAAGAGTGCTGAAGAAACTGATGAACCTGGGCATGGGGAGGGACACAGTAAGATGAGTAAAAAACTGGTTGAAGGAGGGACAGCAGAGGGTGGTGGTAAATGAGGTCAAACTGGAAGAGAAGAAGGTCACAAGTTGGGTGCCACAGGTATGTGTCCTTGGTCCTGTCCTCTTCAATATATTCATCTGCAACATTAGAGAAGGTATCTGGGGCAAGTTGTGTCTTTTTGCAGATGACACAAAGCTCTGTGGTAGGTAGATAGTGACGAAAGGATCAGGGGGATGCAGAGGGATCTACAAAGGCTAGAAAGTTGTCTAAGTTTGGCAGTTGAAATTCAGCACCACAAAAATACAAGGTTATGCTTCTAGTGAAAAAAATCCCATCATAGAGTACTTGATGGGAGGGTTAAATGGAGCACTACAGCAGAAACAAGCATTTGTCAATACCGAATGTTTGCTTGCTGGCATTGGCATTGGTAGTGTAGGAGTTACAGAGCTGCATAATAGGAATGGCAGTGAAGTATTGAACTGAAGCCAACCCCATCATCACCCTGCAGATAGTGACAGGCATTGGGGTGTGCCTTTGGGTCATCAGGCATAATGGCCACGCCATTTCACCATACCCTACCGTGTAGACACCGACAAGTGTCACGGTGTGCCTTGGGGTCTTTGGCCCTTATGCGCACCCCATTCCATCAGGAAATATTGTGAGATGGGTGCGGTATAGGAGAATGGGGTGAACTTTGGGGCCGAGGAGTCCAAGGCACACCTCGATGCCTCTCAGTGGCTGCAGGGTGTGGGTGGGGGTGGAATGGTATGAGCTTTGCAGGTGACAATCCCAAGTCACAGCCCTGATGCCTGTCATTCTCTACAGGGTAGGGTGTTATGGTTGGAAACCCTAACGCCTCAGGCATTCGTTGGTATTTTCACTCCAAATTTTCAACATGGGTTTTTTGTGACCCCCACCTCATGAACAGTGGCAATATCAGTTTGTTAGTCGAAAGCTGCTTTTGCACAGTGATTACGGCATTTGTCACCACAGGTGCAAAAACACATTCTGAACAGGATGTGAAAAATGACAGCTGTTCTGTTCATGGGGAGGTGTAAAAAATGGCAATGTTGAAAATCTGCAGTGAAAATATTTAAAAAACTGGTGAAGTCATGAGCGTGCGTAGAAACTGTGCAACGTGCACCCGTAATGTAATTAGTTTGGGAATTATTTACAGCAGATTGTCAACACAGGCATTTGGGACCTCCGGTCATGAACAGTGTCACTGTGATTTTCTTTATCTGTCCGAACAATGATTTCCTAAGCGACCACGCATTTCTGTGAAAGTGAGAAAACACATTTGGCCATGTTGTGAAAAATGACAGCTGTACTGTTCATAAGGAAGTGTGGAAAAATGCCACTGGTGAAAATCTGGACTGAAAATATTACAAATTCATGAACTACAGTGCGTGGAAACCGCCAATGCTCACTCGTAACAGTTATTTTGGAATTTTTCACCAAATTTTCAAAATAGCCATTTTAAGACCTCTGCTCATGAACAGTGTCACTGTGATTTTCTTAATGTGCCCCATACATTGATTTCGCACACCAACAGTGCCATTGTGCGCTACATGGGCGGAAACATGTTTTGGGCGAGATGTGAAAAATGACAGCTATACTGCTCATAAGGAGGTGTGGTAAAATGGCAATGTTGAAAATCTGGGTGAAAATATTGAAAATTTGTGAACTTATGACGTGCGTGGGATCAGCGCAACAAGATCTAAAACAGTCATTTGGGAATTTTTCACCAAATTTTTAACATGATCATTTAACACTTCTGCTCATGAACAGTGTCACTGTGATTTTCTTAATGTGTCCCGAACATTGATTTCGCACACCGACTGCACCATTGTGCGTCACATGCGTGGAAACACATTTTGGGTGAGATGTGAAAAATGACAGCTGTACTACTCATAAGGAAGTGTGGTCAAATGGCAATGTTGAAAATCCAGAGTGAAAATATTGAAAATTCATGAACCTACGAGCGTGTGTAGGAACAGTACATAGCATGCCTTCAAGTAAAACAGTCATTTTTAGGAATTTTTTCACCAAATTTTCAACATAGGCTTTTTTAGAGCCCACCTTATGAACACTGGCACTGTCATTTCGTTAATCAGTCCTGAAAGGTGATTTCACACAGTGACTGCGAAATCACCCTTTGGGCCTGATTAACGCCATGACAGTGACAGAATTCATAAGGAGGGGTCCCAAAAACCCCATGTTGAAAATTTGGTGCCAAAATTCCAAATAATGCCTGTGATATGCAGCAAAGTTGAAAAAACCCTATTCATTACATTATACAGCTTACCGGCATTTCCTCAGTTTGCAGTCGGCTTTGAAGAGTGCAGACGTGTTCCTGG
Source organism: Neoceratodus forsteri (assembly GCA_016271365.2). NCBI lineage: Eukaryota > Metazoa > Chordata > Ceratodontiformes > Ceratodontidae > Neoceratodus > Neoceratodus forsteri. Next base: position 192,986,477 of record JADMNL010000024.1, on the reverse strand, counting down.
TCCACGAAGTCGTCACGCCAAGCTCGGAGGTAAGTATGGGGTGAGGTGAGGGGAGTGTGAGGAGGCAGGAGTGCAGTGGGTGGCGCGGGTGGGAGAGGGGTGAAGAGAGCAGCGAAGGAAGGTTTGTTTCTTTCAGGTTTTTTTATTATTTGGACTACACAGGACATTTGCCACGCTGGGGTGGGCTCCCAGCATGGCAGCTGGAAAAGCTGTTGGGGGGCAGTGGGGGGATTGGGCACCCCATCAGCCATACAGTGTGCATGGGGAGGTAGAGCGCATGAGCACGCAGTGCGTGCGTCAGATGTGTGTGGGGGAGGGGAGCACTGCTCAGTCAAGCGGTGCTCTCCCTTTCAACTGTACGGCACTGCATTTTGGATCATCGCACTATGTTTCTTGCACATGCCTGCAAGCAAACATAAAAAGGGACCAGGGAGTCATCATTAGTAACTCCCTGAAACAATCTGGCCAGTGTAACAAGGCCTATAGTAAGGCTAATAGGATGTGGGAGTGTATCAGAAGGGGTACTGACAGCAGGAAAATGGAGGTACTACTATTTTTATACAGGTTATTGGTGAGGTCACCCCTGGAATACTGTGCTCAGTTTTTTTTATATAGGTTTTTCTGCTCCTGATCCACTGCAGGGTGGGCTCCCATCAGCTGGCTCTATAACCCCCTCTATCATCCACCATCTCCCCAGTTTACCTGATGGCACAACACCCCTATGGATCTTCTCCCTGTGGTGGGGTCAGGAGAAGGAGGACCATCCTTCCCCTTAAATCACAGTCCAGTAGTCACTACAAGTACAGGTGATCGGGTGGACAGAGGTGAGTGGGCATCTTATGCCCCTGCTGTGCCAACCTTTTTCCTCCTCTTTTTCTCCCTGACCCAAGGTCACAGCTACAGAGGGTGCATGTGTGTAGAGGCATGCATGCACTCCAGCCCTCTTCCATCTCCAACCTTCCTGATGTGGTGTCCGCCTCCAGCCATCATGCTCTGACACCTAACAGCCTCCACTAGGTGTCAGTCAAGATGGGGACTACTTGGGAACCCTCCCTGGGAGAGGAGAGCTGCCTTGCAGCATGCTCAATTCTGTTCCTGACCTCTCTCCCTGGCCAGTCCCTAGCAACCAAGGCTCATTAGAACCCAGTTCACCAGCATAGTGCGAGGTAAGGCACTGTAATAATGCCTCAGCCCTCAGTGCCACTGGGCCAGCTGTGATCTCAGTTCTGAAGTCCTCACCTAAGAAAGAACAGGGAGAGCCTGGAGAAGAAGCAATGCATGGTGACCATGATGATTTAGGATCAACAGGGCTGATCTTACAAATGTAGCCACTAGAGACCAGGCGAGTGGGGGATATGATAGAGACCTTCATGTTCCTGAAGGGACTAAACCAGGTGAACTGCGGGGAACTATTTAGCAGGAGTACATAGTAAAGAATATGTGATCATGAGTAAAAAGTGGCAGCGGGATGGTTTAAGAGGGATGTGATGAAGTTCTATTTTATGAAAAGAGTGGCAAAGATGTAGAAAAGTCTGCTATCAGAAGTGGTGTGCGCCAAGGCCATAAAGGGTTTCAAGCTTGGCTCGGACAGAGTGAAGGGTCTGGTGGTTGTTCAGGTTGGTGGCAGTAGGCAGGGGAGTAGGAGGGTGGAACAGGAGGGCACATATGGAACTCCAGGCTGACTAGATGGACTTTTGGTATTTTTCTGCCCTCATTGTCTATGCTGCTATGTTGTTATGTTTCTATGCTATATATGCCACAGACTGGAACACCTGTTGTATGACTGTACAAAAAATGTGCTTGAATGAGAAGAAAAATACATAAGACTCTGCTCTCCCCTGAAACAGTTATGTATAAAACATGGAAATGTATTTAAACATCTGGCTACCTGTCAACATTGGCCAAAAGGTTTTGTGATTCACATGCCACTTCTTCGGGGGGGGGGAGGACTTTTGCCTTTTTGTATGTCATAATACTAATATTTTTTTATTATATAAGTTCAAGTTTATTGCAGGAAAATGTCTTTGAGCAAACTCATTCACAAGGAGGTCCTGGAGCATGTATACAGACAAGGAAAACAATACAATACATAGAATACAAAAAAAAAGCATCACAGGAGATAAAATAAAATAAAGTTTAGGTTCACATGGTACATCGTGCTCAACTTAGGGCATAATAAGGTAGATATAAACTACATTTACCTTGTGCAACATTAGTAGTCGAGGGTTGCATTTAAGGGGAGAGTAATTACATAGGAGCAAGAGTTTGAGGAAAAACAGCCGGGGAATAGAAAAAGGGATAAAGGGAGTGAAGGGGTAAGATATAGGTGGAGAGCATAAGGGTAGAGAGGAGCTTTAGGAGAGGAATAGAGAAGGGAGGGCAGGTGAGATAAGTGATAAGGGTAAGGGTAGAGGAGAGTATTAGATCAGCTGAAGAGATTGTTATGATTTGCCAGTTCTTGTAGGATACCAACAGGACTAAGGCAGGTACTAGTATGTTGGGAGGGCACAGAGAAACATAAGTAAGGAAGAGACTTAGTAACAGTTACAACCATTTCTAAATTTAGATGTAGTTAGCTTTTTATAAAAGTTAACGGAGACAATATTAGATAGTTTCAGTGAGGCTTGAAGCAGATTCCAAATGGTTTGGAGAACATATGATATGGCCCGTTTGCCAAAGGTGGTGCGGGTCCTTGGCACATCAAGGGCGATAAAATCAGATTTCCTAAGTGAGTATACAGTGCGGGAGATGTGGATAAGAGATGCAATATAGCTTGGAAGCTTATTCAGGAGTATTTTAACAGTCCAAGCACCAGCATGGAGCAGATGTCAAGTGGTAAGTGACATCCAATCAACAGCTGCATACAGGTCACAATGGTGGGTTCAGTATGGAGAGTTTGTAATGAACCGCAGAGCACGGTGGTAAAGGACATCCAATTTATTTAGGCTTGTGGTTGTGGCTGACATGTAAATTAGGTCCCCATAGTTAAGTAGAGAAAGGAATGTGGCTTGAACCAGCCTGGTTCTAGTCTCTATAGGAAAGAGGGCCCTGTTTCAGAAGAAAAAGCCTAACCTGATTTTTAGTCTTCTGGAAAGGTCATCAATATAGTCATTAAAGGAGAGCTTATTATCTAACCAAAGGCCAAGATACTTGAATTTGGAGGTGACTTCCAGTGTTCGCCTAGGGATGTGATGATAAAGTTCTTAGGTATGTCAAGGGGGCGGAAGGGGTAGTATTAAGAGTGAAAGGCATTGCTTTGGTTTACTTGGCATTAAGAAGGAGTTTAGCATTAATAAGATTACGTTCAAGTTGAGCAAAGTCAGCTTGAAGCACGTCCCTTAATTCAGACACTGAACTGTCAGAGGCATAGAGTACTGTGTCATCTGCAAAGAAATGCAGTTTGGAGTTGGTTATATGTGAGTCCAGATCATTTATATACAGGGAGAAAAGGATAAGGCCAAGGATGGAGCCTTGCTGGACTCCCCTGGCAATCGGCAGGGAGGTTGAGAATAGGCCATCAGCTTTAATTTTCTGTGTACTTCCTGTTAGATAACTGGTGAACCACTGGGTGGTAAAGGGAGTGGCACCTAATTTGATGAGGCTAGTATCTAATAGTTTGTGGTCAGCAGTATCAAACGCTTTACTGAGGTCAAGGAAGACTCTTGGAGTCCACAGCAGATACCTAGTCATTGGTGACTTTAGCCAAAGCAGAGATAGTGCTATGATTGGTGCAAAAGCCAGATTGTGCAGGACTAAGAAATGAATAAGTTTCAATATGGTGTTTTAATTGAGTATGAATCAGTTTATTTAAGACTTTAGAGAGAACGGGCAGAATTGAGATGGGCCTATAATTGTTTAGGTCACATGGGTTCCCTGATTTAAATAAGCGTAGGATGTGGGCAGATTTCCAGCTAGAAGGAACTGTGGCAGTGTTGATAGAGAGATTGAATATATGTAGAATAGGGCCAGTGAGATATGAGTAGCCTAATTTTAAGAAAAAGGTTCAATACCATCTTCCCCGGCACTTTTCTTGGTGTCTAGGTTGGTGAGCGAGTCTTCAACTTCTTTATAGTTGAGTGGGAGGAGCTGAAAGGGACAAGTAGCGATTTATGGGGTGGTAAGTGGGCTGGTTTGATAGTTGGCACGGCTTGCATACAGTGATGAGTCGAAGGCTAGGCCCGCAGTGACAAAATGGAGTTAAGTTCTTAAAGGATTTGGTAATTACTTTCTACAACCCTACCATTACTGTGGGTCTTGGTTGGAATTTAGGGAGCAACAGGCCGTCCTTCGATGGACTTAACTGTCCTCCAGATTTTATGGGGATTTCTGTTTGCTTGTTCCAAGGTGGAAACATAGTAGCCTGATTTGGCATCGTGAATGCGTTTGATGCAGGCATTCCTAACTGTTCTAAAAGCATACCAGTCTGCCAGACTCTTGGTTCTCCTGGCCTGAGCCCAAATTCTGTCACGGTTAGTGAGTGCAGACTTGAGGTCTGAAGTATATCAGGGGTTTGAGGTGTTGTGCATCCTGATCTGAATGAAGGGGGCATGTTTGTTAGCAAGAGCATTGAGTTTGGCATTAAGGATAGTTACAGCCTCATCGGCGGTTTTAGCAAGATAGAGATCTTGCCATTGAATCATGCCTAAATCAGCCAGATAGTCTGATGCATCGAACTTCTGATAGGACTGTATAGATACAGTATAAGCTTAGGCTGAAGATGAGCTTTTGCTTGCGATCTTATACAACTAACGACCACATGATCACTCACGTCATTATGGAAGTCCGCAGAGTGAGAAATTTTGTGGGAATGCATGCTTAATATAACATTAGATAGTGAGCTATTGGCAGTATTTGAAGTGTTGATTCTAGTGGGTTCACTAACTAGCTGGCCAAGGCCGAATTCATCGCAGAAGGATTTTAGGCTAAGCAATTTGGGGGTAAGCCAGTCCATATTGAAGTCCCCAAGAATTATTGTTTCAGTATTGGCAGAGGTGGTGAGAGATTTAAGACTATTAAGGATATCAGTGCTACCAGTTGGGGGTCTATAACCACCAATGACCGTAATACAATCCATGGAAGGAAGGTGGAGCTTCAGAGTTACAATCTCATATTCCTTCGGTTTTGAATTACAGAGAATATTGCTGACTGAAAACTTAGATTTAGTGTAGACAGCCACTCCACCCCTCTGGACCCTCTATCTGCCCTGTATAGACTGTAACCCAGGAAGGAGACTTGCTGGTCGGTATTGATCTTTTTGAGCCATGACTCAGTAATAATGATCAAATCTGGATCTGCATGTGTGGCCCATGCTTGTAGCTGATCAAATTTCTTGGTCAGACTTAATATATTGATTAGCATCATTTTAAGTCCAGGTGCAGCTGCGATTTCCATGGGTGAGGTAAGTGTTAGTGGCGGGCCAGGATTTAGCTCCACATTACCTGAGCAGAGAAGTAGCAGGAGTAGTAGTTTCCTTAAGAAACTCGTGAGGGATAAGAGCGCTTTTTTTCCTTTGGGAATGCCCACTATTCATTGGCAAAGATATTGGTTTAATGTTAGGGAGGGATATGTTGAAATGCCAGTTAATTGCAATAAGGGACAGTGCTCTAATTGACATAGGAGAGGGGAGTAGGAGGTGGAGAGGAGAGAAGTGATGAGAGTGGATATGGGGAGAGGGGTGAACTAAATGGGGAGAGGTGCAGTGGAAGGGGGTAGCATGGGATAGGATAGTAAGTTCCAGGGCTGTTCTAGAGCCAAGTTCTTTGTTCAGTATAGATACAGTATAGATACAAAGATATATAACAATAATGATGGAGGATTATCTCGTTTACTGTGCTCTCACATGCTTTGCTTATGGAAATGCAGCCTTCTTTCAGTACTCTTCCGAAGAATCCATTTTTATATTTGCTTGCAGGATGAAAGTCAAACGGATTAGGATCATCAGAAAGAAAAAGTGGATTCTGGAGATGTGTCAGGCTGTGAGCCAATGACATGGGTGGAAATTAACCTATAGTCAATGATGTTGGACCTTTTGGATAACATATGATGTTGTTGGCTAGCACTTTTATTTAAAAGACTTTCACCACACCCATCACTTCATGTGCTTTTGCAATTCTGGTGACACTTAGTATGTGCCAGCATCTCATGCTGATTACGTTTTCTTGTCTGACTCTCTTTCTCTTCCCTGTACCCCCAGCTTCTAAGAAATTAGCAAGTGTGATGGAACCAAGTGAAAATGGATGCTCCTCCTCCCACTGTTCTGACTTTTCTGGTACCTGTGGGGGCTCCTTGCATGCCTGCAAAGTGCCTCTCCTGTCTCCTGTGTGACTCTTTCTCTCTCTCTCTCTCTCTCTCTCTTGCCCCTCCCATCATAAAATCAACTGGCCAGTGTAATGGAACTGAGAGAGAAATGGCTACTTCTCCTCCTGCTGTTGTTCCTTTTCTGGTGCCTGATATGGTTCCTTGCATGTTGTCCAAGCAAGCTTCTCTTTCTGCTGCTGATGGTAGCTTCTCACATGCCTGCCAGGCAGGCTTCTCGTTCAACCACTGGTGGTGGCTCCTCACAAGCATGCCAAGCAGGCTTCTCTTGATGCCACCAGTGGCAACTCTTCCCATGCCCCCCTAGCAGGCTTCTCTTTCTGCTGCAGGTGGTAGCTACTTGCATGTCTGCCAAGCATGCTTCTCTTTCTGACACTCATGACAGCTCCTTGCATGCCTACTGATTAGGCTTTTCTTTCTGCCACCCATGGTGGCTCCTTACATACCCACCATGGGGGCTTTTCTTTCTGTCACACATGTCAGCTTCTAACAAGCCAACCAAGCAGGCTTCTAATTCTGCTTCCCATGGCAGCTTCTCGCATGTCACTTTCTACTGACCATGGTGACTCTTCTCATGCTTAATGACCAGGCTTCACTTTCTGTCACCAGCAGTGTTTCCTCAGATGCCCTCTGAGTGGTCTTCTCTTTCTGTCACCTGCAGCACCTTCTCACTTGCCTACTTAGTAGGCTTCTCCTTTCTGCATCCTACAGTGACTTCCTATTTGCAGTAGTTACAAAACAGTCAATCAACCATTGTTGCACTGCCAATCTCCTAGTAAGCATCCAGAAACTTCATAATTCCTGAATAGGACTTTTTATGTTCACCCTTGCGCTTGTGTAAAGTGAACATATTGTTATGAGAGTGGGTTTTGAGAGGTGTGTCACTGTCAGTCCAATTAAGGGCAGTCTGCAAGGGGCTCATCAGCGTCAGGCCAATCATCAGCCAGGCTGATCATGACACTGTTCTGGTCTTTCTGGTTGGAAACATAGTTTAAAAGAGAGAGCTGGCCCAATCCGGGAGATGTTCTGGACGATGCGGTGTTGTCCCATCTGCAGGCACCTCTCTGGGCTGAGGGAGGAGGTTGCTCATCTCCAGGCTGAGTTGGCCAGGATTTGTGGGACCTCCTCTTCCATCCAGGGACCACCAGTGCCACTGCCGTTGCCTCAGAGGTTGCCAAGAAAGAGGAGCGGTTGGACCACAGTGGGCTCAGAGAGGGTGAGGGTGGTGGAACAGAGGCACATCCCTCCAGTTGTACCTCTCCACAATTCCTATGCCATTCTGGCAAAGTGTGGTTCCTCTATGGAGGCACCTACAGTGGAGACCAAGGAGGATGCTGGGAACCTCCACAAAGGAGACCCTCAGGAGGGTGGCAGGGGACCCTGCAGGGGAAGGAAACAACTCCTGGTGGGGGACTCCATTGTTAGGAAGGTAGAACTGGGCAAGGAAGGGGAGAGGGAGGTAAGGTGCCTGCCTGGCGCCATGGCTTGGAGGGACAGGGAGCGAATCCTCAGGATTGCCGGAGCAGCTGCACAGGGGAGGGAGCTGGATGTCATTGTCCACCTAGGGACAAATGACCTGGCTAAGAAAGGGATTAGAGAAGTGCAGGAAGAGTTTGTGGAATTGAGGAGGGCCTTAGTCAAGTAGCACCACGGTAACCTTCTCGGAGGTGCTACCATCTATGGCATAGGAGGCTAGGGTGTTCCATACCATCGGATTCAATCAATGGTTGAAAAACTGGTGTGGAGCTCAGGGATTTGGCTTCATTGGGGACTGGGGGTCCACCTGGAGTGATGCAAGCCTATACTGGCATGATGGACTGCATCTGTCAGGGAGGGGAACCAGGATCCTAGGTGATAGGTTTAAATGCTTCATTGGCAAGCTTTTAAACTAGCCAAGGGGGAAGGCACTGGAAAGGAGCAGGAAAATCCTAGCCCCCCCCAAACAATCACGGTAGTAAGTGTGGCAAACACCAACATGGAGGTGTCGATAGGGAGAAGGGCAGGGGTAAATGGAGAAAGTGACAAAGGCAAGAAGGACAGAGATGGGGCAAAAGGGGGTAAGGCCATCAGGAAATGGAGGGTAATGAGTACCAATGCCCGTAGTCTGGGCAACAAGCTCCCTGAGCTGGTGGCCTTAATGGAAGAGGGATGCCTGGATATCGTAGCAGTCACAGAAACATGGTACACAGAGAACCATGACTGGGATGTTAACATACGAGGGTACATAACCTACAGGAGAGACAGGCAGGGGGGAAGAGGGGGAGGAGTAGCTCTCTATGTAAAGGAAGGGATAAAAGCAACTGAACAAAAGAGTAAACAGGGAGGAGAGGAGGCACTGTGGGTCACCTTGGAGACTGGAAAGGGCACCACAATCCGCACAGGGGTTGTGTACAGACCCCCATGTCAGGGGAAGGAATGGACAAGGATATGATGGAAGGCATTCTTAGAATGGCAGAGAAAGGGGAGATACTGTTGATGGGAGACCTGAATATGCCAGATGTTAACTGGAGCACATTTGCTGCAGCCACATCCAAGAGCAGGGCCATTCTTGATGCCCTACAGGTGGCAGGCATTAGACAGCTAATTTCAGAACCCACTCATGAGGGAGCAATCTTAGACCTCGTACTCTCAAACGGGGGCAGTGAGAGGATCTCAGATCTAGAAGTGGGTTGCCATCTGAGGACAAGTGACCATCAAACAGTGTGGTTCACGTTAAACTCAGCTACAGAGTCAAGCCATACAAAAGTTGAGGGTACTGGACTGGGAGGCTGACTTTGGCAAGATGGGAGAGTGCCTCAGAAAAGCACTAGCAAGCAGGCTAGAAGGAGGTGTGGAGCAACAATGGGGAATTATCAAACTGCCATCACAGAGGCAACAAGCCTTTGTGTGAAGCAAATAAACAAATCAAAATGAAAGAAAAAGCCACTATGGTTCTCAAGAGAGGTGGCTGTGAAAGTCAGGAAGAAAAGATAGTATTCCGGAGTATAAGGAAACACAGAAGGAGCAGGACAGAGAGCTGTACCAGTTAAGGCAGAAAGAAGCAGGGAGGGAAGTCAGAATAGCAAAGGCCCAAACTGAGGAAAAGATAGCCAACTCAGTTAAGAAGGGATAAAACCTTTATAGGTACATCAGGGCGTGAAAAGACAAAGGAGGGATAATGAGGCTGAATAGAATGAACAGTGGTTGGGCAGAGGGGACAGTGAAAAGCAGGAATACTGAACGAATATTTCTGCTCAGTATTCACAAAAGAGGAGGGGGAAGTGCCTAATCCAATTAACAGAAGCACTCTTGATAGGGGGGTCGATCCCAGTCCTTTCACAGAAGAAAGGGTTCTGCAAGAACTCCTAAAACTGAAGGTGGACAAAGCAATGGGTCCTGATGGAATTCACCCCAGATTCTAAAAGAATTAAGGAAGGAACTAGTGAAACCACTGGCTACTCTTTTTAATAAATCATGGGAGGATGGTGTGGTGCCCGAGGACTGGAGGAAGGTGGATGTGATTCCCCTTCACAAAAGTGGGACCAAGACAGAGGCAGGAAACTACAGACCTGTCAGTCTGACCTCTGTGGTAGGGAAAGTGATGGAGTCACTTCTGAAGGAAAGAATAGTTGAGTACCTAGAGGTCAGTGGAGCACAGGATCCAAGGCTGCATGGGTTCACAGCGGGAAGGTCATGTCAGATGAATCTAATAGATTTCTTTGACTGGGTGACCAAAGTAGTAGACCAGGGAGGGGCTGTGGACATGGCCTACCTAGACTTTAGCAAGGCATTTGACACAGTCCCACACAAAAGATTATTAGTCAAATTAACCAGCCTGGGAGTGGGTCCCAGGGTGGTAGCCTGAGTAAAACATTGGCTGGACAACAGGACACAGAAGGTAATTGTAAATGGAGTCCACTCTGAAGAAAGGGCGGTTACCAGTGGGGTACAGCAGGGTTCAGTATTGGGTCCAGTCCTTTTTAATGTCTTCATCAGTGACATTGCAGAGTGACTGGAAGGAAAAGTATGCCTTTTTGCAGATGACACAAAGATCTGCAACAGGGTTGATACACAAGGAGGCGTGGAAAGGATGAAAAGGGACTTGGCAAGGTTGGAGGAATGGTCAGACGTATGGCAGCTAGGATTCAATGCAAAAAAGTGCAATAATGCACCTGGGAAACAAGAACCCAGGGAAGAATACACAATGGGTGGGAGGTAGTAACAACAACAAAACAGGAAAGGACCTGGGGTAATCATATCAGATGACCTTAAGGTTAGCAAGCAATGTGAGAAGGCAGTAGGGAGGGCCGGGGGTATACTGGGATGTATAGGGAGAGGCATCAGCAGCAGAAAACAGGAAATTGTTATCCCTCTGTACAGACAGTTGGTGAGACCCCATCTGGAATACTGTGTCCAGTTCTGGAGACCCCATCTCCGCAAGGACATAGACAGGATAGAGGCAGTCCAGAGGAGGGCAACTAAAATGGTGCAGGGTCTGCAAGAGAAGCTGTATGAGGGGAGACTAAAGGAGCTAATATGTATACCCTTGAGGAAAGAGGAGAGGGGGACATGATAGAAACTTTCAAGTACCTCAAGGGAATCAACAAAGTCCAGGAGGGTAGCATCTTTCAGAAAAAGACTTGCAAGAACAAGGGGACAAATTTAAAGATAGAAGGAGGGCAGTTCAGGGCAATGTGAGGAAGTATTATTTCCAGAGAGGGTAGTGGATGCATGGAACAGCCTTCCTGAGGAAGTTGTGGGGTCTAAAACTGTGGGAGAATTCAAGAATGCATGGGACAGCCATAAGGCAATTCTTGTGGGGGGCAGGAAGATATAGGCTGTTGGTTAACTAGGATCTGCAGCCTATCCTGTAGGTAGGGAAATGGGCAGACTAGATGGGCCTAGCGGTCCTTATCTGCCATCAAAGTCTATGTTTCTATGTTCTATGTTTCTAATCACAGGCAGCTTCTTCCTTTGATCTGCATAATGCAGCCCAGCAAGCAGAACTGATTGCATCATAACCAGACTGCTGTGGTCCCGCCAACATAATCATAGATATTATAGGTATCATAGGTTATCACAGAGCTTATATAGACAATTGTCTATACTGCTAGCCTTAATATTAACCATAGCCCCAATACCATTATCTTTGCAAAAGTCATCCAATTTGTATTTAAACTGCAGCATTGTCCTACTACCCACCACCTCCTCAGGCAATGAGTTCCAAAGAGAAACCACTCTGGTTATACCAATTTTGCCTTTTGGATGAATGACATAGTTCTCCCTTGGTTTGTAGAGTATGAGCAAATCAAGAGAGACCTATGTCATTCATCCAAAAGGCAAAATTGGTATAACCAAAGAGTGGTTTCTCTTTGAAATAAAGAAAACCATCCCTTAATCCCTCACACCCTTCCTTCTTAATTTGATGCTGGGTCGTCCAGTCGCCAGTGCTGACTACTACCCCCACCCCACCTGTTTCCACTGTACAACACCGGGAGTCCACCCCCAGTGCTGCCAAACATAAGAAAACTGCCCCATAATCCCTTCCACCCTTTCCTTGTTAGGTTTCCAACACTGGGGTGCCTAATCCTTGGTGCCAGCTACTATCCCCTACCCCACCCATTTTCCTTGTGTGACATTCCCAGTGCTACCAAACATAACACCAACACTGGGGTGCCCAGTCTCCAGTGTTGGTACCTAAAATAAAGAAAAACATCCCTCATAGTCTTTTTATTTTTATTTTTATATGCCCTGTAAAAAAGAAAACCATCCACCAATGTCTGTTGCTGCCACCATTACTCTTCCCTCATCTGACTCTCCCACTCAGCAATAGAGGTGGGCAAAGTCCATAAACTTTGCTATGTGTAGTATTTCGCATAAAACCCAAATTTCACAAAATACTCCACAAAGCAAAGCGAATAACTTCACATCTCGAAGTAACGCGAAGTTCCCATTGTTCTCTATGGACTTTGCATTACTTCTCCTTTTGGGGGCTCTTTAAGGTGAATTTTGCAGTGATTCATGGGATGTAAGGTCTCATGGGCTCTATATTGTCTTCCACAGCCTCAGTTCAGCATAGTGCGTGTAGCAGAAAGCTGGAGACAGTTTTCTCTCACAGCTCTAAGAATCAAACCATCGAAAAACCTTTAAAAAAGCATTTTTTCAACAAAATGTTGTGTCAAAATTGAGTACATCAATTGTAGTAAACCCTTGTGTGTTTATATCATCAAGCATTTATCGATTTTGCGTGCATATTGAATGTTAATTTAGTACATTCAGTCTCTGTACTGACAGACAATGTAGAAGTGTGCTTTGGGGAAGGGGCAGATCTGTGGTGCACAAGGGAGATTCACAGTGAGAAAGGCAATCTTTCCAACTGTTGTTGGCTAATGTATAAGTATTTGTGTCTTCAGGTACACACAGTAATACTTCTAGTAAGTGTCTGGGCCATATGAGAAATGCACTCACCAAACCTGCAGGACTTGTGCAAAACAGTCAAAATCAGTTTTTGCCAGTTGCTGTGCTGCTGTGCATTTCTTCAGTCTGTTTAAAAGACTGTGTTGTAGTTTACCGAACTGTTAGAGCTTCTGTGCGTTACCTTTAGTCTGTGTGCATGTCGTCAAGTCAGATGCATTTTATTGCGCCACCGTAATAGCAGTACTCTTAATTTCTTAGCATGTCTGTGGTATTTTTCCTGCTTCTGTCTAGCTACTGCTGTAACTCCCCCACCTGCAAAATAAGGTGGTGGTGTTGTTCCACTTCTGGATTTCTAAAGACTGGTTAAGGTCTTGTTGTGCCTGTGCGGCTACATCTGTTTAGTGCTCAATTTCTATCTGGAAGTGACTGTTGATGTTTTCTGGCTTCCCATCCACCAAAAAGTGAATAAATATAATGTTGCTGTTAATTGTCTGTGTTCAGTCTGTTGAAATTGTTGTCACTGTGCCACTATCGTGTGTTTCCCCATAGTACCGTGAATACTGTCTCTCACTGCATATTATAGCATTTAACCAAAAGAAAAAGACATACTAAAGAAATGACATACGGACATAATGTCGCCGACTAAATCGCTGCGGACAAAATGCAGCCGACAAAAAGGAGAAATTACATGTGGTCACTGGTAAAGTGATAGCGGACACAATGTATCTACTGTGACCAAATACCGGTGACATGCTGGCCTGCTGTTCATTGTGACTTTTTGTTTGCTCTTAGAGAACTTCATTTTCTGAACAACTTACAGTATGCTTTTTGAATCTTTAAAACAGAATATGTAATACAGAATGCATCCTTGTATTGCAGGCTTAGGAACAGAACAGGACAAATAGCAAGGACTATTCAGCATATTTATATCATCCCTGCTGGTCTAGCATACCCCCTCCCTATCTGCAATCCAACTACAGGATATTAAATGTACATGTCCCTGGTGGTCTTTTTCTGTAGCAGTCGCAGACACAGCGGGTGTTGCACTGTGGGCTGAGCAGAGCTTACATTCTTTAATTTCTAGCCAACTTAGTAGCAAACTTTACAAAGCAGCTAGCATACTATGGGTATCGGGGAATTTTATTGGTAACAGACATGACTCAGTTTCACCCAAGAACAGCAGCTACAGTAAAGGGGGGTGGGGGGCAGTGAGAAAAAAAAGGATATGCATTGCTGGGGGGAAACACTATGCTTGATACATAGAGGAGTGTGCTGTTCTTGGGTGAAACTGAGCCATGTCTGTTACCAATAAATAGACTAAGCTGAGTCTGCTACAAAAAAAAAAAATAAAATAAAAGCCAGCTTTTCTCCAACGTCTGTACTGTAGCTCCTCTTCTTGGCTGAAGAGAAGCTACATCTGCTACTGCACCAATAAAAAGATCCAAAAGCCAGCTATGCTTGATACACAGAGGAGTGTGCGACTGGAGACTGCTGGATGGAGACAGGTAATGCTACGACTATTTATCCAGTTATATCTTTTTACAGCTTCTTCGCCCTATCTACGAGTTATGCTTGACGACCAAATGTACGCTTCTATTTGCCCACACATAATGTCCACGTTATTTTAGATCAGGGACAATCGACTGTACATGAAAGAAACATACCTATTGCAGTATTTTTGGCATTGTACTGTCTTGTGAATTCTCTTGAATTTGTTGGCAACCCACAAAATTAGAAAAAACACTTTTTGCAATAAACATATTTCTTTTCTTGGTGACTCTGTGTAATCTAAAAAAATGCCCACAAAGACACGGTCAGGCAAAGATGTTTCTGACTGTGGCATATAAGCCACATAAGTCAGTGGGGTATATGCTTTGGCTCTGTAGGCAGGGCATTCCGTCACATCATGTGGAATAAATAAATAAAGAAAAAATCTTTGAAGGGAAAAAGTACTGTATCAGAGAGGGTTAGGCCAGGAAGGTCCTGGAATCTGTGTGGGTAGCAGTAATGCCTGCAGCATCACCCTTAGCGTAGATGGTGTGTAAAATAAATTCTGTGTGTGTGTGTCTGAAATAAAATCTGCCAACCAGTCATCAAGTAACAGTAAGTAGCCATGTAGGTAAAAGTTGTGAATTAACACCGGAGGTTTGCTACAGGCATGAGGAGGATGACTTTGAATGTTCCAGTAGTGTCAGAGTACCAGTGGTGGTGCTCTTGAGAAGTGCTACCAGTGCCAAGTTCATGACTCACGTCACACTCACATCATGGCGAATCACATTTTTCATGGTCATCACGATCACAAATCACAATACTTTAACTTTTTTGGGTTCATCCCTGTATTTTTTTTAATCTTCAGTTTCATCACAAATCAGGAAGACGCCCAGTTATCATGTCACATCACTCAAGATCCTTGGTCCAGTATGATGATTCTGTTAGTGTTCACATTCTGTGGGATGCCCTACTAGCAGATGGACTTGAATCTTTGTCATCACAACAAACCGGATGTATTTAATCCAGTAGCTATAATCTCAGTGCAAACATTGTACCATTTATAATGTTATATGTGTTTTTCTGAGTCAGGCAGTTGAAGGAAGTGCAGCCATAGGTATTTCAAATTTTCAGTGGCAACTGTTTGTGCAAGCTCAGCTCCATCCATTTTCTGGTGCTCTGAGAAGCGCTGCCAGTGCCAAGTTCATGACTCATGTCATGTCACGACTCACAAGATGAATCACGTTCATCTTCACGATCACAAATTACACCACTTCAACTTTTTTGGTACAACCCTGTTTTTTTTTTTTTAATCTTTGGTTTTGATCAGGACACCTAGTCATCACGTCATGTCACTCAAGAGCATTGGTCCAGTACGACGCTTCTATTAGTATTCACATTCTGCAGAATGCCCTACTAGCAGGTGGACTTGAATCTTTGTCCTCACACCAAGCCAGCTCTATTTAATCTAGTAGATATAATCTCAGCATGAACATTGTACATTTCAGGGAAGGGCAGCCTTAGGTATTTTAAATTTTCATTGGCAACTGTTTGTGGAGGCTCAGTTCTATCCAGTTTCTAGTGCTCTGAGAAGCGCTGTCAGTACCAAGTTCATGACTCAGGTCACAAGTCACAAGATGAATCACTTTCTTTATGGTCATCTTCACGATCACGAATAATACCACTTCAACTTTTTTTGGTGCAACCCTATCTTTTTTTTTAATCTTTGGTTTCCACCAGTGTACTAAGGATTAAACTGGTTTAAAATAAACTCCAGAATCTTGAAAAAAAGGATGAAAAGCAGAAAAAACTTTATTTTACTAGGTTTGAGTAGTACACTAAGCTACAAAACTCCTGCTCTAGCAAAGCAAAAGTCAAAGTGAAACTAATTCACTGACTTCCTCTCTGATTCCCTTCCTGCCTGCCCATTATGTGACCTGCAGCATATACCATTGTAACAGTGACCATCGTACTAATCTGTCACCTACAAATGTCAGCATGCTGACATTTATCAAAATGAATGAAGGTAACATACCAAGCAGAACAATCACATCTATGTTTGTACCCAGTCAAGATGGTGGTGCTATATAATGCAGGTGAAGCAGACCATCCTGATGGCAACGTCAAACGGTGTACCATTGAGGTTGCTGATGCAGTCTTGGAAAAAGAATTTCCAAGTGGGTACAACTCCGGCATTGAGGATTGCGAGGGCTGCTTTTCTTTCTTCTTCAACAGGACGCAAAGGGTAGTAGTAAACGGAGTCCACAGTGAAAAAAGGAGGGTTACTAGTAGGGTACCGCAGGGATCAGTACTGGGCCCAGTCCTTTATAATGTCTTTATAAGTGACATTGCAGAGGAACTGGAAGGAAAAGTATGTCTCTTTGCAGACGACACAAAGATCTTCAACTGGGTTGATACACAAGATGGAGTGGAAAGGATGAGAAGGGACTTGGCAAGGTTGGAGGAATGATCAAATGTATGGCAGCTTAGATTCAATGCAAAGAAGTGCAAGGTAATGCACCTGGGAAACAAAAACCCAGGGGAGGAGGAGTAAACAATGGGGAGTGAGATACTGACAACAATAAAAATGGAAAGGGACATGGGGGTAATTATATCAGATGACCTAAAGGTGGGCAAGCAATGTGAGAAGGCAGTAAGGAAGGCTGGGGGGATACTAGGATGCATAGGGAGAGGCATCAACAGTAGAAAACAGGAAGTTATCTGTACAGACAGTTGGTGAGACCCCATCTGGAATACTGTGTGCAGTTCTGGAGACCCCATCTCCACAAAGACATAGATAGAGTGGAGGCTGTCCAGAGGAGGGCAACCAAAATGGTACAGGGTCTGCACCAGAAGACATACGAAGAGAGACTAAAGGAACTTAATATGTATATCCTTGAGGAAAGAAGGGAGAGGGGGAACATGATAGAAACTTTCAAGTACCTCAAGGAAATCAACAAAGTCCATGAGGGTAATATCTTTCAGAAAAAGAGATGTGCAAGAACAAGGAGGCACAATTTGAAGATAGAGGGGGGATGGCTCAGAGGTAATTTGAGGAAGTATTTTTTCATGGAGAGGGTTGTGGATGCATGGAACAGCCTTCCTGAGGAGGTCATGGAGTCAAGAACAGTGGGGGAATTCAAGAATGCATGGGACAGACCTAAGGCAGTCCTAGTGGGGGGTAGGATGAAATAGGCTGTTGGTTAACTAGGATCTGCAGCTTATCCATTAGGTAGGAAAATGGGCAGACTAGGTGGGCCAAGTGGTCCTTATCTGCCATCAAATTCTATGTTTCTATGTTTCCCTTGTTTTCTGCAGGTGTAAAGTATTTAACAGTGGTGACATACAGGCCAGATGATGGATATAATAAAAGACAGCAACAGCTCCACTGGGTACTGATACTGAATGGGGTACTGGAATGAACTCAGAATAATTCTTTCTTCATCTGTTTGCAGGTAACATCGAGGTACTGTGGACAGGCGGTATGCTCCAATCTGAAGACAGACAACAGTTTGAATACTTTGAAGACCTGGAAAGAAGACAAAAATATTAATGAAAATTGTTTTCCAATGATGCATGCAACCCCCTTCCCCCCAAAAAAAATACTTACCTTTCATGGCTTGACATTGTTCATACAGCAGAAGTCAACAGACACATGTGGAACACGTGCGGCGGCAACATGGTTTCATAACTACGGTCATGAATCTGTGTGCTGTGACCTGAAAATGTAAAAGAAAAGAACAGTAGTGAGAAATGCTTATAAGTCACTCACTCACAGCACTACCCCACCCCCCCGAAAACAATGCTAATTTTACAGTACCAAATTAGATGGCGGCATATATGTATGGCATGTGAATGTGACCATGGCCAACACACC
This sequence comes from Neoceratodus forsteri, assembly GCA_016271365.2. Taxonomy (NCBI): domain Eukaryota; kingdom Metazoa; phylum Chordata; order Ceratodontiformes; family Ceratodontidae; genus Neoceratodus; species Neoceratodus forsteri. The sequence goes on along the minus strand of JADMNL010000024.1, from coordinate 192,968,401 downwards.
GGTGAAGAGGAAACATTCAATATGTATGATGATGATTCCCTGCAAAGGAACAACATGACAGACTGCTTACAACCAAAAACAAGATTCAATACAAATGAAATGGCAGTGTCTCTGAAAAAACATGACAGTGACACTTACAATAACTTACCATTATTGGTTTGAATACGCACACATAGGGCAGCATGTTTCAGTCAGCACAGCAGAAGAATTTTCCAGAACATCAAATTATAGTTCAACCCAGGGTCATCTGGCTTATCATCATTTAGCAACACACTGTACATCAGCAGCAGCAGAAAACAGCAGGACAAAAGCTGCAGCAGGCACCAGCAAGCCATTTTCTCATGCAGAGTTCTGGCTCTAGGTGCAGGCTTTAAGCAGTGCATCAAGAAATACTTGACTTTTCTGAACAGTTTCTCATGTGATTATTCTTCATCGGGACACTAATACTGCATGCTGAATGATGTAGCAAGATAACGGTATAAGCATGCTACATTCACATAAGATAGGAATTTTTTGGGGGAGGATTGTAATTGTATGTGATGTTAGGGTATTTCGGTTGTATTTGTGGGTATGCTACAAAAACTTTTCACAGTTGACAGTAACAAAAAAGTGATATAGCATGACAAGTACAGCAGCAGCACAATAATCAGGTGGCAATTTTTACCTATACGTTTATATTCTGTTTTTGATTTGTATTTATCTACTGACTTATCTATATGATACCCTTCTTTCCACAATTTATGGCTGCTGTACTCCAATTTTTCACATCTGAAATAATAAACAGAGCGCTCCTTTTAATCTGGCTTGCAACCAGTTTTCATCAGTATTCCCACCTGTTTTTGTACATCTATTACTTAAAATCATTTCTGTTGTGACTAAGATGAACTAGCATGCAATCCAGCAGGCAGTGGTCCACCACCATGACCTTAAGGAGCATTAGAAAATGGGCAAAGAAAATCCCAGGCTCTGATTGGCTGATAGCCCTGGCAAAGTGGGCATCTATCAGACAACAGAGCCCAGGTAAAAAAATGTGCCAGTCCCAAGTGCCCCTTCACCCTTTGAAATATCTCTGTGCCCACCCTCCTTAATCATTGTCCCAGAGCAGCCAAATTAATTTTAAACTGATGCCATTTTTTTCTTTCACTTAGCAGGCGGGTTCCCGGTCTGTCAGCCCCCCCCCATCGCAAGTCTTTTTGTTTTCTTTTTCGTAAAAGAAAATACATATGAATTTAATAGTAAAAAAAAACTGCTCAAAATGAAATGAAAAGCAGTTACTCCTTATTGGCTTCACAGCGGTACTGCAACAGAGTATGAGCCCATTGATACTTCCATGCACCACCGCCCTGTTTCTATTTTTTTTCTGTTTAATTTGAACAGGCTATTGGCAGCAGATGGGTTAGATGCATGCGTAGCTCAACTTTTAAATAAAATTTGCGAGCTGTCGGCTCCGTACTTCCTTTTCCCCCACTCAAACAAACCAGTTGCACCAACCAGCACAGAATGATAGCAGAGATCACTCGCTGGCATTCCTTGATGTCTCCCACTCCGTTCCTGTCATCAGACCCACACAATCCAAGCTGACAACCGACAATGCACACACCTGCTGTATATAGCTTTCCCACATGACATTGCCCGATGGTGGTTCAGTCCTTCAAATGATTCCTGTCCGTCTGTTTAGTTTTAAATATAAAGTCACACCGGAGTAGATGATCACTGTGAGCTCCTGATCTTCAACTCCCTCATCCCATTCAGTGCACTCGCGGTCTTTCCGGTACCACGACACACCTGCGGCGTCAGGCCTCATTATGCCCCTGGGTGGTCCGGTATAGCCCAATACCGCCCACCCTGTCAGGTATTATTGCTTACGTAGGTGCTCAAAAACAGCTGGATATACTGATGAAAACCAGCTCTGAACAATATTAATACTTTTATTATTTCATGTCTAAAAATAGGGAGTAAGTACGTTATAACCCACGATAGACCATGGGTATATCGGGGCAGTAATGCATGCCCCGGGTGTGTTGTGAGGCATGAGGGCTTGCCCCAGTGGCTTCAACCAGCTGGAAAGTGCCTGATAAACCCATGAGCTAGAGTGGGTTATTGCACTTATAAAACGGACTAGCTAACTGTAAAAAGCAAAAAATCAAAAGCTTTTTACAATCAGCATGCCAGGTTGGTCGACCAAGGCATTAATGAATGGTCAGGTGACACTTTATGCCCAATGGCAAGTCGTCATTTGACCTTTCATTAATGCTCATTTTATAATGCAGAATCAAATTAATTGTGGAAGGAAGGATATCATACAAATCAGTAGATAAGGTACAATTGAAAATTGAATAAAACAGTATAGATCAAAATTGTTACCATATTATTGCACTGCTGCTTTAACAGAATACAACAGAAAGAAAACAATGCGAAAAAAATAACATATTTTTTCTGTATGTAAAAAGATTATTAAGTAGGTAAAGAGGGAAAATGCAGGACAGGATTTTTTTTTACTTTTTCTTTTATAATTTTTTTGGGTGTATTTTTAATATTTTATGGGGGGAGTGAGGAAAAATAAAGACAGAACATACAACACATGTTAAGAAAGAAAACAAAAACGCCTACAATCATCATGAGGTCTACCCTCTTTTTTATTTCTCAGCTGATATTTCATCTTGTGTGAGGGAATGGGAAGGGAGTGGGGAGGGAGGGAGGAGGGAGGAGAGTTGATCTAACTTCTGTTCTTTAATCCTGTTTCATCTGTATGCATGCTAACTGGATCTTCTCTCTGCAAATGTATAAAAACAAATAAAGTTTGAATTAAAAAAAAGAAAACAAAAAGACTACTGGGCCTGGTTCTGACCAATTAGAAGTTGGAGCATAGCAATGATTTGCAATTGATGACCCTCCATTCGGTCCAACTGCTGGCTCATTGTGTTGACAATGTTACCTAGGTGGTCAACCTCACTCCACAGAATGACAAGATCACTCTGTGTGGCTGGAATTTCAGAAAGGTCACACTCATGTGCAGCGGTGGAAGCCACCACTTGTTTTAACACTTTCCTTTCTGCTGGGCTTTGGATGCCATGCAGACTGATGCCATGCTGCCACCTCTTGCACTGCGCCCTTCACTGCAGGAATGGTTGCTGCTAGTTCAGCCACCTTGGCCTCCCACTGTGCATGGTGGTGCACAGTCAGGTGTGTTATTTGGCCACCTGTTCCCAAATGGGTACCCTTACAACCTTTACACACCATCATGCTCAGATCTGGCATTGCACCACAGTCGGGTCACCTGGCAATGTATTGAAAAATGCCACACTGCTGAGCTATGTGGAGGACCAGGCACAGGCAGTGAGGGGGGGGCAGATGTACTAGGCTGCACTACATTTGGGGGGGAAACAAGCTGCTGCTACTGCTGCTGCTATTGTTGTTTCTGCTGCTGCTGTTGTTGCTCCTTGACCTGCTGTGGTGGGTCAGTACAAGCCACCAGTGCTGCTTGGCTGGCATCACTAAAATTCAAAGCAGCAGTTGCTGCTGATGCTTCTGTAACCTCACTTCCACTGCCAGTGGAAACAACATTTTCAGGGAGGGGAGCACTGGATGGGAACAAGTTCCCAAAGTTGAGGCCAATAGTTTGCCTCACACCATCACGCATCCTTGGGCCACGAGTCTGAGCTGGAACCCCACCTCTCTCCATTTGGAAACAAAAATTAATAGAAGTATTAAGAAGTAAACAAAAAAGAAAAACAGAGTAACAGAATCAGATACAAAAATCAAAAAGGGCACTAGGATGAAAGAAGTTTAAAATAAAGTTGGGATGATGACAAAAAAAGGATCAAAAGCACTAAACTTCTCTCAAAGCTACTACTCCTCCACACACACAGACATACTAGACAGTCAACTCCACGCAGCTCCTCATCTATCAAACAGAAGGTCAAAGTAAAGCCTGATTCATGTCCTCCCTGCATCGTGTGACCTACAGACAGTCAGACACATGATCTGTGGGCTATTTCTCACAAACTTTGTCTTCTCAAAATGTAACCTGAAGTTAACGCAAAGTCCATAATGTGAAGTCCATTGCAGGTGAATTTCGACCTTTTAATAGAAACTTTGCATAATTATATGCAGATTCGAAGTTATGCACTTTGCGTTAACTTCGAGGACATAGTGAAACTTTGCTGCATCTCTACTCAGCACCCACCACCCCACAATCCCCCCACCCTTACTTACCTACCAGGGTTCCAATGCCATAATCTTCTCTGGAGTCCATGAACTGAAGGCGAACTGTGGGTCAATGTGTTTCAAAGGGTTTTGAACTTGTTCGCATGATTTAGTAATTTTTGAATATTTTTCCCAAAATTTTCAACATTTTTGGGGGCCCCCATCTCATAAACAGTTACAGTGAAATTAGGCAAATCCACCCTGAAAGGTGAGTTCATGGTCACTACGCAAAATCATGTTTGGGCAGGATTTGAACATTTTCTCTACCCTTGTTTATGAAGGGAGTCATCAGAAGGCTATGTTGAGAATTTGGGGTAAAAAACATTAAAAAACTACAAAGTTATGAGCGCACATTGAAATTTTCAATGCACTCTTGTAACCTTGGTAATTTTCAATACTTTGACCCCAAATTTTCAACATAGTCATTTTATTTCACACCACCTCACACTTGTTGAAATCAAATGTTCTCCACCTTTGTTCATGAGGTGGATTCATAAGAAGGCTATGTGGGGTCATAAGAAGGCTATATCGAAAATCTGGGGTAAAAATATATTAAAAAAAAAAAATTCCCAGGAAAGTTATGAGCATACATTGAAATTTTTCAAAGTACACTTGTAACTGATAATTTTTTATATTTTGGCCCAACATTTTTAACATAGCCATATTTATTTCACACCACCTTATGAATGTGACAGCTGTCATTTTTCAAATCCTGGCCAAAATGTGTTTTCGCATTTGTGGTATGAAATCACCTATTGGGAAGAATTTGAAAATTTTCTCCACCTTTGTTCATGAGGTGGATTCATAAGAAGGCAATATTGAAAATCTGGGGTAAAAATATTGAAAAAATAAAGTTATGAGTGTACATTAAACTTTTTCAATACACCCTCATAACTTGGGTACGTTTTGATACTCTAACCCCAAATTTTCAATGTAGTCATTTTTTCATACCACCTCATGATTTTTAAATGCTGACCAAAATGTGTTTTCACACTTGTGGCACAAAAATCACCCTTTGAGCAGAATTTGCACATTTTCTCCACCCTTGTTCATGAGGTGGGGTTATAAGAAGGCTATGTTGAAAATTTGGGGTAAAATATTAAAAAAACAACAACGTTTTGAGCGTACATTGACATTTTTTAGCACACATTGGTAACTTTGGTAAGTTTCAATATTTTGACTCCAAATTTTCAACATAGCCATTTTTCACAACACCTCATGACAGCTTTCGTTTCTGAAATCCTGGCCAAAATGGATTTTCACACTTGCTGCACAAAATTATATTCAGCCACTATTTTGTAATTGACATCTGTCATGTTGATAAGGAGTGGTCCTAAAAGGACTATGTTGAAAATTTGGGGTCAAAATGTGGAAAACAACCCTACTAAGTTAGGAAGAAACATTGAATTGTTCCAGCGTTTACTCATAACTTTATTGTTCAGGTCACAAAAAAACTGTTAGAAATTTGGGACCAAAATGTAGGAGCTCACTAAAAATTAGATATTGCCTCTCAGCTGGCCTATCCTGGGTAACTACAACATAAACATGTGTAAAAACAGGACGCCACTGAAAATGAGATATTGCATGTCTTCAAGTCTATTCTGGGTAAATATATAGTAAAAATGTATATACTCAAGAGTCAGTACAACAGCAATGGAAGCAGCAAACATTTGGCATTGACAAGTGCTTTGTTATTATTGCCCTATCACAATAGTGTTGTATTCCTGAAATAGTTAAGACTCCGGATTAGGGGTCAATTCATTTTTAAGTGACAGCATGAAACAAAGTGTGATAGATATTTTAGGAGGCAAATGGACCAACAATCAGCAGTGTTTTAATTACATTTTCTGTGTTAAAAGTGTTTTGTTCACCCTGCTGGTGGGGTAGTAGTGTGGAAAGGATTGACTTGTACCTGTGGTTTCTTCATTTCCTAACAATTCAGGATTTAGACTGTGGGCCAGATTTTCAAAGGTCCTTAAATAGACGCAGGATGTGTCAAACAACCACCTTTCATTAGATCCAGGTGCATCAAATACTGTGCACCATATTTTGTAAGAAAAGCATTCTCTGTGGCAAAGTCCCCCAGACTGATGCAAGAGGTCCATTGCGTCAAACAAATGATGCAAGGGACGAGAATGATGCAAGCTGTGTAAAAAAGTATGGTGCAAGTTGAGTCAAAAAAATGGTGCAAGTTGATTCAAAAAAATTACTCAAGGAACGAGAATTTCACAAGTTGAGTCAAAAAAATGGTGCAAGTTGAATAAAAAAAATGACACAAAGGACGAGAATGACACAAGCTGAGTCAAAATATACAGCAGATGAAATGGCCAAATCTAAGCCCCCAAAACATTCTAAACTGGTCCTGAAGGGGAATATTGGCCCTTAATAGTACCATAGTTTAGGTTCCCCCCCGTTATGGGCTTCTTTAGATGCTCTAGTGTACATTAGACCAGCTCTGGCTGGTCTAACAGCGACATGCATCTTAGGCACAAGGACAAGACTCAAAGGGTGGTGCAGGGCTTGCATCAAGCCCTGTGTCACAGGACTTAGCTTGTAGAGGTGTGCCAAACCCCTTTGCCACAACTGCACCCGATTTTGCAATCCCAGGCGCAGTTGTGACAGTTTCCATACTTTACAGCAGCTTGTGCCAAATATCTCACACAAGCTCCGTAACAAAAGCCCCCCAGAGTGGAGCAAGCAAGACCACAAAAATGTGGTCTAACATGCGGCCTCTGGCACAAGGGATAGAAACTCCTGATCACCAGCTGGAGATTGCCGCAAGCCCCATGTGCCATATGTTTGGCACACCAGGGGCTTGCGGCACTCTTGAGGTTTCGAAAATCCAGCCCACATTCTTTGATAATTCCCAATAAGGGGATGGTGCATCATTTCAGTGACACAGTCATCTCTTCCAACATGGTGCAGGCATTTTTTTGGTGCAAGCAAGGTGCAAGCCAGTTTGGCACATGCAGACCTGTTTTTGATGCAGGCATCATTTGAAAATCAGAAATGATGCAAGTTTTGACACATCCTGCTCCTTGCGTCAGTTGTTTTTGATGCAAGCACCCTGTGTCATTCTCTGGCCTTTGAAAATCTGGCCCTGTGAGTTTCAGTACAGCTTGGCCAAATGAAAGCTCATTCCCTACTGTGCAAATCTGATTCAGGAGAGTTAGCACTTTGTGCCTGTGTCACAGACTGTGGCTGCAGGTTTTGTGAACGTGATTCCAGCATAGACTTCAGAGTGGGGGGGTGTCAATTTCCAATCAATTCCTTTTCATTGCACCTCCAGTATTTATAAGACTCAGCCTTGACTTTCATCAAAAGCTTGTTTTACTTGTAGCAAAGAAATCAAGTTTTAAAATATTCCACACATAGTCAGGGACTTGAAGAGCACAACTGTAAATCTCTGATCTGACAAGGTACAGTATGTAATCCTTAAAGGTGACTGGAGCAGGGTGAGTGAAAGGGATTTGCCTCTGCCATAGAAATCTTTTAATTTCCTTAATTTCTTTTTTTTTTTTTGTAAACCCTCTTTATTCTCCTTCAGTTCAGCTGGAATATACCCATGCCTGCCCTGTACATCTATAGCCCAACCAAATGTTGTGCCTCCAGGCCCTACCTGCTTGAGCTGGTTGGCCATGGCATGCATCCCACAGCAGGGCTTCACTGGAAGTAAGGGGACAAGACCAAGATCACTAAGAGTGGCCCATCTGGTTGTTCCTGGGGCTTCTGGCAGGTTAGAGAGGCAGAAGATCCCTGATGTCAAGCTGTATGGATGTAGACATGTTTTTCTATGTTTTAGTCCCTAGAGGACCATACATGGAAGGACATCCTGGTGCATCACTCTTGTTGCCATATGTGAATGTTTGCCATGTCTTCCAGTCCCCTGCATCTGCAAGGACCCAGGCTCACTAAGCCCTGGCCAGCACCAGGAGTCAACTTCTTGTCATTGCCTGTCTCCCTCCTACCCTGGAAAAGGTGAGCTGTCCTCTAGACACTCAAACCTCTTCCCTCTGGCCAGCCCTCCAACACCTCAGGCTGATTCCTGAACTGAGGTCAGTGGTGTCACAAGAGGTAGTGCTACTGCTGTGCCAGCAGGATGGCAAAAGCTCTTCTTTTCTGGTATACTTCAGGGTTAAAGTCTGGAAATACTAATACCTGGTTATCATTTGTTTCTATTAATTCAGTTTTCTGTGTGACTGTACACTTTTTCTTAGCCAGAAAACATTATGTAGATTATGCATGGGTATTTTTGTTGACGGTTCCGTTGGATAGGAGCTCTAAGTTCATTCAAAAAAGAGACAGAGTCAGCACCCTTAGAACCTTCTGGTATTTCAAGAAATTTTAGATTTTTTCTTTGGGATTTCAAATCTAAACCACCAAACTTTTCATGTAGCTATTGTACTTCAGTGATTTGTTTTGTTCATCCTGTGTTTATTCTCCCAGCAAGAGGCTGCTGGTGTCAGCCATCCAACACTGGACTTCTGCGGTTGCTTGGGGCACCTCCTTCACAACACCAGCAGAATCACCAGAGCCATTGCAGGGGGCTTTATCTAGCCATGGCCCCCGATATTTCCACTTTTTCTCCTCTTGTTCTCCGGAGCTCCCAGACAAGGTCAGCATGTGCATGGAGGTGCACCAGCATGCCTTGGCCCGGACCAACTCCGCTCCACCCACCCTTGGCCTAGCACCAGCTCCGTGCCCTACCTGCACCACCATCATGCCTCCAAATGGTGGCGGTCAAAGGTGGGAGAACCAACTTCTCCTATCTGGGAGAGGAGAGTGTCCAGCAGCTGCTTGATACTCACCTAGCCCTCCACCCTCGGTGTCCCATGCTCGTTCCCAGACATGGGTTGTCAGCATGGCAAGAGGTGAGGCGTTCAGTGCCTCAGCCCTCTATGTCACTGGGCTGGCTCATTTTTGCCACATTTTTAATGTATTCTTCCTCTCTCTCTCTCCCATCACTGATGATGTCATTCCTCAGCCTGGTCACCTCTCAGTCTGAACCCCATCCCATCCCATCCCATCCCATCCCTGTCACTTATTGAGACCCAAGGGTTTAAATACAGGTAACCCAGGTGTTGAGGGATAAATATGAATACCACCTACTACTTTTGCACATGCTTTTTTATTTCTTTGCCCCTCTCTCACTTTTTATATCTTCTTATTTGTTTTCTCAGTTTCTAGCTTTCTATTGTCACTTTTTATTGCTTTCACCTTAAACTGTACATTTTACTAAAATACCTTTTACTTAATTTCTATGCTTGTCTTGTACCTCTTGGCTACTCTGTATTTACTCTTGCTACTATTTTTTCTCCATATTAACTATTTTTCTCTTTATTTCTACAGGTTTTTCAGGATGCCAACCCTTTGCCTATCAGATAAGTATTGTTTTTTTTTGTTTATCCTTCCTTGTCTGTCCTGTTTTCTCCCCAAAGGACTACAGATTTCATGACCACATTGTTATTTGTTTTTTACAGGTACAACTGGATAACACCAAGAGACTCCCATTCAATGTTCTCTAGGACCCAGAAAAAAGATATCATGCTTATTACCTAGCTACTTGGGTAAAATGTAAAGTGCAGCTTCACTCATTGCACCGTATTGGCTTTCATGTTCTTAAGTGCCAACCCAATGAGCCCATCTTCGGTTTTGGCTTTCACTGTTTTTTTTTATTCTAACAGTGGTAGCTTATCCCGCATGTCAACTTTGACTTTTTTTAAATGCCAGCTGACCAGGTTGGCAGCTGATTGAGGAGACAAAGTACTGGTGTCAAAGTACAGTGTTAATGTGACCACAATTATAAAGGGAAGTTTGAATTTTGTAAGAATTTATATAGTTTCACTTTGGGTTTATGAAGAACTGATAGTTAGTGTGTCTTTGATAAATCAAAAGGATTGTTAATTATGTTCCAGAGGTCAGTATTGAGACAACCAAAGTCCAGACTACAGTTAGAAGCAGGATCCCACTGGAAATAAAATGTCACAACTCAGCTAGGCTGCCCTTGGTAAATAAATTGTAAAACAGCAGCATTTCTGGCAGTTGCTGTCCAGGGGCCACACTCCCCATGTGGATGCAGTATGTTCTAGTGGTTACAGCACTGTTGGGAGCTAGGAGACAGCATGTTCAATACCCGCTGGACCAAAATACTCCAAGCGTGGCCCTGAGCAAGTACTTAACCTCACAGTGCTCCAGTCCATGCAGCTGTGGAAATTGGCAGAAACAGGAACTTAGTAGAAATTAGTTGCTGTATCTTAACTGGGTTTTCCTGGGTAAAGAAACTGTAAAACAGTACATGAACAAAACATTGCCAGCAGTTGCCAGTCTGTCCTGAGCCCGCCCCTTGCAGCCAGTGAAGGCAGTGTGGTCTAGTGATTACAGCACTATTGAGAACCATATGGTTGTAAGCTCAAACCTCAAGACAGCCAAATACTCACTGTGTGAAACTAAGCAAGTCACTGAACCTCTCAATGGTCTAGCCAACCTATATGTGGAAATAGGTAGAAGCAGGCTTATACTGTAACTGAAATGTTGCATGTCAACAGACAGGATCCATATGTGATCCTTGACATGGCTTGTTTAAAGTTGTTGCCCTGTATGACTCTAGGGAGGGAGAGCACAGAGTAGGGTCTCTGCAACTGAATGAGGCTGTCCTGTATGAGAGCTCCCAGGAACATGGAACAGGAGCCGGTATAGCACAGTGGTTTAAGGCTCTGAGCTGCAAACCTAGAGACCTGGGTTAAAATCCCACAGCCCCCACTTGAATACTGTGTGATCCTAAGCAAGTCACTTAACTTCCTTGTGCTCTCAGGTCACAGCTGTAAACAAGCTTTCAGCTTCTTGTGTCTCTCCTGGTTAAAAAAAAAAAAAAAACATGACCCTAATCTAAATGCCTTCCACCAAATGCAGCTTCATGAGGCTCCTGAAGAGTGGAAACTCTGCCCCAAACATCTGCCATTAGGCACAGCTATCCAGGGCTCCTGAGGAACTGGAGCCTTGACCCCAGGTTATGCTACTAGGTGTGGCTCTACATGGGCTCCCAGCAAGTGGGAGCCATGATCTTAGCATCTGCTGCTTGATACAGCATGCTTTGAGCTTTCAAGGAGCAGGAACCTTGACCCAAACCTCTGCCATGGGGCCCGACTCTACTGCCAACCCCACTGTCTACTGCTGGACATGGTTCTAAGGGAGCTCCCAAGACGTGACAGCACTGACCAAAACTCTGCCAGTGGGCTTGGCTCTACCCCCAACCCCAACATCTGCCAATGGATGCAGCTCTACAGGGGCTCCCAAGGAGCAGGAGCCCCAACTCAAACCTCTGCGGTGGGTGTAGCTCTATTTGCCATTCTATTTGCCACTGGGCACTGGTCACAGATTCCATGTCACCTAAATACTTGTCAATACAACTATCTCACCTTTGTTGATATCACATTTACTTTATAAATATGCTATCAAACACTGTTCACATTGACCAGTACTTGTTTCAGAAATGTAACCTTTATTTCTACTATTTCAGCCTTGGAGTGTATCCAGTGTGCTTACTACACAAAATGGACAATACATATTAATTAGAATTTAAATAAATAATTTTCTATTATGGTGCAGCATTTTTGCAAACATAGTAAACACAATACATAATGTCCAGCACTGTATATATTTAGCCTCCCTTCCCCGCATGTCTAGGGGCCTGATGGAAATGTTTGTGGGAGGGGACACTGCACTGCAGTAAAACATATCCAGAATAAAAGGTTGGCACATACCTAGGTTCATAGAAGTCTCCAGAAGTTGGTCTCTGGACACGGCCAAACACACTAAGTGCAGGGAGCAGCAGAACCGGAGGCTGTAGGGGCAAAAATGTTAGCTGCAGCAGGGATGATTTCATAAGCAACAGAGATCCACTCTAAAGTTCATTTTAAAAATAAGGAACACATTTAATTTGAAAGGTAGATTAACAGTACATACTGCTCCCAGGAGCAGGGGGGCACAGCTCTCCAGAGATAGAAGATTTCAGTGGCACAGAGTCACAGCACATAACTTAATTCTGTGAAGGCCAACTACAGAGTTTCCTGCAAAGCAGAAGTAGCTCCAGTAAGCAATATGTTGGCAGCAGCACGTCCTCACAACCAACGGCCTCTTCTCGGCTAACACGTACAGGGCCTATCCTCTCTCCTCTAGAACATTTGCAGTGCAGGAGACCTCTTTATGTATTTATTCTGATTTGTAGTATGCATTTTTAATATGTTCGATGTGCAGAGCCTCCAAGTTAATAAAATAATAATAATAATAATTCTTTATTTGTACAGCGCCTTTCTTAAAACCAAGGTGCCTTTACAATAACTGCACATAAAACAATAAAATAAACAATAAAATAAACAGATCCAATAACTGCTAAATTCATAAAATACAATAAAATATCATCATCAGGGGTAAGCTTTCAACCATAAATGGCTCTTAAAGGCCTTTTTAAATTACTCCATGGACACACACTGCTGAAGCAGATGGGGTAGAGAATTCCATAGGGCAGGGGCCACATACACAAAAGCACGGGCCCCCAAAGATTTAAAAAAAAACTTGGAATCTCTAGCAACCCCTCATCTGCTGAGCGGAGCGATCGCCTAGGGCAGTAAGGTACCAGGAGCTCTTTCAAGTAGTCTGGGCCCAGTCCGTGTAGGGCTTTATAAGTCAGAAGACCGACTTTAAAGGTGATCCGCCACTGTATTGGCAGCCAGTGCAGATCACGCAGCACCAGAGAAATATGACAGGTACGAGGAGTATCTGTTAATAACCAGGCATTGGTGTTCTGCACGAGCTGCAAGTGGTGGATATCAACCCCTGGTAGCCCTAGATACAGGGAGTTGCAGTAATCAAGGCGCGAGGTCACAAAGGCGTGGACCAAAGTAGGCAGATCACTGGATGGAACTAGGTTCTTAATCCTGGAGATGTTCCTCAGGTGGTAAAAGGATGATTTGATGACTGCCGGCACATGCGATCGCAGTGTCAGCCCATCGTCAAAAATCGCACCCAGGTTCCGCATCCATTCAGAGGTAGTGAGCTGGGTGCCACCAAGAAAAAGTCCTGAGGGCAAGCCAGCTCCCATTCCCTCTATCCGGTGACCTGGGTCCACAATCATCACCTCCGTCTTCTCCAAGTTCAACCTCAGCCATCTCGAATTCATTCAGTTCTGGATTTCAATGAGGCAGTTGTTAAATACCGAGAGAGCTCTATCCCGGTTGGGAGCAAAAGATAGGTAGAGCTGGGTATCATCAGCATAGCAGTGAAACCTCAGCCCATACCTTCTTACAATGTCTCTGAGGGGCAGCATGTACACTGTGAACAACATGGGGGACAACACCGAACCCTGAGAAACCCCACAAAACAGAGAGACTGGGCCAGAGGAATTAATCCCCGATACCACCCTCTGAGTTCTACAGTTCGAAAGAGCTGAGCTGGCTGGTTCTGAGCAGCCGCACTCTCCCCAGACAAGAACTCTGCCTTCTTATGGGAGATTGCAGAATGATAGAGCTGATAATGTTCCTTCAATCTAAGATGGTCGGCATCAAGGGCGGATCTCCGCCAGCAGCGCTATAATCTTCGACCTTGTTGCCGCATCTCCCTCAAAGTCCCATCAAACCATGAGGACCAAGGGTGAAGGGGGAGAGGATGAACATGGACAGGAGCAATGGAATCCAGAACCGAGGAGATAGCTCTATTATAGGCCAAATCCAAGGCATCTGGGTCACTGCTTACTCCAGATAGGTCAGGCACCACCGCCAGGCCCTCAGAGCTTATGTCTCGCAAAGGATGGTGCCTGACCATCTCCACAGGGGTAGGCCTATGAAGGGGGTGCAAAAACTGAACTCCACGGTGTAATGATTGGACCATCTGACTGGTTCCACCCCCAAATCGAAGGCTTCGATCCCCAGGAGGAAGACTAAGTCCAAGAAGTGACCACCTTTGTGAGTGTCAGAAGTAACAACTTGTGTAAGGCCCAAAGATGTCATAAATTGGAGGAAGTGTTGTCCAAACTGCGAGAGTTCATCATTGACCCAGACGTTGAAGTCACCCAGGACCATCAGCCTGGGTGACTCGAATGCCACGTTGATCACGAAGTCTGCTACTTCCTGCAGAAATTGCTTCTCATCACTTGGTGGACAATAGATGAGAACGATTCTGCAGCCCACACCTGCCACTACAGTACACTCGAATGACTCAGCCTCCTCAACTGGAACATTCATGAGGCCCAGTTTGGTCTTGAAATAGACCGCAACCACCACCCTCCCCCGTGGTCCAACCTTGGGCGGTATAACACCGAGTACCCGGCTGGAATAGCTGCCTCTAATATAGGGCCTGCATTCTCATCCAGCCAGGTCTCGGTAATGCATGCCAGATCCACTGACCCAACAAGATCTGCAATAACTGCAGTCTTGTTCTTAATGGATCTGGCATTACACAACACCGCTCGGGTAGGAGGGGCTGCTGGGGCTGCTCGGACTACTTGCCCACCACAATTGGTGGTGCCAATGGGTATGGAAACCAGACAGGAAGGACCCCATTCCAGATTCCATTTAACCCCAGGGCATCTTCTGGACCTCACTACCCCAATATGATGGCCCCACTCATTCGACCTCCACTGCTCATGCTCCCCAACTCCCCTCCTCCCCTACGAACAATACCCAGCACTCTACAGCGCTGGTATGTTGATAGCTGCAGTGGAGGGGAGAAAGCGGAGGGTACAAAGGGTGGAGGACGAATAGCACACGACCATGGGGACAGGCCTCCTACACATACTAAGACCCAATAATACCAAGACACTCCTGAATAAATCCCCAGTTAAATAACTAATTAAATTCCTGAATTAAAACAAACCCCAATAGTATCCTTGGGACTTCCCACATGCTCTCACCGGGAGGAGAGACTCAAGGAAGCAAATTAACTAACCTCCCCAATAAACTATAACCAAACTTAAGAAAAAATATATAACCAATAAAACAATTCCAAACCTAACCCCTAAGACTATATTTTAAAAATTATAAACAAAATAAAATAACACAATACTTCAAGTCAGGCTAACATTAATAAGGGCTAAATATGGTAAATATATGCACAATAGTCCATACACCACCAGGTGGCTGATTAATGTAAATGTAAAATCCAGGCACTTTATAGACTGGTGCACTCTCACTGTACCAGAACTAAAAGCCCACTGCAACCTCCTGACATTGCAGTGGAAGAGGGAGCTCTCATCACCCCCTTCCCAAGGTAGTACCAGATAGTGCAGCAGTCCCACTGCTACACCAATTACTCAACGTAATATTGAAATTAGGCCCTCTCACTGCCTCTCAAATCAGCAGAAACTGTTAAATACTTGCAGTTTTATGAAATTATTAAAGTACTTGCGGTTTTATGGAATCCGCATTCCTTCCCTGATTTCATCCACGATAATCCAAACAAAAGGGTACTTGGTAGTACTTAGTTCTCCATGTTTCCCAACACAAAGATAAAGCCAGCAAAGATATCAGGTCAGAGGACTCAGTTTGCAAAAATCTTATTCTTCAGGTGTGAAAACTCCAACCCAGCCCAGACCAGAAGAGGAAACCCAGGCCCTGCTACCCTCCCCACTTTAGGCAACCAAGGAGCACCCGACCTAGCCAGCTGAACCCCGGAGACCAATGGGCCAGATCAAGAGAACGATCGATCCTCTGATCAATCTCTCTCAGTCCCCCCAGGGATAACAGCTGGAACCGAGAACCCTCACAGCCGTGGCTTGTAGGATCACACCCCTCGTCACACCATGGGCGAAATCCTCCTTGATATAAGTGTCAGATGCTGATGGGATGGGCATCTCTTAAATAAAATTTGCCTTGCCTTGCCTTGCCTCTTCATGCAGCACCTCCCAATCAGTTCAGCCAACCTGCAAACTAGGGCCTCAACAACTGGGCCCCTGGCATTCCAGCACAGCAGAGGCACTTGCAATACGAGGGATTCACCGGTCATCATTCTCACTCCCTGCAGGCCTTCTTCACTCAGGCAGAGTGCCACAATGGTAAGGGGGAGGTGGGCTGCCACTATTGCTCTCCCCACAGTGCAGGCTGCCACCACTGCATGGTCCCCTCTGCCCAAGACTCCAATCTTGGTGCTAAATCTTGCTGGGACATAGGCCTACCCCACCCTGGTGCCACATTGCACGCTGTTGGACTCCCAGACTCCCCAGGCCACAGCTCCCAAAATCCAGGCCCCACCCCAGCACACCATGAACACACAGATTACCGCAAACTCCACTGATTGGACTTTATTCACAATGAACCACTGAGCCTCAAACCCAGGCCGGGGCCAAATGCCTCGGCCCCTTTGCACCTCTGACCTCTTCCCACTGGCCTCCTTGACCCACCAAATCACCACCCTAAATACCTTCCAAGGGGTACCAGCCCCACCCGGCCAGTGGGCTGGCCAGTCCCCCAATCCCAAAAACTGGAACAGGGAGGAGAGGATTACATTAATAAGCATCCCAAAAGGGGGTGCTTACACTCCCCCGTTTAAACCATTCACCCCTTGTGAATGGGGCAACCAGCTATCCCAAAGCAGATGCAGGGAAGGATATGTACACTCTCCTTCCACTGCCTACCAGAAGAAATGACAGCCTTCAGGGGACGGACCCCTAACTAAACCCAGGGCCCAGGAACCCCCCCAACAAAACCCAGTGCTGCTGCCACCATGATTAAAGGGGGAACTCCATTATTCCTATTTAACCCCTAGTGCCACCCAAGATTAATATAAACTGCATGTAACAAGAACATGAAGTACTTAAGTGCTACAGGACAATTGATATAGAAATATAAATATATCCCATAAAACTTAACACACACACACCATTCACTCCTCCAAGCAACATGCCCCACCACATAGACCAGGCTAAACAATTAATATACTCACACCACTCATACACCACACGCACACACACACTTCTCCTAAACTCACTACTCTTTCACACTAACCCCCCCAGCTAATTAAAACTATGGACAACGTAAAACTGATAGGCCTTGGCAGGTGGGTAGCCCAGAACACAAAATTTATTTGGATTTTGGTAACCGGCTAAGCCCACTGAGACCAGAGATCCCTTTTTCAGGGGCGACCTGGAATTAGTTACAGATAAAGACATATAATAGCATTATTTACAGTAGTTACAATAGTTACACAAATATACATTAGCGACAGGTTACAGGGGTAGACTCAGGTTCACAAAATCCCAGAGTACTGGGCCATCTTCTGCTTGAGGACAGCTAAGCACATTTAAGCAATATTTCTCTGCTACCTTGTGATTCATTAACACTTTTTTGCTTTCTTCAACAACAAACAATAATATACAGTGTATTAAACATTTTAACAAGAAGAACAAAGAAGGATTTGAGAAAGATCTCACCCACTTAAAAGTCCCAAACAGTTCAGGGGATAAATCAAAACAGTCCTGAAGCACAGAAGGAGGTAGTAACTGAGTTCAATAGTAACTGAGTTCAGCAGAGGAATTATGACCTTCTACAGAGCAGGTCCACCGCAGCGGGGATAGTACAACTGAGGGTCCAGTTTTGTAGTCTCAGCTCCAAAGGTGTCAGCGGAAACAGCATACTACGTAGTGCCCCTTCCCATCACATCCTGGATTAAGGCAAAATTATTGAATAATGTCAGTCCAGTCCACACAGTTGAGTTACACAGGAACCGAACCTTGGTGATGGTAGATGCAGCAGGGTGTCCAGACTGGCAGTTTCCAAGCTGTATCTTATCAATAGGTCCCCAAAACACCCAGTCAGATCTTTTATCCTCGATCACATTCATATGCATTCAGACACATAAGGGTACTCCTCCTTGGGATACTCATCACAGATTCTATGCCACACGTATCTCTCCACCTGGGACCACTCTGGTATATTGCCTGCGCTGGTCCGCGGGGCCATACCTTCCTCTAACCACACCCCAGGGTGGTACTATACATTCAGGAGGTCATCTGAAAGCAGCCCATCCATCATTTCTCTGAGGAGGATACACAGGTGGGGCAGCCTCGGGGTGTTATCAGGCAGTGTCAGGCATGGGTGGCAATAAGACTATGGGAGGGGATGGTCCACATCCTGGTCTTCGAAAGCCAATGGCGATGGTCGCTTTCCAGAGGGTAACACTGGGAGGGGGGGGGTCCACATTGTCAGAATCACTAGAGCTGGTCTTTACCATTTTTCCTTCAGGTGACTCTGTTTCAGTGGCAGGAATATTATGGCCTGAAGAGCTAATGGGCCTGGTGGCCATGGGGGCAGGCCCTGACTCCTTGGGCATTGAAGAGCCAGGCATTTTATTGATCTCCCATGGCCTCTCCCTCTGCCACAGGGAGGCTCAGGCTCCTTTGGCAGAGAAGGGTTGGGCAGACATCTATGCCCACTCTCCACTGGTGTATTCTCTTCCTCCGGCCTAGCTTCTGGCACAGATGGCTCTGAGGGGATAGTGGCAGCCCTCATTTCATCCCAGTTCTCTAAACTGCCCATAGTAGAAATAGAAGTAGTCCCGGGTGACACGGCCAAGGAGGCAGATAGGGTGGCACGTACTAGACAGTGGCCATGGGTTGCACCCCCTGAGCACACGAGGAGCACAGCAGCAGCTGGACCACTCCAACCCCCTGATAGCTACAGATCACACACATGTCAAGCAGGGCCCCCCCCTCCTTGCAATAGCCACAGCCAGGAAAGCAGCAACGCAGGAACAGCCACAATGGGATCAGTCTCTTTGGGAGCTTCCGCCATCTCGCCCACGACACAGTTCAGCAAGTTGTTCACAGTCCTGTGAGTTCACACCCAACCTCTAAAAATGGTGCTTCTGTTCTCTCATCCAAAAGCCCTTCACCTTGACACCAGCTAGTCAGCTGCACCCACCAGATCATTAGCATGAAATTGATTATGCAGATAACCTTCCATCCTGGTGCCAGGGGAGGAAAAAGGCACGAAGCTCCAAATCAATATGGCAGGACTCAGGAGCAAAGCAAAACAGAAGCCAGGCCTCAGTCTACTGCCAGACACTGCAGCAGCTCTCTAGAGCCAAGGTACTGTCCATGCACCCAAAATCTTGATCCCAGAAGAGCCCCCCCATTGTAGTCTCCCCTCCCAGCATGTCTAGGGGCCTGATGGAAAAGTTTGTGGGAGGAGGCATCACACTGCAGTAAAACACATCCAGATTAAAAGGTTGGCACAAACCTAGGCTCATAGAAGTCTCCAGATGGTGGTCACTGTGCGTGGCAAACACACCAGATGCAGGGAGCAGCAGAACCGGAGGCTGTAGGGGCAAAATATTAGCAGCAGCAGGGATAATTTCATAAGCAATAGAGGCCCACTCTAAAGTTCATTTTAAAAATAAGGAACAAATTTAATTTGAAAGGCAGATTAATAGTACATACTGCTTCCGGGGTTGGGGGGGGGCACAGCTTTCCAGAAATAGGAGATTTCTGTGGCACAGAGCCATGGCACATAACTTAAGGCCATTAAGGCTGACTGAAGAGTTTCCTACAAAGCCAAAACAGCTCCAGTAAACAATATGCTGGCAGCAGCACATCCTCACAATCAATGGCCTCTTCTTGGATAACATGAGCAGGGCCTGTCTCTCTCCTCGTGAACATACGCAGCGCAGGAAACCTCTTCATGCAGCACCTCACAACCAGTTCAGCCTGTTGCAAACTAGGTCCTTGATGACTGGCCCCTGCCATGCTAGCACAGCACAGGCACTGGTGATCCAAGGGATGCACTGGTTGCCATTCTCACTCCCTACAGGCCCTCTTAACTCGGGTGGAGTGCCACGAGAGTAAGGGGAGGTGGGCTGCCACCACCGCGCTCCCCATGTTGCAGGCTGCCACCACTGCATGGTCCCCTCCACCTGAGACTACAGTCTTGGTGCTACATCTTGCTGGGACACAGGTCTAACCCACCCCAGAACCATGGTGCCCACAGGTGGGCTCCCAAACTCCCCAGGCTGTGGCTCCTGAACCTCTGACCCCTACCCCAGCACACCATGAACACACAAATGGCCACAAACTTCACTGAAGTGGACTTTCTTCATGATCAGCCGCTGAACCTTGAACCTGGGCTGGGGCCAAATGCCCCAGCTCCCCTGCACCTCTGACCTCCTCCCACTGGCCTCCTCAACCCACCAAATCACCACCCTTAAATACCTTTCTAGGGGCACCAGCCCCACCCAGGCAGTGGGCAGGCCAGCACCCCATTCCAAAAAGGGTGACAAGGTGGAGAGGATTACATTAGTAAGCATCCCCAAAAGGGGGTGCTTGCATGTACATAAACATTGCACACGTGCACTGAAAATCTCATGGCACAGCACATGCAACACTGCATATAGCAACTAATGTTTGCTGTTATATAGCTTGTGAAGCAATGGAACATGCCAGCACTGTACATTGCAAACAGAGTAAATCTCTTTTTTGCTTCATGACAATATCATATAGTAGTATAAAGAAGACTTTTGATTGGTAGAGTGCCAACATTGTTTAGCTTACCCTTCAAACACTGGAAGAAAGCAAGACAGAACAAGCCACTACTTCAGAATGACCACTGTGGCTGAGTAGAAAGTTAAGTGGCTGAATGCAGTGAAGAGTGGGGAGTTCCTGTTAAGGAAGGAACAAGTGCAAGATTTGCCCCGGAGGAAGAAAATGAAGAACAGGCGCTGTTGATTCAGACATAGATTAATTATGTAACTGCTACTTGAAAGTATTCAGATGACCTCTAAGGCTAAATAATAGGCACTTCAGGGATTAGCAGCACAGCAGGACAGTCAGAGTGCTGCCACCCTTCACTGAAGAGAAGAAGGTGATGATAGCTAATGCCAACAGCAGATGGCTATAAGTACCACTTCAGAGTTTGTCCTGGGCACAAAAGGATGACAGTACATGTTGCTTCAAAGGCAGCCCTTTACTTAATGTTCCAACAATCTGTTTTTGAAGGACTACGAGAGAGAAACAGCTGTAGAAAAGTGAATGAGAAGGGGGAGGTATTTCCTCTAGCAGACATTGCCAGATGGAGCAATACAGGGGAGTACAAGTAGATAGGAAGGCCTGTCTGAAATCATTTGAAATAGTAAAAGCTGGAACACAGCGCTTGCTAATGAGTAACATGGCTAACTTACACAGTGCTGTAGTATACTGTAGGGCATGCTCCCCCTGAAACCACAAAGTGAGCTGAAGCCTGGGGGAGTGGCATCAGAATAGTGTTTGCTGGTATCGGGTATCATCACAGAGTGACATTATACTAACATACTAAAATGCCAGCAGAATAGGCCTAACGGTCTTTCGTGTCTGCTCGTTTGGTCAGCCCCCACCCTGTGTGCTGACCTTGCTGTCCCCCTCGCCTTCTCTGGCTTCTCCCTTCCCAGTTCCAGATATTCTTGCTGCATTGGATATTGCTTCCAGAACCCTTCCCCTGTACCTGTCCCACCCCCTCTTGAACCCCTCCGCTGTCTCTGCCTCCACCAGCCCCCTAGGCAGTGCATTCCATGGCTCTACCACCCTCTCAGTGAAGTAGCACCTCCGCCTTTCTCCCCTGAACTTCCCCCCTCCAGCTTCCACCCATGCCCTCTAGTGGCCCCTTCCTCCTTCCTTCAAGCACCCTGACTGTTCCTCCCCTATTTACCCTCTTCATGTACCTGAAGACCTCTATCATGTCCCTCCGGTCCCTTCTCTCTTCCAATGTGTACATATTTAGCTCTTCGAGCCTCTCCTCATAGGTCCTGTCCCCCAAGCCACAAATCATTTTGGTTTCCCTCCTCTGGACCCTCTCCAGGAGGTTAATGTCCCTCTTCAAGTGTGGCCTCCAAAACTGCACGCAGTACTCAAGGTGTGGCCTCACCAAGCAGTTATACAGAGGGAGTATCACTTCCCTCCTTCTGGAGGTGATCCCCCTAGCGATGCATCCCAGCATCCTGTTGGCCTTGGCTGCTGCCCTCCTACAAGTCTCAGAGTTGTTCATCTTGACATCCACCACCACCCCCAGGTCCCTCTCAGCCATTGAGACTTGTAGCATTCCCCAGGGTGTACACTTGGCCTGGGTTTCTGGCCCCCAGGTGGAGTACCTTGCATTTCCCTGCATTGAACCTCAGCTTCCACTTTCTAGACCATCTTTCCAGAGCCTCCAGGTCCCCCTGTAGGGCCACCCTCCCCTCCTCCCCATCCACCACCGCCCCCAGTTTCGAGTCATCTGCAAAGAGACTCATCTTACTCCTGATTCCTGTCCTTATGTCAGATACGTAGGCGTTGAACAGAAGGGGCCCAAGGACTGATCCCTGTGGGACCCCACTAATGACCCTCCTTGGGGATGAGACTATCCCACCAACTACGACCCTCTGGGTCCGGTCCTGGAGCCAATTGCCTATCCATCTGATCATCTGGTTCCCCACCCCCATTTCTCCCAGCTTATCTAACAGGCCCACATGAGGAACAGAGTCAAATGCCTTGCTGAAGTTAGCAGAACAGCAAAAGTACTGCTAAAGGGAAAGTGTTCTTTCCTAGAATAGAGAATTGTAGGAAGCTTTAAAAGTAGAATATTTCTTTTGAAAATATCAAGGTGTTGATGAGTTAAAAGAACACAGAAGACAGGGTAGAGACTAGAATCAAAAACATTATATATAGTTATACAATAAAAGTGGGATTCTTGTAAAGGCATCTATTATGAGAATTCCATTAGGAGGCATAGGTAATTATAATCAAGGTATTTTAAGGAAGCACATCAGGCCATATTGAAAGTCTTGGTGGAAGACATGTTGATCGTTTTGGGTCCAGTGGTCAGAGAAGTTAATTATTGTAAGTGTGTCTGTAGGACCTTTAGGAGTCTGTATTCTACAATAGAAAGTTTGAGAAACTGAAGACTCTGTAACATGAGTTTTATTAAGAAACTCATATTCTCTGGTAAGGGACTCTGTAAGAACCTAAAGGGTCTATGGTAGGGGTCCCTACCATAGTTATTTATAGATATAGTAATATACAAGTTTAATATAGTTTAATGGATTATTTATAAAGACCTCCTGATGAGCTAGTTACATAGTGAATAGAACACTGGCTGAAAGATAGGAAGCAGAAAGTGGTGGCAGATGGTCCTCAGAGCAAATGGATGTGCTGACTACCAGGGACTGGTACTAGTTTCATTGCTCTTACACATGTTTATCAATTATTGTGCCTGGAGGAGAGGGTCAGCAACAGGCTGCTTAAGTTTGTTGGTGACATTTATTTAGCAACAGAAGTGAACTCTGGGAGAGTTGGGGGAGAGGTAAAAGAAAGTGGTAAATGAGAGCAACACACCTTAGTTAAGTGTTATTCTTATACCATCGGAGGGACATAGGTTGTGGAATTACTCATTTAACTTGAAATGCTTTAAATAGCCATTGTGAAAATTGGTTATTTATTGCTTTTTAGTAACAATGCCAACTTTATATGTTATGCATTTTGTCTATTGTGTAACTTATGCAACTTTTGTACAAAAGGATCTCATTGGAAATGAGCTTGTCTCAATTGAACTATCCGATTCACTTACTTGTGAAATTAACAAAAGTTTTTACTTACTTACACACCTGACAGAATAAACTTTGTATATGCTGTACATACAGTGTATGTTCTTGGAAAATCAGGGAGATACCGTAAAGTAATTGGCATGTGCTGGAGGCAGGCCCTAGGTTGTGGGAAACATTCAGGACCCTTCCCAGGATGGCATATAGGAGGGCCCAAAAATTAAGAGATCATTTAGTCTCTCAGTTCAACCTGTCACTAGGCCTAGCAACTGGTTACACCCCTTACCAAAAGTCTGTAGCATATGTGACAGATGCAAATACTATGAGTACATAAATGAATGCGCACAGATACAGAATTCATATGATGGGGACACTATACATCTGTCGCACTTCATAAACTGTGATGCAATGTACGTGGTGTATCTGGTTACCTGTATATGTGGGGCATACTATGTAGGGAGAACAAAACGCAAAGGGAAGGAACTGATAGGTGAACATGTGAGGGCTGTTAACAATGGTAATCTTGAGAATGTATGGGTGGTCCACATGCATAATGTGGCCAACAAAAAGGAAGACATTCTGAAGTTTACGGGCCTTGAACAAGTTTGCGTAGGAGCAAGAGGGGGTGACAGGAAATTGGCACTGAGTTGAAGAGAAAATTACTGGATTTACAGACCGGGGGCCTGTACACATGAAAAGGGCTTGAAAGATCAGATTGAAATGGAACCTTTTTTAAAAGTAAGCTAGCCTTGTGCTCTTTTCAAAAGTTCTCACAAGCTCTGCTGTTTTCTCTCCTAGGTCCCTGAGCTGGAAGAATGTTTTTGTGAAGCAATGTTTTTGTGAAGCAATGTTTTTCCCTGTACACGAGTATACAGAGTAGGCACATCCTGTTTTGAGTCCTGGTTTATGTATCAATACCTGTTTTTTGATTTCTATAATTTCAGATTGTTTGTTGAACTTATGTTTAAGGCCACCTTGTGTACCCCCCCTCCAAAAAAAGGAATCAGGGGAGGGAACACGTGCCATCATCCTTCTCCCTGTATCTTCCTACCTTTTTTCTTCCCTTCCCCCTTTCTTCCTCTTCCTCATCCCTCCATCCCTCCTTCCCCCACCTATCTGGTTTATATGCTCCAACCCCAGTTGCTTGCATAAGGTAGAATAGGACAGAAGAATGGGTCCATTTATATGTTTTTCCATAGTGCAATAAAGGATTTGGTTGGCATATACCTGCAATGGGGAAAATTGATATAAGTAGAGGTCAGTGCTGTCTACACATCAAACAAGCACACATGCATGGGACAGTTGATAATCAGACAAAAACTACCCTTATAATAGATTTAGTGCAATACCCTGGGCCAGATATTCAGAAATGTTCCAAATGCTTGCTCAAGTCCAGCACAGCACAAATCCGATGTGCCATGGCACAATGATTGCCATATTCAAAGGTTGCATATGGTGAAATGCACCAGCGCAACATGGCTGAATATGGCAGGGAAGAGCCATTGTGCAACCAGACCTGCGCCAAGGTGCAACTAGATCTGTGCCATAGCGCAACCAGAGATGCACCATGGTGCACATAGACCAGCCCCAGTCAATGGTGGGAGCACAGCAGCAGAGGCAAAGCATGGGGCATGGCAGAGGAACACACCCAGGGACAGTGCCAGGGATGCACAGTGACAGGCCACAGGTGGCCACCACCAGCAGGGCACACGAAGGCACCCAGACACCCCCACCCTGGAACACAACTGTGACACAGAAAGCAGGCAACAGGTGGCACCAATGGCCAATGTAGGGCCACCACTGGAGTCCCCACATGCTGTGCCCCCACCCACCCAGACCCCAGCAAGTCACACCCAGGACCATGCTGCTAACCACACATATGCCACACATCCCGGACAGCAGCCCCATGGCCACCCCAAGGCACAGCCACCAGCCAAGGGGCAGGACACCATGATGCATGACCCGCACACCAACACATGCACACCACACAGACACACACCACGCTACTGCAGCATGGCTCCACATGCCAGCTGCAAAGCAGACACCAACACAGGCAGTTAAGCAAAATATCTGTATTGAAAACAACTATGTACATGTGCAAGGGGTGGGAAAGGGTAGGAAAGTGAGGGAAGGGGACAGAGAACAGGGACTGTACAGTGGGAAGGGGGACGGATGAGGAAGGGATGGCAGGGGTATAAGGGAATTGCTGGAGTTGAACTAAGGGCATCCATGGCCCGCCGCCGCCTGATGTCTCCTCCTCCGCCAGTACATCAGCATCATGTGTCGCACCTGCTGGGCCACCTCCAGGGTCATCGAGGTGACGAGGATCATCTGCCGCAGCAGCCTGCAATACAGGGGCAGCCGTGATCTCCTCCAGATGCCTATGACAAAGGATAGAACAGGTGATCAGTGCAAGTTCCCAAGAAACCATGCCCACCCACTGTGTGCAATGGGCAGTGGGAACACACACCCTTGGAGTGGCACCCTGGCCACCCACAGGTAGTGGGCAAATGCCTGCCAGCACCCCAGCACACCATGACAGTGCACAGTGGTGGACACTGCCCACCAATGGCCACCCGACTGTGCAGCAACAGTCAGATGGCACAGGGCACCAGCAACACCACAGCAACACCAGTGGCAGCCGGGCACACACCCACCCCACCAACAGCTGGTACACATGTGCAATGGCAGCCCCACAGTGGCATGCACCACACACAGTGTGCAACACACAGCTGCCATGGCACATGGCACTGGTGGCCATAGCCGCACCCACTCCACCGCCGACCAACCGGTAATGTGCAGAGGAATGCAACGGTGCCTACCTGCCCTCTGTGGTGCCACCTGCGCTTGTCCTGCCACTGCTCCTTCGCCACCACTGGGTCCCACCCCTGCCTGCTGTGCCCACCCTGGCGCTCCTGCTGCTCTCACCTGGTGGCAATCTTCAGGTCCTGGGAATGGAACAAAGACAGGTACACATCAGAGAACATCCACAGCATGTGCCCACCACCCCCACCCCTGTGCACAGCGTATGCCCCTGCCCCACATGTCCCACAAGTCTGTAGCACAGTGCAACCTGCGGCCAGCAATGCCACACCACAATGCACATGCTGACAGTGTATCCCTCCACAGGGCATGACAGGCAGCGAAGCCATCACCACAGTACAGCACTAGGGCACACATGCTGCATAGGACGACTTACCTGGCCGTGGCACGGCCTCCCTGCGGACGCATGCCTGCAGCTGCCTCAGGTTCTCTGGGTCCCTCCTCATCAGTCCTTGTACCAGTGGTGACACTGTTCACCAATCCTGGCCACCCCAGTGTCCTGCACCAGCCTAGCAGTGATGGCCTGCCAGACCTCCATCCTGGGCTGTTGCAGGGGCACCTGCCCAAACGGCCCTGGTGCATGTGGCTGCATACAGGCCACCAGATAAATTAACTCCACATTGGAACATGCAAGGGCCCATCAACCTCCCTACTGCGCCATCACAACCGCGGCAATATGTGGAGACAAAATGGCAGCCAGAGGTGCACGTGTGCACAACATGCGAGGGATGCATGCCTAATGTAGGCATGCGCTGTCTCCGCCAGTCGTACATCTCCAGGGATGTACAAAATGGGCATGGCCTGCCAGGCATATGGTGGTGTAGTCCCAAGGGGTCAAAGGGTCACAATAGGGGTCACCTGCCGCACTGTGCTCCGGTGCGCAATAGGGGCCATGACACACAGTGTGCCATGGACCCTATTGTGTACCAGTGCACAGTACTCAATAGGTGGTGGTACACCACCTGATGCATGCGTACAGTGTTCTGGTGCACTGCGCATGCCTGGCTATTGCACCGAGACTTGCTCCAGAGCAATTCCATTGTGCACGGAGTAAATATGTAATATTCAGCTGCCACATGCAAATGAGCTCATCGGCCAATGCGCGGCACACTGCTAAAATTAGCATATCATTACCATTGCGCCAATGCTCATTTGCATGCATTGCGCTGTAAAAGCACCTCGGAACAGCACAGACCATGGACCAGTATTGCAACCATCTGAGGTAAGTTGCGCTTGCTGCTGAGCCCAGTCAGCACAGCAGGGTGGATGGGATAGGCAGCTGCTGACATTGACACACATGTCCATGTCCACAGGTAGCACTATGTCCGAGCATGAGGAGAGTGAGGAGCGTGGGCCTGCTCGCAAGCGCAGGCCCAACTTTACCAAGGTAGAGGCCAATGCCCTATTCGAGGCCTTCCTTGACACGGAGCCACTGCTGATTGGTGCCACAGGCACACCACAAGCCAGGGCTATGGCCTGGGTGAAGGTGGCAGCGTGTGTGAACCAGCAGGGCAGCCACCAGCAGTCTGTGCAGGAGTGCAGGAAGAAGGTGGGCACTGATAAACCCCACATCAAGGAGAAGGTGGCGGCCATACGAGCAGCCCGGACAGCCACCAGAGGAGGGCCGGCTGATGTGCCATAGCTCATGGCACAGGAGGAACTGGTGGCGGCCACTATGTGTTGCAGCATGGTCGAGGGTGTGCCAGGTGGCGGATTTGAGACAGGAGGGAGCCCATCACTGCATGGTACATATGATGGGTTCACACTGCAGGCAGTGTGCTGGTGGGGATGGGGGGGTTTGTGGGCGATGGGGGCCATGCATCACTAACACATCTGTTTTCTCTTACAGCACCAGCACGCCTGCATGCGGTGGATGGGGTGCCAACAGCAGCCGTGGAGGCAGACCCAGCCCCGGAGGGCCATTCATCCACCTCCATGGGCATCCGGGGGCCTGATCGGCTACAGCACACCACCACTGTCCAGCCGGATGTCCTGGGCATGGGGTCAGACTAGGCCCTGGCTGTGATCCAGCAGGATGCTGGCTATGGTGTCCTCTGCATGGAGACACAGATCGGGGTGGGGTCCAACACCGATGTTGACCTGACCATGATCCTGGACAGCATGGGTGGTGTTATGGGGGAGATGCCCATACCTAGTACCATCACAGGTGGCACACCCAGCAGCCTGTCAGTGGTGGGACAGCTGCCAGCCACCACTGCTGGTGCTGCCAGGTGCACCGCCACAACAGTGCCATGTGGTGGTGGTGGTGCATCCGTGCAGGCACTGGGCAGCATACAGGGGCTGTAGGGGCAGCAGCGGCAGACAGCAGGGGACATAAGGTGGTTGGACATGGTGTCTACTGCCAGGGCACCTGATAGGAACCTACCCCATGGGGACCCCACTGTGCAGAATCCACCTGAGTGGGGGGCTGTGCAGCGTGGTCATACACCACCGGTGGGTCGGCACCCTGCCCAGGTTCCCCTGGGTGCCGACCCATTGTCAGAGCACACCCAATTGCTGCTGGCCTCCGTGGAGCAACTGGTGCTGCTTGTAGCTGGGGTGCATGCACTGTGCATGGAGGTGTGCCGGGTGGCTGAGCAGCACAAGAGAGGCACTGCACAGCTCCTGGAGGCTATTCAGCACTTGCGGGAGGACACGAACGCATCCCAAGACCACTTTGCCAATTAGATCATGGTTGGCCTTGCACCACTGGCTGTGACAGGGCATGGCTGGTAACTTCATACACCATGTAGTGCACTGTCCACCCCATGGACCCGGCATCGAGTGACACCCTCCCTGTTGATGCTGGGCTCTGCTGTTTGCATCCCAGGCTCGCCTGGGGCGGGCCTGTTTGGGTGCCTACACATTCCAATGCAGACCCGGTCATGGTTCCACAGTATGACCCCTGGGGGGATGTTGCATGCACCCTCTGTGGCTAATGAGCAGCCTGTGGCAGCCGATTGGCCCCGGTGCAGCCACCCCCGTGCCCGCGGTGGCCATGGTTTCGCATGGCGGACCTGATGTGCATGCTGCCCTGTGAACGCATGGGTGATGTGTATGTGTGCCTACCACAGATGTTTCACCGGTGTGTCATGCCACACACTGCCTGTGTGCATACCTGCCCAGCCACTGGCCCGTATGGCGTGGGTGTGATGAGACTGGAACTGCACCTGTTGCACCTGTGCACTGGTGCTTTGCATCTGATCCCCACCACATGCTAGCACCTGGGCAGTGCGCGTGTGTGTGTGTGTGTGTGTGTGTGTTGCTGTACACAGCTGTGTGCTGTTGTGTGTGGCTGTGTGGCACTGTCACCCCCATCCCTGCACCACATCTCTGTGTGTGCATGCCCATTGCCACGCATGCCCCTGCCCATGTGCTGTACCTGTGTGTATGGCCAATGCGTGGGTGTTGCACCACCTACCTGCGTGCACCATAGTGCTCCTGTGCAATTAGAAACATAGAATTTGGCAGCAGATAAGAACTGCTTGGCCCACCTAGTCTGCCCATTTTCCTACCTAACAGATAAGATGCAGATCCTAGTTAACCAACAGCTTACTTCCTCCTACTCCCCACTAGGACTGCCTTATGTCTGTCCCATGCATTCTTAAATTCCCCCACTGTTCTTGACTCCACGACCTCCTCAGGGAGGCTGTTCCATGCATCCACAACCCTCTCCATGAAAAAATACTTCCTCACATTACCTCTGAGCCGTCCCCCCTCTATCTTCAAATTGTGCCCCCTTGTTCTTGCACATCTCTTGCTACCCTCTTGGACTTTGTTGATTCCCTTGAGGTACTTGAAAGTTTCTACCATGTCCCCTCTCTCCCTTTTTTCCTCAAGGGTATACATATTAAGCTCCTTTAGTCTTTCTTCATATGTCTTCTGGTGCAGACCCTGCACCATTTGGTTGCCCTCCTCTGGACAGCCTCCACTCTGTCTATGTCTTTGCGGAGATGGGGTCTCCAGAACTGCACACAGTACTCCAGATGGGGGCTCACCAACTGTCTGTACAGAGGGATAACAACTTCTTGTTTTCTACTATTGACGCCTCTCCCTATGTATCCCAGTATCCCCCCAGCCTTCCTTACTGCCTTCTCACATTGCTTGCCCACCTTTAGGTCATCTGATATAATTACCCCCAGGTCCCTTTCCATTTTTACTGTTGTCAGTATCTCATCCCCAGAGACAGATTGTATCTTTGTGCAGGCGTGCCACCCGCTGGAGCCGGGGATCCCTCCACCCGATTGTGGGCAACTCTTTTGTGCCATGTGCAACTGCTTTGAATATCCCACCCCCTGTGTTTTGTGTTAAACTGTTTAAATTTCTATGTTCTTAATATTTTAAATAGAGGTTGGTTACACAGTAGTACTCTTTTTATCACTAATGAATGATTTTTGCAAATGTGTATAATGGCTGGTTAGATCACATGTACATGGACTGCTATAAAAGACCCCAGACAATAGAGGGCACCACCTTTGAAAAAGCCAGTAATTGGTAAAACATTAGATGTTTTTCTGCTGCTCCCCACTACTGTGGCTGTTTGTATTTTGCACTCTGCACTTTGCACTTTGGAACTCTAAATGAATGCCACTTGGATTTGAAATACATTCATGTTTGGACAGCATTTCCTTGAGAAAGGACATAGGAGGGTGAGTGCTGTGACTTCTCTTACATTGCCATTGTGTGTTTGTCACAGAGCGCCTGGTCTCACCTGAGCAGCTCTTTTTGAACTGAGAGGTAGAGGAGATAGAATACAGGAGGCCCAACAAACATTAAGGGTCTGGGCTGGGAAATGGGAGTTTAGATTTAATGTGGGAAGTTCATAGTATGATACTTAATGATAAGGAATCTGGTTTACACATACACCCTGTGTAGTGAAACAGTGGTGAGCACAGCCATGGCAAAGGTTCTCATAGTAACTGTGGACACTGAGCTGATGCCAGTCTGACATAGTGCTGCCACAGTCAAGAAGGCATATTATTCAATGTTAGGGTGCCTTAGGAAGGGGGTAAGGAGCTTGTCAAGGGACATGGGGCCAGATATTCAAAACTTTGCCCCTGGGCTAAGTTAACACTGCCCAGCGGGCAAACAGCCTGGAGCACAAAGCAAGCTATATTCAAAAGGAATAGCCTGGGGCAAACAGCATCTGAATATAGTATGAGAATGAGGCCATACAAACTGGGCTGGGAGTGCAGGGCAAACATAGCCCTGGAATACAACAGCACTAAATATAACAACCAGGAAGTACAAACCACAACAACAGCACAGTGCACAGTGATGTGAGGGCAGGTAGAGATGAACTATGTGGCCAATGTGTGTACCAGCAAATGCGTAGACCCTGTACAGCTGCAAGTAGCAGCAGATGTGAAAGAACAGTGATCAAAACTGTATAAATTCCCCAAACCGTTACCACCGCGCTAACATGTTAGTGCGGCTTTAGCATGGAGCTAAGCTGTTTGCCCGGTGCTAACACATTTGCCTGGTGCTAAGATTTGCCATATTCAAAAGTGACATGCAAATGAGCCTACTTCGGTAGTGTCTGGGCAAACAGCCAAATTAGCAACTCATTATTCCCTGATTTGCATGCAGTTTGCCCAGCGTTACTGCAGAGTCCCACAGCGCCACCTGTAGGTCAGTCTGGAAGTACAGGGTCTGGCCAGGTCTGGCCGCAGCTCCACCTGTAGGTCAGTCTGACAGTGCATGATGGTTGCTGCAGGCTACATGTATGCAGTACAGCATAGCATTGTGTGCCCCGGGGACAACACAGCATAGGCACAGGCGGTGGTGGTGCTGCATGCAACCATCACACTGTAGGCCATGCTACAGTGCACAGCAGACACTACAGTTGCAAGGGGGCCAGTAGTGTGTGGGACATAGCAATGCCTATGGTATGTAGGGCAGTGATGACCACTGCACTGTACACAGTGACAGGCCCAGCCTGCAGGTGATTACTGACAGTGGACAGTACTGTTTCACTGTTGTGTGCTCCACAGATGCTGCACCTGTGGCATGGGATGCTCACAGTGACATATACATGGCCAGCTGTGTGTGCTGTGGCATCTGTACAGTTGTGCAGTATGTGGCTTCGGGGGCATGTAAAATCCGATAGGTACACAGGTGGTGGGGAATTCCCACTACTGGCCCATGTGCACTGCATGGTATCCCAGCCTTGAGGCCACACCTGGGCTGTGGTGAGGTCTGGCCATCCATACACCCTCCCCTCAATTGCCACCATGCCCACAATGCTGCATGTGTGTGCTGGCATCTGTTGGTCACCACAGACATATGGTCTGCAGGTGTGTGCTGTATGGCCACACTACCATGATGTCACCTATGGGTTGGATCACCCCTTACTGTCTGTGCTTGGCTGGGACTGGTGGCAGCTGTTGGCATCATGGTGGTGCCATCAGTGAGCAGCATGTGTCCTCCATGTCTGGCATTTTCTAAGTGTCATGATCATATGTTAGGGTTGCGTAAGCAAAGCTAATCCCTCGCTAACACCGCGCAAAGCACCAATGTCATGCAAAGCTGTTTGCCCAGGGTTAAGACCAGCTTTTCCTGGGCGGTAATTTCTACCATGCTGAGGGTCGTGCTATGTCGCATTAAGCACCTTAGCGCAGCGCTAGTTACTGAATGTCTCATAGCACCTGTATTCATGTTCACTTTGCCCCTTGCATATAATTATGGTTTGCCCAGCGCTAATGCAGTTTGCGTGCATTATTTGACCTTTTGAATATGGCAGACCCACGCTAATCCCGCGCAAACGGTTTGCGCACCATGCAAAGCTTTGAATATCTGGCCCATGATCTTCCCCTGTAGAAGGCCTTGGCTAGTCCACACCAGAAATAATGAGCCCAAGCACTGTTCAGCCATTTGGGGCAGGAATAGACAGATTCCTGAGGTGAATGGTATTGAGGGGTTATGCATCATGAGCTGGGGTAGAATTCTTGATGATAAGCATCAATTTCACACATTCAAATTGGGTACAGTCACTGGTTTATAGGAGAAAGGGTGAAAAAGATGGCCCTAGTTCCTTCCATCACTATGTTACTGTAGCATAGTTAAAAGATATGATTGATAAGAAAGTTGCACTTTTTTGCACTTTGAACAGTTGTGAATCTATATGCATAATCGGCATTTCTAATCTTTATTTTGTTTAAATATTTTTTCTCTGTTAAATTCTATTTGTAGATCTTTGTTAGCACAAATCTCCATCTATAAAGGGAACTCTTCACTAGGAAAAGTGCTGGAAACATGATTTTAAAAAATGGTTATTAGGGCCGGCCCACCGGCGCAGCGGTTGGATTTCAGCTTGCAACGCCAGCTACCCGGGTTCGGAAACGAGCCCAGAAAGCTGGAGGGCCGGCCGGGGGAGAAGGCTTGAGTGTCCCCAGGAAAGCTCACCTTCTCCAGGGAGGAAGGGGGGTCAACATCCCAGCCGAAGACTGGCCCCAGGCGGAGGTCTGGGGCACAGCATTCGCTGAGATGCATCATGGGCAGGTCATCGCGGACATCAGCGCTATGTGCCTTGACATCAGGGTTCATGTGACGTCCACAGAAACATGGAGCAAAAACACTTTCCAGGCTCTGGGTAGACGGAGCCCTGGAGCAGACCCCTCATGGCTCCTGCCGACCTGGCCGATCCCAGAAGCCCGACGAAACAGGTATAGCTCAGGGTGTAAGGGCCCCACCTCATCCCCACCCGGGGAGTAAAACTGAGGCTACATGGGAGCTCACAGATAGCTCAGGTTGGTGGCAGAAGTGAGGGCAGGACTCCAGTGGGGACTCCTGAAGAAGTGGAGCCTGGGGAGCAAAGGAGGGGGAAAAAAGAAAGGTTAAAAAAAATGGTTATTAATATGGGATCACATTTTTATGATGGCATTTTATTAAAGCTGGCAATATATTAAACAATCATATCAAAATAACTATGCCAACACAATGTCTAGTTATATAAATGTGATGTGTTAATGTTATTATCAATCCTGCTATGTAACAGGAGTTAATTGTGTTGATGTGTCTTAAAACATCAATGGTTTATAAATTTGTCAACATGTAATTTTAACATGACAATATTAGATTGGCAGAGTAAATTGTGATCACAATATTTTTAAATTCATTGAAACATTATCATGTGAAAAAATTATTTATATAATCAGGGATAACTATATTAATGTTAAAATGCATACAGAAAATATAGTATGATGACAGTAATTAATACTGTGAATGTGATTTTAATTCTGCTAACATAACTACGTGAACATAACATGAATTATGAACTGGATGGGAAAAATGCTGAAAGCTGATAGGTTGAAGGCATTCTCTACTAATGATGATATCGAAACCATAACATCGTGTGAAAAAATGAACTTCTGCCATGAGATTTTTTTTACTTACTGAAGTATTACTCTGCCTGTCTGCAAACAGTCATACCTGGCTTCAGCTCCACTGAATGTGGCTTCACTTAGCTGTCACTGTGTCCATCTTAAAATTAACTGTTTTATCTTTTAATGTTCTTACATCAATTTAAAAACAGTAACAGTCATTATTTTTGAATTATGACTTGTGTCTTTTTTTTTTATTTTACTGTGGGATCCAGTTCATAATCACAATAATACACTCTAGGCATATAATATCATAGAATATTATCACGTCTTGGGCGTGTAAGGCACTCAGCTTTGTCTCATGCCTCACAATGCACCCCAGGTGTGACAGTATCCTATGATAAACCTTACCATGTTGTGTATTATTGCTTAATTATAAAATGGGTAAGAGAAATCAAGACATGTGGTTGTTCAAATGTGATCACATTATAGTGCATTATTCAAATACAGTGGCACAGGTCAAAAATATTTAAAGGGGAGATATCCACTTCAGTATGTATCATCATAAAGTAATGTTTCTGCTATTCTAACTGTCCTCACATTGCATTTTTTATTCAGTTTTTCTTTCCAGGATGTAGAAAACATCTTAGTAGCTTAACAAGATGTCTATAGCCGTGTTTACACTGCCATCTTTGCAGCGTATCAACCCATGCGCACCAGTTGATAAGCTGCAAAGACAGCAGTATAGACACTCAACGGAGTGCATTAAGAGTGCTGTGAATACACTTTTGGCTCTGACGCAGAAGTGGGAACCTCAATCAGATCGAGCGCATTAAGCTGTGTTGTAAACTCTCCAATGTGCTCGATCCAGTACAAAGCCTAGTCTCCCTGCAGAAAACAAAAACCTCCCTGGAATGTCCAGCCTCCTCCGATGCATGACTGGCAGTGCAGCAAGTGTGTGCTGTGAAAACTCTTTTGTCCCGGGAGCATCTCTGCAGCGGGAAAGTAGCGGTGGAAAACAGCAAGCTCTGCTGCCATGTAAACACGGCTCATATACAAATTTTTGACAGCCCCCAACTGATCTCATAGCACTCATTTATGATACCATAGCAATTGTGGGGTAAATTGGAGACAGTCAGATGCCTTTTTTAAGACACAATGAAAAAAGTGCTGAATTTTCTGAAATATTTAGGAAATTAATAACAGGAAAAAGCAACAGAACCTGTAAAACATTAAAACTAAACATAATTGTAAATATAACAACTTAACGTTTTTAGTTTTTGTTTTTAGGCACTACAGGGTGTGCATAATTGTGGGATATAATGACTTTTTTATGGTGTGTGAGGCACTTGGCTTTGCTTTGTGGCTCACTTGCTTCCTGAGGTGTACTATTACCTTACTTTACAGAATGAGTAGAGAAAATCCTACATCTAGAGCTGTGCAGAATGAGAACATTCTGAATTCACTGAATTTCAATGGAAATCTGTGAAATTCTGCAGCATTTTGTGAACTTTTGTGGAATTTTTGACATTTATTAATTTGGTCATAACTTGGTTGTCAATTGAGCTACAGATCTGAAGCTTGGCATGATTAGTTACTGATAGGTGCTCTAATGGCGTACCAAATATCTTCACATTAGGACCTGCAGTCTCAAAATTATAGGCACTCTAAGTCTGTCATTTTATTTTTTTGTGGAAGAATTCATAAAGATTTTTATTTGCATGTAATTGGACCTAAAAGTTGAAACTAGGTACACATGCAAATGTAGTAATGACCCTCATACCTGCAAAAGTTTATGACATTTCAATGAATGCTTTCCAAATTATATTAAAATAACTAAAATCAAAATGTTGGCAAAATGTTTGACTATCTATAGCCCAGCCCCTTTAAAGCTTGATACTTAAAACTTGTTGCACATACTCAGGTTGCAAGTTTCTCTAAATCCTGACATTGTGGAAATATTTGGATAAGAATTTTTAAAATCAGATGGAAATGACTGAAAATTAAATTTTGATTAAATATTTGGCCACCCACAACTCACCCCTTTCAGTCTAGGACTCTGCCTTCATCCTTATTGGCTAGGACCCCAGAGCATTACAGGAGCATAATGAATATGTACTTTGAAAACTAGACCAAAATAATTGAAATTGAAAATTTGATGAAGTTCAGTGGAATTTTTGACATTTATTTAATTTGGTCATAAACTGGCTTTCTATTGAGATCGAGATCTGTAATTTGGCATGCTTACTTGCTTATAGGGGTTCTAATGGTGTGCTAAATATCATGACATTAGAATGCACCATCTAAAAATGATAGGCACTCAAAATCTGTCATTTTATTTTTTGTGGGAAATTAATTGAACATTTTTATTTGCACATAACTCAGGCACCTTTGGAGCTAGTAATCTGAAACTGGGTGATGGCAGAGATGGGCCTAGACATAGTGGCAATTATCAAAACATGGTACACTGGAAGCCATGTCTGGGAGGTAAATCTACCAGGGTACACCCTACACAGGAGGGATAGGGAGGGGAAAAAGGGGGGTAGGGTAGCCCTCTATGTGAGAGAAGGTATTAAGGCCACAGCAGTGTAAGATAGACAGGGGAAGGCTGAGGCACTGTGGGTCACACTCGAGCCAGGAAATGGAACAGCAATTTGCACAGGGGTGATCTACAGGCCTCCAACATAGAGAGGGGAGATGGATAGGGAAATAGTGGAGGAAATACACAGGATGGCAGCAAAGGGGGAAGTACTGCTGCTGGGTGATTTTAACATGCCAGATGTAGACTGCATCATCCAGGCAGCTGCCTCAGCCAGGAGCTGAGACATCTCAGAATCCTTGCAGGGGGCAGGCCTTAAGCAGTTGGTTCAGGAGTCCACCAGGGACAAGTCAATCTTAGACCTTGTGCTGACAAATGGAGACAGGATCAAGGAAGTCAGAGTGGATGGCCACCTAGGGTCCAGTGACCACCACACAGTGTGGTTTCGCATCAGTACAGTGTCACAGGAGAGCCACACAAAGACAAGGGTTCTAGGGTTCTGGATTTCAGGAGGCTGGACTTTGCTTGGATGGGGAGCGAGATCAAAGAAGCCCTGGCAGGAAGGGATCAAGGCAGAGGGGTTGAGGATCAGTGGGCACACCTGAAAGAAGCCATAGTGGAGATGACAAATCAGTGCATTAGCCTGAGGAACAAGAGAAAAAGAAGGAAAAAAACACCATGGTTCACTAAGGAGGTGGCAGAGAAAGTGATGGACAAACAGAGGGCATTCAGAAATCACAAAGAGACTCAGAAGGATGAGGATAGGGCAGTGTACCTAGAGAGAAAAAGGAATAAGGGGAAAGTGGTTAGAAGTGCAAAGGCACAGATAGAGGAGAAATTAGTGCAGACAATAAAGAGGGGTGACAAGACATTTTATAAATACATTAGCGATAGAAGGAAGGCTGGGGAGATTGTAAGGCTCAAAGGGATGGGACCTGGAAAACACATCGATACTAAAATCTCCTCCAGCTGATGACGACGCTGGGCCTTACACAGGTAGTTACCTCCTCGACCCATGTAGGAGGTCATTCGTTGGATCTGATCTTTCTTTTGGGTATGGAGATAGCTGATCTAGGGGTGGAACCAGTCTGCTGGTCTGACCATCATACCATAAGGTTCAGCTTCAGGGCTCCCCCTAATAGATTTGCCCCTATGGAGATGGTTCACTACCGCCCTTTAAGGGGTGTTAACCCTAGTGACCTATTGGCAGTGCTGGACCTATTGGACTTGCCGGGTGAATGCATGAGTCCAGATGATCTTGTACTAGCCTATAATAGGGCTGTGGGAGATGCTCTGGACAAGATTGCTCCTGTTTGTGTTCGGCCTCTCATCCTTCGCGCAAGGAGCCCTTGATTTGATGGCTCCTTGAAGGAGCT
The DNA here is from genome assembly GCA_016271365.2 of Neoceratodus forsteri. Taxonomy (NCBI): domain Eukaryota; kingdom Metazoa; phylum Chordata; order Ceratodontiformes; family Ceratodontidae; genus Neoceratodus; species Neoceratodus forsteri. The sequence continues at coordinate 192,929,609 of JADMNL010000024.1, read as the reverse complement.
GAGGCGAGTTGGCCAAAGGATGGAGAGAGCCTGGCGGAAGTCCATCCGTGATGTTGACAGGCTTAGATTGATGGCACATTATGATGGCTATCAATCAGAAATCACCCATAGCAGCGCCGGCCCGGTGGCGCTGAGGGTTGAGGCGCTGGGCGCCACACCTCACACCACGCCGGCGACCCGGGTTCGGGAACAGACTTGGGCCACCTGGGGTTGGCTGGGAGGGAGGAGGAGGAGAAGGATTGAGCACCCAGCGGCTTGCTCTCCTTCTCCGGGTTGGGAGGGGATGCACTCTCCACCACTATACTGCCGCCTATTGGGGGAACTCAGGGATGTTGATGCAGCTGGGGGACGCCACAACGTAAGGGTTGATACTGGCAGAGGACTGGAGTTGATGTGCATCTCTACACATGCGAGAAGCCTTGCTCCTCATTGCACACCAGCGTCGGGGATCCATATATGGAGGAACAATGTCCCTCCATGCCTCCTAGGTGATGACCTCTGGTGCTAGCTTGCCATCCACTGACAAGAACAGGGCAGACTCTGCTGTGCAGCTCCCTCCTTGGGAAATGGAGGGAGGTAAGGGGGATCTCTCCTCACCTCACCCAGGGGGTTATCTGGGCCATCAAGAGTCTTGGGGAGTTGGGTGAGGCACTCTAGGGGCAGACACTGTGAGTCAGCAGGGATCGGTGAGGCAAAGCACCTTAGAGGCCTGATTGAGTGGAGTTTGGAGGGCAAGTAGAGGTGGAAAAATAAATAGTAAAAAAAAAAAAAGGAAATCACCCGTAAGAAGGCAGAATTCCTGTCCAGGGAGATTTCTGCTGCACAGAATCGACTGGCTCAGCTTTTCCGGACTGCTGACAGATTGTACAATCCAATCTGTCTCCAGCCCAGAGAAGCTTTTTCTCAGCTGAGATGCAAGGAGTTCGCTCGATTCTTTGCAGATAAGGTTGCCAGCATCAGGTCTGGCATCAGTCCAACCTCTCCTACGAGGGATTGCAGTGGTCGATAGGAAGTGGCATGCACTCGGTCTATCTGGTCAGATTTCCACCATCCGGAATTCACTGACATTGTGAAGATCGTCCAAACATTGCATCCAACCAGTTGTAGTTTGGATCTGGGCCCTACACCCCTTTTAGTGGGATGTGTAGATGTTATCTGCCTGATCCTTGCTGAAATTGTCTGGAAGTCTTGGAGAGGGGAGTCTTTCCTGACCCCCTCAAGGAGGCAGTCATTCGGCCACTCCTTAAGAAATCCTTTTTAGATCCAGACTGTCTAGTCAACTACCAGCCTATTTCTAACCTGCCATTTGTTGGTAAGGTTATGGAAAAGGTGGTTGCGTTGCAACTGGATGCTCATCTTACAACTCACAATGTCTATGATACTCTCCAGTCTGGTTTTAGGAAGAAGCATAGCATGGAGACTGCTCTTGTCCGGGTGTTGAATGACCTCCTAATGGCAAGAGATCGAAAGGCATGTACCATTCTGGTCTTTCTTGATCTCTCTGCTGCATTTGACATTGTAGACCATGGTGTGCTGCTGGAGCGCCTGCGGCTCTTTTGTGGGCTGTCTGGTACAGTCCTTAAATGGTTCCATTCATACCTCATGGGCAGGTTTCAGAGAGCTGCCATTGGAATTTATTCCTCTGGTGCTCACTCCCTGTCTTGTGGGGTGCCGCAGGGCTCCATCTTGGCCCCCATGTTGTTTGCAGTGTACATGCTGCCATTGGGAGATATCATCAGATGATACAGTCTAAGTTTTCACTGCTATGCAGATGATACTCAGCTGTATATGTCCTTTCTGCCCCGACAGAATACTACACTCTCTGCACTAAATAATTGCCTTACTGAGATGAAGTACTGGTAGTGGACCCAGGTCGTCCGGGGGTGGGTTTGGGGGCTGGACAACCATTAGGCTTGTTACTTGGTGGTATGTCACTCACTACCTCAGACCGGATGCATAACCTGGGTGTTATTTTTGATGATGGTCTGACTCTAAAATCTCGGGTGTCAGCTGTCGTCAAATCCTCTTTTTAACATTTGAGGAATATCACCCGGGTTAAACACCTGGTTCCTCCGGATGATCTTCCAACATTGGTCCATGTCTTTGTCACTACCCATCTTGATTACTGCAATTCCCTCCAGGGGTTGATATCCACTGCTTGCACCTGGTGCAGTACGCAGTGGCCAGGCTTTTGACTGGGACTTCTAGAACCAGTCATATTACGCCTGTGCTCCACGAGCTGCACTGGCTGCCTGTTCAGTGGCGGATCACCTTTAAGGTTGGCTTGCTAACCTTTAAATTCCTACATGATCAGGGACCTGGTTACCTGCAAGATCTCCTGGTACCCTACTGCCCCCTTCATCCTCTCCGATCCGCCGATGAGGGATTGCTGGAGATTCCCAGGGTACTACTGAAGACATCTGGTTCTCGTGCCTTCTCTTTTTCTGCTCCAACCCTGTGGAATTCTCTATCTCGTTGGTTAAGAGAATGCCCGACCATCGGTAGATTTAAAACTGAGTTAAAAACTTATTTATTTAACTTAGCCTTCCCTAGTTATGGATGATCTGTTTTAATGTTTCTGTTTTTAATTTTTATTTGGTGTATTTGGTTTTATGTACAGCGCCTTGGTTTTGAAAGACGCTATAAAAATAAAGTACATTTGATTTGATTTAAATGAATACTTTTGCTTAGTATTCATGATAGAGGGGGAGGGACAAGGACCACAGACAAGTGGCATCAAAAACAAGATGGAGGAGGAGAGGTAAACAGCAGTCTATTTACAGAAGAGAGAGTCCTGGAGGAACTTGCAAAACTGAGGGTGGACAAAACAATGGGACCAGATGATATAAACCCCAGGATATTGAAGGAATTATGGATGGTGCTAGTAGCACCGCTTTCGGCCCTGTTTAATGAGTCACTCAATACAGGGGTGGTTCCAGAGGACTGAAAGGGGGAAAATGCAGTTCCTCTCCACAACAGTGGTAGCAGGGAGGAGGTAGGAAACTACAGGATTCAAGGCAGCATGGATTTACAGCAGTAAGGTCATGTAAAACAAATCTGATTAACTTTTTTGACTGGGTGACAAAGGAGGTGGATTAGGGAGGAGTGGTGGATATCGTCTACCTCGATTTCAGCAAGGCCTTCAACTGCGTTCCCCACAGAAGACTGGTGAACAAGCTAGGTAGCCTGGGGGTGGGCCACAAAGTGGGAAACTGAGTTAGCAACTGGTTGAGAGACAGGAAGCAGAACGTGGTTGTAAATGGGATCAAATCTGAGGAAAGGAGGGTGACCAGTGGGGTACCTCAGGGATCGGTACTGGGACCAGTCCTTTTTGATGTCTTCATCAGTGTCATTGCTGAAGGGCTGGAGGGGAACGTTTGCCTATTTGCAGATGATACCAAGATCTGCAACAGTGTAGACACACTGGAGAGGGTCACAAGAATGAGAAGGGTCCTGAGAAGGCTGGAAGAGTGGACAGAGGTATGGCAATTAAAGTTGAATGCAAAGAAGTGCAGGATCATGCACCTGGAGAAAAAAAAACCTGTGGAGAACTACAGAATGGGGGATTGCTGACAGTCACCAGGGATGGATTTAGGGATAATCATCTCAGATGACCTGAAAGTGGCCAAACAGTGTAACAAGGCTGTGGGTAGGGCCAGTGGGATGCTGGGGTGCATAGGAAGGGGTATCACTAGCAGAAGAAGGGAGGTGTTGCCATTGTACAAAATGCTGATGAGGCCTCATCTGGAATAAGGTGTTCAATTCTGGAGGCCACATCTTTGCAAAGACCTAGACAGGGTGGAGGCGGTCCATACAAGGATGACCAAGATGGCAAAGGGCTTGCATCAGAAAGTATATGACGACAGATTAAAATACCTCAATATGTATACAGGAAAGGGGATATGATAGAGACCTTCAAGTATCTTAAAGGCTTGAACAAAGTGCAGGTGGGTGATATCTTTCAGTACAAGAGTTGTACAAGGATGAGCGGACACAATATGACATTGGAGGGGGACAGGATAAAGGGAAATGTGAGGAAGTTTTTCTTCATGGAGAGGGTGGTGGATGCTTGAAATAGTCTACCCCAGGAAGTGATGGGTGCTAACACAGTGGGGGGGGATTCAAACATGCATGGGATAGACATAAGGGAAGCCTAGATGGGGTGAAGAGACACAATTGCCAATGACCAAGTAGGGTCAGCAGCTGCTGATGCAGGTAAGGAATACTGGCAGACTAGGTGGGCCTAGCAGTCCTTATCTGCCATGAACTACTACAGTATGTTACATATATAAATGTAGTAATAGCCCATATACTCGTTAAATTTTATTTATTTATTGAAATGTTTCACCAGGTAGGCACACTTAACAACAAGTTGCTTGTCTCCTGGTGCGTCCTGGGGGAAGAGGGGAATGTTTTCAAAATTAGACTAAACTAAAATCTAAATTTTGACAAAATGTTTGGCTACTTATAGCATAGCCCCCTTTAAAATTTGAGACTTAAAACTTGGTGCACATAACCAAGCTGCACATTTCTGTAAATTTTGAAACTATGGGGAAATTTGGATAAGAAGTTTGAAAATTAGATGGGAAAAACTGAAGATTAAATCTTGGCCACTAATAACTAAGCTGTCTTTCAGTCTATGGCTTTGACATTTAGTACACTTATGCAAGTCATCAGTACCTGTATACCTGCCAAGTGTTGTATCATTCGGATATATACTTTAAAACCTAGATCAAAATAACTGAAATATAACATTTGGCAAAATTCTGCAGAATTTGTGTTCAGATTCCATGAAACTCCACAGAATCAGAATGGTTATTCCACCTGCATTCTGCCAATGGAGTTTTATATTCTGCACAGCTCTACCTTCATCCTTATTGGCTACGACCAGTGCATTACAGGAGCACAATGCACTATAAAAAAGCAAGTCCTGCCATGCAGAGCATTCTAAAAATACATGAGACTACCTTTGGAATGTTTAAAAATAAAACAGCTGCAATGTCCTTTACAACACCAACAGCAGCAATGACTGTTGACTGCCAATAAAGTAATGAACTAACAGAAACACAGAACATTGAAATAATTAGATCAGGAGTGCCGCTGATAGTTAGCTGTATATTTGAGTTGAACTATTGGTTTAATGGGTATATGCAACTTAGTGAGGAGTTATGCTTGCATAACATTGCTGATAGTCTGAAGGTATTTGAATGAATATGTTGTGCCATATTTGGCTGCTTTGGCTGTTTGCGCTATCAGTCTCATTGGGAAATACCACCCTGCCAGGGTACCGTGAAGGCAAAGTAACCCTCATGAGGAGGATTCCACTCCTAGAGGTGTCATGGGTGCATCGTTCTGTTAGGCTAAAGGTACCTTAGGAAAGAGCCTCAAGGACAGAGGCATGCCACTGGAGGAGGAGGAGGGGAGGATGGCAAGGCAAAGAAACAGTGCTTTTGATTGAGGCTGGAGGAAGCTGGCTTAAATAGCTTAGGAAGGGGGTGTGGTTGGTTGCTCCCACCCACTGAACTGCAGGCATAGCCTTTGAATTCAATGGGCTTATGCAACTCAGTGAAGAGTTATGCTTGTGGAACATTGTTGATAGTCTGAAGGTATTTGAATGAATGTGTTGTTTGACTGTCATATGTGATACTATGGCCATTCACACTCTTTGTCCCATGGGGAACTATCACCAAGTCAGGGTACTGTGAAGGCAAAGGAACCCTCCTGAGGAGGGTTCCCACCCATAGAGGTGCTGTGGGAACATAATTCATTTAGACTAAAAGTACCTTAGAAAGGCTCAAAAGTACCGTGCAGCATGTGGTGAACACAGAGCCTGAGTGAGGACAGATTGATAGCAGCTAGTGATGACTAACAACAGACAATGAATTTAGCAATGACTGACAGTAATTGGTAACTGGCAGCAGACAGGCATGACTTCTGTAAAGAGAAAGGGAATGGCAAGATGGAAAAGAGGGCCACCATCCAACCCCAACACACAGTGGAAACCTACTAGGGTAAGCGCTATACTAATATACTGTATAGCCCCTTACTTCTGCTGTAAATTTATTTCCGCTATATCCATGGGAAGACTCATTTACAGCTGATTAAAACTGGCAAAAATATCAACAAAACACATTTTATTAGGCACTGACCACAGTAATCGGTACCTTTAGTTCAGCACAAGTTTATTACCACATCTATTTTATTATGTTGTTATTTTGATGAAAACTAAGTTTGAAACTAGGTTTGAAATTGTGAAAGCTCACCAAAGGAGTGGACGACTGAGTTAGTGAGCAGGCCAGACCGACCAAGAAAGCACTTTAGCTCTGCCAGTTAAGCAGGCAGTGTGTGTGATATCTTGCCATTGCTCTTTCAATAGCATATTCCGTACCACTCAGTAGTAGTTATGAGAACATCAGTTTCTTGTTTTTTGATAATGGTATTGAAAACTTACAAAGGTTTGAGATCAATTTTGAATTGGATGACCGAGCAACCGAACGAGTTAATGGGATCGAAACAGAAACATCGGGCAGTTTTCTTTTTATACAGGTTTGACTCACTATACCATAGGGAGGAGGGTTTCCTACATTTTATAGACATGTGAAGAACTGGTGCCTGGAAAAAGGTCACTGGTGTATTGGCAATTGGCAGATCTTCTGGGAACAGGAGTTTTTTAACAATTCGACGGCCTGTACCTCTCTAAACAAGGTACATGAGCACTTGGTTAAAAGGTTGACATCCATATTGGTCAGTTAAACTAGTGGACGGGGATTGGCACAGGCACACCTTACACCACAAGGGTTGCCTTGGGCCCCTCCCCCATTGCTAGCTAGTTCAGCACACATATGTCCCTATCATACACACAACAAGCAACACAAAACACATATGCAACAGAGCCAGGGTAAGCCTTCAACTAACCAGAATAAGCAGTGTTGGAAGGCAATGTGCATCAGTGCTCACAGCCTGATGAACAAAATTCATGATCTCTCAGTCATGATGGCAGAAGTGCAGTTAGACTTGGTCACCAGTATGGAAACATGGTTCACCAGGAACCACACATGGGATGTCACCATCCCAGGGAACAAGCTATTCTGGAAGGATCGAGAAGGTAAAAAGGGAAGGGGGTAGCACTGCATGTAAAAGAGGATATCAATGCAACAGAAATTCAAAGGAGGCAAAGCAAGGTAGATGTACTTTGGATTACTCTAGGGACTTGAGAGAAGGCCCCAGTCCAGATCGGAGTTATCTACAGACCTCCATCCCAGGAAGCTGATATAGATAAAGAGCTCATGGAGACCATCTTGATGATGGCAGACAAGGGAGAGTTGCTGCTGGTAGGGGACTTCAGTCTGTCAGATGTGGACTGGTCTTCATACACAGCATCATCCGAACGAAGCAAAGATTTCCTGTTTGCACTGCAAGGAGCAGGTTTACAACAGCTAGTGAATTCCCCAACCAGAGACAAAGCAATACTGGACTTGGTGCTCACAAACAGCACAAAAGTCTAAGATGTGCAAGTAGGATTCAATCTGGGGATCAGTGACCACAGGACGATTCAGCTAACTGTGAACAAAGTAGAAGATACTAGTCACACTAAAACCAAGGTTCTAGATTTCAGGAGAGCTAACTTTCCTGATATGAAACATATAGTCACATCCATGCTGGATGGCAGAAACTCAGAAGATGTAGAAGACTGTTGGGAGGCCTTAAAAACTGCTTTAAATACAGTTACAACTACAGGCACTAGGCAGATCACCAAATCCAAAAGAAAGAAAAATCTACTCTGGTTCACCAAGGAAGTTTCTGCCAAAATCAAGGAAAAAAAGGAGGGCTTTTGCAAACTATAAACAAACTAAAAGATAATTAGATAGAGAAGAAGACACAAACAAGCTGAGTGAGGCAGGAAAGGCAGTTAGGAGATCAAAAGCACAAACGGAGGAGAAAATTGCATAGGGGATCCAGAAGGGAGACACAACCTTTTTCAGATATATAAAGGAAAAAAGAAACAGTAAGGGGAGAATAGTCAGGTTAGCAACAAAGGAAGGCAAGATGGCAGAGACAGACGAAGACAAAGGAGAGTTACTAAATGATTTCTTTTGCTTGGTCTTCACCAGAGAAGACAGCAGGAAGGGTCCTACACTAAGTAGGTCATTACACAACACCACAAGAGCAAGATAAAGCAATGGAGCCAGATGGCATCCACTCTAGGGTACTGAAGGAGCATCGTGAAGAACTCGCCACACCACTGGTTGAGCTTTTCAGCAAGTCACTGGAAAGTGGAATAATACCTCAGGACTGGAAAAGGGCAACAGTAGTACCTTTACACAAGAGTGGAAGCAGGGAAAAAGCAGGAAACTACCGACCAGTCAGTTTGACCTCAGTAATAGAAGAAATTATGGAGTCGTTGTTAAAGGAGATGATAGTGAAGTATCTGGAGGACAGTGGAAAGACTGACCCCGGCCAACATGGCTTTACAGCAGGGTGTTCTTGTCAAACCAATATGATCGACTTTTTCGACTGGGTCACCAGAGCAGTCGACTAGAGAGGAGCAGTGAACATTGTGTGCCTGGACTTCAGCAAAGCCTTTGACACTGTCCCCCACATAAGGCTAGCTAATGAACTGCAGCATACAGGAGTTGGTCATAAGATAATTAACTGGATCATCAACTGGCTGCAAGATAGGATGCAGAGAGTGCTTGTCAATGGATCATTATCAAGGGAAGGCAGAGTGACAAGTGGTGCTCCACAGGGGTCTGTGCTGGGCCTTATCCTCTTTAACATATTAATCGGGGATATTGCAAATGATTTGAAGGGGGAGATTTGCCTGTTTGCAGATGACACAAAACTCTGCAACAGAGTAGACATGCAGGAGGGAGTGAAAGGTACGGAAGCAGACCTGAAAAAACTCGAGGAATGGTCCAGGGATTGGCTATTGAAATTTAATGCCAAGAAGTGCAAGGTTCTGCATATAGGAAAAAAAATCAGGGATAAAGTACACACTTTGAGGGCATCAGTTAGTGGAGACAAAGAAATAAAGAGACCTCAGGGTAGTCATCACAGATGTCTTAAAGGTTGGAAAACAGTGTGAAAAGGCAGCACAGAGGGCGAGTGGCATCCTTGGATGCATTGGTAGGGGAATTGCAAGTAGAAAGAGTGAGGTTATCATTCCTCTCTACAGGTCCTTGGTGAGGCCACATTTATAGTACTGTGGTCAGTTTTTGAGGCCCCACCTCAAAAAAGACATAGACTGTTTGGAGACAGTACAGGGAAGGGCTACCAAGATGGTGCATGGACTGTATCATGAGCCACACGAGGCAAGACTCGGGGAACTAAATTTGTACACCCTTGAACAGAGACAAAACAGAGGAGACATGATCAAAACTTTTAAGTACATTAAGGAATCAACTCAACGCAAGCAGGAAACCTCCTCCAGCAAAACAGGGAATAAATACAAGGGGCCACAACTTGCATCTGGTGGGAGGCAGGTTCAAAAGCAACCTCAGGAAGTACTTCTTTACAGAAAGAGTCATAGACCCATGGAACAGCCTACCTCAGGAGGTGGGGAAATCCAAGACAATACGCAAGTTCAAACTCACGTGGGACAGACATTGTGGACACATCAGGCTGCAGTCTAAATAGGGAGGGGGCAGAAACATGGGCAGATTAAATTGATCATGCAGTCCCCATCTGCCGACATGATTCCTATGTTCCTATGTGCAGGGAAAAGGGATGTATCTCTCTATTTTATGATTTTATATAAAATCTTTGCTGGGTCTCTGGGGAACTGACAGCAATCAGCAAATCATCCAGATTAGCACAGCACTAACAAATATTTACACAAATAGGTTTGGTGAGGAGGCTACTGCGGAAATAAGGCTATGTGGAAATAAGGGGTTATACAGTAGATATACTACATTATGAACCACATCCTGTGGAGACTACCTAATGTTTCTGACTTTTGGCATGGAAGGGAGGAAAAAAAACCCTATGATGATGAAACCTCTTGGGATTCAAGACTTTGTTTGCTTTCCCTCCAGGCTAGGGATAATATTAGTGATGGCTTGGCTACTGCAATTTAGAGACCTAATTTGAGGGGAAATGTTCAGAGGAAGGGCTCTCACACTATCCTCGAATGGTAATACCATGGGGGTGCCGCAAGCCTATCTCTGCAGCTAAAGGAGGTTCCCCATGAAGGAAGCCCACCCCTCAAGGTGGAAGAAGAAGAGCAACAACCACTGAAAGTCAATCACCTGGCCTCCCTTGAGGGAAGGCCTAGAAAGGGAGCTGGACCCTTGAGGGGTAAAGCATAGGAGTTGAGCACTTGAGGGGCTGGGGCTCGCATAACTGTATGATCCTCACCCGTGTGGGGCTGAGAAAGGGAAGTATGTGGAGACCAGGTGAACCTCAGATGACCACAGTGGGGGAATATGTTTCAAAGGTGCTGCCAATGTGGTCTGCACAGCTAAAGAAGCCACTGTGGGTTTAGGGACCCCACCTTCCTGCAGCCGAAGTCTTAAAGGCTACATTAAGATGTGCCACTGAGTTGATCTGCACAGCTAAAGCTTTCCTCAGAGCATAGAACATTCTCACCCAAAGGTCAGAAAGAGAAATACCCCACCCAAGTCGAGGGACCCACCCTCAAAATGTGGACTTCAAGAGAGCACAGTGAGACCATCGGCATAAAAGGCATGAAGCCTTGAAAGCCATGCTAGGGTCATGGCTGGCATGCATCTGATTGCAGCAGTAGTGAGAGGCTGATAGTGAAACCTGACAGCCATGAGCACAAGGTAGAAACAAAACATAGACAAGGAGAATGACTGACAGAGACAGCAAATGACAACTAAGACATTGTATGAGACCAAATGATACATGCCTGTACTGAATGGTGAATGCATGCAAACCAATTGCATAAGGGAGGACAATGTTAGTTGCTGATGCACTGCAGGCCAGGTAGGCTGAGACACTAGAGAACACGATCTGGTCAGAGCCAAAATGGCTGTGGAGAGCTTTTGGGGTGCTTTTACCTATTATTTCTTAATGAATTTGCACAATGCAGATCTGCTGAGAGGCAGTTTCAATGTGGTCTTCCTTTAACACATTTTTGCAATGTGTTTTCTTAGAATATGCCTGCTGATTGCTATATATTTAACCTGGATAGTTCACAGAAGAAATGGCATCTCATTTTCAGTGAGGCTCTACATCTACACAATATTATGCTGCATTGCATAAAATCAGAACACACTGAAAACAATATTTTACATCTGGACTAGGCTACCCCTGAATAAATACATTATAAATATGATAAAATCATGACCACATTGAAAACAAGATATTGCATCTAATCTGGGGCATCCTGAATAAATACAGTGCAAAAATGTGTAAATGAAGATCCCTATGACAATGAGATGTAGCATCTCCCCTGCGCTATCCAAGATACAAAATATAGGATAAGAAATATTCTAAGGAAATCTACTGTAAACTGAACTTCACCGTTTTCACTGACATAAACAGTTTCTTTATTGTGTTATAACATATTAGATTGCAGTATTTGTTTCAGATGTTGTGGCCATGAGGATGGTATGTACAGTGTGTGTGTGTGTGTGTGTGTGTGTGTGTGTGTGTGTGTGTGTGTGCTATAGCTCAATATATTTTGTCCCAAAAAGCATAGTAAAAACTGCCTACTGATTGCTATATATTTCATCTGGATAGTTCACAGAAGACCTGGCATATGTCTGAGACAGTTCTTATCAGACAGTGTCTTACGAGGTTAAAAAAAAAACTGTAGCTCTTTTTAGATTTTCTGGGAAAGGGTGACATTTATGAGGTATGAATCTTTTTTGAAAGACAATACCTGCCCAACTGAAGCTTGTAGCAAGAACATGTTTAAAATGTTAAGTATTTAAATGTACAAGTTGTTGCATTTCGAAGGGGATAAACAAATCTCCAGTTTAATTGGCAACCAATATTTAACAAGCTGTTTCAGTTTTCTAATAGCCATTTGATAAGCAGCTTGGAGTTATGTCTCCAACATTCTAAATAGAAAGAAGGGAGTATTTTATTTCAATTGGCATAGTGATTTGTAGATGTGGAAGGATACATTGAAAACTCCAAAATCTTTGTTCCACGATACTCCATTTTTCCAGCTACAGATAGCAGACGGCTGTATGCTCTGCCCACAGCCATAAAAACAAATGAAACTGCTGGGGGAAAACAAGAGTATATGAGAACTGAAAACTACGAAGCAGCATGCTGCTGGAATGCTCAAACTAATTAATCACCAGAACACAAATGGGAGTGGCTGCCTTGCTAGGAGCCAGGTGAAAACATTTAAAGGAAAGCTGTCTTTTTCAGACCCCTCCACCCCCCAAAGCTTTGCCCCCTATTAGGCTTTTCTGACAGAAAAAAAAACATTTTTAGTCACCTAGTAGCTTATTTGATTTTAGTTTGCAAAAGTCTGCGATCCCAAAACATGGCGGACAGTGCGCAGCTCCATTTTGTGTTAAAGAGTGGCGCTGCATCGCTCACTTCAATGCGTTTGTTTGCACTGAGGCAACTGATTAAAGCTGCATCACATTCTTCCTGGTTCCTCTGGAACCTTTGGTAGGCATGGGTCCTTGTTAGACTGGGCCCTAACTGCTGGATCTGATTTCATTGCTGGGAAACACTCTATGGGCAGATTACCCTTCTCCAATATAGTTCACCTTTCTCCTGCTGGTGTTTCATGGAAACACCTTCCTCCTTGTTAGTTCTTCAGCAGAAGTATACTTCTAGGGCTACCAGACTGCACTGAGCCTGACAGCTGTGGTCTCTGATGGAGCTGTCAGCTCCTCAGCCCTCCTTTTGAGCCCCTTATTTGAACCTCACAGGCTGACCTCAAGAGCTGTGCCCTCAGCCTTAGGGCAAAAACTCAATGTCTTATTGGTTGCTGGGATGATGACTGCTTCCTACCAAATCACAAGATTCCAAATACTTCCCATAGTGCACTTCAGCTTGATACTCCCTCTTGTTTTAATTTGATAAGGCTGTGTGACTGTGTTGACTTTTTTTTAATGAAATATCAACATTATAGTAATATGTTGACAAGTAATACATTATTTTGGTAGAAAGTAATTGCACAGACTTCTTTGCCATGTTTAGGCAACAGTGCAATTTGAATCTTTATTTCAGACTGTTCAGAAATAGAAATCTGCAATTTCGAGGATCTGATAGAGTAGAACTTTTATGAACTGTTTGGAAAGTGTATCCCACTGAATGTTTAGGTGAAGATCAACTTGAGGAGCTGTTGGAATATACAGGTGGTAGTCCAAGAAAGAGAACCACATCTTTTTTATGTTTGCTTGCTTGCATGTGCAAAGCAAATATATTGTTAGAGTACTGGGCTTCAGAGGCATGTAACTGTTTCATTCAATGCAGCTCAGGCTGCAGGAGGCTGAACAGTGACAGGCCAATGACCAGCAAGGCTGATCATGATGGTGTTTTGCCCGCTGATGGCTGGAAAGGAGGCATCCGTATTTATCAGACAGCAGCTGAATCCTTCCATCTACATAACACTGCCTAGTAATCTGCTGAGTTGTATCATTATCAACCTGGTTTGGTTCAGCTCAAATGTAAAATTCAAAAGCTATACATGCCACTCCTTAAAATACGTTTCATACTGACTGCAGCCTCTTTTTACCGCCACCAAAAGCCCCACAGTGACATTTGAGGCAAAGAAGTAAGACTGACCTCAGAAGTTCTGGCTGACAGTGGAACTCACAGGCAAGCAAAAGAAATGTTTTCTTGAGCTGAAACCTGCTCTGAGCAGGAAGTAAAACAAATAAGAGAAAAGCCCTCCTGGGCTGAAACCCACTCTGAGCGGGAATTAAAACAAACATTAGAAGTGCCGTCCTGGACTGAAGCTCACTCCCATCAGGAAACAAACTCCAAAAAAGTCCTCCTGGACAGAAACCTGCTCCAAGTGGGAAGGAAAACAATCAACCCTCTCATCTTGTAAGCCTTGCTCACGGCCCTCCCCTTCTAAACCCTGCTCCTTAGTTGAGAGCTCCTGCTTTAACAATGCTCATCCTGAGCTGAGTGACCCCATGGAGACTCCCCCCATCCTGATATCCACCCCTCGTGACACTGAGGTGCCTAGTCCCAATGTCAACCTTGGTCCCACTATTTTGCAAATTAAACTTGAAAAGCAGAAAACCATCCATTGATATCTTCCACCGAGACTCACCCTAATCCTGATATTCATCCCCCCATTGTGACACTGTTGTGCCCAACTCAGTAAGGTCACCCTTGATTCCTTGTTTCATTTTTTCCAATTAAACCTGAAACACAGAAAACTATCCATCCATATATTTTGTTCTTCCCAACCCCCATCCAGCCCACCCTGGCCTCCCACTCAACACCCACCACCCACCACACCCTCACTCATCTAAAAAGAATCCAGCACCGAAAATCCACTCTGTGTGGAAAACACATCTTTCTTCTTCAACGCTGACTGGGAACTGAAGAAACAAGGTAAGTGGTCAATGTAGTTTCAAGGTGTTTTGAACCTTTTGTTATTTGTTTAATATGTTTTACCCACATTTTCAACATAGCCTTTTTGGGACCCCGTCTCATGAACAAGGCAGGTGACATTTTTCAAATCTGCCTGAAAGATGATTTTGCAGTTTCTCTGTGAAATTATTTTCAGGTGGAATTTGAATATTTTCACCTACTAAGTTCATGAGTTGGGGTCATAAGAAGGCCATGTTGAAAGTTTGGGGTCAAAATCTGAAAAAGCAACAAAGTTATGAAGGTACATAAAAATCTTTCAACGCTTGCCCATAATTTTGGTAATTTTCTATACTCTGACCCCAAATTTTCAACAAAGTCATTTTTTCACACCACCTCATGAATATGACAGGTGTAGTTTTTCTGATCCTGGTTGAATGTGTTTTCACACTTGTGCCATGAAATGACTTTTGGCCTGTATTTTACAAATGACACCTGTCATATTTATTTATTTATTTTTTTCTTTTAATCTTTGGTAACTGGGTAAGGCCCACTAGGCACAAGTACCTGTTTTCAGGGGCAACCTGGGAGCACTGGGTGGTTAAGTGACTTGCTCGGAGTCACACAGTATGCAAGTGGAGGTTGTGAGAATCAAACTCAGGTCTGGTCTGCTAGATGTATCAAGCTCACTCACACCTCATTCCTCTAACCTCTAGGCTATACTGCCCTCCCATGTTCAGAAGTGGGATTAAAAAAAAAAGACTATGTTGAAAATTTGGGGTCCAAATATTAAAAAGCAACAGAGTTATAAAAGTACATTGACATTTTTCAATGCTACAGTATGTTAAAATTTGGGGTCAAAATGTTACAAAAAGAAACATTTATGAAGCAACGTTGTTTGCAGTGATGGCTATTGGCCCAGTGGTGACCACGTTTCTATCCCATGCTGATGACCTGAGTTTGGTTGTGAGCTCAGTGAACTGGTGGAATGGACTGAGGCTAGGTGGAAGGTGCTGTGGTGTGTGGTACTGGCCCCAGCCTGGAGAAGGATAGAGCAGTGTTCTGGGGCACAGATGTCACCTTTTGGTTGGCCGGGGAGCCTTCCCTCACAAGGGGTTGATATGCGTGTCAAGGCCTAATGGCCCCATGCACTCCATCTGGACAAGCGGTGTGGCAAGAAAAATGGGGAAGAGTGTACCAGACAGGATGTAGATAGGGTCGCTACAGGACACCCCCCCCCACCAACAGGCCTCCTACTGCTGTCAGCCACCCCAGCTCCATCACCCTCCATCTCAGGAACATGCCGTGTATGTTTGGTACTTCCGCACAGATTCTCCACATACTCAGAATAGGAGGGGGAGGGATGTCCATTCCCCCTTGACGGTCAGCGAGTTTGGCAGTCTGTTGCACTTTAGTGTTGGGGTTAAAATGTAAAAAAAAAGTTATTAAGAAACATTTCCAGGGCTGGCCCTTGGTCCAGTGGGTAGTAGGTTGTGTTCCCATGCTGGTGACTCAAGTTCGGGGATGAGCTCTGGAAGCGGACTGGGCAGCAAAAGAATGGGGGCCGATGCTGTCACACACCATTGATCTAACCCTCCAAAGGTATTGCACAGTTGACTCCTTGTGATGGGCGGAGGAGCCTTCACTCACAAAGAGTTGAGCAGTGTAAACAGCAGTGTATAGATAAACATTTATCACACAAGGTCCCCTCTATGTATTCCATTTAAGCAATAGGATAAGACTTTGTGTGATATATAATTTTGGTGGCCTTTTTTTTAATTTATAAATGTTTGATGGTTTCTTTTGTGAACTACAGGTACTGCATGTTTCCCCTCCTGGTTGACATAGTTGTTGCCATGGATGCTGTGTCAGGATGATGAGCAGATGTTGCAGTGTGGCAGTTGATGGCACCACAGAATGTCCACAAAAAATTAAAAATCTTTTGCTGTAGACGTTCTGTGACAAATGGGAATCCTGCCACAGAATTTGGTTTCAAAGAAAGTGAATCTTTTGATGTTGATGATGTCAGTCTTTTTTTTAAATATAAACATTTTATTTTTGGCAGTTTTACAAAATGTTTACATAGATACATAGAGGCTGATGGCAGATAAGGACCTCTTGGCCCACCCAGTCTGCCCTATTTATCCCTACCTAGTATGAGGTCTGATGCACAAATTGAACTCCAGAGCCCCTCCTTTACCTCCAGGACACTCTTGTGTCTGCCCCACTGCTTGAATCCTGTGACTGTTTTAGCCCCTACCACCTCCTCTGGTAGGCAATTTCAAGTGTCCACTACTATCTCCATGAAAAAATATTTTCTCATGTTACCCCTGAGCCGTCCCCCCTCCATCTTCATACTGTGCCCCCTTGTATTAGAATATCTCTTACATTGGAATGGTATACCATTATTTGGGTGCCGCAATTAGGGTGCCTCAACCAGTTCATCCATCTTGCAGGCGAACTGGATTTTGTGGCTCTCAGCAGGGATGGTGTGTCCAGGTGTTGCACCCTCTGCCCCATACACCTCAAGCTTGGAGGTGATTATATTTAAGTACGGGGGGGTGAGGGGGGCACAGACCTTCCCCATAAACAGGCAGAACGTGCCCCAGGGCATTGGGCATGCTGGGGATTGGGCGGCACAATTGCCGGTTGCGATGTTTACCATCAGCATTATGTTTGCGTCCTAATGACAATCTTGGTTTTTCCTGTTGCTGTGACATGGTGGAACCCTTTTGAAGATGCTCCCTTCCTGTACTCTGTTTATACCAGTGAGATATTTGTATGTCTCTATCATGCCCCCCCCTCCCTCCTTGCCTCCAGTGAATACATATTTAATTCATTTAGTCTTTTCTCATAGGTCTTCTCCTGCAGGCCCTGCACCATTTTAGTTGCCCTTCTCTGCACTGCCTCCAGCCTGTCTATGTCCTTTCTCAGATGGGGCCTCCATAACTGGACACAGTATTCCAGGTGTGGTCTCACCAGTGTCTTATACAGGGGCAAAATTACCTCTCTCCTTCTACTTGTGATACATCTCCCTATGCATCCAAGCATCCGGCTAGCCTTCTGCACCACCTTGTCACACTGCCTAGCCTCTTTTAGGTCATCCAAAATGATAACTCCCAGGTTTCTTTCCAGCTTTATGACTGTTAGTACCTCCCCTCCTAGTTTGTAAGTTGCCCTTAGTTTCTTGTGCCCTATGTGCATGATCCTGCACTTTTTTTGCACTGAATCCCAGTTTCCATGCTCCAGACCATTTCTCCAGTTTTTAAGGTCCTCCCTCATCTTTCCAGCCCACCCCAGCGTAGCCACCATATTACATACCTTTGTGTCATCCATGAATAGGCGGCAGCCCATGAGGAGGGTATATGGGGAAGGGCACCGTCCATAACGGTGACTGCTTCTCAGCGAAATCCCTCACAGTGATGGGATGGTAGGGTGACCGGATGGGGGTGTGGGTGAAATGGGTGACAGGATGTCGCTATATGTACGTGAGGGGTGGGAGCGAACATGGCGAGCGTGGGCTGGGAGGAGGCAGAGGAGCTGTAGGGGGTGGTGCTATGGTGGGTTGCCAAGTTGTGTTGTGGCACCATGAGTTGGCCTGTGGTTGGGGTGGATGAGGTGCCGGATTCGGGTCCAGGCACTGGTGCGATTTTATTGCGCATGGCTAGCACCTTTATTTTTACATGTTTTCACTCCCCCTCCCCGACATGCGCCCCTCTGGAGTTGAGAATCCTTTAGTAGGGAGTGCAGGGGGTGATGCCCCCTGCATGGGGGGAACAGCCCCCCCACAGAAAGCCTTTAAAGTGATGTCCCTGGCGCCGTTGTCCTGTGCGCCAGGGTGTCAGTAGTGCCTAAAATGTTTTCGGCACTCTTACTGTGCAATAGTGGTGATTGCCTTTAGGTTTTCGCCGTTATCACATGGAACTGAATAGGCATACCTTACCCTACAGCCTTTCTACAATGTCCCCAGTATAGATATTGAAGAGGACCAGCCCCAGCACTGACCCCTGTGGCACCCCGCTTGCTACCTCTTCCTCCCCAGAGTGTTCTCTGTTTTTCTCCACCCTCTAACTCCTGCCAGTAAGCCAGTTTTCTACCCATAGTGCTATTTTAGGATCCACTTCTAGGTTATGTAGTTTGTTTATCAGTTTACACATAATAATACAAAATGTCTAGAACATCTATACCCCATTACGTAAATCATCTAGAGAAAATTAATTATTATTTTTTTTTCTAATTCTATTTTTACCCTTCCCTACTTAGCCCAACCGAACTCTCTCTGGCGACCGCCCATTCCTGGACTTTACCTCCTTGCGTGGCACTGACTGGTCTCCTCTTCCCCTTGACACCGGGCATCCCCCAGGTCTACCCTCCACGGAAGGGCCACCCCTGCCCAGGGTGCTCTTTCTTATAGGGTTGAGACTGGGCCGGGAGGAACCTGGCTGAGGAGATAGCCAAGCCCAACTACTGGGAGTGTGGTCCTTGGGTGGGAGGTGCCATCACCTATCAGTGGGAGGAGGGAGGTATTTTCTTGGTTGTTATGCCCCTGTGGAGCCCGGCTGCCAAGGCAACGCACACTGCGGCTCCACCCCCCTGGCATATGCCACAATGCTCTTTCGGCTACCCCCCAGCCTCCACCAGACTTAGCTCATTGAGCGATCATTTCCCTAGCCCTCCACGGGGAAGAGAGAGCAGTCCTCTGGACCCTCAATCTCCCCCCCACACCGATCCCCGGCCACCCGGGTCCGTTCCTGAACCTGGGTCACCGGCGTGGTGCAAGGTGTGGCATCCTTCGCCTCAACCCTTAGCGCCACAAGGCCGAGAAAATTAATTAAGGGGTATTTAAAATTAAAAATATTAAACATATGGATACACACTAAACTAATTCAACACTGGTGGGGAGCCTCTTGGAAAGGAAATATCAACATAGACTGAAATCTGAAACTGTGCAACTACAATTTCTTTTCCATAATGCATTAGTTACTACGATAAATAAACATAGTTAGATGCCAAAGATACAGCATTCTGCAGATTTATAATTCAAGCTGAGATAATATCATAAAGAAAAAAAATTAAATGTCCATTTTATCTAAATTCTCCAAGGTATCTTTTTCTGATTTCGTAGGAGGCTCTGCTATTTCCTGGTCAGAAAAGTAACTTTGAAGGTAAGTGACCAGCTAGTCCACTTTGAAAAAGATATGCACCTTGTCATCCTTGGTAACTTTAACTTTTGCTGGGGGCAACAGGGAACATTTATCCCCATCTCCAAAACTTCTTGGCGATATGCCAAGAACTTGCATTGGACTTGGTGTTGCTGAGCAGCAAAATAAAAGTCTGGAAAATAATACATTTGCTTTTTATATTCCAAGGAGCCATGCAGTTTGTCTAATTTAAACAAAAAGTAACAATCCAAATCAAAAGCAAATGTAGCCAAGATGGTAGATTTTAATAAGCTAGTGCCGTGATTCCTCTAAGGTACTCTAAAGGCATGAGTAAGTAAAGGAGGGTTGCCTTGTGGGAGATCAAATGTTTTAGTCGGAATACATTATTACACTACTGTCTGTTGAGGTAGTATTAGGCCTTATGACCCATACAGACTACCCCCAATTTTTCAGTGGCAGTCATCATTTTGGTTAGTCCCATTAATGTTTCTAGATTTTTTTAAACTGTATTTTGTTTTGCAGTTAACTAATGTATCTGGTAAAAAATTCCAGGGTGTATTATTCTTTGTGTATTAAGAATCTTCTTTTATCAGTTTTGAATTTTGATCCCTTGACTTTTTTAGTATGTCCCCTTAGATTATGAACACATTTGCTCATTTAAATTCCCATAGAGTTTAGGAGTATTTCATCCTGTATTATGGTGTACATGAGTAATATATCCCCCTTATACTTCTATTTTTAAGACTCTGGAGATTAAGGGCTTGAAGTTGTTCTTCAAATTACTTATTCTTTAACCCTCAGATTGTTTTTGTAACCTTCTTTTCATTCTTTTAGCCTTTATCACCTTTTTTGTATGGTGAGCAGAGCTGGGATCCACGTATCAGTCTATAACGTTGCTTAAAAAACATCGTGGGAATAATATCGTGGTTCAGAATGTCAGGAACCTTTATAGCGACAGGGGTATTGCATCATTAAGGAGTTATGCCTACCCCTGTCACTGTAAGTGTAGGCAGGGAAGGGATGAGAAAGCAGGAGTTGTGCCTGGCCAAACTGCTCCCATGGTGGAGTGGCTAAGGCACTTTCTCCTTGAGCAGTGGAGACCTGGGGACCAGGGTTTGGTTCCCTGTCTCCCAGAACTGAAGTTTTATATTTTTTTAAGCAAAGACATTCCCCACCTCTCGAGTTTCTCCCCATCCCCGAGGTCCACACCCCCTCAGAGTTGATTATATTAATTCTGTGAGGTATGGGGGGCAGTGTTCCCCACAAAACAATGAATTCCTCCTGTCTTTTTTCTTTGTTTTTGTGGTGTGTCATGATTTCTGTCAGTTGGTGTTTTCAGCAAAGTTGTGATTTGTTTCCGATATTTTGGTTGTGGTGCTGTGTGCTGTGATGTGATTGCCGGCGATGTTATCGCTTGGAACTAGGATCCATAATCTAGGTGAGGACGTATGTAGGTATGATATATTACATCCCATATTTTACTGTTCCTTGTTTTTGTTGCTCTTTTTGTATTATGGATCATGTAATTTGCTCTTTTCATAATACCATTAAATTGTGACTGCATATTGAAACCTTTGTCTGTTATTCTGCCTAGGTCTCTTTCTGACTCTTGACTTGTGAGTTTCCTATTGCCTAGATAATCACCAGCTTTAGGATTATT
The DNA here is from genome assembly GCA_016271365.2 of Neoceratodus forsteri. Taxonomy (NCBI): domain Eukaryota; kingdom Metazoa; phylum Chordata; order Ceratodontiformes; family Ceratodontidae; genus Neoceratodus; species Neoceratodus forsteri. The sequence goes on along the minus strand of JADMNL010000024.1, from coordinate 192,908,306 downwards.
GGTGGCCATGTGGAAAACTGAGCATTTTGCTGTATTAAACTGCATGCCCCATGTATTAGCCAATGGCAATTTATTTAGATCTCTCTGTAAGGTGATAATGTTTATAGGTGAGGCAATATATCCTATCTCAATATCATCTTCATAGGGGCTACACCAGCTTTCTATGTTTTCATCCATGTCCATTGCATATATTTGAAATAACACTGGGCCAAGTACCGATCCCCAGGGTATGCCACTCGTGACTGGTTGTTCACTTGAGTCAAATACTTTTATACCCAGTGACTGTGTTCTGTTAGTCAGCCAGGTCAAGACCCAATTTATATACCTTTCATTAAGTCTTAGGGATATAAGCTTGTTTATTATTTGAACACTTTATTGAAATCCATAGTATCACCTCAGTTGGTATTCCATTGTCCATACAATTGCTTATGTTTTCATAGAGGGCTATTAAGTTTGTAATACATGACCTTCTCTTTTTGAAACCATGTTGTGAATTATCATTTATTCCATGAATTTTTAAGTGTTCTTCTACTTTATCCTTCACCAATGATTCTGCAACTTTACTGCACATTAATAACAGACTTACTGGTTGGTGGTTTATGATGCTTAACTTGTCCTTCTTTTTATAGATGGGTGTAATATTTGCACAGCTCCAGTCCCTTGGGACATCTCCTGTTTCAAATGACTTATTTAATATTTACAGTAATGGTTTGGTAATTTTATTTACTGTCATCATATGAAGTTTTGCTGATCCCATTGCTCTGTTGATATCTAAGTTGTTGATTTTTTCTTATAGGTCCACCTGTTATCTAGCTATTTATTCTGATGTTATTATCTTTCCATTGTGGTACTTTTATGTTGCTTTCCCTTTATATATTGGTGCAAAGTGTTTATTAAATTCCTTTGCCAGTTTTGCATCATCTGTAATGATTTGATTTTCCCTGTTTAATATCTTTCACAAGCTCTTGTGTATCAGCAAACTTTGAGTCATGTTGCTCCAGCATCCCCACAATGCGTATATTGCTATGCCTCAGCATGTTTTCATTGTTCTTCAATTTACGATTGATATTATAACTATGCTTCATATAGCTATTATAGTTTGCCTCCAGAGCTGTTATTTTAGCTTCATGCTTACTCAGCATTAAAGAGCAATCTGCCACTGTTTTCCCTGTTGCTTGCTCTGTTACTTGTAACTGATTTCACTTTGTAGGAAGTCAGTTTTCTTTAACAAGGCATTGTACTTTCTGTCACTCCATTCGGCCCAAAGTAGAAGTTTGTCAGTAGCTAAACCCAGCATATCCAGTATGTAAACCTTTGACTTCACTGGGGAGGATTGGTAGGTAGATACGAAGTTAATACTCTCTGCCTCCTGCTACATCCTCGGTGGCTCAGTTACTGTCCCCAGCCAGACTGACGGGGGAGTACTTTGTTGAATGGCAGCCACAGAAGAGGTTGGCATGCTGGAGCTTTCAACACTGCCATCATGCTCCAGGATAGTGAATCTGGGATGAAACCTTTGATTCAGCAGTATAGCCTTCGAGCAGAGAAAATCTTCTGTCCTGTCAGTAGCTGTGACTCTACATGAATCCAGAGCATGAATCACCTGACAAAACAGGATATGCAGCATAAATAAAAGTAAAAAAAAACAAAACAAAACAAAAAAGTTTTGATGGAGCAGAAGAACTAGAATTCTGCTTGTTGGGCCATCTTGGGGGCTCCCTTAAGTTCTGATGGTGCAAAAGAATGATGATGTAAGTCTTTTTCTGCTTTCTTACCTAGTGGAAATCTCTCCAGTGCTTGCATGTGTAGAGCCACTTGAATCCCATTAAGTGGGTACTATACTGTCCAATCTCATATACTGTATTAGCAGCATTTTTTCAGGCTCCTAACTGTAGCGCATGACAGAAAGTGCAATAGACCTGTTTCATCATAACACATTGTCTTGTGAGTGATGAGACAATTATTAGCTGCTTCTATATAGTAGATATATAGTCAATAAACTGCAGCCCTATAGCCTTAAGAAAAAGACTGAAAATGAACATTACAAATTTAGACATGCAAGACAACATTGTGAGTCCATAGATTTGTGACACTACTTATTTATGTAATTTGAATAAAATGTATGGATTTACATACATTGTTCAATAACAAAATGCTAATTATTAGTATCAGCTCATTGGCTTCACTATGCAGAAAAGCGCTGTGAGAAGACAGGACACTGACAAAATCACTAGATACTGCCTGAACATGACATTTTAGGAATGCAAAGGAAAGAAGTGGAGTCTGTCACCACTAAATAGGTTCACAAAGTGTTGCGCAGCCAGCAAAGCTGGCAAAGAGCTGCTGATTAACAAAACTGAAGTCCAAGTGCATACTACCATTATGAATGTGATTACTAGATGAGAAGACCTGCCTAGTAAAAGGTTTATGTTGCCCCAGCTTGAACAAAATTAACCTTTTTACAGCCATTTCATTTGTCACAATGTTTTAAACAACTCATTTTTTAATGTAATTAATTCTAAACTGTTGAAGTCCCTGGGCTAAAATAAAGCAGTGACACTAAAACAAATTAAGGATTACTGACCACATTAGGGACATCATTGTAAAGCTGGTAATGACATTGAAATGGATAGCATTTACAATAAATAATTTAGTGTAAAAATAACTCTAATGGAGAACTAGACTGTTATCTCCTTGTTTGTTATTATCTTACAAATGTAAGCCTCTACTCTTTAGCCACATAAACATTAACATCAAGAACAATGGAGGAAAGCTTTCATGAAAAAAAGGAAATACGAGTCAGAAGCATCTCTGAAAATCAGGGACTGCTGAGAAGTCTGCATACCAAAAGGTAGCAAGTAAAAAAACACACATATATACACATATATATATATATATATATATAAAATGGAGATAATAATATCCTCTTAATCCAAACTTCTGACTGTATAAAACACATCACATGACGTGAGTATATCAGAGCGAGACCGCACACCTCCACTTCTAACCCCTTCCAAAACAATTCTGACATTTTATAAGATAGATAAACCACTCTGAGGTGTGCGGTCATGCTCTGATATACGCACGCCTTGGGTGGTTGATGCACTCAGCATGCAGCCTCATGCTTAGCAATGCACACCAAGGCATGCGTATATCAAAGTGTGACCACACACCTCAGAGTGGTTTATCTATTACACATACACTGTACAGTATTTAGCTCTACTTCCACTTAAGATGAGCATGAGCATTTATGGTCCCTACTTAGTCATAATAGTTTGATTAATGAATGCCACTCATTCTATTTTAGGTTAATGCACTTAGTAAAAATGTGAGTAAAAAAGTTGGTTGTCTGAGCCTACATTATCATGAGATCACATGGTATGTACATATGGGCCTATTGTTTTATTATCTACCTTAGGAGAATTTGTTTCCTCTATGACATCAAAATTTATCACAACCTTTCTATTTATATGTTAAAATATAATGGGGGATGCTTGATCTGGTATGCTATAGTCAGACATCTAAACACCATCCATGTATTATTGAAAGTGTTCAGTTTGCACCTTTGTCATGTCATGCAGCATCAAATATACCAAATTAAAAATACTGCAAATGACTGAGTTGCCTGATGATGGACAGTGCAGTGTAATCATTCATTTATCTAGTGCTGTATTAAATGGTGGTATGTAGGTGTGATTTAAGTAATAATGCATGACAGGGTGTGTGTCATGCTGGGATAATGTCATGCCTCAGGTAGTTGGGCACGAGGCAGCAGGCTGACTGCATTCAACACCCAGGAAGGGACATTATCCCTCATAGACTCACACCCTGGAGTGCATTATTGCTATTTTACAGTAGTTCATTTAACAAAAACTTAATGAAAAGAAACATTTTAAACAGTTTGTAGGTGGCTTTGAAATGTGCAAGTATATTCTGAACAAAAATGTCATGCAGTTTCTTTGCAGTTAAACACTTAATTAAAAATGTACATATAATAAATACAGAACACCAGGTTTCATTGTCATACAGTTGCAATCATAATAAAGTAATCACATTCATTGTGGTATGACCTGATGTTAAAATTATAAAAAGAGATACGTTAATATAGAAAGCAAATGTTAAGAATGTCATTGACGCAAGGCATGCAGCAAGTTTATAAAAGGCACAAAAGCCTTTCTGTGATACCTAATGCTCATTCTGAAACACAGCTTGGAAATAACTATTAAATCTATTATACAAACCATGAACAGAGAGTAACAAAAGACAAAAGGAAAACAGTATTAACATTTTGGAGAATTAATATACAACAGTACAAGAAACTGCCAGACTGACTCACATAATTAGTACAGTTCACTTATAAGCAAAGTACCTGCATTCCTAAAAGAGGTGCAGAAACAAAAGGCATCACTTAAAGTAGGTACAGAAATTCTAAGATAATAGACAGTAGTACCAAGAGTGTAGAGGGTTGAACTGATTGTTGCATCAGAGGGAGCATGCCTAGTTTAGGTAACAGCACCAGAAACATATGATAACAAGCATTTGTCAATGCCGAATGTTGCTTGCTTCTATGTGCTGTTTAGGTATTTGGAAGTCATTGGAGTGCAAATATTGAAAATTTGCGAACTTACGAGCGTGCGTAGGAACTGCGCAACGCACGCTCGTAAAACAGTCATTTTTAGGAATTATTTCACCAAGTTTTCAACATTGCCATTTTAAGATCTCTGCTCATGAACAGTGACACTGTGATTTTCTTAATGTGTCCCATACACTGAGTTCGCACACCGACTGCGCCATTGTGCGCTACATGGGCGGAAACATGTTTTGGGCAGGATGTGAAAAATGACAGCTGTACTGCTCATCAGGAGGTGTGGTAAAATGGCAATGTTGAAAATCTGGAGTGAAAATATTGAACATTTGTGAACTTACGAGCCTGCATAGGAACTGCGCAACGCACGCTCGTGAAACAGTCATTTTTAGGAATTTTTTCACCAAATTTTCAACATAGCCATTTTAAGACCTCTGCTCATGAACAGTGTCACTCTGATTTTCTTAATTTGTCCCGTACATTGATTTTGCACACCGACTGCGCCATTCTGCACTACAAGGTTGGAAACACATTTTGGGTGAGATGTGAAAAATGACAGCTGTACTGCTCATAAGAAGGTGTGGTAAAATGGCAATGTTGAAAATCTGGAGTGAAAATATTGAAATTTCACGAACTTACGAGCCTGCGTAGGAACTGCACAACGCATGCTCGTAAAACAGTCATTTTTTGGAATTTTTGGACCAAATTTTCAACATGGGGTTTTTGGGACACCTTCTCATGAATGATGTCACTGTCATGGCGGTATTCAGGCCCAAAGGATGATTTCGCAGTCACTGCGTGAAATCACCCTTCGGGCCCGAATAACGCCATGACAGTGACATCATTCATGAGAAGGGTCCTAAAACCCCATGTTGAAAATTTGCAAAATTTCCAAAAATGCCTGAGATATGCAATAAAGTTGAACCCCCATCTAGCCCATTATACAGCTTACCGGCATTTCCTCAGTTCGCGGTCGGCTTTGAAGAGTGCAGAGCGTGTTCCCGGTCCACTGAAGATCGTCCCCGAGTCGGAGGTAAGTATGGGGTGAGGGGTGTGGGGAAAACTAGTGCACAGTGGGTGGGTGTGGGTTGTGGGGGTCGGGAGATGTGCAGCGGGACCGTTTTGTTTTATAGGTTTAAAAAAACAAAAAAAAAGGCGTCGTGGGGCGTTGCCACGCTGAGGGTGGGCTCCCAGCGTGGCACAAGGATGGGGAGGCCGTTCAGCCGGCGGGGTTGGGCACCCCGTCGGTCAAAGGACTGATTGCCACGCTGGGGTGGGCTCCAGCATGGCACCAACTACTGGGGGAGGGGCGGCGTAGCTCAGCCGGCGGGAGTTGGGCACCCGTCAGCTACACAGTAGGTGCGGGGTGTGCACGCCACGTGTGGGGGCTACGCTTCTTTATCGCTGCTCACTGAAGCGTAGCTCCTCTTTTCAATTGTAGCGTTACCGCATTTTGAGCGTGGTCATAGATAGCTCCAAAATGCATTGGCTTACAGGGGCCGCGCCTGCCAGCTCACTGACTGATTTGGAGGAGGAGGAGGTGACACACCTCCGAAATCTCCGATGATGGCACTATGTTTCTTGCACATGTGTGCAAGCAACATAAAAATGTGGTCCAGATAGTATTGTGTGCAGGAGGTTTTCCAATAGCAAGGTGACTAAGTCTCTCAGTTTGAGCTAATGCTCTTCCCATTAGCATCCAGTCATGTAAGGATGGAATGTCCTGAGTTTGCCATCTAAGTAATGAGATGCTTGGCCTCAATGGACACCACAACCAGCCAAGAGATGTGATCCATACATAGGAGGGGGGCCACCAAGGGGGAACCTAAGAAAAAGAGTAGTGGAGAATGGGGTATTTGGTGCCTTAGAATTGTCTGACAGGTGGCATGGATTCCTTTCCAGCAACCAGTTACCTTGGAGCATGTCCAAAGGATATGAAGGAGAGAGGCCCCCTCCCCCCGGGCCTGGCACCTCCAACAGGAGGCATTGGGCAGCACCCCAAGGCTCCAGAGAATTTGATGAGTGTGATACCAGTAGTGTAGGATTTTATTTTGTATTAAATGGCTCCTGGAGTCTCTCACTGCTGTGTGGGCCAGAGATCATCAGTCCTCCCACTCCTTTGGGCAGATGGTTGAACCCAGATCAGCCTCCCAATGCCTTTTGGCTATAAGTGTAGGACCAGGCTGTGCATCGCTAATCATCATATAGATATGACCAGCTGTTCCAGTAACTTTCTGCAGCTAATGGTGGGTGGGCAAAGCAGTGGAAGGGACCTTCTGTCTGGAATAAGACTTCAACAGGTGAAGGATGGCACTACAACTTTGCATAAACTTCCAGTGATCCTTTTTGGGAATACCTTTTGACCTGTGTAGGCATGTAAAAGACTGGAGGTGCAAGGAACTGGGTATCAGTAGATCCTCCTTGAGGTAAATCCCACAGTCACACCAGGACTGCCAGAAAATGGATTTGTTTGCCACTGTGAGCATTAGGTTCCCCAAAGTGGAGTGAGCTCCAAGGAGCAAATGTCCTGGTGTAAAATCTTGCTAAGGGATTCCTAGCCTGTCACGGATGTGAACATAGTGGATATGGTATGGCACTATTTGGGGGTAGAACCATACAAGGCCATGCTAGGGGAAGCACCTAATAATAATAAAGATATTTCCATTTTGAGCCATAAGGGGCGGCATTCTGCATCATTATGAAACCAACTTAGAGTTTGAGCTGCCAGGAAAGCTAGATGGTAGCCCTTACACCACAATAAACCTCACCTTCTTAGGGACCAGTGAGCTCTGAGCTTGGATCTCCTGTAGAACGGAACTCTACTCTCCCATAGAAAGGAGCCTACAAATCTATCCAACTTAGTGAACCACATATTGAAGAAAGGTAATGGAAGGTTGCATAGCTGATACAATTTTTTTGGAAACTGAACCATGCATATTGCCTCAAACTTTCCTGCTAGGGATAGTTTTAGTTTTTACCAATGGTCACATTCTGTGCACAGGGATTGGAGGCAGGGTTCCAAACTGACCAGTGGCATCGATACAATATTTGAGTTAACATGGACTCCAAGCTGATACCTGGTGGAGCCCATTTTAGGCCTGCCTGCATGAAAAGAGCTGGCAGAATGGGGTGATGGGGAAAACTTGTGTCTCACCTTTGTTTATTCTAAGACCTGAAATTGCAAAGAAACTATTTAGGGTGCACAGCAAGGCAGGAGGTGGTGTATACAGGGAGGTTATCAGAACTAGGAGATCATTCGCATGTAGTAGTGTAGAGTACCTGTCAGGCCCTACCTTGATTCCTTGTATCTCCAGATGCGATTGAATAGTGACTGCCAGTGGCTGTAAGGCAAGGAGAAAAAGAAGCAGCGGAAGCAGGCAACCCTGCTTTGTAACTTCTTGCAGTGGAAAACGGTTGACAGCTAGCTATTTGTGGACACCCTCACCACCTGAGAACTATACAGCACTTGAACCCATTAAAAAAATGGACCGCAGCCGAAGTGGGGAAGTGCAGCATAAAAAGCTGGCCATTGAATGGAGTCAAAGGGTTTCTCAAAATCAGTCGCGACAGCTGCTGCTGAGGAGCAGGTAGACTGTACTGCTGTAATTAGATTAAGGAGTGTGTGTACGTGGTCTGCCCCTAATCTCTTCCATCATGAAGCCAGCTTGAGATGGGTGTACTTCTTGTGGTAAAAGTGCCTCTAGGCTGTCTGCAAGGACCTTGGTGAGCACCTCACAGTTGGCATTAGTAATCAATCAATCAAATCTTTATTTTACCAGGTGGAACACCATTGAGATAAATTCATTTTCAAGATGGTCCTGGAAGAGGTTCACAAAAGGCAACAGATACATTCACAGAGCTTCATTGGCAAACAGCATACAGATATATACAATGAGTACAGGGCATGGAATGTATCCATGACAGCATACAAGTTTGTACATTATACAGACAGGTCAAAATTATAAAATAGTCAGGTGTAATATATAAGAAAATACACAGAGTATACACAGTATATATATGCAGGATCTACACTATGTGTAGGAAAATAGTATAGAAGAGGTAAGAAGGAAAGAAGGCCAGGGAAAGGGTACAAACATCAATTACTGGGGCAGTAAGTTAACACAAGACAGACAGAGGTGAGTCCTGATGCAAAAATTAGGGAATAAGAGAAACAGAGGGCTTGATTTTCAAAGCCTTGAGAATAACGGCAGCCTCTGGTGCGCTGAATGTTTGACACACAGTGCTTGCGGCATTCTCCCAGGGGGCGGTCATGATTTTCAATCCTGAGTGCCAAATGCCACAAGTTAGACCAGCATTTCCTGGGTCTAACTTGTGCCATTTAGGGTACCCTTTTTATGGGCCTTGCTCCAAATCTTGGACGCAAGTTGTCGTAAACTGATAATACTGTTGCAACTGCGCCCAATGTACTAAAATCGGGTGCAGTTGCATCAAAGGAGTTAAAAAAATGGGTTTGCTGCAAAGTTGACACAAAGCCTGTGTCTCCCTTTGAAAATTAAGCCTAGGGTGATAATAAAGGGAAGCACCCTTGTCCTTTTTTGGGATGACCATAAAGTTTATGCCCTGGAAAGTAGGGGACAGTTCACCCAATTTATATGCCTGTTTGAAAACAGCTGTTGGAGGGTGGGCTATCATGTGGGGAACAAATTGATAGAGGTCAGCTGGGATGCCATAACATCACGGTGCCTTTGAGGATGAGAGGGCCTTGATGGCTTGGGTTACTTCTGGGACAGTGGGGCTTTTCTCCAAAAGATCTGGTCCTCAGCAGAGAGCCGAGGAAGAGCAAGGCCTTGTAGGAATTGTAGGATGTCCTCCTTGGATGCAGGAGTATCCACCTTGTATAGGGTCTCATAAAACCTTTGCATCATCCTGTTGACTTCAGCTGGTGAGTGTTGGATCTGGCCATCAGTATCCTTAAGGGAGCCGATATGTCGATTGGGTTGTTGTACCTGTAAGCAGTATGCTAGTAATTTCCCAGCTCAATCATTCCCTTCCCAATACCTATGTTTCTTACTAGGGCTAGTTTGACCTTCCTAGACAAAAGTATGTTAAGTTTGTATTTAAGGTAGGTTATGGTGTGTAAGTTCTGTTCAGAGGTATCGTTACCTTGCTGAAAAGCTTCTTCTTGTGACCTAATTCACTCCAGTAACTACCTTTTTCTTTTTGCACTCTTTCCACCTATGTGCTACAAACGCAATTATGACTCCTCTTAAATAGGCCTTTTAGGCCTCCCACAGCATGGCAGGTTTGGTCTCCAGGGTGCTATTTATCTGAAAGTAGGGCTGAGTCTCCCTATATACTAAGGCTCGAAACTTGGAGTTATTGAACAAAAGAGGGTCTAAACGCCACTGACTTGGTCAAGGCTTAAGTGGTGCTAGTTGGAAAGTGATGGAAACTGGGGCGTGGTCAGAAAGAACAATGGTCTCAATATCCGCCTTGACTAGGGACTGCATAAAAGGGTGAGTGAAGCCAGTAGTCGATATGGCTATAGGACTTAAGAAAGAGAGTGGAGCACTCTGGCTGCTGGGCTGAATTGAAGGCTCGCAGATGAACTCCTGTCTAACACTCTGTCCAGAGGGAGGATAAAGTCTCCCCCAAACTGAAGCGGAAGGTTGTCTGTGTTAAACTTCCTAAAGATATTCGCTAGGTTAGTGAAAAAGTTGTCATCTGTTGCATTGGGTCCATAGGCCCTACCTACTAAAAACTGTGTATCAGAAGTTTTAATGACAGCTAAGACCCATTGGCCTTCTGCATCAAATTTGTTACGTAAATTTTTCCTTGGTAAGTGCTTGTGAAATAATATCGATATCCCCCCTTTTTTTGCTGTGGAAAGTGGAATTGCGCTCCATTCCCACCCAATCCCACTTAAGCTTTAGAGCATCCTGTTGGGTTAAATGGATTTCTTGCAAAATAGCTACTGCCGGACCTAACTTTTTCAGATGTATAAGGACCTTTTTCCTTTTTATAGGGTGGGTGAGCCATGATAAAATAGGTATGCAATGAACAGAGCTGAGACCATAGTCACCATAGTGAGAGGGATGTACCAGATGCAGAATACTTTCCCTAGTTCACTGGTGCAGTCCATACAGGACTGGGTAACCACAAATCACAACTAAAATTGGTTGGTCTGGTAGATACTTATATCAATTACTTGAGAGCAACAAACATACCAGTAAACAAACTATATACATATGGGGCTAAAAACCCTGCAGAACCATAGAAACCATTGACAAAATATGAAAGAATACTCGCACTGCAAACCCCCAAATCAAGGATTTCATCTCCCACCAAGGAACTCCAAGTAGTGGAAGTAGAATAACGGGTGCTAAGCGGTTTGGGTTGCTAAGATCTGTGTACCTCAGGAAGGGAAGAATTGCTATACTTAGATACCCCTGACTAGCTACACTAACCAGAACAAGTGCAGCTCTAGATAAAATGGCTTACTGTGGGTGGAAAAGGGTGTGGATCAAATGCCCACATCTGCTGTGAGCAGAAAGTGATCTTCAGCAGGGGGGATCTGCCAATGCTCCTCCTGAATGATCCTGAAGGGGGGGGGCTTCCTAGGGTGGCCTAGATGTACATATCCCAAAAAAGTAAAGAATGAGGTGTAAGGCAAAGAAGGCATAGAAAAGATAGAAACTTACTCTTTTCTGTCACCATGGAGAGGAGGTCTGCACAAGTGAGAAGAGAGTATCAAGGTGTGGAGATGCAGGGGAAGGTATGATGCTGAAAGTCTATGTCCTCCTCCCCCCCGGATCCATCTGCTCAGCCAGTGGAGGAGGGTCATGTGAGAGATGGTGAGGCAGGAGAGAGATCAAAAAAAGAGACAAAAAACAGTGAAGCCAAGGTAGAGGTTCGGCGAGAGCAAGTTTGGTATATATGGATTTCTTGTACTGAGCACTGGGAGCAGGTTGTAGTAGGGCTCATACCAGGAAGAAGGAAGTAGTAGGGGCAGCAATAGTTCACAGACCTGCAGTGAACTACTCTGCTTTAACAAACCTGTATTTATTGGTCTTAGGCTAAAAACTGGGCATATGTGAGCCTACAAAGAAAGAGAATAGCATTTTCAACCATAAAAACGTATTTTGAAGTAAACACCATCACGGGACTGGAGTAATGTCACTTCCTGTCCATGGGTGTTAAAGCTCAAGCGCCACAGTGAGCAGCACAAGCTCAAATGGGTGAGCGCATGGAGATGCATGCAGAGACAAGCATATCGTGCATGTGTCTTGTGTGTCCTGCATGGACAAGGGGACAGGGGAGACCCCCTAACATAAAGCTGATCCAAGTGTTGAGTACTTATAAAACAAAATTACGCTACTAAGGCATTACAATTCTGAAAACAGAGAAAACCAGTAAGTAGTTCTGGGGAACAAATAACAAACAAAAAAAGACAAACAAGATGGAAGGAGCTCACTTAGGAGGGGAAATACTGAATATGCTACAAACAAATGGAGCAATATTACGATGCACAAAGTGTGACATGTATACCACATAGTTTGAACTTCCAACACTGCAAGCTTATTGGTGCCCCAAATGTAGTGAACTAATGAAACTACAAAAAGCTATAAAGATAATTGAGGAAAATGCCACCCCAATGGGGGAAGGGAGCAATAACATGGGGACCATGCGAGGAGATTTGGTGGCCTCTCAGCAGGGGGTCCACGCCACCACAGCACAAAAAGGGATGGAGGATATGGTAGCACAGGATAGTAGTTGGACTACAATAACAAAACTACCAAAGAACAAAAGGAGGAGGGCCTTAGGGAGTGAAGAAATAGCATTGTACAACAGGCGTGCATCGCTGAGATTTGACGGGCTACCAGTGGATACAATAGTAGAAAATATAAACCCCAACACAACCCCTCAATCTAGCAATACTGATAATAGGCTTAAGGATGTACTTGTCATAGGGGACTCCATTTTGAGGAGGACAAACACTATTATATGCAGAAAAAATAAAGCCAAAACAGTTGTAAATTGATTACCAGGGTCCAGAACACATGACCTAAAGCAGAGACTCCCTAAATTACTTCATACTGAACAGAACATCCAAATAGTAATAATTCATGTAGGCATCAATAATGTGGGATGAGACCACGAAAAAGATATTGTGGCAGAAGTCATGGAGTGTGCTGCAATAGTACAGCGGGCTGGGCAGATACCAGTCATATCAAGTTAACTACCCAAACTAAACTGTGATAAGGAAAAAAATGACAATCCAATGGATAAATGCCCAAATAAATAACAAATGTACAGAAATGGGCACAGTTTTTCTAGACATATTTCATCAGAAAACTGTATTATACTCAAAATATGGGTTGCCCTTAAGCAGAAAGGGCACAAACACCCTAGCAGCAAGAATATCTGAAGAAATAGATAAATCTTTAAACTAGTTACGGGGGTAGGGGGGAGGGATTTGCAAAAAAAACAGTAAACCTAAATCCAGCTGTAATGATGGATGAAAAATTAAACAGAGACAGACTACAACCAACTACAAACTACATTGCCTAAGGGCTAATGTACAGAGTTTGAAAAACAAAAAGGATGAGCTTGAGGCTATAATAAAAATAAGAGGAGACATAGACATGATAGGATTAATGGAAACCTGGTGGTCCCCTAGTGACGAATGGGGAAGAGAATTGGCAGGATATACATTATATCACCTTGACAGAGAAGTTAAAGGGGGGCTGCAGTATATATACATATATATATATATATATAATTAATAGATAAACCACTCTGAGGTGTGCCGTTGCACTCTGATATACGCATGCCTTGGTGTGTGTTGTTACGCACGAGGCCGCATATGAGGAACAACAAGATAGTTTAAATTTGATGACCCCTGAGACTAGAAGGATTAGGGGAGACCTATTTTATGTGTTATGACATAATGCAGGACCCCTATTTACTATATGAACTAAATCTTGAATTTAAAAGTAATAATATGGGAACCAGAGGCCACCCACTACAACTCCAAGCTAAAATGTTTAAAACAAATAAGAGAAAGGCCTTTTTCACACAAAGAGTAATCGTGCCATGGAATAAACTACCCTTGTAAGTTATCATCAGTAGAAATAAGACTCACTTTAAAAACAGGTTGGATAACCATATTCTCAAGGAAAACTGTAGTGTATTATGGATGATGGATAGGAGCTTCTCATGGGCCATCGCACCCTTTGCTCCTTAAGACCTTAGTATGAACCTTAGTATATCAGTGAGGGCAGCCAATCATTGGGAGCATGGTGCTAGGAGGAGAGTATGGCCATCCAGTATATTACATCTGACATGTCCCTGTGCAGGGGGTTGGGGAGGAAGGAAATGTATGCCAGCCCCAGTAAGAAGCCCATCCTAGAGAATGCCATCCCTGGATAGTTGTAGAGGGTAATGGATAAAAAGAGGGGTAGATAAGCCCCATGATCACAAAGCAGACCATGCAGAACTGTGAGAGGGCATGCTTGTTAATGGAAGGACTCCACCAGGTGCTTCAAAACACGAGGGGTGGGAGGAGGGGACCTTCATGAAGCTGCATTAGGGCAAGGGTGTTTAAAAAACAACACTCTGTGGCATGGAGGAAAAAGGGGAAAACAGTTGTCTAGCAAACTGATAACATTATTCTCAGTGCTCCGTAAGCTGTAAAGAGAAAATAAAACAGGTTAATACAGATGAACAAAGTGCTGTAAAGAAAACAGAAAATAAAATAAGCCATATAAGCAAACACAGATGGGCTCCATCTGAGCATATAAAATACTGATGCATGCCCCCTTCCCTTCTCCCACCTGGGTAAAGGTTCCTGGAAAGGAACACAGGGACAGGACTTAGACCAAATATATAGGTGAAAGCTAAAGTCCAATCCAACTTCCCTCTGTGAGTGCAAAGATGCAAGAGTTCTGTGAGAGGGATATTGTAAGGCTTTAGCTCTCCTGTTTGTTGGTTTGTAAGCTGGTGGACAGACAAGGTAGAGGATTTATGAGGTGTACTGCAAGGGAGTGCATGCCAGAGCTGTGGAAGTATGTATGTGTTTAGAGCATGCATGAAGGACTGGGTAGGGGAGAAGCTTCTCACCACCGAGAAGGAGCTTCTCAAATGTACAGGCTGCCCCATCAAGGCTCATGCTCACCAGCTTCACAAAACACAGGCTGCATGGAGAGTGACCATTGGTGGAGTGGGAGGAAGAGCAATCAAGCCTGCAGATGCATAGTCCATAAAAACAGGCATAGGGACAGCAACTTCTGCGCAAAAAGACAATGTGGTTAATGGAGGAAGATCAGAAGAGACACCACCCTAATAAAAAATAACATAGATCAGCTGGTCAGGTGGCACTGAGGGTTGAGGTGCTGGGTGCCACACCTCACACCACGCTGGTGACTGGGTTCGGGAATGAACTGGGGCCACCGGGGGTCAGTAGGGGTGAGAGAGGCTCGAGCATCCAGAGGACTGCTCTCCTCTCTTGGGGAGAGGAAGATCTGTTATCCCACTCATTGACTGCCCTCTGGAGGTGGCTGGAGGGCAGTATGGGTTGGGAGACATGTGCCCACATCACCACGTCAGTGGAGAGGGAGGACGGGAGAAAAGTGGAAACCGGAGCCTGACAAGTTCCGTGATGGCTCCTGCATCTGTGGGGGTCTGCCCTGGTGTTTCTGGATTTGGTCTGTGGGGGAATTCCAGCACCCTCCTCCCTGGCCCCACCACAGGGGGTAATCTATGGGGGATTGGCCAGGGTTGGCAATACGGGGATGTGGGAAGAAGCTGGAGAGTGAGTCTCCCCATAAGGAGAGACGGCAGCCACCTGCCAGGGCTCCCAGGAGGAAAAACAGCTATATATAAAAAAAAAAAATAACATAGACTCCTGCAACATAGCCCCCCAATCAGTAATCCTTGCACAACCTACAAACTTTTTCTCCCATTAATATTGCAGATAGAAAACAAAGTGAGAAACAATAACAAGTGACCAACTTGAACAGTGCAACTCAGCAAAGTGTACAGCTGGTGGTTGTTCGCTTGAGGAACCTGGAGTTACAGCAGGCAATGAAGGTGTTGAAAGAAGGTTCCCATGTCCGAGCTGAGCCTAGTGTTTGGGAAAGTTGCAGAAAGAGTGGATCTCGGTGCAAGAATATAACACACAGGGGGTATGATTAGGTGAAAGAGAAAAGAAAAACAGTACTTCTAGTCCCAGAACATTCAGCCATTGGCAGCCACTGCATTATCAACGGTGACTACTTGAGGCTCCTGTTTCTCAGGCTGGCACACCTCTTCTGGGTCCAATGAACTGCTCATAGGCAGGGACGTGGTTGCTGCAATCTAAGCCCAAGAAATGGTTCCATGTCATAATAGTGAAAATACCACGGCGACTCGCACAAAATCGAGTACATGATGCCCAATTCAAAATCAGCACGGAACCCACCTCCGCACCTACCAAAAGGGCAACAGCAAGAAAATAAATGTTTAATGTGGTGGGCTATGCCCCCCACACCCCCCTTTGTGGGGGGGGGTGAGTCCCCAGCACCCCCATATAAATATAATCAACTCCGGTGGGGGAAGGCGGACACTGAACAGGGGGGATATCGCGGCTTGGGCAACACACTAGGAAAAAAAAAGAATTAACACTCACACAGTTTTAAAACAGTGCTCGCAGGCAGTCCTGAACCCAGAATCATCGGCACTGTAGGCGGCGTCTGCACCAACCACACCAGGCAACCAGCTCGGTGGCAGCAGGCTGCACTCATCTATTTAACCCAAATCACCATGCAAAGCCCCATCATTTGCCATTGCCATTCTGTCCCTGATTCCTTGCTATCCCAACCCCCTCGCTATACTTACACTGTTGCTACTCCTACGGGTGCCCAAACTGAGTTGCTCATTTTCGAGTCGCTTAATTTGGTTCGCCATTTTTGACATGATATCCAAGAAACCGGGGACAGGTCCAGAGGTGGTAGGTACACTGCTGCAGGAGAGAGGGGAGGGAAGTCTGACAAATGAGAGAGGGACTGGCACCTTAAATATAGTGATGCAGTGAACTTGTTGGATTCCAAAAGGAAAGGTAAATTCTCCAGTGATGGTCTAGAGTCCTTGCTGTGGCTGTGGCCCCTAGCCTGGGCAGTCTTGGAGGCTTGGTCTTCTAGTTTTTTGGCTTTGGATTTCTGTTGATCCTTTGGTCTGGGCTTCTTTCTGTGACTCATCACTTTCCAGTCATCTTCTGCCTGAAATGGCAGGGACTACTGTTTCTCAATTTCTAGTATAGGGTTCTTACATATCCATCAGAGTTGGCAGAGGTCTGTGCTGTGGTAGCTGACTGGACAAGCTGCTCAGCCAGTGATGGTCCAGGAAGTCTTCAGCTGTTTCAGTGGTAATGAAATCTTTGGGAACCCCATTAAACATGATATTGAGTGTGGCAGGGTAATGGAGGCTGTATTCGGCTTCTAGGGTATAAAGTCTTTTTTATTACCCCACCAAAGGCTCACTGTTTTCTGGATAATTCTTGTGAAAAATCTAGAAAAATGTGAATATTATGACCTTGCCAACATAGTGGACCTCTTTCCCTGGCCATCTGTAATATAGATACTTTGTCATTAAACTTATGCAAAGGGGCCAGTATAGGGTGAGATCTCTCACCAGACCAGGGCTTTGGTGCCAAGAAGCGGTGAGAATGTTCATTTTTATAAGGAGTACCATCTTGAGTGCTAAGCAAAATCTGTCAAACTCTTTGAAGAAAGCCAGTGCAGTTCTCTCATAGCCTTTAGGGAAGCAGACAAAATGAAGATTGTTTCCCTGGTCCCTGTTTTCCAGATCCTCCACTCTATCCCACAGGTCGTGGATCAGGCAGTTTTGCTCATGTACATGGTCTTCAGCTGAAATAATCTTATCAGTGTGCCATAACTAGGTTTCAGTGGTAGAGACTTGAGCAGTTATAACTGCAACTTCCATACAGTTCTGCTGGCAAGTGGATCGTATCTCGTCCATCTCCTCCAGTATCCGGGTGAACATAATCTCTATCTTGGCTGGGTCCGAGTTTGAGGTGAACATAGCTGATGCCGTTTTGGACTGGGGTTGGCAAATGCATGGTTGGGCCGGGAAAACTCCGGAACAGTTGTGCATCTCAACAAACAAAATAAAGAGCCAAAATTATAGTATATAGCCTAGTACATAGCACAAATAGACGATACTCAGAGGTGAAATGGGGTGGCTAAAACTGGGGACTATGAAGGATTCTGAAGAGGTTGCAGAGAGCTACAGGGCTAGGTGGCCATCTTCTTCAGCTTCCAAGCCAGGCCCCCCAGGTTCATGCTGTATATCTGTCCATTAGGTAGTGCTATTGTATGGAACTGGCTTTTCTCCTGGGAGTTTTGGTCTGTCAGTCATCTCCTGCCTTCCGCCCAGTCTCCCTTTTGTCCATCTCTGTATCTTCCTGGTCTTGCTGCCTGCTCTGGGACCTGGCCAAGGAGTTTTACCTTTCCTGCTGGATCACGCCATGTGCAGGTAGTGGAAGTGGAGGGGAGTGGCAGCTGACTGCATGCCTAATTGGCTTTGGAAGTAAGTGAAGCTGCTCGCAGCAGTGAGTCTTTAGTACGAAAACGTGGCCTGGAATCGGGAAAGTGGGAAGGGGGGAGTAGGAGATCTGTGTTATTTACAGCACTCACATTGTGCTCAGCTCAGACTGAGAATGGGAGACATAAGCTGTTTGTAGCTGATGAGTTGAATGTAAGTGTGGGGCTCGCAGCACAGTAGCAGTTAAAAAAATTGCAGTCTGGACAATTTGTGTTACTTGCCATTTAGTGTGCTGCTTTATACAGTAGGTTTATATGGGGTTGATTATAGGATGGTGTATTGTTTACTGGTGAAGGTGGGGTGGGGGCACAGTGATGTTTTTACTTTTGATGTGGTCATGTGTGCTGGACCTTATTCAAGTGATACTGTGCTGGAATATGGAGGCCACTGTCCAGTCCGCAGCCTAGAAACTCTTTCTACTATTGTATAATTATGAAGATCGTTGGTATTCAGATATATATTCTATAATATACACATCTCTAGTAGCTGTAATTCTGGAGCAAAAAAAGTATGCAGACTGAATAATGCAGCATTGCTGTTCAACAATAGTGGGTCAAATATTTATTACTATAAGTTTCCAGCATTACACATTTATCTCTTGCTGGATAATTGTTTTTTTTTTTTGTACTCTCTCTTTCCCTCTGGTCACAGCCTGTGGAGCCTCTCTCAGGCATCATGCCTGTTCCTGCCCACCTGAGGTCTCCACCCTAAGCCTTCTCTCTCCCCCCTTCCTCCCACAGCCAGTACTCCCAGCCTAACCCCATCCGGGGTGGGGCTGCACCTCCTCTTGGGTGCACTATAGAGGAAGACCCTGGCTGCAGGTGAGGGCCTGGGTGGAGGAACTGGAAGGCCGGGAGAGATGGATCCGGTGGTGGGCATGGGGGTCAGGTGCCATCACTTACCCCACAGAGACGGGGTTTTCCTGTGTTCTGGTGACTTGCTCCCTCCTCTCTCTCCCTTGTGTGGTGCACGTCTGATACCAAGGTGCATGGCAACCCTGCCTTCATCAGCCACGCTACTGAACATGCTGCCTGCATTCTGCAGCATCCCCGATCTCCACCGGGAGCCTCTGGAACACCGGGCGAACCCCAGTCCTCCCCCGGGAGAGGAGAGGTGAGAGCAGCCATGGCGCCGATCCTTCCTCCCCAGTGAACCCCGCACCCAGCTCGCCTCCTGAACTCGGGTCACCGGCATGAAGTGAGATGTTGCATCCTGTGCCTCAACCCTCAGTGCCACTGGGCTGGCCTGCTGGATAATAGTTAATGACACAGAGAAAGGTTTCATGAAAATGATTGGGAAAAGAATCAAAACTGCATGGATTAAATAGAAGTCAAAGTGTTGGGGTGCCCATACCAAGAGAGTCCAATTTGGAAAAAAGATTGTAGTCACTGGTCCAAGCAGCATGAACCCTTTTGTTTGGGTGATTCTTTGCAATGCTAGATCACAAGGGAATAAAACAGCAGTTTTGAGGAATTGCATTTCTGATTCCCTAACTGGTCTGGTATTTATCATGGAAACATGGCTCAAGGATGACTCCAACTTTGTGCCAGAGTCTACTATCCTGAATGGGTATTTGGTGCTGCACTGCCCAAGGTGGAAGTGCAGGGGAAGCAGGGCTGCCATCTGCTTTGGATCTGAGCTGGGATTCATCAGACTCCTGGTACTGGAGGCGAGGTCTTTCAAATGTGTGGCTGTTGGGAGCAAAGCAGGTTTGGGGTGCAAGGTTCTCCTAATCGATCCCCTTCCAAGGGGTGTCAGAGAATATTTGCTGGGATTCATGGACTTCGTTTGTTGATCTAGCCTTGGAGTCCACCAGGTTATTGGTTCTGGTGATTTCAGTGCCTCGGTTGATGATGGAGCCTTGCAGTTTACTGTCAGAGTCCTCCAGACAATGTCTGCTCTGGATCTCAAACAGACTATTTCCTCTACTACTCATGAGCATAGTCACACACTGGACCTCATTTCACACTGGGACTCAATTCAATAGTTTGGTCAGATTATGACTCTGTTAAATTACAGTTTTGGGCCCCCTGGCTAAGTTCTTCACCTGTGGAGATGATTCAGTATTGCCTTTAATAGAACCTAGTTCCCAAGAGGTTCCAGTAAGTACTAGACATCTCAAACATGTTGGTGACCATGCTGGGGGTGGAGATGCTGCCATTGACAGCTATAATACAGCTCTCTCGATAGCCGTCAACTCTCTTGCAGCTGTCTCTGTATATAGCCTCTGGTCTCCCATCAAAACATGCCTTGGTAAAATACAGCACTGAGGTGGCTGAAGAAAGACAAAGATTGGAGCCTCCCTGGTGGAGGACACACTCTGTGGAGGACAGACTGACTCTGGGGACCAATTATGGCATGTATCAGACAGCAATTACCAAGAAGAAGACAGAGTTTCTGTCAGGGTTAATTGCAGTGAGAAGAATAGACCAGCTCAACTCTTCCACACTGTCAACAGACGTTTGCATCTGGTCTGCCTGCAGCATGAGCAGTCTCTGTCTCTCTTCCTCAAGAGCATGTCCTCCATTAGACTGCTGATTTCCCAGGGGAGCTTGGTCCCAGCAGTGGTGGAGACAGTTTGTGCATGGGCACTCCAATTCTCCGGAATGAGTTTCAACCAATTTTAGTTGTGGAGATATTACAGGAGATGTCCTCGTTGAACCTTCTTATGGTAATCTGGACGCAGGTCCTACTGGACTGCTGGTGGACAGCTGGGAGACCCTGGCTTCTGTTGCAGCCAAGATCATCCAGCGCTCCTTGGGGGATTTATTTTTTCCTTACACTTTGAAGAATGAGGTGGTAATTGCCCTCCTTAACAAACCATAGTTGGACCTGGAGATTTTGGCTTACTACAGACTTATCTCAAGCATCCCCTTTTTAAGGAAGGTAATTCAGAAGGTAATTGCATTGTAGTTGGAGACACACCTCCTACAACATGATATCTTGAAGCCATTCCAGTCAGGTTTTAGATCTTGACACAGCAGACACTGCCTCAGTAAAGGTGTTGAATAATCTCTTCCTGATGAGAAATCAAGGGGAATATTTTTTCTTTATTCTCCGGCATCTTTTCTCAACATTTGACACTGTGGACTACGGGGTTTTAACTGATCACCTTAGGAACCATGGGGGACTGAGCAGTGTGGTGTTTCATTGGTTGGATTCCTTCCTTGCTGGCACATGTCAACAGGTAACCTTTAAGAAGTTTTCCTCAGAGTGCCAGCTGTTTCCTGTGGCAATCCGCAAAGTTCAGTTTTGTCTACAATGCTGTTTACAGTCTACATGCTGCTGCTGGGAGAGATTGTTGGGATGGCAAAACTTGGGTTTTCAGTACCATGTGGAGGATACCCAGTCTCACCTCCTTTTTACACCATAGCAAAGAGACTCTGGTGAGGAATACTGCAGGCCAGAGTCAGACAAGGAAAGCAAATATTTCAACACAGCATTTACAGGACATGTGAAAGGGTCCTCCTTTCAGAAAGCAGTCCACAAAGTGAAATGCTTCCACTTCAGGAAATAAGTATGACTGGAAGAAGGTGATACATTGATGTTTATTTGACTTAAGTAATTGGATGGCTGCTAGCTGATGGAACCTGAATCCAAAAGACAGAGTTGTTGAAACAGGATCTCAAAACAGTTGGCAATAAGGAGGGTTGGCCTCATCCTGCCTTCTTTGGTTGATACCATCCTCCAAGCCATGAATAGGCCAAAAACCACAAGGGTCATTTTGGACTACAGGCTAGCACTGAAAAAAATCAGTTGGCTGCTGTGGTCTGGTGTGTTTTTTTCATCTGAGGCATATTGTCTGAATTAAGTACTATCTTCTACATGATCTGGTGACTATAATCCATACGTCTGTGACTTTCTCCCTCAACAAGTTTTCTTTTTCTCAGGATATTAAGAGGTTCAGTGCACTGTCTCCAGCTGGTGCAGAACAATGAGGCACTGTTGCTATCCAATACAAGCATTTTTGATCATATTCCACCAGTACTGTGTAATTTGCACTACTTACCAGTTTGATGGCACTCCTCCGTCAATATTTGCTTGATGGTAGTCAAGGCCCTGCATGGGTTGTATCCTGACTCCACTAAAGACCTTTTGCACCTATATACTCTGGATTGACCTCTCTGTTCCACCAGGGCTAATCTGTTAGCAGTTGAGATCTTTGGGGGACAGGGCTTTTTCTGTGGCTGCCCTGCATTTGCAGAATTCTTTACCAACTACGTCAGGTCTCCTTAATGGAGTTTTTTTAAAGAGCCCTAAAAACCTATCTGTTCTCCTGCACTTTTGAGAGTACACTTTAATTTTGTTTAGTTTTTAGAGGGATCCTGTTTGTTTCTATATACTGTGGTTTTAAATTAAATGGTATGTTATATGTACAGTGCTTCAAGCTTTGGGATAAGGCACTTAAAGACTAAAATTAATGATGATGATGATGATGATGAAACAAAAACTATTTAAATCGTTACATAACTATTATTCATCTCCTCACTGCAACATAAGCTGGGTACTTGTTAAGCTTATGTTTAACTTACCTACCAAAAACACAATACAGACAAGTTGCTCAAGTACAGAGATGTCTATGGTGTGTTCACATTCAGGGGTAATTGATCAAACCACAGTACTGCATGGCGGTAGCAGCCACAACATGGCAGTAGAGAAATTAATGGGCACACAAAGCTTTAAGAACCACAAGTTTCTCCCATGTTCAGACTTGTATTTATCTGGCATTGCTTGAGTGTCTCATACTTCAATTTCAAAAAAGTACAGTCACTGACCCTTTTTTGGTGGGGAGCTGTATTTTGGTAATTAACAGTATTTTGATAATTTACTTATCCTATGCATAATACAGTTCCACAGTTTCAAGAACGGATGCTGTGTGGCAGATTCAGAACATCCCCATGCTGGGCATGGGGTTATAATGTTGCAAGACATTATGCCTCATGCAAAAATTGTGCTGCCAATACAGTACAATTTCTTACATGCGGCATAATTCTTTTTTTGTGGGGGGCTCCGCCATCGGACCCCCCTGTTATGGGGAACTGTGCCCCTGAACCCCTCTATAAGGATTCTCAACTCTGGGGGGGGGGGGTGTCACCTCCAAATTGCACAAAGTGAGAAAAAAAAAAGAAAGTTTCTGGGACTGGAAATCAAAGCCGGTCCCAGATGCAGTGCCTGGGTTCCTTACTGCAGTGGCTCAGTCCATTGAGCCATGGCAGCTGCTTGGGTATAACCCATCCCAGCAGAGGTCTTATCCTCTGCCTGGGATAGTGCGAGTGGTGCAATACCGCGTACAGCAGTATTTGCGGTATTGCACCACTTGCTGTCTTGTACAGCGCTATTCCAGGTTAGTGCTAATGTCATACGCTATTAAGCGTACAACATTATGACCCAGTAGGCCCATGCCCCACTCCTAGGTACCATAGTTAGGTCTGACTTGATTTGTGGGTGAGTGTCTTTTGTGGCTTCACTGGCATAGATCTCTGGAATGATCTGTCTTAAAATATTTCAAAACTGAACTAACACTTTATTTTACAAGTGTAGCCCACACATGAAGTTAACCTAGCTGATGCTACTGTATGCAACTCAGTGTGCTAATGTAAAGGGGCAGTAAATCCTACAATCTTCTTTAAGATCCTTTCTCCATGCAGTAGGTGTATAAGCTACAACATGTTGTAGCTTCTTTGTACATTTAGCCTGTCTCTTGCTAAAAACAATACAAAATTAAAAAAGGAAAATGTGAAATGTTAGTTAAACAAATTCACACTATTATGAAATAGTATTATACTTGTGCAGTAGCACCACTAAAGTAAGGGCTGAGTAGGTTGCTTAATGTTAAACCCCTATTTCTGCACTTTAATAGCCTCACCACCATTCAATGGATTTGCACAAAATTGTGCATGCATGATCTTGGGGGCAAGGTCTTTTTATGTGTCAAATTTTGTTCTAGTTGTATGTGTAGTTTCTGAGATCCAGATAGCAAAAAGTTTAAAGAATTGTGTGGGTGGGTGGGGATTACTGTTTTGGTCATCAGACAGTTTGGAATTTTGGTCTGAAATTTTCTGGGTAGAGCAGGCTTGTGCTAGTGTTGTGCTTTTCATTGGTTTGGTGGAGAAATATTAATATGTTCCAGAGCTATAAGGATTTTAAATTTTGGTTCTGAGCATGCTCATTATGGTTCTTTGGAGTTGTTTTGTATGAAAAAAGAATTTGGGTCCTACAAAAATCATTCTGTTTCATATGGGGGTGACTATTTTCTCATGAGAAAAACATATTTTTTTGTATGGACACCATTTTGTTTCCATTTTCTTCAAATAAAAAATTTCAAAACCCATAAAAATTGTTTCATGGAAACACACCAACACATGTATCTTGCTAATTGGGACCCAGTTAGATGGAATCAGCAGTTACATTTTGGAAAAATTACCAAGAAATATGTTTTTAACACATTTAAAAATATTTTTTCATGAGATGATTTTCTTTTTTTGTATGGTCATATGATACAAGAACTGGTGATGCAAAATAAGATTTCCTTCATACAATAAAAGAATTTGGACTTAGTTTTTTTTCTTCACTTTATTTTTTCATATGAAAGAATCTTTTATCATGAGATTGTGTCGTTCTCACGAAGAAAAAACCCTTCACATGAAAAATGAATTTGGACTTAATTTTTCTCAGGCTGAAAGGCCTCTCATACAGTTTGCAAAGGGTCCTACCTGGATTCATCAGTATGCCTCATCTGTTTGACACCCCAGTGGAATGGACCAGCTACCCTAAGACAGTGTGTCTTGGATACGTTGTGGTGAACCCATTAAAATAAAAAACTATTTAAAAGACAAAGAACCTCTGTGCTCAAACACTGAGGCAAGGGTTACCCCAAAGAGCATTTGGCTGGGAAGCCAAGTTTCAAGAAAATGCAAAATCGCACATGCCCACACAATGCAAAGCATCATGGGCTGCATATGCAAATCACCACAGAATGTTATGCTGGTCCAACTTTAAGCAGAATTGCATGGTGCCAAAAGCCCTCTCACACAGTTTGCAAAGGGTGCTAACAGAAGACATAGATACGTGTTTCGTCCTACCAGGACTCCTCAGTATGCCTCATCTGTTTGACACCCCAGTGGAATGGACCAGCTACCCTAAGACAGTGTGTCTTGGATACGTTGTAGTGAACCCATTAAAATAAAAAACTATTTAAAAGACAAAGAACCTCTGTGCGCAAACACTGAGGCAAGGGTTACCTCAAAGGGCATTTGGCTGGGAAGCCAAGTTTCAAGAAAATACAAAATCGCACATGCCCACACAATGCAAAGCATCATGGGCTGCATATGCAAATCACCACAGAATGTTATGCTGGTCCAACTTTAAGCAGAATTGCATGGTGCCGAAAGGCCTCTCACACAGTTTGCAAAAGGTGCTAACAGAAGACATAGACACGTGTTTCATCCTACCAGGACTCATCAGTATGCCTCGTCTGTTTGACACCCCAGTGAAATGGACCAGCTACCCTAAGACAGTGTGTCTTGGATACGTCTTTTAAATAGTTTTTTATTTTAATGGGTTCACCACAACGTATCCAAGACACACTGTCTTAGGGTAGCTGGTCCATTCCACTGGGGTGTCAAACAGAGTCATTGTACAAAATATGCTAAAAGTGCCCTCCCTCTCCCAGCAGAGCACATTTTAAAAGTAAAACTGGGCAGCACCTCTGTGTTTCCTGCTCCAACAGCCAGTGGATTTGTAGTTGGTGTAAAAGGTTCAAGTAGTGAGAAACTGGAAGAAGCAAGCGCTCAGTTCCGGTTCCCTCACAACTGCTATGCCCCTATATTCACAACTCAGCACTTCTGATGTATCCTTAAAAGGACACACACATGGTAGGTAGGCAAAAACTTATTGAAGTACACCTATTAATAAACTGCAACCCATTTTCATACAGTGTCCAACAATCTGTGTCCCAGATGAGGACGTCCCCTAGGGACTTCCCCTCGGTTCGTCTCAGGAGTCCATTGCACAAAATAGCTAAACATGCTCTCTCTCTCAGCAGAGCACATTTTAAAAGTAAAACTGAGCAGCACCTCCGTGTTTCCTGTTCCAGCAGCCAGTAGCTCTTTTATAAAAACAAGTGCTCTAATCAAATTATTTCATAAAATTATTTTATAAACTGTAAAGCTGTAATGCCAAGCATACGCGTTACCATCAGCAACCTTGGTTAAAAATGTCAAATGACCTGGATAAATCTAAAAAGATGGCAGCAATATGTACAATATACTGGGAGAGCTGAGCAGGAAAACACATAATGGAAAAGATGCTGACAGTCTAAAAATCACAGAAAAAGTTTGTTTTACTTTTTCTTTCAAATGGATTTACTGTCTCCCTAGAAAAATGCTCAGCAATCTAAAAAGAGATCTCTACCAGCAAGAAATGTATTTGCTAGGAGAACTAAGTGGAGATTATAATCCGCCTAAATATAAAAGCTGTGGTGGGATGCAAACCTGTGATATACAATGCAAAAAATATTTCTTTGCATAGCATCATCTCAAAAGTTATAGTGTACATCATAATATTAACACTCCACAAACCTCTTTAAATATTTTCTCTTGTTGTGGTTATTAAGTAATTTAAAATTGACTGTAAAATAGAGAATAATGGATGGGTAGGTAGTTATAATGAGAGTTTTACACACCTCTGAGGGGTGGGATGTCACATAAACCCCGAAAGCAAAGCTCAAGGGATTTATTAAGGCATCCCACCCTGAAGGGATGTATACAATCTGAGTTTTAACCACCTACTCATCCTTTATTTTGTATAATTGCTGGGGATCATTTTTTTGCCACAGCAATTATATAAAATAAATGGATTTATCTATGAAGTTGAGCTGTGGACCGTTGGGGTTTCAGTGCTGTCTGTAGCAGCTCCTAAAGTAAAACAGCATTTAGTTTTTTTTTATTTCACATCAAAAATGAACATTTGTTGTGCTCAGTGATATTTTTGTTTAAAAAAAGAACTTACCGCCAACTCCTTCTGTTGGGGAACTTTACAGCGCGGAGGCGTGGGGATGGCAGGGAATGGTGCAGAGAAGAGGATGATAATGGTTTGCGCATGCACTGAGCCTGTGAAACCACTCGTGTGTCTGTCGTTATAACCGGCTGATTATAATGACAAAATTACAACCTAGTTTTTCTATGGGAAAAAAACAGAGCCAGTTATTATATACAGTTTATTAAACAGTGCTCATGGAGCTAATACTCACTCTCAACCAACAATGTATACAGTTACTGGAAGGGCTAATGAAATGACCTAGTCAGCTGTGGTGGGATTCAAACTGACAGTCTGTAGCATGGCAAAGGCAAAAAGAAAAAGGCTGTGGTGACTAAACATATTCATCTTACATCATCACAACAATCATGCATAAAACAATTGTTATCCTAGTATCTTTTTCTAGCAGCAATAGCATAATTAATATTGTGTAAAATACATTGTGGCGAGAAATCTCTGAGGCACTCCATTCTTTACACTCTGAGTCTCCATGCCACTTGATAGGCTGTCGATGCACATATGACTTCTAAGAAGTCCTGTCCCTGAAGTACCCCTCCTCTATACACTTCTGGTCAGTTATTCATGTGCATCTGACCAGGCTACATGCACAGGATCGAGCTCCTGACCAACAAGCAAAAGTACCCCAGCATTATACTCTATCCAGGCAAAGGAGGTAAGTGGCCATTGTTGGCTACCCTGCCCTATAACATAGACAGACAGGCACAACCATACTAACATTACACTCTACCCTAATGCTGGCACCCTTCCTCTAGTGGGGACCAGTCACGCTTCAAAACCATCGAGGACTAGACAAACAGATTAGTCAGGATACCATTCCTTAACTTTTTCTAGGCAAATCCTCAGCTTGGAGCATAAACCCCCCATTGAGGTCCCTATGGCAGTGACCTCAGGGAGAATTGCCACTACTCAGCAAGTAGAAGGGTACTCCCCTGCTAGCGGGGTACCCGTGGAGACTAAGGCACAGTGAATGACCCCTTGTAGCCCCTGCTAGTGGCTACAAGCGGGAAGTGCCCAACTACACTGAACATCAGCTCCAGAACCAGAAGAAGAGCAACAGTGTAAAAGAGCAGCACACACCTGGCATAAAACATGTCCAGACAGCTTTCACCCCCCTGACTGGACCGATCCTACAGTACAACTCACATTAAACTGTTTTATTGATGAGTTGCTTTAGCATTCCTGACTGAGTTGCATAAGTGTTGCTAGATTCAGTACAAAGCCTTGCACAAACTGTTTCTTAACAGTTATAACTCTGCACAAGGAAGGAGTCGGAGGAAGAGGAGGTGGAGGCATTATGAGTTCAGTTAAGGTCCAATAGAGGGAGAAAGGTGAGGTTGGGGGTGATTTACAGACCATCCAGTCAGGGTGAGGAGAGGAACAAGGAACTGAATTCGCAAATATTGGAAGCTGCAGAGAAGGGAGAGGTGGTAATTGTAAGGGACTTCATCCTGCCCAAGGTGGACTGGAGCATACCATCCACAACATGTGCTAGGACTCAGGTGATCCTGGAAGGACTGCAGAGTGGGTTCTTGACTCAGGGCATCACTGAACCAACAAGAGCTGAGGCAATTCTTGATCTGGTGCTCACAAATGGGGAGCATGTACAGGAAATAATGGTCAGGGAGCCACTGGGTGGAAGTGACCATTGCACAGTGTGGTTCCAGTTGGATTTGGGCAGGGAAAACATCCCAACTAAGACCAAAATCTTGGATTTTAGTAGGACGGACTTCAGGAAAATGGGTGAAGTGCTAAGGAGTCATCTGGTGGGCATCAGAACAGATAAGGGGGTGGACCAAAGGTGGTCCATCATTACGGAAGGAATACTGGTAGCCACAGATGAGTGTGTTAGACTCAGAGAGAAGAACACAAGGGCCAAAGTGCCCAGCTGGTTCAGTTCTGGGGTTGCCCAGGCAGTAAGGGAAAAGAAGTTGGCCTACAGAAAATTCAGGAAGACCAAAAGAGAGATGGATAGGGAAAATTACCTAAGGTTGGTTAGTAAGTCAAGTAAGGAAGTCCGGAGAGCAAAGACACAGAAGGAGCTGCAGATAGTTGAGAGAAGGCTTTCTTTCATTATATAAGTGAGAAACAGGACAAGAAGGAAGGGATTGTTAGGCTTAAGAAAGGGGTGGGGTGGGTGGAGGATAATGGGGGAAAAGCAGAGATACTAAATGAATACTTCTGTTCCATCTTCACTAGGGAGAAGGGTGGACCAGTGCCTTCAGGAGGGAAAAGAGGAGTGGGGGGGGACACAGATATAGTGATAGAGGAAGATAGAGTGAGGGAGGGGCTGCTGGCATTGAAGGTGGACAAATCACCAGGCCCAGACAAAGTACATCCAAGGGAACTAAAGTACATGGCTGAAGAGCTGGCAGGACCACTGGCAGACCTATTTATTAGTTCACTAGAGTCAGGAGTGGTACAGCAAGACTGAAGAACAGCACATGTAGTGCTCCTCCACAAAAGTGGTCCCAAGGATGACCCAGGGAATTACAGACTATTCAGTCTGACCTCCATTGTGGGCAAGCTCATGGAGACCATACTAAAGGAAAGGTTGGTGGAATATCTAGAGGAGCATGGTCTTCAGGATGCGAGACAGCATGGGTTCATGGGGGGGAGAGATAATGTCAAACAAATCTGATTGACTTCTTTGACTATGTCACTAAGACAGTAGACAGGGCCAAGCGGTAGACATCCTCTTTCTTGATTTCAGCAAGACCTTTGACTCTGTACCCCACAAAAGGTTGATCAGGAAGTTGGTGGATCTCAGGGTTGGGGAAAAGATGGCCAGATGGGTGGAAAACTGGCTGAGGGACAGAACCCAGAGGGTTGTTGTGGGGGCAGAGTTATCTGGCACTAGAGAGGTAACCAGTGGGGTCCAGCAGGGATTAGTGCTGGGGCCGGTGTTGTTCAATGTCTTTATCAATGATACTGGAGATGGCATTAAGGGCAAAATGTGCCTATTTGTGGATTACACTAAACTCTGTGGAAGAGTGGACACAGCTGAAGGGATACAGGACCTACAGAAAGATCTGGAAAAGCTGGGGAAGTGGTCCAGGATCTGGCAGCTTGGCTTCAATGCCAAGAAATGCAAAGTTATGCATATTGGAGCCAAGAGTCCCAGGACAGAGTACTACCTGGGTGGAGTCAGAGTATCTGTATCAGAGGAGGAGAAGGACCTGGGAATGATGATCACTAGTGACCTTAAGCACTCCACACAGTGCAAGAAAGCATCATCAAAGGCAAACAAGATACTGAGATGCATATCTAGGGGGATCAGTAGTATGAGACAGAAGGTTATACTGCCCATATACAGGTCACTGGTAAGGCTGCATCTAGAGTATGGAGTTCAGTACTGGTGCCCACACATAAAAAAGGGCATTAACCTGCTGGAGAAGGTCCAGAGGAAGGCTACAAAGATGATAGCAGGTCAGCAGGGTAAGGCATACGAGGAGAGATTGAGGGCACATGTATTCCCTGGAAGACAGGAGAGAGAGAGACAGGGGACATGATTGGGACCTTCAAGTACCTGAAAGGAATAAATAAGGTTGAGAAGGAGAGTCTCTTTAAGCTGAGTGGCAAACATAACATGAGGGGACACAGTCTTAAGCTGGAAGGTGGGAAGTTTAGGAGGAAGGTCAGGAAGCACTTCTTCAAAGAAAGGGTGGTGGACACGTGGAATGCATTGCTGTAAGAGGTCATCTCGTTGAAGACAGTGGGCAGCTTTAAGAGAGGCTGGGATAGGCATAGGGGAAGGTAAGGATCATGGGTAGAGAGGATGGGAGGAGTGGGAAGGGAGGACAGGGACATTATCTCAAGCTGTGGACCCTGCAGTACGAGCAGACTTGAAAGAGCAATTGGCTTTCTTCTGCTGGCTTCTTTGTGTATTCATACGTAACTCTGTTTTGCATTGGATTGTGAGTGAGCTTCAGGTGCATTCCAACTGTGTTACAAAAACATTTTATAAACATTGCTCTTAAGATGGTTAAGTGTTGAAAAACAATGCAGTATGAGTTGCCAATGCATTGCCAACTGTAAAAAAATAATGCTAAACCAGTTCATTGGAGGGACAGTTTAATGCACCTTGTACTGCTCAGTCTCATGACTCCCCAGGAGACATGTTGGAGCACTTTGACTGCCATTGTTCCCCTTAGCTCGAAGGACCCCTGCTATGTCTTCTTCTTCATTTTTCATGATTCCCCTTTGTCCAACAGTGCATGCACAATCACCAAGCAGCTGCACCATGCATGTGTGACCTGTTGCCATGTTGAGCACAGTGTTGTCAGTCACAGCATGCGCACATGCACGAAAGGTCCTCCGCCATGTTGATAATGGTGGATGGAATGGGGAGAAACAAAAATAATAACAAGGGGCACTATAGAACAACAGTCCGAGAGTGAACCTAGTCTTGCAGACACATACCCTGCCCCAGGTAGCTGGAGTGAGTGAGCCACGGAGGTTCCTTGATAATAGCTGGCCACGTTTACAGGCAGAATGTCCAGTGAGCTGGTGGCCATATTTGTAGTTTGGGGCAGGGGGTGGCAATTTTTGTATTCCTCGGCCAAAACTAACTTACCTAACTAGCACAGACAGTAACGCCTGTGATGTACTTAACATACTTTTGCAGTTCAAGAGGTAAGGATCGGCATCTTAAGGATAATATGCTTGTGTCTCCCTAGGAAATGATGATGGTCAAGACAAAGATCTGCACATCATGCAAGGTGCCCCTACTCCTGGCAAATCTGAGCCAGCTCTGTCCCAACTGCCAAGATGAAGAATTATCAGAACATTCCAACCATTCCGACTCAGAGCAGGGCACATCATCACCGGGAGCACCTCCACCAGCACCCTCCCCAGAGATAACACCCAGCAAGCAGACACAGCAGCGCTGCTTCTGCAGAACCAGCAGGCCACTAGCACTTTAATTCAACAACAGCAACAATTCGTGATGGAGGTCCTAAAATGCCTAGCTGACATGTCTCAACCAAAGGACCCATCAAACCCACCGATGGATCCACCTAGACTCCCCCAGATTCACCCTGAGCTAACAACCACATAGAATCGGGGGACAACTTGGAGGGGCACATGGAAGGGGAGCAGGACCTCAGGAACTGATGGAGCAGGACCCACAGTCCTTGATGGCAAGCACTGTTTCCCAGACTAAGTTCCTAACTTGGTGAAGGCTATTAAGTACACGGTGGGATTCGAAGAACCACCATTCACACCAACTTCCAAATTTGTAGCCTCCCTCATACCCATACCGAAATCTTCCAATACCTTTCCAATCTGCAAATCCGTACAGGAGGCAGTCTTCAAGGAATGAAGCACAACAGAGCCCACAAGAGTTTCCGAGTGACAGTCTTGGCACAAGATGTACCCTTTCCAGGAGGAAGAGCTGAAACTCTGGTGCACAGCACCACAGAAAGACCCACAGGTTACGTCACTTAGCAAACAAATGATGCTCCCAGTGGAGGGCACATCGGCCTTGAAGGACACAACAGATAAAAGACTAGAGGAGCTCTTCAAAAAGAACTTTGAGCTTGCCGCTAGGGCTCAAGTACTATGGTTGCAGGATATACAGAAAACCCTGACATCCAACACACCACAAATGACCTTGATGGATCAGGCCATACTGTCTGTCAAGTACCTGGTGAACATGGCGGTGGACTCGCTAAGAATCAACTCAAGATCCACGGCCATAACTAACAGGGATAGGCTCCTGTTATGGATGAAGATTTGGGACATGGACCTGGAGTCCAAGGCAATGCTATTCAGTGGCAGAGGAAGAGAAAGATGGGCCCCAGTGCAGGTTGTAATTTTGGGCCCCCACCCCAATACCGGCACCTCAACCCCTCCCCGACTGGGGCCCCCACAATTCCTTCCGTGTGATTTTAATCCCCCATCCACCCAGCCAGGCACTGGAACATAAATAAACAAATAAAAATAAATCACGAAGAGTGAGGGTCCCAATCCCAACTCAACTAATGCTGCAGCAGTGCAGCTAGCCTGCATGCGAAAGAGTACAGACAAGTCACTCAAGTCACTCACAAGTGCTGCTGGGAGGAGTCGGGAGGGACCGGGTCAACTCAACCAGGCAGCCAGAAGAACTGAAGCAGTGACTCACTCACTCACTCACCACCACTCACTCACTCAGTCTCCGGAGAGACTGGACTAAAGTTAGAAACACAAGTTAACAGCCACTAAGCAAGGGCATTATTAGGGCAAGGGAGGTGCCAGCTGTCAGGGCAAGAAAAGAACAAGCAATTTAAACTTGTGGCAGCTGCAATTGCAAGCAGTGTCAGTGAAGTTCAAGTTAGCAGCATCCATCCTGGACCTGATCCATCATCCTATTTCCTCCTCGCCTCCAGCTCCAGCCAGCTCCCAGCAGTCCCGGACTCCCAGCCTCCGGCTCCACGCACACACACACACACACAGAGCAACAGCATCGATTCGTGATCGCTGGCTGCCACCTGCCACGGTCGGTCCACCTTCCTTTTTACATACTTTTCTTTTACTTGTTATTGTTTGTGTACGGGGGGGCAGGGGGCACTCCGGCGCTGCTGCTGCATGCACAGTGTGCGATGGCGACACGTCCCTCCAGTTAACTCCCGCAACTCTGTGGTCAGTGCTGCACTGCTGCTATCTGCAGTCTGGAGGGGTGGTGGTGGCAGCAAGCTCAGAGTTGGCAGGCTTGTGTGAGTGACAGAGTCTTGCAGTAGCTGAGTGAGTCAGTCACACACAGACTGTGTCAAAAAAGACAACGCGAATAAACGCAATCTGAATTGATGATTAATAAATCCTTAATTTTTAATATGGGCCCCTGCGTGTGTTGGGCCCCTGTGCCACTGCACCGGCTGTACTGGTTATTCCTCCACCACTGATGCTATTAAAGATCCTATTCTAGGGTTCCCTCTTATACAGAAAAGGAATGGAGATGTACCTCAAAGGGAAGAAGGCAGGCAAGAAGATGGCCATGGACAAGGTGCTAAGTGACACTTACCTACCAGACAGATCCAGGTCCAGAAAGAGCCATTCCTTTTGTGACAAAAGGACCAGCTACAACTCAAACAGCTATCAGGGACTAAGACAGTAGTTCAATCAGAATCAGCCATACAGGCTCCGTAACAAGTTCCATCCCAATAAGGGCCATCCCAACATTCCTTCAGACCAAAGCAAAACAAGTAATGACTGCAGGTGGGAACCACAGGGGATGACCTATCCACCCATAGGGTCCCACCTCAGACAATTTGCTGACACATGGATGAGAATGACAAAAGACCAGTGGGTCAGGGAAGTAGTGATGGAAGGGTATGCCATAGAGTTCTCGGAGACACCGCATTGGGATCAGGTTGTCATATCCCCAGTGTCAAAGAAGAGAGCATCCCCAGAGCAGGTCAATGATATAATCAACAACCTGCTAGAAATGTGAGCAATCGCACGAGTGCCAGAGCCAGAGCCGAGAAAAGAAATCTATTCCATCTTCTTCATGGTACCCAAGAAGATGGGAGATCTTCGCCCAGTGCTCAACTTAAAATTCTTAAATTGCTTTGTAAAGCAGAAGTGGTTCAAGATGGAGACCATCCATTCCACAGTCAGAGCACTCCAACCAGGGTACTTTCTGACATCCATAGATCTGAAGGATGCATACTTTTACATTCGTGTCATACCCTCACACCACAAATATTTGCAGTTTCACATACTGGGACAACACTTCCAGTATGTAAACCTACCCTTCAGACTAGCATCAGCCCCCTGAGTATTCACCAAGACCTCGGTGGTCCTAGTGGCCCACCAACGAGAGTTGAGCATTCACGTGATGCCATATCTGGACAACTGGCACATATGAGCCAGATCATAATAGCAAGCCTAACAAGATATTGAATTAGTAATAAGGTGCCTGGAGAGCCATGGATGGGTGATCAACAGGACAAAGAGCTCACTGATTCCAGCCAATGCATTGAGCACCTGGGAGCCCTACTCGATACCGGACCAGGTACAGTCTGACCGTCACACAACAGAGTCCATTCCCTACAGACTCTCACTCAGAGGCTGGTGTCAGCACCAGAGCCACCACTCCTTGAGGTATCACAAGTACTCGGCATGATGGCATCCTGCATTGATCTTGTACCCAAGGCCAGATGGAACATGAGACTGTTACTCCCGATGTACATCCAACAGGGCCACTGGGCAAATCGGGATCTCTCAGTCTGATTTAATATGAACCCCAAGGTTCAGGACTCCCTGACATGGTGGACAGGGTCAATTGACCTGACCAGGGGAGCACCACTGGACCCAAGATGGATGTGGTCATAGAGACTGATGTCATCATATCCAGCTGGGGGGCCTCCTCAAACAAGAGGGCAGTCCAAGGGTGGTGGATAATGACAGAAGCGAGGCTACCAATAAACATCCTAGGAATGAGAGCAGTATACAACGCTCTACTAGCATTTCCAAGACATAGTGCACCACAAGAGTGTCCTGATCAGGTCGGACAACACAGCAATGGTGGCGTACATAGCAAAGCAAGGAGGTATCAAGAGCATGACAATGCAGAAGGAAGTCACAAAGGTAATCTGCTGGTCTCAGAACAACCTCCGACACCTAACAGCAGTACACTTGGCAGACAAACCCAACTGAATGGTGGACTGGCTGACTCAACAGCTAATCTACCTGGGAGAATGGCAACTGAATCAACGGCTCTTCCGACAAATCAACAGCCATTGGGTCCAGTGAAAGTAGACCTCATGGCTACATAAAGAAATACACAGGTCAAGAGGTTCTTCTCCAGATTCAGGGATCCCAGCTCTGAGGGAGTGGATGCCCTGTCAGTTGAATGGACCTTCTTGATAGCGTATGTGTTTCCACCCATACCACTTATCCCTCAAGTTCTCAACAAGATCTGGCAATCACATGCAAGGGTGATCTTCATGACTCCCTACTGGCCAAGGTTGGCATGATTTATGATGGCAGTGGCCATGGCACTGGAATGACCCTGGAAGCTCCCAGTAGAGCAGGATGTGATCCATCAGGGCCCATTCCTACACCCAAACCCTCACAGCCTGCAGCTCACTGCCTGGCTCCTGAATGAGAGAGACTGTTGAGAGTAGGTTACATGGACAAGGTAGTGGACACACTGATCAAGTCCAGATGGAACTCCATGACAAATGCCTACAAGAGACAGTGGGATATCTTCTCCCAATGGTGCAACCAGAAGGGCATCACACCCACTGATGTCTCAGTGGCAGAAGTCTAGCTGTTTCTCCAGGAGGGTTTACAAAGAGGACTTCCTACTTCTTCCATGAGAGTACAGGTAGCAGCTATCAGAGCTGCTAAACACGGCCCTTGGGGCACATCCAGATGTGGTCAGGTTTATCAAAGCAGCTAACAATTTAAGACCCAAGGCTAGAACTATAGTGGCACCATGGGACCTCACCCTGGTACTTCGAGTGCTCACATACACACCTTTCGAGCTGCTGTAGTTGACTGATTTAAAGTGGCTGACCCTAAAGGTGGTGTTTCTGGTAGCCATATGTTCCATGAGATGGACATGGTAGTTACAAGCCCTGACCTGTAAAGCACCGTTCATAGTGTTCCATCAGGAAAGGGTTACTCTGTGAACATTACCATCGTTCATACCAAAAGTCGATTCCAACTTCCATGTGGCACAGACTATCGAACTCCAAGCCACAATATCTGAAGTGGATATGGCAGAGCAACCAGAGCCACTCACACTAGGCATAAAAAGGTTGCTGCTTATGTACTTAGATGGAACAAAGGATTTTTGGAGGACAGACTGAATGTTTGTCCTCTGGCAGGGCAAAAAGAAAAGCCAGCCAGCATCAAAGTTGACCTTAGCCACTTGGCTAAAGGAAACTATTGCACAAACATACAAAATTCATAATCTTAGTCCACCGCAGGACATAAAACCCCATTTGACCAGAGCCATAGCCACCTCATGGGCAGAACACAATTTAGCTATAGCAGACAAAATACATGCAGCCACAACATGGTCCTCCATCCATACTTTCTTAAGACATTATAGACCGGACATGAACTCTGCCTCACAAACCCATTTCAGTGCAGTGGTACTGAAAGCTGCAACAAAGAAGCCGAACTGTCACAAACAGCTTCCACACCTTGATTGGGACTAGGCACTGCTTTTCATGGACCCAGAGTGTAAGGAATGGAGTGCCTCAGAGATTTTTCCCCACGATAATAGTTTACTCATCTGGTAAAGGTGACTGTGGGAGAATATCTCTGAGGCACTCCACATCCCACCCAAGAGGGGAGGCAATCCATGGCTTGAATGACATGATCTAAAAAGGGGAGAATTTCTCAGTATAGATACAACCGGCATGCCGTACGAGCCGGATCATCTTTAGTAGCTACATAATAAGAATTAAAGTTTGCATTGTTCAATACATAAAAGAATTGTTGATGTTTCCTTTCTTATGTCAGGGTAGCCAGAATACCTTAATGTTCATTATTCAGGTATATGGGTACAGCTATGGAAGATGTCTAACTGACCAGAAGTGGACAGAGGAGGGGTACTTCAGGGGCAGGACTTCTTAGAGGTGACATGTGCAACGACAGCCTATCAGGTGGCATGGAGAACCAGAGTGTAAGGAATGGAGTGCCTCAGAGATACTCTCCCACAATCATGTTTACCAGGTGAGTAAACTACCATTGTTTGGCAGACCATCCATGACTGCTCCTATCCAAACAGGCAAATTGTCATATAAACGATACCATCAATAGAGTGACAGCTATCAGTAAAACAATAAAAAGCAAAACATCAGTACCATGCATCAATCAAACAGTAGATACAGAGTTATTTAACACTCAAATAAAGTTCCAGTTTACTTACGAATGGCCTACAATTCAGATTTGTCCTTGAGGCCAGGAGGTCTCAGAGTTCCCATTCTGAAGATCCAAAATTGTTCTCTTTTTCTCAACAAATTTTCAGAGTCCCCCCCCCCCCCGTACACACACATTTGATTCTACAGCTTCTAAGGCTATCACTTTCACTTCACGTATTCTAGGATTCCCATTACTGTTTACATGTACAGCCATAGCATATTCCACTTTGTTGTTCCAGACAGCTCTCAAGTGCTCCCCATTCTGTCTTTCAATTGTCTCTTAGTTCTTCCTATGTAAATGACATGACATGATCATAGTAGCATTTAGATTATCCCCACTGTGTTGCAATCCACATTGTCACTAACATGCTCTCTCCTGCCTATCCTTGCAGTCTTGAGAGTGGAAGTGTGCATTATATTTGGACAGACTTTATACATTCCATAGGGTTTACATGTACCCATGCTTCTAGTCCCATTGTCTTCCCTCAGTTTAAGATGGCTGTGCACCAATTGCCCTGAATATTTTTTCCTCTTCTGTACAAAACTTTAGGGAGCAGGTTGGCTCTATTAGAGACTATTAGTATTAACCTCAATGTTGGCAAATTCTTTGAACGGTATCAGTTACTTGTTTAGCTCCCCAAAAGTAATTGTACACACCAAACGGTTGTCTGACTCCTTCATTTTAATCAAGTCATGTAATAGGGAGTTCCTATCCAACTGGTTCAACTTCCTCTTGATTCTCTCAATTTCTGACTCCTGATAGCCCCTTGATCTGAACCTCTTAGTTAGTTCATCTGCTCATTTCATGTACGGTTCCTCATTTCCAAAACTGTGCTTCAGAAATGTCTTGGCCCTTAGTTAGCTTCCTCACCACATGTCTGAGATGGCAACTGTCATACCTCAGGTATTTATTCTTATCTGTAGCTTTGGAATATGTCAGTGAGTAGACTGCCATCAGTCTGTTTTACAGTTTTGAAGTCAAGAAAATATATTTCTTTCACATCCCAATGTAGCTTAAATTTTAAATTGTTTATGCTCTATAACCAAGTGACAAAATCAATCAGTTGATCACTATTTCCATTCCAAATAATAGACACATTGTCAATAAAACGTCTCCACACAACCAGGTTGTGGAGACGTTCATTTACACCATCACTGAAAACCAGTTTCCTCCCAATGGCCCATGTATAAATTAGCCAAACTGGGGGCAAAATAACCCCCATGGCTGTTCCCTTGTTCTGGAGGTAGTTCCTCTCTAAAAAAAAAGTCAACACATTGTTTTTGAGCACCATTTCAGTGACATGTGATGACACTGTGACTGACCTTTGCCTGAGGTAATCAGTTTTTCCAACAAACAATATTCAATAGCATTCATTCCCCTTTTATAGGGGATACTGGTGTCTAGCACATTAACATGTGAAGTTGCCATAATCCATGTTTTCTCTACCTTAATGCCATCTATAGATGAGAGCATGTCTGCTGTATCATGAATATGAGATTTTAAACCTGTTACCAAAGGTTTCAAAAGGAAGCAACATAACATGAAATGGGCTGTGTCAGTCAGCCTATGCCTGAAATAATTGGGTGGCCTGGCGGTTTTGGTATATTTGCATGAATTTTAGGTAGAGTATATATAGTGGGCTTAGTTGGAAATTATACACTCAAATACATATATTCTGTTTCTGTGATAGAAACATAGAAACTTAGAACTTGATGGCAGATAGGGACTGCCAGGCTCATCCAGTCTGCCCGTATACCCTGCCTTTACTTAGCTTCCACTGACCCTACTTGGTCAATGGCTGCTGCCTCTCCTTCCCCGTCTAGGGTTCCCCGGCTGACACTCCGAGGGGGGGTTGGAGAAAATGAGAAGAGACTTAGGCAAGTTGGAGGAGTGGTTAAGAGTATGGCGGCTCCAATTCAATGCAAAGAAGTGTAAAATCCTGTTGGGGTGCATTGGAAGAGGTATCACCAGTAGAAAACAGGAGTTAGTGATGCCACTGTACAGACACTTGGTGAAGCCTCATCTGGAGTACTGTGTGCAGTTCTGGAGACTGCATCTCCAGAAGGACATAGAGAGGGTAAAAGCAGTCCAGAGGAGGGCAACGAAATGGTGCAGGGACTACACCAGAAATCATATGAGGAGAGACTGAGGGCATTCAATATGTATACACTGGAGGAAAGGAGGGAGAGGGGGAGATATGATAGAGACTTTCAAGTACCTCAAGGGGATTAACAAAGTTCAGGAGGCAGCATCTTCCAGAAAAGGAGATGTGCAAGAGCAAGGGGTCACAACATGAGGCTGGGGAGGAAGACTCAGGGGTAACGTGAGGAAGTATTTTTACACAGAAAGGGTGGTGGATGCATGGAACAGTCTCCCTGAGGAGGTTGTAGGGGCAAAAACAATAGGTGAATGCAGGAATGCTTTGGACAGACAGAAGGCAATCATTGTGGTAGGAATGAGAAGGTAAGCTACAGATCATATAGGATCTGGACTTTATACAATAGGTAGGAAAATGGGCAGACTAGGTGGGCCGAGCGGTCCTTATCTGTTGTCAAATTCTATGTTCTATAATTCTATGACAGTTAAAAACACTTTACTACAGCAACATTATTAAAAAAATATAAAAAAAACATACCATTGTGCCGGCCCGGTGGCGCTGAGGGCTGAGGCGCTGGATGCCACACCTCACGCTACGCTGGCAACCTGGGTTCAGGAATGAGCTCGTGTCATTTGGGGGGTCGGCAGGGGAGGACTGGGATTGAGTGTCAGAGACAGCTCTCCCAGTCCTGGGGAGGGTTGGGGACTATACACTGTGCTGCAGTGACCCCTGGGGATGCCTGGAGGTACCGCAAGCGCTGGTGTAATTGAGGCGGGGTCATGGCGGATGTCTACATGTATGTGCATAGATGTCATTGCACATCTGTGATCCCAAAAATGGGGAGAATACGGGAAATGGCAGCATGGGTCCATGGCAGCTTGATGGCCATGGCGCCACTGGCCGACGATGCCTGGAGGCATGTGCCGGTACTGGTTTCCTCGCCAGGTATGGGGGCTATGGGGGGGGCCCCTTTCATAGGTGTAGCTGCATCTGCCAGCTGGGCATGCGAGCTTTGGGGTCGGCGGCAGAGTGGAGCAGTAGCTGGATGTGGGGCAGGACCGTGGCTGCAAGAAGAAAGTGTTAAATATGAAAAAAAAACATACCATCTAACAATGTCAGGATGAACAAAGACCCTGACCAGTTTCACAGTTAATGTGTCATCAGGGGAGGGGGAGTGCAGGAATCTCTAGACACATTAATCTAATCCTGAAAGACACAGTACCAATGTGCATAGTGCTCACATAAATTAACAAGTAAATTGCACAATGTGAACTCAATTACAATATGAATAAAATAATTAACAAAAAAAAATATATATTGGAAAGTGTTATATTTTCACTTCAGTTGATGCATCCATCAGTGTCCCAAATCTCATGGCAGTCTATTCCTCAGGTGCTGGAGGTCAGTTAATTGTTCAAGTCCTCTGCACTCTAAAGAGAAA
The DNA here is from genome assembly GCA_016271365.2 of Neoceratodus forsteri. NCBI lineage: Eukaryota > Metazoa > Chordata > Ceratodontiformes > Ceratodontidae > Neoceratodus > Neoceratodus forsteri. Next base: position 192,866,705 of record JADMNL010000024.1, on the reverse strand, counting down.
GAAAGAAAGAAAGAGGGCACATTTAAAACAAAAATATTACCATTCACTATACATAGTAACATTTACACAAGCTCATATAATACCACCTACCTAGCCTTTATTTCCTAATAAATGGCAAAATCTCAATATGGTCTTTTAAACCAAGGCTAACTAAGGCTCCCACAGTGTACATCCAAAGTGATTCACTTTTTAAGATTTTTTTGTTCAAGGTTAGCACCCCATGGCCTTTTCAATATCACATAATTTAAACCTATTTATTTATTTAAAATTTTAGTAACCAGGAAAGGCACACTGAGCCTAAGCTTGTTTCCAGGTATGACTCAGGAAGGGGGAAGTGGAGAAAATGCAACAAGAATACAGACATGACTGCATAGCTATAGGCACAATAAAATACAGGATGTTTTCAAAATATGTATACAGTAAAGTACAAGAATTTTGTAAATGTATACCACGGGCCTGATATTCTAATGTGCGCCTGGCAATGGTGCAAGTGGTTGCTCTGCACAACTGAGTTGCTCTGGAGTAACAAAGGGATATATTCAAAGGAGATGTGCCATGGCTTATCTCATCTGAATATACCAAACAAAATACCTGAGGCGCAAATACAATGTGCTGGCGCATCCCCCAGACAGGTCTGAATACCAGGAATGGGAAACGTGCCGGTGCATCAGAGATATGCCATGCACAAATTCCTGATATTCAGACACAAATATGCAAATAAGGCCATAATGCATGCAAGGTGCAAATGGGGTCATTTGCATGTCATTATGGCCCCATTTGCATGAGTTGCGCAGGACTGGCTAGTGAAATGCACCTGGTGCCCTGCACATCATGCAGGCCCAGTACCAGGAACCACAGTAGTACCCCCCCATCCCGTACCACCGATCGCTGTTAAATAGTCATTTTAAGATCCCTCATAGTCTAGTAGTACCCCTCCCTTCCTGCACCTCTGATCAGCCATACTGCTTAAAATAACATTTCCCTGGTAGTCTAGTGGTACCCCCCCTTCCCGCCAGTAACATTGATCATCATAAACAAAATAGACCATCATTCCTTTGTGGTCCAGTGGTACCTCCACTCCCCTACCCACACAGGATCCCCAGCCCACCCAGCTCCCCCCAGTCATCGGCGTGCAGCATGCCCACCCACATACCTCTGTGGCTGCCTGCTGAATGACAGCTTACAGTTTGCACTGCAAGCCCATGTGGACCAATGGGCTTGCAGCTGATACTGTAAGCTGTCATTTGGCAGGCAGCCACAGTGGTATTCGGGTGGGTTTGCTGCTGCCCACCAATGATGGGGGGAGCTGGGTGGGCTGTGGTTCCTGTGTGAGTGGGGGGTGCCACTAGACTACCAGGTAATTACGGCACTATTCTTTTCAGAGACTGGGGCAACAGGAGCGGTGGTGGGTACCACTAGACTATCAGGGAAATATTTTCATATTATTTACAGTGCTCAGAGCTACGGGCAGAGAGGGGGGATCCACTAGACCACCAGGGTTGTTCAAATAAGGAAATTATCATGATCTAGGCTACGGGAAGGGAGGGGGTACCACTGGACCACCAGAGTTGTTCAAATAAGGAAATTACCTTGATTGGGGCTATGGGGAGGTTGGGGGGCACCACTGGACCACCAGGGTTGTTTGAATAAGGAAATTATCATGATCAGGGCTACAGGGAGGGAGGGGGCACCACTGGACCACCACCTAGTTTTGTGGGTGCTTGATGATGGTGTTCTGGGGGGGTCACCCACTGCTGGCAGCCGCTGTGGTATGCCCTGCACTACAGTGGCCCACCTGTGGGTGGCTAGCAATTGAGTCTTTTTCTACCAGCTCAACTTTGTGCCCCAGTATGCGACACATCTCTGGATTGTGCCAGCATATGTGCTACACATCCCAGGCTGAATATCAGGTTGTGGTGCATATGAATGGGCACGCCCCCTGGAGATGTGCCGCATACATTATCTTTGTGCCCTGGTGCATGGGGAATTGAGCTGCACAATTCCCCCCTTTGAATATTGCTCCAGGACATATTTCTGGGGTTGCAATGGCACAACCCGTATGCGCTATGCTCAACCCCCTTGAATATCTAGCCCCTGATTTGTTATTTCTATTATATGGCAGCTCAGCTAGAACCTTTATATTATTGTTTCCATTTGGAAGAGAATGGTTCTTATTGGTTTTATTCAAAAATCACTTCTACACCATGGGAAAATATTAGGAGCACTATATGGGTCAAGTTGCATAAAAACATAATTTCAGTAAGGCTTTGTTTTTTGTTTGAAAAATACAGCAAGGGTATGACATGAGGCCCATAATATATTAACGTATAAGTGGAAAATATCATAATTTGTTCTAATTTTGAATGCTGTATATTGTATTTACCAATTAATTGTAATAATCAATATTTCAAGGTCTGGAAGAATGAGGGTATAAGTCAATTTAGACATCTTTATATTGATGAAAACTTGAACAACTTAAATATATTTACTCCCTATCTGATAGTCAGTTTCTACCTTATTTACAAATTGAAAGAAAGTACAAAAAATAGTCAGCACTGATGGATCTCTCTCCAGTAGAGCAGCTTTTTTGTTGCTAATCTATCCCCTGATAAAATGGTAGGTAAGTTATATGATCTATTAATCTTTTCAAACTTAGATAATTTGCCTGAAGTGAGGGAACCTGAGAAAAAAGAACTGAGGAAGTTAATGACTGATGCTCAAAGGGAATCGTTACTACAGTTGGCAAGGGAAGTCAGGAAATCTAATAAATATAGGCTGATCCAGGATAACATAATACACAGGGTGTACCATACTCCAGCTAAACTGCATACATTTTCTCCCCAATCTCAGATAGTTGTATAAGATGTCAAACTGAGAAACGAACCTTATTACTCATTGTGGTAGAATGGCTGGACTTGAATGCATATTGAAATAGTGTTACCTCTCTTATTGGCAGGATATTGGGGGTGGGCTTCTCATATGACTCCAGAATTCTGTTACTAGGCTGTAGCTTTCTGCCACAATCACAGTATGATTTATATACTAAAGGCTTTATAGCTCTAGAAATTATTATGGTGAAAATAATATTATTGCAAGATAAAAAGAACATACACTTTCTCCCATATTCTAAATAGTTAGATCTGTTAATAGAATATTCAAGAGCAGAGAAACTTCATTAGGTATCTGAAAACAGAATTGGATCTTATAATCAATGTTGGCAACCCTTTATTATTTTTCTGAATGATTCTCAAAAGCAAATTTAAGTTACATACTGGATGTGGCTGGGGCATAGGCAGGGACAAAGCATAAACAAAGGGTTATGAAGATACAGGCAGATTCTGTATGCCAAGGATTGAGACTATTTTGTGTCTTGAATCATATGGCAGAATTGCTTGATAACTCTGTTCCCTTACAAAAGGAAAAACAGATCTGGCCATAGTTGATAGGGCTGCAGCCAAGAAATTTTGGGTAAAAATATTGAAAATTTGTTCTTTAATATTTTTATACCAAATTTTCAACATATCCTTGAAATCAACTTTCAGGGACGCAGAAACACATTTTAAACAGGAGTTGAAAATGATAGCTGTAACATTTGCGAGGTGCTCTAAAGAAATGACTATGTTGAAAATTTGGGGTCAAAATATTGAATATTACCAAATTTATGACCCTGCATTTCCAAAATTCAACATAGCCTCATAATTATTTTTAAATATTTGCATACCAAATTTAGAACATAGCCTTCTTATGACCCTGCCTCATGAACAAGGGCAGAGAAAGTTTTCAACTCCTGTCCAAAAGGTGATTTCGTGCAGGGACCACAAAATCATGTTTTGGGATGTTAAAAAACATTTTGGCCAGGATCTGAAAAATAACAGCTATCACATTCATGAGGTACTGTAAAGATATGGCTATGTTGTAAATTTAGGGGAAAAATATTGAAAATTACCAAAGTTACAAGCCTGCATTTGCAAAATTGAATGTAGGCTCATAACTTAGTTGTTTTTTAATTTTTTGTACACCAAATTTTCAACATAGCCTTCTTATGACCCCACCTCATGAATAAGGGCAGAGAAAATTCTCAGCTCCTGCCTGAAAGGTGATTTCATGCAGGGACTGAGAAATCACATTTCAGAATGTGAAAAAACATTTTAGTGTGGATTTGAAAAATGACAGCTGTCACATTCATGAGGTGCTGTAAAGATATAGCAATGTTGTAAATTTGGGGTTAAAAATATTGAAAATTACCAAAGTTACAAGCCTGCATTCACAAAATTCAGTGTAGGCTCATAATTTTGTTGTTTTTTAATATTTTACACAAAATCTTCAGCATAACCTTCCTTATTATCCCACTTCATGAATAAGGGCAGAAAAAATGTTCAACTCCTGCCCAAAAGGTGATTTTGCACAGGGAGACCATAAAGTCTCCTTTTAGGACAGATTTGCCTAATGACATTGTAATTGTTCATGAGGAGGGGTCCCAAAAAAGGCAGGTTGAAAATTTGGGCCAAAAGTATGAAAAAATGGCCAAGTTATGCCACTAAGTTCAAAACGCCATCGAAATACATTGAACTGCATACCAGTTTCTTCAGTTCATGGTCTGGTTTTGAAGAGTGAAGACATGTCTGCAGTTCAGAGAGGATTACAGTGTTGGACCCCAATGGGTAAGTAAGGGCTTGGGGTGTGGGGTGGCAGGTGCTGAGTTGGAGGGTCAGGTGTGGGGAGTGTAATGGTTGCAAAAGACATTGATGGACTTTTTATTTTAACAAGTTAAAAAAAAAAAGAGGATTCCTGCACTGGGGGATTGGGCACCCCAAGTGTCACTATTATGTTTCTTGGGGGGGGGGTGGTGGTATGGTGCATGGTTCCTAAGAGGGAGATTCAGGTGGGTGGTATATGTATAATTTTTTAACAAAAGAAATTGGCGGTCATGGCAGAACATAGCAAAGTCTGCCATGATGAACATGGCTGCCACAATGTACTGCGCATGCTCTAGTAGTCGCATATGTACATACTATTTGGTGGTCATCTTGGAAACATCACAGTGTGCCATGTTCTGCCATGACCGCCGACAGAGCAGAAACTGGTGCAGTGTGACTGCCAATAGAGACAGCGAGCGGAGTACTTAACGGTCGCGGAGGTGACTGTGTTGCAATTCCAACATGTTGTTCCTTCAGAAAAAATGTGACTGACTGCTTTTTTTATAGCCCACTGCAGCCCTAAAAAGGAAACAAGTTATATGCTATTAAAAGGAATCTCTCAGTTGTTTGGGGGACTTTCTATTCAGTATATGCTGATGTTGCCTGTTGCCAGCAGTGTTCAAATAAATGTATACTGGTCCCCTGATTTTCATTTAAGTATGATGTTTTTGTTTTTTGTAAAATCAATAAAAAATAAAATTTAGAGCACTCAGATCATGTAGCTGCTGCAGAAGCACATCTATAAGTTTAATATGGCACAGAGGCACTGGTAAACTGGTGCATGCTCAAGTTCTTCATTTTGTAAGTGATAGCAGTTGAAAGTATTTATGTAAAGTATAGCATTTCTACAGTTAGGCAAAGTTTGTTTTGTCATGATCATGCCAAGAATCATGGTTTTATTTTTCTAAGCTTATTTTGACTCCAATAGATCTCTTGTTTTTAATCAAAACTAACTTTGCCAAATTCAGGAAGTGCTATACTTTACAGAAATACCTTCTACTACTATCACTTACAAAATAAAGAGCTCGTGCATACACTACATGTGATTACCAGTGCCTCTGTGCCATATTGAACTTAAGAATGTGCCTAGCAATGTGCTTCAACAGTGATGGCAGCCAGAAGATCAGGTCACTTCAGATAGCATTTTTCTTGATTTTACAAAAAAAAGTCATGCTTGAATAAAATATTAGGGGCCCAGTATACATTCTATTTAAACAATGTTGGCAACAGGCACCATCAGCAGACCTTGAACAGAAAATCCCCTGACAATCTGACAGTGGGGAGTCTGGGAAGCAACCGTGTGACACAGCACCAGATAAAACTCTGATTAACTGTTCCTCTGCAGTATATTGCCTCTAACTAACTCTGTGAACGGAGGACTGAGTAATCCAGGGTGTGCCCCCCCATCCTTCACTGGCTCATCGTTTGAGAAGTGAAGCACTCTGGGAGCCAGGAGGACTGGAGCCTCCTCCTCCATAATAACCATGTAAACAGCCCTGGTTGAGGGGTTTCAAACCACCCGTTTAGTATTTTAGCTGTTTATGACTACTTTGAGGGTATATCCCAGCATAATAATGTAGTGTGCACACTTTGTAGCCCTCAAACTGAAAATCGTGAAACTGGATGTGACATCAGATGCTACTTCTGGTTTTGGACACTTATGTAGCTGGCACCTCACAAGCAATACTGTTGTTCAGTGTTCACAGAGGAAGGAGAAGGGGAGGAGCCACAAAAAAGTAACAAAACTTCAGAGGTATGGGGTGGACAATAGTCCCTTTTTGGGGGGTGAAAGTCCTGAAGAGACTTGCTTAATCTGAAGTTGGACAAAGCAAGGGAGAAAGATGTGGTGCATCCAAGGGTACTGAAGTAGCTCAGGGAAATACTTGCTGCACCTGTGACAGTTCTATTTAACAACTCACTGGAAACAGGACTGGTTCTGAAGGTCTAGAGGAGGACAGCTGTAGTCCCACTACACAAAAGTGGTAGCAGGGAGGAGGCTGGCAATTATAGGCCAGTCATACTAACATCAGAAGTGAAAAAGTTAATGGAATCACTGCTAAAGGAAAGGATTATGGAATATATTGAATCCAGTGGGTTACAAGACCTGAGGAAGCATGGCTTCACAGTGGAGAGGTCATGTCAAACAAATCTGGTAGGTTTCTTTGATTGGAAGACCAAGGAACTAGATCAGGGTAGAGCGGTGGATGTGGCATACATAGATTTCAGTAAGGCATTCAACACCATTCCACAAAGGAGACTAGTAAGCAAGCTGGGTAGCTTTGGAGTGGGTCCAAAGATCATAAACTAGATAAGAAATTGATTAGGAGATAGGCAACAGACAGTGGTGGTAAACAGAGCTGACTCCAAGGAAGGGAGAGTAATCAGCACTGGGACTGGTCCTCTATAATGTCTTTATAAGTGACATTGCAGAGGAGCTGGAAAGAAAGGTCTGCCTCTTTGTGGATGACACCAAAATCTGCAATAGGGTGGACACTCTGGGGAAGGGGAGGATAAGCAGAGACTGTACAAAACTGGTGGAGTGGTTGAGGGTATGGAAGTTGGGTTTCAATGCAAAAAAGTGCAAAATAATGCACTTAGGCACAGAAACCCAAAGGTGGAGTACACATTTGATGTGGAATGGTGTTGAATGCCTTATTGAAATCTATGTACACCACGGCACTGCTGGAATACACTGACTATGCGCACAAGGTGCCCGGATGAAGGCAAATTGGTGGGGTCCATCTTCATTGACCTCACCAAAGCTTTCAACACTATCAATCACTCTCTACTAGTACTCCAGCTCCAAAGATTGGGTGTGGCACCAAACGCCGTGAATTGGTTCAATGACTACCTAACACTCAGGAGCCAGCAAGTCAAAATCGGGCAGACGTTATCTAGCTCCAAAGATGTACTCCTTGGAGTCCCTCAAGGATCAATTCCAGGGCCCCTGCTTTTCAGCCTCTTTGTAAATGACCTACCCACAGCCTGTGACACCAAACTTATTCTGTATGTGGACGATGCTTTGCTGCTGAGCAGCAGCACCTCTCAGTTTGCCCTACAAACAGAACTACAGAACTCTTTCAATAAACTTGGGAACTGGTTCAGTAGGCAAAAGATGCTACTAAATTACAAGAAAACCAAGGCCATGCTACAATCCAGCCCCTACAACAAACATAAGCATGCTCCTCTAGTAATCACCAACAAGGCTGGTGAGCAGATTGAGCAGGTGCACTTGTTCAAGTACCTTGGAGTCACCATTGATGACTCTGTCACTTATACACACCATGTAGACTCCCTTGTCAAAGTGGTAAACACAAAGATCGGGGTCCTCTATAGCATAAGAATCCCTCACCCTGGAGCACTCCGAATCTCAGTCTCCAGCTCCACACTCTCCACGATAGACTACAGGCTCGTGGGTCTATGGAGCTGCTACTGATACAGTGCTCAAAATGGTCCAAATTGCACTCAATAAGGCATGCCGCCTCACCCTGTGTGCAGATCACTACACTCATACTTGCACCCTGTATGAGCGTACAAACTGACTTAACCTAAAAGACAGGATCAAATACCAAACTTTCTTCCTGGGAAAGAAGGCACTCCTCAGAAAAAACCCACCCTGTATAGGAAACCTGCTCAAGGCTTCTCTCTCAACACACATCACCAGACGGAGGAAGAATGGAGCACTGTCCATACCATTCTGCTGAACCTCACTAGGGCAGCGTGCTTTCTCCTATCGGGCCCCCCTCTGGACAAATGAACTCCCAATGAAATTACAAACAAACAAGAGCCTGTCTCAGTTCAAAGTAGGCCTCAAACAGCACCTAATGTCTAACTCAAAATGCACCTGCTTCTCATGCCACACTTGATAGACAGGCCTACCCCCAAGGTAACACCCAGCAGGGCTACCTTGAGAACCCTGCCTCCATTCCAGCATAGCCAAGGGCTTAAGTAAGCTATCAGTCCTCTGTAAACGCACTTGGTACTGCCCCTCCCAAACCCCCACACACACACATATTCGATAAAGCCCTCTGGAACTGCTCCCCCATCACAGCCCCCCTCCGTTTCACTATCCTCCCACCTCACTCTCTGCAGTTGGTTTCAAACCCAATCCCCCTTGTTTCACTGTCACCCAGCCTCTTGCCATCTGGGATAGTGTTAAACCCTATGCAGTTACTCTGCCAAAGTCTATCAACGGATTTGGAGGTTTCAAGGGGTATGCTACCTAGGGCAACCAATTAGAAATAGATTAGTATTCAATTACAACTGTTCAGTTTTTTTTTCTCCTATTTGTCAAATTGTCATGTAATTGCTCTTTAATGCCTAATGATCAGGCCTCTGTAACCACTGAATATATGTATTGTCTTATTGTCCACCCTGATGTGGAACCTTTGTAAAAGAGCTCACACTCTAAGGTCTTTCCGAAATACTAATTAAACAATTAAATATTGAGTAGAGTAGTGTTAATGACCACCAAGCAGGAATGGAACCTAGGAGTAGTCATATTGGATGACCTAAAGGTGGCCAAGCATTGTGACAAGGCAGTAGGGAGGGCAAGTGTGATGCTTGGGTGCATAGGGATGGGTATCACCACCAGAAAGAGGAAGGTGGTGTTCCCTTTGTATAGATCACTGGTAAGACCCCACTTAGAGTACTGTGTCCAGTTCTGGAGACCACATCTCTGGAAGGACATAGAAGGATGTGGTCCAGAGGAGGGCAATTAAAAGGGTACAGGATCTGCATCAGATATCCTACAAGAAGAGACTAAAGGACCTCAATATGTAAACCCTAGAACAGGGAAGGGGGATATGCTAGAGACCTTTAAATACCTCATAGGGGTAAATAAGGTACAGGAGGAGAGTATTTTTCAGAAGAAAAGGTGTTTAAGAAGGAGACATGCTATGAAGCTAGAGGGGTGTAGATTCAGGAGAGATGTGAGAAAGTACTTCTTCACAGAAAGAGTGGTGGATTTCTGGAACAGCCTTCCAGTGGAGGTGGTGAAGGCAAAAACAGTGGTGGGTTCAAGAATGCGTATGATATGCACAAGGGAATCATAGTAGAAAGGAAGGGGGAGTGAGAAAGAGCTGTAGATCAGGTGCACTCCGTGGTAATAGTGTAGATAGGGAGAAATGGGCAGATGGGATGGGCCAAGTGGCCGTTATTTTCATCAGATTCTATGTTTCTATGTTTCTGTCATCGAGCGCTTGGTGGAGACAACACACGGGCAGAGGCAAGTGGGTCTACCTGCATCAGTTAAGACAGACGAGGAAATGTCCTGCCTTTCTCAGTCTAGACTGACAAGGTAAGAGATTTTATTATTGGCATAGTTTTTGTTTCCCCTAACTACCTTACCACCTTCCACTCTTCTATATCTGTTTAAGTGTTTTGTGTGTAAGTTTATGACTACATTTATGACTCCTAAACTAATGCATGTTTATATGAAAAAAATCATCTTTGTATGATGTCAAGTTATGGTCTGCCTACTCCACAAAAATGTTGATATGCCTTAATTGTTAGAGTCATAAGTTCAGTCTTAACTCTATATATTTTTATTGATTCTGTATTCATTGCTGTATCCCTGTTCCCCTTTCCCACAGGACGGATCTAGAAATGAGCTATTGTAGCTCAGTATGCCTTTCCTGGTGAAACATTTCAAAATAAATAAACAAATCTAGCAATCTGGGTCCTGCTGGACATTTTTTTAAAGCTACTGTGCAGGGAAGGATCTATCCTAAAATACCAGAATTGTAAAATGTTTGCTTCGGTCCTAAACTCAGAAGTGCCCAATATTTTTATCTGTGGGAAATGTACTGAATTTTCAGTAATACTTGCAGAATTGAATAACACTAAGGGAGAGCTTGACAGAGCACAAGAAACAAATAAATTAGAAACCTTTGTGAAAACTAATGAATCTAAGAAACACCGTAAACAATGTGGCCAAGAGAAAAGTTAGGTATATACTAGCCCTATTAGGGAGGTGAGGAACCCAAAAAGAGGTAGTGAAGATTTGGAAGATTTTGATACTGAATGGTACATGATACTGAACAGGGGCAACAAAAGAAAAGGAAGAAGGGCTATCACAAGCACCCCAGAGTCACTCATGCTACATAATAAATACTTCTTATTGGATCATGAAAACATGCTCCCTAAATCTTTGCCTTCTAAATGTATAGCACCCCCCAAAAAAAAGAAGGACTAATCATCGGTGACTATTATCCAATTCACCAATCCCCATCTCTGCAAAACAGATAGGGAAAACACTATGGTGTGCTGTTTTCCAGGTGCTAAAATCAAAGATATTCACAACAGAATAGCTAGTCTACTGAACAAATAGGTACCAAAACCACATGTTGAACTCCATTTGGGTACTAATGATGTGGGACACTTACATGTAAAAGACATCTGCTATGAACTGGTCAAACTAGGTAAAGAACTGCAGAACAAAGGTTGCCACGTTACACTTTTTGATATCCTTAGCCCAAGGCCATGCAAGGAATTAAAAAAAAAAAAAAATCAAACAATAAACCATATTACTTTTTCACCTGGCTAACTGGTGTAAAAAACATAACATCACATTTATTGACACATAGGAAAGATTTCACAAAAAAAAACAACACTGTATACTCTAAAGATGAGCTTCATCTTAATAGGCGGGGTGCCAAAATCCTGGGACAGAAGATCAAGGAAGCACTATACACTATGGGCCCCATTCACAAATGGTGACACAGGGCTTGTGGAAAGCCCTGCGTCAAACACATTTTTTATGGTACAGCTGTGCCAAACACTTCTCCATAAGATGCATTTGATTCAAGAAGATCAGGTGCATTTGCAACACTTTTCGTGATTTACATCAGCCTGCACCAAAGATTTGGCGCAAGCCCTATAAAAAGGGTATACGAGATTGCCACAAGTTAGACCAGAAAATGCTGGCCTAACTTATGGCAATCGGTGCACAGGATTGAGAATCCCAAACACTGGTCAACGACTGCTGCAAGCCCCGTGCGCCATATGTTCAGTGCACCCAGGGCTTGTGGCATTCCTGGAACTTTTGTGAATTGGGCCCCACTATGTCTTTAAACTAAAAACCAAGGGGGAACATGAGAAGAGACATAGACCAAAAACTCCTAATTCTATTATTCTAAACAAACAATCCACAGCTATAGCACAAAAACTCAGAGGTGGAAGGATGCACTACTAGAAGCCTGAACAATAAAATGGATGAACTGGAAGCCTTAGTTCCTTGTAAACTATTTGCCCTTGCTGCTAAAACTGAAACCTGGTGGTGCCCTGATCAAACTTCAGGGAAAGAAACACAAGGATATCAACTGTTTCATTTTGATAGAAATAACAAGAAAGGAGTGGGTATTACACTGTATATAAAGGAGAGGATACTGTGTACAGATATCACAACTAAAATTAAAACAGAACAGACTGAAACAGAAACATTATGACTAATCACAACATAAGAAATCTGATTATAGGGATATCTTACAGGCTATGACACAATCCCTTGGAAGCCTCCAATAGTATGCTGATTAAATTCAAAAGAGCATGTGAGGAGGGTGATACAATATTTTTAGAGGCATTGATGTGCAAGGATATTGACTGAATAACAAAAACTGCCTTTACTATCTAGGCAAATGCTTGGTGGATGTCACTAATCAACTTAAACTGCTACAATATGTTAGTGCTCCTACCTGAGCTGACAAAATACTAGACTTAGTTATCGCCACAGAGAACATCTAAATCCAGAACACATAAACACATGCTCCACTAGGCAATAGTGACCACAGTACTGTGAGGTTTGATATCTCAACCAATCACTCGTTCACTGATGGAATCTCGGAAGTCTACCAATATTCAAAAGCAGATATAAAAGGAATCAACAAAAATGTAAGCGTAGTAGACTAGGAAGCTTGAGTCACCAATAAATCTGTGGAAGAGAAGTGGCAAATACTAAAAGGAATTAAATTAGATCTGATCGTCAATTCGTCTCAGAGGTAAAAAATATAATAATAATAATAAAGGAAACAAATCCAAATGGTTAAACACAAGAACCAAAACAATGAAAAACAAAGAAACAAATCTCATAGTAACTATGTAAAAATAAAGACGAATGAGTCAACATGGCTAACATACATGCAAAATCAACATAAATGTAAAAATGCTATTAAAAAAGGCAAACAAAAAAATGGAACTTTCCCTAGCATGCAATGCAGATAAAAACAATCATAAAAATATATAGTTGTATAAATTCATTAAAAAACACTAAAGGTGGTATGGGACCTATATTATATGAGGGAAACAATATCACTACCACACTGCAAATGGCCAATGCCTTTGTTATGTACTTTACCTCAGTATATGCCCCAAAAAGTCAGGAGCCACAAATAATAAATCCACACTCAACAGCTAATGTTATTATTAATAGACAGGATATTCTGGACGGAACTGACAAACTCAAGTGTCATTCATCTCAGGGTCCTGATAACATATCTGGCAAAATGTTAAAAATAATGGCCAATAACATTTCTTACCCTTTACATCAAATAAATCATTACTCAGTTAACACTGGGCACATCCCAAATGATTGGAGAATGGCTGAAATCATACCAATTCACAAAAAGCAGCTAAAAAAACATGCAGTTAAAGTCTCATTAGCTTAACCTCAATACCTGGGAACATTTTAGAAGGCATTATAAAAGAGACAGTTGAAACTCACATTAAAAACAATGACCCTGAACAGCATTGGTTTAAGTCAGGCAGATCATGCACTACCAACCTACTGTGCTTTTATGAGAAAGTCAGCTGTTCCCTGGACAACAGGATCCCATGTGACATCATCTATCTGGATTTCAGTAAGGCATTCAATCTCATCCACATTGGGCCATTATTGAAAAAATGGAGAGATGACATATTACTCCTAAGCTTATAAACTGGACACAAAAAAATTGGTTAAGTAACAGGAAACAATCTCTAAAAATAAAGGGAGTTAAATCCAGCCTTGGAGAAGTGACCAGCAGTGTCCCCCAAGGTTCCGTACTAGGTCCCCTCATTTTCCACATATCCATTTCTGACCTGACTAAACAGATATCTAACTGGACCTCCAAGTATGCTGATGACTCAGAGATAAGCGGACCATGTGAAACTGTAGACCAAACCCAGATAATTCATTCAGTCCTTAACTGTCACTCAGGTGAGGAATGAAATTTAATGTAGTGAAAGGCAAGGTCATGAACCTAAGATACAAACATAAAATAAATAAATACACATTAGGTACTCATGCGCTATGAGAAACCACCAGTGAAAACGATTTAGATACAATAGTGACATCAGATCAGGGGCAACACAAACAGTGCAGTGAGGGCATGGCAAGGGTTAATCAATTTAAATGGTCCAGTAAGAGAAACATTCACTCCTTTCACATGGATATTATTTTCCCACTGTACAGGGCCTATGTTTGTCCCCACCTAGACTATGCTACACTGTTTTGGTGTCCCTACCAAAAAGGGAACATTCAACAATTAGAAAGGATAACAACAAGCCACCAAATTGATTTCAACATATACTGTAGTAATATCTCTTAAGTCATACTACTAACTCAAAGGCACTTAAGTGGAGATCTGTTACTTATGTTTGGTATCTTACATGACCCATGTAGCCTGTGTAAATTAGATATTCAATTCAAACCTAACATAACTAAATCTGGAGGATACCTACCTCAATTTTCTGGGAAACATTTTAACTCAATCAAAAGAAAATATAATTTCACACACACGATCATGAACATATGGAACTCCTTACTGCTGGACATGATCATCAGTAAAAATAAATCTGAATTCAAAACTGGTTTAGGTAAATATTTAATGACTGTAAAAATGGCATACTACTAGTTCTCTATGGAGCTATTTGTGAGCTCATGCCTTCCCAGCTCTGAACAACATCAGTATGAGCGTTCTTTAAATAGTGTAACCAGAGCATCAAAATCATGACCTAAAAGCCAAGAAAAAGAAATTCTCCTGATGTATTGTGACAAGGACAGATGGACATTATGAGCAATGTTCCCCAGTAGAAATCCCAGACTCACAAATAACGGAATAAAATGCATTGTAAGATGGATAATAAAAAGCAGTGACTTCTTCTTTTAATAATGCAGCTAGTACTGTATGTGTGGAACTCCTCTAAATACCTTTAAATAACAAAACAAATTTCGAGTTGGAAAGGAGAGAAAGGGAGGAGTGCAGATGGAAGGCTGGAGGGAAGACAGGTATGAAAAATGAGAGGCCGGAGAAGGGGGCAAGATGGTGGGAAGGGGAGAGGGGGATCAGAATGGACAAAGGATGAAGAGCTCATGGACAGGAAAGCAGTGGGTAAAGCGTACTCGACAGAAGCTATATAGTGGAGTCAAACAGGTACTGGCCAATGGCTGGTCTTATAGAAAAGGAGGGGTGAGGGAGAGAGAGGCAGATGTTAACAGAGGACCGAGCCATAGGAAAGGGAAGGAGGACAACACAGGGGAAGGGCACGTAGGAAGAGCACAAGGGAGGAGAAGCGAGGGTAGAGCATAGATGGGGGAATGGACAAGGAGGGTCGAGAAGGATATGAAACAAACAGGAAGAGTGGAGGGGAAGGTCTGGAAGAAGATAGGGTGGAGGTAAGTGTGAGGCAGGATCCAGGATCCAGCATCGGGGCCCAGAAGAAGAAGGAGGAGGAGGAAGGTCAGAAGGGGACAGGGAGGATAGCAAGCAGCAGGGAGGGGAGGTGCGATAAAGAGGGAGCAGGAGGTGGGCAAATTGGAGTGGAAAGAGAGCAGATGGGGATGACACTACTGGGTGGAAGGAGCGCGAGAGACCCAGACAGCAGAGGTGAGGCACTCTTGGGAATAGAAAATGCAAAAGCAGTTATAGTGTATGGGGATTCAATCATAAAGGGGACTCATTGGCTAAGCAAGAAAGTAGCTTTTAAGGGGAGGTCAGTTTTTTGTGACCCAGGAATGGAGGCCAGAAGGGTGCTCCCTAGGATAAAGGACTGCATTAATTTAGTGGGAGGTAAGCCACACCTAGTATTGCATCTAGGAACAAATGATTTGGCTGGGGAAGAGGTGGAGAGGGTTCAAAGGAGGTTCAGAAAGCTAGCAGAGGGATGTAAAAGGCTTGTCAGTTCCCTGGCCTTCTCAGAGGTCCTGCCAGTGCACTGTGCTAGCACAGCCAGGCTACTCAGAATAAATTAATTCAACCTCTGGCTGAGGCAGTGATGCAGGAAGGAGGGCTTCATATGTTTGGGAGACTAGGGGGATACATGGGTAGATGAGGATCTGTATGCAAGGGACAGGCTGCACATAAGCGATATAGGGGCTAGATTATTAAGAGTGAAACTGCAGGGGTACATACATGAGAGACTGGAGGTTGACTTAAATTTAAACTAGATGGGGAGAATGTGACACTAGGGGAGGAGGGGAGTCTCGGCCTAGCGAAACTAACCTAGCTTGCACTCTCCTAATGCAGGTGAAAAGAAACCACAGGAGGAAAGGGGATCAAAGGGGTGAGGTGAGGTGAGATAGAAGGGAGTACTGGCTACACCAGGAGTTATGGGAATAAAATGGGTGACTTAGAGGCAGTGGTGGGAATGGATGACCTGGACCTATTAGCAATAACTGAAACACGGTGGATGGATTGCCACAGTTGGGAGGTGGAGTTACAGGGTACAGTCTTTTCAGGAGGGATATACAAGGAAAAATAGGTGGGAAGGTAGCCCTGTATGTAAGGGATGGGATTAGAGCAATAGGGGGTAAAGAGGAGAAGGGATCTGCCAAGATCCTTTGGTCACCTTAAGCAGGAAGGAGGGGGGACAATGAGGATAGGGGTGGTCTACAGACCACCACATCAGGGAGAGGAGGTGGATAGGGAAATGGCTAGGGACATACACGGGAAGGCCAGCAAAGGTGAGATCCTGGTGGTGGGAGACTTGAACCTACCTGATGTGGACAAGCAAATCCCATCAGCCACATCTGAAAAAAGCAAAGGACTTGTTAGAATCCCTGCAGGATGTATTCCTGCACCAGCTAGTAAGGGAACTAACTTGGGGGAAGCAACACTGGATGTAATTATGACTAATGGGGGCAGCGTTAAGGAGGTAGAGGTCAGGCTCTCCCTCCGGGCAGGGTCAGAAACAGGCAGGTCAACCACCAAGATACTGGACTTCAGGAGGGCAAATTTTAGGAGGATGAAGGAAATTTTGAGGAAGGAACTTGAAAGGAAGCAAAATCTAGAGGAGGTAAAAGAGCTTTTGGTGTCAATAAAGAGAAGTATCTTGGAGGCCATGGACCAATGCGTCCAGAGAATAAGCAAATGGAAGAAAAAAAAGGGCTCAGTGTTGGGACCAGTGTTATTTGGGATATTCATTACAGACATATCACTGGACATCAAGAGCAAGATCAGTCTTTGCTGATGATAGCAAGATGGGAGCGGTGGTGGATGACCTAGGGGGATGGTAGGGGTTGCAGGATGATCTTGGAAAGCTGGAAACCTCATCAGACACCTGGCAACTGGGGTTTAATGCCAAAAAGTGCTAGGTGCTGCATTTTGGGGTGAAGAACCCAAGGAGGAGTTACCAGCTGGGGGGAGTGCAGCTAGCCCAGACAGAGGAGGAGAAAGATCTATGGGGTGCTCATTACAGGGTCAATGAACAATTTAGCTCAATGTAGGAAGGCAGCTGCAAAGGCCAACAAAATGCTGGGTTACATTGCAAGGGGTATATCTTCGAGGAGGGAGGATGTGATTCTGCCACCATATAGGTCATTAGTTAGACCGCACCTGGAGTACTGTGTGCAGTACTGGCGCACGTACCTGAAGAGGGACATTAAGTTACTGGAGGGGGTGCAGCGCAGGGTGACTAAGATGATCAAGGGACTGGGGGACTTATCATATGAGAGGAGGCTGAGGGAGTTGAACATGTACTCGCTGGAGGAGAGGAGGGACGGGGGGGACATGATTGAAACCTTTAAGTACATGAAAGGAATTAACAAGACAGGTACAGAGGGGCTGTTCAAAGTAAGGGAGGGGAGGGACACCCAGAGCCATGATATGAGACTGGAGTGAGGAAGGTTCAGGAGGGAGATGAGGAGACACTTTTTTATACAGAGGGTGGTAGCTGGGTGGAATGCGTTATCAGCAGAAGTGGTATCCAGTAGAACAGTAGACTGCTTCAAAAGGGGCTGGGACAGGGCAAGGGGGAGGGTCAATGGTGGGGAAGGGTGGAAGGGAGGGGCAGCTGTAGAACAAGGAGTGCTAGCCACACATTCGAGCAGAGCTGATAGACCTCTAGGCCTTTATCTGCTGGCAAATTTCATATGTTCGTATGAAAAGATGGAGGAAATCCCTGTGGTTCATGGCAGAGGCTAGGGAGAAAAAGAAGGTGTTCAAAGCCTACAAAAATTCACAGGGGTTAGGGGAAAGAGCGGCCTATAAGGAAAAGCTCAAGGAAGCGGGGAAAACAATTATAAGGGCAAAAGCATTAACGGAAGAGAAAATAGCTAGGGAGACAAAAAAGGGGGACAAAAAATTATTTTGGTATGTGAGTGACAGGAGGAGAAGCAGGCAAGGGATTCTAAGACTCAAGGGGGAGGGGGTGCACTAGCTGAATGGGATGAGGAAAAGGCGAATCTACTCAATGAACACTTCACGTCAGCATTCACAGTCAAGAAAGAAGGAAGTGGGCCTGTATTAAGCCGAAGGGGAGGGTGGGTAAGGAGATGGACACCAGCCCCTTCACGGTGGCTAAGGTGTTGGAGGAGTAGGGGAAAATAAAAACTGACAAAGCTATGAGCCCAGATCAAGTCTGTCCCAGGTTACTTAGGGAATTGAGGGAGGAACTGACGACGCCTCTTACTAAGTTGTTTAATTTATCTCTTGAAGCAGGGAGGCTCCCGGGGGCTGTAAGCAACTGGAGGTGGTGCTATTGTACAAGGGGGGGTGTAAAGATGAACCAGACAACTACCACCCTGTTAGTCTCACCTCTGTGGTAGGCAAATTGATGGAAGCTCTCATAAAAGAAAGACTGGTACAACACCTAGAGGAGGAAGGACTATTTGATGACAGCCAGCATGGGTTCACAGGTGGTAGATCATGTCAGATGAACCTGACTGAATTCTTCAAGGGTGTAATGGAGGTGTATGATTGGGGGGAGCAATAGATGTGGCCTACCTGGATTTCAGGAAAGCATTTGACTCTGCCTCCCACAGGAGGCTGGTATGCAATTAAGCAGTTTAGGATTGGGATCCAAGCTTACAAATTGGTGGAAGATTGGCTGGAGGAGGGGGGGGACTCAGAGAGAAGTGGTTAATGGGAAGCACTCCAGGGAATGAGAGGTGACAAGTGGGGTTCCACAGGGATCGGTGTTGGGACCCATATTGTTTAACGTATACGTGGGGAACTTAGCAGATGGTCTAAATGGGAAGGTGTGTCTGTTTGTGGATGACATGAAGGTCTATAACAGAGTGGACACTCGGGGGGGGTGTGTGGAGAAAATGGGACAGGATCTAGTCAAGCTGGACGTGTGGGTGAAAAGGTGGCAACTTCAATTCAATGCAAAAAAGTGAAAAATAATGCACATAGGCCGTAATATCCCAGGGCAACATACTGGCTTGGGGGTGAGGCACTGCAGGTCACAGAGCAAGAAAAGGACCTGGGAATTTGGATTTCTGATACTTTAAAGGTTAGGAATCAGTGCGGTCGAGCGGCAGGAAAGCAACAACAATATTGGTGTGCATAAGGAGGGGCTTCACAAGTAGAAAGAGGCAGATGATCATGCAACTCTACAAAACACTGGTTAGACCACAACTGGAGTATGGAGTGAAATTCTGGAGGCCACACTTGCAGGGTGGCAAGAATAGACAACAGAGAGTCAAGAGAAGGGAAACCAAGATGATCCAGGGGATGCAAAGGGCATCATATGGGAAGAGAATGGAGGAGCTTGGTCTGTATACACTGGAGGTGAGAAGGGAAAGGGGAGATATGTTAGAAACCTTCAAATACCTGAAGGGAATAAATAAAGTAAGGTGAGCAAGCCTCTTAAGGCTGAGTGAAAACAAAACTACCAGAGGCCATGCATTCAAGCTGGAAGGGGTAGATTTTGTGGTGACATAAGGGGGTGTTACTTCTCAGTGAGGGTTGTAGGACCATGGAACAGGTTGCCGGAATGGGTTGTGGGGGTGGATACAGTGGATAAATTCAAAAGAGCATGGGACAACTACAGGGGGCTAAACAGAGGGGGAGAGGGAGGGCAGCGAGGTGGAAGGTAAGAGGGGGGGCTATTTTTCGGGCAGACTACATGGGCCAGGTGGTCTTTTTCTGCTGGTGGGATTCTATGATTCTATGATTGATGGTGAATGCTGCAGTTATGGGCAGGAATGCAATATAAGAGCAAGGAGAAGTCCAAATACCAATAGTAGAAGAAAACACCACCTAAAAACAAAACCTAAATAATTAATACAAATACATTGGAACATGTTCCTAAAATATAAAACAAACATAATAGCAAAACAATCAAGAAGGAAATAAACTAAGCACACACAGCATCAATTCATCCAGTCACAATACAAACATTTAAATGTCAATAACTAACAAGAGCCCTGGTTTAAGTAAAAATTGGAGAACAGTTGGAACAGCAAAGTACTGTACAATAATAGATGTTTGATGTATTTACTTTAAATGAAAAGCATGCTGTGGCCCACTGGTCCTCACTGCTGGGACTGAAGACTCAAAAAATGGTTTGTGCTCTCCAGTGCAAGGCCAGTACAGGCAAGGGGGTTTGCTGTCCCTTAAAAGTAAACACAAAAAAACAGAGCAAAATGCATTTTTTTGGTAACAAATAGTGGACAGGAATTTCTCTGTACAGTAAAAGTGATTGTCAAAAATAAATATGAATTTATTTCAGAAAATTCAAGACAACACTGTTTTGCACTGCTAGAGTGAGTTATGTAAATAGCACTGCCAAACGTGCCCCAGTGCTTCGCTTAGTAGAGCTCCATCGGGGGTGGGTATCTGTGTAAACTGACATTCCATAAATACTGTCCAGATAGTGATGCTCACTGCTAGGACTCCCTGCTGGACTGCATCCCCTGTTCCCAAGTTGTCCAGGTACCCCGTTTGCTAATGCTCATGAACAGGCAGGTTTTTGAATTTGTTACCATGCCTTCAGCCACACCTCCTCCAGCAACACAGGGTGGATTGTTTCACAGTTCTGGAAGGCAGTCAAGGGACTGAAGTGGCCCTTAAAGCTGGTACAAGGGCTAACTTCATGACTTTAACAGGCAGGACAGTCACTGGATGAGCTGATGTTGTCAGGACCAGAGTGCTTTGAATGTAGATGGTGCCTGTCACGTTCTCTCCTAGACTCCAACTCTCTGTCTGTACTCCATCCGTGCCATCTGTTTGTGTCATCACTCATGAACAGATGGGTTTTTAAACATGTTGCCTGATTTTCAGCCACGCCTTCTCCAACAAAACATGACAGAGATTGTCTTACACTCTTAGAAGGCAGGAGAGGGACTGAAGCTGCCCACAAAGCCTGTACAAGGGCTGACTTCACAGACTTTAACAGGCAGGATAGTCACGGGATGAGCTGATGGTGTCAGGAGCAGAGAGCTTGGAACATACAGAGAGCCTGCCATAGTCCCTGCTGGACTCCCAGTACTCTAGCTACACTTCATTTGCACCACTGCTCACAAGCATGTGGACTTTTGAACTTGCTGAAGCATCTTCAGCCATGCCTTCTTCAACAAAACAGGGCAGAAATTAACTCACAGTCTTACAAGGCAGGAGAGGGACTGATGTTACCCACATAGCAGAAACAAGGGCTGACTTTACAGACTTTTAACAGGCAGGACAGTCACTGGATGAGCTGATGTTGTCAGAACCAGAGTGCTTGAAACATAGGGACTGGAAGGAAAAGTATGCCTCTTTGCAGATGACACAAAGATCTGCAACAGGGTTGATACACAAGGAGGCATGGAAAGGATGAGAAGGGACTTGGCAAGGTTGGAGGAATGGTCAGAAGTAAGGCAGCTTGGATTCAATGCAAAGAAGTGCAAAATAATGCTCCTGGGAAACAAAAACCCAGGGGAAGATTACACAATGGGGGAGGTAGTACCAACAACAAAAATGGAAAGAGACCTGGGGGTAATCGTATCAGATGACCTTAAGGTTGGCAAGCAATGTGAGAAGGCGGTAGGGAGGGCTGGGGGGATACTGGGATGTATAGGGAGAGGTATCACCAGCTGAAAACAGGAAGTTGTTATCCCCCTGTACAGACAGTTGGTGAGACCCCATCTGGAGTACTGCGTCCAGTTCTGGAGATCCCATCTCTGCAAGGACATAGACAGGATGGAGGCAGTTCAGAGGAGGGTAACTAAAATGGTGCAGGGTCTGCAAGAGAAGCCATATGAGGAAAGGCTAAAGGAGCTTAATATGTATACCCTTGAGGAAAGGAGGGAGAGGGGGGACATGATAGAAACATTTAAGTTCCTCAGTGGAATCAACAAAGTCCAAGAGGGTAGCATCTTTCAGAAAAAGAGATGTGCAATAACAATGGGACACAATTTGAAGATAGAGGGGGGATGGCTCAGGGGCAATGTGAGAAAGTATTTTTTCACAGAGAAGGTGGTGGACGCATGGAACAGCCTTCCTGAGGAGGTTGTGGGGTCTAAAACTGTGGGAGAATTCAAGAATGGATGGGACAGACATAAGGCAATTTTTGTGGGGGTAGGAAGAAATAGGCTGTTGGTTAAATAGGATCTGCAGCTTATCCTCTAGGTAGGGAAATGGGCAGACTAGGTGGGAAAAGCGGTCCCTATCTGCCGTCAAAGTCTATGTTTCTATATAGGGAGCCTGCTACACTTCCTGCTGGACTCCAACACTCTGTCTGCACTCTGTTCATACTGCCCATTCACCAACATTTAAAGGAAAACCTGATGCTGCTGCCTGCAGCTGGTCAGACAAGTCACCCTTTTTTTGTGTTCCCAGTTTTTATGTTTGCTTGTAGATTGCAAAGCAAAGATACTGAAATAATGTTGGGGTCGGTAGGTGAGTCAGGCTATTAGCTAGTTAGTAATCGAGAAAGCAGTCACTCCCACTTGCCTGTCAATGGTGCTGCGGGGTTGTGTTCATTTGAATGTGTACATGTGACCATTTCTTCAGGGAGCTGTAGCCTATTACATGGCAGAACAATCCGCATCACCACCTGAAAATGTTTTCCTGTTGAAAGTCAAGTTGGTTGGATGTATTTCATCAGTTACCATGTTAATCTGCCTTTGAGGCATTGAATCATTATTTGAGGTGTTAATCTGCCTATGAGGCAGATATGTGGTACACGGGAGCTGTGTGACATTGTGTTTTCAGCTCCTCCCCAATACTGGCAGAGGCTCCTTGTTTGCCCGCCATATGATTTTGGTACAGTGCCTCCTATCATGGCTCCTTGATTGCCCACTAAACAGTCTTGCTGCAGACTCACCAGTTGCAGTTCCTTGATCACCTGCCTAACAAGCATAGTGCAGTGCCACCAGTCACAGCTCCTTGACTGCCTGCCAAGCAGGTCTGGTACAATGTCACTGGTCACAGCTCCTTGATTGCTCACTGAGAAGGCTTGCAGCTGTAACCCCTTTGTTACCCGGGGTTACTAGAATCCCAGTAAGACCTAGTGGTAGGCAGGAAAGGCAGCTTGTGAAACTCCAGTTAAATGGGTTTCACACTGTCTCAATCTGTCCTCAGTCACAGCTGAGACTTGAGAGATGACATCACTATAGAACTGTCGCAGCTGCATGAGCCACTTTGGAATCTCCAGCTCAGGGAGTGAAGTTTAGAACTTTGGGAATTTCAAAGGGAGTCTTCCTTTTGTCCTTAAGCAAGAAGGAAGCATCAGTCTGCTGTTTGATCTCTCACTAAGAAAAAAGGAAGTGTTCCTGTGTTTACCTTTTTTAAAGTGGTGGAGACCGCTCCCCCGGTCTCAGTGCCCCCTCCCTCTGGGGGGGGGGGAAGTTCTCTGTGGGTTCAAGGGGCAATCCCCTTCTCCCACCATGGAAGGAAGCTGCCTGATTTTGTTTTTGTCTGTTCTCGTATAACAGCAAAGGTTACAGTACTTCGACTGTGGGGCACCTGCAATGAATGGGTGAGTGTTTGGCTCCATTTGAAGGTGCAAACAAATTGTTTTCTTCAGTTGGGAAATGAATGTGGACTGCTATTTGGGAGGACTATGTCAACTAGGACAAACAAATAGAGCAGTCAAACAGTTTAAAGTTTTAAATGGATTTAAAGTTCGCTGTAGAGGGGGTGCTTCAGGTCATCCACCGTTCAATCTACATTTTAAAGTCTAAAGTTTTCTGTGTGTCCAGAGAAATGGCCGGGTATGGGCTGTGGGAGCTGGAGGTGGGAAAACCCCCCATCTTTAATAACCAGGTCCACCTCTACGGATTTCTTCTGTGTTTTTGCTACTTGCCTCATGCACTTGGCCAGTGATGGGGTGGGTACCCAGACGTGGGTCGCAACTTGAAAATCTCTCTAGGAGTCGCAGACTCTAAGTGGTTTGGGGAGCCACAGGATGGGAAAATTACTCCTTGTTGGATGGGAGTCTCCTTGTTTGATGGGAGTTTCAATTGGAAGTACGAAAACAAATCTCTCTAGGAGTCGCAGACTTCAAGTGGTGTGGGGAGCCACAGTTTGGGAGTCTCCTTGTTTGATGGGATGTCTTTCCAAGTAAAGTTTGGGTTCATTCTTCAAGTGGACCGTCAGTCGAGTGGCCGGCTGGGGAGCCGGGCCAGTCGGGCTATGTATCCAATGCACATGCAAAGTCTGGGCTGAGTGCCTGGTGGGTCCAAAGCCAGACAACTGTAGTAATGTGTTCATTCCTCAAATGGACCACTGTTTTAACCTCTAATCTGCACATACAGTAACGTAGCCCTTTGGGGGACCATGCAATGCTTTGTTTATGTTCAGTTAGTTAATAAATAAAGCCACACTGAAAAATCCCAATTCTGGTTCTGGACATTAGTTATTGCTTCCTGTAGTTGAATTTACTTGGGTGCCCCTGTGCAGAGTAGCCAAACCTAGGTCCCTTGTGCCAGGTCACCTCATCCTTCCCCGAACCTGTAGATATGTTACACAGCAATGCTGCCAGTTGCAGTTTCTTGACTGCCTACCATGCTTGGTGCAATAGAAACATAGGAACAGAGCAATTTACGGCAGATAAGGACCTCTTGGTCCACCTAGTCTGCCCATATTCACTTCCTACTGCAATATTGAGGCCTCACTTGATCTCCGGCTTACCCTCTCCTTCCCATCGCTAGGGTTCCCTTGTACCTATCCCATGCATTCTTGAATTCCTCCACCATTTTTGCACCCATAACCTCTGCTGGAAGGCTGTTCCATGCGTCCACCACCCTTTCCATGAAGAAATACTTCCTCACGTTACTCCAGAGCCTACCCCCCCTCCAGTTTCATATTATGCCCCATTGTTCTTGAACATCTTTTTTTCTGAAAGATGCCACTCTCACATATCTTATTTATGACCTGGAGGTATTTGAACATCTCTGTCATATACCCTCTCTCTCTCTCTCTCTCTCTCTCACTCTCTCTCTCCTGTCTCCTCCAGGATATATATATTGAGGTCCTCCAGTCTCTACTTATAGGACTTTTGGTGTAAACCCTGCACCATTTTTGTCACCCTTCTTTGAACTGCCTCTACTCTTTCTATATCCTTTCAGTGATGTGGCCTCCAGAACCGGACACAGTACTCCAGATGAGGTCTCATCAATGATTTGTACAATGGCATCACTACTTCTTTTTTCTGCTGGTGATCCCTCTCCCTATGCACCCCAACATCCCACTGGCTCTCCCCACAGCCTTTTCACATTGTTTGGTCACCTTTAGGTCATCAGCTATGACTATCCCCGGGTCCATCTCCTGTTTGGTGGTCGTCAGTCCCCCCCCCATTGTGTATACCTCCCCTGGGTTTCTGTGCTCCAAATGCATAATTTTGTACTTCTTTGTACTGAATCTCAGATGCCACACTCTTGACCACTCCTTCACCCTGCCCCAGTCCCTCCTCATCCTTTCCACTCCCCTGAAGTGTTAACCCTGTTGCAGATCTTAGTATCATCTGCAAAGCGGTATACCTTCCCTTCCAGACCCTTTGCAATGTTGCTTATAAAGACATTGAAGAGGACTGGCCCCAGGACTGATCCCTGAGGCACCATGCTGGTTCCTCTCCTCTCCTCTGATTGAACCCCGTTTACTAAAACCCTCTGTATTCTGTTCAGTGCTGTTGGTTGTGGCTTCTTGATCACTTGCCAAGCCATCTTGTTGCAATGCCACCAGTTGTGGCTCCTTGATCAGCTGCTGAGCAGGCTTGGTGCAGTGCCACTGGTCATGGTTCCTTGACTGTATGCCAAGTGGGCTTGGTGCAAAGCTGCTGGTTGAAGCTCATTGATGATTGACCAAATGAGCTTGGAGCAGTTAGATTGCCCACCAAGTGTTCTTGGTGCAGTGCTGCTATTTGACCAGAAACATAGAAACTGACAGCAGATAAGGGCCGCTTGGCCCATACAGGCTGCCCATTTTCATTGTGATTGCTTTCACTGCAGATCCTCCTTGATCTAGGGCACATTCTCTTCCACCCCCTTCCTTTCCTTTGTTCTCACTCTACCCCTTGTGTCTATCCCAGGCTTTTTTGAATCCCACCATTGTATTTGCTTGCACTACCTCCACTGGAAGACAGTCTCAGGCATCCACCACCCTTTCTGTGAAAAAGTATTTCCTCATATCTGTCTTGAACCTACCCCTCTCCAGCTTCATATCATGACCCCTTGTTATAGAGCACCCCCTCCTCTGAAAAATACCTCACACATGTACCTTATTCAACCCCATGAGGTATTTAAAGATTTCTATCATATCCCTCCTTTTCCTCCTCTCCTCTAGGGTATAAATTCTGAGTTTCCTTAGCCTCTTCTCTTAGGGCTTTGATGCAGACCCTGTACCATCATGGTAGCCCTCCTCTGGACCACCTCAACTCTGTCAATGTCTTTCCTGAAATGGGGTCTCCAAAACTGGACATAGCACTCCAGGTAGGGTCTCACCAATGACCTATATAGGGACAAGACCACTTCCCTCTTCCTGCTGGTGATACCCCTACCTATACACTCCAGCATGCCACTAGCTCTCCTGCTCAATTTGTCACATTGTCTGGCCACCTTCAGGTCATCCAATAAGATTACCCCAGGTCCCTTTCCTACTTGGTCATTGCAAGTATCTCTTTCCCCATTTTGTACTCCACCCCTGGGTTACTATGACCTAAGTGCATTATGTTGCACTTTTTTGCATTAAACCTTAGCTGCCAAACTTTTGACCACTCCTGCAACCATTTTAAGTCTCTAGCCATTCTTTGCACCCCCTCTGGAGTGTCCACTCTATTCCAGATATTGATGTCATCTGCAAAGAGTCAGACTTTCCCTTCCAGTTCCTCTGCAATATTGCTAATGAAGACATCAAAGAGGACAGGCCCCAGCACTGACCCCTAAGACACCTCACTGGTCACTCTCCCCTCCTTGGAGCAGACACCATTTATGACCACCTTCTGCCTCCTATCCCCTAACCAGTTTCTTACCCAGGTTACCACTTTATTGCCCACCCCATACTACTCAACTTGTTTATTATTCTCCTATGTGGAACGGTGTCGAAGGCCTTGCTGAAGTCCAGGTAGACCATGTCCACCGTCCCTCCCTGATGCAACACCTTGGTAACCCAGTCAAAGAAATCCATTAGATTTGTTTGGCATGACCTTTCTTCTGTGAAACCATGCTGTCTTGGGTCCTGCAGTCCATTGGATTCCAGGTATTCCATAATCCTTTAATAGTTTTTCCTTCAATTCCCCACCACTGACAGGCCTATGACTGCCAGCCTCCTCCTTGCTACCACTTTTGTGAAGTGGGACTATGTGCATTCTTTTCCATTCCTCTGGGACCATGCTTGTCTCCAGTGAACTGTTAAACTGGTCTGTCAGGGGTGCAGGCAGGGGACCACTCACCAAGCAGGCTTGTTGATGAACAAGAGCTGAAATAGACCAGAAAACAAGGGGCAAATTGATCATTCACAATGTTTGCAGACATGAGGTTCTGGATTTAGGGAGTCTGATGTGAGTTCTGACAGTAACTCACAGATACAGATTTAATGTGGGTTAAGGGTGGATTGATATCTTTAATGGCTTCATTTTGGGGAAGAATACCCAGCTTCTACCATAGTCTCAGGCTGGGCAACCACAGATTCAGGTTTGAATTCCACCACTGACACACACAAAGGGCAATTTTTAGGCAGACAGTGAGGGTGGCAAAAGAAAGGACAGCTGGTCAAAGGAGATTTTAGGTTAATAGCAGCATCCCGAATGGAGTTTAATTGCGAAGCATAAACTGTCAGATTCACAACCAGTCAGCACTTTGATGCAGCAATAGTACTACCACTTATGAGGCTGGTAACCCGAGTTCAGGAATGAGATTGGGTCATCAGAGGACTGGTCTGGGGGAGAAAGGCAGAGCATCCCAGAGGAGGCTCCCTCCCTCCCTCCAGGAAGGTAGGAGTCCATGTCTTACAGTCACACTGTTCCCTGGGTGACCACTGGGGGGAAAACAACTAGAACTGTGAGACAGGGAGGAATGGATGCCACAGTCTTCAATGCATGTGCTTGCATGCTTTCTAAGAGTGCATCACAAGTCCTAAAGGCGGGGTGCATTGAGGAAATGGGAGACATTACAGAGGTAAATCCTCCACTCACTGCAGTATGACACAAACTGACCTGCACCTATCGACTCTGCAAAACTCACCATCATCTGGCTGCTGAAGTGTCCAGAGTGGCTTGGGTAACCCTGATGATGGCCCTACCATGAAGGGCAGTCCACAGTGAGTCGAAAGAGTAGATAGTAAGCCTTAGGAGAAGGCAAAGCGACATGGCTGAGGTAGTATCAGGTGGTTCTGAGAGGGGGAAGGATCCTCCAGGGGCTAGGCAGGAGTCAGGATCATAAGCAGAATCATCAAAAAAATAAATAACCAAGCAAACAAGCCCCTCAGTGTTTGGTAGTTCATGTAGCAGTGAGACATGCACTGATCATGTCAGGTATATGTCACTGAAAGAAATGTTTTTTACGGTGCAGCACGCATTTAGAATGTGTACAAAAATGC
The DNA here is from genome assembly GCA_016271365.2 of Neoceratodus forsteri. NCBI lineage: Eukaryota > Metazoa > Chordata > Ceratodontiformes > Ceratodontidae > Neoceratodus > Neoceratodus forsteri. Next base: position 192,837,796 of record JADMNL010000024.1, on the reverse strand, counting down.
TGAAGCGAGGTGCAGTTAGGAAACCTAACTTTCCAACACTGATTCTTTACAGGGAAAACACATTTCATGCCATTTTCTGTTACTTGAAGGGGAACTACTGCACATACTTACCTTTAAATAGGCTAAGTACAGAGACAGGGTGTAAGGGAAGCTGCTAACATGGTTCATTGTTTAAAAAAAATATTTTAAAATGGAGCTTTTGCAATCTTAGCCAGCTGCAAGAACACAGGTAGACACTTTAAGTGTTGCTGCTGGCAGCACCAAGATTGAACACAACCAGAATGATAACCCCGTGAAAGTGTGAATCAGTTATGCCTACCAAAATGAAGCCCTCTATGTACAAATAACTTTTACTTATAATATAGCATGCCCACCACTATTTTGCCAGGTTCAAGTCAAACTTCCACTTACATGTTAAGCATATATGAGAAGCATAAGTGCATCACAATCTGGCTGCAATATAAGGGTTGCCAGACTGAGGGATTGGAAGGAGATGATGCTGTCTCATTTGCACATCAGCTATTACCATGGCTTTTGAAGGGGATCTGTGCTAAAGCTGGTTATTACCCAGAAGCAGCATACCAAATACCAGCCCACAAAGAAGCTGCATCTTTGAAAACACCATATATCTTTCTTATTGTGTGCAGTAGTTCTGAATACTGGGACAGAGCATGTAATGTCACCAGACAGTTAAGGAAACTGCACTATAATGAATCAGATGTGGCCCTGTACCTAAACATGACAGTAATACCAGGCAAAGGTAGAAGGCACCCCACAAGAGCCAAATACTCACTGCATGACTCTAAGTAAGTCACCTAACTTCCAGCCACTCCAGTCCACCCAGTTGTGGAAATGAGTAGAAGCAGGACTACACTGAAAGACATGTTGCATCTCTGCTAGGTTATCCAGCATAAATATGTTGTAAAATGGGTAAAAACAGGATCTTACTGGAAAAAAAATATTTATTTATTTATTTCATTTTTAGTGCTGCATCTCAGCTGGGCTGTTCTTAATAAATAAATTGTACCACCTACCCAAAAAACAAAATATGTCTAGGAGCAGCTAGCCTTTCCTAGTCCACCCTTAGATAATGTGTTATAGTGGTTATATCACTGCTGGGAACCAGGACACTGCAGATTCAGACCATGCCAAAGCCAAATACTGTGTGACCCTGGCCAAACCACTTATCTTCTCAGTGCTCTGGTACATCCAATAGCTGAAAAGGGTAGAATGTACAATCCCACTGGAAATGAGATATTACATTTCATCTGGGCTATTTAGGGTTAATAAGTAGCAAAAAAGAAAACAAAAATTACCAGCAGTCACTGACCTTTTAGGGCCACCCCCATGCCTACCTCTGCAAGCAGTTCAGACCAGTATTCCCACTGCAGGCACATAACAAAAGTACAGGAACAGGAACAGCTCAGACACAAAGGGCAACCTTAGGAGGCATACACCAAGTGCAGTCAAGCCCCTAGCCTTACTGTCTGCTGAGCTTCACCGATCTTCACAGACTGGGAGAGAGACCAATCATGGAGGGAAGGCAGACTCTGACAGGTGCAGAAGCAGGGATTCCTTGACAGCAGTTCTAGCTGGCTGAATCCTCCTTGGAGTGCACAGTCCAGACTTCTATCTCCACTGAGGCGACTTCTCTCCTCGATCGCTCTGTTAAGACCCAGCCAGCGGCTGCTCTCTCAGCATAAGAAACAGTTGGAACACTTACCCAGAATTCCTGGCTGCTGTATATAAATCAACATTTGTACTGCTGTACCACTACTGAAATAGTGGTCGACTAATAGAAAGATCTCAGCTGGAAGAAACAGATCAGACACAAAAGGCACCCCTAGGAGGCATACGCTAAGAGCGGTCCAGCCCCTAGCCTTACTGTCTGCTGTACTCACTACTGAAATAGTGGTTGGCTAATATAAAGCTCTTAGCCAGAAACAACTGGAAGCAACAGCTCAGACACAAATGGCAACCCTAAGAGGCATACGTCAAGTGTGGTCCAGCACCTCACCTTACTCTCTGCTGAACTTAACTGATCTTCACCAACTAGGAGAGAGCCTGCTTCTCCTCCAGTCTCTAGTTGTGTTACTAAGTGGCAGACTTTAACAAACTGATTGTTTTTTCAGCAGGAAGGAGAAACAAAGGTTCCACCCTCCCACCCTACCCCTAATCCACCCACCCCGGGTCCTCTTCTTATATAGGTTCTACATGTCTGCCCACTTCCTACCTGAACTGGCTAGAGGCAAAAAAAAAAAAAAAAAAAAAAAAATCTTTGGCAAAAAATGTTTTCCTACCTTTCAATTCTCTCCAGCAGAAGAGCTCAGACACAAAAGGGCAACCCTAGAAGGCATACGCCAAGTGCTGTCCAGCCCCTAGCCTTAATTTCTGCTGAGCTTCACTGATCTTCATCTGAGGGAAGTGCAAGTAGATTTAAATTCTCCCATGCTCTTGCCTGCAGGTTTGCTGACTTGAAGCGCTACAAGCGGAACTCGCAGCAGCATAGCCCCATCCAGGTTCCATCTCGTCAGCGACTTCTACTCTAGTCCATGGCTTCTGCTGCAGCAGTTCCCTGGACACTCCAGCATTTGAGAAGGGTGGGTATTGTTCTGCAGCCAGTGGATCATCCACTCTCCCACACAGCAGTAGGGAGCCGGGACACATGGACCACAGGCAGGGTTTTTTTACTGCAAGCAGCTGGGACTCTATGGAGCTGTTTTATACTTGGTATTTATACTTGGCATAGAAGAGTAGAAGACCATAAGGTCCATATGAACTGCTCCCAACCTTAGCGGGTACACATCAATTAATCCCCAAGAGGTACTTGTCAATTCTTCTTTTACATTCATTCAATGTTTTACTATCTACCACGTCTCTTGGTAGTGTATTCCACACTCTCCCTGTTCTATTTACAAATGAGTAATATATACCATTTTTTATTACAGTTTTCAATTTAATTTATCATGACTTCTCAGCCCTTTAAACCTTTCTTGCATTTCCATCCCTGTTTCATTTACCAACTCATAGTCATTTATTATTCGAAACATCATCATTGAATCTCTTCTTTCCCTTCTTTGCTCCGAAGTATATAATCCTGTCCTCTTTTATCTTTCACTATATTCATATTTATTTAGATTTCCATTCATCTTGGTATAGTTCCTCTGCACACTTTCCACTCTCCCTATTTCATTCTTTGTGTATGGACTCCATAACTGGGACTGAAGGTCCAAGTATGGTCTAACATAAGAGCTATATATTGGTACCATGCACCCTATTGATTTATTCATAAAGGTACATTTTATGTTTCTCACCATATTATTTGCTTTATGTATGGCTACCATCCATTGTTTATCAAATTTCAGTTCTCTGTGAATTATTATCCCACATGCCTTTTTCTCCACAACTTCTTTGAGTTCTTTTCCATTTAATACATACCTATTTTTTCCCCATTCCCCTTCCCTAAGTACATTACCCCCGATTTCTCTAGACTAAATTTCATATTATTCTCTCTAGCCCAGATTTCTACTTTTTGTAAATCCTTTTTTAACCTTTTCTGCTGCTCTATTGTTCTTACTGGTCCTCCTAATTTAATATCATCCGCTAATTTTACCACTTAACTGGTAATCCCCTGGTGTAAGTCACTAATATATAAAGAAAACAATATAGGCCCCAACACTGATCGCTGCAGGACACCACTCCTCACATTAATTGACCCAGATTAATTCCCCTAATATTCTTACATTTTGAGTCCTATCACTCAACCAATTTCTTATCCATAATACAATTTGACTGTCTAATCCCATTTTGTTTAATTTCATAATCATCTTATCATGGGGTACCGTATCAAATGCCTTTCCAAAATCCAAGAATATTATATCCTATAAAGGGCAGATTGTGCCAAACTAATCTTCTTTACTTTCTAGAACCTATTTGCGAGGCATTGGATAAAGGATTATCAGTAGATATAGCATTTTTAGTTTTTACCAAAGCATTCGATTCTGTTTCACATCATGTACTTATTAACCAACTTACATTGTTCGCTCCACTGCTACCAACCACAGACAATTTAATACAAGGTAAAGAAATCAAACCACCAAAAAAGGCTGACACACCAATTAAAACCAATACAAACTACAATAAAAACAAAAATACTAATACTCAAAATATAGCCAACAACAATACCAAAACAAAATGCAATAAAAACAAAAATACTAAAACTTAAAATAAAAATGACACACATATAAATAAAAGCAAAATTCTCATAATTGGGGATTCCATGATCTGAGGAGTGGAACACCACCTAACACAAATATTAAAAGCGATCTCGTGGCACAGTGTCTACCAGGAGCCTCTGCAATTAGGGACACTAACCACATAAAGACAATTGTGCAGGAATCAGGGGATGTTACACATGTAAGAATACATCTTGGTACCAATAGCTTGGCAAATCACACAGTTCAGGAGGCCAAGAAACACTTTGAGTACCTGGCCAACAAACCTTCTTCAGTTCCGTCCAAATTAGCCTTCTCAGAAGTGCTGCCAGTGTGGGAAAAAGCACCAATTGAGTCAGAGAGATTGAAGTAGGCAAATTCAGCTTATGGCTGCGTGACTGGTGCCAAGACAAGGGATACCACTACATAGGGAACTCACACAACTTTTGGGAAAGAGCTTTTTTTTAAATCCGACAGATTGCACCTAAACAGAGAAGGTGTGCGAGCACTCGGACAAAAATTCAATATCTATACAGGTAGTTTAAACTAAATAAAGGGGAGTATGATGCAACTCACACCCCTACTGTCGGTGGGCTGGTCATCACTCTCCAAAATACCAAATGCGCACATACCTCCTCAGAAAACAAATCAGAGCCAACTTCCACCCGAGCCAACAACCTCCATAATCTCTTGGCCAGAAAGAGCAAACTGGAGCAGTCCAGGAAGAGGGTACAACCTCACGGCACAGAGGATGTATATTCCTGGAAGGCAATGGTTACAAATATTAGGAGCCTAACCAACAAACTTTCCGAACTCACAGACATCTTAGAAACAGAAAGGTTGGACTGGGGTGGCTGTAATAGACATGTGGTTCACGGAAAACCATGGATGGGATATGGCCATTCCTGGTTACCATCTGTTCAGGAAAGACAGGCAGGGCAAAAAAAGAGGGGGGTGCATAGCCATTTACATTCAGGAGGAAATAAAAGCCACAGAAGTAAAAGGGCAACCTGGGGACTTTGAGTCACTGTGGCTAACAGTAGACACAGGCAAGGGAAAACCCTTCCGAATTGACGTCATATACAGGCCCCCAAATCAAGGAGATAAAGGAGACAAAGACTTAATAGAAGAAATCCACAAAATGTCTGATAACTGTGAAGTAATACTGGTGGGGGCCTTCAACCTACCAGATATTAACTGGATCACACTAACAGCAGCAACAACAAGAAGTAGGAACTTCTTATTGTCACTACAAGGCATGGGACTGTGACAACTTGTTAAAACCCCAACAAGGGGGGAGATGCCATTCTCAATCTTGTCGTCACAAACTTGGAAAGGATCAAGAATATTGAAGTAGGATACCACATGGGCAACAGTGATCATTGCATGGTAAGCTTTAAAGTAAACATAACACAGGACACCAGTCACTCAAAGATAAAGGTGCTAGATTTCTGAAAGGCTGACTTCCAGAAAATGAGGGACATCATAAGTAGCCAGTTAATGGAAATAGAGGTTGAGGAGGTGGAGGTCATGTGGGGGAGATTCAAGAGAGCAATAAAGACTGCCACAGATCAATGTGCCAGATGGGTCAGCAAAGCAAAAAGAAAAATAAATCCTCTATGGTTTTCCAAGGAAGTGGCTACCACAGTCAAAGAAAAAAAAGAAGGCATACAGTATATACCATGAAACCAAAACTGGTAAAGACTGGGAGTCATACAAGGAAAAAAATAAGAGGGTCTAACAAACAAATTAGAAAGGCAAAAACCCAGACAGAGGAAAAAATAGCAGAAGGGGCAAAGAGAGGAGACAAATATTTTTTTAGATACATTAGGGAATGTAGGAAGGCAAAGGGGGGATAATAAAGATTGCTATTGAAGAAGGGAAATGCACCAAACATGACCCAGAGAAAGCCAAAATCCCTCAACAAATACATCTGCTCATTGTTTACCAAAGAGGACCCAGGGGATGGCCCAGCCCTGAAAAAACACAACACCCCAGGACCAGGGGTTAGACATGGGTCCCTTTACAGAAGTCGAAGTATAGGAAGTGCTAAATAAACTAAAAGCAGACAAAGCCATGGGACCAGATGAGATGCACCCCAGAATCCTTAAGGAACTGGGGGCAGAATTAGCATCCCCTCTGACACTTATATTCACAAAATCCTTGAAGAACTGTGAGGTACCCGAAGACTGGAAAAAGGCAATAGTGGTTCCACTTCACAAATCAGACAGCTGCGAAGAGGCTAGTAATTACAGACCGGTGAGCCTCACTTCTACAGTAGGAAAACTAATGGAGACACTACTCAAACAGAGGATCATAGCATTCCTCTAAACTAGTGGCCAACAAGACCTTAAACAGCATGGTTTCACAGTAGGTAGGTCATGCCAGACAAATCTGCTCGAGTTTTTTGACTACGCTACAAAAATAGTGGCCGACAGTGGGACAGTAGATGTGGTCTACCTAGACTTTAGTAAGGCTTTTGACCCGGTTCCACACAGAAGGCTGGTAAAGAAGCTTAACTATGCAGGGGTTGGTCCAGAAGTAGTCAGATGGGTACAAAACTGGTTACAAGGCAGAACCCAGATGGTACATATTCATGGAATGCAATCGACGGAAGGCAGGGTGACCAGCGGGGTGCCCCAGGGCTCAGTGCTGGGGCCTCTGCTCTTCAATGTTTTTATAGCAGACATCACTGACTGACTGGAAAGGAAGGTGTGTCTGTTCACAGATGACACCAAGATATGTAACAGGGTGGACACCTCAGAAGGAGTGAGCAAGATGGAAGCTGACCTCTAGAAACTAGAAGAATGGTCTGGAGTGTGGCAGATGAGATTTAATGCCAAAAAGTGCAAGGTCATGCACATAGGAAAGAAATATCCAAGAAAGGAGTATTACTTGGAGATGAAAGACTGGCAGCCTCAAACCAGGAACGAGATCTGGGAATCATAATCTCAGATGACTTGAAGGTTAGTAAGCAGTGTGAGAAGGCAACATTGAAGGCCACTTTTCCTCTTCAAGAAGGGCTCCAGGACCAGGGGACATGACTTCAGGCTGCAAGGAGGGAGGTTCTCTACCAACACCAGGAAGTTTTTCTTCACAGAAAGAGTGGTGGATGCCAGGAACAGTCTGCCCCAAGAGGTTGTGGGTGTCAACACTGTAGGGGGATTCAAGAATGCATGGGATAGACACAAGGGAGCCCTGACTACAGAGGGCAACTAGAGTGTCAAAATAGATCTAAAACAAATGGGCAGACTAGATGGATCTAGCGGTCTCCTTCTGCTGCCAACTTCTATGTTTCTATGTTTCTGTGGTACAGCATACCCTTGTCAAAATTATTCAGGAATACAAAATGAGTTTTGAGGGCACATCACATCCCTTTAAACAATTTTAGGAGGTATGTACAGTTTTAAAGGGATATGGGCAATATAAGCAGTACACCAGTTTCTGATTAAACAGACCTTCCCTAAACGTTCTTACTTTATTACATTGAAAACAAGTATCTTACTGACACCACTGTTATACTCAGTTATAATAAAACACTTTCATGCTAGTTTTTGTTGCCTTCTTGCATTTATTATACACTCTGCTGCTGCACTTTATTCTTAGTTTAGTTACATACTGTAGTTAAGAAGGGGGAAGGGAACAGACAGGATTAAGAATACAGATTATGTACAGTATTTTACTGTGTACTTCTGTCTGCAAGACAGTTTGCATTTCAATTGCCTAACTGAGTATGTCAAAGCATGAACAGCTAATTATCATTGTCTAATTCCTTGTTCACTTACCAAACAGCAAGAAAGACAAATTCAGCTCTAAGAATAATTGTATTTCATGCAACACAACACTACAACATTTTTGTGCGTGAAAACACTATATAAAGGTCATCTGTATAGCAGTAACTAAGTACAGAAAAGCATCACTAGAGAGAATGTTAACCAATATAATAGAGAAATCTTTATGTTTCCTAGGCAAAAATACTATGATAAGGGGAACAGAGCAGGTTGTCTGCTGGTTCAGCAATTACGGAAACAGTCAGCGAACAGAGCTGTCTGTAAGATCAAACATGGTGACAGGCCGGGGTGCACCTTTGGAGATCCCTGGGTTCTCTTACAAGAATTTTCAAAGTTTTATGAAGCTCTGTATTCTAGAGGGGGGCCCCTGGCCCCTCCCCTTTTTTCCATAACATAGTCCTCCCAATTCTATCTCAAGAAGCTAGTACCGAGTTAGATACTCCAATTACAAGAGAAGAGATCTGCAACCGTGTCAAGGGACTCCATAATATAAAGTCCCCTGTCCCAGATGGGCTCCCAGCCAAGTGGTATAAAAAATATCTTCTGACTTTATTCCCTATCCTGCAGCAGACTTTTAATGACTTCTTGATGGGTGGAGGGACTGTCCTCCATCCTGGCACCAAGCACAAAATACTGTCCTACATAAGCCCAGGAAAGATCCCATGGAATGTGGTTCATATAGACCCATTTCCTTGCTCTGTATAGATATGAAAAGTTTCATTGGGATCTTAGTGAACAGGCTCCAAAAACACATTTCCTCCCTGATACACTTAAATCAAAACAGATTTATCAGAGCCAAGTTCATCCATGATAAAATTCACTGGCTTTTGCATATTTTCTCTTCCAAAAGTAGCAACCCCGCTTTAAAATTAGCTGCTTCAATGGATGCAGAGAAGGCTTCAGATAGGGTTAATCGGCACTTTTTAAATTTTACTCTGCATTCCTTTCAGTTCTGTCCAAATTTCCTACCTGCTGTACAGATCCTCTACATTAACTCAGAAGCCATGGTTAAAGTGAACAGCTGCACATCTGAGAGATTTGTGTTGGTTAGGGGAACCCTCAAGGTTGTTCCTTGTCCCTTCTCTTATTTGTGCTCAGTCTGGAACCTCTGGCAATCACAGTTCACCAAAGCCCAATAATTGGAGGTGTTCAAACAGGCCAGGAGGAACACAAAATTTCCCTATATGCTGACGACAGATCTTTTTCTTTCTTTCTTTCTTTCTTTCTTTCTTTCTTTCTTTCTTTCTTTCTTTCTTTCCTCAGTCATGTTGAAAACATTGGCAGACTTTAATGCCCTCTTGGAGTATAAATTAAATTATGTTAAATGTGAGGTAATTAGACTCAGTGGCACTTGCACTCCAGACTACAAAAGTAGTCTCCCATTCTAGAGGGTGCACAACAACCAGATGTGGTACTTGGGGGTGCAGGTTACTCCACAGATTTTAAAATTGTTCAGAATAAATGATCAGCCTCTATACAAGACCATGCAGGCAGACATAGCTAGATAGAGACTCTTGCCATTCTCTCTGCTGGGACATATCAACACCTTTTAACACTTTGAAAATGAAACTTTTACCTCACTATTTATTTCTATTTCAAATGTTGCCAGTCCCAACTCCCACCACCTTCTGGACTTTAGTGTTAAAAAACATCACCTAATTCATCTGGGAAGGACACAAACCTCAAGTGAGCCAACCATTCCTAACTAATTCCAGATACGGGGCGGGCTAGCTATGCAAGATCTCAAGGCTTATTACTTAGCTGAACAAACTGCTTCATTGGTTACTTGGGACAAGCAGTGGGGTGACTCATGATGGTACTCAGTGGATTATGAGAATGGGATGGGGTTCCCACCTTTTACACTAGTATCAGCCCCTATCACCCCGCTGCTCCTTAGAAGGGTCACCAACCCTTCGGTTAAACATTCCCTGCACACACTCTTGAAACTATGGAAGTGTATGCAAATTCCCAGTTTGTTGGGTCCCCCTTCTTTATTTAGACAGTTTATGCAGTTTGAACTTCCGCAAGAGGATAATGGCTATAAGTTGTAGAAACAGAGGGGCCTAACTTGTTTTACACAGTGCTTACACAGAGTGCACAGAAAGAGTTTTTAGGAGTTAACCCCAAAGTTACATCTACCTCAGACTGAGTTTTTCTGATTCCTGCAGGTTAGTCTTTTCATTCAGTCTCACAATAATGGTCAGGCTCTGGCTAGACAATTGACCTCCTTTGAAGATTTTTTTATTGAGGGCAACCCTCAAAACAAGGTTCCGTTACATGTCAGACATATACTCCATTCTTCCAAAACAAACCACTCACCCCACAGACAAACTTAGAACTAAATGGGAACAGGAGAGTGGGGAACAGATCCTGTAATGTGACAGTGGGCCCTGACAGACAGTTGGAAGGTCACCTCCTTCCAATGTGGAGAGAATTTCACTGGAAGGTTCTGGTTCGATTTTCTGCACACCCACTATTACCAAACATTACCAGATGACTAACACCAATGCCTGTTGGAGGTTGTGTGGTGATTCGGGGTCACATGTCCACATATTCTGGACTTGCCCCAGACTGACCACTTTCTGGTCAACAGTCAGGGATAACATACAACAAATCACACAGACTGCAATATCTTTTACTTTCAATAAACTGTCCTTAGGTATCTTACTGACCCCTATTAGAAATAAAAGTCTCAGAAGGTTATTCTGTATATTGGTAACTTCTGCCTGGAAATGCATTATGCTTTGCTGATTGTTAGATGTCACTCCACATATGTCCACATAGATAAATAAGGTGAATGAAATTCAAGACATGGAAAGGCTCACAGCTAAACTACAGTGCTGCCTAGAATATTTCCTGGACTTTTGACACCCACGGGATCTCTGCACACAAGGGAGACTCCCACTATATGAAGGGGACTTTAAATGCTAGATCTACCTTCTCTCGTTGTCTCTCATCTTACATGAACTGATGTTTTTGGACTTACTATATTAACTTGGTTGCTGTCTTCTCCCGTGATATCATTACCTACTGTCTCTCTATTTTGTTTCTATGTCCTTGTTATACAAGTACTTTTTAACCCTTTATGGTGATTATGGTATTGTTTTTTTGTAACTATTGTGTCTTATTTGTTGCCATTGTATCTGATGTCTCTGTATATAATGATGTGGAACCTTTGTAAAGGAGTCTTTGTCTCAAAGGTATGTTATCCGATATCTTCAATAAAAAAAATTGTTTAGATAAAACTACTACAACTGTATTGAATGTACTGTGGCTTTTATTCAATAAATCTGAGTTAACGTACTAACATAGCATACTAAATTGCCAGCAGATTAGGCCCAGTGGTTTATTGAGTCTGCTCGAGTAACAGCCTACAGTCCACTCACTGCGGCTGCTCCCCCTTCCCTTATGTGACTCCCTGTGTACCATTTACATCCCTGCTCACCCCCACCCAGCCTACACCCATGTGCCTGTCCTACGCTCTCTTGAATCCTCCCACTGTCTCCATCTCCACCAACTCTGATGGCAATGAGTTTATGCGTGCCACCACCCCCTCAGTGAAGTAGTGTTGCCTCATTTCCCCCTTAAACCTCCCCCCCACCAACCTCTGGCTATGTCCTCTCATGGCTCCATCCTTGCTCAACTGGAGAAGCCCATCAGAGCTGACCTGGTTAATTCCCTTCAAATATTTAAAGACCTCTATCATATCCCCTCCTCTCCTCCATGGAGTACATGTTCAAATCCCATAGTCTCTCCTCATAGGACAGGTCCTTCAGACCATGAATCATCTTTGATGCCCTCCTCTGGACCCTCTCAAGAAGAGCAACATCCCTCCTCAAGTATGGGTGCCAAAATTGCACACAGTACTCCAGGTGCGGCCTAACCAGACAGTTGTACAGGGGCAGTAGGACCTCTCTCCTCCTTGATGTTATCCCTTGGCTATGCACCCCAGCATCCTATTCACCTTCATAGCTGCCCTTCTACACTGCTCGGAATTATTCATTTTGGCATCTATTGCCACCCCAACATCCTTTTTTTTTACCTGGAGACCGCCAGCTTTTCCATTCCGAGACTGTAGTCGTACCCATGGTTCCTGGCCCCCAAGTGGAGTACACTGCACTTCTTGGCATTGAACCTCAGCTGCCAAGTGTGTGTGATCACCTTTTAAGTGTCTCCAAGTCCTCTTACAGCATCCTACTCCCCTCCTCCTTGTCTATCGCTGCTCCCAGTTTGGAGTCATCCACGAACAGACTCAGCCTACTCCTAACTCCAACCCCAATGTCTGAGATGAACATGTTAAATAGGACCGGCCCCAACACTGATCCCTGGGGGACCCCACTAATGATCCTTCTGGGAGATGAGACCTCACCCCCAGCCACCACTCTCTGATACCTATCTATTAACCAATTCCCAACCCACCCTAGTATTTTCTCCCCCAACCCCAAGCTCCTCAGCTTCTCCAACAGCCCACGGTGCAGCACCAACTTAAAAGCCTTAGAGAAGTCCAGGTACAAGACATCAATGGTTTCTCCTGGTCCAGAGACCTTGTGACCCAGTCATAGAATTCAACTAGGTTCATCTGACATGATCTTCCCCAGATGAACCCATGCTGTCTTTTATCTTGGAGACCATGGGTCTCTAGGAACTCCATCATCCATTCCTTTAAGATGGTTTCCAGCAGCTTCCCCACCACGGATGTCAGGCTAACCGGTCTGTAGTTTCCCAGCTCCTCCCATGGACCGCCCACCGCCCTTATGGAGTGGCACAACACGCGCCTCCCCCCAGTCATGGGGGACCCATCCTATTTAAAGGGAGGAGTTGAATAAGTCCGTCAGTGGTGCAGCCAGGACATCTGACATTTCCCTCAATATCCTGGGGTGAATTCCATCAGGACCCAGAGCCTTATCGCAGCTCAAGGACTTTAGAGCCTCTCTCACCCTCCCCAAGGGTATCTCCCCATCCGTGAGTGCCTCCCCCGCCTCCTCCCGCATTCCACCAACCCAATAACAGTACAGTAGATAACTGCATTTCATGCAACCTTAAACCAGTTTTGCAAGTGCAGCCTAGATTACATAACAGCAGATTACTGCATTTAATGCAAACAGAAAACCCAAAATAATTTTCTGTGTACAATCGACACATTTAGTACAATGTAGAGAAGGTCTTCAAGACCTTATCTCAACAAAACTTCCTACAATTCAGAAGAGATGAGGACCTTTACTTTATAGTAGTACATAAAAATATTTGCTTAGGTAATTGCACTTAATGCCCCAAACAATTTTATGTACATGAACACAATAGATAGTAAAAGTAAATGGCTGATGTCCTCTTCTGTACTAAACAGCAAGAGGACTAGATAGGTTCTGCAGTGGCAGAACAGGCAGGGAACATCTGGGCAGACTGAGTAGGTCTGCAGTGGTCTTTACTAAATGAGTGGATAATTGCACTTCATTTCATGATGAAATCCCAAAATAATGAGTGTAATAAAACTTTACAAAAGACAGGGTAGTAAAGGTCCTCATCTCTTTTCCTACCAAGCAGCAAGAAGATTTTAGTTTGGTCTGCAGTGCAAAGTCAGTTGTGCACCAAACACAATAGCTAGTCAGTCATCTGTTTTATTTTCTGCCTACTTACCAACAGTAAGAGGTTAGTTTAAGGGAACAGTTATTAGCAATATGAACTCCCTACCCACGAGTCTGGTCTTAATTAGCACTTTGTACACAATTAACATTTTTTTTTACTTACTGTTTGTTTACTGTGCAATACAGTGCTGTATACAGTGCCATCCTCAAGAGACTATTTTTGTTGACTTCACTTGCAAGCTGACATTTTCTGTAACTACAAATCCAAGAATTCCCTGTAGCTGAAATCAGAGGAGGGGTGTAGTGGTGGGATATTCCACAGCCTGCAGTCAGTGCAGTTCATGTTATAGCTTTTATAAGATCTGATATGATCAGATCTACCAGTTTGCCAGGGGCTGAGTCCTGAACTACTGTGCTTAGCACAGGGAGGACAACAGGTCCACGGGTCTGGACCACCAACAAACAAAAGATTAAGGGAGCTTAAAAAACCTTTTACATGCATTGTAGGCTATTGAATATCCCACTGATGCAGCACTCTTCTGATTTCAGCTGCAGGGAATTCTTGAATTTCTAGTTACAGAAAAGGTATAAGATCTGCTGTTATCATCAACTTACAAGTCAAATCAACAGAAACAGTTTCTTCTGAGTCTGATATCTACTGTACTACAGAAAACTGATAAAAAAAGTAATTTGCACACAAAGTGCTAATAGGGACAAGGCCTGTCCTACATTTGGGTCAGAGCTTTTTTTATTTTTTATTTATTTATTGAAGTCTTGGATGATACCTGTGAGCAGGTGCTCATTGAGAGGTTCCACATCAGATACATTAACACAAGAAGACACAATATAGTTACAGTAAATTATACATACTGAGTACGAAAATTCAACAGTACATGGGTTGCAATAACAAGCAGTTCACAAACTGTGCTAAGGCATTGTACATGGTATGCCAGCATCCTGCGGAAGAGAGAGAGAGGCAGAGGCAGACTGTTAGGGTGAGGTTGGGAGGGGCAGTGGGAGCTGGGATAGGGAGGGCAGATGGAAAGAAAAGAGCCAAAGGGTAGGGGATGAGAGGCAAGTGCTTGGGCAAAGACTTAACCTTCTGGGCAGGAGTTGGAAGTGTTGAGGCAGTCTTACAGTTAGTGCTAATGTTCCCTTCAAATAAAAGTAGATAATTGCATTTTTTTATTACTTTTATTTTATAATTTCAAACTTACATGTTACAACAAATTGAAATGTACTGTATATACAAAAAAACAAAAACCTAAATACAATTCCAACCACAATTATGTGCAAAAATGGCGAGTGCACTATCAGAATGGGAAACCAACCAACAACAACCAATGATCTACTAAAACAAGGAGAAACAAATGGCAATATTAAACAGCCAAAAAATGAAATAACACATAGGTAAAACAATCATTTGTACAAGGTCAGACACATAAGAAATCATAAAGCAACAATAATAAAACTATGACCATGTGGATGAGGTATGAAACGTGTATAATTTAGACCATCTTTTCTAATATGTTGACAGCCTGTTGTGGGTACTGGCAATAGGTTTTTCAGGTGAAGATTACTTAATAGTTCATTAAGCCATTCCATGTAAGTGAAATGATGCTGGTCTCTCCAATGACGTAAAATTAATATTTTCATCACCATCAGTATCGTTTTATGATATTTTTGCTCTTTTACAGGGACCAACTTAATCATCAACAATACAAATTTCTGAAATAAAATAGTCTTGGAGTCCCAAGAGTGGTTCCATCCTTTCTTCAATGTCCAACCATAGATTATGGATAGGAGCACATTCCCAAAAAATATGTGGCAGTGTTCCTTCTACAGAACCACATGTAGTACAAAGTGTTGATGTGGCTCTTCCTATTTTAAGCAGTATTTGGGGAGTGTAATATAGGTTATTAAAATTAAAGAACTGAAGCTCGCCCCATGGTGCTGATGGTTGGGGCACTGGATGCCACACCTCATGCTGCATCAGTGATCCGGGTTCGAGAACAAGCTCGGGTCAGCAGGAGGGGGGGGCTGGACTGAGCTGCCATTAGGCAGCTCTCCTCTCTGTGGGAGGGTTGGGCACTGATCCAACCAGCAGATGGTGTTGGGGGGGCACTGTAAAGTGGTTGGCGAAAGCTGTGTCTCCGCATGGCTTCCCACCTGAACCTTGGTCCTTTGTGCCAGTGCCTTCGGGAGGGGGTTAAGGTTTCCAGTGCTACTTTTTTAACAATGGGAAAAACCCACACCCCCGCCATACTGTTTGATCCCCGTATGGGGGGGGCGGATGGCCGGTACGCCACCACCAAGCCTTGCTGGCAGTCAGGGCAAAACATGTCCTAATAACAAAACAAAAAAAAGAATTGAGTCAAGCACAGTCTGTCTTGTGTAATATATCTAAAAAGAGATTTCCATCTCTGAGACCAATTAAATTAAATCTCTGGAAAAACATCTTGCCAGTGGTCTTCGCAGTTACCATACAGTTCAGTGAGAAGATCCTGTTACAGTATATCTTCAAAATACTATGTGGCAGAATTACCAAAGATTTCAAAGAGGAAAGGAAGGAATCAAAAAGTGACTAACTATGGCGATGGACCCATATGCTGTGAAACTGTATGCATAATTTGAGGATATTTAAAATCCATATGGTCAGAAAGAGCAAGCTGGTCCCAAACTTGAGCAAATGAAATAAAATTCCCTTTATGTAATAAATCAGAGCGGGAGATAGTGTCAATATTTGGCAGCCAACCCAGTGGGATAGGCTTACCCCAAATTTTTTAATTAAAATTCCTTAACAGCATGGGTTTACAAAAGGAAGGTCCTATCAAACTAATCACATAGATTTCTTTGACTGGGTAACCAGAGTGGTGGACCAAGGGGGTGCAGCTGATGTCACGTACCTTGACTTTAGCAAAGCTTTCGATACTGTTCCACATAGAAGATTGATTAATAAGCTGGGTAGGCTCAGGTTGGGTCAGAGGTTGGTCAACTGGGTGGCAAACTGGTTGGCAGGCAGAAAACAGAGAGTGGTGGTAAATGGTATACAGTCAGAAGAGATGCAAGTCACAAGTTGGGTACCTCAGACATCAGTTCTGGGGCCCATCCTCTTCAATATCTGCATCAGTGACATTGCAGATGGACTGGAGGGTACAGTTTGTCTGTTTGCAGATGACACCAAGATCTGCAACAGAGTTGATGATCCAGATGGGGTGGGCAGAATGAGAAGAGAGCTGGATAAACTGGCAAAATGGTCGGAAGAGTGGCAACTGGGGTTTAACTCAAGGAAGTGCAAGATCATGCACATAGGGAAGAGAAATTCTGAAGCCACCTATAGGTTGGGAGGGGAGTCGCTGGCAATCACAAGGGAAGAAAGAGACTTAGGCATCATCATCACAGATGACCTGAAATCATCCAAGCAGACCACTAAAGCAGTAGATAAGGCTAGAGGGATGTTGGGGTGTATTAATAGGGGTATCACAAGTCATAAGAGGGAGGTAATAATTCCTGTTTACAAGACACTAGTTAGACCCCATCTGGAGTACTGCATGCAGTACTGGAGGCTGCACCTGCACAAGGACATTAACAAAATGGAGGCAGTCCAGAGAAGGGCAACCAAAATGGTGCAGGGACTGCATCAGAAAACATATGAGGACAGATTAACGGAGCTCAATATGTATACCCTACAGCAAAGGAGGGAGAGAGGTGATATAATGGAAACATTCAAACATCTTAAGGGCATTAACAAGGTAAAAGTTATTTTTTGAGCTCATTGGAGCTCTGGGAGGACATTGGGTGACATCTGCAGTCTTAGTAACTGCAAAAACTCTGCTCTCTGCCTGCAACTTTCAGGGGAGCTCCACAAAGCTCTTTTTAAAAATACAAGGACTGTGCCAGTCGGGTCAGAAAGCGCAGCGGAGCTTCCCGACTAGACTTCTATACTAGATTTGAATCGGCTCCCTGAATTGGTGCCAAATTTCAAATTCCCTGAAAGCCTAAATAAAAAGGCACTGTTTCTTTGTTCTGCTGGCAGCTTTGAGCTCATCGAGCTCCGGGAGGACGTTGGGGGACATCTGCAGTCTTAGTAACTGCAAAAACTCTGCTCTCTGCCTGCAACTTTCAGAGGAGTTCCACAAAGCTCTTTTTAAAAATACAAGGACTGTGCCATTTGGGTCAGAAAGCACCACAGAGCTTCCCGACTAGACTTCTATGCTGGATTTTCCCCCCCCACCTGCCCCCACCTCCATCATCTATTAAATAGACCTTTGCCCCACCCCTGGGGCTGGGATTATGTTTATCTAGAGTGTAATTGGATTCTGAAAATCTAAGCTAGGGAGTGTATAATCAGGAGTGTAATTGGATTCTGCAAATCTATGCTAGGGTGTGTTTAATTAATCCCTGCAGTACTAAATCTGTGAAGACTGGCAATTGTTGTTAACCTTGCTTACTCTCTATCCTCCCTATATAAGATGTTTGTCTAGTTGTCAGAATCAAAGTGCTACTACCTGTACAATTGGTTAAGGAGTTACCCCCTCCTCTAGTATAGGCTGAGAAACTGATAATCCCTGTGGGATTGCTACCCACTGATACCAATATCTATCTTCCCTAAGCAATTATAGCCTACAAATTCTGATGACAGTTCAGCATAAGACTAGGCCAGTATTCCTGGACTTAATTAAATCATTCTACAAATAGACTTGTACAAAATACACTGCAAATGGATTTCATGTTAGGTCTAGAACTAGCCATTAACTCAGATGGATGGTAACAACCCCAGCTACCTGTAATTGGCCTAGGGGAGTGTGACATCCGAGAGATGGTAGAGGCCTTTTCAGTACTACACAGGGTGCCACTGCTTGCCAAACATGTCGGCCATGAGGCGGACATGGGCCCCCCCATCCACCCCGTCCTGGGCTGTGTGGTGCAAAAAAGCCATGCACTCCACTCCCCAACAAGGGAGTACTCCTGGCAACACTCTACATTCTGTCCTTACTATGGGTGGACTTGATGGTAGGCCAAGGGGACACAGACACTTGGGGACGGCAAGACAATGACATCCCTCCCTGTGACCTATACTATATCAATTCCTACTCTGGTTGGCAATCCTTACTAATAGCCCATGAGCTAGTGAGACAGGGTGTTTGCTATGAGTCACTCCACTTCACTAGTAGGAGACTCGGTAGCAAACCTATCTTATCAGTCAGCCCCAAGCTGTTAGGCCTACTAGTGGCACTACTTCTCCTGGCAGGTGACATCCAGCCCAACCCTGGCTCTCCCATCTCCAATATCTTAATATCCTCCCCACAGGACCCACAGTGGGCACTCTCCAAGGGTTTGAAGATTGCACACATGAACATCTGTGGCATCAAACCGAAAATGCAAGAGGTGCAAGCCTGGCTTGACCTCTACAAGTCAGATATCCTGGCCATCTCTGAGACCTGGTTTAAGACCAACATCCTTGACCATCAGATCATGGCACAAGGATACAACTCCTTCTGCAAAGACAGGGAGATGAAAAGAGGGGGCGGTGTGTTAATCTACGCGAAGGACAACCTAACAGTGTCAAACCTAACCCTAAAGCCAGACCTCGCCCCAGACAGTGAATCAATATTCATACCGGTCACCCTCGGCCAGACCAAACACCTCACTATAGGATGTGTCTACAATCCACCTAAGGTGGCTCTCCAATCCCTAGAGGCCTTCACCAGATCCACGACCAGTGACTTCACCACGGAGCATATCATTATGGGGGACTTTAACCTAAATTGGGCCCATGACACCAACAAAGACCTCATGTCCCTGACACAGAAGGTTAATCTGACACAGATTATATCAGTACCCACCAGGTTGAACCATAAATCAGGGAACCATACCATCCTGGACTGGGCTCTGGTGACAAACCCCACCAATATCCAGAAAGCGCGACTCATGGCCGATGCCTTGAGTGACCACTCCCCAATATTCTGCATCTGGAGGAATAATGTGCAAAAAGTCCAACCCAGAATTTTGACCACCTGAGATTACTCAAATTTCTTGGTGGCACAATACAATGACTACCTCCATAGCCTGGACTGGAGACCCATTAGGCTCCTTCCCTCCTTGGATGTGGCACTAGAATACTTCCAAAACTCATTGATTAAAGCAGCCAACCTCTTCAACCCACTAAAAAAGCTCGGAGTACAAGGCAGCTGCTACAAGTGGATCTCTCCAACTCTAAAAGCCCTGATGATCAGCTAGGACAAGGCCTGGAAGAGATTTAAGAAGTCCTCTCTCCAGGCCAACCTTGTGGCATGTAAAGCCCTGTGAAACAAATGCAAGAGCTCAATAAAATGGACAAAAAGGGAGTATGTCACCCGCCTTCAAAAGAATAGCTTAGGAACCCCTAAACTATTTTGGTCTCACATCAATGAGCTGATCAAAGGAAACTCCAAGGCTGAACCTAGCCCTATGGAAGTCAATGGCAAGCTAGTGCAAGATGGCCCACAAATTGCCACAGCCCTCAACCTTCATTTTACCAACCTTGACGTACATAAAGCTGGGTTACCTCCTCACCCCCGGGCACCCAATGACACCAAACCTCCGATACTACAACAACCACTATTCCACTTCAGGTTGGTCAGGACTAAAGAGGTGCTAACTCTTCTGAGGGCCCTGAAACTCAAAGGCCAATGCAGACCTGATGGAATTTATCCCACGCTACTCAAGGATTGTGCCCAATCCATCTCCAGACCTTTGACCTGGCTCATAAATAGATCTCTGCTGGAAGGCACCGTTCCACACCAGTGGAAACAGGCTAACGTGGTTCCCATCCACAAGGGTGGCTCCAGGGAGCACACGAGTAACTACTGGCCAGTTTCGCTGCTCTGTCTACTTGCCAAACTGCAGGAAAGGCTATTATATAGCTAACTTCGTGACTACCTGGAGACTCACCAATTACTGGCCTCCTCTCAACACGGTTTTCGCATGAACCATGGCACGGACACTGCCCTCACGAACCTCATGACAGACATGCTCAGTGCCATGGACAAAGGGACCCCCACTGACACGGTATTCATTGATCTGTCCTAGGCCTTTGACCTTGTCAACTACAATCTCCTGCTAGAAAAACTTAAAAAGATAGGCCTAGACTCCCTAGCTGTTAAGTGGTTCGAGAGCTATTTATCTGGCTGCACCCAGACAGTTAGCTGGAAGGGGGTGCTATCTGACCCATTACCCCTAAAAGAGGGAGTACCACAGGGCTCGTTCCTTGGTCCCCTACTATTCTCATTGTTTACAAATGATCTAAACCTCCACTGCAAGGGAAAGCGCAGTAGTGCAATACGTGGATGACACTATCATATACCGCTCCTTGGATAACCTGGGGTTCTCAGCCCCTTACTCCAATCTGACCTTGCATCACTGGAGAACTGGCTAAAAATAAACAGAATGGTCTTGAATGTAGGCAAAACAAAAGCCATGCTGTTCGGGGCCAGATCCCTGGGGCAAGACAGGACCAGCTCCCTACAGCTTAAATCGCTGGCTGGGACCAGCATTGAAGTTGTGCCCTCATTAAAATACCTAGAGCTCACGCTAGACCAAGGACTCACTTTCAAGAACCATGTGAAACAAGTGACCAAGACCATCCATGGGAAACTTGACATTCTGTATCGGATTAAGGATCCACTTATTCCATAAGCCAGGCTCTCTATTGCTTCAAGCATCCTGCTCCCCACACTGACCTATGTAGCCCCTGTAATACAGGGAATGGCCAAGCTAGAGGTCCACCGGATGCAGATTCTTTACAACAAGGTAGCACGGTTCGCTACCCAGGATCATTCAAGAAGCCACCACTGTGACACACTAGCCAAATTACAGTGGCCTTCTTTTGAAGCACGCCTTCAATACTCTTTCCTCTGCCTAGCATTTAAGTTACTCAGCACTACAGCTCCTCCCAGCCTCTCATCTACCATAGCTTCCAAGCATAACCCTCGAACCCTGAGGTCCACAGGGAGGACTCTACTAGAAACCCCCAGGGTCAGGACCAGCACAGCTCAGAAATCTTTCTCCATCACAGCCCCCCATCTGTGGAACAAACTTCCACCAGTGATACAGGAAGCCCCCTCGCTCATGAACTTCCGTACCAGGCTCAAGGAGCACCTACTTGAGGCAAGCACTTGCCTATGTCATGGCACCTGACAGTCCACCCCCCTCACAGACTTATGCCAATCTCCTTACCTGTTAAGAGTAGTGACAAACCATTATGGATAGTTTGCCTCTACTGTTATGAATCAATGTCAAAACTGTAACAATTGAATCTGTATGTCAGTTAACAACTGTCTACTGTCTGTATCACCATGTATGCCATGTAATGCTGTGTAATGTCTCTCCGGGTTGCCCCTGAAAAAGGGTCCTTCAGGGCCCAGTGGGCCTACCCGGTCATCAAAATTCAATAAATAAATAAAAATAAATAAAAGAGTTTAACATGTTTCAGTATAAGAAAAATAGCAGGACAAGAGGACACAGCATGATATTAGAGGGAGGTCGATTAAGAGGGAATGTGAGGAAGTTCTTTTTCACAGAAAGAGTGGTGGATGCATGGAATGGCCTACCTCAGGAAGTTGTGGATATGAATACAGTGCAGGGCTTCAAACAGGCATGGGACAGGCATAAGGGAGAAATAAAGATGCGTATAAATAGATAGGCCATTGACAGAGTACAGGCCTAAGGCACATTCATAAGGTAGAAAAAATGGGCTGACTGGATGGGCCTTGCAGTCCTTATCTGCCATCAACTTCTATGTTTCTATGTTTAACAAGGGGTTGTGCTACATCTTGGCAAAAATTAAATGACAAAGCCGTAAGCATTTGCCTATATATTAAGAGGGATGTTCCAATGACCGAGTGCTGTAAGGGTGACAGGAGAGTTATATATTTGACATACAATATTGAGGCCGGAGAAAGTCTGCAGGAACAAATTTGCTCCAATTCTGTAGTGAGCCATAAGGGGATGTAATACTCATGTGAAGCAGGTTCTGTTGGATGAAGCCATTGAAGGTATTTACTTAAGTGTATGGCCCAGTAATATACCCTAAATTCTGGCAATTGTAGACCTTCTGAGGCTCTAGGTACTACAAGACTAGTATATGCCTGATGTGGTGATTTCCTTGCCCGAATAAATCTAGAAATCATAGAATGTAGCATTTTAAACCACTTTAAGGAGAGATAAAAATTTAGCATTTATAGGGGATAAAATAGTCTAAGAGCACATTCATTTTGATCAGATTAATTATACCCCAAATAGATAAAGGTAAAAGGCTCCACCACTCTAAATCTGCCCTGACGGAAGTTATTAGTACATCCAAATTAAGTTTTTTATATTGAGTCATGTCCATGATGAGGTCTATTCCTACCTTATAGTCTTCAGGGCCCAAACAAATAGAAAGGGTGCAATGTTCGCTCTCAGTAAATATTTATTTAAAGGCATTATGACTAGTTTATTTATATTTAATTTATAGTTAGAAAGAGATCTGAAATAATTGATCATGTCTAATATAGCAGGGATAGCTACTACAGGATGTGTTACATGAAACAAAATATCATTAGTGTAAACAGAAAGTTGATATGAAGTGGAGACAACAGGAATCCCTGTGATAAGGGGGTTAAGTTTAAGTTTTAAGATTAGAGGTTCTAAGCATAAGTTAAACAAAAGTAGGGAGAGGGAGCATCCCTATCTGCTGCCACTATGCAATATAAAAGATGGAGACAAAACTCCATTGCAATATATTCTGGCATCAGGTTGGTCATAGAGTATGCGAAGCCAGTTAACAAAACTGTGTGGGAAACCAAACTTGTCCAGTACGGCAAATTTGTAGGGCCATGCCACCCTATTAAAAGCTTTCTCTGCATCCAGGGGCACAAGGACTGCTGGATAGTCTAGGTCCCTGGGTGCCAAGAAAATATGGGCCAATTTACATAAATGATCCGACGCAGACTGAGTAGGCATGAATCTGGCCAGTTCTAAGCCGATAAGATGACCCCATACCTTATTTATATGTGTAGCAAGAACTTTACAAAGCAGCTTTAAGTCTTGATTCATAAGGGATATTGGAGGATAGTTGCATGCCTGTTCCAGATCTTTGCCTGCTTTAGGTAGTAAAATGATGAGAGCCTCTGCTAGGGCAGCATCAGACATACCATTCTCTAAAATGTCAGTATAAACTTGGGTTAGGAGAGGGGCAAATTCCTGTACATACTGTATATCTTGTAAAAATTAGAAGTAAAGCCATTGGGGTCAGGTGCTTTGTCCAAAGTCAATGAAGAAATAGCCATGGTAACTTTCTCCAGAGAAATAGGTCAGATTAATTCTGCTTGCTGGTCTTCAGTTAAGGTAGGAAAGGGAACTGAGATCAAATAGTCAATAATAGCATCTAAAGATGATGGAGAGGGAGTGGGTCCATACAGAGCCTTACAATACATATAGAATTTGGGAACTATAGCTCTGGAGTGGGACTGACTATATTGATCTGCTACAGACCACATGTGCAGAATAAGCCTGGAACGTTCTTATTAGTTAAGCCGAAGGGCAATTCATTTTCCTGCTTTCACTCCCTGATCTATAAATTTGGATTTAGTTTTATATATGACATGTTCCACATGGTCTCTTAACAGGTCTGCGTATTGATCTCTCAATATTTTTAGTTCCATTTTCTGAGCATCAGTAGGTGAGGTGACCCACTCAAAACTTTTGATTGCTGTCATCAAAAAAGATCATTTTTCCTGATGCAATTTCTTGTGTTTAGTAGCTATGCGAATGAATTCGTCCCATAGCATAGCTTTGCATGCAGCCCACTCCATATCTCTCCATCTAGTATTACCCAGTTCTCATATATAAAATTATTAAGCACTTCTTTCATATGGTCAACAAAATAACCATTCTTTAACAGCTTATTATTAAACTTTCAAGTGGTATCCCGTTCAGAACTGGCATCTAAAGACTTACACAGTCAAACCATAGAATGGCTGGATAATACCCTTGGGGCATTATCACATGAATGAAGAACAGATATGAGAGACTGACTCAATTAAAAATAATCTAATCTAGAATAAGAATGGTGGACCAGGGAAAAAATGGTATACTGCTTAAATTTCGGATTAAGGGCCCTCCATGGATCACATAAGCCTAGGGAGTCTATTGTGTCATGTGTCACCACCCCCACTCAGTAGGTCAGGCCCTCTGCTCCCACAGTGCCAACCTCTGAGCACAATATTGTGAACAGGGCAACAGAACAGGGTAACCCTCCTGTCTATTTTGTAGGTCTGAATCACCTTTGGTCTCAAGTTCTGGAGGGATTCAAACTGTGAACCTTCTGCTAGCCTGCCCAAATGTACAGGCTCAGATAATTCTGCTCTTCAGGGAAATGCCAGATATCTTTCACCAAGGGCATCTAACCAGGTATACAAAACAAACCCTTAAAATCTCTATGAAAGACCTTAGATAAATTCTTACCTTTTTCCAGTTTGGTATACCATTAAGTTTATGAACAGTGTTGTCAAAATCTTAACCATCCATGCATCACAGGCAAAAGAATTTCGAAGAACACAGGCAATCTTTTTAAAATAAGAGGTTTTACTTAAAATGAATAAAATATGTAAAATGTAACCACAGAACAATATATAACAAAGCATACAATCACTTAAAATAACAAGGTTTAAAGTGCAATTTCCTACCAACATACAGTTAGACTTTTCTATCTAATGTATACCTTCTTTCAGTACTTTATGTAGCTGTTGTGGTTTCAGAGAGTCCAAAAAGGAACGTGTCAGTAAGTGGAACTACAGAATACAGTTTAAAGCCTGTGTCTCCACCCCTTCTATGATGCCACCTAGCTCCTCCTTCTAGAATATTAAAAAATTATACAACCAGGATGTCTTATCACTCAGGAGGTAAATTAACTAAGGTGACATCAGCAAAAATGAATTTCTCAAATTATGACACTCTTAATTAAGTCTGTGATTCCTCAGTTCCTTCTTTGATCTATGAACAGTTTCCTGCTTCACAAAGACATCAGAGGACTTTTGATGACTAACTCTGCAAGATCTCACTGAGGTGTAATATGCTTTGTAACACCAGGTGCAATTAACTGTGCTTCCTATAAAGACTTCATAAAATTGATATTTTCATTTCCTTTGGCTTCAAGGCAAACTGGGAAGTTAATCACCTTACAGAGATCTGCTGTTTAACATATCCTGTCCTTTGAACTGATACCTGGGGGGGGGGGGTCATCCCAGGAGTACAGGAGGTCTTATGACAATCACTACATTTTTATATTACAAAAACCATACAGCAAGCAGAACCAGCCGGCCAAGTGTCACAATCCTCCCCACCTAGACTGTATTTGGGGGCTGTATCCCCTGCATGAGATGAGCTTTGCAAATCATTTCACTCCTCATAGACATGAGACAAGCCATCTGAGTTATAATTGGTCGCTCCAGCTCTATGTAAGATTGTCATGTCATACTCTTGCAAAGCAAGACTCCATCTTAACAATCTACTATTTGTTTTTCCCATTTGCGTCAGCCAAACCAGGGGGTTGTGGTCAGTTTGAACCACAAAATGCTGCCCATATAAGTATAGCTCTAGCTTCTTTAGGACCCACCTATGTCAAAACACTCCTTTTCCACAGTAGAGTATGCCTGCTCCCTGGGAAGTAACATTTTACTCAGGTACGCTACCGGGTGATCTTTCCCTTGGTTGGATGTCTGACTCAGTACTACCCCAATACCCACATCTGAGGCATCAGCCTGAACTATAAAAGGTTTGCTATAGTCAAGACTTGTCAATACAGGAGCACTGCACAGTGCCTCCTTCAATCGGTTAAAGTCTTCCTCACGGGCTGGTCCCCAGGTAATTTTCTTTGGCATCCTTTTCTTTACCAGGTCAGATAGGGGAGCAGGCAGGGCACTGTAATTGGGTACACATTTTTTATAGTACCATGCTGTCCCTAGACAACTCCTGACCTGCTTCTGCGTTTCTGGTCTGGGCCACACCTGGATCGCCTCTATTTTTATTTGGTTAGGACGGAGCTGTCCCCAGCCTATCACATGCCCAAAGTATGCCACTTCTCCCATGGCCACCTGGCACTTCTCAGCTTTGACAGTGAGCCTGGCCCTCTGTATCCTGCCCAGCACTTCTATAAGGTGGGACAGGTGTTCCTCCCAGCTGGCACTAAAGATGGCAATGTCATCCAGGTACGCCACGGCATACTCCTCAGCACCATTTAACACCTGGTTCACCAACCTTTGGAAAGTGGCCGGGGTGTTCTTCATTCCAAAAGGCATGACTTTAAATTCAAATAAACCATTCAGATGATGAGCCGACCTCTGTCTGTTAACTCTACCTGCCAATACCCCTTGGTCAGGTCAATAGTCGTAAGGTAGGTCACCCCTCCCAACTTGTCTGGGAGTTCATCCGTCTGGGGCATTGGGTGGGCATCTGACTTTGTGACTGCATTTAGTCCACAATAGTCCACACAGAAATGAGTAGAGCCATCTGGCTTGGGCACAAGGACTACGGGTGAGGCCCAGGGGCTGTGGGATCTCTGGATTACCCCTAAATCAAGCATCTCCTCCACTTCCCTCCTAATGTCCTTTTGGACAGCCTCTGACACCCAATATGCTGTCCACCATATGGGCATCTGTGTCCCTGTTTCCACATCATGGATCGCTAAGGGGGTGAGTCCAGGCATGGTGCTAGACAATTGGGCAAAGTCTGCTAAAACCTCCCTTACCTCCTGGATCTTGTCTGGGACCAGCTGGGGAGACAATTTTACTGCCTCCACAGAGGACTGCCACTTGCTTTCTTCTAGCAAGTCCAGAAGGAGGTCTCCTTCATCCGTCCCCTCCCCAGGACTACACACTGCAAACACCATGTCAGCCCTATTAGCATATGGCTTCATCATGTTGACATGGTACATCCTTTCTGTCTGTCTTTTGTCAGGTAACTCTATAATATAGTTCATATCATTTACCTTCCTGACTACTTTGTACGGTCCTGCCCACTCAGCCTGCAGCTTGTCTTTCCAGACCGGAATAAGGACCATGACTTCCTGACCCACCATGTATGAGCAAGCTCTGGCTTTGCGGTCGTACCACAGTTTTTGTTTCTGTTGGGCAGCTGCCAGGTTGCTCTGGGCTGTCCCCATAAACTCCTTCAGCCTTTCCCTAAACCTAAGGATGTAATCCACTATGGGAGTTCCCTGGGTGGTGTGCTTGCCTTCCCAGACCTCCCGGATCAAGTCTTGGGGCCCACATACCCGGCATGCATATAAGAGCTTAAAGGGGGAAAATCCTGTTGACTCTTGGGGCACCTCCCTGTCTGCAAACAACAGGTGAGGAAGGTATTTCTCCCAGTCTCTCCCATGCTGTTCAACAAACGCCCAGAGCATTGACTTCAGGATACCTTTAAATCTTTCCACAAGCCCATTAGCTTGTGGGTGATATGGTGTTGTGCATCTCTGCACCACCCTATACTTCTCCCACAAACATTTCATCAGGTCCGACATGAAGGAACCCTCTTGATCGGTGATAACTTCCTGTAGAAACCCAACATGGGAGCAAATCCCTAGTAAGGCATCTGCCACTTTGTCTGTCCTCAGTGAGGGTAGGGTGACTGCCTCTGGGTTCCGGGTGGCATAATCCACCACAGTTAGGATGAATCTCTTCCCTGAGGAGCTGGGGGTATTTAAAGGCCCCACAATATCCATTCCCACCCTCTGGAATGGCTCCTCCACTATGGGCAATGGAATTTGGGTGGCTTGGGTTTTCTTGCCTGCCTTCCCTATTTCTTGGCACCGGTGACAAGATCTGCAATACTCCTTCACCTGCTGGGTGAAGTTGGGCCAATAGAAATTCTGGGCCAACTGCTGCGTAGTGCCGGTGATTCCCAGATGACTAGAGAAGGGAATATCATGTGCAATATTGAACAACTGCTAACGGTGCCCCTGGGGAATGACAAGCTGCCTGCCTAGCACCCCTCCCTCTGTTTGCACAGCCTGAGTATACATCAGTCCATTTTCCCAATAAACCTTATGTTTACTGTCACCTCCTAGTGCTCTATCAGAGTCTGCCTAAGCCCTCAGCTTCTCTAGACTAGTGTCACTTCTCTGAGCAGCTGCAAACTCCTCACACATTCCCAAGACATGGGACAGGTCTCTTTCAGTCTCTAAACTAGGGTCCCTAGCACTATTGTCAGGGCACTCAGTATCACTGTCATCCCTAACCCTCTGACAATGGGTCACACCTCCATCTTTGAAGTAACCCTCTGTAGCTGGGTGGTTAACTGCTACTGGGGAAATTTCTACCCCCTTTTCATTAGTCTCCATATCAGGAGACACAGGCTGGGGAACTAGCCTCTCAGTGGTTTCCACAATGGTTTCTGTGGGGTTCTGGGAACTACAATGTTCCCTTGCCGCTTGGCTGCCGGTAACTGCACACACCATCCCCTGTTGGAGATTGTTGCCAAGGATGACGTCCACTGCTAACGTTTTGGCTATGGCCACCTGTTGCACAGTTCCCCCAGTTTCACCCCAGTCTAGAAGAACACTAGCAAGGGGCAATGTTTTCTCCCCACCAGTAAAGTCTTGTACAGTGACATATTTATTGGGTATAAGCTGACCAGGCTGTATCAGATCCCCTTTTACCAATGTCAGTGATGCCCCTGTGTCCCTAACCCTTGTGTCTGTACACCATTCACCATGACTGGGTGCATGTGGTCCCTCATGTTCACAGGCATGCTTCCAGGGACACACAAACAACCCCACTTCTTCCTAGCCCCTGGCTGTATTGTTGCTCACCCTTACTGGGACACTGTCTGGCAATATGCCCAGTTTCTTTACACAACCAACATTTATTTCTTTTCTCAGAGAAATCTTTCTCTGAGAAACCCCGCTAACTGGCTTTGGTGGAGGCAGTGAGGGTTTTAGCTGCCCTGAAGGCACACTTTTCCCTTTCTGCACTGCCACGTCCACTCCATTCACTCTCAGAGCAGGTCTGCTCTTGGCATAGTGGTCCGAGAGTTCAGCAGCCTCTTGCACAGTTTTGGGATCTCGGTCCTCCAGCCAGGTTTTCAGCTCTGCTGGGAATGCCCAGAAAAACTGTTCTAACAAAATCACATTTTACATTTTTTCTACAGAGTTTGCTTCTATCCGTTCCCGCCAACATTTTGAAAACTGACGTTGTTTCAAGGCTAGCTCCTCATTGCTCATGTCAGGGCTTCTCCTGAGCTTACGGAATTTAGCTCTGTATGATTCAGCAATTAATTCATATTTTTTTAACAGTGCAGCTTTAAGTTTGCTGTAATCATTACTGTCCTCATTGTCTATTTGACCCAATGCATCCCGAGCTTTCCCGGTAAGTAGCGGCCATAGCTGGAAGCTCCAGGACTCCCTAGAAATTTTAGCTTGAATACAAACTTTTTCAAAAGAATTTAAAAAGGCATCTATATCCTCCCCCTCTTTAAATTCAGCTATCAATTTGGAATTCAATTTGTAACCCAGTCCTGTAGTCCCAGTTAAACCCAAGCCACTTACCTGCTCTGGTGCTGGTGGTTGGAGTTGTAGCATCTCCAGTTCATGTCACCTCTGGCACTCACGCTCCTCATGGTCTGCCTCTCGCTGTTCATGGTCCACCTTTCAATCTCTCTCTTTTCTCATACGAACATATGAACATATGAAATTTGCCAGCAGATAAAGGCCTAGAGGTCTATCAAGTCTTCTCGAATTTGCAGCTAGCACCCCTTATTCTGCAGCTGCCCCTCCCTTCCACCCTTCCCCTTCATTGACCCTCCCCCTTGTCCTGTCCCATCCCTTTTTGAAGCAGTCCACTGTTCTACTGGATACCACTTCTGCAGGTAACGCATTCCACCCAGCCACCACCCTCTCTGTAAAAAAGTGTCTCCTCTTCTTCCACCTGAACCTTCCTCCCTCCAGTCTCATATCATGGCCCCTGGTGTCCCTCCCCTCCCTTACTTTGAACAGCCCCTCTGTACCTGTCTTGTTTATTCCTTTCATGTACATAAAAGTTTCAATCATGTCCCCCCATCCCTCCTCTCCTCCAGTGAGTACATGTTCAACTCCCTCAGCCTCCTCTCATATGATAAGTCCCCAAGCCCCTTGATCATCTTTGTCACCCTGCGCTGCACCCCCTCCAGTAACTTAATGTCCCTCTTCAGATATGGGCACCAGTACTGCATGCAGTACTCCAGGTGCGGTCTAACTAATGACCTATACAGTGGCAGAATCACCTCCTCCCTCCTCAAAGATATACCCCTTGCAATGCAACCCAGCATTTTGTTGGCCTTTGCAGCTGCCTTTCTACATTGAGCCAAATTGTTCATTGACCCTGTAATGAGCACCCCAGATCCTTCTCCTCTCCTCTTCTGTCTGGGCTAGCTGCACTCCCCCCAGCTGGTAACTCCTCCTCCTTGGGTTCTTCATTCCAAAATGCAGCACCTTGCACTTTTTGGCATTAAACCCCAGTTGCCAGGTGTCTGACCAGGTTTCAAGTTTTGCCAGATCATCCTGCAACCCCTGCCATCCCACTAGGTCATCCACCACCACTCCTACCTTGGTATCATCAGCAAACAGACTGATCTTGCTCTTGATGTCCCATGATATGTCTGCAATGAATATCCCAAACACTTGTCCCAGCACCGAGCCCTGTGGAACACCGCTCATCACTACCCTTGGGTGTGAGAGCTGCCCAGCCACCTAGCCTCTGTTGCCTTCTCTGAAGCCAGTTCCCTACCCATCTCACCAGCTTTGCACCTGCCCCGTGCCTACTAACTTACTTCCCAGCCTTCCATGTGGCACCGAGTTGAATGCCTTACTGAAGTCCAGATATAGGACATCACTGCATGGCCCCTGTCCAGTTGCCTAGTTACCCAGTCATAGAACTCCACCAGGTTGGTTTGGCAGGATCTGCCCCATATGAAGCCATGCTGTCTGCTGTCCTGTAGTCCTTTGGCCTCTAGAAGGACCACCAGCCTTTCCTTCAGGATAGTCTCCATTAGCTTACCCATGATGGATGTGAGGCTCACTGGTCTGTAGTTTCCCAGTTCAGCCTTTAGGCCACTCTTGTGGAGGGGCACCACAAGAGCCATCCTCCAGTCCTGAGGAACACACCCCGAATGTAGTGAGGCATTAAATAGGTCTGCCAAAGGTCCTGCAAGGACCTCTGCCAGCTCCTTCAGTACCCTGGGGTGGATGCCATCTGGGCCTGGTGCCTTATCCACCCTCAGTGCCTTCAAACCCTCCCAAACTCTGCCCTCCATGATTTCCCCATCTGTCACCCCTTCCCCCTGTTTCTGCCATTTCTCCCCCTTGAGTGTCACCCCTCTTTTCTTTAGTAAATATGGGCAGAGTACTCATTTAGTGCTTCTGCCTTATACCTCCTCTTCCACCCAACCCCTCTCCTTCCTAATCCTTACTATGTGGTCCTTACAGCTCCTTTTCTCCTGATGTACCCAAAGAGTCCTTCTCCCCTTCTTAATGCCTTGTGCCAGCCTGAGTTCTGTAGATGCCTTGGCTCCCCTTACTGCCCTTGTCACCTCCTTCAATTCCGTCAAGTACTCCTCCCTGTCCTTCTCTCTCCCTGTTTTCTTGTACTTCCTAAAGGCAGCTCTTTTCCTCCTTACCTTTTCCATGACCTCTTTGCTCAACCATTTCAGTTTCTTAGCCCTAGCCTTTTTGCTGTGGGCCTTGCAGCAGATTTTGGTTGCCTCCACTATCTCCAGCTTTCTGAGCTCCCACCTCTGGTTACAGTAGTTCTCCTCTGCAACTCACTGTTCTCACTCCCTCTTCTCCTGGAACTCCAGCTCCATTATGTGCAACTCAATCTGCAACCTGAGTACTTCTGACTTCAGAATGCGGGTGACTTTCTCCTGCTGCTGTGGCCCTTCATTGGCACTGGCCCTGCTGCCCTCCTCATTGGATCTGGACACTGCACTGGCCGCTAGCCCTTCCACGCTCAAGGTTCAGTCCCTTACAGTCACTGTCTGTGACTCGATCCCTGGGTATCTGCTAATATCTGGACATCCATGAGGTTCTGCTTGGTGGCTTTCACCTCATACAGGACTCCTCTGTCCCTGCACAACTGCTTTAAGTAGTCTACAGTATGCCTGCTGTAGTTGGAAGCCATTTTCTTCCCTAACTATGGCTACTTTAACTTGCACTTAAAAAAAATAAAACTGGTAGGAACTTGAGTGTCAGCCAAGTGATATAGTTCTGTGTCTTTTTAAAAAAAAATCACTGCCTTGTTTTGCAAGTGAGCTGACAGTATTAAGCTGACACACTGAACAATAAAAGCTTGTATTACCAAAATTATGCACACTGCTGCCAACCAATCTGGAAATTATCCCACCGCTACCACCGATCTGTCACAACCCCCACTCAGCAGGTCAGGCCCTCTGCTCCCACAGTGCCAACCTCCAAGCACAGTATTGTCAACAGGTTAACAGAACAGGGTAATCCTCCTGTCTATTTTGTAGGTCTGAATCACCTTTGGTCTCAAGTTTTGGAGGGATTCAAACTGTGAACCTTCTGCTAGCATACCCAAATGTACAGGCTCAGATAACTCTGCTCTTCAGGGAAATGCCAGATATCTTTCTCCATGGGCACCTAACCAGGTATACAAAATGAACCCTTAAAAACTCTATGAAAGACCTTAGGTAAATTCTTACCTTTTTCCAGTTTGGTATACCATTAAGCTTATGAACAGTGATGTCAAAATCTTAACCATCTATGCATCACAGGCAAAAGAATTAAGAAGAACACAGGCAGTCTCTTTAAAATAAGAGGTTTTACTTAAAATGAATAAAATATGTAAAATGTAACCACAGAACAATATATAACAACGCATACAATTACTTAAAAGAACAAGGTTTAAAGTGCAATTTCCTACCAACATACAATTAGACTTTTCTATCTAATGTATATCTTCTTACTGTGCTTTAGGTAGCTGTTGTTGTTTCACGGAGTCCAAAAAGGAATGTGTCAGTAAGTAGAACTACAGAATACAGTTTAAACCCTGTGTCTCCACCCCTTCTATGACACCACCTAGCTCCTACTTCTAGAAAATTTAAAATTATACAACCAGAATGTCTTATCACTCAGGAGGTAAATTAACTAAGGTGACATCAGCAAAAATGAATTTCTCAAATTATGACAATCTTAATTAAGTCTGTGATTCCTCAGTTCCTTCTTTGATCTATGAACAGTTTCCTGCTTCACAAAGACATCAAAGGACTTTTTATGACTAACTCTGCCAGATCTCATTGAGGTGTAATATGCTTTGTTACATCAGGTGCAATTAACTGTGCTTCCTCTGAAGACGTCATAAAATGGATATTTTTGTTTCCTTTGGCTACAAGGCAAACTGAGAAGTTAATCACCTTACAGAGATCTGCTGTTTCACATATCCTGTCCTTTGAACTGATACCTGGGGGGGGGGTCATCCCAGGAGTACAGGATGTCTTATGACGGCATCTAAAGATGGTGGAGAGGGAGTGGGTCCATACAGAACCTTACAATACATATAGCATTTGGGAAGTATAGCTCTGGGGTGGGACTGAATATATTGATCTGCTACAGACCACATGTGCAGAATAAGCCTGGAACATTCTTATTAGTTAAACCGAAGGGCCATTCATTTTCCTGCTTTCTCTGCCTGATCTGTAAATTTGGATCTAGTTTTATATATGGCGTGTTCCACATGGCCTCTTAACAGGTCTGTGTACTGATCTCTCAATACTTTTAGTTCCATTTTCTGAGC
The DNA here is from genome assembly GCA_016271365.2 of Neoceratodus forsteri. Lineage (NCBI taxonomy): Eukaryota > Metazoa > Chordata > Ceratodontiformes > Ceratodontidae > Neoceratodus > Neoceratodus forsteri. The sequence continues at coordinate 192,803,402 of JADMNL010000024.1, read as the reverse complement.
ATCAGTAGATAAGGTGACCCTCTCCAAACTTTTGATTGCTGCCAAAAAAAAAGATAATTTTTCCTGATGTTATTTCTTATGTTTAGTAGCTATGTGAACAAATTCACCCCATAGCATAGCTTTGCATACAGCCCACTCCATATCTCTCCATCCAGTAGTACCCAATTCTCATGTATAACATTATTAAGCACTTCTCTCATATAGTCAACAAAATAACCATCCTTTAACAGCTGATTATTAAACTTCCAAGTGGTATCCCGTTTAGAACTGGCATCTAAAGACTTATACAGTCAAACCGTAGAATGGCCTGATAATACCCTTGGGGCTGTATTACATGAATGAAGACCAGGTATGAGAGACTGACTCAGTAAAAAATAATCTAATCTAGAATAAGAATGGTGGACCAGGGAAAAAAATGTATACTGTTTAAATTTGGGATTAAGGGTCCTCCATGGATCACATAAGCCTTGGGAGTCTATCGTGTCATGCAGGGAGTATTACGCTGTCAAACTTTTCCGGGTTCTATGAAGATTGTGTGTTAGGGTAACATTCCAGTTGTCCTCAAGGAGAATTGATAAGTGAAGGTTCCCGGAGGGGCTCTCGGCTAGCCCCTGGTGGATGTAAATTAATTACCACAAAAAATTCAGTAACTACGGCACCCAGTGTTATCAGTAAAGAAAACATTAAAACTTCAGGTGAAAGGAAAAAACACTGAAGCAGCCACATTCTATAAATAACTAAAAGAATCTTGCCCATAAAGAAATATTCCAAATTACTGAGAGTTAGCATGACAAAGTGGCAATCTCCTTCTGCGTACCACATCTTCTGTCTTGAAGATACCAAAACTTTAAAACCACCAACTCTTAATAGTCTACCAAAACATTAAAAGTAAACAGGAAAAGGGGCAGAGAATGTGCCCTAAAAGTAGGTCAAGGGAACAGATCCAACAATCAAGAGGATACAGAGTACCTAGAAAAATGCAGACACTTACTCTATTTGGCTAAAATCAAAAGAGAGGGAACATCAGAAAGGGGAAAAAACAAAAAAAGGACAAAAAAGAACACATTGCTAGCAGTTAAAAAACTAAGGTAGAGAGGTAACAGAGGCAGAGAGAAAATGAAGAATGACGACAGGAAAAAATCCAGCATAACTAATTAAATTAAAGGCAGGAGGAAGTAACCAAGGCCCCTGGAATTCTGCAATTCTGCAGTTGCAGAATTTTCCACAGAATTTGCATCATGCTGCAGAATTTATATAGTGCCACAGAATTAATTGTTTTTGGTGAATTTTCATTCAAATATACAGTTTTTACTTAGTGCCAGGCTCCCGCACCCATCTTGTTTATCCTGAACCCCCTCCTCTACGCTTGGTAGGTGATGTCATCAATGACATCACTTCATATTTTAGCCAATGGCAGGGCTGCATTCTGCCACAAAAATGAATAAATCATGCCACAGAAATCAGAAAATGCTGCCGCATAAGCCTAGGAGCCCTGCCGCAGAAATCAGAAAATTCTGCCACAGAGCACTAGGGGCCCTGGAAGTAACCAAACCCTTCTGAGTGTGCTATTTACATAGCAAGTCCTCGGTAATTTAGAAAAGTGCCACCCCATCTAGTGGTATAGCATTGTACTCAGCATATAAACACCTGGGTATAATTAATTAGCAAAAGACCCAAATATCCAGATCTCCTGCAGGTACATAAAAAAGAACCAAGGCATAGATGAAAGCAGTCTGCCTCTCAATGACAGTGCTTCTGTGTCCCTCGTCGTCAGAAGGCATCAACCTAGAAAAAGAAAGAAAACACAAGAAAATGTCTTGCTGCTGCTGCATACGAAGCAAGGAAAGACCTAAGAGGCATGTCTTCAGTGTCCACAGTCAAAAAAGGAACAGTTCAAAAAGTCATGATGCTCTGAAGATAAAAAAACAATTGAGGGAAGTGTCATCTAGAAGTAAAGTGTTCCACTAGTAAAAGTAATTAAGCAGTCCATGGGAACTATTACAGAAATCCTGCTCCAATCCGAAATTCAGCTTAGAGTAGCCAGTCTTAGTTAACGAGCTGGAGCACGTCGTAGAGGAAACAGGTCTGAGAAATACTTCGGAAGCTCAGCTTGGGTATGCAGAATGGAACTGTTTCTCTCTGTTTGGTGTTACAACATACAAAACAGCAGGATAACACAGGCAAAACTGAATTCCTGCAGCATACAGCTTACTTTTGATTTGTCTGTAAGCTTGCTGTTTAAGCCGCATCCCCAGGCTTAAATCGCTAAAGATAAAAATTCAGGAGCACTCCAACCACAACTGTTTCTGCTCCTGCACTTTTGAAAAGGACACAAATTTTGTCTTGGAAATTTAATAGCCTAAAAATCAATATGTGTGGCTTGTCTTCAGGATTAGGAACTGGTTTTAATGAGCGGTGCACTGGTTCAATCATGTATGTGGTCCCATATGAGGAGGGACTGGCTAATTTCTCAAGCAGCTACTGCACAAACAGAATAGGGTCAGTACTGGACATCAACCACCTTGCCACAATCCAATGCCCTAGTCACCCAGTCATAAAGGTCCACCAGGATGGTCTGTCAAGACCTTCCTTGGGTGAACCCATGCTGCCAGTCATCAAGGAGACCATTCTCCTCCAAGAATGCCACCATTCTTTCCTTTGGGATAGTCTCCATTAGTTTCCTCACTACTGACATGAGGCTGACTGGACTGTAGTTCCCTGGCTCATCCCAAGAGCTGCTTTTGTGGAGGGGCACCACATGTGCCATCCTCCAGTCCAGGAGCACACATCCTGATAGAAGGGATGTGTTGAATATGTCTGTCAGATGTGCTGCCAGGACCTCCGTGAGTTCCTTTAGTACCCCTGGATGTATTCCATCTGGTCCTGGTGCTTTATCTGTCCACAGAGACCTTAGGCCATCTAGCAACCTCTGCACAGGGATCACATCATCTACCATCCTATCTTCTCTGCCTTCCCCTACCCTGTCCCACCATTGTGGAATTAGGTCCATCTCACTCTCTTGTAAATACTGAACAGAAGTATTCAATTAATATCTCTGCCTGTTCAGCCCCCTTTTCCTCCCATCCTCCTTCTGTCTTAATTCTAGATAGTTGCTCTCTGCAGTTCCTTTTCTCCCTGATGTATCTGAAGAAGCCTTTTTCACCCTTTTTAATCTCTTGAGCAAGCCTTTTCACCTTCATAGCCTTGGCTGCCCTTACCACCCTGGTCACCTCCATGGAGCTCCTGATGTAATACTCTTTATCTGCTACTTTGCAGGTCCTCTTATAGGTTTAAAGGCTGACCTTTTTTCCCTCACCTTTGCCTGTACTTCCTTGGTCCACCAGCTCGGTTAATCAGACCTAGCCTTCTTACTCCTCCATGCAGTGCAGGAGTCTGTGCCCTTCACCAGTCCCAGTTTTATGATGTCCCATTTCTGGGTGGTATCCATGTCCAGACATATGGTGGCCACATGCCTCCCCAGTACTGCAGCCATCCTACTGAAGTTAGTCTTATTAAAGTATGTGACCTTAGTGATGGTACTTGTCTCCTCTCTGCCCACCTCAATGAAGAAGCATACTGTACTATGGTCACTCCCCACTATGGGGTCCTCCACCCTCACCTCCCATACCTGATCACCATCCAACAAAACAAGGTCTAAGATGTTGCCTTCTCTTGTCGGGTCTCTTACCTGCTGTGTCAGTAACTCATCCTGGAGCGTGTCCAGGATGACTTGTTCCCTGCTGCTAGCTAAGGTCATGGTGGCCCAATCTACCCTTAGCAGTTTTAAATCATGGCCTACCAATGTACTACCCCTGCTGCAGTTCTGCTGTATAACCACCACCAGTTCCTTGTCATTCTCCTCCGTGTAGGAGGGAGGTCTATACACCACCCCTAACCTGACCCTCTTGTTTTTTGTCTTGCGTATACTGACCCACAAGGATTCCATAGTCTCTTCACCACCATCCTCCCTATTGCACTCAGTCCCCTCCTTTAAGTAAACAGCAACCCGTCCACCCTTGCCATTTTCCCTGTTCCACCTATACAACCTAAAGGAGAGTCCAAGATGTCTGCTGCATGCTGTGAGGTTGAGGAATAACCTCAGGAGCAGGAGCTGACTTATTGCCTGTTGAATTACTATAGCAGGTATACCACCGTTGCCTGTGTAATTCATAGTCAACCTTTCCAGACATTCTTGTGTGGTCTCTTGGTTTGTTGGTCTTGCTTGTATCTGTTCCTGTTTCCCCAGGTATCAGTAATTGGAGTCCAGAGTTGGAGGAGCCATCCTGAACCGAAGGCAGCAGAGCACCTCGTGGGGGGTGCTATTCGAGCACATCAAGCTGTCCAGCTGTTTTTCCTAGACTCAGAGAAAATAAGGAGTGAAGGCTCAAGGTTGCGTAAACCTGAAGAGAAGGAAGAGAGTGGTGAAAAGAGAAAAAATTGAAGTGAGGAGAGAGAGAGAGAGAGAGAGAGAGAGAAACTGATGCTTTGTTCTTCCCCCCTGGCCAAATTGACTCTATATATTGAACATTCTGCTGCTACTGTTTTTCTACATTACCTTTCCGTCTGGCATGAGTATATGTAAAACTGCCTTGTGGGCCTTAGTTTTATTTTATAGTCTATTTTTATATATTGTTGTACTTCTGTTTTATTTTATTTTACTTTATGATATGGTGCTAGATTTTATTTTTTATGTGAAAGACCGCTGCTGTGATGTGTCTTTGATGTAGGGTGGTTGGGTTTTTATTTTGACTCTTGGACTATTCTGGGTTTTTCTTTTCTTTTTTTTTTTTGCGTTTCATTTTTTTGGTTCTTTGTTTTGGGATACTGAAAGTTTCCTTTTTATTTCATTGGTCTGTGTGTTTGGTTTTCCCTTCTTCCCTTACTTGATTGATTATTCATCGATAGTTAGGTTTCAGTTAGTGATTTCATTCGCCTTGGTATTGCTCTGAGCAGTGGAACTGAGATAAGGAACATGTTGCTTCCATCAAGTGCTGATAGCATGAGTAAGTTCTTGATTAGTAGTGGTTCCTTGAGCTTTGGGTAGTGATTAAGTGATTAGTATTGATTAAGTATCTAAATTTGTTTTTGAATAGAACAAGATACAGTGGGATAAAGAAGTTTGTAAAAGAGTCTAGCAGCTTCTGAATTAGGAACTAGTGGGATTAATGGATCCTTGTGAGGTCACCTGAGACTGTGATTGATTAGCTTGGTTTAGTTCAAGCAACAACCCGTGCTTGCTATCCCGTTCCTTCCTCAGCTCAGTCTCAGCTAAACGCTTTATAGTGAAACATCTTGGTGTGCAGTGTTCAGTGTTTCAAGCACTGAAGGTTTTGTTTTGCTGGGCTGTGTTTGTTGTTTGAAGCAGAACAGAGCAGTGCAGTGCTTCACCAATTACTAGCATCTTGGCAGTTTTTCCAAAGCTTCAGTTCAAGTTTTCTTTCGGTTAAGGTACTTTGAGTTTATTTACTTGAAGATTTTTGAAGTTATATGTTTTTTTTATTTTTTTTCTTTAAACTGAGTTATTGTTGAGGTTTGATTTGCTGTATTGTCTTTGTTTGTTTCAGTATAACATTGGATACAGAGATCCTTCTACAGTCTGTGACTTGAGTTCTGATCTCAATTTGAATTTTGGCAGCTAAATTTCTCCAATTCTACCCTTACTATTTTTGTGCAAATTGCAGACCTGACTGTGGGAGCATTTGATATAAGAAATTGAAAGGAGCTGAAGCCTTTTTTTTGCAACTTTGGTTAATCATTCTCATGATAAAGGTAGGGCACACTATTTGTCACATTTTGTGGCTTATGACATTTTCCTGCAAAGATATTATCTTTATTCTGTTTTATTTACAGGATAGAAAGGGATATAAAATTATCTTTTTTTCATCTGTTTGTTTTTAGACCCTTTATCTGTGGATCTGGTCAGGTTATTAATCTTTGCTGACTGTGGGATGTTTAAAATATATGGATTTTTATCAATGTATTTGGATTAGATATCTGAATATTTGCTGAACTTTTGCTGAACTTTTTTGCTGGCTGATTCCTTCCAACTCTTCCCTGCTTCCTGCTTCAAGATGCAGGGCAGTTAACAGAAATCCAGTATTGGACTGAGATTTTCCTCAGGCGTTTATTTGAGGATTTATTATTGCTGCATTACCTGTGTTACCTCTGAGATATAATTCTGTTTATTTGTCTGCCCATTTATTTGCCTGTTTGGTTTTTGCTTTAGTGGGAAGCTGTTTTATAGTAGAAAAAAATGGCTGGGATGCAATCAGATGATTCACTAACACCACTAACACCACTGATTACAACAAGAAGTGGCAAAATAGTTCATAATGAGGATAATCAAGCTACTAAAAGAAAGATGGAGGGTAAAATAAAGAAAAGGGGGTGAAAGACAGTAGAAAACCGATTGCTGAAAAACAACAAAATAAATAAATTTAGGAAAAAGAAGGTAGAACTAAGTCATGTGACCCAGCACAAACTCTGATAACTCCCCATTTAGAAAAAAACTAGGAGGTTTTATTCAGGAAAATAATAGAACAACCTCAACTCTTTGTCAAATCTATGAAGGTGGACAAATAGATTTACAGAGTAAGGAGGGAATTACAAATAATGACTTTAGAGTTGAGGTTGATAGTTGTGACTCTGTATTACTCAGGAAAACACCTGATTTATTTTTTGATGAGCAAAATGAGCAAAACGATTCCTTATCTCCAGTAAAGAAAACTATAGAAGAGAAGAATAAAAAAGTCACCTTTGAGAATTCTCTTAATCCAAGTGAGGGTTTACCTGATTGTCCTGTAATTTCCCTATCATATAACAGTCTACCTGAAATATCAACTATGCATGAGCAGACAATGGCACATGCAAGAACCTTTCTAGGAATAAGGGATGAACTGCAGGATATTACATTGAGTTTAAAAGAATTAGTAACCCAAAGTATATCACCTAGTGGAAACAATGGCCCTCAGATTACTTATATTCCTTTTATTGATGAGAATTTTATTAAGGCTTTAAAAAAATCAGCATGTTGCTGATGTGGCTATTATGTAGCAGTTGGTAATGATTAAAGGAGAAATTACTGATCTAAGAGGGGAAATTGCAGTAAATACTACCAGACTCGAGGAACTTTTGGCTATTCAAAAAAGAAATCTGGTGCTTAATGACACTCCCTCTGTGCTTATCTGTGATCCAATACAATAAATTCTGGATCCAGAGGACACTTTTATTGATATTGACAAGGATTTTCCTGATAATAATAATATGACTTCTAAAACTGAGGGTGAATCATTAGCCCAGAAAGAAACAAAAGGTAGAGTGGTGAAGAAATTAGTACAATCAAAACAGAAGGGGAAAAAAAAAAGAAGTGTGACATCAAGTCAACTGTTTGAGTTCAGGAGAAGAATCAAGGAACAAATGAAGGTAGTAATGAAGGTAAAAAAAAAGAAAAAATTAAACCTTGAACCTCCAAAATCTAATGATGTAGATGGACAAGATATTAAGGTATCCAATTTTAATTTATTTCAAGTTCCTGATAGACAGAAAAGTACAGACTCTGTGTTAACTGAGTCAGATGTGGATAATGGTAAACAAAGAGGTCAAACTCAAAATATGATTCCCCTTTGTTCTGACTCAATTTTAAATCTTGGTATTTCCTTTCCACTTAAAGATGCACAGGCAGTTGTTACAGTAAGGGGTATTCCCTATTATTCTTTAGAAAATGCTGAGGTTTTAAAAATGTTGGTATTGTTATTGCTTAATGAACATCTGATGTTGGAAATTCTCTCTGATGACATTTGTGATGTTACTACGGCATATGAATAGGGAAAAGAAAATGAAATTTTACTGATATTTTTTAAGAAAGCAAGAGTTGTGCACTACATCTGGAGGAACTCTGAAAAACTGTTGGAATATAATATTATGATGGATTATCCAGTTCTATTGAAGTATCTAATACAAAACCCAGAATGGGTACAGCTGGCTACTAGGAATTTGGCTTCTGAATTGGCTAATTATGCTAATCTGCAGGATTTGATATTCCAGAATGAAAAATTAAATGGACCACCAGATGCGGTACTCATTGTCTTGGACTTGTTTATACAGGGAGAGATTGAAATTAAAAATCTTTAATTGCCCATTTATTCTCAAATATTCTGGGTCTCAACTTCTATGAGAGTGATATAGTTGAAGTAATAAGAGCCTTTAGAATGGGCTCTGAAGGAAGTTACATTGATGTTACTTTAGTTAGTAATAAGTTAGCACAATACATATTAGCTGCTTCAGATAAGCCCAATTCTTTAGGCATTCTGATTATTAATTTTAATGAGACTGACAATGTGATAAAAAATCTGCCAGTAGATGATAAAGATTCAGATCATAAGTTTTATTATAGTGTGGAGGTCTCCAACAGATATAATTTGCTTACAGACAAAGAAAATTGACTGGCTAAAGATCATGTTAGAAGAATTCCTGATGTAGTGGTTACCTTGGATGTTGAAAATGTAAATAGTCTGGCTGTTAAGGAACCTGATGAGTTTTTATTGAAATATAATTTTTTTTTAAGATTGTTACATTGAATGTTGCTGGACATTGTGCAAAATTAGTAGATGCTGATTATGTAAAGTTTCTTAAACAATTTGATATTGTAAACTTGCAGGAAACCTGGCATATTAATAATCCAGAGGATTTAATTAGTTTAAATGGATTCCAAACTTTGCATAGCCCATCAGTCAAAATAGGTAAAATGGGAAGCTATGCAGGAGGTCTGATTGTATATCTTAAAATTGGTGATAATTTAAAACTGTTACACCAGAAGATTTATAAAAACTATATTGGTGTAGTTATACAACTACAAGAAGTTGTAGTAATAATTATTAATGTTTATAATCCACCAAGGAATTAATTTAGTTGGGAACATGATTTATTTAATAAACTCCAGATAGATATAGAACATTTCCAGTTAATGTATTCAAATATAGAAATTTTGATCTTGGGGGATCTTAATATTAGAACTGGGCATCTAATTTTGTATCCAGATAATGTGTATGCCAAAATAAAATCAATTTAGGAATCAAGGTAGGCTCTCATTAGACAGGAGGAATACAGATGTGAAGCAAAAACTTGAAAACTTCCTGCGGGATTCAGATTTAATAATTTATAATGGGAGATCAGAAGCAGACAATTTTGGTGGGTACAGCTGTATTAAGGCTAATGGTAGCTCTCTGGTGGAGTATGTCCTTATTTTCCCCTTATGACCATATTAACTTTCAGGATTTGAAAATCATAACAAGGCCTGATAGTGATCATTTTCCTATCATTGTGGTAAGAAAAATTGAAATAGAAAGACAAAATATTATAGAACCGAGTACTGAAATTAGAAATAAAAAGCAAATAAGATGGAATAGACTGAAAGGGAAAATATTGAACATTTGATGTTTTATTTTCATGACCTCTTTACAGTTCAGGTGGATAAAGAACTAGACCTGGAAAATATTTATGAGGCCATGATAAATATTTATGATGGGACAATAATTAAATATGGGAATAATAAACAGGATGGATCTTATAAATATGATAATTGGTTCTTTAAAACATGTTTAGGCAAAAAGAGAGCACTTGCTAAGATTGTCAGGACAGCCAAAAGGCACCCAACAAGAGAGGATCTTAACAATCTCTCCAAATGTAGGAGGGATTATAAAGACCATGTAATTCTCCAAAGAACTATACATCAAAAAGAATTATGGGGGAAAATGTTAGCTGCTATTGAAGGGAAAGATGACTCTACTTTCTGAAAATTAGTTGCACAAGGTACAAATCAATATAAAACATAAATTGATGCTCATTGTATGCCAGATCTTTGGATTAGATATTATAATGATGTTTTAATAAGAAACCTATAGTGGAGGTTAGGGTGAAAAATGTGCCAAAAATTCCAAAATAAATAAATGGTGATTTTAAATGGATTACCCCTAATGAGGTTAGTCTACCTTTAAATAGTTTTAAAAGAAGCAAGACACCAGGGCCTGATAAAATTGCTGTGAATTTCTATTAGTCAGACATTGATTGGCGGTCTGTTGTTTTGTCAGACTTTTATAATAGATCTATTATGTATGCATATACACCAAATTCGTGGTTGGGTAGCTATATAATGCCAATATACAAAAAAGAAAATAGATCACTTCCTGAGAATTATCGTCTGATAAGCCTGCTAGATACCATGGCTAAGGTTTATGCAAAAGTATTACTAAACAGACTTTTATTATGGTTGGAAGAACATAAAGGGATTATTAATTTGCAGGCGGGATTTAGAAAGGGTGTGTAACTGATGTCCATATTTTTCTTTTGAGCCATTTTATTGAAAAATACTGTTTAATTAAGAAACAGAAATTTTTTGTTACATTTGTGGACTTCAGTTCCGCATTTGACTCTATTAATAGAGACTGTCTGTAGTCTCAGATGTACTATATGGGTATTGATACAAATTTGATTATACTTATTAAGCGTCTATATACTGATACTTGGACAAAAATCCAGTTTTCTAGCAATGGCCACCTTACTTCGGAGATGCCAACTAAACTAGGTTTATGACAAGGTTGTGTATTAGCACCTACCCTTTTTAATACATATATTAATCATCCAATTGTGAATTTGGATAGGGAGGATTTTCACTCACCAAATATTGGACAACAGAAGATACTGGTATTGGCCTATGCAGACAATTTAGCAATTATCCCTCTCTCTCTAGATTGGGCCAGCAGAGAAATTTGAAGCATTTAGATCTTATTAGTAAACAATTAAATTTAAAACCTAACCCTCAAAAAAACAATAGTATTTGGTTCAAGGAAGTTATATACTAAATTATGGCTGGTAGGGACTACTATTGATCTTGTTAAAAAAATTACTTGTTTAGGAGTTACATTTTCATCTAATTTAAAATGGAATAAACATGTTAAGATAACTGTTAATAAAATGAATAAAGCAGTTGTGGGCCTTAAGAGATTTAATTATAGATTTGGAGGGTCTTCTGTTGAACCAATGTTAAAGGTCATAAATACCAAAGTAGTTAACCAGGGCCTCTCTGGGGCAGAATATTGGGGTTTAGCCACATCTAATGAACTTGATATAGTTCTAAATAAAACATATAAGTATATACTTGGGGTTCCTTCTTGTACCCCAAGCTCTTTGGTGAGATGTCAAGTGGGTCAGATAGGTATGAATGCATTGATTCATATCAAGTTAATAACATTTTGGCTAAAGTTAGCTCTTAATGTGGAGCATAAATTCCTAAAGGATGCCTTAATTGAAAAGCAAATATGAACAACAAATAAACAACAAAATAGGCTTATGAAAATTGAAGACCTTCTAACCTATTATGGTCTGCTATATTTGTCTTCTCTCCTCAAAAAAGGAATTTCTATTAATGTAGCATACTATAAGGTTATAAAAGATGTTATAGTTAAGAAAGCTAAAGACCTGGATTTAGAATCTCTTAAGATTCTAAGAGTTTCTAACTGGCTGTCTAGTAACACTCAGGAACATAGTTTAAAATGTTATTTGCTTAATTTACATTATCCAGATGACAGGAAAATTATTACACAATTTAGGTTTGAAATGTTCCCCAGCAACATACTTGTAGCAAGATATAAGAATGATAGTGTATCTTCAGTTAATTGTCAATGTGAGGTGAAGGAACCAGAACATTTGTATCATGTAATTTTTATCTGTACATGGTATAATAATTTAAGAGTTAAGCATTCAAGCACAGTCATCGGTTCCTTGATTATGCCTACAAGATATATTCTAGACTTATTATTTAATTCCGAGAATGTATACATTTTAGAAAAGCTGGCTCTTTATTTAACAAAAGTAACTAATCTTAGAAGGAAGAAATATGCCGTATGGGCCATTGAATAGATTCTTACAGATGGAATGCACATTTTGCACTTTATACCTGTAACTACACCTCCAGCTGTGTATAACTTTATGGAGAACTAGGGTTTTATCTAAATTGGTCCATCTTAAGTGTATTCTTATTTGCATGTCTTGTATTCTTTTTTTGTAATGGCAATTTTGTCTACAATAAATTATTACTAATACTCTACAACCTAAAGCCCAGTATCATTAGGTCCCATTCCCTGTTTTGATTTGCCTACATTTCCATGATGGTGGCAATGTCTACCTCCCATTTCACCATCAGTGCATGGAGCTCTGGTATCTTGTTGTCCAGGCTCCTTGCAATCATGGAGACCACTATCCATCTTTTCCCTTGATCATCACCTGCTCTAACCTTATCCCCCATACCTTCCCCCTCTGGGAGTTTCTCAATGACCTAAATTACCATTGGGGGGCAAAGGTTCTCCATTAACCTGAGCCTCTGGTTGCCTGATATGACATGGCCCCCCCTCCCCATTAGTTTAAATCAAAGTTCGATGCCCAGAAACTCCTCGGGTTTTCTGTTGAGACTTCTTTGTACCTTCCCTGCTGGGTGCAGCCTTTCTAGAGCATACAGGTTATTGTTTGCCCATGTTTCCCCCAGCTACCTACCAACCCAAGTCCCATAGACTCACACCACCATCTCAACCATTCATTCAATTCTTTAACTCTTTGCTTTGTGTTTGTGCTAGCTTTAGGTACAGACAGTACCTCAGAGGAGGCAATTGTCCGCACTTCATTTCTATTCACCCTTGCCAGTTCTCTAAACCTTGCCTGAACCTCCTGAAAACTATTCCCCTTCTAAGTCATTAGTGCCCAGATGCACTACTACATGGGGCTTCGCCCCATCTCCTGTCACTTGCTGGGATGATGTGCTTTGCTTTGCTTGCCATCATCCCGGGCATGCATTCCACCAAGACTGAGCTCTTCCTGCTCTGATTCCCACCCCACCTGATGCCCTTAATAATGGAGTCACCAATTATGTTGACTCTTACTTCCCCTCTTTGCTGCTTGAACTTCAGTTCCCCCTCTGTAGTTGTGTTCCTGCTTCTGTCTTCTTGTTCCCCCGGTTCAACCATACCACTGACTTCCTCTGGACCCTCTACAGGCAGCACCTTTCCCCCCTGAAAGTGTTACTGTCGCCCTGTACTATAGCTACTGTAGTTTCCACTTTCTTTCCCAAAATCCCCACTATAGAACCACCTTCTGGAAGCTGTACTATCTCCTTGTCTCCCTTCCCCTGTGCCTTTTGCACATTGGCTGCTTTAGTACTCTTAACTTCCCCCTGTATCCCCCTTTCCATCTATATTGTTTAACTTGCCAGTATCTTCCACCTCCCTTTCTGTTTTACTGTCACCTGTGCTTTTTCCAATGCTCCCAGCCTCCATCTCCCTGTGTACAGTTCTTAGCCATACATGTCATTCCTCCTGTTGCACCCTTCCCAGAACCAGAGCCCTTGACGTCACCATGCTCTCCTGCTGTGATACCACCCACAGGTGACCCCCGTTCTCTCCTTCCATTAACCCCACCCGCTCTGCTATTTATGTCAAACCCAACTACACCCCCAAGCCTGTCTCCCTCCTCTCTCCACAAGTCCCTTACCTGTCCCCCTGGGTCTCTGCCAATCACCACCCTCCCGTCTCACCCTCTCTTCCTAGCCCACCGTTCCTACCTTCAGTGTCCTCTGCCTCAACCTGATTTCCAGTGTCCTTTAAATTCTGCAAGGGTGTATAGCTATTCATCACTTTTTTAACCCCACATTCATTTTGAACTTAATCTCCATCCCAGTCCTACCAACTGCTGACTTCCGTTGATCCCTGCACAGCACCTCCCTTCATCCCCCCCTCTCCCACTGACCACCTCCCACCATCCCCTGTTCTTCCAACATTCAGGTCCTGTTCCTGCCCCTTTTGTCCCACAGTCTGACCTGGTTTTCACCCCTTTTGTCCCCCATCATACCTATGGCTCATCCACTCATCTTGTCTCTTACTGCTTCCCAAATCTGCACTGTAACCCCTGCATTTTCTCCTCCAGCCCTTTTTGTCCCCCCTTCGTACCTCATGCTCATCCTCTGATCTCCTCTCCTCCTATTTAACAAATTGATTTCGTATCACCCTGCAGTTCTTCCTCTCCACCTCCCACTTCAACTTAAACATTTGTTTCCAAGTGCAAGACCCTCATACATATAGGGCATCCTCCCAAACTCCACAACATGTCCATGTGGACCGCTGCTCCACATCCATTACACCTCACTTTCCTTTTAGGTCCTGTTCCTCTCCAAAGCTCCGTTGCACCCACCCTGTCCCCCATCCCCCACACTCCTCTTCTGCCCTGATATCCCAACATCATAATGTGTGGCTCCTCAGTATGTTCTTCCTCTTCTACATTCCTGATGAGTATCACCTGCTCCTACACTCTCCCTTCTATTACCCCTCTGATAAGTATCACCTGATAACAACACCTTCCGGGGGGGCATGTCACTTTCTGGGATGGGGTGTCTGATGTACAATTTGATTACACCAGCTTCATCCTTAACCAGCTGAGTGGCCTAGTGGTTAGGTCAGCAGGATATGATAGAGCTTGGTTACTGTGTCTGAGGATTGAATCCAATTTTCAATTCAATTTATTGACAAGAAATGCTCCATTGAGCAGGCTCATTTACAAGGAGGTCCTGAACATACAAATAGTATACACAGCATGAGCAAGACATGATACACAAATATTACAATGTGCATAAGAGCATAGTTACAACAATACTTAATTATGCAATAGTTACATCAATACATATAGCTTGGTAAAGGGCAGGTATGCAGGACTACATAGAGGAGATTGACTAGTACAATATTTATATTGCAGATTGCAGCAAGGTTCTGTTAAAAAAAAAGAGCAGATAGGAACAGAAGTGCTTAACATGAAGCCTGAGTGTGGTCTGAGGAGGGAGGTGTTCAGTGGGGAAGGCAATTTTGGGGAAGAGGTAGGGAGAGAGGGTGAGTGTACAAGGGAGGTGTGGGCAAGACAGGTGAGGGAGTAAGTGGGAGGTGTGGACTGGGTAGGAAACAGATGAGTGGGAGTTCAGTGATTATGTGGGGGTGAGGGCTAGGAAGGTAGAGTAGGGTGGGAGGGGTGTGATAGATGAGGGGTGAAGGGGTGCAACTTGTTGCTTAGTAGGGAGTGAGGGTGATAGTCACTTAAAGGCACTTAAATCTCACTCCTGGAAGTTCAAATCCCACTCCTGGAGGTGTTGTGGGAGTATAGCTACCTCTGTATCTTAATTGGAATCTCTGAAGCTTTCTATGATTCTTTTGTATGAACAATGTCACTCTCTGGGGTGGGGGTGGGGGTGTCTGATGTACAAATGGATTACACCAGCTTCAAGTCATTAGCTAGCTGAGTGGCCTAGTGATTAGGGCAGCAGGATACAGCAGAGACTGGTCTCTGTGCCTGAGGATCAAATCCCACTCCTGGAGGCTTCGTGGGAGTATAGCTTACCAGCTAATGCCATAGAACTGGGAGACTGACCAACTGAGTAGTGTGGGGAGTATTGAGACTGAGTCATTAGGTGTGTTGTAGGGTAAAGGCAAGCAATTTCTATTAAGGTGTGTGAGGGTAGTTGTAGTAGTATTAATTGTGTGGCAGTGACCCCTAATGGTCAAGTAGTATATCCTGCCAATGGGATCCCAGGGAGATAGTGTCACATGACTATGTGATGCTATATAGGAAATGTATGTGATGCTATATATAGGAAATGCCCACCTAGGGTGGGTGGGAGGGTAACTGGTACAGTAGTGGTGGCAGGACAACACAGTGCAGAAAGAAGTGAGGAGCAGTGTATATCTGCTTAATGTAGCAGGCTCTCCACTGTCCATTGTGTCTACTCTCTGACACGGGAAGGGGTGTGCTGTATTGCAGTCTGCTTATGGATAGAGGAGAAAAACACACAAGGAAAGTAATGGGGCAGGGTTTCACCAGACCAAAGGGATATTCAGTGGGAAACAGGAAGTGGGAAGAGGTGAGTTCTTGGGAGACTCAGACAGTGGGCTACAAGCCTTAACTAAATAATTAAATAAATACATGACTAAGTCTGTTAAAGGTTCCAGACTGAAATGAACTAGAACTACAGCATTACAGTACAATATGTGACTTTCTTGACCAAGCACATCTACAGAAGTACAGACATAGTAACTTAGATATATAGATATATTAGAAGGGGTATAAGAATTTGCTATACTAATTGGATGTAATATTAAATTGTATAACTTGTGAAATTTGAAGGGACAGCCACCAAAGAGGGGAAGGATACTGATAAGTAATTTATTGCTTAATTAATTTATCATTGAGTATGTGCACTTTAGGTATAAATACAAGTTTGAGGTATATTATAACCATGCCCC
Organism: Neoceratodus forsteri; assembly: GCA_016271365.2. NCBI lineage: Eukaryota > Metazoa > Chordata > Ceratodontiformes > Ceratodontidae > Neoceratodus > Neoceratodus forsteri. Next base: position 192,787,080 of record JADMNL010000024.1, on the reverse strand, counting down.
CAAGGAAGCCTTTTGGTGAACCAAGGCCCCTAAGGAAGCCTTTTGGCAAAGCACAGGGGTAAGTGGTGGCTGGCGCACTGGACTGGGGAAGGTTTTAGAAATTGTACTTTTTCTGGTAGCTACAATTTTGATATACTCTGATGCACTTTGTTTTTTGAAGTGGCACTTGATTGTAAACAGAAATTTAAATAAAATTCTGTATACCGTGCTTAAAATAAGGTGCCTGAAGAGTATTTGTGGATTTTTTGCGACCTAATCTACCCCTGCATGCTCACCTTCTCATAATGGAATTGTCCATAACATGCAGATCTGTAGCCATCGGGGATCACTTTCAAGCGGGTTAAGATGGGTAGAACATCATAATGCACTAACAACCAAAAAAATTGAAATTTAATTGGGGGTGCCGATCATGAAGACAATATTAAACAGCCACCACAGGGAGCCAGCTCGGGAGTGTCTGCACTCTTGCCTGCCATCACATAAGCCCCCAGGCTAATAAAACAAAGTTGATTCTCCTTAGACCTTGTAGACTTGGGCAAGATTGGAGTAAATTCCTACATATGCACCCACAAAAGTGACTCCATCAAGACTGTTATATCAGTGAAATATTTTGGAGTCTTACTCGTCCAAGAACTTACATTCAAACTGTATGCTGACAGGGTGAACAAGTTGTTCAACCAAACAATGTACCAGGTCAACTCCTACCGTGCTTCTGAAGCTGGAATATCCATCACTAATAGTGTCTTGACTCTTTCCTGTTATATGGTGCCCAGTCCTAACCTCTCTGAAAAACGCTCTGTAAACTCAAGGCCCTGTACCACCATGTTGTCCACTTCGCAGCCTGTGGCGGTAGGAGGGAACACCATTACATGGTTCTCTCCTCCTTAGACTTTCCCCCTTTCAAAGAGAGGATTCATTACCTTGTTCTGCCTGGCACATAAAATTTAGCATTCCTCCCAACCTAGCCTCTATCCTTGAATTGAAACCCAGAAGAATGAATCTCTGGTCCTTTTCCCAGATGTTCCTAATAGTCCCAAGAACCCACTCAGCATCTAGCAGGAGATTCTATGCCTCAGTTGCTCCTAGACTATGGAACAACCTCCCAGCTGTTGTCCAGGCTTTCTCCAGTCTCAAGGGATTTAAATTCTCTCTGAAGAACCTGTTTCTTATAAGCTTCCAGTGCACATACTTTCGTGAGAGCTTCTCTTATTTTGACAACTGTTAAGTGTAACTCTTCTTTGCCTATTGTATTTCTTCTGCAAGTAAAAACTTGTGCTGTCCTAGTGCTATGTTGTCAAAATTATTGTAATGTAATAACTGGGTACCATTGTTTTCTCATAGGAGAAGCTGGTTATAACCCGCCGTTATAACCTGTGGGTTATAATGGTAAACACACACCAGCTTCTCCTCAGCCCCTTTCGTGCTCACTCATAGTGCATAAAACAACAGTCTTCAATCATCAGAGCAATCCTCACAGAACACCTCCACCACAGAGAAAACTGTTTCAATCTCTTCAAAAAAAAAATAGACAGTAAATGTTACCTTTACTTCACATTTCAGTCTATAGCTCAGACACTTACACATGTTCTTTATCTCATATCTGCACAAAAATGAAAATGACCTATGACCTCAGTGCCTCATAAAATATTATCAATGCAATGAGGATGACCTTAAGCACCCCAGCCATAAAAAATTCAAATAAATAAAAAAAGAATAAATCTTACCTCAGCTTAATTTTTTATGCATTTCTTTTTATTTGCAGCAGTTCTTAACTGACACCTCTTTTCTTGCTTACTGATCTTTAACAACTGCCGTTCTCACATAGAACCCACGATGCAGATCTCCTGCATAGATCTAAAAGCAACAAATTCAAATCTTTCGAAAAACTGATGTTAATATTCTTTATAAAACCAAAAAGCTATTCTATGCTAAATCTGTATGTGTTTAAAGCTGTTTCATGTTAATTTAATTGTATGTAACAAATAACACCCTGTGTCACAGTCACTTTTTTTTTAAACTGGTGGGAGAAAAATTGTCACACAGCAATTACATAAAACAATACATGGAGGGAGTGCAAAACTCAAATTTAATGCATACCCTTGGTGTGGGATTCTTTGATAAACCCCTTGGGCTTTGCCCTCAGGGTTTATGCAGCATCCCACACCTCAAGTGTACATTAAATTCACATTATGCACTCCCCCCATATATTATTCTATATGTAAAGTAATGTATAGTAATGTACTTGTGGACTTGCTGTTGCATACTTGTGCTCCTCTAGCATCGTATAGGTATAACTAATGAAACATATTGTAATGTAATGTATTGTTATGCAGTTGTGGTCTTGCATGACCTCACTGAGTTACTAATCCCATGTGTACTCCAATGTATTCTATTGTCTTTAACTGCTGTATGTACCAGGAAACCTGACTGTTGTATATAACTAATTCCAAGTTGCTCCTGAAAAAGAAACCTTTAGTCTCAGCGAGCCTACCCAGTGAACAAAATCTAAATAAATAAATGAATAGTAAATACATCTATTTATTAAAAATTAGTAACTGGTAATAAAACACTGAGCCAAAGCTCTTTTCCAAGTATGACCCAGGAAAAAGGGAAAAAGGAAGAACAAGTACATTCCAAGTAAGGTAAAGTATTGTATGTAGCAAAGCAGTATATGGGCATATGTAAAGGGTATTAAATAGCAATTAACAGGATAAAACAGAAGGAATTTAGGAATCAATTAGGAATTTACATACTTGAGCAAAACAATGAAAAAAAAAACATGTTCATCAACCATGGGTATCTTGTTTATGAATGTTAAAAGAAAAGATACTGCAAACCACCTCATGTAACTGCTAACTCGTTTAATGTACTGGGTGAAACCATCTGCATCAGCCCTGAAAGCATATTTTTTCTACCCATGCAAGAGAATACATACTGTCCAATTCTTCATTCACCATCCTTCTGGATATCACTGGGGTGCTTGTATCAAACAGGTTTTACTTCCCCCTAGCTTGGATTTTGAAATATAAGTGGGTGTAAATAGTTTGGGCTGAGCTGACTTCAGAGAATTAGATGTCTGTCATACTTTACAGTTCCTCAAGCTCCACTTATCCCATGCAGGAAAGGTATACGTGTTTGGAGAATTAACTGATGCCAGGAAATTACATGCAAAGGTTAAAAGGGAATTTGGATCCAGACGGGAAATATGCACCTAAGATTCCGACACAGAATTTTTGCCTAAAAACTGGGTTCCTGAAATATAAATGCATATGGGGCCTAGGGCCATTTATGAGTTACCTGCCATAGAAACTCTGGTGATACACACTTTTGACATGTCTGCATGTCTTTTTTCTTATGTCAAGTTATGTAGTTGGCTAGTTTCTTAAAGAGCTGCTGACACCTCAAACATAAAAACTTAATATTTAGGTACAATTCAGCTTGCATTCCATATATAGTCTATACATGTATCCTCCCCATTATGTATTACTAAGGAAATGTGCATGAATGTATGATCTTTATCTCTTTGAGTTCATCCGCCTCTGTAGCATATTTCTTACTTCAAGTCATAATCCTCTGTTGTGACATCACAATCTGCTGCCATTGCAGTAGCTGTGATGTCACAAACAGAATATTATAACCACAGGTAGGGAGAAAGTAGAAGGAATAGATGAACTCTTCAGGACCAGTGATCCTGTTTTCATGCAAATGATTTCAGTAATAAGTGATGGAGAAGAGAAATACAGAAGTAATGTGAAATACAAGCTGAACCATGTCTAAATATTATGGTTTGTGAAAGTTCTCCTGAAGGTGTCAGCTGCTATTTAAGATGGCATTAATACAGGCCAGTTAAAATCATGTAGATGTGTAGTACTACTATTCCAGGTTGCTGTGCATCTATGAGACCAATGACCATAGATGGAAGTTGACCAGTGTTGATTTTACAAGCAAGCAGTGGCCCAACAGATCAACAGATGTGTAGACATCACCCAGAGACCATGAGCTGCAGACTGTTCGTAGCTCCCCAACACACACACACACACACACACACACACACACACACACACACCCCTGCATGCATCCCATAAAATAATGTGGTTTTGTCTATAAATGCTAGTAGCTGTGCACTGTATATGCAGTACAATTTTTTCAAATTTGCCAGTCGTTGCTCAGAAAGTGGAGTAAAAGATGACATTTGTTCTCAGTTTCCTGAGTCAGACATTCCAGTTGCTGCAAACATATTCAGTGACATAATTGTATGCTAAACCTCACAACCCTAAATCTTCAGGGTATTTAAATGGATCTTCTAGAATTCTTTCCTCAGACCATCTAACTGAGGGTGGGGAGAAGTTACAGCTACATGAGTTTGCTAATTGTGATGATCCCTGATTGAAAGAAAGAGTTTTAATTGTGTCCTGTAGTTGCAGGACATGTTTTGATCACAGTTTTTATCAGTAAAAAGTATGCTGGGTAAAAATGTAAACTCACACGACATTCGCCTCTGAAAAGCTGGGATTAAATGTAACCCCTTCCTATTCGAACTGTGGTTGTGCTATTTAGAGCTGCCAAAATCACAAATCCATCACATACAACATTTGTTGCAGAGTGAGCAACCCTAGCTGGAAAAAATTCTGAGTCAAAGAACAGTAAAAGGATTCTCTCCAGATCAGTGGTGAACTGTACCTTCTTCCACTGCATTGGACTGGTAGATAAACACAGGACCTCAGTTATCCAGAACATTAGTCCTACAATTTTAATGAGCAGTACTTTTATAGTGAATAAATAAAACTTTTGAAACATAAAAAACATGCAGAATCTGAAAATTGGTAGGGTGTATGGGGACTCTTACAAGAAAGTTATTATACAGTAGGTTAGCATGGGTTGATTTACCAGTAGGTGATGCTGAAGTGTATAAAACCACTAGAGGGCATCTGAACACCAGCCTCCATGATGGACAGAATTAGGAGCCACATAAAAAACAGAAGTACTATGGCTCGTTCTCGTCTGCATTTTTAACACATTTGAAAATGTTCTTCTCTTAGTAGGTTCATGAAAAGAGCTTTTTAATAGCAGTGATTGAAAGCTACATTGTTTTACCTCCAGGGAAAGCCCAGGGTAGTTCCAAGGGTACAGTACTAATGCAGTAATGCTGTGTTTTAAAATCTAGTTTCAAAATCAGTGTTAAACATTGCACTATTTTTACTTTCTGAAGTGGCATAACAAATATTTATACAGTTATATTAGAAATTATTATAGCAACCATTTAATTCAGTTTTCTCCCCAAATACTGGTTTGAAATGCTAGCTCCTGTAAGTCACATTTCTATTTTTGGTAGCATGGTAGCCACTAACAGTCAGGGGTATAGCTAGAAAATTAAAATTGCAACACTATGTTTGTCACCTTTGCCCCCCCATTAGGAATACATTTCCATACTTGACTCCTCCAAGCACACAAATGCCCTTTACCCAAGTGGCAGCAGAGACACTCTGCAGCACCAGTATGAATATTAAAATGCATGCCTGGCAGGACAAGTAATCTGTACATATCTTTCATAATCTTGCAATAGTATGGAAACCAGGATTTCCCTAACCATGTGTCCTCCACTGTTCAGATGTTGTACGCAGCCGTGGCTCTAAATGAGTTCCTTTCAGTCCACATACCTGGTAAAGCAAATCTATCAATCAATCAGTCAATCAATTCATGAATCAGTCATTCAAAGCTTAATAGATAGACAGATAGATTGGTAGATAGATAGATAGATAGATAGATAGATAGATAGATAGATAGATAGATAGATAAAGTCACCTCCAGTGCCAGTGACTGATGACAGAGTCACTGGTGGAGATACAAAGATAATCACAGTGGTTAGCACTTCTAAACTCACAAGAAGGATGACTCAAAATAATCAGCTGGCCCTGGTGGAGGCAGGATGTGGGACAATACTGCAGATGCAGAGTCCCTCCCTTTGGCCCCCTCAAAATAACATTTAGAGTATGCTTTCCTAGGCAATCAAAAGCACATTTTATTTCTTTGGTGCCCTATCCATGAGGCTCAGGGTACCTTACAACAGTAATAACAGAACACAAAAAAATTAATAAACTGTGCAGACAATAAATATTCAATGAATATAAATGCTTAATCATTTAAAACTCATCTGGGTAGGCCTGAATAAATAAAAAAAGGTTTTCCACAGATTCTTAAACTCCTCCACAGTTGGGGCAGGTTGTGCAACCTCTGAAAAAGCATTGCAGAGCAATTGGAGAAAAACTCCAAAGGCCCCATCCCCCAACTGCTTCAAATGGGATCCAAGGACCTGAAGTGCTGTAGGCCCGTATTTGTTGAATGGAGGGGGTGGGTAGGTGTGTAGAACAAGAAGGTAGCTTGGGCCCAGACCATGTAGAGCCTTGGATGTTCACAAGCAAATCTTGAAGGTGACATGCTGCTGGATTGGTACTCAGTGCAGAATGCACAAAATGGGCATGATGTGGTCTCTCTGAGAAGTTCCCACCACCAGCTGGGCCACAGTCTTCTGAACCAACTGCAGATGGTGTACCAGATCTCCAGCTATCCAGTTTAGAAGTAACAAAAGTATGGACTATTGTCTCCTGGTAAACTGGCACTAGATATGGCTTAATCTGGGCAATATTATGCAGATGGCAAAACCTGTTTCAGATGACTGCTGACACCTGCTGTTCTGGAGTCAGCTTGCAGATGAAATGTTTTTTATTTTTTTATTTTTTAGTCTTTTGATAACCGGGTAAGGCCCACTAGGCATAAGTGCCTGTTTTCAGGGGTGACCTGGGAGCACTGGGTGGTTAAGTGACTTGCTCAGAGTCATACAGTATGCAAGTGTAGGTTGTGAGAATCAGACTCAGGTCTGGTCTACTGGATGTACCAAGCTCACTCACACCTCATTCCTCTAACATCTAGGCTATACTACCAGCCCAAAATAACCCAGGTCTTTCCCCACATTGCAGCTCAAAGTGCCTGACCATTAAAAGATGGTAAATGGCAGTCTCCACTTGTCAATGCCAACCCATGCCAGCCTGGATTGACAGTCATAACCTTTGTCTTACCTGGATTGAGACACAACCTATTGAAGGCCATCCAGTCATTGAGTTCTTGTTGGTACTGCTCAAGCACCGTCACTGCATTTTTACCCATCATAAGCTCAAACAGATAGAGCCGAGTATTGTGAGAGGGCCAGGGTCCGTCTCCCTGAAATTTATTAAGAAGATTACAGAAAGGGGGACATTTGAGGGAAGTAGTACCGATTAGACAAGACTCCCCCCTTCGATACCAATTAGAAGTATACCTGAGGTATTCCATAAATGTTAAGATATATAAGACAGTCATCTAAATCAAAAGACAAGAATTTCCTGCATTTCTTTTAGTCGTGACTTCTGTCATTTCACTTCAATACTATTACCTTTGGAGAAACCAGGAAATATCTACACAAAGTGCTTGGGAATGGGAGATTCAGTGGGGATAACCTCGATTGGAAACTAATCTCGCTCTCACTCGAAAGAAATCCTGTCCCCTCTCACCCATATTCTTAACCTCTCACTCCATCTCACAGTATTCCCCCCAAAATGGAAAGCTTCAGTAGTCACCCCTGTGTACAAGAGTGGGGATCATGCCCTCCCCGGGAACTATAGACCCATCTCTATACTATCACCACTCTTGAAGGCCCTTGAATGAATCATTGCTGACCAACTTGTCAATTATCTGGACAAACACATGCTCCTATGCGCAGAGCAGCATGGCTTTAGGGCTGGGCATAGTACCACTACAGCCCTTCTGGAATACACAGACTTCATCCACAAATCCCTCGTTGGAGCTATCTATATTGACCTAACAAAGGCCTTTGACATGGTCAACCGTGCCGTCCTAATTGACCAACTCTCTGCCATAGGCCTTGCCCTTGCCCCTGAGGTGGCTGCATGGTTCCACAGCTACCTACACTGCCATTCACAGCAAGTCAGGATAGATACCTCTCTCTCTGACACCAAGCCTGTGAGCTCAGGTGTTCAACAAGGGTCACTACTGGGCCCCCCCCTCTTTAGCCTATTTCTGAATTGCCTCCCCCTAGCCAGTCAGGACTGTATCCTCCTCTACGCAAATGATGCGGTTATCTTTTCTAATGGCTCTGACCCCACTGCTCTTGAGCAATAACTACAACATGACTTCACCAGTGTTGAGTCATGGTTCAAAAATAATAAATTGATAATAAACTACAAAAAAACAAAAACCATGTTGTTCACCAGCCTTAAGAACAAGCACAAACACTACCCTCTATCAATATATGATAGGGATGGTGTTCCTCTTGAATGTGTTCATCACTTCAAATATCTTGGAATCACTCTTGACAGCTCCCTCTCCTACATCCTCCACATAGACATCACAGCTAAAGCAATCAACAAATGCTTAGGGCTACTTTACCGCCATAGTCAGAGCCTGACCCCTGAAGCCCTCAGCATAGAGGTCCACAGTTCAGTGGGTTCTCTAGTGGACTATGAACTGCCAATATACGGCTCTGCCACAGATACTGCCCTCCAACGTATAAAAACTGCCCTTAACAATGCCTGCAGGCTCACCTTAGGGGCACACCAACTAACCCACACCTGTGATCTCTATGCAAAGGCTCACTGGCTAACACTCTTCGGTGACTTAAAATATCAATCTTGCCTCCTGGCCAAAAAGAACTGCCTTGGTCAGCTCCCAACTGGGGTCCAACAACTCCTAGTTCCCAGCACTAATCCCAGGTCCACCTGAAATTTGGAACTGCAGTCCTTCCTGACTCCAAAATGTCGGACATCTCAAGGACAAATGTCTTTTGCCTATCAGGCACCATTGTGGTTCATCTCCCTCCATGAGAACATTATTAGCCTGCCCACTCTGTGGACCTTCAAAAAGAACCTAAAGAACAATTTAATACAGGAATCTCAATGTGTCTGCCATCGCTAGTACCTAGCAAAGGCATCTCCTACCATCTGCCCTTCTGCTGAACAGACCTCTCTCTCTCTCTCTTTCTCTCTCTCTCTCTCTCTTACACCCTGCACTTGGGGCTCAACCCCCCACCCTGCCTCTCCAGCACTTCTATGCGCTAACCTCCTTGTGTTGCTGACAACTAACAGGCTCCCTGTTGGGCACAGTTGTTTAGTCTGTTCCTGTATGTATCTGACTGTGTTTACTTATTCCAGTTTTAGTTTTCGCTGTATTTTTTGCATTCCTTTGTTTAAAGACCAAATGTAGGGGGCGCTGATGAGCAGCTAACTGAACAGATGCAGATTCCCACGCTGCTCCAGCTAAACAGCCTAAATCAAGTTTTAAAGAATAAAAAATACCTTTGTCCGGGAAATCAGGTACCCCGTGGCTAGGAAAGGCAGAATGGACGAGTATTTGACTTCCGGTCCCTCAAAAAGTCAAAGGATAGCATCCAAAAACACCAAAAAGGGAGGAGAGAATGGCAGCCTGGTTTCGTTGTTGGCGGCGGAGGTTGCCGTGCTAGGCAGGGAAGTGATGGGACAGGTCATAGCGGCCTTGGAGCTGAGATTAATTAAACTTGAGGGGAAGCTGGACCTGAAGCTCCAAGAGATACAGGAGCAACAAGGAGTGCAGGCGGGCAGAATTTTGGAGGTGGAGGAGCAGGTATCGCACCTGGAGGATGAGTTGCTGGCAATGCCAATGCAGTTTTCAGCCCTACAGAAAGAGTTAAATGAAATGAAGGAAGCGTTCGACTACCAGGAAAATTATCATCGGCGCCTCAACCTGCAGTTAAGAGGCTTGCCGGAGGGGATGGAGGGAGAGCGCGCTCTGGACTTCTGTACGAGGATCCTGCCAGGGCTACTGGGCCTCCAGCCCATGAAGGGAAAGATAAAACTGGAGAAAGCGCACAGAGCGCTGATGTCCCAAGCACTGAGAGATCAGCCGCCGAGGCAGATAATTTTTCGGTTCCACCATTTTCAAGATAGGGAAATGGTGTTGAAAGCATTTCGAGAAAAGGGCAAAGAGGAGTTCGAGGGGCACTGCCTTTTCTTGTCGCAGGACTACTTGGCCCGGCTGCTCAAGAAGAGAAAGTTGTTTAATGGAATTATGCAGCAGCTTAGAGAGCATAAGATTGAGAACTTTCTAGTGTAGCCAGCCAACTTGAAGATAAAACACGAAGGGGCAACATATTCATTTTGGGAGCTAGACAAGGCCTAGGAGTCCGTAAGAGCATTGCAGCAAAAAGTGCGCTGAAGAGGGAGCAGGGGCTTTGCATCATTTAACCATTTAGTGTTGGAGAAGGGGAGATTGTTTAAAGTGTTTTGTTTCTCTGCCTAACTCCCACAACTTTAAGAAATGTGCTGGAGAGAGACGGAAGCTTCCTCCTGTGTGTGAGACTGCCATGGAGGTGTCCCTTTTTCTTTTGAGCCTCTCTTCCACTTGAATCTCCCCATCATGTATGGAGCAGCCTGTAGGGCTGGACTAAGATACCCGAGTACTGGAGGAGAGATTCATGGCATGGAAGACTGGACATGGGATGAGCATCAGAAGCCAGGAAAAGGAAGCGCTGGAGAAGGAAAGCAGATGGAGGTGGAAGATGCGTTTAAATGAAGGTACGAGGGCGGGTGGGGAGCAGGGCTTAGAGCGTGGTTATTTGGCGCGCCTAGTCTCCCTGCTAGCCTTAGATTGTAACCCAGGTCACTTGCTTCATGGACTCTTCCCCCTTTTTTGTCTTTTTTTGTTTTTTGTGGGGGATTCATACATGGGAGGGGATAAGAGAGCCAAAGAGGGGGTAGGTTGAATAGGATGGGGAACTGAGGTGGGTCAGTGGAAGGAGACAGATGAAGGGGGAGGGGAAGAAGAGGGAGTATGAATAATGCTAAGGAGAGGTAGGAACTATTTAATGCAAAACGGACAAGGGAGAAACAATGAACGTGGCTGTGGGGGGAGGGCGTGGGAGCATCTTAGTCAGTATATGGGGAGGCTACAGACAATCAAGTCGAGGAGACAGTTAGTGCCAAGGGGATTAAAGGAGAGACAAGGGGGGAGGGAAGAGCTATAGTTAATGAAATGAGAACCGTGGAGAGAGACAGAGAGGGAAGGGGGGATGGAATATAGGAGGAGAGGAGGAAAAGGGTTGCAAGTGCAAGAACAGGCGGCTTGGAAGAGGAGCTGGAGGAAGACCTGTAGCAGGATAAGGAATGGAGGAAGGGAAGGAGGTGACAGGGGATGGAGGGGGGAGAAAAGGGGGAGGTTTGGGAGTAAAGAAGGGAGGGGAACAGATGGGGGATTGTACAAAGTTAAATGTTGTGGTTGTTGTTGATGTTTGTTGTGAAAAAGGTGCTAATTTGGCTAAACTGAATTATCTAAGGGTGAGTGATATGCTCTCAATTAAGAATGCTGGACCGAAAGAGAGAAGACTAATGTTTGCAAATGGCTATGACAAAAAGTATTAATGTGGTTACTTGGAATGTTCGGGGCATCATAAATCCAGTTAAAAGGACTGTATTGTTAACAGCTTTAAAAAGAGTGGGGGTCCAGATAGCCTTAATACAGGAGACACACCTAACAGAAGTTGAGCATGCCAAATTGGCCCGAGGATGGGTGGGAAGGTGTTATGCAGCATCTGCGTCGGCACATAAGAGAGGTGTGGCAATATTGATTCACAAGGCTTTCCCACTAGAGGTGCAGAGGGTGGTTAGAGACCCTAAGGAGGGTCGATACATTTTTGTGTCTGGTTTGCTAGAGGGGGAACGGATCACATTGGGGTCAGTGTATGCCCCAGCAACCTATGACCACAATTTTACATGTTCTTACTGGATTTATTGATCAAGGAACAATTCCCGGGTTTAATATTGGGAGGGGACTTGAATTGGATGATGGATTCAAATATGGACCACTCTGAGGGGAAAGGAGAGAGACAGGCTGGATGCAGCAATGGCAAAGAGGAATGGCGGAACTAGATTTGGTGGATGCCTGGCATACAGCAAATCCAGGAGCGAGACAGTATACCTTTTACTCGAATCCTCATAAGACGTGGTCTTTGCTAGATTATATATACTTGACAAGAGAGTGGTATACCCAGGTTTGGGATGTTCGACATGGTCCCATACATACATTGTACCATGCGATGGTAGTGATGAAAATGCAAGGTAGGGAGAAGCGGGTGGCCCCCCCCATGGAAATTTCCAACATATATGGCCCAGAATGAGAATTTAAGAAACACTTGGAGGAGAAGTGGGATCTTTTTTTGGAGACAAATGATACAGGGGAGGTGTCTAGAGACATGCTCTGGGAGGCGGGCAAAGCCTTTATGAGGGGGTAATCATCGAGTATATGTCCCGGATTAAGAAAAAAAGACAGCAGCAGAGAAGGGATTTGGAAAGGAAGCTAAAAGAGCTTGAACTGAGGGTGGCTCAGGGGAACAGGGGGAGGCTGCACGATCCCTGACCATGGTGAGGGAGGCCCTGAACACTCATTTAAGAACAGAGGCAGGCAGGACTTACCTCTTTAAGAAGCAACAAATATTTGAGTGGGGAAACAAGCCGGGGCCAATGCTGGTAAGTCTTACGAAGGGCGGGAAGAGAATGGGCCAAATTACAGGGGTGAGGGATGCGCAGGGAACTCTGCACTGGGATGCCAAGGGGATGCAGAAAGTGTTTAGCTTTTTCTATCACCAGCTATACCAAGCGGAAAGTAAGGGAACAAAAGTGCAGATGTTGGAGTTTCTTGAGAAAGTCAAGCTACCGGAGGCCACACAGGAGCAGAGGGTTAAACTGGGATAACCAATAACTAAGGAGGAGGTCAGGAAAGCTATCCAAATGCTTCACAAGGGGAAAGCTAGTGGGCTGGATGGATATCCTGTGGAGTATTATAAGCTGATGGAGCCCGAATAGAAAAGGTGTTAAGTGAGGTATTTCAGCAAAAGGGGGAGGTGGGGGAGGTTGAGCTGCCTGACAAATGCTACGACACCACTATATGCCTTATGCCAAAAGAGGGGAGAGATGCACTACTCTGTGCTTCATATAGGCCGATTTCTTTGCTGAATTGCAACCTTAAAATATTGGCTACGGTGCTGGCCTACAGGCTAGAGGAGGTCCTCCCGGGGCTGATTCACCCAGCCCAAACCGGGTTTATAAAGGGACGGCAGTCATATCATAATAGGAGGCGCCTACTCAATATAATATGGTGGGTAAATAGAAGAAAGGAGGCGCATCACCTCACTCAACCGGTCAGTGCCCCCACTAGGTGCAACTATAGGACAGGCTCCCTTATGCTTCTAGACTGGATTCTATCTAACCGCCCTGAACGCATCTCCAATGTTTCTGTACTCCCGGATACAATAAGTGACCACTTGCCTGTCATCTGCTCCTGGTCAAACAAATACCACAAGCCCCCTCCCAAGCGTATCTATGCCAGGGTTATCAAACAAGGGCACCTCCAACTGTCAAAATCCCATTTAACCAGGCTGAACTGGGCAGTGCTTGACTCCCTCAATGACACCAACAAAGCTCTGGACCTATTTATCAGACGTTTCAATGAAGCCTGTGACATCTATGCACCAGTGAAAAAGATGAAGGTCAAAGGACAGACCAACCCCTGGGTTACTATTGACCTTTAACTCTGCTCAAGCACAGAGACCACCTCTGAGTAGCAGTGCAACTCCGACGCAAGTAAACATACAATTATACAAAGCAGCCAGAAATGATTGCACTCTAAAAATACGGAATGCTAAACGCAGCTATTACAAAGAGGCTTGACCAACTCTGGGGCTAGGAAACAAATTCTGGAACAACATGAAAGAACTCACAGGCAAGGATCCTAAAGCACCACCCACTATGCTCAACCTTCATGGCACTCCTACACTGACCTAGGTACCATCACCAGCACTTTTAATAATGCATTTACAAACCTGGACAGTGTCCTTCCACCAAATTTTTGATGACCTCCTCCAGCTCCTCCCAAGATACCCCCAACTAGAATGTATAACCCCAAAGTTTTTTTTAAGGAGGTCCCACCACAAGTAGCTAGAAATACATCTAAAGGCTATTGGCAAACAAGGGTACAGTGGTGACTCCTTGACCTGAAACTGCTGGCACAAGTCCTCGATGAAATCTTAGAACCACTTACAAAGATCTTTAATCTCTCGCTTAGATTGGGCCATTTCCTCTGGAAGAAAGCCACTGTCACACTGGTTCACAAAAGTGGAGATAGGACACTGCACACCAATTACAGACCTATCTCACTCCTCCCCACTATCCAAAGTGCTGGAGTAATAGTGTCGGACCAACTAGTTGAATTCCTGGATACATAATGTACAGTGCCCAGAGCAGCATGGCTTCAGAAAAGGGCACAGCACCACCACTGCACTACTGGAATTTATAACCTTCATCCATGCCACACTTGACAAAGGGAATTGTGGAGGGGCAGTATTTATAGACCTTACCAAGGCATTCGACACCGTTAACCACCCCCTACTGCTCAAGCAACTATCCTCCATTGGGATCTCCAGCGATGCCCTTCCATGGTTCACCAGCTACCTTGATAATCAGATGCAATGTGTAAGGATTGCAGGGTTCTCTTCGGATGAGAAACTGGTCCACTCCAGAGTCCCCCAGGGGTCTATTCTGGGCCCTCTACTCTTCTCCCTCTTCTTCAACAACCTCCCCAGTGCCTGCCACCAAAAAATATTACTATACGCAGATGATGCAGTCCTGTTTTCCAGCCACCATGACATTACAGTCCTTGAATCCCAGCTGCAGATCGACTTCAAGTGCATCGAAGACTGGTTCAGTTCTCATAAACTTGTCCTGAACCACAGCAAGACTAAAGCCATGTCCTTCTGTAACCGACAGAGCAGGCACAACTCTCTGTCCCTCACCATCAAGAAACATGCTGGGAACCCACTCGAACATGTCAAGGAGTTCAAGTACCTTGGTATTACCCTGGATAGTACCCTCTCCTGCACTTGGCATATTGACACTGTTGCCAAGACCGCAATATACGGATTGGACTACTACACAAACACAAGCACTGTATGCCTGTGGATGCCCTTAAACTAGCCATCTACAGCTCTGTCACCTCTATCATTGACTACGGCCTTGCCATCTATGGCTCTGCCTCAACAAGTGCCCTCCGCAGGATCTCAGTTGCTCTCAACAAAGCCTGTAGACTACTGATAGGTGCAGTCCGACAAACTCACACCTGTGACCTCTATGCACAGGCCAGTTGGCTACCCCTACGCAGCAGAATACAATACCAGACCTGGTTACTTACCAAAAAGATTCTCCTTGGTCTCATGCCACCTGGTGTTAGCTCACTCCTTACTACCTACAGTGGCACTCAACAAACACGTGGTGCCCAATCTATAACCTTTCAGGTTCCCAGATGTCGTACCTCCATGGGTCAGCGGTCCTTTATCTATAGAGCCGCTCAATGGTTCAATTCTCTCAATAAAGAAGCACTTTCCTCTACTATACTTGGACCCTTCAAAAGGAATCTCAAACTTTACCTCACCTCTACCACTCAATGTGATTGCTTCTCTGAACAGAGATCTCTCTAAACACCTCCCAGCTCACTCATGTCTCACAGCCCACCCTTTCCCAGTCTCATTCCTCTGGCACTGGCCTTCCTTGTGACTCCTTTCCTGCTTCACATCTCCACTGGTACAAGACATTTTCCACCACCATCGGACAGTGGCCCATTAGCCTGCCAACTTCCTCTCCCGGTTGCACGCCTGCAATACTAACTGCCTATGGTGCCCTCTATCTCTTGTTGTTATCACAGCCAGCTGCCTACTCAAGCTGCTCGTTATATGAATATTATCTCAAAGTATGTTATAACTGAGTATCTTTATTTTTTCTTTTAGTTGTTTTGGTTGTTTATTGTGCATTCTTTTACTACCTCTGTATGTATGTTGACCCTCATCCTTTGGTGTGGAACCTTTGTAAATGAGCAGTTTCTGCTCAAAGGTACTTGTAATCTGAGAATTTAATAAATAAAATAAATAAAAAATATCAATGGATGCTGAAAAAGCATTCGATAAGGTAGAGTGGGAGTACTTGTTCGAGGTGATGGAACAGTTTGGTCTGGGTGAAGCCTTCCTGAAGTGGGTGCAGGCAATGTATTGGATGCCCCGGGGGCAGGTGTTGGTGAATGGTAATATGTCAGAGAAGTTTAATCTCAGGTGGGGTACAAAACAGGGGTGCCCGCTTTCCCCCCTCTTGTTTGCTCTGGCAATTGAGCCTTTGGCTATTGCCATAAGGGGGAATGAGGAAATAATGGGGGTGGAAGGGGAGGGCAGGACGCAACATAAACTTGCATTATATGTGGACGATATGTTGCTGTTCTTAAGGGACCCTGATTGATTGGTGCCTCCACTTTTACAGCTGATGGAGAAGTTTAGTATCTTCTCAGGCTATAAGATCAATTTAGGAAAGTCAGAGGTAATGTAGCATCAGGGCTCAGGGAGTGAAGTGAGACAGTGGGGACTAAAAATGGTAGATACATGTATGAAGTATTTAGGTGTACAGGTGGGGCAATTCCTAGGGTCCCTGTACAATTTAAACTACTCCAAATTAGTGAAGACTTTTGAGACGGACTTAAGGAGGTGGATACAGCTGCTCCTGTCGTGGTTGGGTAGAATCAACCTTATTAAAATGAACATGTTGCCCAGGATCCTGTACTTTTTGCAGATGTTACACATAGGATTGAAGAGGGAGGATATTCACAGATTAGAAAAAGCTTTCTCTTCCTTCATATGGAGAGGGAAACACCCGAGGATAAGTTTGGGGAGGCTGAAAGCGGATAGAGAAAGAGGGGGGCTGAACTTTCCGGATTTGGAAAATTATTTCTTGGCTATCCAACAGAGGTATGTGGCAGATTGAGTGCATAGGCCTAAGGTAGCCAGCTGGGTTGAGATGGAACAAGAGACGACTAAAGTTAACCTAACGGCATACCTTCATAGTAGGGGCCCGAGTGCATATAGGTCAGGAGGAAAGGCCAACCCCTTAGTAGTCCAAGTATTGCTGGCCTGGAGGATGCTTGGGAGACAAGGATGGAGGCAGGGGGAGGAGACACTGCTTTTACCAGTGACAGATAATCCCTTTTTTGTACTGGGAATGGAGGATAAGGGCTTCCAAGAATGGAAACATAAGGGAATATGGAGTTTGGGGCACCTCTTGGTATGAGGGCAGCTGTGTTCCCTTCAAACACTACAAGAAGTAGTGGGGGGGACACAGGTTTAGGTTTCTGCATGTGAGGGCATTTATGGGAAGTCTGGGAAGGGAGATTAAAGGGGCATATGAAGTGGACTTGGTGGAAACTGTGATCTACCAGGCCAAAGAGAAGGAAAATGGTTTTATTGGTCAGGTGGTAAAAAGAAGGAAACAAATACTCCCTGACAGAACTGTTAGGATGAAAAAATTATGGGAACGTGACCTAGGGAGATGCATCATGGAGGAGAATTGGGGAATGCTGCTACCGATGCACTCTGGGATCATGGCCTGCAATAAATATAAAGAGGCATATTTTAAATTTGTCCACAGGCTGTACCACCCACCAGTGACTGTGCATAAGGCACACCCTGCAGTATCACCGCTATGTGGTAGATGTGGTGGGGGGGAGAGGGGAATGTACATGTACTGTTTCTGGACGTACCCGGTGCTGCAGAAATTTTGAAAAGAGGTGGTTGCTGAGGTGAGTAGGATCGCTGGTGGGGAGCTGCCATTAGATCCCCTGAGCTGCTTATTTGGAGTAGAGATTGGGGAAGGAGATGAGTGGACACTGCTCCCCAGGTGGATCAGGGTGCTATATGTCCTGGCCCGACATGGTATACAAAACACCTGGGTTTCCCAGCTCATGCCAACTGTGCAAGCTTGGAGGAGGATGGTGCTACAGACCCTGGGGCTGGAGAAGCTAACCTATGCAATGTGGGGGAGAGAGGAAGGTTTTACCAGGAGTTGGAGTCCATTCCTAGCTTCCCTTATGGTGGAGGAAGGTTGGATTCTGAGGGAGGGCATTCTAGGCTGAAAGGGGGGAGAAAGAGGAGAGAGGGCCTTTGGAAGGAGAGGGGAAGGAAAATGAGTAATTGGAGTAGCTCCAAAGGGGAAAAGGCACTGAAATTAAGGAATGGTCCAGGGATATAAAGTAAAGAAGGGAGAAGTGAACTTGAGAGCAAAGGTGCTTGTGTGCACCATTTATTTGTGTTGATTGTGTATAATTAATGAAGTCAAATTCTTATTTTGAAACCGGATAAGGACCCAGAATTAACTACTAGTTATCGCCCAATTTCCCTGATGAACCAGGACATCAAGATATTGTCTAAAATACTAGCTGAATGTCTCACATTAGTTTTGCCTGATCTTATTGGTCCTAAACAGGTTGGGTTCATGAGGGGCCATTCCTCGATTGACCACCTTCGAACTCTGTCGCATGTCCTTTCAGTGTCCAGAGATGCTACTTTTCCAGCTGTTTTGGTCTCTCTGGACGGCGAGAAGGCATTCAACAGGGTTGATTGGAATTTTTTATTTTCTGACCTTAAAGCTTACAAGTTTCCTTTACGTTTTATAAATTGGATTAGGGCCCTGTATAGTACTCCTCCGGCTCGAGTGATGGTTAACGGTGCTGTATCTAAACTTTTTACGTTACATTCGGGAACTAGACAAGGCTGCCCGCTATCCCCTTTTCTTTTTCATTTATACCTCGAGCCCCTTATTCGCCTTTTAAATCTTTTCCCAAAGATTCAGGGTATTAATATTCAGGGGCATAATATCAAAGTTTCAGCTTATGCTGATGATCTTTTGTTATAGCTATCGTATCCAAATACATCCATCCCCTCTATGTTATCTATAATTGAGGAATATTCCCATTTAGCTAATTACAAGCTAAATATTGAAAAAACGTTGGTCTTTCTGCTTAATTACAAGGTTCTTAAATCCTCTATTACAGAGTTGGGTTTGGTCTGGACACTGAATTCCTTAAGATACCTAGGGATTCAAATCACCAGAAATTCAGCCGTACTTCAAAAATTAAATTTAGATGTGCTAGTAAATACCATAGGGGTAGATTTAGATAGATGGTCCAAATTATCTATTTCATTATGGGGCTGGGTCAACTTAATCAAAATAAATGTTTTTCCTAGGATTTTTAACCCCTTGTATTTACTCAACATCTGGTTACCAATGGCATGGTTTTATAAAATTAATAGCCTGATCACTAAATTCATCTGGGCCAATAGGCAACCTAGGATTGCATTTCACAAATTAGCAGCTCCTAATGATAAAGGAGGTCTTCGTCTCCCTTACTTAATCTTTTATTATTGGGTGAGTCACATTGTTAAATATATAAAATGGTTGGGAAGTGCAGAGGAAGTGAATCCTTCAGTATTTGTTCCTGTCTGGCTTAAAATTGAATTGTCCCTGATCCAGGTAAATGGCTTAACTCTGGCTGCCTTGTTTCATATCAATCCCAGTGCCATTCCTTCAAGTTTAAAATCAACCCCTATTGCAATTTCTGTCAAGGTACATACTCAGATATGTACCTATATGAAATACAGCCACACTCTTGACTTACTACAACCTATTAGGGGGAACCCAAATTTAAAAATAGATAACAAGCCGATCACATTCAGTTGGCTTCCCCAACTGCAGAATACGTGGCTCTCCAATTTAGTCACATCGGAGAACTTATAGTCCTCAACCATCGACATTTTAAAAACTATCAATATTTCTACTAAGGGTACATTTAAGGTATTTCAGTTAAGGCATTTATTAGTGGAGTTATTTAGGGTGACACCTCCCCCAAAAGGAACTAAAACTTTTTGGAAGAACTGACCCTTATGTCCAACTCTGCTTATTCGGTATCTAATATCTATAAGGTAATATATAATTGTGTATACCCAATTTGTTTTGCACCTGAGAAGTATTGGGATTCATTTTTTCCTCAGAAAGAAATAGAATGGACAATGTTATGGCATAACTGTCATAAATATATTACTCAGGATAGACTGCGGGTCACTCAATTCCATATACTACATAATATATATTACACTCCACAAAAATTACATAAATATGGACTTATTGTGTCGCCCACTTGTTCTCGTTGCCACCAAGTGGTGGGCTGTCTGTATCATATATTTTGGACCTGTCCCAAGGCCTCTACGCTTTGGGAGAGTATCCAGCAAAAGACGGACCCCTTGTTAGGACTATCGGATATTTTTACCCTGGAGGTGTGCCTTCTAGGAGATTATGCCACGATTCCAGTGACCATCAGATGATATCATATAGCTATGATATCCCTATTTGTTAAGAAGGTTATTCTCCACCATTGGAAAGACAGTGTGGATATGTCATATTCCAAATGGTTGAAAGAGTTACTCGCCAACCTCAGAACGGAAAAGATAGTGGCTAGTCTCGATAATAGAATGGATATATATAAAAGGATATGGGAACCTCTTCACATGCTGTTCACTATCTAATATATGATGTTATGATGTTAGGGATAGAGTCTGTGGATTATAAGGATGGAGGAGACTGTGCTGAAATGGGAGGGAGGGGTTTATTAGGGGGTGGGGGTGGGGGTTTAATAAATCATGGGGGCCGGGTTAGGGAGGGGACAGTTCCAATGTATATAGGATTGTACTGTCTTTGATTCATTGTATGATACAGATGGCGTATACTGGTTCTGTTCTCTGTAGTCTAAAAACAATAAACTTTGATTTGAAAAAAATAATTAATGAAGTCAAAATGTTACATTTTCTTTTCTTTTTTTTTATTTGAAGTGTTGTAGTTTGTTAAGTATTTGTATCACTGTTGTGGCAGTAAAATGAATAAAAATATTATACAAAAAAAAACCAAACAAATGTGCCTAAATGCTCTCATTCTAATTCTATTGCCTTGTTTGTCTCAATCCTCTGTATAATCACCTACTTGTTCGAAATGTACTAATGTGGAACCTATGTAAAGAGTTCTGAGCTCAAATGGTTAATACGAGATCTGAAATAAATAAATAAATACATCAATTCTGTCCCTCTGTCCTATTCCTTTGTCTGGTTCCCAGGATGACCACCTCTGAACACTGCCCCGTCTTTACATTCTTATCCTTTTCTAACTTCTGGGCCTCTAAGCCTTCTTTTCATTTTCACTCTCCTTCTTAATTAGTGCATTCAGATTAAACATAAATGAAAGAAATAAAATTGACAGCCCACAGCCTATATCTGGCTCCTTTGGGGAGAGGCAAGATAACCATTTTTGCTGCTTTTGACAGCAGTCAGGGAATATAGTCTGCAGCATTTACTTAACTTCAGTAAACTAAAGTTTACAATTAAACACTTTTCTGGCATATATCTGTTGCAGCTGAGCAGAATTCCTCTTCCTCCTCTACAGTGCAGTAAGAGAGAGAGAGAGAGAGAGAGAGAGAGAGAGAGAGAGAGAGAGAGAGAGAGGTAATGGCAACCCAGCCATTTGCCAAGTGAAAGAAGCCATCCTGTGAAGGTATAACATGAACAAGGAAACCTACTGTAGAGACAGAGATTTCATGCTGTGACATACCAGACATCTGCCTCATCCTAAAAGATCCACATTTGTCTGTGGGATCTTTGTAACAAGTGGGTGCAACCAGAAGGAAAGTATGTCCAGCAGATACTGGAAATCATCTTAGAGCAGTTCATGAAGATCCTTCTGGGGACCTACATGTCTGGGTAAAAGAGCATTGCCCTGAGACAGCAGAGAGAGTGAACACTGTAAGAGGATTTAATAGCAGCTCTTCCAACCCAGTTTTCCACACTGAGAGGCCCCTAGAAGAACTAAAGACCAGTAAGACCTTTCCAGAGATACCAGAGTAATAACAACAATGGAACTCAGACCTAGTAATGGAGGAAGAACTTCACTTTCTGAAATAATTTGCCATAACTGTAAGGGTGTGAGCCTCAATTCATGGAGATGTCCTAAGAAAAGGTCTAATAAACCCAAACTAGCATTGGCTAACTGGAATCAATGTGTTACCAAAGTGACCATTGGAAAGAATGTAATGCTAGGGTTAATTGACTCAGGGAGCCAACAGACTTTGATTCATGCTGAATTGCTCCCTCTTCAGTGTAAACAAGGGCCCAGTACAAGTGTAACTTGCATTCATGGGGATGCCAAGTACTATCCCACCACCCAAATACCTGTACAAAGTGAAGGGGGTAAACCATAATATAAATGTGGAGGTTGTAGGTGACCTTCCTATCCCAATAGTGGTAGGACATGATTTTCCAGAGTTCCAGCAGTTATTTACAGTGGAAAAGATGGAACAGGTTTGAGCAACAGTGGTAACTTGCTCCCACGCAAAGAAGCACATAGAGGTGGGGGAAATATATCCTTTCCCTGACCCTGAGCTATTTACTACCCAGAATAAGGTAAAAAAGACCAAAAGAGAAAGAAAAAAGGAGCAGCAGAGAAAAAGACTGTTTCAGCGGAGACTGTACAGAATATTGAACAGGTACCAAGTCAGGATGGTGTCTCTGTTAAAAAGTCAAATGAGTTTATTAAGGAACAAATCAATTATGTGTCTTTGAAACCCATGTTTTTGCAGGCTTAGAGAAACAGAAAGGAAATGAACCCATATACAAGAAAATCAGCAAGTTATTGTACAGTGTGTATCCACCCTGAGACATAGGAACAGGTTGAGCAACTTGTGGTACCAATTAAGTACAGAGCTGACTTTGTTTACCTGGCCCATGACAGTCTCCTTGCAGTGCACCAGGGGAAGGCACATACCTTAGGTAGACTGCTGCAATGTTTCTGTTGGCCTGGAATTCACCAGCAAGTAGAAGACTATTATAAGGGGTGTGAGGAATATCAGAAGGTGGCCCCTATCATGAAGAAGGATAAAATTCACCTGATACCTATCCTTTGATTGATAGCCCATTCAAAATGATTGTCATCAGTATTATGGGCCCCTTGATAAAAGTGCTCAGGGTAACCACTTTACTGTGGTTATCTGTGATTATTACATTTGATATCCTGAGGCAATTCCTTTGAGGACTGTGACTGCTCCCTGTACTGCAGAGGGGTTGGCTAAACTGTTTAGCTGAGTGGATATCCCATGAAAGAGCATCACTGACCAGGAAGTAATTTCAGTGCAGCCCTCCTGAAAGAACTGTACCAGTTACTACAGGTTGTGGCATTATGTAGTGCCCTGTGTAATCCTCAGATGGATGGGTTGGTTGAGCAATAAAACCAAACCCTAAAAAGGATGTTACAGAAGTATGTACATAACAAGGATAACCAATGGGATACTTTTCTACTATATCTCTTGTTTGCTTATCAGGAGGTACCTTACACTGGATTTTCTCCCTTTGAAATGCTGTATGGAAGATAACCCAGGGATCCTCTGATGTGATCAAAGAGACTTGGGAAGGGCAGCCTGGTCCTGCCCACATTGTGTTGCTTCAGTCTCTACAGTAACAGAAGTATCCTACGAGTGTCAGCCACTTAACAGTGAAATTCAACTCCATACTGCCTGATGATCTTGACCAATAGCAGCATATGTGCATCAAACAAAACAGGTACCAAGATTAAACCTGGGGACCCAACAGGTGACCACAGCCTCTACAGAGGTGAAATGTCCTAGAGCAACCTACTGCAATCTCCTGATAATGTAGAAGTCAAACCAGCATAAAACACTGCCAGTGAGTCCTACATAATTCTTCAGGTGATCAATCAGCACACTGTGGTCCACCATGTTAAATACTGATGAGAGATACAAAAGGACCAAGATGGTACAAAGTCCCTAAACTCTTGCACTGAGGAGATCATGGAGCATCATCTCTTACTAGAGCAGTTTCAGTATTGTGACAAGACTTAAATCCTAACTGGAGAGCCTCGTATATATTAAATAATTCCAAGTGAGTCTCAAGCTGTGGCATTACTACCTTCTTGATTACACTATCCAAAAAAGCAAGGTTCAAGACAGTCCAGCATTTCATCAGACTGTCAGGGATCCAGAGATGGTTTCTTCTGGAAGGGCTTCAACACTGCCCTTTTCAGAGCTGATGGAAAAACACCCTCCTGCAAAGAGCACCTGAAATCTTGGTGTACACTGGCCCCAGTGATTCACAGCTACCAATAAGCAGCCAAGTAGGCCCAGGGTCCAGAGCACAGTAAGTAGGGTCTGAACCCATTATCCCCTGGACCACCTACTCTTCTACAACTGGAAGGAACTTTGCCCAGGATGGCAGATTGCCATGGACCTTCACTTTTTGGACACTGCCAATCCGCGAAAGATCAATTGAGAAGATCAACGTCTGAATAGAGGACACCTTGTCAGGAAAAAAAATACTAAACTCTTTGCACTTCTCTGCTGAAAAAGCTCAACTGAGTTGT
The DNA here is from genome assembly GCA_016271365.2 of Neoceratodus forsteri. NCBI lineage: Eukaryota > Metazoa > Chordata > Ceratodontiformes > Ceratodontidae > Neoceratodus > Neoceratodus forsteri. The sequence continues at coordinate 192,762,730 of JADMNL010000024.1, read as the reverse complement.
AGACAAGGAGGGTTAATCAATCTGTCACAGTGCAAAAGAGCTGAACGTATCGATTTTTGCTTGCATCAATCATTCTTGACAGGAACTCTATCTTTTTTGGAATGATTGCTCTCTGATATTCACCACAGTGAGTTCTCCACTGAGAATACTCCCACTTTTGTCCCTTAGTCTTCAACCAAACCAGCTCCACAGAGTAGCATGGAGAACTGCAGTGGGAGGTCAAGGGACAGACAAAGCAGAATGGTAGGGAGTTCAAGGCAGCCATGAGAACTGCGTTGTAGTGCTCCACAGCTTTCTCATTTCCTAATTACATGCTGTCTTCATGCCCAAGATGTCCAGCACCACCTAGAGTTTGCAGTACTACAAATTATGTATTCAGTCTGTATCAAACTATCTCCACAGGAGGAGAATTAAAATGAGGGGCCCTGCAAAGGAACAATATGACGTGATAAGCCAATCAAATGACTGGATCAGACTTGACTGCACTTCTGTCAAGCCCTGATAGGAATACAAGGTCCAATGTGTGACCATGTATGTGTGTGACAGAAACACCTGCCTCTGTGAGGCCCAGTGAGGACATCAACTAGAGGATAGATACTAGTATCAATGTGTCTTCTACCTCTGTTGCACTGGTATGCAATATAAATGAGCCATATGTCTCACCTTCTCCAATGTACAGTGTTTCCATTGTTTACTTCCCTGTGACACCCCCCAAACACCTGATAGAATGCAAATATTTGAAATGTGGCCTTTGCAGTGAGTCTTTTTCTCCTTGCAGAAAATAACAGAAATGTGGGAGTGTCAGTCCTCTAGTTCCCAGTACATGAAACAAGTGTCACAACCTGAAGTCAGCAGCTGATCCCCTCCACACTTAGCCTTCCAGGATGGCAATGCATGAGCTACTTGCTTAGGTGGCCTCAGTTTTTACAACTGTTTCTTGCAGCCTGCTGAATCAGGGCTGTGGCATTATACAAGTTCTTCATGATGTGATGTACACAGATGAAAAAAATCTGCACTTAAAGTACCAGTAACACTTTGGTTATCATTTATGGAATGTTTGCAGCCTACCTAGTTTTGCCAGTGGCAGTTTCTCAATTGCCCATCATGTACACTGCTGAAAGAATGCCGTGGAAACAGTTATGTATGTCCAGCAAAGGAGAATCAAAGCTTTCATGTTGGTCCACCAAAAGGTATCATCATTTACAGTACTTTGTCTAATTGTTTATGATGTGACGTTTCTCTGATAACCACTGCTGTCTCTTCACAGTTCAGCTATGGACATACATTTTAGAATCATTGCTGCCTGCAGCTGGTGATCCATTCAATAGTCTTGATAGGTGGCTGTGGCTATGCAGAATAAAGCACCTCTGAGAGAGTCTTGAACCTCTTAGTGACGCTGCAGATAGGGACAGCACTGTACTGACACAAAACTCTGCCAGTGGTGTACTCTGTTGCTATGTTTAACATTTTTGACTTCATTTCTTGGCTTTCTTTTTGTATTTATTTTATTCTTATGCATTTTTATTAGTGCCTTTTAAAACACTTTGTGATACATGTTATGAAAGACAGTATAGAAAATAGAAGTGTTGCATTTTTTATATTTTCATTGAAAAGATCAGAGCTTAGTTTTAGATCAGATAATTACACTCTGAAAACTGAACACAAAATCATGTTCGGCATACCTTTATTTGCACTATTTCCAAAAGAGACACTTGGGAACACTTATGTGCAAACTGCAGTTAGCAGTGGGAATTAGGGAAAATTCTAAGGCTGTAATTTAATTATTTCCTTGTCTCACCATCTCACTTTTTTGATGCAATTAGTATTTGAAAATCCCAGGAGACTACCAACTGTGTGCAGAAGCTGAAGGTAAATGACATTCAAAAAAGCATCTGTGCCATGCATCATGGTTTAAAATGTTTGCTGACTGAGTACTGGCTATTTATGACATGTTTATTTATTATTTATTTAATATTTTGTAACTGGGATAGGCACACCGAGCCAGAGCTCATTTTCAACCGCAGCCTGAGGAAGGGATACAGAAGAGAGTGACAGAGAAATAACAAATACAGCGATAAATATCTAAAGCAGATTACACCTTGCAAAGACCAGTTAATGTGCACAACAAATATTGAACAATCTGAACCTGCACAAACATTAGTGAAGTGTATCTGAATGGCTAATTAGGCTTGAGAAGCTCATCTGTATGTAGTGTGGGCACAGAGGTCCGCTCCCCTACCGGGTCATAAAGCAGAGAAACTGAAACACAGCATCTCACTGCATCATAGTGACTGCATAGAGTGGCTAATGAGGAATTAATTGAAGGATGAACTTGCCCCTTCCCTGAGCCACAGGAGCTTGAGGTGCTGCTCATGGCTAATTAAAACACAGCCAGCAGGTCCAATCATTCCAAACTCTGGCTCTCTGCCTTGTTAGATCGCAGTGCTCAAGTGTATGCTTGTGGCTCCTGTATGAACTTGTTAAGGTAGGCTTCAATGCAATAAGGCTCTCAGGGATGTGATAGGATGAGGGAATAAGTAGAGACACAAAGGCAGAGGGATACAGTCTCTTTAGAAAAGACAGGGTCAGTCAGAGCCTAAAGCACTGGCTTTATATGTCAAGGATGGAAATGAAACATGCAGAAAGAGTGAGTGAAGAGGAATGGGAGCTCTACCGTAGGCTTATGGTTGGAATAAGGACCCATGAGAGGCAAAATGACAATTCTGGGAGCCTACAGGATACTACCAAGTACTGTAACAAAGCATGACGTAGCACTGGCAATGGAAATGAAAAGGGCAACAACTATGGTGGGGGGGTAGAGATTTCAACCTACTTGACATTGACTGGGAAGTAAAAAGGGCCAAAGGGACAGCATGGAGGGACTTCTTGTCAGTTGTGATGGATTGTTTCCTTCTTCAGCATGTTAGCCAACCATGGGGCATGAGAGGATACAGTTCTTGGCCTGCTGAGTAGTGAGGATTACATGATCAGAGCAGCAAGGGTTGGAGAGCAGGTGGATGGTTGTTGTCAAGAAGAGCGCTAAACAATCAGCATGACGATCATAACTGGAGTGAAAAGGAAAAGTCAGCAGAAGAGGTTGCACTGGGTCAGGGTGCCAGGATAAAATAGAATCAGACAGTCAGAACCAAATCCTGCACTCACCACCCACTTAATAAAGGACTGCTCACAAAGTTATAAGGTGCTTCATTTTATTTTCAAAGTGCAAATGTGCAAAACAGCTCCAGATGCATTTCGGAATGCCCTGATTCCTTTCTCAATGGATCTGAATGACATAACAAGGAGCGCCTTATTAATACAGACAAACACTGTGACACCATAAGTGATGTCATCAAATTGTGTCACAAATGTGACCAAAAGTGCAAAGTGAATTAAAAACAAGTACAAAGCATACATAGGTACAAATATATCACACTCATTTTATACAATAGAGTTAAAATTCTTAAAAAAACTATAGTTCTAAAGATAAAATTCTGGAAAGAATTAAAATCAAACAAAGGCCCAGAGACTGGGTCCATGTGGCTTCCTTTTGATTCCATTGTCCGGGTATATCTAAAAGAGATATATAGAGAAAGAACAGTTAGCATAAAATAAAGGCACATTCTCTATTACAAGTTAAGTTGCCTTGTACTGATATTATTAAAGAGAAGCACACATCCTGTAATTGCTTATTGGCTATTCTGCATATTGAAGTAGTAATTCTAACATTTTAGGACTGCTAACCCTTATGCGCATTATTTCCTTTTTCTCAGATAGGGGGTGATGTTGAACCTTTCATTCAAACCTCGGTGTTTGTATGCACCCAGAGTATAAATCCAAAATCCTTCCCTCTCAAGAATAAAGTTATTAAAATTCCCCCTCTCAGGTTCCTGAACACTTTTTCTCTAAATGAGAAAATGTGTTCCTTACTGTGTGTACTCTGTGTAACATGGAGTGCAGTAGCATAAGTCAGGTCACCATTTCTGATGGCCCTAACATATTCGCAAACCCTAGACTTAAGATTGCTCTTTGTTTTGCCCACATAGAATGCCCCACAGGTGCATTCTGCTGTGTAAGTGGCACCACAGGTGTCACAGGTGATCAATCAGTTGTCTAATCTGATAGGTTCTGTTTTAATGTGGGCTAGTAAACTATTTGCTTGTAACCACAAAAAGGCAGTAAGTGCATCTTTGGCACTTACAGCATCCAATACTAGATTTCAACCATGTTTGTTCATTTGGTAGGGCCTGTCTACTGTGTTTTACTGCACTTGTAGTTAACTTGCACTTCTGTTATACCTTAGCCAACCTGTTCTGCCTGTGTTTACTCCCCACTAACTTGCCTAGATCAAACTACGACAATTCTATTCAGCCATTTTCTAGCTACACAGTTATGTGTCATTTAGTGTATGCCTAAATGTTATTTTGTGTTGTTGTATCTATCTAGTCCAAAAGTATTGGTGTAGTATCTATCTAGTTCAAAACTGTTAGCAACCCACTATTTCATTAGTCCTGTACGGTCTGCTCAAATTATTTGGATGTAATCTACCGTAAATTTATATTGTGTACCAAATCTCTGTAAATTATCCTCATGTTCCCCTACCCTCCAGGTCACACCGGGAGATGAGCAACTTGTTGCTCAGCGTGCCTTCCTGGTGAAACATTTCAATAAATAAAATAAACTAACTGGTCTTTAAGGGTTTGAGCATGTCTATAGGATATCCTGGGGACTGTCTCATGGTAAATCTGTAAGTTTGGGTCACCCCGATGATATTTTAATTGCGTTTAGTAATTTCAGCTACCTTCGGGGCATGAACAGAATAGGTAGTTACAAAATTCAAGGTGGTGGGACTTTGTTCACTGGGAGTGTTATATCATAAAGCCACAGATCTAGGGATGTCCCACACTTCCTCATAGGTGGATGTAACATGTGTTGCTGAATATCTCCATCTACAAATCTTTTCTGTAAATCACTCACTGCTTTCTCAAAACTTTCAGTATTACTACAATTTCTTTTCAACTGGAGGAATTAACCTTTTGGTACATTGCATACAACATGTTTGGGGTAGCAACTGGAAGATACAAGTATTTTATTCCTATCACAGGGTTTCCTGCAGATATCCATTGCAATATTGCCCCCCTCACTCTTGCTAATGCATAAATCCAAAAAGAATACATTTTCTTTACTTGCATTGTAAGTAAAATGCAAACTAGGGTTAGATGCATGTATATAGGTCACAACATTATCAAACTCTGTAATGTTACCATTCCAAATGATAAAAATATCATCAATAAAACACTTGTATAAATTTATATTCTAGAGGTATGGGTTAACATCGGGGTCTCTTATGTAAATGTTTTCCCACCTTCCCATATACAGGTTTGCTAGACTGGGGGCAAAGGTTGCCCCCATTGCAGTTCCCTTGGTTTGTAAGTAAAAGTTCCCCAGAAAAGAAAAAGCATTGAATCTTAAAACAAATTCTGAAAGTCTGAGCAACAGCTCTGTAGAAGGTTATGCTTCATTACCACTAGTATTCAAGAAAGCAGCTGCATTGTCAAGTGCCTCTTCTTGTGGGATGTTGGAGTACAGTGTCTCCACATCCATTGTGATAAGGATAGATTCTTTCCCAATTTCAATTTCCCTAAGAATATCCAACATGTCTGTAGTATCTTTAACGTAAGACCCCAATTCAGTTACAAATGGTCTTCGTTGATAATCTACATATTGTGAGAGGGGCAGTTAGGAACTCTACTCCACTCACAAATGGCCTGCCTGGGTGGGGGTGGGGGTTTAAAATCTTTATGAACTTTGGGCAAGGTATAAAAAGTAGTCCTAATGGGAAAATCCACAGTTAAAAAGTTCTTAACACCATTATCTATCCAATCTTTCTGTAGTGCAGCCTGTATGGATACCTCTATGCGATGTTTAATGAAAACAGTTGGACCTATATCCAGCCATTTGTAAAAGGCTGTATTTGAAAGCTGCTTATTTACTTTATAGATTTAGTCCATAGTATTCTTTAAAACCATAGCACCACCTTTATCAGCTTGTTTAATAACAATCAACTGGTCTTTTTTCAAATTCTCAGGTTCTTGCCTCTTTAACTTCCATCCACTGAATGTCTCACTATTATTGGTGGTTATCACCCCCATTTGGTGGCACTGACATCCTCACCATACTTAAATCCTTAATTTCCTCCGCCAACATAGAAACTTTAATACTTGGGGATTTTAATATGGACTGGCTTACCCCCAGGTTGCACAGCCTAAAATCCTTCTGTGATGAAGATGGCTTAACCCAGTTAGTCAGTGAACCCACTAGAACCAATACATTCTATCCCGATAACAGTTCTCTCCTTGATGTCATACTTTCTATGCATCCCCCACACAATTCTTCACTCTGCAGTCTTCCACAATGACATGAGTAACCATGGGGTGGTTGTTTGTGTAAGATGACAAATTATAGCCCGACAGCAACCAACACTCATAACTAAGTGGTCCTTTCGTAAGTTTAATGCATCGGACTACTTATCTGACTTGAGCAAAATTAGATGGCAAGACCACTACCTTGCCAAAAATGATCATTGAGGCGGTCACTGTCCATAATGACAACCTCACCTCACTAGCCAACAAGCATGCCCCTTTGATCAAAGTCAGGGTGCATAAAACATCCAACCTATGATTTACAACAGATCTCAAGACTACACTCCTACGCCGTGATAAACTCTGGACTAAAGCTAGAAAAACCAAAAGCCCAGCTGACTGGCAAGCATTCAGAGCTGCTAGAAACACCTGCATTAAACAAATCCATGCAAGCAAATCCAACTGTTATGTCTGCAGCTTTGAACAGGCAAAAGAGAATTCCCAAATAATCTGGAAGACACTCAAGTCCATTGAAGTCCATTGAAGGTTGACCTGTAGCCCCCTCCATCCCCTCTGAAGATCCTCAGCAATGGTAGGGCTGTGGAAAATAGCTGCCTAATCCTCAAGAAAATCAACAATCACTTTGTAACTGCTGGCCTAGCTTTTGACTCTTTGCTTTATGCAGCCCGTGGTAGCAACCAAGGCTGTAATAACATTGACTCACAAACTTTGACCCACCAGCTCCAGTTGTGCCCACTTAGCTATAAAGAAGTCAAAGACACACTTCATAACATAGACATTCGAAAAAGTACAGGGGACGATGGTCTAGAACCTTTTTTTCTTAAACTAGGCTATCTCGACCTCACCGCCCCATCCTCCACATATTCAGTCTTTCCATTTCCACTGCCACTGCCACTGTTCCCTCCTGCTGGAAATCTGCCCACATCCTCCCATTATTCAAGTCAGGGGAATCATGCTACCTAAACAACTGTAGGCCCATTTCAATCTTACCTGTCCTCTCCAAAGTCCTTGAAAAGCTAGTTTACACCCAAATGAAATTTCATATCGAATCATCTTCAGTCCTCAACCCTGCGCAGTCTGACTTCTGACCCAACCATAGTAAAGTTACTGCTCTAGCTGAAGTTACCAATGAATGGAACACAGCCATGGACTCCAAGAAAGTTACTGGTACAGTGTTTTTAGATCTCAGCAAAGCATTCAACACTGTTGACCACAATCTGTTAGTCTCAAGCCTAATAAAAGTAGGCACCACCCCCCCTTGCTGCCCAGTGGTTTACCAGCTACCTATCTGGAAGGACCCAGAAAATAAAAGCTGGTGGCCTCTTTTCTGCATCCCTCCATGTTGCCAGGGGAGTCCCACAAGGCTCCATATTAGGTCCTATCCTCTTCTCCCTGTACATCCATAACCTTGATGCACATATTTCCCAGTCCCATCTGCATTTCTTTGCTGATGATACTGTACTGTATACATCAGGCCCTACACTGGCTGAAGTGAGGGATGTACTCCAAGCCAACTTTGCACAACTAGAAATCAATCTAATCAATGCCAAACTACTCCTCAATGCCAAGAAATCTAAGGCCATGATCTTTGTCCCAAACACCACCTCCACTTCCCTTGCAAACACGCACAAAGAATTCATCACTACCTCCCCAGGTGAACCCCTTGAAATCACCTCCAAATTAAAATATCTTGGTATGTGGCTAGACAACAAGCTTTCCTTTCCTGACCACCTCAATGTTCTGTCAAAGAGGCTAAAAATTAGGCTAGGTTTCTTCTTCTGTAACAAGGCCCTCTTTCCATTGGAGACCAGAACTAGGCTGGTCCAGGCCACTTTCTTGCTGCTACTCGATTATGGAGATCTAATCAATTCCTCCGCATTGGCCTCAGGACTCAATAAACTAGGTGTAGTGGTGGGCGAAGTGGCTAAGCTCATGACAATCCGTGGAGTGAAGGTGAATTCTCGGAGGTTCAAGAATGCAAAGCGGAGTACTTCGAGTTACAAATGGGTAACACAAAGTCCACTGAAAACAATGACTTCACATTGCTCCGCCTTCCCAAACCACTACTCCACCAATTCTTAAGGCGAAGTACATTGAAAACAATGCACTTTGCCTTACTTCGCCTTGTTTATAAGCTCCAAAGGTGAATTTTGCAATGTTTCATGGGATTTCAGGTCACATGGGTTCTAGATTGTTTTGCACAGCCTCAGTTTGGGGTAGTGTGTGCAGGAAGCTGTAGGAGACAATCTGCTCTGAGAGCTCTCTGCAATTCAAACCTTCAAAAATCTGTTAAAAAAGCCTTTCTGAGTAATTTTTTTATGCTGAAACTTTAGTTCATCGATAATAGGAAACCCTCATGTGCTCATATCATCGAGCGTTTATTGTTTGTGTATGGATTTTGAATGTTAATGAACAACATTAAGTCTGTGTACTGAGAGACAGTGGACGTGTGCTTTGGGGGAGGGATGTATCTGTGGTGCAGGTAAATTAACTTGGAGAAAAAGACAGTGTTTTCTGTTTTGGTGATATTTTTCTTGTTTAACTGTGTTAATGTACACACAGTAATAGTTTCAATATTTCTTGCCATTTTTTTGCTGATTGTTGTGGTGCAGCAGTGCATAATTTTAGTTTGTTTAAAATATGTGGTTATATTACTGAAGTTTTCAATTTTCTATGCATTATTTAGTGTGTGTGTGAGTATGTTTGTGACGCGTGTCATCAAATCAGACACCTTTTATTGTGCCACATAATAATTTCAGCAATGTGAAGCTGCTATCCACTGCAGCTGTGTGATTGTTGTACTTCTTTGTGGTATCTTTACTGGTACTGGTACTAGTACTAGTGACTGTTACTGCAGCAGTACTGTACACTGCCCCCCGTCGAGCGGCCCACCCCAACTGGTAAAGGTATTCTTTTCCAGATTTGAATTTCTGATAGTGAGCACTGGTTAGGTGTTGTGCCTTTGTGTCTGCATCTCTTCAGTGCACAGCACAATCTTAATCTGGCTATGCATTTGCATCTCTTTAGGGCCCAATCTCCATCTATAACTTAAGTCACAGTTGTTTCTTTGGCTTCCCTTTAGAGTACTGGACAGGTGTGGTGCTTAATTCTGCATGAACATTGTACTCATTAATATGCGTTTTTAAGTCAGGACCATCATCATGAGTCACTCGTAATACAAATCATGTTCTTCATCATCACTGTCACAAATCATGATTCACGATCATTCACATTACAAATCACATAAATATTTTTCTAGTTAGTTGGATGTATTGTAAGCCTGTTTTGTAGTATCTCTCCAGGCTTCACCACCCCTGCCATTGTACTCATTGATACGTGTTTTTAAGTTTGGGAGTTTTAAGCTACAGCTCATCAGGGAAGTACAGCTGTAGGCGGTAAGCATTCACGTTTCTTCATCATCACGGTCACAAATGCAGTCACAAATCATGATTCACGATCATTAACGTTATGAATCACATTCATTTTTTTTCTAGTTACTTGGAGGATGTATTGTAAGCCTGTTTTGTAGTATCTCTCCAGGCTTCACCACCCCACCATTGTACTCACTGATATGTGTTTTTAAGTCTGGGAGTTTTAAGCTACAGCTCATCGGGCCTGGGGAAGTACAGCCATAGGCATTCACGTTTCTTCATCATCATGGTCACAAATGCAATCACAAATCATGATTTATGATCACGTCATGAATCACAACATACATTTTTTTAATACTTACTTGGATGTATTGTAAGCCTGCTGGTCACGGTGCTGAACGGGGATGGGATCCACACCTGGGCATGGGGGAACAGGCACATCCTGCTCCAGAGGACCTGGTGCTGGACTTGGTGGTGGTGGTGGTTCAACTGCCTCAGAGTTGGGACAGGAGGTGGTGCTGGTCCTGCTTCGGGGGGGCACTCACAAGTTTTGAGCAGTCCAACAGGAATGGGTGCCCATGACCTCCACACATGCACACGGTACGATGCTTACCACTACCACGCTCTCCCAAAGCTGCCCCATCCCAGACATTCCCTCACCCTGGTCCATCTCTCCTACTGAGCTCCCTCAGTCTGAGCAATCACTACTCACACTGTCACACACATACACAGTCACACAGACACAGACAAACAACTAACTACTTATAAAGGTAAGAAAAATAAAATTTACAGAAAGAACAAATTAAGTAAAAAAGAGTACAGAAAATACAAAAATATGTAGCTTTTAAAAAAAGCTGTTGGGTCTAAATCAAAGTTTAAATCTTCTCCTCGCTCTGATCTAAAAGTATCAGCAGTCACAAAACACACTACTCTCTCTCCGTCTGCACAGGAGAAAGTAAAAGTGCCTGCTTGTATGACTCACTTTCTTCCTGCCTAGCTAAAGAGCATGTGACTTACAGTACTGTAAGCCATGTGATGTGTGGGGAAGGGCTGCCAAATCTGAAACACCAAGTGGATCACTTAGAATCCTAATGAGGAACACAAAGTCCATTAAAAACAATGACTTCGCCTTACTTTGCGTTGCCATTCCGCCTTAATGTGAAGTGGTAATGACAAGGCGAAGTGAGCACTTTGCATTGCCCTCCGCGCATAGCAGAGTGGCAATGCAAAGTGCCCACTTCGCATTCACTTCACCGACGAAATTTAAATTCGCTGCATATCTAACTAGGTGTCCTCTACCACCGCGCCATACAGTCATGACAAACCTACCCTACCAAACCCACCATTGCGATTTGTACCTAGCCACTGGCTGGACATCACTCTCAACTAGACGCATGCTTCATACTGGTATCTGGACTCTTAAGCTACTCCTGAACAAACTTTCAACCTATCTCACATCCCTTTTTGGCATTTCCCATAGCACCTACTCCCTTAGGAAAAATGATCTCCTCCACCTCGATGTACCGAGAACTCGCATCTCACGCAGCAAGCAGGCCATATTGAGCATATTACCAACTATCTGGAACCAGCTCTACTAGAGTGGTTCTGCATGTAGGTTCCCTGGAAGAATGTGAGTCGAGGGAGAAGTGTCCATGTGGATTGCCAATATGTGTAGCATTGATCACTTAGATCTGGATGGATGGCCCCATGTACTTCATGGGTAGCGGTTGTTGAGTTTATGACAGATATTGTGGTACTATATACATTTGGCACTGGTTGCTGGGGAGTTAGGGGAGCTGGCAAGGGTATACTTCCACTTAGAAGTCCTGTAAGGATAAACAGTATCAGCAGTAATGCACCCTGAGGTGGTGTAGCAGCTCAGAATAACATGGTGATTTGTCTTGTGGCAGTAGCTTGTGCTTGGCAGTATGTGGTTGCTGGTGGAGATATTGCCCCCACTGTTTAAATTCAGGCACTTTGCTAGAGTGCTGACAAATGACACTATCCAGAGGTTGAATTGTGTCCCTTTAAGAGCACAGAAGGGGCTGTCCAAAGCAAGGAGTGCCTCTGAAATTATTGCCCAATATGAAGCAGGGGCATGGTCTCCCACTAGAGTGAGAGCATTTAATAATGGCCGGGGAAGGGAGTGGGCTGGTGGGAGGAAATTCAGCTTGAGAGACAGAGGGAATACAGTAGCTAGAGAAAAGCAGCAGGAGATAGCGTGGGCCACTTGGAGATCAGCTTTCACTGGTGCCAAATTCAAAATCAGGGGTTATGTTCAGTATTCTATATTCTCTTCAGACTGGAGGGATTCTAGACATCAAATAGTTATCACATACGTCAATGTTTTTTCAAATATCTTGAGTTATTTCCTTGCCCCCAATGTTTCACTCAGTATTCAAGCTTTTTCAAGGGTTCTTTAATATCTATAGATACATAAATGAACAGTATATAATATTTTTAATTATATTTCTTTTTAAGGGACATCGCTAAGCAGCTAACAAAGCCTCTCCTACCCAATCTGCTGATTAATCCTCCAAAAAAACCTTAAAAATTAATGAGAGTGTTTGAAATGGCATCTGGAGGATTGCAGAGGGACACAGGGTCCAGAAATCATGCATCACAGCTGCGGGGAGAAAAAGAAACTCACCGTTCAAGGCAAAACTCACCTATACAAGGCCTTGCTACTGCCTCATGCCACAACAACTTGGCCCCGACCTACAACACTGATGAGGAGACAGAACAACTGTCTAGATCCAGATTTGAATCACTGATATGGGAGCTAATGGACATGCATGCAGAAAATAAATCAGAATTTAAACAACTAAACCAGAAGCTTTCTTTGGTGCAGAATCATCTGCAGGAGGCTGAGGACTGAATTGTCACTATCGAGGATGGTCTACAACACATTAGTTGGATAGTTTCAGCATTGTGCCTCCATGCAATTACCACCGAGCAGAAATACCTAGATCTAGACAGCAGGTCAAGGAGGGACAATCTTCACCTGTATGGCCTGAAAGAGGGTGCAGAGGAGGGCGATATGACTGAATTCCTCACAGACATGTTACAAGATATGCTAAATCTCCCACAAGGTTACAAATAAAAAATTGACAGAGCACACTGTGCCCTTATACCCAAACCTTAAGATCAATCAGCCAGACCACGCTCGGTGTTCATTAAATTTCACAGCATTAAGACCAAGAAGAACATACTAAAAAGAGTCTGGCAACAGTGAGAGGTCAGATATCTGGATTCTCACCTCTTCTTCGATCATGACTATCCACCTGACATCCAGAGGCAATGACAGGAGTATGCCTCTCTTTTTAAAGTTCTCCGTGCTCAAACTCTGCATATACAAACACTGTACCCTACCAGACTCCAAGTTTTTTGGAAACAAGGCACAGAGATCTACAGTACTTTCCAAGTGGCTCGACAGGCCGTGCTGAAAAAAGGCATCGAAGTTCCAGACCAGCTGACTGCAGCAGGCCAGAAGCATAGGGACCAAGAGAGAACCTGGCAAACAGTACCTGCAAAAAGAAACAAACTCCCAACCATGTCCACGAGCTCAGAGACTTTCATATTCTTTAGGGGCTTACTAAAGAAGCTCCCTGGAGTCTCCGAACAAGATCTTCTCTAAATGAAAGGCTGACTGGTGTATAATTTCCAGGAGTTTTACCTATTTGATGGTGTGCAGTGAGTAACTGAGAACAGGATCCGAGGGGAATTTACCCTCTTTACTCAGACTCACTACGCAGGGCCGTGCTGATGCGATGTCTAGGCCCAGGAAGATTAAGCCCAAATTATTAAGACGAATCAGGACCTTGTGTTGTGTTTCCTACTTACTGGACAATACTAAAAGGATTTTCCTTTTCTTTATTTCATGGGCTTTGTTTTAAAAAAAGTAAATTGGCTTGTTCAATAAAGCTAAATGTTGGAACAGGTTGGAGGGAAAGCTGGGGTTTATGAACAAAAAGACCATGGGATTTTTCAGAATGCTAGTGTTAAATCCAATTCCCCCACTTCCCTCCCCCCTCATTAAAATCAGTATTAAATACCCTCTAGTTTACAACTTGAGATACTTTTCTTAAGCAGATTGGGCTTAATGCCATATTAAGCCATAAGTCATTATGTTTAATGGGTCCAGTACTACCCTGACCCAGAAAGAGGTCCTCCCGACCAGGAGGAGATTTACTCTCTTTTGCCCACCACAATTAACACCAGGGTGGGTACCGAGGTCACTCTTTATGGTAGACCTCCTACCTTGGAAGCCACTACAAGGTTTAAAGTTAGGTGCTCGGTTGGCGTACCTAGTTTCTTGTTGTTACTGTCAGCATGTTTACATAATTTATATCTAACTGAGGTATGGAAATTTTGTTTTTTTAGGCATGAGGCTGAAACAATGTGACACCAATTAAGATATGGGGCACTAGTTTCTAGGAGACAAAGGGGCTCATCAGCTGTATTTTTTAACATATTTCTAAAATGAGTTACACACTTTGTATCTACAATGTACATGGACTGACTAGTCCTATTAAATGTTCAAAAGTTTTGTCCTCATTAAAATGAGCTGAAGCTGATATTTTAATAATCCATAAAATGCATCTTTCAAGCCTGGAACTCTGAAAATTCGAGTGTTTAGGATTTAACCAGGTTATGCCTCCTCTTACAAAGGAGGCTAGAGAAGGGGCACTGTTATTTTAATCCCACTGATGGTTCCATTTCAGGCCATGGGCCATATAATTGATAAGAAGGGCCAATATGTGTTACTAAAGGGACAAATGAATGGGAAACCTATTACCATGGCATCAATATACTTCCCTCCTAATCCTGATTTTTCCACCTATAGGTCCCTTCTCTTATTACTAATGCAGTGAGCGGAGGGGCCTATTGTCTGTGGGGGTGGGATTTTAATTTGAATCTGAGCCAAATGTATGAACATGTATCCCAGCAACATAAAGTTACTAAGAAGACCAGGGAACTAGTTAAAATACTCAAGGACTTGGGTCTTGTCAATGCATGGAGGTATGTCAATGGCCCAGGGATTCATCATACCTTCTTTTCACAAGCTCACCAGAGCTTTCAATGATTGACTACCTCCTTGTGTCTCAAGAGTGTGCACACATGTCCCAAAGGGTCTGGCAGGGAGATTATGTACTTTTGGACCATGGTCCGCAGTACCTTAGTTTTATAAATGACCATTTTCAGAAAACCACAGTGTGGAGACTGAATATTTCCCTCTTCGGGATAAAGAAATAATTCAAGAAATCAGATACAGTTAAACAAGCTGTATTAGACAATGACACACTGGAGATAGACATATCCACACAGTGAGACACAATCAAGGCTATTTGTAGAGGTAAATTTATAGCCATTGCAACAAAGAAAAAAAACTAAGGGTAGAGAAAAGAACCTCTTTACTAGCTCAAATGAAAGACCTAGAAGAGCAACAGAACATAAAAATGACAGCAGTGGCCACCAAACAGTTAAAGATTCTGAAGCAGGATCTTAACTCCCTGTTAGATTATTATGTGGAGCAGAAGTTGCTATTTGTTAGACAGAAATATTACGATGGAGTCCCTCACTCCTTGAAATTGTTGGCTGGGAGACTGAGGATACAACAGGCCAAGGCCATGATTTCCACTCTGAGACCGTCCCCCAAAGACCTCCCCCAACATACTATAGCTGCAATATCAGACATATTTGTCCAATATTATTCTGGCTTATATACTGCACCTCAATATCAACCCCCCAGAACAAACCCGTGCTTTTCTTGAAGCCGTGAACCTTCTCACCCTTTCTAGAACTTTTACAGAAACATTACTTACCCCAATTATGGTTCAGGAGATAGAATTAGAAAAAGAAATCTTAAAACCAATAAATGTCCTGGAATTGATGGACTACCAGGGGAATTTTATAGAACTTTTAAACAGGATACCTCCCCACCTTTTATACCGACTGTTCACCAATATAGCCCTTCCCAAAACCCCTATCCCCCCATCTTGGCAATATGCACTAATATCAGTGATCCCAAAACCTGGTAAAGACCCCTCCCTGCCTGGTTCCTATCATCCCATATCTATCCTGAACAGGACTACAAACTACTGGCATCCATCTTAGCTCACAGACTAGCAAATTTAGCCCTTCCCTAATACACCAGGACCAATCTGGTTTTATTCAAGCATGTCAAGCCCAAGACAACATTAGAAGAACTATATACCTGATTGAACATATTCAAAAATGAAAAATCCCCACCCTCCTCCTTAGTTTAGACACTGAAAAGCATTTGATATGGTTTCCTGGACCTTTTTAAAGGAAGTCCTTACATCTTTTCAAGTTCCAACCCAATTTATAAATCTTCTATTAAAATTTTACTATAGTCCCCAAGAATATATTAGATCTAATGGCCACTTATCTCAAAGATTTGTCCCACACTGAGGAACCAGGCAGGGATGCCCCATTTCCTCTTTGCTTTTTGCCCTTTACATTGAACCCCACGCATACTTAATCAGATAAGACCCCAACCTTTCTGGAATCCAACTGACTTGTGCAGAACATAATATAACTTTATTTGCAGACGATGCACTGATATACCTCACTAATCCAGATGCCTCCTTCCCTCATTTGTTCCAAAAACTTAAATTATTTTCCTTCCTAGCAGGATATTCACTAAATACCAACAAAACTGAGCTTTTAGCTTTTAATTAGTCCCCTACAGAACAGATTGGAAAAAAATTCCAATTCAAATGGAGCTCTCAAGCAATTAAGTATCTAGGGGTCTATATCCTCTGTGACCACAAATCCCTCTTCAAAATGAATTTTAACCACCTCATAAAGATCCTTAAAATAGATTTTAAGCAATGGACTGTCTTACCTTTATCTTTTTATGCTAGAAATCAAGCCCTTACAATGAATGGCCTACCCAGGTTACTATACCTTTTCCAATCTATGCCCTGCAAGGTACCTGCACAATATCTTAATAGATGGCAATGTATCTTTCTGGATTTCCTGTGGCAGGGTAGAAAGCCCAGGCTTAAATCCCAACTATTAATGCTCCCTAAAAATCTAGGCGGAATTGAATTCTCTAACTTGCACTATTACTGGAATGCCTCACAAATGTGACTGGTCCTTCGTTGGGAGAAATAACCACTATATAGCACATTGGAAACAAATAGATGTTAACAGACCTTTGCCACTCTCTTCAGCAGCAACTCTTTTTGGTCCACTCCAAATGAGACAGCTCCAGGATTAACTTTCAGATAATACAGGCTCTATCCTCGAGGGCTGGAGGAGAGGCTACCCCCAGAAAAGATTCATTCATCATGCTTGAAAATATGTTTGGTTCATTACAAACCCTGCATTCCTTCCAGCACAGGAATATAAATGGTACCCCTCCTAGGCCTCTCGAAGCTTTGTAGCACCATAGCAAATACTATGCCATGCAACAGTGCTTTCATTCCCTGAAGCACAGATAAAATTTAGCTGGGCTCCAAAGGACTACATGACCTATTTGCAGATTAGGGACTTTTTAAATGCACGACTAAACTTTCAAACCTCTAGATCATTAGAGGAAGAGGACTCCAGCCCCTTTACCCAAATATGGACAACTACTGAAAGTGACCATGCAATATCATTGCTATATAAATTCCAGATTGCCCAACGGCACCCTATCACAGACTTAGTAAAACATAGATGGGAGCGAGACTTGGGCTTCCCACTCCTACAACTGGTATGGCCTAGGATTTGGCAAACTACTTGATCTACCACACTGTCTCCAGCTGGAAGGAGTATGTCTGGAAGGTACGCATGAGATATTTTTTGGTTCCTCAATTTTTATCTAATCATAACCCGTCTGCTTCCTCAAGATGTTGGAGACAATGTGAAGCAGCTGAGGCTTCTCATGCCCATGTTATCCTCTTTTGCCCCCAAATTATGCTATTCTGGCAGTTAGTTACCCACCAGATGGACAATATTTTTACTATCCAGGACCCTTTAATTCCTCCGAATCTTCTGCTGGGTATATCGCCTAAAACTCTTAGAGACAGGGATGCCACCTATCATTGGTCTATATGTTTGGCTGTGGCTTATAAATCAATCACTAAGAAGTGGTTGCTCCCAGACCCTCCTACTCTCTTGGAGTGACAGATTATCATAAGCTATATACAAAAATGTGAGCAGTTAACACATAATTTGCAAAACAGGTCTGCAGTATACCAAAACTGGTGGACTAGGTGGGAGTTGAACAGATAACCTAAGCTGGTGCCTGTGGAAAAGCAATAATTTTGGACCTAGCTTTTTTTTGGTTAATGGAAATGGGGTGAAGCCTAAACTGCTGCCTCCCTAATAGGTATCTGTTAGTAAAGCCTGCACTTCTTAAAAAAAAGGTTCATTTAATTTGAGTACCTTTACTTATATCTTATTATTAAATCTGTATGTTTATAACATACATAAAATATAGAGACTGAATGTACCTTCTTTAGCGTTATCAACTTGAACCAAAGATAATAGCTGACTGTTTTGTCTCTTGTTCTGCATGTCTATTGTTTGTCCTTTTTACCATTTTATTTGTAGCACAGTTGTATAAATCAACAACAGTCCAAGTTTTGGATACATATAAAAAGCAGGAGCATTGATTGCACCTTAATTTTAAGATTGCAGTGGAACTCTGGCTCATTATAGAAACCTTACCAATTACAATGTATCAATGTTGAAGATACCTGTAACCAACTGTGTACTACCTGTGTATTGTATAAACTGCACAATAAAAGAAGTATAACAAAAATATATAATTATTTTTCAGAATTTTATAATATTGAAGCTCACTATCCATCCCAGACTGTATGCCTTGCCTTAAGTCTACATACTCCTCATCTTATATGTTAATTTTTTACAACATATCTCTTTGGTTCTCTTGTTGCAAAATGATCTATGTGTAAAAAAGTTATTGTTATCACTTTAAATATTTCTTTGTGCATTCATCTGGCTCATGGCTGGCCATCCTCCCGCTGTCAATCCTGTTCTTTTTTTCTTATTTGTGGTTAAAAACCTTCAACTCATTTAACTTATCACAACTTTTGTTAATACTCTGCTTTCCATTATAATATTCCATGGCTATCAATATGCTTTTGTCACTTTAATTGAACTTGAGTTATGCTTAATCTATTATCTGTTAACTTGCATTACTTTTGCATATCCATTTCTACCACTCTCCTATTGCTTTTTGTTAAATCGCGCCATAAGTAATTTTATAAAATTCGTAAAATGAAATATAATTAAAAATATTATATATTGTACATTTATCTATCCATAGATATTAAAGAACCCTTGCAAAAGCTGAAATACTGAGTGAAATGTTGGGGGCAAGAAAATAAATCAAGATATATGAAAAAACATTGAAGTATGTGACTAGTATTTGATGTCTAGCATCCCTACAATCTGAACAGAATACTGAGCATAGTTTTGCATCTCAGAGATGCCACAAACTATCTGCTAAGACCATTTCCCACAGAAACATTTTCTTTTCCAAATACATGTAGGTACCCAACCACAAGTAGGTCTTTGGAAGTCAAGCACCAGTCTGTGGGGAAGAGGACAGGACTGACAAGCTGCCCCAGTCACCTCACAGGAGAAAAATCTATTTGGCTGTTTGCAAAACATTTCATGATAAAATATACTGTGGTGCTGATAAAGCCTGTTTTTACTTTTTAAATATACTTTCTGTGTGAAAAAACAGTTTGTCTTAAGTCTTGTGTATTGTGGTACACTCTGAGCCCTAGCAGTGATATTCATGCTAGGTAGAGGAGCAGTAGTCCTGGGGAGTACATTCTGGACTACAGCTCATTTGTAATTCAATGCTTTCTCTGGCAAAATGCTCAGAAAGACATCTAATTACCTTTTTACTGTATTCCTGCCTTGGGGGAATCTTTTAAAACTTTCTTTAATTAAAAGTTAATTTTGGAAAGTAGCGTGGTACAGGAAGCCACCTTGCGCTACTTCTGGTTTTCAGTAGCCATTTAAACAAGCCCTGTGGTGAGCAGGGCAAGCCTGAGCAGGGTGAGCGCGTACTTGCTTGCGTCGCTGCACACGAAGACGCGCGCAAAGACACGCGCGTCTGCACGTGTTTTGAGTGTTTTGGTGAGTTTTAGTGAGTTGATATCCTTTGCAGTTCCTGAAGTAAGGTAAATCTAACTTGTAACTATAAACTTCTGGTATTTAACAATCGCCTTTCTTACCTTAGCTTTGGTTTAATATTCAAATTCGAAAAATGACCTCTCTTTTGTTTACAAGTGATGGGCGAATGAGACAAATGTGTATAAACTGTCTTATGTACACTTTTTCACCAGAACTAGTTTCAGTTGAAAGCTTTGAATGCTCAAAATGCCTAAGAAACAAAGAACTTGAAGTAGAAATTAATCAGTTTGACAAACGACTTAAACTATTAGTAATCAGCCAATTTGAAACTAGAAAAAGCCTTCAAATGCCACTTACTACTGACCCTTTGCCAAATAAAGAAATCCTTCAAAATACCAAAGAACCAAATAAGAGAAAAAGAAGTAGAAATGAATCTGACCTAATAGATAAAGAAGATGAATGGTTCACTGTTCAGGCATCCAAAATTACAAAAAAAGGGAGGAAAGCTGGGGAATTTGTATTGCCATTATCTAATAGCTTTGACCCATTAGCTACACCATCGGTTTCCCAAAATTGTAATGAATTATTAAATTTGGAACCTACTCCACTTTTAGTGAATGGTAATTCAGCTTTGACATCTATTATTCTGACAGCTTTGAACAGTAGTCAAAATGACTTATTACATTTTGATCAGAGTACTAATATTGACCAGCAAGATAATTTGATGGATTTTACTTCCACAAATCAGAAACAAATTTATGTCTTGGGAGACTCAATCATTTCTAACCTTGCTCGACAAATATGTAATGTTGATAAGACCACTCGTACACTTTGTAGTTTTAGGGGTGCAAAAATACAGGATGTTGCAAAAATGACTAGAAATATATTGCACAATTGTGGTACTAAGCCTTTAGTGCTTATACATCTGGGTACAAACAACATCAGATACCAGACTGCTCAACAGATTAAAGAAGCCTATGTTGGACTAACAAATTTACTAGTAGAAAAGGCAGCACAGATAATTTTTTCAGAAATATTACCCATTTTTAGAGCCAGTGACATAGTCATTGAAAAAATTAAGCATATTAATAATTGGCTCAGACAATGGTGTGTTAAGCAAAACTTAAAATGTTTGACAAACTGGGAAGTATTTATGAAGCATGAAGATTTTTTTGCTTCTGATGGACTACATCTCAACAGAAAAGGTTCAAATATGTTGGGAGAGATCTTCAATACAGCAATCACAAACTGTTTAAACTGCTAAATGGGTGGGAGAGGAACAATTCTGCCACCTTAAGTCCAAATTATGTATCAGTTCCTTTAAGAAGCTACCTGACAACCTCGGTGAATAATGAAAAATCTTCCCTAACTGTGATATTACTGAATGCTAGAAGTCTTGCCAATAAAATCTCTGAGTTACAGATTTTACTACTATCCAAAGACATTGATATCTGTGGTATCACTGAGATCTGGTTTTCAGATAATCAATGGGGTCTTGAAATTCCTGGTTACCACCTTTATAAAAAAAAATAGAGAATTTTCTAAAGGAGGCGGTGTTGCCTTTTTACATAAAAGAATGCTATGATTGTTCAGACTTTAAATTTAATATTCCAGAACCATTGGGAGTTGAAATATTGTGGTTATCTGTTAAACTAAAAATTGAGACTTTCACCTTTGGCATATGTTATAGACCTCCATCTCTGGATAATGTTAAATTTGAATCCTTTTTATGTTATTTTCAAAGTATCAAATTACCAACGAATACAATATTAATGGGAGATTTCAACTTCCTGGGAATAAATTGGAAGTCCCTAAGTGGTATAACTCAAAATGAGAAAGATTTCTTGGAAACTATTTTTATTTTGGGTTTGGATCAAATTGTTATACTACCTACCAGACATAATAATATTCTTGATCTAATATTTACAAACACAAAACAATATTACAAAAATCCAATAATTCTGGAACCCATTGGTCTATCAGACCATAACACACTTTGTTGGGAACTATCCGTTACTATTTTGGTAAATAGAAGAATCACTAAAATGAAGAATTATAACAAAGCAAATTATGCTGAAATCAAAAACTATTTATTAAATTGGAACTGGGAAAAAGACTTAGGTCATCTATCTGTTGAGGAAGTTTGGGAAAACATCAAAACTAATCTTCAACTTTGTATAAATACTTGGGTACCTGATAGAACCAAATATACTAATAGAAAATGTAATCCTGCCTGGTTTAACAATACTATAAGGAAATCTATATTAAGATAAAAAAGGCTTTTAACAAGTATAACAAAAATAAAACTGAAGAAAATTGGCAAAGGTTCAAACTAAAATCTAAAAAACTAAGCTGAAGATACAGATTGCCAAAATGCATCTTGAAAAAAACTTAGTTAAACAAAAAGATAATAAAAAGTCATTTTTTAACTACATTGGTTCATTAAAAAAGTCACAAACTAATGTGGGAGCCCTGATAGTTGATGATTTACTAATATCTAAAGAATTAGAAATGGCAAACGCTTTTAATAAACAATTCTCCAGTGTATTCAAAATGCAGGAAAAACTAGATTTGTCATTTGCTTCTGACAACAACCAAAACATTATTTTTTCATCTACGGAGGTCCTTTCTATGATAAAGAGCTTTAAAACTTCTACTTCGGTCGGTATTGATAACATACCCTTTATTTTCATAAAGAATTTGGCAGCTGAGTTGACTGATATTCTTACCTTACTCTTTAATAAATCTTTACAGCCAGGTATTGTACCTAGGGAATGGAAATCAGCTAGAGTTATACCCATTCATAAAAATGGGTCAAAATTTCTTGCCAAACAGTACAGACCTATTAGTCTTACTCCTAGTATTGGTAAAATTATGGAAAAACTCATCCTACAAAAACTTGAAGAGCATATTATAGGTTCAAAGAATATTGAAATTTTTCAGTATGGTTTTAGTAAGGGACGATTGTGTCAGGAAAATTTAATAAACTTTTTTGAACCAGTGAGCCAGGCATTAGATTCTGGTCTTCCAGTAGATGTAATTTTCCTTGACTATGAAAAGGCATTTTGATTCTGTCTCACATAAAACTATAATAGAATGTTTATATAATCAAGAGATATACACAAATATAATCAAATGGATTGTATCTTGGTTACTAGAGAGAAAACAAGTCAGTATTAGAGGATATGACTCAGATTGGAGTAGTGTGACAAGTGGAGTACCCCAGGGCTTCGTGCTAAGACCCTTCTTGTTTAATCTAGTGGTTGCCAGCATGTCTACATCGAATGGTGTGTGGATAAATAAGTATGCTGATGATGTTAAATTGGGCTGCATTGTTAATGATACAGCTTCAGTTTGTAATCTCCAGTCAAATTTAAATAATATATTAACCTGGGCTACTGATAAAAATCTATCATTAAATATAGATAAAAGCAAGGTTATGCATTTTGGAAAGAATAACCAAAAAGCACATTACATGCTGAAAAATGTACCTTTGACTGTAGTTTCATCTGAAAGTGATTTGGGAATAGCAATTACTGATAACCTAAAATTTACAGACCATAATAATCTAATGGTTAAAAATGTCATTGTCTAATTAACTGTATACTTAAAAATTTTAAGAGTAGAGACCCTGAGGTATTAATTCCCCTATATAGCAGTTTGATAAGGTCAAAGTTTGACTATTGTTCTCCATTTTGTGCACCTACATTTGTAAAGGATAAAATAAAAAGGGAAAGGGTACAACGTAGATTCACTAAAAGTATAAAAGGTCCTAAACATACTCCCTATCTAGAAAGACTTAAAAAACTCAACCTCTATTCATTAGAATATAGGTCTATGAGAGGTGATCTATGTCTCATTTTTTGTGCCTTAAAAAATGATTCCTTATTTGAAACTCTTTGTCTTGAACGGGGAAATAATTTAAGCTCCACCAGATCCCATAATGTTAAAATTAAGACATTTAATGTACAAACTAATAAAAGGAAAAACTTTATAACCCAGAGAGCTGTTCCAGTCTGGAATTCCCTGCCATCAGATATAGTAAATAGTTCCAGTTTCAGTGTATTTAAAATTAATCTGGACAAATATACGGGAGAAAAAAATACTATTTCCATCCAGGTTAATGGATGGCAAAGTCATAATGGGCTAGTTCCCTCGACTTTGTATTTTACCTATGAACCTATGAACCTATGAAAGAAGTTGTCTTTGCTGTCATCAGTGGATGATCATGACCAGGGCTAAAGTCTGGGAAATCCCTGATAAAATCTTCAATCACAATGGACTGCAAGGGCAACTATGTAAACAATGTAGGGGACACTGAATGCACATTTAAGGGCAGGAGTTCTTTTAAAATTAAACTTTTGAGGGACAGTGCTATTTACAAAAGCCAAGAGCACCATAGTATAATCTGACCCCCATAGTTACAGCAACCAGGGGTCATGGGCTGCATATCAGCCAATCTGGCTGCAGAGCCTGGAAGGAAAGCTATTGAGGGTCTCTGGAACACAGGAGGCCTGCAGGAATTCTGATGTGAATTATGGGACAATCTACCAAGTGATGGGCCATCATACTTGGCCCAGGGTGACTGAGAGTCCAGTGAACCAATGGTGAACTGACATTCCACAGTGAACAGATTCAGTCTGCCTGTGTCTGCAGTGTGAATGAGACAGGTGGAACTGTTGCAGAGGCAGACTGTGCATCTGTCAGAGACAGAAAGAAAGAGTGAAAAGTAGGAATCCTGCTACAGAGGAAAGGAGGTAATTACATGCTAAGTGTCAAACACAAAAGAAGCTGCAGGCTGCAGCAAACTACGGAGACATCTGCCATGCTACAACTGGAGAGTGTGACTGAAACTGCCTGGCTGGTATCGCAGCCAGTGCTTGTTATTGTCAACCTCAGGGGAGACTCAGAGATACACAGCAGGAACTGCTCTGTGAGATGAAGATTCATTCTAGAGAATGTTGGAGTCTGGACAGGCTTGACCTGCACCAGATGGACTGCCAGAGCACCCACCAACACTGTTCACTGTCAAAGGTGGGAGAAAGAGTGAAACTAGACAGAGAGAGAATCATTGTGTACTGTACCCTCACCCCAGCACTGTGAGGGAGATCTCTTGGTCTGGAAATATGTGAGTAAACTCAGGGCTTGCTCTGAAATGGAAACCTGTATCATAGTTGAGAAACATTTCATGGACTAGGCTTTCTGGCCAAAAGTTACAAATAGCTCATTTGAGTTTTGATAACATTTGGTTATGGGGGTTTGATTACAAAACAGTACTTTATTTTTGTTTAAGTTCACCACCACTTGTCAGTCATATGCAGTTGCATTAGGCCTTATCATTTCCATGGCTGTGCAACCAGAAAAGCATAGGGAGCTCCCTAGGTGGATCTAAAGGTACATACACTGGTACCGGTGGGGAAAGGGTGGCACCACCAGTACAGGTGGACAAGAGAATCTACTGTACTGTGAGTGTGTAGTGAAAAATAAAAAAGTCACGGCACTTACCCTCTTGTAGGGATAAGGATCCTGGCATCCAGGCTTGGCGTGGTATCTTGTCTCTCGGTCCTTTGGTCCTGATTCTTAAAAATAGACTGAGGCCGTGTTTAGAGTACAAAACACCATTCATGTAACATTTATTTCTGCAAAGTGCAAGTGCAGGTTACAGCAGCCGCTCTGAGGGAGAGGAGACAAAAAACACCTAACGTTTCACCGTAGTCGCTTTTTCAAAGGTAACGCCCCCTACTGTCATGATTCTTTTATAGCAACTAAAGTGCCCATGTGACTGTATTATTAAAGTGCTTAAAGTGCTATACTCAAAGAAATACAACATACAGCAGACCCATACCAAGCAGAAGACAACTAGATTAAAAATTGGTTCCTTACAAAGGGTGCTCAAGCCTTAGTATAATGACTCTAGTAATACGCTTCAGCAGGAAAGAATTATTTCTTCTTTATATTCTATCCCTTTATGTTATCAAAATTTCAGATACTTCTGGCACCCGTGTGCTGACCAATACAGTGTTTGCTGAGATACTGTACAAAAAAGTAATATTTTATCCTGGTCCCAGTTTTACCACCTTTGAAGGCACAGAAAACTAAGAAAGTAATTAAAAGTGTGTCAAGTATTGGGCTGCCTGGTGGTTTCTGTAAGGGACTTTCACTAATATTGTACTGTCTTACTATAACGTGGTGCCAGAAGTATTTGAAATCTTGATAACATAAAGGGATAGAATATAAAAAATAAATCATTCTTGATAGTATCTTAGTCACTAGAGCACCAACTTTCCTTTTGAGTGGCTCTGCCATACAGTACTGTGAGTGTGTAGTGTTGAGGGGTGGATGGCCATCAGTGTACTGAGCCTGAAAGGGCATATAAGCACAGCCCTGGGAACCCTGTTGTTTGGCTGCATGTAGAAGTGCACAGAAGAGTAGCCCTTGATGTTATGGGCTGTGCCCGGATAGGCATGAAATAATCAGCCGGGACTGTACTACCTCATTGCCTAATCCCCCTTTTTCATTTAAGGGCCTTGTAGTCCCTAAATAAAGTGTCCTACTCAGTTGTTTGATCTTCTAATCTGAGTACTAATTAAGTTTAAAGTGATGAGTCGCATGCTCATTGGTGTAAATAATTGCACTGCATTGGTTCATAGGCGAAGTGGTCCCATAGGAAGATGCATACTTAGTTTACTTACTTGCTTAGTTTACTTAGAATGGACAAAAGAAGGCTTCTGGCCCATCTAAGTTGTCCCCAGACCATGTGAGCAATTTACCTTGGTTTTGGTTCTGATCCAAATATTTTATCTAGTCCATTTTCGAAAGCATTAAAGCTATCTAGACTAACCAATTCTTGTGGTAAACGATTCCGTTCTTTGACTGTTTACACTGTAAAAAAGTTATCTCTTCTTGAGGTGTTGGCCCAAGGTACTACTATTTGCTTTTTGTGTGATCTTAACACTGTGCATCTATTAGAGTATTCCAATCTACACTGGGTCATTAGCTCTGGAGATTGCATGTAGTTTATATACAAATAGTAGATTCTCTCCTATTTCTTCTAGTTTGTAATGAAAATAATCCAGTTTCCTTCAGTCTTTCCTCGTATTCTTTAGTTCCTAATCTAGGGACCATCTTTGTAACCCACCTCTGCACCTTTTCCAATAATGTGATGTCTCCCTTTAAATACAGATTCCAAAATGGAGAACCATAATCTAAATAAGGCCCTATATAGGACCTATATAATGGTATCAAACATTGTTCTGTTTTGGATACAAAGGTTCGCTTAACACTTTTTACAAGACCATTTGTTAGTCTGGAAATTTTAATACAGTGGTCAAATGCTGTAAGTTTGTCATTTGCTGTTATTCCAAGATCACATTTGATAGTAGATTCTTTGATTAATGACGTATTCAAGTAGTACAGATGTTTGGGTTTTTTATTGTGGAGTGCATTACAGAACATTTTGTAACACTAAATAACATACCATTTTCTGTTGACCATCATTCAGTATTTTGTAAATCTCTAGTTGGAGACAAATAATTGTTGACAGTATCAGCTTGTCCTCTGAGTTTAGTGTCATCTGAAAATTTCATAATAATGTTATCCTGGCTTAGTCTCATATCACTTGTGCAAATTATGAATATAGTGGGGCCCAGGACTGAACCCTGTGGCACTCCACTTGTGACACTTCCAAGTTTGGACAGGGATCCATTTATTCTTACTCTTTGGGTCCTATTAGCTAGCCAGTTTTGAACCCATCTAACCAAAACAGCAGAATAACCCATCGAGAATAACTTATCTATTAGATTATGACTGGGGACTGAGTTTAAGGCTCTACTATAATCTAACAAGATGACATCTGTAGCAATTCCATCATCCAGACTGTGGCTAATGTATTCATAAAAGGATACTAAATTTGTAACACAAGAATAACCCTTTTTGAATCCATGTTAGGAAGGATCTCCTAATCCCAGGGACTGTGTTTCCAATTTGAAGTATGTTTCTGTAATTCTTTCCATTAATTTGCAAACTATAGAACAGACATAAGGCAATTTTTGTGGGGGGTAGGAAGAAATAGGCTGTTGGTTAAATAGGATCTGCAGCTTATCCTTTAGGTAGGGAAATGGGCAGACTAGGTGGGCCAAGCGGTCCTTATCTGCCGTCTAAGTCTATGTTTCTATGTTTCTATGTTAGAAGTAAGACTAATAGGCCTATGATTCTCCACGTCAGCCCAACTTCCTTTTTTAAAAATTGGTATCACAATAGCCTCCTGTCAGTCAGACTGTACAGTACCTTCTTCCAAGGATTCATTAAATATGACAGATAAGGGGAGGGCTAAAAATGATGACATCTCTAATAGGAAGTGAGACTGGATGCCATCAGGTCCTATTTTAGTTGTTTTTTTAAGGTCCCCATGGCTAATAGAACATCTTCCTTTTGGATAAAAAATGTATTATTCATAGATCCAGTACTGAATTTTGCTGTTATACCTTTGCTGGAAAACACTGAGCAAAAATATTTATTGAATAGATTAGTAATTTCTTCATCTGATTCGAGTACTTTCCCTTCCTGTACCAAAGGGCCTACAGTTCGTAAAGTACTTTTTTTAATTATTAAGGTAAGAAAATAGTGATTTTTTTTGTTGTTTTTGGAGAGAACCAGTCTAAATTCAGTGTTATACTTTGCCATTATGATTTTTTTTTAATGTTTTTTGTTCTAATTTGTAAATTATTTCATTTTCACTACAGGGTGGGTCTTTTTTGCATTTTTTGTAAGCTTTTTCTTTAATTCTTATTTGTTTAATAATGCTTGATGTTAACCAGATGGGAATTTGCCTTTCCTATTATATTTATTTTTTGTGGGAACATATATATTTTCAGTTGTAATACTGTGTTCTTGAACGTGTCCCATGCCTGTTGCACTGTCAAATTTTTTTAACTCTTTGTTGAACAGGATGTTTTCAATCTCATTGACGTTTGCTTTGTCATAGTCTTTAATGACTGCGTTACTTGTAACATTATAATGAAGTACAAAAATATTAAATGAGACAGTATTATGATCGCTGTTGCCAAGATGATCCTTAATTTCTACATCAGTTGTTTCTTGTTCAATATTTGTGAGTATGAGATCTAATAGATACTGCATCCCAGGGGATTTCACCATACTGACTCCAGGCTCACATGAACCTTTCTCTGGGTGGCAGCACTGCACAAGTAACTTAAACCTTGGATACAAATCCTAATCAGGTGTTTGTTGGCCAAGCCCTCTCAACCTGGTTTAAGCCCACAAGGCAGGGGTAATAACTAACAACATCTATGGTAACCTGATTACACAGTTTTAGATAGCTAGTCTTAATTAAGAAATATGTGTGATTGAGTACAGATAAGTCTGCTGAATTCCAAAATTACACCACCACCACACCATCACCAATAAGATTTTAAGCATCTAAACCTTACTCATCTGAGGGGAAGGTTTAAACAGAGCAGCTGCCTCTAGGGTGCGGAGACTAGGAAAGGAGCTGGCAGGAATTGATCCAAGGAGTAGACAGTAAGTTGAAAATTAGATTTGTATGGGAACCAGATTCAAGTGACCCCTCCTGAGAGCAACTCCAAGAGTGAAGACTACAAGAAGGAGGATGGTGTTTAAAAGGGAGTCCACAGGAATGTTCACAGTTTCACAGGGGACTCTGCTCAGACAACATCTGGTTGCAGTCTTCTGCATGGGTTCAGATCCCTGGCTGGGTGAAAAGGGGTGAGCAGCCAGTAAAGTAAGGCCATTTGGTAGCTCACTAAAACAACAGGATGAAACAGTGTTTTTACTGATGGTAGCCTAATCCCTGTGTGGACTGAGGCTTCATTGTTGTCTTTGTAGGGCATTGTAACATAAAGGGGAACAGTCACCACCAAGGGTCCCACACTCAAGTATGTGGCGTCACAATGTGTACTTTATGTACAAAAACATCTTGGTATACTTAGTATTCAGTGTCGTATAGTCAACTGTATGCAACTTATTTTGTTTACTTCTAGGCTGACATCTTCTGTTAGTACAAATTCCAGAATCTCCTGCAGCTGACATCAGAGCAGAAGGCAGCAGTGAGGGAGTCAATAGCCAACATTGCATGTTACAGTTTATGTAAGTTCTGATCTGCTGTTTTTGGGCCTGTTTTTCTCCATGGGCTATGTCCAGTCCTCTGTGTCTGTACCTAGCCCAGGGAGAACAGCAGGACCAGACAAGAAAACAGCAGAGATTGTATAAATGTTAACATGCACTGCAAGCCATGGAATCTCCCACAGCTGTCTAGTGCTCTGATGTTGGTTGCAGGGGATTCTGAGATTTGTACTAGCAGGTAATGTCAGCCTAGAAGTAATCAAAATTAGATACAACCAGCTATACTACAGTAAACAGTAAGTAAATCAAAATGTTTTTGCACACAAAGTGCACATTTGGACAAGTCCTGCACTTGAGTATGGTGCCCTTTGTGCTGACTGCTCCCCTTTATGTATATAAAAGGCTAGGCCCAGGCTATCTGGCTGACCTCCTCACACCTGCCTCCTTGGTCCATTCGCCCCGCTCCTCAGCTCAGGGCCTCCTTGATGTTCCCAGGGTCAGACTTAAAACATCTGGTGACCGTGCCTTTAGTATCGCCAGGTCAACCCTGTGGAACACTTTACCAGCTGTTGTCAGGAGGGCCCTGACTGTCGAGTTGTTTAAAAAAGGGCTAAAGGCTCATTTGTTTCATATGGCCTTCCCGACAAAGGCGACTGACCTGCACCAACTGCACTAATTACAGGAAGTTATTTTATCTATGCTGAGATTTATTTATTGTTTTATATTTTGTTGTTTTGTGTATGTTTATAATTTGTGTGTGTTGTATTGACCTTACCTAATTTAATGTAAGGTACCCAGAGCCCCAGGGAATGGATGCTGAATAAATAAAAATTGTCGTCTTGTCTATGTGCTTTTGCTGTAAGTATACAAATCCATAACTGAAGTAGGGCACTGTCTATATGAGCAGTGTAGACTTCGTGTTTTTTTTTTTTGCTGAAGGTAGCCACATCTCTTTCTGGGGTACAGCTGAGTAGTAAAGTTTAAACAGTAAATAAGGATGGTAGCAAGACACAAAAATCACATATAAACATGCAAGTGTGATAGTGCTGGGGGACTGGGTGGAGTTTAGGGGTTGTGTGTCAGTCATAAAAAAACAGTGTCAGTGGCTGAGCAGGTTGCACAAAGGCCTCTGAGGCCAGACGACCAGAAGGTTGAGGGTTCTAGCCCCACGCCAGGAACTTGGGGGTAAATCTCAATAGTGACAGTATAGTGCAGCATGAGGGGGGTGCTGCACTCCTGAATGGCCAACATTTGGATGAGATGTTAAATCAAGGTCCCATCCGCTTGTTCCGGAGGTTGTTCAGGTGGACATTTAAGATACCATGGTACTTCTCAAAAACAGTAAGGGAATTTTACTGATGTCCTGGTCACATTTTTCCCATTCACTAAGAATACCACCAACAACTTCACCTGATTCAGTATATCAGATTGCAACTGTACCCCCCCTTGCCCCAGGATAAGGCTGAAGAGCTGTCCTTTCCCAGTTAAGAAAAAACTAAAATTATATAAATATCCCAAAATGTGCTCTAGATACACAGCCATTTTCTCAGTTGTAAGATGGGTTAAAAGCTGAGAACTGAGCTTGAGGCTGCTGGGGCAGAAATTTAATATTCGAGAGCCAGGGCCAACAAATAACTATGAAGACTCTAGATTCCAATTCCATAGTGGGACAATCATCTCAACAGGAGCAAACTCACTGTAGTTGAGAAGGAGGAACAGACATGCAAGGAAGGGAAAACAGTGCAAGGTGTCCACCTCAAACTAGTAATTACCCCTTTCAGAGGATTCACTCCTGGAACCCAGTTAGGATGAGATAGGGGCTAGTGCACCAGACAGAAGGTTCTGTCTTTTGGAACAAGTCAGGGAAGCATGGATGAGGCAGAAAATGCAAAAAAAAAGGCTTTTACTAGGTAAAAAACAAGTTAGGCTGAACAGGACAGGAGGGGATATCAAGAAAGGTTAAGAATAACTAATAGAACAGTGAGACAGGTAAAAGCAGAGGTAGAGTTGCGGTTAGAGGAGGGGGTTAAAAAGAGTTATAAAACATTCTTTTGATACATATGAAAACAGCATAAAACTATAGCTGGGATGATCAGGCTCAGAAAGGGGAAGGGAAAGAAGGAGTTAAGAAGCAAAAGCAAACTTATTGAATGAATATTTCTGTTCAGCGTTCATGGTGAGAGACAAGGCCCACTGCCAGAATGCAGCATTGAAGCCGGTAAGGGAGCATTACCAAGTGCCAACGTGGAGCACATTATGGAGGTGAGGGTGTGGAAGGGCTTTCAGGCAATTAAAGTTGATAACTCAGTTTGCTCAGAGGATAAGAATCCAAGGGTGTTGGAGGAGGAGAGGCAGATCATAACAGGACCACTGACAGATCTCTTCAACTGCTTCTTACTGGGGATTGGAGGACAGCAGATAGAAACATAGAAACATAAAATTTGATGCCAGATAAGGATCGCTTGGCCCACCTAGTCTGCTCATTTTCCCTAAATACTTCCTCACATTATCCCTGAGCCTACCCCCCCCCCTTTATTCTCATATCATGGTCCCTTGTTCTTGAACATCTTCTTTTCTTAAAGATGCTACTCTCTTGCACCGTGTTTATACCCTTGAGGTATTTGGAAGTCTCTATTATATCTCCCCCTCTCTCCTTTCTTTCAGAGAACATATATTGAGGTCCTCTAGTCTCTCATAACATGGCAGCTCCTGCACCATTTTTATTGCCCTTCTCTGGACCTCTTCTACTCTGTCAATGTCCTTCTGGAGATGCTGCCTCCAGAAATGGACACAGTACTCGAGATGAGGTCTCACCAATATTCTGTACAGTGGCATCACCACCCTCCTTCCTTCTGCTGGAGATACCTCTCCCTATGCACTCCAGCATTCCACTAGCTCTCCTCACAGTCTTCTGACATTGTATGGTAAACCTTAGGTCATCAACTATGATTACTCACAGGTCCCTTTCTTGTTCAGTGGTAGTCAGAACCTCCCCCCATCATGTATTCCTCCCCTGCATTTCTGTGCCCCAAATGCATGATCTTGCACTTTTTTGCATTGAATATTAGCTGCCACACCCATGACCACACCTCAAGCCTGCTGAGGTCCCTTCTCATCTTCTCCACCCCTCCTGGAGTGTCCACCTTGTTGTAGATCTCTGTGTTGTCTGCAAAGAGACATACCTTCCCTTCCAGTCCTTCTGCAGTGTCACTTATGAAGACATTAAAGAGGACTAGTCCCAGCACTGATCCCTGTGGGACCCCGCTGGTTATCTTCCTCTCTTCAGATTGGACTCTGTTCACCACCATCCTCTGTGTCCTATCGCTCAGTCAGTTTCTGATTCAGTTTACCACCCTGGGTCCCACCCCCAGGCCACCCAGTTTGTTTACAAGCCTCTAATATGGAACAGTATCAAAGGCCTTGCTGAAGTCAAGGTAGGCCATGTCTGTCACTGCTCCCTGATCAACTTCTTTGGTCACCCAGTCAAAGAAGTCTATCAGAATACTATGACAAGACCTTCCTGCTGTGAATCCATGCTGCTTCAGAGCCTGTGATCCACTGGCTTCAAGATATATCACAAACCTTTCTTTTAGCAAAGATTCTATTAGTTTCCCCATCACTGATGTCAGGCTGACTGGCCTGTAATTGCCAACCTCCTCCCTGCTCCCACTTTGGAGATGGACTACATTCACTCTCCTCTAGTCCTTTGGTACCGCACCTGTTTCCAGCGATCTGTTGAACAGGGCTGTCAGTGGTCTTACTAGCACCTCCCTGAGTTCTCTTAATACTTTGGGATGAATTCCATCTGGCCCCATTGTCTTGTCCACTTTCAGTTTTGCAAGTTCTCTTAGGACTTCTCCTCTGTAAATGGACTGGTGTCCATTTCCCTTCCAGTGGTGCTTCTGATGCCTAACTGCGGCCCCTCCCCTTCCTCTTCTCCCGTGAATGCTGAACAAAAATATTTGTTCAGTATGTCTGCTTTTTCTTGTTCCCCCTTGACACACTCCCCTCCTTCCTTTTTTAGTCTTACAATCCCACCCTTAGATTTTCTTCTTTTGCTAATGTACCTGAAAAAGTTCTTGTCCCCTTTTGTTATTGCCTGGGCTATTTTTTCTTCCGTTTATGCCGTTGAACTCTTGACTGCTTTCCCCGCCTCCCTCTGCTTTTCCAGCTACAGTTCCCTGTCTTCCTCTCTCTGTGTTTCCTTGTATTTCCAGAATGCCACCCTTTTTGCCCTTACCTTCTTGGCCACTCCCTTTGAGAACCATAGTGTTTTGTTCTTTCTCTTTGTTTTGCTTACTTGTCTTATGCAAAGGCTTGTTACCTCCACTATGGCTTTCTTAAGATTTGCCCATTGTTCATCTACCCCCCTCCCCTTACCTTATCCTTCCCTTCCAGTGATTTCCTAAGACAGTCACCCATCTTTGCAAATTTGGCCCACCTAAAATCTAGGACCCTTGCTTTCGTGTGGTTTGACTCCTCTATTGTTCAGATGTGGTCTTCATGCACACCAGATGGAGCTGAGATGAACAGGAACCACAAAGTGGCAGCACTTAGCAGAAAAATAACAAATGTAGCAATGTCAATGAAATATATTTGTCCGACCTTTATTTAGAGAGCATGGAACTGAGCCCCAGTGCTTGGCCTCATCCACGAGAGACTTCATTAGGGGGTGCGGTACAACAATGGCAGCTGACAAATTTTATAAGGCATATAATTAACATATATTTTCAGTTGTCCATGGCACATCAGCCTCGACAACCCAAGAGTAAAAATTCCCCAAGCTTAAATGAAATAAATAAATGAGAAAGCAGCCAATGTTTAGTGTTATTTAGTATTGGCTACTTTCTCATTTATTTCTTCACATGTCATCCAAGCTCATGGGGATCTCTAGCTGCGTTTCTACTACATGTATTTAAGAGGTGTTTATATCACTCTAGGTTTAATTTGTGCTTGGGGTATTTTTATTATCTGGTTGTTGAAGTTGATGTGCCATGGACAGCTGAAATAATTTGTTGTTAATTATATGTCTCATAAAATTTGTCATCTGCCATTATTGCACTACGCCCGCTGTTGAAGGCTCTCATGGATGAGGTGAAGCCCTGGGGCTCAGTGGCTGTGCTCTCTTAATAAAAGTTGGGCAAATAGGTGTCATTGATATTGCAGCATTTGTTATTTTTCTGCTGAGTGCCATCAACTTGTGGTTCCTGCTTGCTTTCTGTTATGGTGTGGCACCCTGTCAGCTTCTGTAAAGTGTGCGGTTTTGTGGTTCCAGAGGTGAGATGAGCCTGGCAATCATATACTAGTAAGTCTGGCATTTATAGTGTGGAAATTCTTTGAATGAACTATAAAGGAAAGGTTGGTATAATTCCTGGGAGGCAAACAGTCTGCCAGACACCAGGCAGCATGGGTTTATCAGTGGGAGGTTGTGCTAAACAAACCTGACTGAATTTTTCAGTTGCATAACAAGGGCTGTAGATAAGGGTTAGGCAGTGGACATGCTGAACCTAGATTTTAGTGAGGCCTTTGACTCCATCCCAGACAGATGGTTGGTTAAGAAACTGGACAACTTGAGTGTGGGTGATAAATTCATTGGATGAGTGAGATGTTGGCTATGTGGGAGGACACGAAGGATAGTCCTAAATGTGAATCATTCAGAGGTAAGGAAGGCCACAAGAATAGATTTTAGGACCAGTCCTCTTTAACATATTTGTTATACTGGCCTGGTAGTGCTACTATAGTTAGGCTTGAGAAAGGTGTTCAATGTTAAACCAGGGTTGAGTAAGGTGTTCAATGTTAAACCCAGTTTTTCCACCTTAATAACTTCGGTGGTATTTGACAGAACCCTTACAGAAATATAAGTGTATTGCTTACATGCAGAATGCATGCCACATGCTTAATTGTGCAGTGTTTGCCTGTGGTTCGCATACACAAAGTGGACCTATGCAAACCAGGTCTGAAAAGCATATTTATTTAGTAATTTATTTATTTAAATTCATTGGAATACAACCTCTGAATCACAGACTCTTTTGCAAAGGCTCCTCATCACAGGTTACAGGAAGGACAACAGTTTTCACAGATACAGAGTTGAACAGCATCACACAAACATATAAGTATAGTGTAATTATACACAGATAAAATCGAGGGTACAAGAGTTGATAATACAGACCAAGTGGCCCAAGTTATACAGTTGGCTATGACAATCACAGGCAGGTTATGCAAGTGAGAAGGCCCCAAAAAAGTGGGCCCTAGTTGTACAGCAAGACACTTATGACACATACATGTCAGGTTTGTATGCTGCAAGCTTGACATGTGTGCAGCAGGTAAGCTTGCACAAACAACTAAAAATCACATCAGGTTCGCGTGTTGCACGCTTGACATGAGTGCAGCAGTTAAGCTGGTGAGACCATCATTTAAAAAGCACATCAGGTTCACATGTTGCATGCTTGCCATGTGTGTGGAAACTAAGCTGGTGCAAATCTGATCTACAAAAACACATCAGTTTCTATTTCTTATACTACTGCTAGCAATTAGAGCCATTACATACCCTTTTCATTGATTTCCCATTAAAATTAGATAAACTCATTAATTCTGCTCCTTTTGCAACTTGTTTAATGGCTTTTGATTTTTGTCATTAAATTGCCATTAATTTGTAAAGTATTGTTTGCTTACTGCAATAAATGCTGAGGATATAGTCAGCCAACATCCCCCATTCCAGATATGTGAAGAGGGGCCTCTGTGTTGTGAAACTTGACCTTTTTGTTTAGGGCCATGCAAATCTCCTTATGCGTATTTAGTGCTACAAATGTGTTTTTCATAGATTCATAGAAGAGTGACGGCAGAAAAGGACCAAACTGGCCCACCAAGTCTGCCCATTTGCAAAGCTATCTGCTTGGGCTGGTGCCTCCTCCCCTTAACACTCCCATGTGGTTGACCCATGCCTTTTTGAATCCCTCCACTGTTTCCTCTCCAGCGACTGCTTCTGGGAGTCTGTTCCATTTTTCTACCACTTTCTCTGAGTAATAGTATTTTCTAATGTTACCCCTGAACTGTCCTTCCTCCAGCTGCAGGCCATGACCCCTCGTCCTCTGACTTTCTTTCATCTTGAAGATGCTCCCCCCTGGCACCCTGTTTATACCCTTAAGGTACTTGAAGGTCTCGATCACGTCCCCCCTCTCCCTTCTCTGCTCCAGGGAGTACATGTTCAAATCTCTCAACCTTTCTTCATAGGATAGGTGACTTAACCCGTTTACAATTTTTGTCGCTCTCCTCTGAACTCTCTCTCTATCCTTCCCACATCCTTCCTGAGGTATGGCCTCCAGAACTGGACTCTGTACTCCAAGTGTGGTCTAACCAAATGGGTGTACAAGGGTACTATGACTTCCCTATTCCTACTGGTGATCCCCCTTCCGATGCATCCCAGCATTCCACTCCCCCTGGTCACTGCCCTTCCACACTGCCCTTCCACCTTCAGGTCCCAGGATATAATGATGCCTAGGTCCCTTTCTTGCTCCATCTCCTGCAGCTCTCTGCCCCCCATACGGTGTCCTGCCTTCAGATTTCTGTAGCCCAGATGCATGATTTTATGTTTTTCTGTATTAAATTCAAGCTGCCACCTTTTTGACCATGTCTCAAGTCTCCCCAAGTCTCTCTGCATTTGTTCCACCCTTTCCTCCGTGTCCACCCTATTGTAGATTTTGATATCATCCGCAAACATACTCACACCCCCCTCAAGGCCCTCTTTGATGTCCCCTATGAATATATTGAACAGTAGGGGCCCCAGCACTGATCCCTGAGGGACCGCGCTCATGACCTTGCCTTCCCTGGATGCCACCCCATTTATTATGACCCTCTGCCTCCTTTTCTCCAGCCAGTTTCTCACCCATCTGACTACCCTCTGCCCCATCCCCAGTCCTGCCATTTTACATAGCAGCCTCCCATGAGGCACTGAGTCAAACGCGTTTCTGAAATCCAAATAAGCTACATCTACTGCTCTACTATGATCTATTTCCTTGGTGACCC
Source organism: Neoceratodus forsteri (assembly GCA_016271365.2). Lineage (NCBI taxonomy): Eukaryota > Metazoa > Chordata > Ceratodontiformes > Ceratodontidae > Neoceratodus > Neoceratodus forsteri. Next base: position 192,724,728 of record JADMNL010000024.1, on the reverse strand, counting down.
CATCAAAAAACTCTATCAAATTTGTTTGACAAGATCTGCCCCTAGTAAAACCATGTTGTCTTGGATTCATCAGGCCATTTGTCTCCAGGTAGCTGGTGATCCTGCCTTTCACTAGCTTCTCCATGAGCTTGCCTACCACTGATGTCAAGCTCATGGGCCTGTAACTTCCCACTTCCTCTGTCCCTCTCTTATGCAGAGGGACCACATTTGCCTGCCTCCAATCCTTAGGCGCCACCCCTGTTTTCAGGGACCGATTGAAGAGTGCAGTCAAGGGTACTGCCAATACCTTCTTTAGCTCCCTTAACACCCTTGGGTGCACCCCATCTGGCCCCATTGCCCTGTCCACCTTCACGCAGCCCAGCTCTTCTAATATTTCCTCCATGAGAAATGGCCTCATCTCCACCCCCTTCCCTAGCCATTTCATTACCTGTTCTGCTGCCTTCTTCTCCTTCTTTCTCCCTCTTGAACACTGAGCAAAAGTAGGTGTTTAGTAGGTCTGCCTCTTCCCTGTCTCCTTGTAGCACCACCCCCTCTTTTGTTCTTAACTGGAGAATCCCTTGCCTAGTCTTATTTTTTCATTTACATATCGAAAGAAAGTCTTATCCCCTTTTTTTGACCCCTCTTGCTATTCACTCCTCTGTCTGTGCCTTTGCCCTCCTTACCTCTACCCCGGCTTCTCTCTGCCTCACCTGGTATTTTATCCAGTTTGTTTCCATCCGAGTTGTCTTGAACCTCCTAAAGGCTTTCCTTTTTGTCCTTACCTTTTTTGCTACTACCCTCATATACCACAGAGGTTTTCTCCTCCTCTTATTTTTACTCTCTCTTTTGGCACAGATGTCAGTGGTCCCTACAACAGCTTCTTTGATCGTTCCCCACTTTGCCCCCCTCCATCCACTCCCCCACCCCCTGCAATGCCCTCTCCACTATTTCCCCCATTCTCCTGAAGTCCATCCTCCTGAAATCCAGGACCTTTACCCAAGACTGGTGAACCTCTGCAGTGTTTCTCATTTTAAACCTGACCGTGTTGTGGTCACTTGTACCAAGATGTTCCCCCATCGATACCTTTTCCAACCTTCCTCCATTCATCGGGACCAGATCAAGAGTAGCTCCTGCCCTGGTTGGCTCCCTGACCAGTTGATTTAGGAGGGACAACTGCAGGGAGTCCAATATCTCCCTGCTGCTGGTTGAGGCAGCCAAAAGGGTGTTCCAGTCTACATCCGGTAGATTTAGATCCCCCATCAGCACCACTTTCCCCCTTGCCGCCATTCTCACAAACTCGTCAGCCATACTTCTATCCACAGATTCGTGCTGCGCTGGGGGTCTATACACCACCCCAATACACACTGACTCCCCCTTCCCCACTGCCAACACGACCCAGAGTCCTTCTGCCTCTCCCCACTTACGCTGTAATTCTGATGCCCTTATACCTTCCTTTACACAGAGTGCAACCCTCCCCCTTTCCCTACCTGTCCTTCCTGAACAATTTGTACCCTGGTATCTCCATGTCCCATCTCTGCTCCTGGTGGCACCATGCTTCTGTTACCCCAACTATGTCAAGGCCCTCCTCTGCCATTTTTGCCATTATATCAGGGATCTTTCTATCCAGACTTCTGGCATTCGCACACATAACCCTCCATGCCCCTCTCTCCTCCTTCCCTATATGTTTGTCTCCTTTACCCTTTTGCTGTGTGTGTAGGCCTTTTTGCTTCCCCCTGCCTCCTGCCTCAACAGCCGGGCTTTTCCCTGCCCTCCCCCCTGACTCCATGACTGTAATGGCTCACTTACTTTCCCTTTCTCATTCTGTATGGAGCATATACACTATGGCCATGCTCAGCACTCTTTGTGCTGAGTAGGGTCTTGGAAGCATGCACCATACCGCATTATTTTGTCTCTGAAATGAGGGACATGTACACTCAAAATGAGGGACAATGAGGGATTCTAACCCTCATGATGATCAGGACACATACTGAAACATAGAGATACAGTACCTCAGAACACATTGGAAATCATTGTATTTACTTGTACTGATGTTGGTCCCTGAGAATTAATTTCTACCATAAAGCAGGGGTTTCATTTAGGTAGGGCAGAGGGAGAAAGTTGCCCCCCCCAACATTTGTGCCTAGGTTGTCCTTATGTTGTTGCAATAATGGCATCAAACCTGAATTTAATCTTTTGCACAACAAGTGACCCCCCCTGGCCTGTGTTGCACTCACGCTGCAGGTGCACTCCTGACTCGACTGTGTCCGTATTGTCTTGTCCACTCTCTCCACCTATTAGCGATGGCACCATCACACATGATGTGGATGAGTTCCAGCCAAGTGAAACCACATGAGTCATGTGAGTGGGACACTGCCTTTCCCACCACAGAGTAGACAGGCTGCATACTACAGCTTGGAGGAGTTGGTGAGCACTGAACTCTCAATAGTAGTGTTGTGTCGGCATATTTTTGTTGGTCTACTCTTAGTGAGTCTCTGTCTCCCTTGGTGGCTGAAAGGGGGCACGTGGTCATAAAGCCGCAGAAGAAACCATGCAAAATAAAATGCCACAGGAAAAATGGTGAGCGTTGAAATAAGGTCAGGTAAAACACCGACCACAACAGAAACATTGAACACCATTTAAATAAATAGCACAATCTAGAATAAATATAACTAACTCTGAGGGGGCGTGGACTTTGGGGATGAGGTGAAACACTGGAGGGGGGGAATTCTTTCTTAAAATAAAGAAAAAGCTGCAACACTATGGGACCTGGGAGGAACCAAACTGTGGCCCCAGGTCTCCTACCCTGCTAGGTGCTGGTGCTCTTCTCACTCCACCACCACCAGAGTGACTCAGCTAGGCACTGTACCAGCAGCCTCCTTGGCACTCCCCCATGAGAACGAACAATGACAGGGGTAGTGGTTATTACTGCACGCTGAAATATCCCTGTCATTGTACAAACAGTCAAGCTTTCTGCAGCGTGGTTATTCATGCACTGTTTTGGCAGTGCTATATTGACCAGGTACTCTGAAGAGGCTGGTGGCGAGCTAGAAGCTAACTCAAGACTAGGCTACCTACTTAATCTACTAGGTTTGCCTCACAAAAAAGAGTGCGGACCCCCACAGCAGCAAGCTAGGCCTCAAAGCATTAGTGACAGTGGTGTGGGTGGCCTTCATAGGCCCTGATCCATGCAGTGCAGCCAACAGCTCAGCAAGATGCTAGCAAAACAGGTTGGGTGGGTTCGGTTTGGTGTGGTGACTTGGTTGCAGACCATGTTGGAGACCTGGGATGGTCGATTCTAGCATCCAGCTTCTGACTGAAGAACAGAGGAGGAGCGGATTGAAAACTTGACTGGTGGCACACTGGGCTAGGCAGCAGGTTCCGGCCAGATGGCCTGGTAAGTAAAAGTAAATAACTTTTTTACAGGGGGATTGGGGAAGGAGGAAGGACTGAAATACTGATGTGTTTGTCATGTTTCTGACTGCTGGGTATAGACAGATGAATCTTATACATTTGAATTTTTCCTGATTTTCATATCACTTTTCAGTCACAATAAATAAGTTTTACCTTTTAGAGACATTCCAGACATTACGGAGCTTGCCACCTAGGGGCTAACCAGCACCTGGCCTCCACTGGTTGTTGGCTCCCCCTGTTGAAATCTGAAATGGTGCCCCTGCCATAAAGTCTGATTTTACAGGACATCCTCTGAGTGAGCAGCATGTTTTCCCTGAGGGATGAATGAGGGGAAGAGCAGTTTTCAGGGGTGAAATGAGAGCCGTCCCTTGCATTCAGGAACAGTTGAGCGGTATGGTATGCACAGACTATTGGAGCCCCACTATAGTCAGGCTTATGTACCCCTCCCCCCAGTGAAGCTGACCTCCACATCCCCACACCCAGGACATTATGACATAGGGCAAGGGAGAGTGCAGGTGTGTACCCCATTGAAATAAATGAGGGTATTTCTTTGTACTATTTTATACATTAGTGGTGGAGAGTTGGAGATAAATGAAGGCCACCACTCAAATAACAAGGGCCTTGTTTATAGAACAGTGGCCTTCATTATTCTTCAACTCACCATCATAAAGTATAAAATAGTAATAAAAAATAACTCCATTCATTTCAAGGGGGTACACCCCAGCACTCTGACCCATGGATATCATCTCTTAAAGACTCCTACCTCTAGCTCTGTAGTACTCAGGTAAAAGACTTTTGACCATATCTATACTTGGTGGGTTGTCTGTAGCAGCATGGCTGCACCTTCTATGGTGTGTGTGCATGGGGGGGAGGGATTGGCCATGTGAGTGGGTGTTGAGTTATTGCTACTTTTGTGTTTGCCCCTTAAAGTCTGTTTGCATGGAAGCATTCAAAACTATGGAGAGAAAATAGCAGGAGTACAGGCCAGACAGAAGTAATTAAGTCGTTTTGTGGGTGAGTGTGTAATGGGGGCAGGAAGAACCACATGTGCTTCCATTGGTATGTGTGCTACAGTTCAGTTGTGCAGCTGAGATGAGGGAGGACAAGAAAACTATAAAGTATATCAGTGGCTATAAGCATGCCGCATGCATGCAGATGTATGAAAATTTGTATCGAAGTACAAGCAAGCTACATTTATGCAAGCAGTATATCTTTTTTTTTATACATTCTCCTCCCTCCCTAGCTGACCACTCCTTCGGGTCTCCTAGGTCCTCGATCTGCTCACCTTCCCCTGACATCAGCCCCTTACCTCACATCGTGACCCGTGGGTAACCTGGCATATCTCTTCACCAGATGGGTCCCCTTCTTCCGAGAGGGAAGGCACCAGTGGGGGTGGCCAGTGCACTCTTCAATTGTCCCAGGTGCCACTGATGTGGGGTCAGTTGTCAGGGCCTGATGGCAATGGGGGCCAGGGACCATCATCCAAATGGCCAGAGAACAGTTTCTTGGTTTCCTCCCCTGGGAGTGGTGTGCCACAGATGTCAAGTCATATGCCGATGTCCGCCACTCCCCCAATCATCAAGATCCTGATGTCCTGCTATGTTCCTGGCCTCCACCAGGGGCAAGCAAGCACCAGGCCACATCCCCACCTTCCCCCCGGAGAAGATGAGCCATTCCTGGGATGCTCCATCCTTCTTTCCCAGGCCAGACCTCCAACAACCCAGGTCTGTTCCTGAACCCAGGTTGCCAGCAAAACTGTTCTCATAAACCAATTTTTTTTCAGTTTGTGATGGCTGCCATCTTGTTTTATTCTATACGATACCCATTTAGCTAGCTTCCAGTGTTTGTTTTTTTTGTTTTGAAAATATGTCTGGAAGTAAGGTTTCTGGGCACCTGAAAATCCTGTGTGCTAGCTTAGTGAGAGGAGCTGTTTACCTGTGTTGTCTGTATGAGTACAGCGAAACTTTTTTGATTTGTGTAGCTGCAGCTGGAGTCATGCTGCCGGCTTGAGTTGGAGTAGTGAGCTGGTGATAGTTCTCTCTCTCTCTCTAATCTATCTGTCTTTCAGTCTATCTGTCTAGCTATATCTGACTTCAGCCAGTTCTTCCTCATTCTTCCCTGTTCTCTGTTTAATTCCATAAAAGTGGACTGGGTGCCCATCCCCTGGCACTGCTTAACCACCTCCTACCTTCCAGGTCAGATGACCCCCCTCCCCATTCATTGGTGGTGACACTAGGGTGCCAGTGGGATTCTTTGTTTACTACTGCTGGATTGTATAATCAATTTGATTCTCTTTATTCTCAGATTGCCTCAACTTTGTACATAGCTTCTGGTCAAGAGAGAGGAAGAAAAATGGAGGGTTTGATTTAACAAAAAAACTACTTTAACAAGATTAGAAAAACCAGAGGAAATCCTACAAACATCAACTACAGAAATTTGATTCCAGATGTTAAGCTTGATAAAAATGTATTACACATGAAAAAACAAGACTATTATAATAAACAAGGAGACATCATGTTAGATAATATCTCCAGAAATGATGCAAGAGCCTTTTGGCAACTTGTTGCCTTTCTCAGACAGTATTGATTCATATATTTCTTCTGATGCATGAATAGAAAAATGTTCTTCTCTGTTTTTCAATCATCTTTTGCAAAATCCTTTTTTTGAGTGTTTGCCCATCAGTGGTACTGGACTTATTAACATTATGGAAATTTGTGATACAATAAACTCCCTGAAGACCAAGAAAGCCCCTGGTCCTGTTGTTATTCCTGCTGAAGTTTACTTGCAATCCCCTCTTTTGTGATCTGATTTGTTTATGTTATGGTTCAATAAGTTTATCTGTGAAGGCTTTTTTTTCTCTGACTCATGGCACAGGGTGGTGATTGCTCCTAACTTTAAAGAGGGAAGTTAATCAGATCTGTGTACAGTATGTATCAGCCAAGTAGCCTACTGGATGTTTCTTCCAAAATTTTTTGTAAAATAATATTTTGTAGGCTATATGAACAAATCTTAGCAACAAGGGAGTTATCATTTTTGCAGTTTGGTTTTAGGGAACTGTGCTCTACCTTGGATAGCTGTTTTTTTCTTAGACACTTATGGGAGAAATATATTTTGATTCATAGACAGAAGTTATATGTGGCATTCATAGATAATTCTTCTGCATTTGACTCTATTTCTCACCCTAGACTTTGGCAATTGCGGGGGGGGGATTGTTTAACCAGGAAAGGCACACTAAGCCGGAGCTTGTTTCCAGGTGCAACCTGGGAGCACAAGGAGGTTAAATGACTTACTCAGGGTCACACAATATGAAAGTGGGGGCTGATGGGATTCAAACCCAGGTCTTCAGGTTTGCAGCTCAGTGCCCTTAACCACTACGCTATACTGCCTCCTCAATTGATACATAATGGGGCTTTGATAGCTGTCATTCTGTTATTTCTGCTTTATATAATCATACCTGGGCAAGAGTAAGGCTGGGGAAGTTTACAAAAAACAAAGGTATGTGCTAAGGCTGTATCCGAGCTCCAACATTATTTAATATTTACATTGATTATGCCTTGAGGGCACGTATGTCTATTGTATCTGATTCACCCAGGATAGACTTAATGGATGTGCCACTCATGGCATATGCTAATGATTTGGTTCTTTTTTCACTAATACAGTCAGGCTTGCAAATAAATAAATACACTATTTTCTGAATCAGAGAAGCTGTCCCTGTCCATCAATACAAATAAACAAACAAAAACCTTAGTGGTGCTTGGTAGCACTAGGATTTCTAATAAGTGGTGGGGATGTAGTAAGGCTATCTCCAGAGTATCTAGTTATCTATATTTAGGTGAACATTTTGCATTTAATGTTTTCTGGAATATGCATCTTGTACATACAGGCCAGGATATTCAGATTGCGCTGGGCAGTGGCACAAGCCTGGGCGCAGCACAACTGTGATGCCCCTGGGCCAGGTCCAGGTCCAGGTGATATTCAACGGTGCTGCGCCATGGCACAGCACTGTTGAATATGGCATGGGCAGTGCACAAACTGCACATGGAGCAGTGACACTGCACTGGGGCAATCCACTGATAGGGAGCACTGGGATGCACTAGCGCAAGTGCAGTTGCGCTAGGCACATCACCCGTGATATTTAGCAGGGGGCTTGCAAATGAGGCCATAATATATGCAAGGTGCAAATGGGGCAATTTGCATGTCACTATGGCCCCATTTGCATGCCTTGTGCAGGGCAGACCAGTGACTTGTGCTTGGCACCCTGCACAGCATGATGTGTGCTGTGGGGATCCTGGGGCATCCCCCGCCCATTGCCACAATTGCATGGTGAATGTATCTATAGATAGCCCTGGTAGTCTAGTGGCCCCCCAGTCCTCAATGCCCCGATGTGTATGCAACTTGACCAACCCTGGTGGTCTAGTGGTCCCCCCTCCCACCCGAGCCCCAATGCCCCAATAAATGACAAGATGACCTCCCTGGTGGTCTAGTGGAAGCCCCCCCCACCCATTGCCATGATCGTGGCAACATCCCATATAGCAATGCCATGGTGATCCAGTGGCACCCCTGCCCCACCCACCCAAACAGAACCCCTTGCCCACCTACTCCCCTCCCATCAATGGCAGGTGACCATCCCACCCACATACCACCGGTCATCCACCAAATGACAGGTACAGTATGAACTGTCAGAACATTGGTCCCCAGTGTGGACCAATGGGCTTCAGGGCATACTGTACTAGATGGTCCCAAATATGTGAATGGAGTTATTCACAGATTTGGGACTGTCTAGCACAGTATGCCTGTAAAGCCCATTGGTCCCCAGTGTGGACTCGAATGGCTGACAGCTCATACTGTACCTGCCAGCTGGTGGGCGGGTGGGACAGGCTGCCCGCCTCGATGGGGGGAGGGTGCGGGGTTCTGTGTGGATGGGGTGGGGAGTGCCACTGAATCACCAGGGCATTGCTATATGGGATGTTACCACGTTCATGGCAATGGGTGGAGGGGGCTTCCACTAGACCACCAGGGAGGTCATCTTGTCATTTAACAGGGCATCAGGGACTCGGGTAGGAGGGAGGACCACTAGACCACAAGGGATGGTCAAGTTGCATTCACATTTGGGCATTGGGGACTGGGGGGGCCACTAGACCACCAGGAATGTGAGTATTTGAGGACGGTGTTCTGGGCAGATGGGTGGCGACCCACTGCCAGGGTGCTGTGTTGAGCCCTGCAATACAGCAGCCCACCTGTGGGTGGCTGGGAGTTTCTCCTACTCTGCAGGGGCTCAACTTTGAGTCCCCCTATGTGGCACAGATCAGGTGTGTGCTGGCATATGCACCGCACATCCCGGGCTGAATATCGGGATGTACCACATATGCATGGGCAGGCCCCCTGCATCTGCACCGCATACATTATCATTGTTCCCCGGCACATCAGGATTTGTGCTGCACCAGGTAGCCTTCTCAATATCCCGCCAGGGTGCAATGTGGGGTTGCGCCAACGCAACTCAATTGTGCAAGGCGCAACCCCTTTGAATATCCGGGCCTCAGTATCTAAAATCTCCCAAAAACACGTATTGGATTGAAGAGATTTAATGTTAAACATGGTGGGAACAGTATTAGACCTCTTATACAGGTTTATTCATGAAACTTTAATCAACAGACTCTTTATGGAGCTGAAACATATGCGTCTTATAAGATCTTAGAACTAGAGAAACAATTTATGTGTTTAATTAAATCTTCTCTGTGACGAAATAATCCTATCCATACATTGTATATATGAGCTGAACTAGGGCTGGATAGTTTTAAATCTTTAGCAGATGCTTTAATATGGGGTACTGGATTAGATATGCAAGACTCGCTAAGGACAATCTGGTCAGGTTAGGACCTATGTAAAAGGAAAGATGGTTAGAACAGCATGACATCAAGTCTCCTTAGTTAATGTATTTAGTTTAGTTTATTGTTCTAGGAATTAATACCTTTGAGCCAAGGCTCTTTTACGAAGGTTCCACGTTCATTAAGTACAAACAATCAGTAAGCCGTTTAACAAGGCCACAACTTAAACAGTAACATTTATGTACAGAAAAGAAAAAAGAACTCAGAGGCAGTGTCAAGGGCAAGAAATAAGGATTGGAGAGCTTGAGAGGGAAGAGAGGGAGAAATAAGAAGTTTAGGAGCAGACAGAACCAGGTTAGTGGTATTCAGGTTGTCTTTGTCAAAGAGGAGATGATGGTGGTTGAGTGAAACAAATGTAAGTGCACTCAGCGGGAAGAGACTTTAGTCAAAGCAGTCACAGGAGCTGGAGGCTGTGAGGTGAGTGTAAAGTATGGATTTGAAAGCTCCCAATGTCGTGGAGGATAGAGAGGGCAGGTTAAGGGCATTGTACCAGGTAGGGGCATGGTATGTAAAAAAGACCTTTGTCCCTGAGCAGTCCAGCATCTAGGGACAAGGAAAGGTTGGTGGTCAGATCTTCTGGTGGTATGAGTGCCATTGTTCAGGCAGAGCAGGTCCCGGATACATGGAGGAGTGAGTCCCAAGATTGATTTTTTTGCCATCACGCAGGTGAGATACATGAGGCGATTGGAAAGATGCAACCAACCGGTTTCCATGTAGAGGTCACAAGTGTGGGTCCGTCTCTGTGCTCCAGTGAAGAGTCTACAGGTTTTGTTTAGTGCTGTTGAGATGCGCTTTAGTGCAGTGGTAGTAGCTGAGCCATAGACAATTAGACCATAGTCTATGATTGAGATGATGGAGCTTTGAACAGCAATCTTCAAGGCAGCTTGGTTGAAAAATTGACGGTTCCGCTACAAAATTCCAATGTACTGTTTTTACCGTGTTATCGATATGGGCCGCAAAAGTAAGACATTCATCAAAAGTGATACCAAGGTATTTGAAGGTGTTCACTTGTTCTAGTGTATTTCCAAGAGAAGTTTTTATGACGAGTGGAGTATGCCTATTTCTGTTTTGATGACTGGCGAAAAGCATGACTTTTGTTTTTTTTTTTTTATTTAGGACCAGTTTGTGCTCAAGGAACCACTTTTCAACACTTGAGAAAGCAAGCTGCAACCCCTGTCGTAGTGGATTTGGATCCTTATGGGAGGAGAGAATTACAGCGTCATCAGCATAGAGTATTAATTTTTCAGGGCAGGATTTGGGAAGCAAGTTTAGAAATAGGCTGAAGAGGAGAGGACCTAAAATTGAGCCCTGGGGGACACCAGAGAGGACCGGTTTGGAGTCAGAGAGAACCTCAGAGATTTTTACTGTTTGAGAACGTTGTGCCAGGTAACTTTTTACCCAGGCTCCAGGTCCCTCGGCTAGCCCAATGTTGAGCAGAAGAGAGATTAGAAGGCTATGGTGAACAGTGTCAAAGGCCTTTGTGAGGTCTATGAAAACAGCTCCGGTTAAATAACCCTTATCCAAGGCTTTGTGAGTTTCACTAGAGAAATCAAGTAGGGCCGCCAACGTACTGTGTCCTTTCCTAAACCGTGTTGCTGAATGCAGAGTAGATTGTACTTTTGCAGGTAGTCTGATAGTTGATCCGCCATGATCCATTCAAGAGCTTTGGAGAGGGGTGGAAGTATAGATATGGGCCGATAGTTCCCTGGTGTGGATTTGTAGCCCCCTTTATGCACTGGTGTGACTATAGCGGCCTTCCATGTGTTGGGGAATTGACTTTGGCACAGGGAGAGGTTGAGAATTTTGGTGAGGGGGGTGGATCACTTCTTCCAAGGTGAGGAACAGAAGTTTTAGATCAATGGTGTCACTGCTATTTCTAGATTTAGAGCAGGCCTTTTTTATGTATCTGTAGGCTTCATATGTCTTAACTATTTTAAAGTGAAATAGCAGTTTGTCTGGCGAGGTGGTTTGGGATACAAGTTTTGGAACTGACAAGTCCTGGAAGAAGTCTGGTGAGAGGACACCACTGAGGTCAGTGAAGGTTTTATTTAGGGCATTGACCATAGTTTTAGGGTCATGGGTAGTGGACCCATCAATGTTCATTGCCATGGGAGAGGATTTAGACTGTTTGCCCGTAAATATTACGTATATTGTCCCAGAAGGATCTCCCATCACCCCAGGTGGTTTCTAGAGCATTCTTGAAATAGGAGCTCTTCATTTGCCTTATTTGTGAAGTGCATAGGTTGCAGGCCTGTTTATAGTTAAGTGAGTCTGTTATGGAGCCTGTGGCCCTGGCTATAGCCCAAAGGTGGTCATGTGCTTTAAGCTGAGCCAGTAGTTTGGCTGTTAGCCAGGGATTAGAAAGGGCTTTGATTTTACGTTTTTTGAAAGGTGCGTAGGTGTCACAGGCAGTGTTGAAAGTTTTAATGAAGAAGTCTAGGGCAGCGTCCACATCCAGCGTATTGTAGATAGGGGACCAGTCTTGTTGTAGGAGGCAGGTCTTTAGCTTAGCAAGGTTTCCAGTCAATGAGAGTGCTGGTTCCAGTCTTGTAGTTTGGACTATTTTAAAAATATGATTTGTTATATTTAAACAGACATATTAAACAGGGCATTACAATCAGTTTGAAAGATGAGATATATGTCAAGAATAAGATTTGGCTATTCAATTAATGTTTGGACTCAGAAATGATAACAAAATCATGGTTTTCTCCCTGGTACAGTTCAAGTGATGTTTGGTTTGGCTTTAGGTGTTACTTGGAATGTATCATGGGTTTTTATAAAAGGTGTGTCTTTATGTGCTATAAATTGAATTATTTCCTAGCAATTTATTATATGCAAAATTTGCACATCTTCCTGAAGCTCATCAGACACCCTGTTCCTGTTCTAATTGGGGTGTGGAGGATGTGCTGCACATTCTCCTGATTTGCCCATGGCACAATAAAATGAGACATATTTGGATTAGTCCAATTCTAGCTGGGTTTTCTTGTCCACTGGATGATCCAGTAACCTTTTTATTGGTGATACAGGATATCTTTATATGTAATCAACTCCTTTACTTTTTGTGGTGACACTCAAACACTTCTCATTTTATGTCCAATTTATATATTTATTGAATTTTGTTGACTGGGTAGGCCAACCGAGACAAAAAGTACCCTTTTCAGGGGCAACACAGGAATAATTACACATCTCAAGAAACATAACATAACATACAAGCAGATGTCAATGGGAGATACATAAGAAATGATACAAGGTCTAACTACAGCAAGTTAGTAAACATCTGATTACAAAATTAAACAGACAGATTACGTAGACATCACTGAGTTACCACGAAATTAAGTAAATAAGAAAGACTATAGGTAGTGCATGGTAAAGCAAGTTTAAGTTATTTCACAGTTTTACAGCAGTGGAAATGCAGGCACTGACCATAATGTAACCTTTAAGCATATACAGGCACACAGACTATACTCAAGGAGATGTGCCTTGAGTCCTTTTTTAAGTCCAGCAGGGGATGAGTACACTTAGAGTGGTGCTGGGAGGGCATTCCAGGCTGAGGGAGCAGAGTAGGCAAAGGCTCTTTTACCTACAGAAGATCTTGCTCTCAGAATTACAGAGGACCAAAGTGTTCTCCAAAGCATTTTTGGGGGCTAGAACATCTCTAATGGGGGGAGATACAATATGAATGATTTTGTGAGCAAGACAAGAGATGAGATATTTTAACCTCCTTTCTAAGGAGGGCCAGTTTAGGGAATGGGATACATCACAATGGTGTGCCCTTGAAGGAGCACCAGCAGCAAATTGACCTATTTTCTTGTATAAGACCATTAGTTTGTTGACTTCTGAAGTTCTTGCAGACTGCAAGATTGGTGCTCCATATATTAGTGTTAGTAGCTGGGTAGCGTTAGCAAGAGAACAACATGTCTCATTAGTCAAATAACTGCTCAGATGTTAGAGCAACCAGATTTTCTGATGCAGCGACTTGGAAGTGTGGTCAATATGGCATTTAAATGAGAATTTCTGGTATAAGTGCACCCCTGGGTATTTAACTGATTCTACCACCTTGATGGGTGCACTGGCAGCCGTGCTTATACAAACATACGAACATATGAAAGTGCCAGCAGATAAAGGCCATTATGGTCTACCAAGTCTTCTCGAGTGTGCAGCTCTGCTATGATATTCCAGTAGAGCTGCACCCTCCCACCCCTTCCCCATCCCAGAATTCCCTATCTCCTTCCTCTTCCACCATCCCCCGTCCTCAATGTGATTTTTCCGATAAGCTTATCCCACCTGCTTTTAAATCCACCCACAGTCTTGGCAGAAACCAAATCTTCCGGAAGCTTATCCCATCCTGAAACCACCCTTTCACTGAAGAAATGTCTCCTTGCATCTTTTTTTAAATCCCCCCTCCAACTTTAGATGATGCCCCTTGTTATCCCCCTGCACCCTTTACGTTAAACAAGCCCTCTGTGTTGACCTTGTTTATGCCCTTAAGGTACTTAAAAGTTTCTATAACATCCACCCTCTCTCTTCTCTCTTCCAATGTGTACATGCTGAGTTCATCTAGTCTCTCCTGATAGGGTTTGTGCTGTAGGTCCCAAACCATCTTGGTTGCCCTATGCTGCTCACCCTCCGGCAAGTTTATGTCCTTTTTTAGGTGAAGGCACCAGAACTGGACTACGCACTCCATTTGTGTTCTAACCATAGATCTGTACAGGGGCATTATGACCTCTCTCCTCCTAGATGTGAAACCCCTGGCTATGCAGCGCAGCATTCTCATAGCTTTAGCTGCCACTTGGCTGCTCTGCGCAGATTGTTTCAAATCTTTGGTGATAACCCCTAGGTCTTTCTCTTCCTCTGTCTCTACTACTTTCACCCCCAGCCTGTACTCCTCCATTGGGTTTTGTGTGCCAAGATGCGAAGCCTTGCATGTTTTGGTGTTAAAAGACAGCTCACAGGTATTTGACTATCTCTCTAATTTAGCAAGGTCATTCTGTAACTCCCTTCTTCCATCCTCTGTATCCACTCATCCATAGAGTTTAGTATCATCCATAAAGTGACAGACTTTCCCCCTAATTCCTTCTGCTATGTCCCCAGTGAAGACATTGAATAATACAAGGAAAAGAAGAGAGCCCTTTGATACTCCACTGGTGACTGGCCTAGGTTCTGAGATTCTCCCCCCTACCACCACACACTAACTCCTATTCTGTAACCAGTTCTTAATCCATCCCATTTGCTTCCACCCCACCCCACCCCCCAGCTCTTCTAACTTGCTGACTAGCCTTCTGTGTGGGATTGAGCTGAACACTTTGCAAAAGACTAAATAAATTACATCCACCACCTGTCCCCTGTCCACTGCCATCACAACCCAGTCAAAGAAGTTGACCAGGTTTGTTTGGCATGATTTTCCTTACTGAGAACCACATTGTCTAGGGTCTTGGAACCTGTTTGACCCCAAGTAGTCCACCAGTCATTCTTTTTTTTTTGTTGACTCTGTTTATCCTAATTGTCCGCCAAGCCTACCACTCTCGGAGTCTGTTGGGGTCTTGTGGCACCATGTGCACCCTGGCAGATCCCCTGAGTCAGTCCGGGGGCATCATCCACGTCAGCCTCCACAATTTTTCCTCCGTTTTCTCCCTTAAGCTATCCTTAAACCCCCAGAAGTGATGGCACATGCACATGGAGGTGCTCATGCGCACTGAAGCTCCAGACTGGGTCCCTTCAACCCTCCCCATCGACCTATGTCAGAGCTCTGTCTCGCGGCGCCGTCCCTCCAGCCTCCACCAGAGGGTGGCCAAGCTCCGAGAGAGTTATCTTTCTCCTCCCAAGGCATAGTACTGCCAGCCAGCAGCACTTCACAGCCTCTCCCTCCCTCTCCCCGCCAACCTCCAATGACCCAGGCTTGTTCCCAAACCCGGTCACCAGCATGGCACGAGGTATGGCATCCAGTGCCTCAACTCTCAGTGCCACCAGGCTGGCCTCCACCAGTCATTCTTTAAAAATGGACTCCATCAGTGTACCCACTGTGGAGGTCAAGCTGACATGGCGATAGTTCCCCGGGTCATCCCTAGGTCCATTCTTGAGGAGCTTCACCACGTGTGCCAGTCTCCAGTCCCTTGATACCGTCCCAGTTTCTAGAGAGGTAGTAAACAGATTCACCAAAGGGCTAGCCAGAGTATTGGCCATCTCTTTGAACACCCTTGTGTGCACTTTATCTGGCCTCGGTGCTTTGTCCATCCAGATGGCCCTGAGACCTTTTAACACTGTTTCTTCTGAGATGGGTGCTTCCAGACCCCCTTACCCCCGAAGCAGCTTCCCTACTGCTTCTAGGTACTGGTCCCACCTTTTCTCTTGTGAAGACTGAGCTGAAGTACTGGTTTAATAACTCAGCCTGCTCCTCACTACTCTCCACCCATCCCCTCACCTTCTTCAGTCTCACAATACCCTCTTTCCTCTTCCTTTTTCCTTTACATACTGGTAGAAGTCATTTTCTTCTGTCTTGATTCCCTCAGCCAATTGGAGCTCCCTCCTTGCTTTTGCCATCCTGACAGTTCTGCTTGCCACCTTAGACTTCAGGTATGCTTTCCTATCCTCATCCCTCTGTGTGTGTTTATATTTATGAAAGGATATTCTTTTCTCCTTCACCCTGTGTGCAACTTCAGCGGTGAACCTGCTAGGCCTTTTTTATCTGGTGTTCTTGCTCCTGATTTTAGTACAGGGCTGTGTAGCCTCTGTGATGCCAGCCTTTATTGCTTCCCTCTTCTGCTATACCCGCATCTCCAGCCTAATCCTAGACATATGTACCTTCAGGATTTCTCCTATCCTTCAAAAATCTGCCCTTTAAATTTTTCTTGTCCTACTTCCAGGATAAATCATAACATCCTGTTGTCACTTCCCGGCAGTGGATCCTCTACCCTAATATCCTGGACATGGTCTCCATTGGCTAAAACCAAGTCCAGAATCGCAACACCCTTAGTGGGCTCTCTGAACCCCTGCTGCAAAAAGCCATCCTGGAAGGCATCCAAGACATACCTTTCCTAGGAGCTGGTAGTTGATAGTGTTTCCCAGTCAACACTTGGAAGGTTGAAGTCACCAGTAAGCACCACTTTGCATTTGCCTGCCTGAGTTCTAATTGGTTCACTTAGGTTACCATCTTCCTCTACTCCCAGTGATGGTGGCCTATAGACCACTCCCATTCTGACCTTCTCCTCTCTTTGTAACTAGAGTTGCACCCAGAGGGCTTCAGGTTTCCCTTCTGCATCCTGATCCCTTATGTAGGTTATATCTTCCCTCATGAACAGAGCCATCCCCCTCCCTTCCCTGCATCCCTATCCTTCCTGTACAGCTTTTAACCTGGCACCTCAAGATCCCATTGTTGTGGTTGGACGCCCATGTCTCAGAAACAGCTACAATGTCCACTGCACTCTCCACTATCAGTGCTTGCAAGTCATCCATTTTATTTGCTAGGCTTCTGGCATTTAGGGACACAGCCTCCCATCCCTGCTGATGTATTTTTCTTGCCCCTTGTGCCCTTCCCCGGTATCCTACTTTTCTATCCCTTTCAGTATTTCCCACTGTCATGTTTACCTGCTCTCCTTGCCCAAATGCCCAGTCTTCTGCTACTCTGTAACCTTTAATAAGTCCCACTGTCTTATTTTCCTGCCCGCCTTGCCCCTCCCCAAGTGAGTTGTCCCTGTACCGTTCATCCCCAACCGGGGGGGGGGCAACAGTCTCCCTGTCCATGTGTCCCAAACTTTCTTTCTAAGCCTGAGCCCCCCTCCCCTTTCCTAGTTTAAATTATATAAGGTAGTCAGAAACTAACCAAGCCTCTGCTTCAGGACAGCCGAGCCTTCTTTGTTAAGGTGGAGTCTATCCAGGGGCATACAAATTTTTGTTTATCCATGTGGACCCCCATGCCATCACCAGCTCAAATACCATAGCCTTGCACCATTCTGCCAATCAGGCATTAAACTCAGTAATCCTTTGCTTCCTTCCTGAACTTACCCTAGGAAATGGTAAGACTTCAGAGAAGGACACTGTTTTGCCTTCATTGCTGCATATCCTGGACAGCTCCCTGAACCTGGATTGTACCTCCATCATACTGTTGTCTGCTAGATTGTTTGTGCTAAGATGCACCACAATGTGTGGCTTTTCACCTTGCCCTGTTACACGTGTGGGAATAATATGCTTCACTTTGTGTGCCATCATGCCTGGCATACACTACCCAGATGGAAACTTTCCTTCCCCCCCCAGCTGATCCTATTCAGTATGGAGTCCCCTAATTTGATGGCTCTACTGCCCACTCCCTCCTGCTCCCCTTGTGCTTCTTCCCTGAGAGGGTTGTGGATGCATGGAACAGTCTTCCTGATGAGGTTGTGGAGTCAGGAACAGTGGGAGAATTCAAGAATGCATGGGACAGGCATAAGGCAATTCTAGTGGGAGGTAGGAGGAAGTTAGCTGTTGATTAACTGGAATCTGCAGCTTATCCATCAGGTAGGTAAATGGGCAGATTGGGTGGGCCAAGCGGTCCTTATCTGCCATCAAATTCTATGTTTCTGTGTTTCCCCCTTCTGTCCCTTGTCAGGTTCTGTACTCCCTGTCACCATGTCCTCTTTCTCCATTGCCTCTGGTTGTTCTTCCCCCCCCCCACTCCTTTCATTACCTGCTGTGTCTCTATCAATCTCTATATTAAGCCCCATGGGCTGGCCCCCTGTAGGACTATGTCTTTCTTACTTGTTTCAGTCCTCCTCTCTGTCCCCTGTAGGACCACATCTTTGTTACTTATATCATTCCTCCTCTTTGTCTCTCTTGCTTTTCTCTTCTCCCTGGCATCACTGTCCTCCACCCCTGCCGTGACTGATCACTATCCTTTGACTCCTGCCCCTATCTCCCTGCAAACAGCTCATACCAGTTGCTTGTTGGTATCCTTATATATGGAATTACCCCTACCTTTTCTGCTTGTTTCAGCTCCACTCTTGGAGTCTTCACCCCATTTGTCCTCTCTCACCAGTATGATCTTCCCCTTTATCATATATCATTTATTTTTGTAAACTCTCTTTCTTCACTGGTGACCTGGCAACTTTCAGGCTAACCCCTCATACCACTGCTGCTCTACCACCCACCTGAAGCATGCCCTCTGGAATATAGTACAGACACTTCCACCTACCTTGGAACAGTGGATCCCCCGGCTCTGAGCCCCCTGAGGCAGGGCTGCCTTCCACTCCTGGTGCTCTATCTAGAATTCAGTGCATCATCTCAAGGCAAAGTGGAGGGTCTGGAGAGCTGGAGAGATGAGCCTGGTATTGGGTGCATGGCAGCAGGGCACTGGAGGCAGCCATCACCTATCTCATGGCCAGGGCTTTTGACATAAGTTTCTCCTGGAGTGTGGATGTGCAATGACATCTGCATAGGCATGCTGCTGACATCCACCACTGCTCATGCACAGTTTTGTCTGCCTTCCCCTGGTCTTATAGGTAACAGATGCTGCCAAGCAGTGCTAAGGTGTCTAGACCCGAACATGATGTTGTTTTTTTTTGTGTGTGTGTTGAGGACTAGTTTGTTGTCTACTAACAATTTTTCTAGTTTACAAAAGTCAGTAGCGAGATGAGTGCCAATCAGGACAGTATTGCTGGAGCACCTGTACAGAACTGCATCATCTGCATACAGAAACACATTAACACCAGCATAATTTGCATGCAGGTAGTTGACAAAAAGGGAGAAAAAGCAGTGGACCCAGAATAGAGCCCTGTGGAACACCATCAGTCATTGGCATTTTTGTAGAATGAACATCTTTCCACTTTACCTGTTGGTGTCTGCTTGATAAGTAGTGGGAGAACTAAAGGCAGGCTAGGCTATCTAGACTGATCACCTTTAGTTTAGGTAACAGCAGGTTATGGTTCACTAGGAGAAAGGCCTTGATGAGGTTTATAAATATATAACCTGTTAGAAGCGCTTTGTCCATGGCCTCAAGTATATCCATTGACAGCCTGAGCAAGGCAATTGACTCTTCATTCATTAGGATTTGTGATTATCGTAACTGGAACGTCAGTTTACACGCTCTTACAGAAGAATTTTTCCAAACATATTGCAGATATTTATTAACTGTGCATTACTACTCCATCTAAATATCTTTGTGTAGAGAGCACAACTGAATATACACTTTGTTATATATATGTAGATTTTAGTGTTATTCTGATAAGCATGTTTCATGAAGGGAGCACTGTATCTTTATTGTTTTCGTATGCATCTTTTTATAATTATGTTATTTTATAATAATATTCTGAACTATTTCACTCTTTATCTTTGTAATGGTGTGTGTCAAACAATAACATTTTCAATGACAATGACAATGAATTAATGACTCTGGTTGAAGAATTCATTTGACTGCTTTTTTTAGTCTTTGGTAACCGGGTAAGTCCCACTTGGCACAAGTGCCTGTTTCCAAGGGCGACCTGGGAGCACTGAAGAGGTTAAGTGACTTGCTCAGAGTCACACAGTATGCAAGTGGAGGTTGTGGGAATCAACCCCAGCACTAGTGGATATACCAAGCTCATTCACAGCTCATTACTCTAACCTCTAGGCTATACTGCCAGCATCTTAAATCCTGATCATGCTTTAAGTGCTACCAAACACAGCATCTTAAAGCCTGATCATACATTAAATGCTTCACAACTGTTAGTGGTTATTTACTGGGGGTTAAAAGATGGCCATGTGATATGAATACACCATCTGAGGGCTAGATTTCTGCAGTGCCCTATGAACCATTATATTATATGGAACAACATAGAACTCACACCAGCTTTGCCTGCACAAAAAATTGCATTATAGTTGGCAAAATCTAGTTATTAAATTGACATTGTTTTTCTACTATATAGGGTTGAGCTGAGACTGGTCTTAAAGTAGAACTGCATGTAACCTGTAAGCCTATACTTTCTGTCATAGCAGATTTTGAAATAGTTCATTTTCTTGTTCTGTCTTTACTGTTCATTTACATAACCTAGTGGGTGCTTGTGATTTACTCATTGCTATTTTAGACTTGTGTAATGTAGTTTATGTCTCTTGTTAAGCTCTTAGATTATTGTCATAATGAATCTGTGTTCCACTAGAGAACCCTGTGGGTACTGAAGATATAAACTAAACAAAACGGTTCTAAATTCTTACTTGTCACCACTGTGTGAATCAGAAACACCCAGTGAGTTTTCTAAAAAGACCAACAAAGATGGAACTTGACCAGAATTTGAACCAGTATTTAAAAAACACAGTCCACAACAGAAAAAAAATGCTTACATTTTAATGCAGTTCTCCTATAATATGGTATTCTGCAACAATGAACAGCACACACAAAGAAAAAAATAAAAGGGTTACAGAATATGTGGGGTGGGGGGATTGGATGGAATCCAGGTGGTCAGAATGATTTTGGTTCACTGTTCATTAGAACATATCTATTACAGGATGTTCCACATAATGGTAGTTACGAATTCCATTTCAAATGATTGACAGCTGATGTGTTTTTGAAGTAAAACTGCAGGTTAGGAAATCTGAATCTAAATGAAAGATGATAAAATAAAATTGTGAATCAGACAGATATAACCCATTCATCAAAAACTTTAGAATTGTGCAAGCAAAGATACATTTTTCAGAGATGTTTTTCAGCTTAATAATCTTACTTCTTTCTAGTGATATGAACTCAAAGCTTATCCTTGAGTCTGCATCTGTTTTCTTTAGTAGGCACAGCAGGTATAATTTGTAATTGAACAAATATTAGTACTCAGATTTTAGCAATTTGACTCAGTCAGTACCAAAAACATCTACCTCTTCTATATCAATTAATTATGGTCCCACTTTTCTTAATAGAAGTGTTTATAGCACCAAGCAGATGCAGGACCAGCAGGGAATATTTTTTTTAAAGACCTGAACCAGTTCAAGTGTTGTCTGTTAGTGAATCAGTGCCTGTCCTTGCCCGGAATGCTGGCATGTCATCTGCAGCTAGTGCAAAACACAGATATTAGGCTGTTGATGTCAGATAGGCCTTACGAGAACTGCAAGTCAATACTGTATAATCAGCAATAGCTGCTGAAGGTGTATCACATTAAAGATTTTAGTTTTAAGCTATAAAGCCATAGACATTAGAGGTTCCCACTACCTCTACGACCTGCTTATCCTGCATACTCAGAACAGATATTTTATTTTATTAGAGGTAGGCCTCCTGTCTATCCCTAGATCCCAGTTACAGTCTTCTGGGCACAGAACATATAACCTTGCTGTTGTTGAACATGCTCCCAGCATTTTATTTTTTGAAATTCAAAATATTTTATTTATTTTGTACAGTTGGTTTTAAAAGGCCGTATTACAACACAGCATGGTTACAGTAAATGAGATCAAATAATACTACACAAACATCCCCGATAGATCCCTCCCCCTCTTAAAGCACACCCCACCCATGGTATCAGGAATGCAACAGTAAATTTGATTGTAAAAGATGCACTTTTAAGCATTTACTATGTTTATTGAAGGGAGTACAACATTTGTAACTTACTCCACTACTTCTCAAACTTGGGCATTTTGTTGTCTATGCTAGTGATCGCCTTCTCTACTGAGAGACTGAACAAGAGTTCCTGCAGCCACTCAGTATAAGATATAATATCTGTGTCTAGCCGATGTCTAAGCACTAATGTTTTTACCGACTTTGCTATCATTGCTAGGTGATATTTCCTTTCAGTAACATTAATATGGGAGTAATCCCCCACCAGGCATGCTCCCGGTTCTTTATATTCCGTGATGCCTAATAGTGGGTCTGCTCTCTGCTTTATAAGAACCCATAAGGGGGCCACTTTGGGGCATTCCCAAAAAATGTGGTATAGAGATCCTACATCTTGCATGCAACGTCTGCAATTTGGGGAAAAGGACTTACTCATTCTAGTCAGTTTCACTGGGATACAATACATGTTGTTAAGAATCTGAAATTGCATCAGACGTAATCTATCCTGAGAGATGAACTGGTGAGTGTCTTTCCAGACCTTCTCCCAATCAAATGTTACTTCTGGGAACTGGGAATTCCAGTAACGAGAGTATCCATCTTGGTGTGGAAAAGCTTTTTCTATTAATATCTTATATATACCAGAAACTGCATGTTGCTGAGTGACTAGTGCACTGAGTGGTTGCAGGAAATTACTACCCTCCTCTGTTGGTTGTTTCATCTGAGAGGCAGCCAGCATATGTCTGAGTTGAAACACTTTGAAACTCGAGTTGAGGCCTAAATGGTATCTGTTGAGGATGTCCACTGTTGATCTAATTTGGCCCTCATGCCATAAGTCAATCACCTTGGCATGCTCCAATTCGGGAAGCCAGGAAGCTTTCACTAATCTTCCACCTATCTTCAAATTTGGGTTACCCACCAATGGTTGGATCGTGTCTTGTGTGTGTTTATAAACGAGGGATGCACATAATTGGGCGTGGACTTTGACTGAAGTACAAACCAGAATATCAGCCAATGCATGAGGGAGCAATTTAAGTGGGACATGATATAGGGCTGAGGAAGAGATGTCCATGGAGGAGATAAGCTCATTTTCCAGCTCTAACCATATAGGTATATATTGGTCTGGTTTTGGATTTTCGAGCTTGTCTGACCATCTCATATATTTTGCTGCATGACTTGCCCAATAATAAAATTTGAAATGAGGGAGTCTCAGTCCTCCTTTTATTTTAGGGACTGTAAGCTTTCCGTAGGCCCTACATGCTTGTTTGCCCTTCCATAGAAACCCGGTGAACAGTGAGTGAAGCCTGGAAAACCAGACATGAGGCAACCAGATGTTTAACATATTGAGAGGATAGAAGATTCAAGGTAGGATATTCATTTTGATTTGGCTTACTCTCCCCCATAGAGATATTGGCAATGATCTCCATCTACTTAAGTCTTGTTGGAGTACTAGAACCAGGGTATCCAAGTTATGGCTTTTCAGGGATTTAGAGTCTCTGGTCAGATTTATACCCAAATATTTAAGTTTTTTAGGTTCCCATTGTAACCCATAACCTTCGATTTCCCTACAATAAGTGTGAAAATTAAGAGGGAAGACTACTTTTTTTTTCTAAATTCAGTTTGTAATTGGCCAGAACTCCAAATTCTTGGATTAGATCCAGGACTCTGATAATTGAAGCCCTCAGTTTGGATAAGTGGAGGAGGATATCATCAGCATATGCTGAGAGTTTGAGCTCTTGCCTTCCTACCATCACACCCTTGATCACCGGGTCTGTTTTAATCCAAATCAGGAGAGGTTCTAGATACAGATTAAACAACAGGTGGGACAAGGGGCAACCTTGCCTAGTACCCGAGTGGAGGGAGAAATAAGAGGAGAAAGTTCTATTGCAATATATGCGTGCAGTGGGATTAGTATACAGAGCTTTTATCCATTGCACAAAGAGGGGAGGAAAGCCGAACTGACATAGTGTCCTAAAGAGAAAGCACCAATCCACTCTGTTGAATGCTTTTTCGGCATCCAAGGACATCAATATGGCAGGAGCAGCATTAGCTTGGGAAGTAGAGAAAATATGGTCTAGTTTCCTTATATGATCCGAGTCTGACCTGCCTACCATAAAGCCCACTTGTTCTGTACAAATCAGAGTGGGAATAACCCAGCCTGATCTGTTTGCTAGAATTTTAATGTCATATCCAATAGTGAGATAGGGCGGTAATTCGATACTTGTTCTGGGTCCCTCCCCTCTATGTGCAATACTACTATTAGGGCCTTGAAAAGAAGGGGGTCCAGGTTCTCTTCCGCCATGATGGACTGGTATAAATGAAGCAGCCATGAGATCAGCTCCTCCTCCAATGCCTTATAGAAACTAGCAGAGATGGCATCCAGTCCTAGGGCTTTATCAAGTGACAGACTATGAATGGCCTTTCTAATTTTGTCTTCTGAGAGTGTAGAGCTCAGAAGGGATTGTTGATCCGTGGACAGGATGGGTAAATTGAGAGCATCCAGGTGTTCATCTATCTTGGTCATTGAAGGGGGGTCAGGCCTGATTCTGTATAAATCTCTGTAGAAGGTATGGAATTCGACTACAATTTTACTCGGGGTAGTTAGAAGGAGACCATCTATCTTAGAATGGACTGTGTTAACCAGCCTCTAGGTTTCTTGCTGCCTGACCCTCATGGCTAACAGCCAACCAGCTTTTTTCCCATGATCAATATATATGGAGTTTGTTTTGAGGATTGCATATTCTGCTTTAGCCGCCAGTAAATCGTTATACTGTGCCCTAACTCGGTTTAGCTCCTGGCAGAGCATTTCCATGGATGATGGGGAGATAATTATTTTCCAGTTGCCTAATTTTATCCAGTAATTCTTTAGCCTGTCCTTCCCTCTTGTGTTTCTGTACAGAGTCAATCCTGATAAGTTCCTCTCTAATCCAACACTTCAGACCCCCCATTCCATGTCAGGATGACCCGTAGAGTTCAAATTACTTTGCGTATATTGTGCAATACAGGCCTTTAACTTATCTAACACCCATTTGTCCTTCAATAATCTGTTGTTGATTTTCCAGGCAGTTTCTACACGTTGGTGTGGTGTGATGGAGATGGTACAAGACACTGAGGAGTGGTCCGAGATAACTTCTGGTGAAACTTGACATGCCATAAGGCCTGGAAGAAGTTTGTTTGCTCATTAAAAAATAGTCAGTGTGGGAGGAGGACCCATGTACTAGAGACCAGAAAGTATATTCCCGCAGGTTGGGATGAAGAACCCTCCATGGATCACACAGTCCTAAGTTGTCTATTAGGCCCCTGATGGCCCTTTGAGCCAGTGATAAACTGGCCTTCTGTTTGCCTGTCCTGTCTACATCCAGGGAGAAAGGGAGGTTCCAGTCTCTGCCTAATAAAAATGGCACAGAGAGGAAAGGCAATAGAAGATTAAGGATCTCCTTAAAGAAGGAGGGGGTATGTGTATTCGGACCATAAATGGATCCAAGAAGTATGTCAGACCTCTCCAGTGTCCCGACCACAAATACATACTGTATCTGACCAGGGGGTCAGCAATGCATTGACTACATTTAAAACCCAGATTTCTAGACACCAGGATCGCTACCCCTTTACTCTGGGAACTGGATCCAGCAGCAAAAACTTGTCCCACATGCAGTCTTCTTAGCACTTTAGCCTCAGACTTGAGAAGGTGGGTTTCCTGCAAAAAGAAAATTTGTCCCCTGACTATTTGCAAATGTTTCAATAGTTTATATCTTTTCTGCTTATTGACTTATCCCCTTTGACATTCCAAGATATAATATTCACATTGCTAGCCATATCTTCTTGGATCTACTGTAAGTTCTGTAATGCCTTTTAATGTCCCATACTAAGCCCTTTGTAACGATACTATGGGTTCCTCCTCCTCCCCCCTGCCCCTATATAGAAAGCCAACCATGTCTGGTCCCCCCCTCCCCTTTTGATCCCCTCACAGCCGAATTGAGACACTTACATGAAATATGTGAAGATATTCCTCTCAATCTAGCCATATATAAGTCAGTAATTACTGGTAGCGATAATGAGAGGTCTGCCCTTCCCCTCAATATGGTACACGATGCTGCCAGTTGGAGCAAATAAAGCTCTCATCCCTCCCCCATTAAACATAATGGTTTATGACAAGAACTTTTTAAACACAAATTCCAACAACCTAGAACAGAGAAACTATCAATAAATCAATCAAATCTTTATTTATCCAGGCGAACATCGTTGAGCACATCTCATATGCAAGATGGACCTGGTAAGGTCAAGGTTCAGTTTACATAAATACATAAAAAATATTCAATATACACACACTCTAGGATACTACATAGAATATTCAGTGTACACACAGTCTAAGGATACATTCTAATCAGACTATACATTAAATTCAGATGTAGTGGTAATAAGGGGTGAGAAGAAGGGGAGTGGGAAGTGGTGTGCCTGACTGGTGGAGGAGGAAGATGGTGGGGGCCTATACTGTGGAACAGATATACTGTGGGCCTCATGAAAAGGACAGGAGGGTGGCACTGGGGGGTTTGTATAACAGGGGTATAGGGCTGTGACATATGCCAAGGGATTAAGGGGAGGTGGATGGAAAGGAGGGGTGCATGGAGTGTGAGGGGTGGTGACTCTTAGTAAAGGTGTATACCTTCCGTGAGTTGCCTATCTGGGGAGGGAAATGGATAAGATTAGGAATCCTCTACTGTTTGTGGAAACAATTACATTTTTTTTTATAAGCCTCAAATACAGATATTTAAAGGATTTAAATGAGATGTATCTGTTCACTTTCAGAGTCTTCTGCATCATATTCCATAAGGCAGATAGGACATAGCTGATAGCAGATCTACCATATCGAGAATTGAATTTGGGCACTTTAAGCATGATGAAGTTTAGACTTCTTAGGGCATATTTACTTGATGTGATTTGTGTGAAGCAGTCTGAGACGTAATTTGGTAGCATCTTTGATATCGCTCTATAAGTCCATAGTGTGGCATTCCTCTCTTCTAAACTGGAGTGAGGTCCATCCAACTGCAGCATAAAGCAAGCAGTGGTGAGTGCTGAGAAGAAGATCTATAATAAACCTCAAGGCTCTATGGTAAAGTGTGTCCAGTTTGCTCAGATATGAGTTGGGGCAACGACCATAAAGGAAATCTGCATAATCTAATACTGATAGAAATGTGGCCTGGACCAGCTTCTTTTTAGAATCACTTGTGAGAAAGTGCTTTATTCTGTAATAGAGCCCAAGCCTCTGACGTAGTTTTTTTAGCAGATCTTCCAAATGATCTAAGTAGTCGAGTCTACTGTCTACCCAGACCGCCAGATATTTGAATTTTGTAACATATTCAAGATTTTCACCAAGGACAGTGGATATGTGGGGGAGATTGTTTGGGAAGGAGTGTCTGGCTTGTGTTTGGGAGGAGAAGAACATTGCCTTTGTTTTTTTTTTTTGCATTTAGCAGGAGTTTTTTTTCTAGCAGTTGGTGTTGTAATAGGTTGAATTCTGCTTGTAGCTCTATGCATGCTGTTACGGGAGAGGGGTGACTGACATACAATACTGTATCATCTGCAAACAGGTGCACAGTGGCTTTGGTGAGGTTATTGTTGATGCTATTGATATAGATGGCAAATAGGATTGGGCCGAGGATGGATCCTTGGGGAACTCCTCTTTGGAGAGATTTGAGTGCTGGTAGGTCTCCTCCAGCCTTCTCCTGCTGGGTCCTTCCCGTGAGATAGTTATTAAACCATCTAATGGAGGTTGAGTTGAGTCCTATGGATTTCAGGGAGGAGAGGAGCAGTTCGTGGTTGACCGTATCGAATGCCTTACTCAGGTCCAAAAATACAGCACAGACACAATTTCTTTTGTCCAGTTCGAGTTGCCAATCATTGGTTACTTTAGCCAGGGCTGTGATGGTGCTGTGGTTGGTTTTAGCAAACTAGCATGAAACAGCTTTTAACCGCTCTCCCGTTATGAGAGATAAACCCATCAAACATCCCCCTTTCTACCTAATAATCCAAAGGCTGTATATGTGGATACATTGAATTATCTAAATTCTCTACATAATGCTGCTTTAATGTATTTGTGGAGTTGGTGACTGCAGCTGATTCTCATAGGTGGAATAGAAAGCATCACAATGCAAAGGAAAAATATGAACAAGAGCCCTTCCGCCATCAATAAACAGCAATCTTAAAGTTAGACTACTATCCAGCACTGACTTGTGGGTGCATTATGAAAGTACTCTGCTTTGAGGAGGCTACAGCAGGGCTGTGTGGCATTGGTTGCAGCCCCACGATTGTTTGCACACATGCTGAATGAGTGGTTGCACCTGCTTGGTTATGCACATTACCGAGGAGTCTCAGTTCTGATTGCTCCGCTATTCCGCTGTACAAAAAAGAATGTATACAGTACTTCTGAGCTGCTACTATCCCACAGATCACACGATAAGGCAAGGGAGACGGTGTTGGAGCCAGATCTAGTGACTGTTACTGGCCCAGTTGCTTGTTTCTATACATCAACGCTCCTCCAAGTAAATTATGAGCTGCAAAACTCCCATTAAAGTACAGTCAGAGCTCTTGTGAGGATATATGCCAGTCCAAGTCAAGTATCTAGAAATCCACAAGTTTCACCCTACCTTAGTGCCTATAAAAGAAGGTAGCTCACCAACTTAAAAGATCCTGAAACTGTGAGACCCTTTTCACTTTTTAAACAGATCTGGTAACAGCCCTTGCAGCTCCTTTACTGCCTGCTCGTTGTTCTCAAATGAGTGCCATTTCTCTTGCAGCCGAACTTGTATAGTAGGTGTGCAGGGTACAGCATCTGAAATTGGATTCCAGCCAGGATGAGTCGAGAGATTGTATGGTGAAATGTACCCCTCTTTTGCCTGTCAGACACTGTTAAATCTTGCAACATTCTTATCTTGTGCCCTTCCCACATCAAGGTCTGTAAGCTCCATAGCTTCAACAGAATGTGCTGCTTGTCTAAGTAGTTTAGTAGTTTCAGCAAGAAGGGACAAGGGGGTGAACCAGGAGCTGGTTTGTGGCATAAAGCTTGGTGGGTCCGCTCCACGATATATGCAGGCCCATTAGGTGAAGGGCCTGCTACTTTATCCAGCAGCTTCTGGGTGAAGATGATGGGGGAGGATCTTTCTTCTTCCTCTGGGAGGCCAATGATTACCAGATTGTTGCCGTGGCTGTGGCCCTCAAGATCTTCCAATTTGAGCTCCATCTTGCTCATTTGTTTACGGAGGGCTACAATCTCTGGGTCCACAGTCGCTCTCCACTTTTCCAATGAGACCACCTGTGCCTCTCTGTCTCTGGCCTATCTCAACATGGCCTTCAGGTCTTGCTTTAGGGGAGCTATGTCTGTTGTTAGTGTTAGCAAAGCCTCCCTCAGCAGTTTCATTTCTAGTAAAAAGCACTCTTCTGTGAGTGGTACAGTGATCAGTTTAGGCATAGGAGAGACTGCTGGCTTTGTAGGCTGTTGTCTGGATTTTTTCACAGCCTTGTTTGGGGAAGCTGGAGGGGTATGTTGTGGGAGTACTTGCCTCATCTCCACCTCCATTCTCTAATTGTTGCTTGCTGCTCCCGATGGTATGCTGTCTGATTATTGATCAGGTCAACTTCAGCAGAGAAAAGAAGATTTTCTAGGCTATTTTAATTTAGTTTATAACCGAGAAACTATGTGACGTAGCAGGAGAGAGACGAGAGCACTGCTTCCCCTTAGCTAGACATCACATGACTCCCACTCCCAGCATTGTATGATCTGTTTTGTTGCTGAAATATTTTAAAACAGATTTAATGGAGGGGGCTAGCAGAGCTACCAGCCTGGGCATCCAGTCATTTTCTAGACTACTGTCACATAGCAGAATTATGAAACTATATAAACTTAGCAATTTCAGTAGACCTTAAAACAAAGATTAATAGTTGGTACACTTTTGCACAACTAGTCTGAGTTTGAGCAAGATGGTACAATGGAAAAATCAAGGAATCATCAAAATCCTCCCCAGGGCTTTTTCAAGCTGACACCTCTGGCTAAGGATGTGAGAAAAGTGATAGAAACTGCATCATGAGGGGCCCAGGAGATTACTTTGCTGTCACTACATTATGTAATGGAATAGATGCATAAATCTTCCTGGCTTAGAGAGGCACTTCCTTGGGATCTGATCTCACACCAGCTGGAGATCGAGAACTGTTATTGTATCATGCCATGCAGAACCACGGACCCTGCCATACCCACACCTTGCTGCTGAAAATGGGTTCTGCAAATCAGTGTGGTGCAGTGTTGAAAGCAGCTCAGCAAGCTAAGAATTTGGAGGTGGATGGCCAGAGGATCTAGTTATTCCCTGCCGTATGTTTTAGTAGCCCCCCAGAGAAAGTGGAGATTTGACGACAGGAAAAGAAAGTTCCAGGAACTCAATGTGCCCTTCAGTACAGTCTACCTAGTGAAACTGTCAGTGCACTATTGTGGGCAGACCTATATTTACACTGCTTCAAAGGATCTGGACAAACTGTTAACAGAAAATAGAAAAAACCTCTGAGGATGGAAGAAAGCAGTTACGAAGTGGACACTTGAAGAACTGGGACTTCCACTACTGTGAGGATAGTAAGCACTGAGGATGGGAGAGTTTTATTATATAGTGCGAAATAAATATTTATATTTAAGCAAGCAGATTTCTATCTGTGTGAGGATCACCAATACTTTGGACTTTTCTTTGACTCTGAATGTTGACCATCACTTTTTCTAACAGTGTCATTATCCGATGGTGTCACTCTCACTCTCCACACTTCAAATATGGCCTGTGATCCCGATATTGTGGCACCAATGTGGAATTCTACAAGACTGTACTATGTTTTGATACTACAATTGTTTAACAATTCATGTTTAATACTGCTATAATTACTGGTGCAAATTGTTTTCAATGGGGAAAACCAGGTGATATTCCCCATAATCACCAGTCAGTTGCTACGAGTTTCACGCACACACATCAGTTTGGCACGAGGGTTAGAGCACGCATAATCAAACAGCTAGGGAATGTGGCACTCACTAAACTGTAAATTGTCACCAACCCATCAGCAGCTCTTCAGACTAAGCGTCGATTGCAAATATCCCAACTCTGGACACATTTTTAAAAACAGTTACTCTATAAAAAAATAAAATGGAAGACATCACCAGCTGTTCTACCAACCCTCAGGGGCAACAACGAGAGTATTTTATCCTGGAACAGGCAAACACAAACACAAAGTGCAAAACAGATAGTGATATGCACCTCTTCTTTAGCTACCTCACTGAAACAGGTCAGAGTGTTGATGTTAAAACTCTCCCAATACAACAATTAGATGAATTAATAGTGAACTTCATTTTCTGTGTAAAAAAACAAAGAAAATGATGGCACAGAATATGAGCCCAGCTCCATTCATGGCATCATTGCATCAATAGACAGGTGCATTGTAAAAGAACACTACCCA
The DNA here is from genome assembly GCA_016271365.2 of Neoceratodus forsteri. Lineage (NCBI taxonomy): Eukaryota > Metazoa > Chordata > Ceratodontiformes > Ceratodontidae > Neoceratodus > Neoceratodus forsteri. The sequence goes on along the minus strand of JADMNL010000024.1, from coordinate 192,693,510 downwards.
CTCTCCATATTCAAAGGCATACAGACCGATTTCATCGAAACCAAGTGTACGCTAGCAGCTAAATTAAAACACCTGACGAAGATGGGCAAGGGTAACAGGCCACCAAAATCACAAGCACTAACAGATGAGGATATAAACCTGTTGTACAGTTCTGGCACAATAAACACAACCACTCCCACTGGACTACTGAACTTATTTTTTTTTTTAACATAGGCATACAATTTGCCTTGAGAACCACGGAACACTATGACTTGCAATGGGGGGACATAACAGAAGGTACCAACACTGAATGCAATCGCTTTTTGGACTATTCTGAGCAGGAAACAAAGACCCGAATGGGAGATAATCTGAGGGATGTGAGATCAGTTAAACCACGGTTGTACCAAAATATATTAAACCCAGACAGAGACACTGTCAGGGCATATGAAATTTACAAAAAAAAAACAGGTCCCAACCTTGCTTAGCGGCACAGGCTCCCTTCTATCTTGCCCTCAACACAAATGCAGCCCAGGGCTCACTTTGGTTCAGGAATATGAACATGGGCATGAACAAGCTCAGAACAATGATGTCCACAATGAAAACTGCTGCAGGACTCACTGACTGTAAATGAACAACAAACTACTCAACATGTAAAACCTTGATCCAGAGGTTACTAGACTATGAGATGCCCTCAGCTGAGGTTCAACAAATCTCTGGTCATTGGAACCTGCAGAGCATTAATAATTATTCAATCCTGTCAGAAAAGAAACAGCATAAAATATCAATGCTCCTGCAGTACCTGCCTGATATAGAGGAAAACCAGCAGCCCTCAACATCATCTTGTGTGTTCCCAAACCCGAATAGTGGACAAGTGACTGCAAAAGAAATCCCCACAACAAGAAGCTCTCTTCAAACAATATTTGGGCCAAACTGCGTGATCAAGCAGGGAGTGTCAATAAATATATATCATGCAGCTCCCACAGAAAGTAGCAAGAAGAACCGAAGGCATCCGGTAATTAAATTACATTCAGACTAGAGGTACATATTCAGTGACAGTACTATCCATGTATTAATTAGTTGCCTCCCAGAGCAAAAAAAGCAAAATAGAAGTCTAAATCTAGATTATTCATAGTGATATCCCTTAGCATGTGTCAGAGAATTTTAACACTGTCCCTTAATTCATTTCAGGGACTTCAACATATGATCTCCATAGCCATGGCCACGAACTGTTGTGCAGCAATGGACAGTGAGCACACGGAGACACAAAGTTTCCACAGAGGTCTCACAGCTCTGTGATTTATTTTTTCGACTGATGCAAAATGCTGTATGGACTCATATTCGAAAGGGAGTTCCGTTTTTTTGCAGCAAGCAAAACAAAACATTACATTAATTCTGCGTTTTTTTTTGTAATAATCTTGTTGGTTTCATTTAAATAGTAGCCACTGTGCATTTTTATGTGATGCAGCACTTAAAAAGGTAATACTGGTCTTATTTATTGCTGTTGTGTTTTTAATTTCTAAATTAAAAAATCAGGCTTATTTTCTAAAATGAGTTGTGTTGTGCAATATGATTTTGTGCAGTCTGTCTGCAGACCATAAATCTATGTCAGGAAAAAAATTTGCACCAGCAGTTATAAAAAATAAGAATTTAATTTCACCCTCGATGAGGGATGCATTGATAAACCCCTCGCCGTTCGCTCTCGGGGTTTAATGATGCATCCCTCACCTCGGGTGTGCATTAAATTTTCATAAAGTTCAGCACCCTATGCATTATTCTCTATTTGGTCATTATGGACAGGGCTAATTTTTCCTTCTCTTTTACAGTTGCTAAGACTGATAACTCATGGTTCATGTCACTTCAGAATTGACCCACCTGTTGTTTTTATGTAGTGTGGTATATGGAGGGCACACTGCTTGGTTTAGATTTTTTTAATGAAAGGTGGGTTAGTGGGGAAGGGTGCTTCTGTTCTCTGAGGCATTACCAGTGGTCCTATACTGCTCCAGTGAAGTTTCAGATTCCATAGTTATGTTGATGATTAATTGATAATTCCTGTCCCCATGTTGGAGCAGAGCATGTGGTTCATTGCTCTTTTTTCCAAGCTCCTGCATTTTGAGTACGACTTGTGTGGACCAGTGCAACCTTCGATGTCACACCATGAGAACTGATTGTTATGTCCTAGCCAGTTGGCTGCAATAGTTATTTCTCCTGGCATAAACAATGCTGTCTATGAAGGTTGTTGTTTACAATTTCAGGATCCTCCCAAGGATGTAACAAAAGGAAGACAACCACATATTGCAATGTAATTCTGTTTTACTGAGTCATTGAATTGTCTTCTTTTATTTAAAAAAAAAGGATGTTATTGATTATAAATTGTCATACAATACAATCACAAAGAACAGGAGAAACACATACAAACAAGAAAAAGGAAAAAAAAATGGACTCACAGCATTTCAAAACCCTCCCTCCCTGCCTTCCTAGAAGACAGGACAAAAGAGATAACCAATCTTTTATATATGCATCTGTAATTGTTTCGTGGGAAAGGATAACTCGGGACACAGTAATTTGGTACAACACATCACAGTTTGATTTTATTTTATACAAAAGCAGTATAAAAAAACAACTAAACAGAAATTAAAATTATTCACAAAAGAAAAGAAAAATAGCCCAATGCTATGTTCAAACAAAATCACCTTACTTCAGATTTCAAAAGACAATTCAATACTTCAGTTGTCCTACTGCGATACTGTCAGTGCATGTTCAGGTATAGATCCTTCCTCTTGCCTTCACTCCAAGCAAGTGAGACTAGCTTCTCAGCTCATCTGACTCTTGGTGTTTGAGGAGGGCTTATATAGCTCTCCCACTTATGGAAAAGTCCCTCCCATAACATCCAATTAGTTCTAGAATGGTCCATAAATAGGGAAACTCCTCCTCTATTACATAATGAGGTTATACTTATGAGAAGTCCCGCTATAGGAAATCCCCTTTCCTGAGGTCTTGCTAACAGGTCAGCACCTTATTTTCTATATATACAAACAGTGCAAACATTTATTGCATTTATACATGTGCTGTATTTTTATAGTATATGGACAGTAGCCCTTTATATCTCAGGGCTCTCTATATATAATGGGGCTCCTTTAGAGACCTGCAGTGTCTCTCTATTCTTTAATTAATTTATTTTCTTTATTGTGTTTAGTTTATTTTGCAGCCCTCTCCTTATTCTGAAGGCTACTTCAACTGTATAGCATTTTCACATACATAGGGATGTTCCAGTCCCTTTAAATCATTTGTTTTCTATGTTGTAGCAGAGCAGCAGACTGCTTGACAGTCATTACCTAGCTGCTCTGGTTTGGGGCTCTGTATAGCTTTTATGACCAGGGACAGCATAGCCCTTTTTTATTTTCAAGCGCTCACTTTTCAGAGTGCACAGATCACTCAGGGAAGCATGCCTCTCCAGCAGCCTGGACTGGCTGCACACATGCCATGGACTCCTCCACGGCTAGCTGGCATGATTCTACAGCATATTTTATACAAAAACAGCAGCTGGGAGTCCTAATAATACAGGGGCATCAGTAATTATTTATACAGATACCGAGCACCATCAACAGTAAAAGTAAAAGTTTGCCACTCAGTTCAAACAATTCCTGCTTCGATGCAGGATTTCTTTGGCATAACATTCTACATAACAATGGAGCCGCAGCAGAATAATTTAAATGCGGTAGACCTAATGCCACTCCATCATACTCATATTCCACCTAACAGAGTGGACGTTATTTTGTATTTAACTGCCATTTTAAACATTTCTAAACATTCCTGAATATTCCTGAACCATATACATAAAAATGGCATAAGCATTAACTTAATTAAGCACTGCAGCACTTTAAACTCATAATATGGCACAAAATGCACTTTATTCAACCAGCACCTTATATGCTTCAAGGCACTTTATATCTTTGGCATTAAATGTCATAAATGCATCTTATTTCATTCTTGCCAGCTGGCCTTTGCCTGGTGCATTATTTTGGGGACTTCTTGGTGAGGGATGGAAATTATTTAAAAGTAGTAGGGAAAAAGTTTAGTGAGAGATTGAAAAGACTGTTGTAGGTGGCCAACCTATGCCAGGGGTGGAAAAAGGTAAAGTATAGTACAGTATAGGAAGATACTGCTTTAGCAACAGATTTCAGTAGAAAAAAGAAGATAGGAAAGGCATCCCTCCACCGGGGTTATCGGACTGACAGACACTCCTCCCTCTTTAAGAAAAAAACAGTAACTCTTACAACAACTGGTTTTAGCAACAAACCCCCAGAATGTATATACCTCCCGTACTGATGGGGGTTTGGGTTGGAGCTCCACCCACCCACCCACACTTTAGACACTCCACCCCAGGGTCCCTTTAAACAATAAACAAATGACAGTGCAGTCTTTACTGTATGCATTGTTATTACTTCATTACCTTGGGGCTTAACAACTGCACTATTAACCATTTTAGCACATTACAAATAACATGAATCATTTTACATAGGTGTCAAGTTCTGATTTCAATATACCAGCACCATGTCAGGGCAAGAAATCTTTGTTTTTATGTTGGCTTCCTGGCCTATGTTTCACCACAAATTTATACGGCTGTAAGGTGAGGTACCACCACATAATATGTGCATTCTGGTCCTTCATCTGGTTGATCCAACAAAGGGGGTTGTGATCTGTCAGCAGAGTAAACTTTGTACTCCATAAGTAGAAGCGTAATGCTTCAATGGCCCACTTTATTGCATGGCACTCCTTTTTGATGGTGGCATACTTCTGCTCTCTGTCATGGAGTTTCCTACTTATGTATATGACTGTGTGCTCTTCCCCATCTACAATCTGACTTAACACTGCACCAATGCCAGTCTCCGAGGCAACAATGTGGACCTCAAAGAGAGAAGATCAAATTTAGGGAATTTCAGGACTGGTGACACACTGAGAGCAGCTTTAATTACCCAAAATGCTCCATCACATGCAACTGTCCACTTAACAATGTTACTACACCTCTTCTTAGTTAAGTCTGTCAAAGGGGTAGCTATAGTGGCAACATTTGGAATAAACCTCCTACAGTACCCCACTAGTCCTAGATAAGACTGTGCATGCCTTTTTGTTTGTGAAACAGGGCTTTTGGCAACTACCTCTACTTTTCCTAGCTCTGGTCATACTCTTCCATTGCCTAACATGCCTAACATAGCCTACATACTTTGTCTCTGTCATTGCCACTGAACACTTTGCTGGGTTGCTCGTTAGGCCTGCCTGTTGTAGGGCTGTAGCACAGCCGTCAACTGCGTGAGATGTGTAGGCCAGTTGGGATTGTAAATGACCATGTCATGTAAGTATGCAACACAATATGGTGTATGGGGGGTCAGGATTTTATCCATTAGTCCCTGGAATGTGGCTGGGGCCCTATGTAGCCGAAAAGCATAGTGGTAAATTGGAACAATCCTAAGGTGGAACTGTTCTTGGACTCATGTGCTAATGGGATCTGCCAATTTCCTTTGGTCAGGTCTAGGGTGGTGATATACTTGGCATTCCCTATGTTATCTATGATATAGTCGATTCTTGGCATCGGATAATTATCAAAGGTGGAAACTTGATTTACCTTCCGAAAGTCCAGACATAGTCTAATTCCACTCTCCTTCTTTGGTTCTACTACAATGGGGGAGGACCAGGCACTACTGGATGGTTCTATAATGCCTAGCCATCTAAGTTTTCAATCTCCTCCTTGACCCCGGTTCTAACCCTTTCTGGCAGTCTGTATGGCTTTTGTCTGATGAGAGGGGCTTCCGTCCTTATATGGTGTTCTGCCCCATTGGCCTTCCCTGACACACTAGTAAACATGGGTGCAAATCTGTGTATAACCCACTGCATATCTTCCCTCTGGTGTGCTTGGAGTGTTGGGTTAACATGTATCTCTGTTAGGGTGTCAAGTTCATCTAACCTGAGATACACTTCCTCCAGCTCAGACTCTTCTGTTCCAGACTGTATATACAGACCAACAGGGTTTTCCTTGCTTTCTACTCATTTCTTTAATAGGTTGGCATGATACACCTTCTTGCCTGGATATTTGTCTGGGGTTCTAAGTTCATAGGCCACTGGTCCAAGCTACCTCAGGATGGTGTAGGGCCCTTACCATTTCATCAGAAGTTTATTCTGAGTGACTGGGAGCAATAACAGGGCATTATCCCCTTCCTGTAGTTCCTTTTATTTACAATTTAAATCATAATATTTTTTCTGTTTCTGGTGGGCCCTTTAGGTATAGTCCACCAGCCTCTTTCTCAGTTGTACCATATACTCCGCTATAGTGGTCCGCACACATTTTTGTTTTCTCCTCCACATACTCTTTTACAATGTCCAAAGGACTATGGTGGTACCTCCCATATAGTAATGCAAAGGGGGACTACCCTGTCACTGCCTGTGGAACCTCTCGGTATGCAAATAACAGTAAGGGTAAGTATTTGTCCCAGTCTCTCCCTTCATCATGGACAAATTTTTTAAGCATACGCTATAAGGTCTGGTTAAATCTGTCTATTAACCCACCAGTTTGTGGGTGGTATGGTGTAGTTCTTATGGTGCACACACCCAACAAACGGTACATCTCTTTTAGAAGTGCTGCTTGGACATTACTCCCTTGGTCAACAAGGATCTCTTTGGGTACCCCCAACCTGCTAAAAACTTTAATCAGTTCTTCTGCTATCTTGGGAGTGTTGTCCATTCTCAGGGGGATGGCTTCAGGGTATCTGGTAGCATATTAGCATATACAATAGCAGTATAAAAGCAAATAAATAGAAACAAAAATATTCACAAAAGGAAAAATTAGCCCAATGCTATGTTCAAACAAAATCACCTTACTTCAGGTTTCTAAAGACAGTTCAATACTTCAGTTGTCCTACTGCGATATTGGCAATACCTGTTCAGGTATAGATCCTTCCTCTTGCCTGCACTCCAAGCAAGTGAGACTAGCTTCTCAGTTCATCTGACTCTTGGTGTTTGAGGATGGCTTATTTAGCGCTCCCACTTACGGGAAGGTCCCTCCCATAACATCCAATTAGTTCTAGAATGGTCCATAAATAGGGAAACTCCTCCTCTATTACATAATGAGGTTTTACTTATGGGAAGTCCATCTATAGGAAATCCCCTTTCCTGAGGTCTTGCTAACAGGTCAGCACCTTATTTTCTATATATACAAACAGTGCAAAGATTTATTGTATTTATACATGTGCTGTATTTTTATAGTATATTGACACTAGCCCTCTATATCTCAGGGCTCTATATATATAGTGGGGCTCCTTTAGAGACTTGCAGTATCTCTCTATTCTTTAATTCATTTATTTACTTTATTGTGTTTAGTTTATTCTGCAGCCCTCTCATTATTCTGAAGGCTACTTCAACTGTATAGCATTACCACATACATAGGAACGTTCCTGTCTCTTTAAATCATTTGTTTTCTATGTTGTAGCAGACCGACAGACTGCTAGACAATCATTATCTAGCCACTCTGTTTTCAGGCTCTGTATAGCTTTTATGTCCAGGGGAAAGCATAGTCCCTTTTTGTTTTCAAGCGCTCACTTTTCAGAGTGCACAGATCACTCTGGTAAGCCTGCCTCTCTAGCAGCCTGGACTGGCTGCACACATGCCACAGACTCCTCCATGGCTAGCTGGCATAGTTCTACAGCCTATTTTATACAAAGTCAGCAGCCGAGAGTCCTAATAATACAGGGGTATCAGTAATTATTTACACAGATACTTAACGGCAGCAAAAGTAAAAGTAGTAGTTTGCGGCTTGGGTCAAACAGTTCCTTCTTTGATGCAGGATTTCTTTGGCATAACATTCTACATAAAAACTGAGCAGCAGCAAAATAATTTAAACAAGGGAGACATAATGCCGCTCCGTTATACTCATATTCCACCTATCAGAGAGGATATTATTTTGTATTTAACTGCCATTTTAAACATTTCTAAACATTCCTGAACCATACAGTATACATAACAAGCATTTGTCAATGCTGAATGTTGATTGCGTTGGTCTGTTGAGCTCGCTCACTGCCTCTCTGTCACTCGCTCATTCTGTTTCTCCTGGCACTGTAGCCTGCTCCTTTGTACTGGGCTTCTGCCTCTGTTGGTGGCTTTTTCTGCCCACAAAGAAATCTGCAGCAGTCCCGACACAGGTCTGTTGAGCCTGCTCACTCCCCCTCTCTCACTCACTCATTCTGTTTCTGCCAGCGCTGCAGGCTAGCCTTTTGTACTGGGCTTCTGCCTGTGTTGCCGCCTTTTTCTGTTAACAAAGAAATCTGCAGCAGTCACGATAGAGCTCCATTGAGCTCGCTCACTTCCCCTCTCTCACGCATTCATTGCGTTTCTCCTGGCACTGCAGGCTTCCCTTTTGTACTGGACTCCTGTCTGCGTTGACAACTTTTTCTGCCCACGAAGAAATCCGCAGCTGTCCCAACACAGCTCCATTGAGGTCGCTCACTCCCCCTGTCTCACTTACTCATTCTGTTTCTCCTGGCACTGCAGGCTGCCCTTTTGTACTGGGCTCCTGCCTCTGTTGGTGCCTTTTTCTGCCCACAAAGAAATCTGCAGTAGTACCGACAAAGTTCCATTGAGCTCGCTCACTCCCCTTTTCTCACTCGCTTATTCCGTTTCTGCCAGCGCTGCAGGCTGCCCTTTTCTACTGGACTCTTGCCTGCGTTGCCACCTTCTTCTGCCCACAAAGAAATTTGCAGCAGTTACAATAGAGCTCCACTTGAGCTTGCTTACTGTCCCTCTCTCACTCATTCTGGTTTTCCCACCACTGCAGGCTGCCCTTTTGTACTGGGCCCCTGCGGTGCATTGCTGCCCTTTTCTGCCCACAAACAAATCTGCAGCAGTCCCAACCGAGCTCTGTTGAGCTCACCCACTCCCCCTCCCTCACTCGCTCATTCTGTGTCTCCTGCCGCTGCAGGCTGCCCTTTTGTACTGGGCTCCTGCCTGCATTGGTGGCTTTTTCTGGCCACAAAGAAATCTGAAGCAGTCCCGACACAGCTCCATTGAGCTTGCTTACTCCCCCCCTCTCATTCCGTTTCTGCCGGCGCTGCAAGCTGACCTTTTGTATTGGACTCCTGCCTGCATTGCCACCTTTTTCTGGTCACAAAGAAATCTGCAGCAGTCACAATAGAGCTCCGTTGAGCTTGCTCATTACCGCTCTGTCACTCGCTCGTTCTGTTTCACTTGGCGCTGCAGGCTGCACTTTTGTACGGGGCTCCTGGCTGCATTGGCACCTTTGTCTGTCCACAAAGAAATCCGCAGCTGTCCCGACAGAGCTCCATTGAGGTCGCTCAGTCTTCTTCCCTCACATGCTCATTCTGTTTGTCCTGGTGCTGCAAGCTGCACTTTTCTACTGGGCTCCTGCCTGCATTGGTGCTTTTTTCTGCCCACAAAGAACTCTGCAGCAGTCCTGATAGAACTCTGTTGAGCTCACTCAGTCCCCGTGTCTCACTCACTCGTACTGTTTCTCCCACCGTTGCAGGCTGGACTTTTGTACTGGGCCCCTGCATGCATTGACGCCTTTTTCTGCCCACAAAGAAATCCCCAGCAGTCCTGACAGCGATCTGGTGAGTTCGCTCATCACTCACCGTCCCTCACTCGCTCTCTCGTTCTGTTTCTCCCAGTGCTGCAGGCTGCTCTTTTGTACTGGGCTCTTGCATTGGGGCCTTTTTCTGCCCACAAACAAATCTGCAGCAGTCCTGACAGAGCTCTGTTGAGCTGGGTCACTCCCCCCTCTTACTCGCTCGATCTTTATCAGTCCCAAACACTGATTTCCCGCAGTGACCATGCTATTCTCTGGCAGGAGTGCAAAAACATATTTTAGCCAGGATGTGAAAATGACAGTTGTACTGTTCATAAGGAGGTGTGAAAAAATGCCACTGTTGAAAATGTGACATGAAAATATTATAAATTTGCGAAGTTACAAGGGCGCGTGGGAAACAGTTCAATGCATGCTTGTAACACAGTCATGTTACGGAGTTTCATCACCAAATTTTCAGCATAGGGATTTTAGTACCTCTGCTCATGAACAGTGCCACTGTCATTTTCTTAATCTGTCCCAAACACTGATTTCCCACAGTGACTGCGTTATACTGTGCTGGAACTGTGAAAACACATTTCGGTCAGGATGTGAAAAATGACAGCTGTACTGCTCATAAGGAGGTGTGAAAAAATGCCAGTGTTGAAAATCTGGCGTGATAATATTACAAATCTGCGAAGTTTCAAGGGTGCGTGGAAAGTGCACAACACACACTTGTAACACAGTCATTTGATGGGCTATCATCACCAGATTTTTAACATAGGCATTTTAGGACCTCTGCTCATGAACAGTATCACTGTCATTTTCTTAATCTGTCCCGAACAGTGATTTCCCACAGCGACCGCTCTATTCTGCGCTGGAAGTGCGAAAACACATTTTGGCCAGGATGGGAAAAATGACAGCTGTATTGTTCATAAGTAGGTGTGGGAAAATGGCAATGTTGAAAATCTGGGTGAAAATATTAAAATTTTATGTGGAGTTGTTTATGCAACCGCGCAATGGCCCACTTTAACACAGCAATTTTATGGAGTATTGTCACCAAATTTTCAATATAGACATTTTAGGACCTCTACTCATGAACAGTGTCACTGTCCTTTTCTTAATCTCTCCCAAACACTGATTTCCCACAGTGACCATGCTATTCTGCTCCAGAAGTGCAAAAATACATTTTAGCCATGATGAGAACAATGACAGCTATACTGTTCACAAGGATATGTGAACAAATGGCAATGTTGAAAATCTGGCATGAAAATATTGCAAATTCGCAAAGTTACGAGCGTGCGTAGCAACTGCACAAGGCACGCTCATAAAACAGTAATTTTTGGGGATTTTTCCACCAAATTTGCAACATAGGCTTTTTGAGAGCCCACTTCATGAACACTGGCACTGTCATTTCATTAATAGGCCCTGAAAGGTGATTCCACGCAGTGACCGCAAAATCACCTTTTGGGGCCGATTAATGCCATGACAGTTCCAGAATTCATGAGGTGGTGTCCCAAACACCACATGTTGAAAATGTGGTGCCAAAATTCCAAAATGACTGAGATATGTACTAAAGTTGGAAAAAATTTTTATTCCATTATACAGCTTACGGCATTTCTTCAGTTCAGCGGTCGGTTTGAAGAGTGCAGACATGTTCCCGATCCACGAAGATCGTTGCGCCGAGCTCCAGAGGTAAGTATGGGGAGGGGTGTGGGGAGGCAGGGTGCGCAGTGGGTGGCACGGGTTGCTGCAGGGGGCAGGGAGATTGCCGAGGACAGTTTCCTTTTACAGGTAAAAAAAAAAATACCTCGCGGGACCATTTTTTATTTTACAGGGCATGTGGCACACTGGGGTGGGCTCTCAGCATGCCACCAGAGTCTTTCTTTTGGAAGCTGTAGCCGGCGGGGATTGGGCACTCCCGTGGCACACAACAAAAGGGGGACATTATGCCGACGAGAGATTGGACACCCCATCGGCACTTTATAAATATTGGGGCACTGAAGCTGGCGGGGATTGGGGCCCCGCCGGGCAAATAAACATGGTGGGGAGTTAATATTGTTTGTGAACACAGCGGCAAACCGCCACCATGTTCACAAACAACATCAGTGTGCCAAGATCCCGCCCTGCAATGATGGATCGCTCCCTCATTGCAGCAAACGGCTTATGCTGCAATGACGAGGCAGCCCCTGATTGCAGTGGCTACATTTTTACAAGTTGGTGGCACGCTGGCTGAACAAGTGTCAGTAGCAGTGTGGCACGGCATTGGGGAATGTTGGACAAGCCTTTAAAGGCTGTGGTGGCATTGGCCACAACAGTGCCGCATCTCCACAACCTGCTTGTGGAGAAAGCTGCTGCAATATGTTTCTTATGCATGCATGCAATCAACATAAAGATGGCATAAGCATTAACTTAATTAGGCAATGCAGCACTTTAAACTCATAATATGCACAAAATGCACTTTATTCAACCAGCACCTTATATACTTAAAGGCACTTTATATTTTTAGCATTAAATGCCATAAATGCACCTTATTTCATTCTTGCCAGCTGGCCTTAGCCTGGTACATTATTTTGGGGAGTTCTTGGTGAGGGATGGAAATATGGACATTAGAAATAAAAGTAGTAGGGAAAAAGTTTAGTGAGAGATTGAAAAGACTGATGTAGGTGGCCAACCTACACCAGGAGTGAAAAAGGTAAACTATAATATAGGAAGATACTATTGCACAACAGATTTTAGTAGGAAAAAGAACAAGAGAAGAAAGGCATCCCTCCACCGGGGTTATCGGACTGGCAGAACACAGTTCTGCCACAGCATTAATAGCAGAAAAATCTGTTTTAGCTTCTTCCATGAGTCCTTCAATAGTTCTTCAATTTCTTCTATGATATATCCTAACTTTTCAAATATTAAGGTCTCCTTTAAAGTGTGCCACCATTCATGTTCGATATTTTGAGGGAGGCTCTGTCTGTTTCAATATTTGAGACTGATTCTCTTTATAGCTAGTGAACCTAAACATAAAACATTTTTTTGGGGATAAATCTAAAGAATCTTATAGATTGAGCAAAAGAATATTAGGAGTGCAGGGAATATTTAAACATACTAATTGCGGTAATAAACCAAAAATGGGGTACACTCATGAGCAACTAAACCAACTGGACGCATTCCTCCAGAACTCCAGTCCACAAGATAGATAATTTGCAGATTTTTTTTGTAGACTTTATTTATCTCCTACCTTTTGGAGGACTCTCTCAGGTGGGGATACTCGGCTGGAGCTCTGCTGCCCACCTGAAGCCCCAGACTCATGCACTCTCTGGTTACCCCTTACCCCCAACCCCATCTGACCGCATGTCCCCCTGGCTCTGAGCCTCCCGGGGTGGGACCATCAACTTCTCCAGCACTCTATCTATAATCAAGTGGAGCAACTGGAGAGGAGGAGGGTGATCAGGAGCATGGTTCAAAAAGGCCCGGCACTGGGCATAGGTCCCCATCACTTATCCCCACCATCACCTACTGCCAAGGTAGGGAGTTTTCTTTGTAGTTTCCTCCCCTTGGGATGTGGCATGCAATGGCATCCTGTGTGGCTGTCACACCACTGATACTTGCCGATGTATCGACCCTTTTATTCAGCCCAATGTCTGTGTCACCCCTGTTCTCCACTAGAGGCCACTGCTGCACTAGATGCCCCTAACACCCCACCCTGTGAGAGGGGAGCAGTCCTCCAGATAATTGATCCTCTCCCTCCCCTGCCAACCCCCGATGGCCTAGGTCTATTCCCAAACCTGGGTCTCTGACATGGCACAAAGTGTGGCATTCAGAACCTCAACCCTCAGTGCCACTGGGCTGGCTGATAATTTACAGATTAAATATCAGTTTTACTGGTAAAGTGATACAGAAATCCATTACTGAGATGGACGAGCACCAGGTTATGGGTAAACCTGCCCAGCAAGCCACCAAAAACTCAAAGAAATCTGCATCGCAGGAGAGTACATTGAGCAGTGGATTAGACCCTAGGTCACTCTCAGCTGCAGAGTTAGTGTTCCTCAGCAAAACGGTCACACAGCACATTCTGGAGGGGCTCAATTCTCATTTGGACCACATCAAAGAACATATTACTGAGATCACTGCTGAATCTGGCCATCGGGCAAGGCAGATCTCTGAGCTGGAATGAGTTTCTGACATCGAGGATTCAACTAAACCCATCCCTGACAAGGTGGTGCACCTGGAGAAGGAACTAGAGGCTCTCAAAGATACCCTTGACTATCAGGAAAACTACAACCAACAGAGTAACCTTTGGTTATGAGGATTGCCTGAGGGTAAAGAAGGCAGGAGTGTGTTTGACTTTTGCACAGGAACCCTACATAAGTTGCTTAGCATGGAGATGAAAAACTGGTGCTTAAAGATTGAGAAAGCCCACAGAGCACTGGTGCCTAAGCCCCCAAGTGACCAGCCTCTTCAGTAGATTATTTTCTGCCTGCACCACTTCAGAACTCAGCAGACAGTGATGGCAGCCTTCAGAGCTATAAAGGAACTGATTTATGAAGGAGCACATCTCACCATACATCAGGACCAGTCCATGAGGGTGCAAAAAAAAGTGACAGTTATTTAACCCCAGTATGAACATGCTCTGAGAGAGGAGACATGAATTCTTTATGGCTTATCCAGCACTGGTGCGAGTAAATTCAGAGGGAGCTAGCTACTCTTTCTGGGAGCCAGAGAAGCTGAAATCATTCATTGAGGAATGGGAATGGAAAAACTCTGAGAAATGTATGTGAAGCCTTCCCACTCTAACATTATTTTTTTACTTGCCTGCATCCTATAGTGGCATGGTCATGCTGGTGGGATCCCTCCATGCAGTACCTCTGATCTGGTAGGTCTGACACTATGAAATGTCTATTGAGTTGATAATTCCCTGTACAAGCTGCATGACAACAAAGTTGGATATTTCTCCCTGCCTCCCTAACGTATTGACCCAGTGGGGCCCCCTACGGGTAGATCGGCTATGGAGGGAGATCTTTTGCTTCCTAAGTCCAGGGAGGTCTCTTGCTGAAGACTGTGAATGCCCTTTTATTGTGCCTGACTGGGTGAGGTGCTACAGGAGCCATGCTGAAGATTGTGAAGCAGCTTGTGGTTATAGTGCAGAGGGACTGTGGCAGGACACCTGGTGGATAACATCTCCCAGCTGCCAGTCATGTCATTAGGAGGGGGCGGTACATGTAATCAAGTGAGTGAGCTGCCTCCCCTCCTCAGCCCTGGGGCCTAAGAGGGAGATAGCATCATATTTTAAAAAGTTTGGCCCATACTCTGGCATGCTAAGAAAGTAACTACCAAACTGAAGAGACCTGGGGGATGTGGGGGAGTGGCCAACGTTATTAGGGGGTATCTCCTAGTGGGAAGTTGTCCTCAAAGACATAGCTTACCCCAGGACTTGTAAGGGGGGGATTCTCATGGAAATAATAATAATAATATCTTTATTTATTAGGCGCCTTTCAAGTGTCAAGGCGCCGCACAAATTAAAATCAGAAAGTGATCTGAATAAAACAATCATAAAATCACACATCATAAAATGACATTAATTAGTTAATTATTCACCATATGCCTGGTGCCACAAAAAAGTCTTTACAGCCAGCTTAAAACCCTCCACAGTTGTGCAATCCCGTAACTGACGAGGTAGAGAATTCCAGAGTGTGGGAGCCATGAACATAAATGATCTGGCCCCCGAAGATTTCAAACATACCTTACAGATCTCTAGCAATCCCTCACTGGCTGAGTGGAGCAATCGCCTGGAGCAATAAGGGACCAGGAGCTCTTTCAGGTAGTCCGGGCCTGATATGGGGTACATGATTTGAAGGGGGTAAGAGGCTTAAGCTACCTTTGGGTTCGAGACACCCAATGCCTGTGGGGATTTCCTCTCATAATATTGGGTTCAATAGCAACTTCCTTGGGGGGGGGTAATTACTTGATCCCACCCAGTGGTGTCAGTCGGGGGAGGTGCAGTGCTGTGGGGATGGGTTGGGTCAGGGCATAGGTTGGTGTATTCCCCACCCGCACACTGAGGTAGCAGGAATGGGAGGGAGGCTCACATATATGGGAGAGAAACATACTTCTCTGCTTGTACTCTGGTCAAACTGAATTTGTTATTGTCTACTTGAATCTGTTCTGCAAATGTTATTGTTGTTGGTTAAGTGGAGTGGGGAAGGGGGAATAATGGGGGATCTGTTGCGTGATATTACTCACCTGAGTTTGTTAAATCAGTTTCACTGGAAGAGGGGGGCTATTTCTGTAATGATGGGCAATTTACATTACGCTATCAATAGTTGTATCCTGCAAAGGAGGGTGGGTGGTGTGGGTGGGGAGGAGGGAGGATTTGTTCACTGTTTCTATTGGTTTTACTGTTAATGTTAACCTTCTAGCTACAGTTCTACTGTTTGTTCATTGTTGTTTATTCAAATCTTTCACATTCTGCTACAAGATATGAGAGCGTATGTTCTAATCACAGGTTACACTTCAGGGGAAAAACCTGGTCAAGATCACAGGTGGGAAGATCTTTAAACCTATCAAATGGCTAGTCACTAGTCATAAAAAATGATTTCCTGGAATGTAAAGGGATTTGCCTCCCCCATTAAAAGGTCCAGAATATTAGCACCCATAAAACATAAGAATCCTCAAGTGGCTCTTTTACAAGAGACCCACCTAACCATAAAGGAACAAGCAAAACTGGTGGGGGGTTGGGTGGGATCTTGCCATGCTGTTCCATTTCATCCCACAAATCAATCAATTAAAACTTTATTTATATAGCATCTTTCAAATTTCAAGGTGCTGTACATTTTAAAACACAAATATAATAACCAGAATAAAACAACCATATAAATTAAGAACAATCTGGAAAGGCTAATGAAAATAAATATGTTTTAGCATCAATTTAATGTGGGGTAGCTGTTCTATTTCACAAGAACTTCCCTATGGAAATTACTAGGATCATGCGTGACCCATTAGAGGGATGGTATATTTTTGTGGTTGGGGTGCTCCAGGGTCAGGAGCTGACCTTTGGGAGTATATATGCCACGGTGGTCTTTGACCCTGTGTTCTATCAATGTATTCTGGATGTGATAACTAATGAGCAATTTCCTGCTCTGATAATGGAGGGGGTTCAACTGAACCATGGATCTGAAGTTGGACTATTCTGGGAGCAGAAGTAGAGCTAACAAGGCACTGGCAAGTTGGTCTGTGGGCCTATTGAACCTGGATACAGTGGACAATTGGTGGGCAATGAATCTGGGTACAAGAGAATATACTTTCTACTCCAGTCCACATGGCTTGTGGTCCTGCTTGGATTACATTTTTCTTTCCAATGCTCTATATGGCAGTGTGGTGGGATTGTCTCATAGTCTAATCTTCATCTAGTCCACTCCATGGTGCAGTTGGCATTATAGTTGGGGAGGTGTGAGACTTTTCAGGGTAGATGGCAGTTCCCCACTTATCTCATAGTCAAGAAGGACTTCTGGCAATACCTTAAAACCCAGTGGGAATCATTTATTGCAATGAATCAGGGATCAGTGAGCTTGCAGGGAACTCTATGGAAGGCCAGGGAGGCACTCATGTTGGGGGGGCCATCATTAGTTATACAATTCAGATTAAAAGGGAAAGGAGGGACAGAATAGATCAGTTAGAACAAACTGTCAAGGACCTGGAACAAAAGGTTATCAAGGAAGGTCAAGCAGAGGATAGGAGGCAGTTATTGGTTGCCAGAGAGTCTCTCAGTGATTGTTACACAGAAGAGGCTAAGGCATGGCTAGACAAAAAATTTATGAACGGGAGAATAAGCCCAGTCTCTTATTAATGAAACTTATGAGGGGGGAAGGGTAACAAGCAAAATTGTGGTTATCAGGGAGAGGTTGGGTAGGATTACACACAATAGGCTATTTGTGCTTACTTTAAGGAGTTTTACAGAGCCCTATACCAGGCGTGTGGACATAGAACCGCTAAGAGATTTCTAGATGATGTCCCTATCGTTGTCTTAGATGAGGACCAGAGGAAGATACTAGGAGCCCCAGTTACTTCAGAAGAAGATACTAAGGCCATAGGGAGCTGCAAATCTGGGAAAGCAGGGGGCCCTGATGACTTTGCAGCTGAATATCACAAAGAATTGGAAGGTGCCCTTGCGGGTCAGATATGGGACCTTATGGAGGAGTCTATGGGAAGGGGAGGTTTCCCCAAACCTGTCTGGAGACAAATATTTGTGTTTTACCAAAGCCAGGAAAGAATGGTCTGGAGTGCTTATCTTACAGACTCATTTCCCTCTTCAATTACAACTGTAAAATAATGGCCAAGGTGCTAACATTAAGATTAGAGAGAGTGTTACCCTGGATTGTACATCCTGATAAAATGCACTTCATTCAGGGTAGGCTATCCTACCACAACATGAGGCATTTGTTTAATGTCCCGTGGTGGGGCACTCAGTGTTCTGAACAGGCTTATGAGCTCTCCATGGATGCTGAGAAGGCCTTTGATGGATTGAATGGGGCTACCTGTTTGAGGCTATGAGTCACTTTGGGCTGGGGGATGGGTTTGTGCACCTTGTCAAAATGCTCTATAGAGATCCTAGAGTGAGGGTATTAGTAAACGAAGTCCCCTCTGAGAGCTTCAAGCTGTTCTGGGGCATGAGGCAGGGGTGCCCCCACTCCCCCCTTCTCTTTGCTATAGCTATAAAACCCCAAGCTATTCACATTTGGGAGAGCAAGGAGATAAAGGGGGTCCCAGGACTGCAAGGGGGACAGCATAGAATTACTTTATATGCTGACGACCTCCTCCTTTTTGTTATGAGACCGGACTAATTGGTTCCAGATTTACTCCAAATCATTGAAGAGTTCGCTTCTTTCTCAGGATCTAAATTAAACCTTCAAAAATCAGAAATTTTATTTCTGGATAGGAGAAGAGCTGGCTTGGATCACAACACCTGGGGACTGAAAAGCATGGGAGACTGTTTTACCTATTTAGGCATTAAAGTGGGGAGAGATATGAATAAGTTATATGGACTAAACTATACCCCTTTATTTGATACCATCTTGGCAGAACTTGCTAGATGGAGAGCCCTCCCAATCTCTTGGATAGGTAGGATAAACCTACTGAAAATGAATATCCTGCCATGGGTATTTTATGTCATGCAAATGGTCCCAATTGGACCAACCTCTAAGGATATTAAATGGCTCAAAAGGGGCTTTAGTGACTTCATTTGGCAGGGGAAGAAGTCTAGGATGCAGCTTGTGAGGTTAAAGACAACTGGGGAGAGGGGAGGATTGGACTTTCCTGACCTGTAGAGATATTTTAGCAGTACAATATTGGTATATTTACAGTTGGGTAAATGGGGGAGAGGCAGCTTCTTGGGTGGAGCTGGAGGAAGGCTGTCGGGAACCACCAACCTTGTACCTGTCTAAAGATGGATATAAGGCCTATAGGCAATTGTCTAATCAGAACCCAGTGGTCACATCAGTAATAGACACTTGGGAGGCAATTAAAAGGAGATGGGGGAGGGAGAGAATCATATCCTTCTGATCCTGGTGTCACATAACCTAAAGTTTCTACCGGGCCTTGAGGACCCGGGTTTTGCAGTTTGGGAGGAAAAAGGGGTAATATGCATGGGAGATCTGTTTAATTAGGAGGGTCTGTACCCTTTTGAGACTGTTAGAGAGAGTCTGGGTTGCCAACCTTGCATTTTTATCAATTTCTTCAAGTGAGGAACTATGGCAAAGGTCTGAATAGAATACCGGTTGAGAACTCCCCTTTGATGCCTGTGAAACAGGAAATTTACAGAGCCAGAATGCAGGAAAAAGGCTTGACAGGCAGAGCTGCCAAACAAGACAGAGCCCTCATACCAGATTCCTTGCGGAAATCTAAATCCTGCTGGGAGACGGATTTGGGGACACCGATAATGGATGAGAACTGGCAATTACTGGTTACCTTCCATATGGGAATACTGTTAAGTAATAAATTTAAAGAAACACAATATAAGTTTATACATAGACTTTTCTATCCTCCTAGCATGGTCCACAGTTTTTTCTGGGGGTGTCTCCCACTTGTGGGAGGTGTTTGGCAGCCAGAGGCACATACTTTCATTGTTTTTGGGAGTGCCCAACCCCGCAAGCATACTGGAAAGATATCTAACTTGAAATTTCCACCATAGAGGAAAGGGCTGTGGGTTCTCACCCTCTCTCTCCTTTTTGGGGTAGAGGGAGGTGAGGAGATGGAATGGGCTTTGTATCCTAGATTAGTGAGGATAATGTTAGCAATGGCCCATCAGATTACACTTAGCACATGGGTTTCCTGTGTATCCCCTACGATAGTGATGTGGAAAAACTTACTATTAATAGTACTAGCTATGGATGGACTTACTCATGCTGTCAAGGGCAGGGAAGAACATTTCCCTTTAGAATAGGACAGGTTTTTAAACTCCCTATCTCCCATAGAGGCACAGATTCTGTGTGAAGGAGTAAAATATTAAAGGACTCGGGGAAGCTTATTGCTCCGGTGTACTGAGGGATGGCCTTGCTCAGTTGGAAGCTGGGTGGGACCGCCATAATGTCTCATGGTTTTTCTGGGATGACCATAAGATAAAAGAAGGACATGCACTAATTTAATATAATGATTGTTAATACAAACAGCAGAATGATGTTTTTCTCTTTCTGTTTCTTCTTTCTCTTATTTCATGTTACTTCATAGCTGTTTATGATAGTTTGGCTGTTTTTATTATATCAATGTCTGGTACACACAATATTCAGGAATTCTAGCTGACAAGAATGGGGCTTTATTAAGGAACCATTGATCACCATACCATATTGATATTTAAGGATACAATGGACTTCACCACAGACAGAACAGCTCATGGACTATATACTTCTGCTGGGGAAAAGCTTTAATCAGCTACAGTGGCCATTAAACTGTATGTCTCTTTATTTATAATAATGTGACAGCTATCTTTATGATAATATGAGAAATTGTGTGAGCTCTTTTTGCTTTATTAATCTTTCTGGAAACTGTAATAAAAATATGATACAAAATAGATTAATAAATAAGTAAACCGACAGTGGAAGTCCACCAAGATCTAATCAAAGGACATTCCCAAAAGTTATGAAAAATAGTCACTACCTTATTGCATCCATGTCAACAAGAATGACTGTATTCAGGGTTTATTTTCACAATGGCTGCTAGAGTAATATATGCCCTATTAATAATGTTTTGTTGTATAGAGCTATTGTTTTGCAGATATGAGATATTTATTTGCACCAATCCTAATCTTCTTTCATTCACTTTGTTTTATTCTATATCCTAGTTCCTTGTCCCAACTATTATTTGTCTTACTATTGTCTTTTTAAGGAATCTATTATTATGAAACATATTTTAGATAGTATTTTGTTGACAGATAAGAAATTAATGTATTTTCTTTTTTTATTTGGAGTGAGAAATCAGAACCATATAAATATAACCTAATATTATTACAATATAGTTTGCATGTTTTGTAAATGGTTCTGTAAGAGATAAAATTAGGCTGCCACCGACAAGATATCTTGTCCTAAAAACCTATGCGTTCTAAATCTTCCGGCAGCCTAAGGGCACACCTCCCTTTATTTCTCTTTGAAATTGCTGGAAAGAGGGGAGTTTGTTTGTCTTCTAAGTGATGCTTCAAGGAGTCAATGTCATTTTCCCCAGAGGTTTTATTAACTTCTTGAAGTAATCAGCTATAACAAGCTTGTTAGTATGTGAGAATGCATGTGAGTATGGAATTTTCCCTTCCCCAAATTTTGTTTTCTCCTGAGAGTCATGGATTGTGAATGTATGAAAATGTTTTTTTTCATATCCTTTAAATTGGTTTGAAACAGTAAGTCCTCAAGATGCATAATTTTCATTATTATCTAAAATTTACTTCAAAAGCTTATGATTAATGCTGGTGTAAAAAGACCATTCCCACATACTGGCTAATGTTTGACTCAGGACATAGGAATATGGATCAGGACAGCCAAAGCCTCCCTCTTTCTATAACATAATTATATATGACCAAGCACTGATATTTACCACCTCTCCACAAGAATTAAAAAAATATATGTATTTTAATATATGCAAACCATTTAGCACTTGATCCCCCATATATTGATTGAATAACATATATCAGATAAGGGAGTACCATTATTTTGATAACTTTGACCCTGTCACAGAGAGATAATAACAGATTTTGTCACAACTCTAATTTCTGTTGAATTTTTCCCTTTGCTCTACCATAATTCAACTGAATATTAGTCTCTGTTTGGTTTGTTATTGCTATTCCTAAGTATTTAATCTGGTCCACCTTCTTAAAATAAACTAATTTACTGTAATCACTATTCCTTTTCCCTCTGGTCAGTTGCATAACCATGGATGTTTGCTTGTTTAATTTATAACCTGCAAAGGAGGAAAGTTATTGGTTAAAGACAATAAAACATTGATGGAATTATTTAGGTCCCTGAAAAGGACATGTTTATCATCTGCAATAAAATTTAACTTAATTTCTTGTTTGTCTACCATAGTCGCTCTAATCTGAGAGTCTGCCCTTATATGGGAGAGTAATAGTTCAATGCATAATATAAATGAGATTGGGGAAAGCCCTATCTAACTCCATTTTTTCATCTGTATTTTATTGTAGCTGGTTGTTCACTACAAAACTTGCCATTGGATTGCTATATAGAACCTCAACAATTATTTGCATGTTAGTTGATACCCCTTCACTTCTCCAATACTAAAAACATGTATTCTCTATTAATTAAATCAAATGCCTTACTAACATCTAAAGCTAATGCAAAGTAGGTTTTTTCATATTTCTGAATGTTCTGTATTAGAGTCTGGACATTTTTAATTGCTAGTGTGGTAGTTCTCTCAGGAAAGAAACTGTTTTGGTCTGGGTAGACAGCAGGGGAGCTCACTTAGTAATCTGTTAGCAAAAACTTTTGCAATAAATTTGTAATCTGAATTTAAAAGAGTTATAGGTCTATAGCTTTCTAAAGACTTTCTTGGGTTGGCTTCTTTAAGCAGTAAAACTACTTTTGCATCCATCATGGATGATGGAGTCTTACCTGCTCCATTGACCCATTCCAACACCATCCTCTGGATCCATGGAGCAAGCTAATCTTTAAATGTTTGGTAAGACTCATTAGAGAAACCATCAGGACTGGAACTCTTGTTCTAGGTAATGTATGGATTGCCTCATGTATTTCTTCCACGGTGAATGGATCACTTTTGATATTCATCACATGTAACTTTGCATTTGTTAGGAAGTCATCCACTTTTGATAATCAATGGAACTGTTACTTTGATATATCCCATAATACTAGTTTAGTATCACTTCTTCAGTCTCTTTCCATTCTGTTGCTAGTTTACCTTGGCTATTTTTTAAACCTACTATTATATTTTGTTCATTTCTCTTTTTAAATCAATTAGCTAGTAATCAACTGGATTTGTCACCCTGCAAATATCTCGCTTTTTTACCTTTTTAATGTTATTCTCAATCTCTTTATTCATTCTTACCTGTAGCTTAAGTCTGTAATCCATCCAATCCATCTAAGTATTTTAACTATGAGTTTATTTCTTTCTCTTCGGTCATTCTAGTTTTATTCAGCCATGCTTGATGAGATATGAGCACACTTCTTCAAGACAGTTTTAAGTGCATCCCACAGTACAGAAATAGAATGTTGACCAGAATAGTCAAAATAACAAAATTCCTGTATGGTATCTTTAAGTTTGTTCACAAAATCATCTTGTTTTATTAAATTACCTTTAAAGATTCCAAATTCTCTTTTTTTTTTGGGGTGATATTTTAGATTGATAGTTCTACAACTGCATGGCCAGGGTAAAGAATAAACCTAATATAACTTGTTGTAGAATAAGCCATAAGTGACTTGATATAAAAATGTAAACACTTCTTGAAAAAATGCTATTTTCCTGTCATAATGAATATATTCATGTGAGGTCATATTTTTAGTTCTCCAAGAATCTATCAAGTCATTAGAATCGAGGATGTTCCCTAATAGATGCAACATTCTTGTATTAGTCATAGAAATATGTGATGATTTATCTAAATAAGGATTTAAAAGTGCATTACCTCCCATAAGAATAATGTTCTCTGTATTTCCATTAAGCCTTCTGTAATCTCAGCAAAAAAATAATTATAATTCTCCAGTTGGGCATACAGTATATTGATCCAATTGTTATACTTTTATTCTGTATTTTCCACCTACTAAGATAATTCCTCCCTCTCCATCCACCCATTTCTTCACAAATTAAAAGTTTACATGCTTTCTAATTAGAATTGTGACCTCCAAGCTCTTTTTAGTGACTTGAGAAAAATATGTATGGGAAATTCAGTTTTTTTGTCATTTTTTATTTTAGACTGATTTATATATAAGTGGATTTCTTGCAGTGCAATAATGTTTGCGTTAAAGAGCAACTGACACCTTCAGGAGAACATTAATGAAATGTAACATTTAGACATACAGTAGTCTAAATATATTTCACATTTGTTCTGTATTCTTCCTCCCCATTATTTATTACTGAGGTCATCTGTATTGAAACATGATCTTTGCCCCCTGAAGAGTTCATCCATTCCTATTGCTTTCTCCCTACCTGAGGTCATAATGCAGTTATTGTGACATCACAGTTGCTTGCATTGCAACAGATTGTGATGTCACAACAGAGGATTATGATTTGAAGTAGGGAGTAAGCTATAGAGGCAGATGAACTCTAAGGACTAATGTTCATTTATTTATGCACATCTCCTCAGTAATAAATAATGGGAGGAGAAATCTATGGAAGATATACAGAATGCAAACTGAATTGTACCCAATTATTACGTTTCCCAAAGTTTTCTTTGAGGCATCAGCAGCTCCTTAATCTTGTTCATATATCCAATGACTCTTGATCTTTTAATTGGAGAATTAAAACCATTAACCTTGAATGAGGCACATTTTACAAATAAATATGCACTACTCATATTTCTAAAAAAATAAAAACAAAAAGGAGGAAGCAGAAGTGCCCCATCTTGATCAAACACCATCCTGTCCCTCTAGGAAGCACACCCAACCATCCCAACCATAACACTTCACACCAACCTATATGAAGAATAAAGAAGCAAAAACAACCCCTGCACAGCCCAGCCAAGCTGTATGCCAACATAGTGTATTTGATTCTCATCTCCCCACGCCCTGCCCCCGCTCCTTGGCCAGCTCCTGCAAATGAACTGTTAAATTATTAAGCAGTTACTTGGGCCTCTAGAAAGAGGAAAAGAAGGAAAGAAAAAAAAAAGCCTTTTAGAATTCTTGTAAAATTTCAGAGACCTAAAGTAAGAATAAAGGTCTTATTCATACAGCATACAGTAGCAGCCACAGACACTGCCAGATAGTTCCTGAAATTTCTGTGATATTTCCAGAAATATCTCCTGCTTGCTGCATTTCCACAGTAGAGGCAGCAGAGAGAAACTCTTCAGAAATTTCACAAAATATCTGGAAATAGCTGCCAATGTCTCTGGCTACTACTGTAATCATGTCCTTTAATTATCTTCCTTTGCAAATAGGTCTGGCAGTTAGTTATATCTTTTAGCTCTCTTCCATTGCAATTAGATCTGGCAGTCTCATTTTTTAAGTTTTCTATTACATCCTTTAAGTTATCAAAAATCAATCTTTGTTCATCCAATATCACTTTCACCCATGCCGGCAGCAGCATCGTGAATTCAATTCCTTTTGACCATAATTTATTTCTAATTGCCGTAAACATTTTCCTTTCAGAAATCAAATCAGGAGGTAAATCATGGTAAATGGATATGAAAGGACCCTTATTTGGAGGTGTTTTTTCTTGTACATCTGAGCCATTAGTTTATCTTTAAACTCAGATCTCAAAAATTTTACAATTATAGGCCTTGGAGATCTTCCCCCTTCAGGTCTTGGTCTTGTTGTTCTGAATCCTGTCAGTCTCAATTTTATTCAGAACTCATCGTTCGTTGTATGAGGAGTTGAACTGGACCTCCCTAGCTACCTGGTGACTTATCCACATGTATATCTGGATATACAAACCCCTCCTTAACAAGTTGCCCCCATATATCTCCTCTACCCTCCACCAATTGCACAGTTCATATACATTCAGGAAATGTGGCTATATTTCCTTTAAAGTGCTTAAAGTCCGTACTCGCTTTGGTATGGCATCTATGAATTACATCCTCCCTACCATTTGGAATCAGCTCCAATCATCACTAAAACTACAGAAACTAATCCCTCTTAGTGCATTTAAAAGGATTATTGAAAAAGTTACATATGAACCTTACCACTGCTCTTAACCTACTATAGCTTTTAACCCTTTTCTCTACCTTATACATAACATGCAACTCTAACCTCCTACCCACTTACCCTATTATAATTAACTTCATGCACTTATTTTCTATTATCTTTCTATTACTACCATAATTCTTCAAGCCTTCACCTTTATTGCCAGTTATGTATGAAATTCCTTTTTATGTATGAAATTCAATGATTTTTGTCCACTGTTAACTATAGAATTTTCTGTTTGTATTGTATGTATTTGCCGTCAATGCCATTGTCTGTTGCTGATGTATGTTGTAAAAGGGACCTCCTTGCCAATAAGCATGCTCAATGGATGTTAATCCTTTACAATAAACTGAACTAAATTAGTATTATCTGGATATGTGCCTAATTAAGCAGCTGCTGTTTTATTGAAGGAGCTTCTTAAGGTAGAATGATCATCCCAATTGTTTGGGGCCCTTGCAATTCTGATATTTTTTTTCTATGTGCTCTTGTTTTGAAATCAAGAATTTTAACCTGGATTTCTTTCTGTATAGGGTTCAACTGCTGAATTTGCCTAGACATTGGATTACATTGATCTTCTAAAGCTGATATGCCTTGCTGGGATTCAACCGTTTTTTAATAAACCGATTCTTCACTGTCAGCGCATTCAGAGTATTCTGAAGAGCATCAACTTTTCTCCCCAAGTCAGTAATGGTAGCTAGTTTCTTATTGATAGCATCAATTTCTTTCAAAATTAGATAAGTCCAAGGAGGCATTTCAGAACTGGGCTCAGATATTTTTCCTCCCCACTGCTAAAATCAGAATAAATGTCATCTTGGTCATTTTCATTTAAAGTTGTGGGGGCAATGATCAAGGGAACAGGGGACTCCTTAGACAAGCTTTGTTTCTGAGCTTGAACTTTCTACCCTTGAGCAAGAATCAATACCCCTTGTGTTTTATAAGTATCTCTCAAGACTATTCAGCCGGTTGGTGTACTTTACCCAAAGGTACAGTATACTCTTCTGATTTTCTCTTTGTGCGCTTTTTAGCAGTAATCAAGGTCACTTGCATCACTGACAAGGAACTCAGTGAAACATCACAAGGTTGCTGTTGTTGTGACCTACAAGCAAGTTCTATATAATTATTTTCAGCGTGATCGGGGGATTTGTTTAGATTACTCTGAATCTGTGTTGTAGGGGCAAATGTAACAGGGAGAGAAGGGGTGGGATAAAGTGTTGGTTCTGAGATTGAGGTATTTTTATTATCATTGATTCTCTCTATCTCCAGACATAACTTTTTATCTGAAACATAATTGCTGCTACTTGATGGGGATTCAGAAACTTTCTCTTCACAAGATACCTTAGGTGTGGATTCGATTTCATTTGCTCTATTCTGCTCCATCTCAGGACCAATTCAAATATTGTAACTAACAGTCTGGCTATTTATTTCTTGTAACACATTATTATGTTGACTAACAGGATTAAGTAGCTTGGACAAACTTATATTCAAATGCTGGTGCACAGTAATAGATTTGAAAACAGCTTCGGCAGGCGCAATACTTGCATCCACCATCTTTCCTTCTCTTCAGAGGCCTGAGTGCAGCAATGAGATGTTGTGATATCTCCTTCAGAAGCAAAATTGGAATTAGGTATTTTTTCTTCAGAAAGGTTACTATGAAGGAATTTTAATATTTTGCCATCATTGTAACAAGTTTTAAATTTGTGGCATGGATGCGGCCCAGCAGAGTCGACAGCAATTCAAAAGATGGACAGGATCCAGAGGCATTCAATCCATGATCTTTTATTGTGTCACCTTCATTTCATTTGTCCGATATTTGAGTTAAGTCTAATTACTTTGCAAGAACTTCTCTAGTTTTTGAAATCATCTCTGGGACGCCGTACTCAGTGACAGCAGGCTTCAGCTTAAAAGTTTGCTGTGTTGCTTTGCTTGAAAGCATCAGAGTTTATTTTGACACATTACCAGCATTCTTACTAGGCATACACTTTTTCAAATCTTTTTTAGGCGTCATTATACCGAAAGTCAAAAGGACTTTCCTTTGCTGTTTCCAGAGAACCAATTTGTAAGAGGAGCATGCTGATTCAAACATATGACATGACATAATTTAATTCTGTGAGCAAGAAGGCCTGATAACAAATGTTACTGGGAATGGCAGGGAAGCAACTTTACTCTTTGCTCAGTCATCTGCCATCTTCCCATCCTCTGGAACATGAGTCATTACATTGTCTTGTCTACCTTTATGGTGATATGTGATGAATACATTTGAAAAAATACTGTACTTTGGGTTTTACTAAATTTTGAAGGCTTTTTTCTAGTTTTCTGCTTTGTGTTTGTGTGGTTATGTATTTTATTGTACAATGATCAGAGTGCAGTGATATGGTTACTATGCTAAACATGTTTCCCTTGCCTTGCCTTCTGACAAA
Organism: Neoceratodus forsteri; assembly: GCA_016271365.2. Classification (NCBI taxonomy): domain Eukaryota; kingdom Metazoa; phylum Chordata; order Ceratodontiformes; family Ceratodontidae; genus Neoceratodus; species Neoceratodus forsteri. The sequence goes on along the minus strand of JADMNL010000024.1, from coordinate 192,665,221 downwards.
TTGAAAGTGTCAGTTAGCTAACTGTGCATAGATGACATTATCTAGATATTTAAAGAGCCACTGACACCTTTGGGAATATTGTGGAAAACCTAATATTTAGACACAATTCAGCTTGTATTTCATATATCTTTCATATATTTTTTCCTCTCTTTTGTTTATTACTGAGGAAATTTGCACAGAAACTGGATCTTCATTTCTTAGAGTTTATCTTTCCTTATAGCTTATTCCCATCTTTAAGTCATAATCCTATGTTGTCAGATCACAGTCTGCTGCTATAGGAATCATTACAATATAACAAGCGGAGTATTGTGCCATAAGGTCAGGAATAAGCAGCAGAAGCTGATGAACTTTTAATAAACAATGATCATGTTGCCTTGCATATAACTTCAGTAATGTACAGGAAGGAGAAATACAGAGCTAATGTGAAATATGAACTGCATTGTGTCTAAATGTTGTGTTTTACAAACTTCTTCTGGAAGTGTCGGGGGCTCTTTAAATGGTACACCATTAAGAGATCATGCACAGACAGGGTACTTGACATATATAAATCTTTATGGTTTCTGTAATAAGTATGGCAAATTATTTTCTTTTGATTTTTGTCTACTGTGGTAATAGTATTACAGTCACTGTTAGGTATGTGGCATTTACATTTATGTAAATACCTGATACTACTGACTCAGTACAAGATACTATATTAAGCCATTCACCTGGCATTTGGATTGTGCTTTAACACAAATTCATCTGTGTAGTATTTAAAATTCCCAGCTCCATAGGTGGAGGTGAGTCTGGGTTGAGTTTAAAGCTGAATGTTTCCCATCCCCCAAACAGGTTTGGTGTATTGGAGTCAGCCAGGATGCAACTCTCTTATCACAAGTTCTGCCAGTGACATGCTGCAGAATTCTGCAGAAACACAGTGTAATCCAATAGCAATTACCCCAATTCATCATGCAGGAAAGTTTGACATACTTATCACAGAACACTGCATCCTGGCTGACTCCACTGTATAGTAGAGTTTCTATGTTTTCCTCAGTGTAAGGCTCCATAGACTAATGCTGAGGGTGTGTGAGGCAGAGTATAGGAACAGGGTGTTTTCCCCTGTTCCAATTGGTTTTTTAATCATAAAATTCTGCTCTTCTCTTTGCCATCTCTCTCATCATATGCATGTTCTGCAGTATTCAAGTGTATTCTTGTATGTCTAAGTTCAGAATTAACTGATGCCCCTACTCTGCTCACCAAGAAGTAGCAGAACCTCTGCTCTACTGCTGGTTGCTAAATGCCATGTAAAAACCTTGGCATACTTCACTATGCTCATCATAACTTCAGAGCTATTACAGAGCTTGGCACTATTCTAGTATCCCTTCCTCTCATCCTACAATCTCCCTTTCTCCCCTCTTGTAATTCTTACTATGTATGCCTGTACCCGCACCCTACCTCCTGTCATGGATGCTCTTCCTCTCTCACATTCATTGCTGCAATATACCAGTCTTATTCCTGGTGTGCACCCCCTTTGTCCTGCATCTTACCCTAGAAGGCCTTATAATTTTGTATTCATCAAGCCCCCCCCAACCCATGGTCAAGCTTGCACTTATTATCATACAATCCCTCATCAATAAATCCCTTCTGGTATAGGATTTGATCTCAGATACTGCTCTTGGCATCTTCTGTCAAAACCAAAAACTAGCACTCTCCCACCTACAGTACATGTTTCCTTTCATTAAATCCACTCTCCCTGGCTACCTCCTCCATGAACAGTCCAACAGCTCTGGCCATGGTGGTGGGATTGCCATTATTTACAAAGTCAACTTAATATTTTCTTCCCTCTCAACTCACTAATTCTCTTCCATTGAACACTTTGCTCTTCACAGTCCTCCAACATTCTTACATGTTTCTGAAATATATTGCTCAGAATTTCAAAATCATCTTTCCTCTTTCAGTTCTTTTATCAATTAGTTCAAACCAGACTATCCTCCTCCAGCATCATCCTTACCAGAGATTTCAACATCATTGCTGATGACCCCAGTGAAATCCTACCTCTGACATCTTTTCTCTCCTAATGTACCACAGTCTAACTCATTATGTATCCCAGGCAACTTGCAACCATAGGCACAACCATGGCCTTGTCATCATTAACTCCCCATCTTCCCTGCTTCCTTCTGTCCATAAATTCACTTTCACTGACCATTCCTCATTCAGTTTGACCTCTCTCTTCACAATCTACTGCATTTGTATGCCACTGTCTTTCATCACACAATGCAATATTTTGATTCCTTCCAACTGTGCATTCAAAGTTGCTCCCTTAATTATTTCTTTGCTGACCCAACTTCCTCCCATCAGTCAACGAATATAACTCTGTATTTTCAACTGCCCTTGACCAGCTGATACCCGACCTTTCACCTTAACTGCCATTTTTATGCTGATGAAATGCAACTTTATATTTTCTTTGACTCCTTCATTAACTCATTTCCTCTCACCTGTCTACATGTCTTAGCCCTGTAAACTTCTAACCCTATATAAATTTCTTATAGCTTAATATCTGTAGGACAGAAGCACTCCCATTGGTTAAATGTATGTACCACTGCCCCATCCATTTCCCTTCTCAGTTCTAACCTTGTTTCCCTCTTCTGTCTATAACCATAGTGTCCTCCTTGATCCTGAACTTGATTTCTCATGCCACATTTCTAACATATGCAAGCCTGCTTTCCACCATATTCCCAAGGGTCTTTCACAGAAAACCAGGAAGAAGGCCATTAAAAATTATTATTATGTTTGTATTATTCTTTAATTAGGTTACTTTGTTTGTATATTTGAACAGAAATGGGTTTTAATTGGTTAACCATGGTAATAATTTTGGTTTTGTATTGGACTGCCACAGTTGATTGCTAGCACTCTGCTAGACCATGACGACCATTGTTCTACTATTACATGTATATCTCCTTATGCTACTTCTGGTTATCAAATGTGTTTTAATAGCATTATTAGTTATTTGGGATTGCAGTTAAGATTATGAAAATGGCATATTGGTCTCAGAACTCCTCTAATTCTTTCACTGATAGAAAAAAGTCTCTGGACTGTATTAGGGCTGCTAAAGAAATAAATATTGTCCCTGAAGATGATTTTTCTTTACTGAACCCAACCATGTTTTCCTGGTAATTCTGGACTGAAACTGGGTAATTTAAATGTTAGGAACCTTTCGTCTCACTTCAATGAAGTTGCAGCTTGGAGAAACACAATGCAGCATATGTACGAATGCAGGGGCACTGCACCTATAATCAAAACAGCAGCAATGAACACCTACATACAGTGCAGGCAGACTATGCACAATCATGTATGCAGGACAGGTGGATGTATGGACAAGCCATGGAGATGCATGCATGGCTACTTGGACCAGATCCCAGGCAGGCCTACAGTAAACAGCCACACCCATTGACTCCACCATCTGCACTGCCCTACATACATCTGCTGAAGTGAATGCAGTAATTAGCACCAAGGGGCATGCAGTGTTGGATGACAGCAGGGAAGGGGGCACCATCTAAGGTATCTGGACTACCACCGGTACACAATGGCTCAGAACATGGCTGCACGGTGACACAGGGATATGGCTGGGCATGCTGTGCCAGATGGACTGGTCCATTCAACTTCTCTGAGAGACAGGTGGCAATCATGGTTACCAATATATGGGAAAACTATGGGATCCTGTATGGGGCAAAGTTCCTAAAGGCGACAGCTGAAACCAAAGCCAGTCTGTGGCTGGACGTTCAGGCTGCTGTCAATGCTGCTGGTCCAGAGGCATGCATGCTGGTGGTGATAAAGCACAAGTAAAGTCCCTCCCCACCACCCCAGGATGTCACTGAAGAGCTCTCCTTTCCCAGTTAGCAGGAAACTGAACTAAAATAAATAACCCAAAGTGTGCTGTAGATACACAGCCAGTGCCTCAATTGTAAGAGAAGGCAAGAGCTAAAAGCTGAGCTTGAGGCGGCTGAGAGGGTGGTAATTTGATACCTGAGATCCAGGGCCAACAAACCACTAAGAAGACTATAGACTTTATTTCCACAGAGGGAAAAGCAATGCAATAGGAACAAATTGACTGTAATTGAGAAGCAGAAACACACACAAGAGGAAAGGAAAACAATAGTGCAAGGTGCCCACCTCAAACAAGTAACTCCCCCTTTCAGAGGATTCACTCATGGAATCCAGTCAGGATGAGGTAGGGCTAATGCACCAGGAAGAGGGCCCTGTCTGTTTGGACCAAGCCAGAGAAGTGGGGATAATGAAGAGACAGAAAAAAGGAGAGCTTTCACTAGGTAAAAATCAAGCTAGGCAGAAGATGACAGGAGGGAATCTCAAGAAGGGCTACGAATGGCAACAGAAGAGTGAAACAGGTAAATGCAGATTTAGAGCTGTGGTTAGTGGAGGGTGTTAAAAGGGTGATAAAACATTATTCTGATACATATGGAAACAGAGTAAAATTATAACTGGGATGATTGGGCTCAGAAAGGGGAGGGGAAAGGAGGAAGAAGAGAAACAAAAGCAAACTTACTAAAGGAATATGTTTGTTCAGTGTTCACAGTGGGAGACAAGGGCCCACTGCTAGATTGCAGCATTAAAGCCAGGAGGGGATCATTAGCAAGTGCCAACATGGAGCATATCATGGAGGAGGGGGCAATCATATACCAATACTCCCAGCACATATAGTGGGGAAATTATCTGAATGAATTATAAAGGAAAGGTTGGTAGAATTCCAGGAGGCAAACAGTCTGCAGGACACTAGGCAGTATGAGCTTATCAGTGGGAGGTTGTGCTAAACAAATGTGACTGAATTTATCAATTGCATAACATGGGCTGTAGATAAGGGTTAGGCAGTGGAAATTCTGTATCTAGATTTTAGCAAGGACTTTGACCCCATCCCACACAGACAGTTGGTTAAGAAACTGGACAGCTTGGGTGTAGGAGACAAATGAATTGGATGGGTGAGATATTAGCTATGTGGGAGGACACAGAGAGTAGTCCTAAATGTGAATCATGCAGAGGGGATGGGAGATCACAAGAGGAGTGCCCCAAGAATAGGTTTTAGGATCAGCCTTCTTTAATATATTTATTATACTGGCTTGGTAGCGCTAGTATAGTTAGGGTTGACTAAGGTGTTCATTGTTAAACCAGGGAAGAGTAAGGTGTTCAATGTTAAAAAAATATTTTCACCTTAATAACTTTGGCGGCTTTTAATGGAATAGCCCAAAATTTGTCAGGTGAGGTCTGGCTGGCAGACTCTCAACACATGAAAAGTTTCATGATGGCATTTTGAGTGGTTTCTGTGAATACACAATGTTCATTTTTGGAAAAGTGCTTTTTTTCTATACTTAATACACATTTGTTTTGCTCTAATGTACAGTCTAGATGGTATGGAATTTTTTAACAAAGCTTTCAGGGTAGAAGTGGCCTGTACCAAGGTAGTGCCTTTTGAAGGTTTTGTGAAAAAAATTTAAATGGTTCTAGAGCTATAAAGATTTAAATCTTTTTCTGAGCATGCTCAGTATGGATTTTGGAAAATCCTCTCATACAAACCAAAAACGTTCGGTTTCTGAGAGCACTTTCAGTTTGCATCATTTAGATGTCATGAACCAAAAGCAGTTCCCGTGAACCCCTGATTTTTATTTTTGCAGTGCTTGATGGCTGTCATTTTGTTTTTGTTTTTTTCTGTACTAAAAAATCTTGAAAGTACTGAAAAATTATGTATAAGGAAAAACTAGGTAAATGGGACCCATTTAGCTATATTCATGTGTTATTTTCTTACAATGTTCCTAGAAGTAAGGTTTCTAGGCACCCAAAACTCCTGGGTGACAGCTCAGTGAGAGAAGTGTTCACCCCTTTCTATGTATGAGTACAGCAGGTCTTTCTTGATTTGTGTAGCCGCAGCTGGAATCATGCTGCTGGCTTGAGTTGGAGCAGTGAGCCAGTGATCAATCTCTCTCTCGGTTATCTATCTAACTGTCTGTCTGTCTGTCTATTATTGTATCATGTGGCCATATTGAACAGACACACAGATGATCCCAAAGTGGCACTTCTCTAGACAGAAGTACTGTTGCAACTTTGGTATCATGGATTTTGTGACACCTGTACTTCTGCAGCCAGAGGTCTATGTGTTTGCCTTACACCTGTGGCTGCAGAAGCACAGGCCCATCAAGTGTGTGTATTTCTTACAGTGTGCATGAGTACCTGAGGCTACAGAACCACTGGCCCCATAGGGGCCTGCACTTATGGAGGCAAAAGCACACTTGTAATTTGGGTATCATGGATTTATATCTGTGGCTACAGGGGTCTATGCTTCGGCACACAGAAGCATACTGTGATTTGAGAATTGTGGATTTCTATCTGCAGCAAAAAGTGTTTATGTCTTGTGGTGTACAGTCCATATATATACAAATTCAGGAAGGTAGCATATCAATGTTACTGCATCTGTGTCATTTGAAAACACTTGTGTGTTGTTTGTCTTACCTCATGATGGCAGCCTGTGGTTGCTTGTGTGGTCTTGTCATTTTGCAACTTCAGGAGGGAGTTAAGGTTGGAAACCCTGACACCACATTTCCCTACTTTTGTGGTGTTAAGATGAACCCTAACTGGTGCATTGACAACATTTTTGCAACAAATATAAGACACAGGTGAGGGGATCCAGGTGAAGATATGCCTCTTCACAGATAGTACTAAGATCTGTAGAAGACTAAACAGTGTAGAGGGGTAAGGGCATAGGAGATGGTCTGGAATGATTACAGAGGTGATAAATGGTATGGCAGGTAACATTTAATAGCACAAAATGCAAGGCAGTGCACACATGGGACCAAGAACCCCTTAAACAAAATATAGGATGGATGGGGTTAGTGGTGGACATAATAGAAAAGGAACAGAGCATTTCAATAATGGATAACTTGAAAGCATTAGCACAGTTTACAAGGGCTGTGGGCAGAGCAAATAGTATCCAAGAATGCACAGAGAGGGGGGGAACAGTACCAGGAAAAAGGTAGGAATACCGCCATTATGCAGTTCCCTGATTTAACAACAGTAGAATTAGTGTGTGCAGTTTCAAAGACTATGCTTGAGGAAGAACAGGGAAAGAGGTTGAAGTCAGTGAAGAGGAGGGATGCCAAAATGATCTAGGGATAGAAGGGGAAAGTCAGATGGGGAGCAGTTAGGGGACCTCAGTATGTACAAGCCTGAGGATAGGAGAGAGAGTGGGAGGGGGGACATGATAGAGTTGTTCAAGTACCTCAGTGGGATAAACAGGTTAGAAAACAGAGCGTTGTTCAGACTGACTGAAAACAACGGCACCAGGGGAACTCCATGAAGCTTGGGGGGGTCAGAAAAGATGTCAAGAAGTAGTACTTAGTATTTAAGGAAAGGGTGGTAGAAAAACAGAACACACTCCCTGAGGAGAGTGTATGTGCTGAAGCAGTAATGGGTTGAAAAGGTGGTGGGACATTCACATGGGAAGAGTGCAAGCAAGTAAGGTGGCAGGGGGAGAAAGAGAGGGAAGGAGGGAATGTTTGCTAAGGACAACTCCCAATAACCGGTAGGTTTTGAGACAGGCTGAATGATCCAAGAAGAATTTATCTGCAGACAGTATCTACAGTTCTATGTTTCTAGGATAAAACTTTGTTTTTATTTTTGTTATATAAACTCAGATTTTTATCAGTTTTTATCATTAATAATAGTTACTCTTCATAGGCACTTTTCTGTTTTCCAGATGTGGACAAATATGTAGGTAACACACAACAGGCTGTGTAAAGCAGGGGAATAATGCATGATTTGGTGATTAAATTCACATGCTTTTAGTGCTAAGAAGCCATAAGGCATTAGTCGAGTACCTGAGTACCTTTGTACCCTGGATTGTACATTCAATCCTTGGAGCACATTATCACATGCTAGTCAGAGCCTAGAAGTGTATTAACAACTTTGTAAAATGTGTTTTGTACTATAAAGGTGTGTTTCATCTGAAATGGTAAAACATTTTGTGTAAGACATTTGTTCAAGGACAGAGTTCTGAACAGGTGATATTTCAAGGGAAAAATTAATCAAGTTTTGAGTTAGAGGTTGCAGCATTTTCCAGCTGTCTTTTGAGGTAGGAGTCTGCAGGGTTTTACAGTTCTTGATTTGAGGTAAGACTTGCAGTGTTTTCCAAATCTGGGTTTTCCTAGTCTTGTGGATTCTAGGCCTGAGTGGGTCGTAAAACTGTTGTACTGCTCTGTAGTATTGTAGCTGTTTTGCTACCTTACAATTCTGTTGTAGCTGCATTTTCAGTTTTAGCTTTGGTGGTTTCTCTGCTTGTTGCAACAGCAGCTGTTTTGAGGATTTGTTCAGTGGCCTGAAAATCTGAACTAGTGACTGTAGTCGATGAATTTATAAGGTACCTGCTACAAACAGATTTCATTTATTAACTGGATATTAATGACTATCACCTGGTTAGAAGTCTGTTTCGTTCATCTCTGTAGAGCAGCAAAATGAATTTAGTCAGGTCCTTTTGGTCACTTGATTTCTTGAAATATCATGGGCCTTAACTCTAAATGGGAGGATCAGAGTTGGGCTGATTTTGTGACCTCTTTTAGTATATGTTTGCAAGAAACCTGACACTTAAACAGCCTGAATATTACAATAATCAACTTTGTATTATACAAAATTCCGGCAAAAATGGACAAAGAAAAATAGGTAGGACTTCTGGAGGTCTGGGCTGACGCATTAAAACTGATAGTAATATTTATTCAGCCTTTATAATGTCCACTGAATTCCATATTGTTCTTTGCATTATGATCTTTACTTTTGTATGTATCCTTATTAATATATATGTTCCTCTTTATACTTCAAAATAAATCTGTGTCTGACCCTTGGGTAGTATTGGGAGATCTTATTGAAGATCCTGTGGAAAATATGCTAGTTTTTCAATTCTTATTATGGGTGATTTTAATGCTAAGACTGGTAATTTTGATGGGCTCCTGGATAAACAGCAGTAGATGCACTTTGTAATGGTTCCTTCTTACCATCAAGTAATTCTTGTGATACTAAAACAAATAAAACTGGGGAGCATGGTTTGACAGCCAAGCTGATGATAGCTTGAACCCCTAGATCCCTTCAACTCTAGCAGACTCCTGCATCATTTGCCTGTAGTTTTGATTTAAACAGCCTACTACAACTACAGATCGAGAGTACTCTTTCCACGACACATCTCGCTGTGCTACTTGTGCCAAAAGATTGAGGTATTGTTAACTGATTCCAGCATGACTTAATTTCCTGCTCTGCTCTCGCAGACAATCAAGATGAAATGGCAGCATTCCCAATGGTTGCTGTCTCCTGACTGACTGAGGACCTACAAGAGATAAGGGGGATGTTCAGCCAACTCCTAACAGAGATCAGCGAGCTCAAAGACAGCCAGCTGAGGACAACATAAGATATTATAGCCATCTCTCAGCGTGTTTCCTTCACAGAACAGAATCTGTCACTTCAGGAGTAACTGGCTTACTGTTCACCATCACAAACAGAACAGCATGCTCCGTCAGCTATGGGACTGACTGGAGGATCTTGAAAATCAGGGCAGCAGGAGAAACTTAAGGCTGCTGGGCTTCCCCAAAGGTATGGAAGGCAAGGACACCAGTGCCTTCCTTCAAAACACCTTACTGATCATCTTAACGCATCAATGGTCAACCTCCCTTGAAATCGAGAGGGCCCTCCATTCACTAGCTCCACTGCCAAAACCTGGCCAGTGACCCTAGTGACCATAACAGTGACATTTTTGGCATTCTGTGTCAAGGACTGAATCATGCAGCTTGCCCGTGAAAGAGGCCCTTTATCTTGGCAGGGACACCGCATACAAATATATCTGGACTTCTCTCTATACCCTTAGGGAGTAGTGCCAGGAATTCACCAGGGCCCAACATATGCTGATGGGCCTTAATGTGTCTTACAGCCTTCAATATCCTACAGTCCTCCGTATCACCATGAACGCAGCCTCACTCATTTATGGATCCTGCTGCAGCTGAGGACTTTATCCACTGTTCCGGACCAATGGCGACCTTTCTGGAATCTACAGGGCCTAAGGACATGGCGGTGATGGATACAACTCCCACCACTAGTGCTCATAAACCAGGACATGCATCAGGCCCCCCAAATCCCTTGCCAGAGCCTATAAATAAAGACTGCTGGATACCCTCACAGTATAGATGCTAAGACTCATGGAGAAGGAAAGGCCGCTCCTGAAGAAAATCTGTATCTCCTTCACACCGCCATCATAACCATAGTCAGAGCAAAGGTGGGGCGACCTCTCCTGACAGTATGATGGGGCCTCCAGGAGTTCCTTCACTCATCTCTGCAAATACTCACAAGCTTCTGGCTCAGACTCAGCCCCACAATGAGCAGCACATCCTCCTCACAGGCATATGCAGATGTTCCTTGTGCTGCCAGTCACCCAGCCAGCAGAACACCCTAATACCGATGAATACCCTGCCCAGCTCTGAGGACCAGAAATTAAAATCTTACACTAAAGCTGTGACTTCCACTTCTCCTCTGCAACCTGCTGCATCCACCAGCAATGGCTGAACTTCGCACTTCTGCTCTACAGGACATCTAGTGATGGATGGTTTAAACCAACCACCACCTGTGACATTTTCCCCTGTAATCAAGAGTAGCCACCTTGTACTGTGCATTAAAGCTACACGGACTCATTTTTGCCATTATTAATGGATATTACTGCTCTGCATTGTCTCTGCATTGGACATATTCTCCTTTAAGACTGCTCGCTGACTGCTTTCTCTGGTGCCATTCAGGGGAATGCTGGACTGTGTACAGTGTTCTCACTTTCTTCTTTTCCCCCTCCTCTCTGATGTCTGTATACAGGGAAATTCGACTTTGGTTTATATGTGCCGTGCATTTCCCCTCAGGTACTGTGATGCTGAGTATGTGGGGGGTGAGGGGGATAGTATGCACAGACCTTGCTACATTCTACTACAGAAGGTATGGGACTGTTCAGAGACTTGGAACCAGAGGTGAGCACTTCTAAGCTTACCTTACTCTATGGACTGGCATCCTATCTTTTAGGGTGCTATCACAACAGATCCCCTTCCACAATGCATTTTGAGGGCTATGCCCTCAATGCCCTAAGATGGCCACTGCAGTCAGTTGCATTCACGCTGCTAATGGCTGCCGCATGCACATCCTAGCAGACCTGCTGCTCGAATGTGCAACTGTGCATGCACACGTGTCTGCCTCAGAGACAGTGTGGGTGCCACACACTGTTCTCCAGGCTGGGTTGCTTCCCCCTGTCATGGCTCACACTCCTGTCATGTGACACTGGTTGGAACTATCCTCATGTGAGATGGCATGGGTGAGCTGCCCTTAATTCTCAGGTCCCACACCTCTGGACGGTTATATATGTTGTACTGTATATCCACAGCTTGATGAGAGGTGTGGACACATGCGCGTTACAGTAATTTGACTTCCTGAGGTTTAGGATCATATAGAATCTCTGGCAGTTTCCTTTTGTTTTGTTACACAGGCTATGTATTTTTCAACTATGTGAGAGGTAGAGGGGGCTTTTTCCATGCACTAGGCTAGTATCTTCTGCGCTTGGTCCCTGTGGATGCCACAGGTTCAGGTAGCTAGCCTTAATCTAGTGCTATTGGTTCAATAATTGTTCTGTGGTTCAATTTATTGTGCATTTTAAATTTGGTGTTAAAATGTTAATAATACTGTTGCCCTGTTGGGCTTTTATGTATTGTATGGCTACTGTCCACATAACTTTCATGGTTTATTGCTAGATTTGTATTTGCTGTGGTGCACCTCTGTGAGTGCAGTTACATTCTTATAGAGTTCTTATACCCCTTCATTGCCACTCCAAAAGCCAAATTTTCTGTCTAGCATTGTCATGGCTGACTTAGTTTTTACCTCATGTAATGTAAGGGTCCTAAACTCTACAATCAAGTGCAAGCAAGTCCTTTCACACCTAAGGAAACTGCAGACTAAAGTAGTTTTCATTCAGGAAACCAAACTTTTCCACCTAGAATCCTGCAAACTGAAGAGGGAGTGGACTGAGCTTGAAGTGCATAGTGCATACATGTCAGCCAAATGAGGGGTGGCAATCCTAATACACAAATGCATGAAATGGCAATGTATGTCCACCCTCTCTGATAAGGAGAGGTGGAAGGTTATGCTCAAGCTGAATACCCTTGCGGGCCCCATCCTAGCAGTTAACATTTATGTCCTTAATGAGGACGATCCCAACTTCTTCTTCCAGATCTCCGACACTCTGGCCTCCTACAACTCCCCACCCATCCCAACACTGATTGGTGCAGATTTCAACCTCACTTTGAATCCCACCTTAGACTGCATCTCAGTCCTCATGAAACTACATGCTAAGGCAGCCATGGCCCTATCATGTCTAATCCAGGAATACTCCCTTTCTGATGTATGGAGATTAGCTAACACCCCAAGGTCAAGGACTTTACTTTTTTTTCAGCAATGCATAATTCTTTCAGCCAGATTGACCTCTGGCTTACTAATCATCTCACTACTCCCATGGCCTCGGATGTTATACACATCCTATAGTCATTTCAGATCATGTCTCTATCTCTATGCTACTCTCCTGGAATCCTCACAGATTAGGCACCCCCTTCCTGGTGCCTAGACCCCTTCCTTTTAAAGGACCCCATGTTTGTCTTTTGAATCCATAAGAAAATCCATGAGTTTCTAGGGCACAATGATAACAATTTTGTCTCTGATGAAATCCTTTGGAAATCCCTAAAAGCTTGCATGAGGGGTCGGATTATTGGATTTGCATCACATTGACGCTACTCCAGAGAGCAAGAGGTCTGAGATCTTGAGTCTAAACTCCAAACCCTGGAAGAGAGGCACAAGACCAACCCCCAAGATGACCCTTCTCCACTGCTAGAAATTGGACGCCAACTCAACTTGCACTATACGAGAAAAGTTGAGTTGACCATATTCAGGATCTGCCATACTTTTTGAGAAGGGGGAAGAGATCTAGTAAGATTCTTTCTTACAGATCATACAAACAAAGAGCTGAAAGGTTTATACACGGGATCAAAAATCCACATGGCCAGATAAGCACAGCCCACAAAGTCATTTCCCATGTCATGAAATAATTCTTCTCCTCTCTCTATTCCTCCACTGCTACCCCCAATTTCTCTGGTACCTCCCAATTTCTCACTTCTATTTATTTCCCTCACCTCACTCCCATGCAGACTCAACAACTAGATCATCCTCTCACCTTGGAAGAAATTCATAGTGCCATTAAAAGCTTAAATAAAAGTAAATCACTCGGCGGTGATGGGCCCCCTTGAATTCTACCAAGCCCTCCAAGAGGACCTTTTCTCTCTCCTGTTGTGACTGTTCAATAGCTCACTGTCCCACTCTAAAGTGCCTCCCACCCTCCGTGGAAGCAATCATTGCCATACTCACAAAGAAAGGCAAAGATTTCCTCTTTCCTGGGAACTATAGACCAATATCCCTGATCAACATGGACGTTAAGATCTTGGCTAAGGTTATGGAACCCCACCTAGCTGCGGAGCTACCAGCCCTCATCTATCCCAAACTGGGTTCATACCAGGAAGACACAGCTCTGACCATCTATTCCCACCCTTTCTGCAGCTGTCACAATCAACTTCAAAAAAGCCTTTGACTCAGTTGAGTGGGACTACAAATTTGTGGTTCTCCAGTATGTGGGGATAGGTCCTAGCTTTCTCAATGTTGTTCTTATGTTATATACCAACCCAGTAGCAAAGGTCCTTACAAACAACCTTCTCTCACAACCCTTCCCCCTCTTCTGTGGTAGCCAACAAAGCTGCCCTCTTTCCCCTTTACTGTTCCTATTAGCAATTGAACCTTTGTCAGTCTCTCTCCATGTCCACTCAAATATTAAGGGCCTTATTTTTCAGGAAACTGAGTATGTCTCTATCCTATACTGATGATTTACTTATTCTCCTATCCGATGCCAAGCGGCCCTTCGTCCTCTTCATCACCTTCATGCCTCTTTTTCCTTGATTTCTGGTCTCAAAATAAATCATGACAAATCCGAGGTCCTTCCCCTAAATAATCATTGTCATGCTTCTCTTTTCCACTCTACCAGCTGGAGATGGGCAGCTGATGGTATCACCTGCTAAGGTATCAGGGTCACCCTGTTACTTGTGAACAATTGCAAGGCCAATTTCTTCCCACAGATATCTATGGACTTTGACAGATGGTGTGCCTTATGCCTTTCTCCAACAGGCAAGATCAAAGCAATAAAACTGTTTGCCCCTCAAGTATGCTATCTCTTAGCCCACTTACCTATCTACATTGCCAATACATGGTTTGGCATCAATAATCCTCTCACTACCTATACACTTCACCAAACACCAATAAAAAAAAGGTTACTAAAGAAAGGGATTTAGGTATAATAATTAACAACTCCCTCTCCAGCAGTAATCCAAAATGATTCTTAACTGCATCAAATGCACATTTGTAAATAGGAGTAAACAATTCATCATTCCACGATACACAACATATATTAGGCCTCACTTAGATTTCTAAAAGACATCAACCTTATAGAACAAGTACAGAATTAGGGTCACAAAACTAATCCCAACGCTTAAAAATAAATCCTACAAAGATAGGCTATCACTAACTGGATTAGCTACACTGGAGGAAAGAAGAAACAGGGGTGATCTTCTGCAACTTTACAGAATTCTTCATAACCCGACATTAAGAGCATAATGTGGTCTAAACTTTGCATACCGTACCACAACTCTGAGAAGTCACAAGCAACAGTTAGTTGTCCTCAGAGCCAACACCTAAAAAAGGGATCACTTTTTCACAATCAGGGCTGTGAAAAAGTGAAATGTTCTACCACAGTATGTTACTAAAGCCAATAACTTCAACATCTTTAAAGAAAGGTTAGACAAGCACTTAAACTGGGTCAGAGCCTAATACTAATACACCCACTACTAGTGTGGGAGACATCCTCGATGGGTCTTGGACTTCTCATGTCAACTGACAACCTAGTAACTCCCCCCCTTAGTCCCACCCATATGTCACTGATGTAAATATTAAAAAGTGTAAGTCCCAGGATCCCCCACAAGGGATCTCACTCAAACCCTCCCTGACAATCGAGAGATTACCATTCAGGACCACCCTCTAGGTCCTCCCCACCAGCCAGCTACAGATCCAATTAATCAGTCCTACCCCCATGCCTATATCTGCACTTTCTTTACTAGCCTCCTATGTGACATCGAATCAAAGCCCTTGCTCAAATCCAGGTAAAGGATATCGACTACCTGTCTCTTGTCAACTGACAGGGTCATGGCATCAAAGAAACTTATTAGATTAGTGTGACATGACCTGCCCTACAAATCATGTTGCCTTTTATCCTGAAACAAATGCTTCTCTAAGAAATACACCATCTTTTCTTTGATAATGGACTCCAGTAGTTTACTTACTATGAAGGTCAGACTCATTGGCCTCTAGTTGTCTGAGTCATCCCTTTCCCCAGTCTTGTATAACAGAATCACATCAATCTGCTGATACCACCCCTGACTGCAAGGAGCAGTTTTGCAGGGCTGCTATGATGTGCCTGGTCTCTTTAAGAACTCTGGGATGTGCAGTAGACTATCAGGACCCACTGATTTGTTAAACTCAGGCCATTCTGCCTCTAATAAACTCTTTCAACCATTTCCCCCATTTCTGACAGCAGAAAAAATAAGAGTTGCTATAATAATTGTTGTTTTTGTTAGAGTGACATTCCCATACCTTTATCCAATGCAATATTTATGTTTACTGAAGCATACTTTTGAAGGCTGGATAAAGATCTACTGCATGTATTGCTATATTTAAATGCATACCTTAAAACATTTGCAATACCTACAAGCAACAGAACAATCTGGTGTATTTTGGGGGGAATTCTGGTAAATAGTCAAAGATTCCAACTTTAAATAATGATGATCATTGTGGATGTCATTCATTAGAAGATATTTTATTCTACTTAAAAGTATTACAACATGATATAGTTAAGCAGTACCAGGATCTTGAGCTGATCGCATTTTAATCTTATTGGAAGAAACAGTAGGAAGAAAATTATTTTCTAACTCTGAATGAAGGTTTTGTATTGACATCCACAGTACTCTTACTTGCAGATCCAAAGGGGAGGATGCTATTATAATCTCATTAATAAAAGCAAGCAAAGTGGTTACATTGCATAAATAATGTGTGCTGGGATTTATTAACAATCACTGAAGTCTTTACAGTACCATACAGCTCTGTGAGACTTTAGGCAGTTCAATCACACAGAAACTATTGTACTTATAAGTTATTATGACTAGGGCTATTTGAATTTTTTAAACTCAGTATTTTTTTAAATCTTCCCATTAACAAATTCTCATTAAATAATTACTTCAAAAAAAGTAAAGCTTGTTCTTTTATATCTAACTTCTTAAAAGGTCTTAAGAGTTTCCACATTTTAAAAATTAATTTCAGATGTTTCATCAGATAGCTGACTATTTTTGTATTTAGAAAATACACAATAGGATAGAAGCATAGAAAATGCAAGCAGACAAAGAGACCATATAGTTTGCTCTGGATTCCTAACTTGAATCTACTACCCTTCTGATCCCTCCTATTTTTTTCTTTTTCATTAGCCCTTTGAACCCATCCCAGCCAACTTTGAACCCAGAAATAGTGCTGTCATGGGCCATTATGCTAGACAAGCTTTTCCACATAGCACCACTCTCTTTATAAAGAACTACCTCAATCCTTTTTTTAAATTTGCCTCCACCAATGTAAGGTCATGGTCCCGTGTGGTCACATTCTTATTCACTTGAAAAAGTTTTAAGTGATCTGCCCTTTTGTATCCCTATAAAAATGTGTAGGTCTCACTCATTTCACTCAATTGCTTTCTTGCCTCTAGAGTGTACATAAAAGGTCCATTCTTTTCTCATATTTTTTTCCTCTTGCCCCTAGGTCATTTTAGTGGCCCTCTGCTGTAGGGCCAGTTCATCCTAATTCTTTTTTAGGTGTGGATTCCAGAACTGAATACAGTATTCAAGATGTGGCCACAATAGAGACCTGTACCGTGACAAAATCACCTCCTTCCTATGGCTGCTAAAGCCTTGTCTTATACAGTGCACACCACCATTGTATAGGCACTCTCACATGCCTTAATGCATTAGGACAGTGTTTTTTAAATAAGACAACTGTAGTCAAATGTGGCCACCAGCACAACTTTCTGAGCTCTTTAGAGGTCCAGTTACAAAGGTAATAACACTGGCAATTTCTTACCTTTCAAATAAACTTAGGAGATATGTTTCAAGTGAAAATATATCAGGGACCTTGTGACGGGGTAGAATAGGACCCTGTCCCATTTGTTATGGAGAATGTGTTTAAATGCAAGGATCTTTCCTTTTATGTCTCTTCTCTGTTTGGTTGCATAACCAAATTTTCCTGTGAGACATCAGATTTGCTCAACCTGAACAATCTCACAGTTCTTTGCATCTCATTGTCTCTCAGTTTTCTCTTGCTGTCTGTTTTTCCTCCCTTGCATATCCGCTAATATGAAAATATGTGCAAATGTAACTGATATTGGTATCCTATTGTTTAGAAAATATATAGTGTTACTGTTGAAATGTATATATATTTATATTTTGAGATGACTGCATAAAACTATTGTAAACTCTAGAGGTTACTTCAGTGCAAATCATTTAGGCCTTTTTGCAAAAGGGGCCTCAAGCACACTGTGTTCTAGCAGCTCCTGAAACTTACAAGAACAGAATATGTACAAGGACAGGATGTTTGCTAAGAATGGGGTTGAAAAGGCTTATAAAAGAGCTAAGCCTGAACTGCAGGAGAAATTAGAAAAGAAAGGGACACAGAGACTGAAGGAAAACTTAATATTATTTTGTCTTTGTACACAGTTATACTGAACAAGTTTATTTGTTTATGTTGCTCCTACTGTAAATACATATTTTTGGTGAATTCTACAACTGCTCCAGGTGTTTCCTATGCTTCATGACCTGTGCCTCAATGACAGATGGTGTCAGACTAAGTGGGATTTATGCTGTGCATGCTCTAAGACAGGAGTTTTGTGCATGGGTACTGGATCTAGTACCAGGGAAGCACAGAGAAAGGTATGGATTCTATAGCAGCAAGTCCAGGAGTGGTTACCAGAAGAATGGCAGCCAAACTAGCAGAGACAGAAGTCCAGTTTGAGATTGTACAGCCAGCACAAGTTATGGAAAAAGAACAGGCAGTGACAGAACCTGAAAGCCTGATGGACTTTTTCAAATGGTGGGCTATACAACAAAAAGAGACTGAGAAGCAGAGAGAGAAAAAGAGATGCAGCAACCGGAGCAGCAGATGAGAGAAGAGTTGCAGTGACAGGAGCAGTGATAGCTGGATGCCTTGCAAGCTATCAAAGGCAGAGGCTCTGGCACAGATCCAGATGAGCAACAAAATGCAAGCAACTTAAAAATCATTAAACTTACAAAGTTGTGTCCCTCAGATGATATTGAGGCATGGCAACTTTTGAAAGAGCTGCCACAGCCTGCCAATGGCCAAAGCAACAATGGACGATCAGACTGGTACCCTACCTGACAGGGAAAGCCCAACTTGCCTACAGCAGTATGAACACTACACAGTCAGAAAACTATGACCTGGGGAAAAGAAAAATCCTGAAAAGATTTCCTACTGTTACCCACAACAGAAAATAAGTTGTTAATGAAGTGGCAAGGGCTCTATAAAGTTCTTAGATGTACTGGCACTGTTAACTACAAGATTGAGACCCCTAACAGGAAAATTCCTTCTAAGATATACCATGCTAACCTCCTCAAGAAATGGGTTAAAAAATGCCAAAAGCTGCTTTGCTGGTTTTACCAGAAATTGATAAGGAAAATGTTGATGTAGCTTATAATAGACTGGAACAAACTGTAAATGCTGATGCTGTAAAGGTGAATGTTTCCTTAACCTCAGAACAAACTGTAGACATTCATAATGTGATAAAGACATTTAACAGTACTTTTACCATGGTACCAGGCTGAGCAAAAGGGGTTGAGCATGTAATAGTGACAAAGAATGCTCGTCCTATTAGACAAAAGACATACAGGATGCTAGAATGGTTAAGAGCTGATGTGGTTAAGGAAATACAAAAACTGAAAGAATTGGGTATCATAGAGGAGTCGAGGAGTGCTTGGTCATCTCCCGTGGTAATTGTAAACAAAAAAGAAGGGAATGTTAGAATCTGCCTTGATTTTAGGAAACTTAATCAAGTGTCAGAATTTGACAGTTATCCTATGCCCAGAATAGATGATTTGATAGACAGACTGTGGGAGCGCAAAGTATATCAGTACCCTTGATCTCACCAGCGGTTGCTGGCAAATACTTTTAGCTAAAGAATCCAGAGATAAAACTGCATTTGCCACCCCTATAGGATTCTATCAGTTCACCACCATGCCATTTGGTTTACATGGTGCACCAGCTACATTCAGTGGTACATGGATGTAATTTTATCCCTTACACTGGTTATTGTGCTGCATACCTGGATGATGTTGTGGTGTACAGTCCAGACTGGAAAAGCCACCTGGAACACCTACGAGCAGTTATCCAAGCTATCAGAAATGCAGGTCTGACTATTAATCCTACCAAATGTGCATTGGGCATGCAGGAAATCAGATATTTGGGCTATGTGTTGGGAAATGGAGAAGTTAAGCCAGAGGTTTCTAAAATAGAAGTTTTAGCTAATAGTCCTGTTTCTAAAACAGAGAAATATGTCAGGTCATTTTTAGGGCTGGCTGGTTATTATCGGAGATTTGTTCCCAACTTTGCTGAGTTAGCTATTTCCCTCACTGAATTCATGAAAAAATAGTATCCAAATAATGTGAAATGGACCCCAGAGTGTGATGAAGCTTTTCAAGCCATAAAGGCTGCATTATGTTCAGCACCTGTTTTAAGAAGCCCCAACTTTGAGAAACCATTTCTGTTACAAACAGATGCATCTGAGGTAGGCATAGGTGCTGTCCTAAGTCAAAATGTAGATGGGACAGAACATCCTATTCTGTACATAAGTTGGAAATTGCATGACAGAGAGAAAAGGTACTCCACTATCGAAAAGGAATGTTTAGCAGCAAAGTGGGCCATGGAATCCCTGAAGTTTTATTTGCTAGGAACTGACTTTGCTCTTGTAACAGATCACAATCCTCTCTGTTGGCTTAACCAGATGAAAGATAAAAATTCCAGAATCACAAAGTGGTACCTGGCACTGCAGCCATTTAAATTCACGGTAATACACAAATCTGGTAAAGAGAACAGCAATGCTGATCTTCTGTCAAGATAAGGCTCAGGAATTGAGGATTCTGGAGGTTGAAAAACAAATGTCTGGGTTTGAACTGTACTATTTGCTGTACTGTTAAAAATAAAGAGAGAGAGAGAGATGATGTACATGTGCTTAATTGCTGAAAGCAGAAAATGTTATTAGAGAATAAAAAGTTTTGGAAACCTGTCTGATAAAACAGGTTCCCTCTTAAGAAGGGGGGTGTATGTGACTGGGTAGAATAGGACCCTCTCCCATTTGTTATGGAGAATGTGTTTAAATGCAAGGATCATTCCTTTTCTGTCTCTTCTCTGTTTGGTTGTGCAACCAAATTTCAGATTTGCTCACCCCGAACAATCTAGCAGTTCTTTGCCTTTCACGGTCTCTCAGTTTTCTCTTGCCATCTGTTTTTCCTCCCTTGCATATTTACTAATATAAAAATATGTGCAGATATAACTGATATTGGGATCCTACTGTTTAGAAAATATATAGTGTTACTGTTGAAATGTATATATATTTATATTTTGAGATAACTGCATAAAACTATTGTAAATTCTAGAGGTTACTTCAGTGCAAATCATTTAGGCCTTTTTGCAAAAGGGGCCCCAAGCACACTGTGTACTAGCAGCTCCTGAAACTTACAAGAACAGAATATATACAAAGACAGGATGTTTGCTAAGAATGGGGTTGAAAAGGCTTATAAAAGAGCTAAGCTTGAACTGCAAGAGAGCTTAGAAGAGAAAGGGACACAGAGACTGAAGGAAAACTTAATTTTATTTTGCCTTTGTACATAGTTATACTGAACAAGTTTATTTGTTTTATGTTGCTGCTACTGCAAATAAATATTTTTTGTGAATTCTACAACTGCTCCTGGTGTTTCCTATGTTTCCTGATCTGTGCCTCGACGACAGACCTCATTCAATACTGTGTGAAAAGAAATGTGTTTTGCTGGCCTGTCAACATGGTAGTAGCTCTACCATCCACAATGCCAGTGACCCAGGTTCAGGAATGAGCCTGGGTCATTGGGGGCCAGCTGGGGGCAGAGGTTTGAGTGTCCCATAGGATGCTCTCCTCCTCAGAGTGGAGGAGGGCTGTTACATCATCCCACTACTGCCGCCTGTGGATACACAGGCAGCAGCATGGAATTTGTCATGTGTGGCGGAAAGGACACCATTAAGCACTTGGCTAAGACATGTGCCAGCATGTCTACAGCCTGGACTTTCTGTTCTTTGTGCCGGCATCCTCAGTGGGTTGGGCTTCGGGCACCAAACAGTAACAGGAGAAAAGGATATAACAAAATATAAGCCCCCACTGCCTCACAACATAATCCCCGCCAACATGTTGGAAGGGGGATGGAGCATGGATGGTCAGTAATACCACCACCGAGTCCTGCCAGCAGTGGGAGACACAAAAAATGTGCTATAAAAAAGACAAAAAAATGTGTTTTAATATAGCTATATGTCTATATAGGTATGCATATACAAATATATCCTACCTCATTCTTACCATTCTTCATAATCCATTCTACAATTCTCAATTCCACTGCAACATTGGAGGACTTACCACAATGGCTCTATAGTGGTCTGAGTACTTCTTATTTAGCAGATCGCAGCAGACTGCGTTTGGAAGCTTTTTCTTCAGTGCCTGCTTACTGGCTTTTGAGGGCCCTAAGTGTCAGTTCTACCAGCCATATTATTCACTATATGCATGTTGCCTCCAATACATGTCATTAGGCCATAAAAGTTGGAGTTTTACTGATATGCAGTTGACACTCAACTGTATCTGTTGTTTACACCTGACGGGCATGATGCAGCCTCTGTACTGGATATATACCTACAAGAAGTCTGAGACTGGATAGCTTCCAACTGGCTGTGCTTAAATCCAGGTAAGAAGAAGATGCTTTTAGTGGAACCAGGTCTCCGTGGGTCAGCAATGGCCAGTGAGCTGTCATTTCTTTAAATGTACTTCAATGCAAGCTGTAGATAGGGTTAGGAATCTGGGTGTTATTGTGGACTACAGACTGTTACTAGGACATCAGGCAGTGGGACGGTTCAGAGTGGGTATTTCCAATTAATGACTATTGCCCGGTTTGAGCCCTTTCTAGTACAGGAGGATCTGATAATCCTAGTGTATGCCTTTGTAATATTGAACCTTGACTACTGTAATGCTGTATGCCTAAGTTTACCTGGAAAGTTGGTGTGTCACCTGCAGCCAGTCCAGAACGCTGTAGCCAGATTGATTGTTGAAGTTGGAGCACATCACACCTGGGCTCTGTAAACTGCACTGACTGCCAATTCAGTGGTGTACACCTTTTCATTATTGCTTGACACGCAAAGACCAGGATGAACTAGTTCCCGACCACCTGAAAGATCTTCTGATCTTATATGCTCTGGCCCACTGTCTTCAACCCACAGACGGGGAATTTGCTGGCAGTTCTACAATTTAGACCAAAAAGTCAAGGGAGAGGCCATTTTCTGTTATAATCCTCAGTTGTGTCTTGGCAGTCTGTTGCCATGGGAATGAATATAATGTTGCAGGATGAATATTATTACCTCAGGAGAGGAATAAGTAACTGAAACAGATGAAGTTTAATAGAACAATGATCCTGTTTTCATGAGAATAGCCTCAGCAATAAATAAGGGGGAGGAGAAATAGAGAACTACTTTGCAATATAAGCTGAACAGTGTCTAAGCATTTTTTATTTCAGTTGTCCTGGAGGGGTCAGCTGCTCTTTATGACGGTATTATGGCATATCTAGCCTACATTGTTTTTGTTTTTGACATGACTAACATCACAATGACATGCTATTTTGATTGTGGGTATGTCATCAATAAAAGTAACAGTTTAACTGATAAAATTTATTCTCACTGGTGTTGTGTACCGAAAAGAAGGGACATGCAATGGGTACCTGTGTGATAAACTTTTTCTCTGCAAGTGCTTTTTGACATCAGGTAACTTCACAAGTGGTGGAACAAAGTGTTGTCAGAGGTGACATGGTCAAGATCAAATAGCTCAAGTGGAGATAAAACGTCTATCTCATAGGTCCCCATTGCATACAGTATTTTATTTATGTAATTGGTTAGGAATGTGCGGGTATGTGAATGTATTTGAGGCTGTTTGCCTTCAAAATTTGTAAGTGTGTTGTTTATTTTTAAATTTTGTGCCTTTGTGCATTGGTTGTCTTAGCAGTTACCATGGATACAGCACTGAGATGATGCGTTGATTTGCTGATGTATCTGCTGATTGGTGGAGTGGGCAGCTTTCAAAAATTTTCAAGCAGAAGACGGCAGCATTGTAGAGTGAACACATCAAGCAGAGTGGAAATGCTTGTAAGGATTAGTCTCATCAAGAGGGAAGAGTGGACAGTAGTTATGTGGTGCCAGGTGGAGGATGTGTGTTTGCAGCACGGGTGGTATTTCCTGTTAGCGGTGCCATGCTGGCCATTCAGGATTCCTGTAAGGGCTGTGGGCGGGGGGTGGGTCAGGGACCAGGTGCTGGACTATGAAAGGGAAGTGCGGGAAAGCAGGGGAGCCTTGGAGTACAAAGTGCAATTTTAAAAATGGAGGAGTCTTTTTTGCAAGGTAGTAGTTTGTTAGAACAATAATGTGCAACCAAATGAGTATCAGTGATGGAGTCAGACTTAACTACAGCTGGAGTAGAAACAGAAAATGACTGAAAGTATGACCACCAGGTCAGGGCAGGAGGATGACGTGTAGACTGTATAGTTAAACAGTTGATTATGGATGCATGGAATTGACTGCCAGCTGAATTGGTGGAAGCTATAATGGTGGCAGGCTTCAAGCATGTATGGGATAGACACAGGGGCATATTAGAATAGAGACAGAGAGGGTCACCAGAGACCAGTTAGAGTCTGTGGATGTAGAATGGGC
Organism: Neoceratodus forsteri; assembly: GCA_016271365.2. Taxonomy (NCBI): domain Eukaryota; kingdom Metazoa; phylum Chordata; order Ceratodontiformes; family Ceratodontidae; genus Neoceratodus; species Neoceratodus forsteri. The sequence continues at coordinate 192,641,011 of JADMNL010000024.1, read as the reverse complement.
AGGGAACACCTAGGCAGACTGGGTGGGCCAAGTGGTCTTTTTCTGCTGACAAGTTTAAGGTTTCAATGTTTCTGTACAAGGCAAGATGTCTCTTTACACTAAGCTCAGTGACAAGATAGATGGCCAAGTGGAGTTAAAAGAGCTGCAGAGGGATCTGCAAAGTTTGGAAAGGTGATCTGTGGCTTGGCAAGTGAGACTCAACACCAGAAATTGCAAGGTGATGCATATAGGGAGCAGGAATCTTAGGGAGGAATACTGGGTGGTAGCAGTTTGGTTGGGAGGCGCTATTCAACAGTAATAGCAGGTCATTAACAAAGTGGCATGAATAGAAGCTGTTGGGTGGGGAGATTCAGGAGGGATGTAAGAAATGTTCACTTCATGGAGTGAATGGATGAGCCATGGAGCAGCCTACCAACTGAGACTGTAGGTGAAAAAAACATAAACGGGTTCAAGCATGACTGGGACAGAGTAAAAGGTCTCATAGTTATGCAGGGGGGTAGTAGTATCTGAAGGAACAAAAGGGGAGTCAAGCATCTAAACCTGGGTAGGTCACAGAGCATATTATCCTGACCAAGTTCCAGGAATAGCTTGCTCTTTCTCAGCTTTCCCTTTTCATTGACCCCTCTTCCTTCCCCACTCCCTTACAGTCTGTCTTCAGGAAGTCCCACTCCACATCCACCTCCCTCCTCCTGCTCACTGAATCCATACTTTCTGGGACTGACCAGGGCCAGATTGCCTCCTTCATCTTTGTCAGCTTGGCCAAAGCCTTCAACACTGTTGCCTATCCCCTCCTTCTGGACAAACTTAAGGCAGCATGCCTCTCTGCTGCCTCTCTCAGTTATTACTACTCCTATTGTACCTTGAGGGCAGGTCAGAACCTGTCCACATTGGAGGCAACCTATTCCCCCCACTCCCCATCTGTTCAGGCATGCCCTGAGGGTCCATCCAGGGCCCTATTCTCTTTTCCATCTTTCTGAATGACCTACCTGTTCCTCATCCAGTGTCCACTCATATGTACGCAATTTATACTGTGCTCTTTGCCATTGGCTCCTCTACTCCTGACCTCACTGCCCAACTCCAGCGGATTTTGAAAACATTCAGCACTGGTTTTGGTTAAACCTATTGTTCCTCAATGCCAAAATAGATGTCTACATGATCTTTGACTCCTGGCAGGGGACTGCTAAGCTCACACTTCCCCTCCTTCCTTACCCTCAAGTTACTACAATTTGAGATGTCTCCTCCTTTAAGAACCTGGGTGTCTGGTTGGAACACCATCTTGACTTCTCAGAGCACATAGATTTCATTGTCACCTAAAACTCCACCCCATACTTGGTGTGCTGAAAAAGAACAAAGCAAGTATTCCATTTCCTGCCCTCTGAAAGATCTCTAAAATTCCCATCTTTTACTGTGGTGAAATCATCTATAGCGTTGCTCCCAAGTTCACACCTTGTCAGAATGGAGCTCCTCTTTCATTCCTTTTGCCATTTTGCCTTGAACTGCCTCCTTGTACCCACCAGTATTCTCTTTACTTCTCCCTCTCCCTCCACCTCACCTTCCTTGATGGTAGGCACCTTGCCCACAGTGCCACCTTAATATCCAAATTCTGGCTTCCCTTCCTCCCTCACAGCCTGTCCTCTCTCTTCTCTTTCCCCCTATATCCTGCTTCCCACTCTGTAACACTTGTTCTCATTCCCCCCAGAAATCTTCTGTGGGCCAAGCTGCCTTCTCACATCACTTCACCCAGCTCTGCTCCTCCCTTTTCCTCTCCATCCATTCTGCCTCTTTCCCCTTCTCCCTTAAGTCTCCTCCTTTCACTTCACATCTCCCTCATGCAACTGCCAATGACCTGTGATCTTAGAGGCCACTCTCCACCTTCTCTTCATGATTTGCTTAAGCCCTGTTATGCCTGGAGTCTGCCCAGGTTGGGGTTGTTCTCTGTCCAGTTCAAGTGTATCTTTATCTCTTAGCTATTGACCTTAGGCACATTGCTGTTCTCTACCTTCCCTGTACAGAACATCAGCTTGTACATCTGTACCGTCTGCAGTTTTGCACCATTTTTTTGCTTGCACTGTGTTAATTTGCACATATTTTTATTGATGCTGAAGTCTGAATATAGATATACCATGCACCTTATTATATTTGTTTACCTACCCCCCCCACACCCCCATTCCCCCATGGATGCATCTGGAAGTGAGCTGTTACCAGCTGAGTGTGTCTTTCCTGGTAATACTTTTGAAATTAACTAACTAATAAAAACAGGGCAGCTGGATAGACCAATTGTCTTTTCCAACAATGTCAATCTATGTTTCTAACACACAAAGAAATAGAGGCTAGTGGATGGGCAACCATGTACAGCAAGCCTATGCTGCCACATAGGGGTTCTAATTACATAAGACCTCAAGAGCTCACTGGAATTCTTAGCAGCCAGATTTGTGCCAAGTATTTACATCATTATTTTCTTCTTGAGACTGGCTAAGGTCCAGTAATGAACCCTCATGGTGAGATTCAGACACCTTCCCTATCCCAATGATTTTCTATAGATGTGGACAGGATCAGAGGATGCAACATGGAAGTTAATTTGGAACATTGTGCAGATTTCAAAATTTGTTTTGGGGTCAGAAAATGAATCATAGGAAGTAGGTGGTTGGCATGTTCCCCTTATCCAACCAGTGGCTGCACCAATTCCAGACAGCATTTTCAATTTAAAGTAATCAATAGTTGTCTTTTTTATTTGATGGAGTTTTGTGTTATAATTTCCATTGCTTGCCATCTAGTTACTGTTTCTGCCATCTAACATTTTTTTAAATCTTTATATCACAAATATTTGATTTAGGGAGTTGTCAGCTTAAGCAGCAGCTGTTAACTCCAATACTTTAAGCAACTCGTTTCAGCAATGTGAATGCTGTATGAGACAGGACATATTTCCTATATAATTCCCTTGCAGGATGTTGGTTCCCGATTGTACTAAGTTCATCCTCTAGTGCCCAGTTTTGGTTTTGATTTGGCTAACTAAACTGCTTATTTAAATAATCTATAATAACAGTGTTTGTGTGTTTATGTTGTCTATAACATGTTACATGTTTTGGAAATAGAATACAGCTCGGTCCTGGTAGCTGGTTCTTAAGTTGAGCAAAGTTACAGTGGTTAACATATTTGTTGACTATTTTTATATATTAGGTAATGAATCTGGTGATATGCTTTTTTAGCAATGAATACTATATTTTCTAAGAAATCCCAATATTCTGTTATAGTAAATGAAGTATACATCTATATTTTAAAATAAATTGCAAAAAACTGCATTAATGCAGACATTAGGGTTGAAGGACGCAAAGCGCACAAAGTAGGGAAATGAAAAACATTAGGATTTTGGGTCTCCAGAGTATTGCTGTATCAGTGGTGGAGTCTTCCTTGGGGTTGTCAACCCTAATGCCTAGCCCCTCTCCCCCAGCCCTTAGGCTTCTGTCCAAAGCACAAGGTACAGCTCCAAGGTAATGCCTCATAGTGATACAGTATGGCAAACATAATCTGTCTTAGCTTTCTTCACAGAGGGCCCTGTGTGAAGGCGTCATATCTGAGCTCGTTTGCTCAGGGAAGGGGGTGGGCATTAGGGTTGACAACCCCAAGAAAGACCCTACCACTGATTCGGCAATACTCCGGAGACCCAATACCCTAATGGTTTTTCATCTCCCTACTTTGTGCACTTTATGTTCTTCAACCCTAATGTTTCCATTAACGCAGTGTTTTGCAATTTATTTCCCTTCTTTTTCTGGCAGTGGAATTGTATCCTCATTGTGCAGATCCCTTCAGAACCTGGGCAAAATGTCATAAATACAATACTGGAGGCAGTTCTTACCCAGCGCATGGGCCCAGCAGGCCTCAGCACACATGTCAATACCTTGTGGGGAAGGCTCCCTGTCCCACCACAGGGTGTTGCATCTGCACTAAAACACTGCTCCATCCCTACCTAGGCAGGGGCTGCTGCTGCATGCTGCAGCACCTTCTCCATCAGCCTTGTCCCATTAAACTGTCTCACTGAGTTTACACCTGAACTCAGGTCACTGGTATGGTAAGGCAAGGTGGTCCCCAGTGGGGCAACGGACATCCCTGCAAACAACGTTACTTCATAAATTCTTTGTTTTTTAGTATTTTAATATTTTGACCCCAAAGTTTCAACAACATCATCATCTTCTTACGACTCCGCCTCATGAACCCACTAGGTGAAAATGTTCAAATCTCTGCCAAAATGCCATTTTGTGCCACAGGAGAAAAAACACATTTCAGCCAGGATGTGAAAAATGACAAGTGTTAGGTTCATGAGGTAATATGAAAAAATAACCATGTTGAAAATTTGGGGTCAAAATATTGAAAATTGCCAAAGTTATGCACGTACATAGAAAAACATATAAACATAGAAACAGAAGTTGTCAGCAGAAAAGGACCTCTTGGCTCACCCAGTCTGCCCCAAAATCCCTGCGTACTGAGCTACTGCAGACCCTACTCAATCTCCAGCCTTACCCCCCCAAGTCCTGTTACTAACATCACCTTTTGTCTATCCCATGCATGCTTAAAATATGCTACCATTTTAGTTCCCACCACCTCTGTTGGGATGCTGTTGTATACAGCCACCACCCTTTCCTGAAGAAGTACTTCCTCACATCCCTCCCCAGGCCCCAGAGCTTATATCATGCCCCCTTGTTTGTGAGCATCTTTTTCTATTAAAATACTACCCTCCTGTACCTTATTAATACCTTTGAGGTATTTGGACTTTTCTATCATATCTCCCCTTTCCCTCCTTTCCTCCAGAGAGTACATATTCAGTTTCCTGAGTCTTTCCTTATAGGACTTCTGAGGCAGGCCATACACCATTTTGGTTACTATCCTCTCTACCGCTTCCACATCCACCCACTCTATGTCTTTCTGGAAATGAACATCCACTACTGGACACAGTACTCCAGGTGGGGCCTCACCAATGATCTATACAGGGGTAACACTACCTCCCTCTTTCTGCTAGTGATACCCCTCTCTATGCACTCCAGCATTCTACTAGCCTTTCCCACAGCCTTATCACACTGCTTTGCTACCTCTAGGTCACCAGCTATGATGACCCTCAAGTCCTTTTCCTGTTTTGTTGTTGTCACCACTCCCCCCCCAGATTTGTATGTTGCCCATGGGTTTTGTGACCTACAGTGGTAGTTATCTAAAAGTTGCCTACCTCAAGATACCACTAAGTTACCACTGAGGCACAAAGTTACAATTTTCATTGACTGCAATGTGATTCTGCCTCATTCTGCTTCAGTATACCCAGGTATACAAACATACAAAAGTTGACAGCAGCAAAATGCCATCCTGGTTTATCTAGGCTGCTCTAGATTGCAGCTAGCTCCCTATTCAGCGGCTGCCTCACCCCCCTCCACTTCCCTCCCTTTACCCTCCCTTCCCCTCCCTCCGTTTACCCTCCCCTAAGTATACCTCAGTACTGACAAACTTTTCTACGACTACAACTGCATGTGCGTAATTTTGCACATTTTGGCATTGAAACCTAGTTGACCAATCTTTGACCAGTCATTCAGATTTTTCAGATCATCCCTCATTTTTTCCACCACCCCCCTCCATGGTGTGTCCACTCTGTTGCTGATTTTTGTATCATCTGTGAACAGGCATACCTTTCCTTCCAGCCCCTCTGCGATGTCTCCAATAAAGACATTGAAGAGAACCGGTCCCAGTACTGACCCATGTGGCACCCCGATGGTTACCTTGCCTTCTAAATGAACTCCATTTACCATTAACCTCTGTCTCCAGTCTGTCTGCCAATTTCTTACTACCTTTGGATCTACTCCCAGGCTGCCCAGCTTGTTTACCAGCTTCCTGTGGGGAATGGTGTCGAAGGCCCTACTGAAATACAGGTAGGCCACATTCACTGCTCCTCTCTGATCCACTTCCCTTGTTACTCAGTCAAAGAACTCAATCAGGTTTGTTTGGCAAGACTCCCCCCCCCCATGAACCCATGCTGCCTTGGATCCTGCAATCCACTGGTTACCAGATATTCCCCAATCCTTTTTTTCAGTAGTGTTTCCATAACTTTGCACACCACCGAAGTCAGGCTTACAGGTCAGTAATTTCCTATCTCCTCCCTATTCCCACTTTTGTTAAGTGGGACCCACATCTGCCCTCCTCCAGTTCCCCAGGACTTCTCCTGTATCCAGGAATAGGTTAAATAGGGCCGTTAGAGGTGCCATTAGCTCTTTCTTAAGTTCCTTCAGTACCCTGAGGTGAACCCCGTCTGTCCCCCTTCATACTATCATACTATCATACTAGACACTAGCAGAGTAGGCCTGTTGGTCTATCAAGTCTGGTTGTGCTTCAGCACCCTGATTGGGTACTGTAGCCCTCTATCTGTCTCCTTGCCTCATCTACTTTCAGTTTTGCTAGTCCCTGAGGACTTGCTCCTCCATGAAAGGGCTAGTGTCCACCTCCCTTCCTTTAGGGTCCTTTTCCCGCATCTGTGGCCCATCACCTACCCCTTCTTCTGTAAATACTGAGTAAGTGTACTTGTTCAATATGTCAGCTTTCTTCTGGTCCTCTTCCAGACATTCCCCTCCTTCCTGTTTTAGTCTTACTATCTCTGCCTTGTTCTTCCTCTTTTAGCTTACATACCTAAAGAATATTTTATCCCCCTTTTTTACTGACTTGGCAATGTTCTCCTCTGTTTATGCCTTTGCTCTCTTTACTGCTTTTCCTGCTTCCTTTTGTTTCTCCTGATAACCCTTCCTATCTTCTTCCTTCTGTGTTGTCGTATACCTTTTGAATGCTAGTTTCTTTGCCATTACCTTCTCTGCTACTTTCTCGGAGAACCACAGTGGTCTCTTTCTTTTCTTTTTCTTTTTAACCTGCCTGACACAGAGGTTTGTTGCCTTCTCAATTGCTTCCCTTGTTATTGCCACTGTTCCTCTACTCCTCTCATTATCCCTATCCCTGCTAGGGCTTCCCTGAGGCATTCTCCCATTTTCTTGAAACTGGCCCTCATGAAGTCCAGGACCCTGATTTTAGTGTGGTTTGATTCTGGCCCAGTTCTTGTACTGAACCACACTGTACGATGATCACTGGTCCCTAGGTGGTTTCCCACTGTGATGTCAGCCACACTGTCCCTGTTTGACAGTGCCAGGTCCAGTATTGCCCCTCATGAGTGGGATCCTTAACTAGTTGCCTGAGGAATGCCCCCTGCAGGGAGTCTAGGATTTCCCTCCTTTTAACAGTTGCTGCAGCTGGGAGGGTCCAATCCACATCCAGTAGACTGAAGTCCCCTACCAGCAATACCTCCAATTGTTTGCCATCCCTTGGATTTCTTCCATGATTTTCTTATCCACCTCCTCCCTCTGTGTTGGAGGTCTGTAGATCACCCCTGTTTGAATAGCAGCCCCCTTCCTTGTCTCCAGGGTGGTCCATAGTACCTCCACTTTTCCCTGTACCTCTTGTATTTCCATGGCTTTTATGTTTTCCGTTAAATAAAGAGCCACTCCTCCTCCTCTCTTTTTTCCTACATTGTCCCTCCTGAATACAGCATACTCTGGTATGGCTACATCCCAGTTGTGGTTTTCATTGCAGCAGGTCTCTGTGATTTGCAAACATATCCAGGTCCGCTACTACCATAGTGACCTCTAGGTCTGTCATTTTGTTGCCCAGACTTCGAGGATTTGAACATATGGTTCTCCAGATTGTACTCTCACTTCCCCTCAACCTGACCTTTTGCCTTCCCCTATTTCCTCCATTGTTTTTTCTTACTCTCTCTCCTTCCCTTTCCCTCCTGTATACCTGTTTGTATTTGTTCCTTTTGAGATTTCTCACCATCGGGATTCTCCCTGCCGACCCTGTAAGTGTGTTTGTGTGTGGGGGGGCAGTCTGTGTCTTTCTGTCTTGTTCCGTCTACCCCTCAGCTAGTTTAAATGCTTCTCAGTGTAGCATTTAAACTGTTCACTAAGTATCCCAGTTCCCTTCCTGGATGGATGAAGGCCATCACCCCTGTACAGGCCTCCATCCCTCCAGGTGGAGCCCCAGTCCCCAATGAATCTGAATCCCTCCTCTCTGTACCATTTCCTCAACCATACATTGAAGTTCCTGGTGCAGAGATTCCTGTCATCCCCCTTGTCATGAACAGGTAGCACCTCAAAGAAAGTAACAGATTGTGCTAATTGCCTAAGACTCCTCATCATTTCCTGAACTCCGCCTGAACTTTTTCTGGCTCATCCCCACCACGGTCATTTGTCCACTAATGGATAATGACATACAGCTCTCCCTCCCTCCTTGTTTCCTCAGCAATCCTTAGGATCCTCCTTCCATCCCTTCGAGTTGTGTCACCTGGAAGGCACTTTACCTTCCCCTCTTCATCCCTGCCTGTCCCCAGCTGTATCCCCCTAACTATTGAGTCCCCCACCAGGATTCACTTCCTCCTCCACTAGGGTCCTCTACTTCCCCCAAGGTCTACACCATGGAGGATTTCCACATCTGTCCCAGTCACTACTTCGGGTGCCTCTGTGGGACAATCCCACCTGACCAGTGAGGTGTAGGTGTTATGTAGTGGCATTGGGCATGGGATGTGCCTATGCTCTACCACCTTAACCTTCCCTGAGCCCACCGTTGTCAAGCCACTCCTCCTTCCCAGCACTCTTTGAGGCAGTGGAGGTGGACTAGGTGGTTCTTGGGTGGGGGAGTAGGTCCTCCTAACCCAAGTCACCTTGGCCTCGATTCTGGCAACCTCCTCCCTCAGCCCAGAGAGGTGTATGCAGATTAGGTAGCACTTCAGTCTCCAAAAGGTCTCCCTGAAGACTGCTGTCCCACAGCCACTGCACTGCACCACTCCCAACATAGCTTTCACCTGCTTCTAGATCTTAACCCACTATCCCCTAAAATGCTTTTGTCTTTGTCTCTCTCTCTCTCTCTCTCTCCCCCTCTCCCTCCCTCCTTCCCTCTCTCTCTCTCTCTTTCTATCTCACAACTTCAGGATGATATACCCAAATGCATCACATACCACTCAGCCTCAGAATATCAATCCCCAGATGCAGTATTAACACACACCCTCAGGAAAAAAAAACCCTGACGCAATATTACACACACAGCCTTAGGTTCTCAACCCCCAGATACAATATTAACATACTCCTTCTGAAAAATAAACCTCCCGATGCAATATTAAACACACAACCTCAGGTTAGCAACCCCCAGATGAAATACTAGGAAAACAAAAAACAAAGCAACATTAAACACAGAACTTCAGGTTAGCAACCCCCAGATGTAATATTAATACTCAACATATGCTCATAACTTGGGTCATTTTTAGGATTTTTTTCACCAGATTTTCAACATGGCCTTTTTGGGACCCCACCTCATGAACACTTGCAGTGAAATTATATTAATAGGGCCTGAAAGGTGATTTCATGCAGCAACCATGCAGTCACCTTCTGGGCCCAACTAACAAAATTTCACCACCAGTGTTCATGAGGTGAGGTCCCAAAAGGCCATGTGGAAAATCTGGTGAATAAATTCTTAAAAATGGCCAAGTTATGAAGAGAAGTTTAAAATGCCTTTGATATACATTATACAGCACTTACTTGGTTTACTTGCTTGGTTTACTTGGTTAGTTAGGATAAAAGTAGGCTTACGCCCATCGTGATTGTCCCCTACATAGGGTGGGCAACTTACCTTAAGTTGGACTGGAACATAACCATTCATCTAATTTAGTTTTAAGGGTATGAATATTTTCAGAACCAATTATGTCCTGTGGCAAGAAATTCCAGGCTCTAGAGGCTCTACTAGTAAAGAAATTATCCCTTTTTACAGTGTTGGCCCTATCTACTACTAGCTGTTTGTTGTGGGACCTAGCAACAATTCGTTTTTTAGAAAATGTAAGACCACAGTGCTCCATCAGTTGTTGGGATTGCAGAACTTTGTAAGTTAGAAGAATATCTCCCTTATGTCTTCTATCATATAAGAAAAACAGTCCAGTTTCTTTTAGCCTAGATTGGTACTTTAACTTGGATAGTCTTGATACCAATTTGGTGGCTCTCCTCTGAATTTTTTCAACCATGTTGATGTCCCATTTAAATAGGGACACCAAAATGGGGAAGCATAATCAAGAAATGGCCTAACATAAGTTCTATATGCAGATATTAGACACTGTTCCATCCTAGTTATAAAGGTCCATCTAATTCATTTTAAAACAGCATTTGCCGAGCGTGTTGTTTTGACTCAGTGGTCCAATGAAGTTAGCTTGTCATTTACAGTGACACCAAGATCATACTCACATGAGGAGACCTTAATTTTCCTGTTGTTCATAAAGTAGTTTATATTGGGATTATTTCTCCCAAAATGAATGACCATGCATTTGTCCACATTGAACTTCATTTCATTTTCAGTGGCCCATTGTTCCACTCTTTTTAGGTCAGATAAAAGTGAAGAGATACTTCCAACATTATCCACTTAACCACCTAACTTTGTATCATTGGCAAATTTGGAAAGAACATTGGAACTGCTAATTGCCATATCACTTATAAAGATGTTAAACAGGGAAGGCTTCAAGATGAAGCCCTAGGGAATACCACTACTAACAATATCAGGGTTTAAGAGAACACCATTTATTCTAACTCTCTGATATCTTTTAGAGAGCCATGATTTGACCCAGTTAACTCGTCAGGGGGAGAATCCAAAGGTTATGAGCTTAGTTATTAATTTATGATGAGGTACTAAGTCAAACGCACGGCTGTAATCTAGTAGGATGACATCCATCAGGTTGTCACCATCAAGTCCCTTACTTATATGATTATAAAAGGAAATCAAATTAGTGTTACATGAATAATCTCTTTTAAAACCATGCTAGGCATGATCTGTAAGGCCGAGGTCAATGACCTCTTTGTTGAAATAAGTTTTAATAATACGCTCCAAAAGTTTTCCTTCTATCAAGGTTAAGCTTATCGGACGGTAATTCTGTACTCCAACCTTACTTCCCTTCTTAAATATAGGGATTGCAGTTGCTTGTAGCCAGTCTGATGGAATACAGTGTTCAGAAAGAGATTTATTGAAAATAATGGCTAGGGAAAGAGCTATCACAGTGGCAGTACCAGATTAAAGCATAGAGTGTATTCCGTCTGGGCCAGGGCTGGAATGCTTTTTCATGGTAGATATAGCAGAGATAATATCCTCAGTAATAACAAAATATTTGTTATAGTTAATATCCTTAATTGGAGTACAAGGGATAGATGACTTATTTGAGAATATGGAACAAAAGTAATCATTAAAATGATCTGCAGTCTCAGTATCAGCCTGTAAGTTATTACCCTCATCATCTATTGGTCCCACCGAATTGGAAGTACCCTTTTTATCGTACATATATGAGAAAAGCGATTTATTCCTATCCTTAGAGTGAGCTCATTTAAATTCAAGTTTTTTTTTTTGCCTTTTTAATCATGTTCTTTAATTTGGCCAATGCCTTTTTGTACAACAATTGATTTGTATCACTCAAGTGACTCGTTAATTTCTTTAATAGTTTTTCTTTAATTTTAATTTGTTTCATGATTATTCAATTTAGCCATACTGAAATTCTACCCATTTGATTACATGTCCTTTTACATGGTACATATATGTTTTCCAATTGTAAAATAATAGCTTTAAAAGTATCCCAGGCATAATCAACTGGTATATTGGTGAGTATTTTAGTCCAGTCAGTTTCTTGGATTGATTTGATAATTTCCAGAAAATTTGCTTTGTTATAATTCCTGAACATAGAATAGTTGGGAATAGACATATTCTAGGTAGCAATATTAAACTGAATGGAGTAGTGGTCGCTATTACCAAGAGGAGATTTTATATCAATTTCAGCTATTTCGTCTTCAATATTTGTAAGAATGAGGTCTAAAATATTGGAGCCTCTGGTAGGTTTATCAACCAGTTGTTCCAAACCATATGTAACCATTTCACACACAAACAAGTTTTCTAAGTCACTCCCCCTAGCATGTTGGTCCAGTTAATTTTAGGGAGGTTAAAATCTCCCAGAACCAATACATCACCTTTGGTTGACATTTCAGCAATTTCACTAAGTAAGGTATTGGTGTAATTTAAGTCAGCTGATGGTGGCCTATAACAGTTTCCCACTATCAGTTTACAGTGACCCTTGATGTGTATTTGTACCCATATACTTTCAGTAACATTAGATACCATTATTTTGTAAGATGGAATGTTGTCTTTAATATATATATACCAACTCCTCCTCCTCCTAATCTATCATCCCTGTTTCTACAATAGAGTTTTATAGTTTGGGATTTCTTCAGTCCCATTGGCATGGGCATCCCACCATGTCTCTGTTACTGCTATTATACTTAAGTCATCTAATAGCATTTTGGCTATTAATTCAGACATTTTCATACTGTTCAGGCTACTAGCATTTAACATTAGCACTTTGGTCTGTATGCTACTTTTAGGGTGTATGGGATGTAGAGAAGTAGGAGCATTCCCCTTCTCCCCCTTGTCCATTAGTTCAAAAGATTGTTTATTATATGTCAAAAGGATTTACCCAGAAGGGCACTGTCCCTCCTATTTAAATGGAGACCATCCCAACAGAATAAGGTGTTTCCATCAACATAGATATCCCAATGTGCAATACATGTAATGTCTTGTTTAAGGCACCATTTTCTTAGCCACTCATTGAACTGTTTTATTTGAGAGGTTTTGAAGGTATAGGCTCTTGGTACATGTAACATTTCTGAAAAGCATAAAGTATACCCTAAGTCCACCAGCAGATTGTTCAAGGCCACAAAATCATGTTTTAGGTCATTAATATTGGTGGCTTCTATGTCATTAGTTCCTGCATGTATAATGATCAGGAGATTAGGACCAGCATCCTTAAGTATATTTCTAATCATAGCAATAATATCTTTAACTTTAGCACCTCTAAAGCTGGAGCAAGTTCTGGTAGCCTTGTTGGGATTAGAAATGGCTCTATCCAAATGTTTAATAATCGGGTCCCCTAAAACAGAGACATGTCTAGCATTTGTATCCACAGAGGGAGTGCTTCTGTGTCCATGACATAAGTACTACTATTTGTTGATTGTGTAGTAGCTGTAGTCCTTGGTCCCCCTGTTTTCCTTGGTGGTGCCACTAAAGGGACACAGCTAGAGGTCCCAGCATCCACATCCTAAGGTTTATTTATACTTAAAGTAGAATATACAGGCTTATTACCTGGATGATTAGTGTTAGATGTCACACTGGGACAGAGTAGATTCCACATAATTTGAGGAGGAAACCTTGACATTAGATTCAAGTTGGGGGCATACAGTAGCTTTAATTATTTTCTACCCATCAGAATTAGTGTCAGTATTGGGCTATCATTACAGTATTTTAATGAGCCAAGTCTATTAGAAATGGATATTTTGACCTGTTCGGCCTTCCTACCTTTCTTGCAAGCTCTGATTTGAGGACTAATGACCAGTCTGCATCTTTTTCTTACCTTTATTACTCAGTTCACAGTTTGGCATTGAAGAGTGAAGATGTGTCTCCAGTCCAGATAGGATGACAGCGTTCAACCTTGGCTGGTAGGTATTTTGTAAGGGGGGGTAGTGGGTGCTCAATGGGAGGGTTGGGATGGGGGTAGGGGACAGTGGCAACAATGAGTGACCATTTTCTTTCTTTCTGGTTAAAAAAAGACATCATGGGACTTTTTTTCTTGCAGGAACAAATACCATTACTATAGCTACTTTGGTACACTGGGAGGTTGGAGAAAACATATGTGCAGCGAAAAACCTAAGAGAAGACACAGCTATTTTCGGAAGGCCAGGGAATTTTATTGTAACCCATAGGCCACTTTTTAACTAGTGTGCACTCCCCCCATTAAAATCTGGAAACACTGGTGCCCATATACTGGCATATCAATTTACTTTACAAACAAGTAGATACCACCCTTGGCATTAGGATGTATACTGGCTCATTTTCTAGAGGAATGGGTGGGGGTACAGAAACAAAACAGCATGAACCTTGTGTAAGTGACACAACCCAGGTCCTGGGTGGAGGCTGCTAAGCATATGCTAGATCTAACCTGCTGAGGGGACCCTAGTAAATCCACACAACTAGAAGCAATAATCAGAATGTCCATAACAGTGACTGGGATTGTGCAGTATGTCTTTATTCAACAGATGGAAAGTTAAAGCAGAAATGAATCCCCAAGGGTCAGTCCCAGCTGGACAGGTACAATTCACAAACTCTCCTTGCATGCAGTACAGTTCATGAACAACAACAGAGCAATCTTCTTTCCAAATTCCCAAAAGGTACATTAGTGGGCACCTGGCCATGCACATGAACATTTTCTTTCCAATTTCCCAAAAAGTGCATTAGTGGACACCTGGTCATGCATATGAACATTTTCCTCCCATGGGTGTTATTTAGTGAATCTAAGCCACACACTCAGAACTCTTCTCAAACATAGGTGCACAGTAGTGAAACTCAGTCGCACACCTTAACCTGCAGCTTGGCCCTTGCTCAGGTAAAAACTGGTGCTGTTTACGAAGCAGGAAGCCCTGCCTTGTAAGCACTTAGATGGCACTCCTCCCACCCTTGTCCCCAACTGACAGTCTCTGCCAGTCTTCAAGGTTACACCATTGAAACCCCCATTCCCCACTGAAATGCTAGAGGTCCCACACTTTATCTTGTCACTCACCGGGGTGACCAGAAAATAAACTGCACTCACTTGGGTGAGCAGTTTAACAGTACTTCACTCACTTGGGTGAAACTAGGGACACTGACAGGTGTGATCCAGCCTTATCTATAGGCACACACACCTCAGACTATTGAATCCCTTAAAAATGTTAGAGATCTGGTCTCCTAGAACAGTACTCACAGAGGTTGTCCCATCCACAGGGCATGGACCAATAAAAAGAAAAGAAAGACACTCTCCTGGGTATCTGATCAGTCTCTCTTCAGTTCCTATCCAAGGCAGCTGAAAACACCATGAACATTCAGGGATTGCCCCTTGAGTCCACTGAGAACAAGCAGTTCCTTTCACTTCACTGGGAGTAGAAATCAGGAAATCCTGCTGTAGCACTGGTCTCCACCACATCACTGGAAGATGGAAATGTCACTTCATTAAGATGAGAAATACTGGGCCCTCTCCTCAGAGCCCACTGGCAATCCTTCTGCCACTCTCACCTCCTCACTCAAGCTCACTGTCTCGCAGAACTCTGACTGACAACTGAGCATTCTAAGCTCCCTTGAACAGCTATCCATACAGTGTGGCTTATGCTGCTGTGAGAGTCCTGAATAACCTAATCATTCTTTCCTCAGGCTAACTGAGTAAACAATGATGTAATTATGTAAGGAGCTCCTTATGCGCTGCCTACTAGCTGCCTGCTGCCTTCCTAACAATAATACTGATAGGATTCTGGTAACCCCAAGAGACTGGGTGGTTACATTATATTTTCAACACTCTAACACCCTAGAGACAGGAATTTCAGGGGGAGTACAAGAGCATTAAATCAAAGTTAATGACTGCAAGCATCAGTTTAAAATTATGTACCCTGCAAAACAACTTGTTACCACCAGCTCAGGAATGAAGCAGTTTAACAGTGCTAGAAAAGCAGCAGATGCTCTGCCCCCCATCTTTCCCAACCTCTTTCCCTTGTTATAGCAGCAACATAGAGATGGACAGTGACAAATGCCCTCCAACTTCAACAATAAGGTTAGATATGGCAATCTTTTAGAAAGTGAAGTCTTGTAAGTTATTACCTTTCTGAATTGTTTGTTTTTCCAAATTTAACAGGACCTCTTATTATGATGTGGTCATGTTTTTCAAAAACTGAACCTCCCGAGTGGCACACTACCATGAACAGCCTGGATCAGTAATTGGTGGGTCTCCTCCTCCTCCTCCTCCGACGAACAACTGCCCTGCCAACCCATGCAGTAAAACTGCTTCATGAGAATTATCAAAAAGGTCATATAAGGAGGGCAATTAACTGCAAAACAGGTCCATTTGAGGGGAGATGGGGTGAGCTCACTGTGGTGATTTCTTACCGTACTACAGATTTGGGCACATAATCAAACAGCACAGTGTCCAGATGGCTAGTAACATCATGGGACACAGAAGCGAGCTGCACAGCTCCAGCTGAACACTGCTGTATGGCAACATTTTTTACTTGCATCCTAAGAGACTGTAATGTTTAAAGTTAACAGAGATTTAAACTTTTTGTTATGTGTGTCATAACATATACTGTGGTGTTCTGCTATACAAAACACCAAAGTATATGATACCACACACATAACAAAATACAACAGGTCATAACGGAAGGGTAATCGGGTGGGGGAAGGGACCACTAGCCACCAGGGAAAACTTTATTACATATCAGGCAGGTGATTGAGTGGGGGATGGGACCACTGGACACCAGGAAAAGCATTAATGTATATGGGAGGGTGTGATTGGGTGAGGGGAGGGACTGCTAGCCACCAGGAAAATGCTCTTACATATTGGGGTTGCTTTTTCTGTACGTGTGTCATATCATATTCTGTGATGTTCTGCTATATAAAACACCACAGTACATGATATGACACACGTAACAAAATATGACAACAGGACATCACACTTTGCAAAAAAACAGCTATCTTTAGAATGTTTATTTTTTTACACTGCACATGCCCAAGGATGAAAATTCTTTTATAAATTGTTTAAAAACTAACTGACATTGATACACAAAAAACACTAAAGCACGTACATTGGGCCAAACTCCATCAAACCTGAAAATTTCAAGTTTCAGATCCTCATATTTTTAAGTTATTGGGGAGCAAAAAAAGTATTAAAAAATGTGTTTTGTTATGTTTGTTTGCACTTCTATAACTTTTCCTCCACTGAACTGATCTACATAAAATTTTCTGAATCAAGAGATCCTGGCACAGACAATGTGGTTTCCAAATTACTTATAAATCAGTTGAATGGGAGCAAAGTTATTAAGGTGCAAAAATTCGGGTTTAACATTAAAGTGCTTACTCAACCCTAATATACAGGCGTGACCGCACTTTTATAATAATAATATATAATTCCTATTTTGCATGTTAACATTAGTTTTCAATTAAGTCTGATGCATTTTGAGCTTTAAGCTTTGTTCCAATTAGGGAAAATTTATGATATAGCACTGCAGTGTCTTCAGTATGTGGAACTTGTTTTATTTTCCTGCACACAACTAATATTTCCTAAGTCTCACCTTAATAGTAAACAAATTGCAGCATGATTTCTGCTTTCCTTTCAGACTTTTTCTTCCCAACCCTGGTGCATATATAATCAAGACCTATAATACAGTATATTTGTAACTAATTTTTCCTTACTTACTGTATGTGAAATGAAATTCCATTTAATGCATAACTGATTTGCTTGGACAGGAGCAACAGAAGAGTTTATTTTAAAATAAGAGATGGATGCTGTAAATTGTTCACAAAACCATGGCACAAATCAGTCTGAAAAGACAGTAGGAATCACAAAATGGGAAATATCCCAAATTCTTGTAAAGTTATTTTGACAATTTGTATTGCTATTTTGTTATCTTCAGCAATTTATTCATTTTTGTTGACATGGTAAGTGCACTAGACAAATCCTGCCTATTTTGAGGCATGATCCGGGGTCACAAGGATAAAGATTGGAAAAGTGCCAATCAGCCGAGAGGGCTGGTGCACCAACCTGGGTCAGGGGCGCATAGAACAAAAGCTGTGCAGGCTTTAAAATGCATCCCAGGTCTACCGAAGCAGACCAGCGGCAGTTCTTGATGTTGCAAGGAGAATTTTCCCAGTTACAGAGAGTGGGCCAGGGCACAGGGAAGAGGAGACCAATGGAAGCTCTCATGGTCACCAGGAGCCTTTCTGGCTGCAGGGAGTGGGCTAGGGTGCAGAGGGCAGGGCCAGCAGTGCATTTTTTTCTTCACTGGCCAACGACTTCACCAGTGACTTCACAGAGGGGTTCGTGTCCCACCTGCCCACACCAGCCCTGACCTCTATTAAATACCCATGGAGGGTAGGGTCAATCACATGGAAGGGTCCCATTGGTCAGCAGCAAGGTCCATGCAAATATGCATGAAAGAGCTGTGCACATGAACCAAAACCTGTATGAGAGCTAAATACTGGGTGGAAGGGGAAGGAAGGAGGAGGGAGGAGGGAGGAGTGAATACTTGAACTTAAAGCTGGCAAGAGGGGATCTGTATGGTTACCAGTCACCTTGTTACATTTATGGTGCCTTGCTTCTAGAGCTAGTACTGATATGGTTATTTATGTTTGCTGGTACTGAAATAGTTAGCCTGCAAACTGGCTCACTAGGGGGGCAGATACTGCTGTCAGGGACTTACAGGGACTTACAACAATGGACTGTGGTACTAATATAAGGATGAAAATGTTCTGACTTGACTTTCTCACCTTCTTTGTTTTGTTTCACCTTAGCACTTTAGCATTTTTGTTTGGTGATTGGGTAATAGGCATCCAAGGTGTCAGTTTAAGTATACAAACATAAAGAGTTGTTGCCATACTTGTAGCAGGGCTGTGGAGAATGGTGGGGAAACCAATTTGGCAGGGGAAATTAGGGTGGACTGGGGACAAGGCTAGGGCAAAGTACCCAGACTGCAAGGGCAGAAGATATATTTGGATGGGTGGTGGAGTATACTGGGTGTGGCTTGGTCATAGTGCCGGATATGGCTTGGAGGATGGAGGGCTGCATGGTGTGTAGGCAGTTGGCACAAATACAGGAGGAGGTCAGGAGGGTGAGATGGGCAATGGGATGAGTAGGAGTGAGGGGAGGATAGGAGATCTGCCGAGGGAGTAAGATGAGGCAGGGGCAGTGGAGAAAGGAATGGTGGAGTTATAGGGGGTCTAGGAGCAGAAGCAGAAATGGGCAGAAGTCAGAAAGCTAGCAGGGAAGGGATATGGTGGGCAATAGGGGGGCTCCTGGGGGCTCAGGTAGAGGCAGCGAGAACAGCAGAGGGTACTGGCAGGAGGTAAGGTGCAAGTGTCCCAAGCCTGCACATAATGTAAGAGAAGGGGGGCCACCAGCAGGAACAACCAAGGCAGTAGGTATAGAACATTAAAACAGATTTGCACCACTAGTTGCACTGAATGGGGAGGAGACTAAAGAACTTGGGGTAGTGGAGGACTCTGGGGGGACTGGAGTGTAAGACAAAATGGAAAGCTCAGAGGACAGGAGGAGGGGGTTGTCCCCTTGGGACAGAACACAAAGGAGGGCACAAAGAAGGATAAGGTAGCTGGGGTTATCACACTCCAAACAGGGCAAAACCATGAGAGGAAGGAGACAGTGAGAGAAGGCATTGGGGCCCAAAACAGGATGGTAATGGGGAGGCACCAGAAACTTCAGTTAGGGCAAGGGTAAGGAGGAGACAAGGAGGGGAGGTAGGGCAAACGGATGGTGGAAAAAGGGGAGGGGGTTCAGTGGACATTGCCTGTGGTGGACTGGGAGGGCGTTGGCAGCAGGAAGAGTTAAGTGCTCAGGGGAAAAGAGGGGAAAATAAGGAAAGTGGGAGGGGCAAAATTAAGGTAATGCAAGGGACTGGGAAATCGACGGAGGAAAAATACAAGCAGAAGGCAGTGGAGGGAAGGATCCTAATTGTTGGGGACTTAATAATAAAAGGAATTCATTGGGGGGGCAAGGACAAAAAAGTACAATATGGGTTGAGTGCCTATCAGGTATGACAGCGGCAGAAGTCATCCATTATATCCCATCGGGGAGAGACAGCAAGATGATAGGACTCATTTATTGTTCCACCTTAGAACAAATGACCTGGTAGGGCATAGTTTGATGGAAGTGCAGGCAAGGTTTAGGGCACTTGTGAGGTACTGCAGCAACCTGGGTTTCAGATCTTTGGTTTTTCTGAAGTGTTGTCCATATCAAGAGCAAGCACAGAGAGGAGACTGAGGACTGAGGAATTTAATAGGTGGCTGGCAGGTTGGTGCATACAGATGGGGTACGGATTGGTAGGGGACTGGGGATGACATGGAGGGATGACAGCCTATTTGCCCCAGATAGGCTGCACCTGAACAGGAAGGGCACAGCAGTGATAAGGTGCAAATTGGGAAATTTCATAGAACAGAACTTTAATTTGAATTTAAACTGAATCGGTGAGGGGGGGATTAGGAAAAATCCCACACCATGGGATGGGAGAAATGGAAAGCTACCAGCCCTCCCTCCAGACTAGAAAGAACAAGGTTAGAGGAGCAGGAAAGACAACAAGAAACAGGGGACATCTGAATGGATTAAGCATATGGAGAGCCATGTGCACCAATGCCAGAAGCCTGGGAAACAAGATCCCAGACTTAGAGGAGGTCATGGCTGAGGTGGACCAGGATGTCATGGGAATCACGGAGACATGGGGTCATGAGGGCCAGGACTGGGACATGGCAATTCCAGGGTATGTACTTTTTAGGATGGACAGGCTGGATAGGAAAGGGGTAGGGGTTGCCCTATATGTGAAAGAAAACATTAAGGCTAAGAAAGTAATGGGTAAGTGGGGGGGGGCAGAAGCTTTATGGGTTTCACTTGATACAGGGAAGGGAGAGGTAATATGTACTGGGGTGACTTATAGGCCACCAGTGCAGCAGTTGGTGGTGGATGGGGAAATGATGGAGGAGATCCAGAATGGTGGAGAAAGGGGAGGTGCTGCTGATGGGGGACTTCAACTGGTTGGATGTGGATTGGGGTGCCTCAACAGCAGCATCAGCCAGCAACAGGTAGATTATGGACTCCCTACAGGGGGCACTCATGAAACAGTGCATAAGGGAACTGACCAGGGAGGGAGCGATCCTTGATTTAATACATATGAACAGGGAATGGGTGGGGGAGATATCCGTAGGAGAGAACCTAGGCACAAGTGATCATAGCACTGTCTGGTTCACTGTTAAAAAGTCTGCTGCTGAGGTCCAGCTGCCATGAGTGAAGGTGCTGGACTTTAGGCATGCAGACTTTCAGAAAATGGGGAAAGTGTTCATCAAGTACTAGCTGGGGTGGGAAAACTAAGCCAGGTGAAGGTAATGTGTGGTAAAATAAAGGGAGCAATAGTGGAGGCCACTAGCCTCTATGTCAGGAGGGTAACTAAAAATAGGAAAAGGAGGAAGCCCCTTTTTTACAGTTAAACTTTTTTATTAATTTTTCATAAGCTATACAGACAAACCTCTTACAGTACAGTACAATGTGAGAATTTTTTTTAAAGAAATTGAGGCAGCATATAAAAAGAACATTGCTACAATGATACAAGGAGCTTTTGGTTTAAAATATAGTAAACAATACAGGTCATATAATTAGCATATACTTGACAATTGTAGTGAACTTAAAGCAGATAGTATGATTAGATACGGTTTGTATTAAAATGTTACATAATTATATATGATGCTGCAAAAGGGAAAAAAGTACATGCGTAAAAGGATTGTGGAGTAGTAAAGAATGATTGAGAACAGAGTATAGGAAAGAAAAGATATATAAAAAGTTAAGAAGAGAGAGAGAGGGAAACTATAAAAAAAAAGGGGAAAAAAGCGAGACTACAATGATGTATCAGTAAAGGGGAAAATCCATATATATTAAGTCCATACATTGGTGCTGGAAGATTTAGTTGATTCCAAAAAATTAAAAAAGCCCTGCCAACAATTGTTATATAACATGAGTCGGTCAGACAAGATATATGTCATACGGTCCAGAGAGGCATATTGCAATAGTTGGTTAATGATACCGGGAAGGGTAGGGATTATGTTGGATCTCCAATGCATGAGGATTGTGCGTTTAACTTGAAGGAAGAGTATATTTAACCATCTGCTCTGTGAATATGAAATTTTATAAGAACGGTGATTAAAAATACCAAGAATGCAATGTTTAGGGTCCAGTGTAAAAGGTTGACCTGCCACTTTCATTGCAAATCTGTGAGTATAGTGCCAAATATTTTGTATGCGGGGACAGTGCCATAAGATATGCAATAAATCCCCATTGGGGGAATTGCAGCGCCAGCAATTGTTGTTCAATAAACCCATTTTTTGTAATACAACAGGAGTTCTGTACCACAAATGAAGGATCTTGGTTTGAACTAGGGAACTGCGTTTATCATTAAAAGATTTGTGACAGGAGAGCCAACATCTGGACCATTGTGCATTGGTGATATTCTATTGTAGCAAAGTACTCCATCTGTTTTTAGCATTGACAAAGTAGTCAGGAAGGATATCACAAATATCTTTGTAAACAGTGCTATTTAAATTGGATGTTGTTTTTATCCATTTAGAGATGTGCTTATCATACAGAGAATTGATAGAGAAGGGTGTAAGGCAAGAGCTGCATGTGGTATGAAGCTGTAGATATTTCCAAAAATCCTGGTGGGGAAGATTCCATATGCCTCGTAGGTCAGAGTAAAATTTTAACTTTAATGACCTGGGTTCAAGTATATCCTGCAAAAAGAGAATACCCTTATTTTTCCAGGTATGACAAAAAATGGGGTGATTATCAAGAGATATATGGTGGTTACCCCAGATGGGGGTGTAAGCTAAGGGTTTGGGGTTAGATTTAATATGCTTGTGAATAATTTTCCAATAGAATATAGAAGCAGCTATGGTAGGGTGAGACTTTAAAGAAGAGGTAAGGGTGTTATAAAGAAAAGAAGTCGCCACATTACCAGGACATAAGGATGTTTCCATATTGACCCATAAAGGAGACTGGATGTTGGGTTTGTTAAACCATTTAATTGTTTGAGATGTCGAGAAAGCCCATAAGTAGGCTTGGAACCAAGGAAGGCCAAAGCCACCTTTTGACCAATGGGATCTAAGTTTATTACAACTAAATCTAGGTATTTTGCCTTCCCAAATGAAGCTGCTGATAATTTTGTCTATTTTGGTAAGGAAACTAGAGGGAAGTATCAAAGGGATATTGGAAAACAGGTATAATATTTTAGGAGTTATAGACATTTTAATGGCAGAAATTTTACCATTAAAAGAAAGTTTAAGTAGCTTCCATCTATCAAGTGTTGTTTGGATACTGGTTAACAGAGGGGAAAGATTAGCATCCCATAATTTATTCAATGTCGGGGTGATCTGAATGCCAAGATAAGATATACTTTGGGGGGCCCAACGAAAGCCTAATGAGTTGTTCATGAGGGGACTGCAAAGGGTATTCAATGGTAGCGTTTCAGATTTGTTAAGGTTTAGAGCTAGTCCGGAGTGGGAGGTGAAGTCATTCAGTAGTTTAACTGAAGGTTGCCCGGAACTTTTGAGGTTTTCAAGTAAAAATAAGGAGATCATCTGCATATGAGAGTGAAGTATAGTGGGAGTTACCAATAGTAATGCCTTTAATTGTACCGGATTGACGTAGGGATGCAGAAAGAGGTTCCATGGCAAGTATAAACAATGAAGGCGATAAGGGGCACCCTTGTCTGGTGCCTCTTGCTAAGTAAAAGGAGGGGGACAAAATAGAGTTTGTGAGAACTCGAGCTGAAGGGGAGGTATACAATAATTGAATCCAAGCACAAAAATTATTTGTAAATCCAAAATGAGATAGCACCTGATATAGATATTCCTAATTGAGAGAGTCAAATGCTTTCTCAAAGTCAATGGCTGTTGCAGCTGCAAGGGTTTTAAGAGTTTTTGCTTTGTGAATTAAATTGAGTAATGAGCGAAGACGATCGAAACTGTTTCTATTTTTGATAAATCCTGATTGAGAAGTACGGATGAGTTTAGTCATTAAAGATTCTAATCAGAGTTAATAATTTGGCAAAGATTTTTCCGTCAGTATTAAGAAGTGAGATCGGTCTATAGTTTGAAGGAAGAAAAGGGTCTTTGTCTTTTTTTGGTAAGACTGTTATAATGGCTTCGGTCATTGTGCATGGAAGTTTCTTTATTAAGGTTGCTTCTTGGAATACATTGACTAATACAGGACAAAGAGTGTCAGATAGGGTTTTATAAAAATCAATAGGGAACCCATCACTGCCAGGTGCTTTACCATTTTTTAATGATGATAAAGCAGTTTGGATTTCCTGTAAAGTGATTGGTTTATCAAGCATAGCTTTGTCCTGAGGGGATAGGTGGGGTAGATTCAATTTTTCCAGAAAATGTTGTATTAGGTTGGGATTTGTAGTATTAGGTCGCAGTATAGTTGATGGTAAAAGGATTGCATAATCACGATTGATTGAAAGGTTGTCTGTGTGTGTCTGACCTGATGAATCTTTTAGACCTGCTATATGTCTCTGCATCTGTTGAGTTTTAGCTGGTAAGAGAGCAACTTTCCGCATTTATCCCTTGTTCCCAATAACGCGCTTAATCCTAAAAGGCAAGTTCAGCTTTCCTGGATATCAACTCATTATTTTTAATTTTAATTGTAGAATTTCCAGATGAAGCTGTGAATTATGATTGGGTTTATTTAATTTATAGTATTGGGTTTCTTTTTCTTTAAGGGATTTTTC
The DNA here is from genome assembly GCA_016271365.2 of Neoceratodus forsteri. NCBI lineage: Eukaryota > Metazoa > Chordata > Ceratodontiformes > Ceratodontidae > Neoceratodus > Neoceratodus forsteri. Next base: position 192,616,580 of record JADMNL010000024.1, on the reverse strand, counting down.
TAAATTAGCCAATTGTTGTTCTCTTAATTTCTTTCTATGTGCTGCATAACAAACAATTTTACCTCTAATAGTGGCTTTTAGTGCTTCCCATATAGTACCTTGAGACATATCTGGAGTATCGTTAATAGAAAGAAAATCCTGACTCTGGGTTTTAATCCAAGAAGTGAATTCAGGGTCTCTGAGTAAAAGTGGGTCTAAACGCCAAGATGGGGATTTAGAAGAAGGTGGACCCCAGAGTAAATGCAAACTGATAGGGGAATGATCAGATATAACAATAGGGAGACTCGATATATCAATAATTTTTTCAGTAATGATGGGAGAAGAGAACCAATAATCAATCCTACTATATGATTTATGTAAAGAGGAATAAAAGATGTAATCTCGTTGTCTGGGATGATGTAACCTCCAAATGTCAGAGAGGTCTAAATCCTTCATAAGCATTGATAGAGCATTAATACTACGGGGTGGGCATCATGTGATGAGTTACTTCTGTCTAAATATGCTTGTAGTGCTAAGTTAAAGTCACCACCAATAAGAATAGGTGAATTATTTTTATTATTAATCATAATTTGTTGGGATAGATTATGGAAGAAAATGAATGAATCAAAGTTGGGTGCATATACATTCACAAACATAAGCGGACCTGCTGTAGTGTTTAATAGGGTTATAATCCACCTACCATCTGGGTCTCTAATGATTTTTATGTGGGGCCAATTAAGAGATTTATGTATTAAGATAGCAACCCCATGTTTTTTGGATAGAGAAAATGACGCATATACTTGACCGACCCAGTCCCTTTTAAGTCTGTCGACATCCTCTGATAAAAGTTTAGGTTCTTGTAAGAAAGCAATATGTGTTTTATGCTTTTTAAGATAGGTAAGTACTTGCTTCTGTTTACAAGGCGAGTTGAGTCCCTTGACATTCTATGAATGTAAAATTAGATCACTCATGGTACTAGGATATTAGGTAATTAGTTACAAATAGGAATGAGGGACTCAATACCATTAATTTGGAGGATGTCACAGATTCAAAAGGTAAATATATATAATAAACAAAAGTATACAGGGCCCTTAACTTCTATGGGTTCGAGATGATTGAGTATTTGCATTCATTTAGTCTCTCAGAGGTAGAGTATAGAGACAGGAATATCAAGTAATTAAACATTAGAACCAACAAACATTAGTATAAATTCAGTAACAAGAATATTAATTTGAAACTTTTATGAAATACAGAGCAAATAAGAGTCGGTAAATATACCAGGACTCTCACTCTACACTACTAGGCATGTAGAGTAATTAGTGAATCTCAAGATATGGTTCACCCTATAATCTTAAGACACTAAACTTTATATAACAGTATATTAAAGAAGTGTATTTGAGATTTGTGTTGAGGTAATTAAAGCATTACCCTGGAAAAGACCAAAACATCATTCTACCAAATAAACAAGGATAATTATGTAATAATGTTAAATTCCAAACATAATGAATTAGCTTGGACCTAGCTATAAGTCCAATATTAAATAAAGTATACCAACATGATGGCAGATAATGCTGGAACAGTGTGAGCCAGATAAAAGGATGCCCGATGTGTATTAATCCACATAAGCTAGGTTAGGGAATGCAGTGTATAGTATAGGTTCATAGTGCATCAGTGTATTGTGGAATCATTTTTATAAGTTCCAATGATTTGGAAGAAAATGGGATGAAGAATAATGTGAAAAGGCAGAAAAAACTCAATGTATAGAAATACAATAGGAAGCATACTTTGGTGCAAAATCTGAGAGATATAATGGGAATGCACCTGATACACTACATACCAGAAGTGATGCAAAATAAATATTAAATAAGTAAATGATTTTGGAGTATTTGTCTAATCATCCGCCACATTCCAAATAATAGGATTTATGTGGAAAAATGCTATAATAGTAGGGGTTAAGGGCACACTGATATGAAATACAGAACTCTATATATGTATGTATGCGCCTGACCACACACACGGTGGCACTGAAGCTTATGAAAACTTAGAATGTAAATAGCAATTATATATACTAATGTCTGGCACCACACAAGGATTAATTATATGAGATCTTAAAAACATTGTAATATTTATTCTTTCTCTTATTTTTTTTTCTATTGAATACATTGAGAGTAACTCCCGCATAGATTAAATACCACAAGTGTCAATTGGCTCACCTCCCACATACAGATACAGGCTTCTCAACAGTGCAGTGCATTTAAGTGCTCCAAACCTGTTGGGTGCGATAGAGACTGCACTTTGTGGTAAATGTACCGAAGGAATCGAGTGAGGTGGTGTGAAGAGGAGGGATTCTGGTGAGAAACTGCTATACCACATCTAATTATGGGCCATAGTATTTATTACAATTTTTTTTTTTTTTTTAGTGGGAAAAGTCTCAGGTAGCTTTGCTCTTCGATTTTCTTCTCCTTTTCTTTTTGGGTGGTTCAGATGATTTAAAAGGAGAGCTGGACACAAGATCACTCCAGGAAGAGTCAGGAGAGCCATTATCTGTTGAGAGCTTCTTCGAGTCTTGAGTAAATGTGACACATTTACACAGATACAGTCTGCCTCAGATCCTCCGTAGATGAGTGCAGATCTTATTGGAGCAGATCTTCTTGGAGTGGGGAGAATTTGTTAGACAGGGTAAGAGGAGTAGAAAAACTGATGTGACGTTCCACATGGGAAGCTGAAGAAGTGGAAATATTATTAAGACTGCAGGTATTATTATTTAGAGAAGAACCAGATGCTTTTTTTTCTTGTATGCATGTGGAGCTTCTGGCAGGAGCTACAGTGGCAGATATGATGGCTGCAGATTTCTCAGGGACCTGAAGGACAGTTTCAGCAGGAAGGGCAAGACATTGTAATTGCGAAGTGCTTGTGCTGGAGCAGGAACGAGCTGCATTAGCATCGCAAGGCAATGTAAGTGTGGGCTGTGTCCAATTCAGAAATTCAGAGAGAGATTCTGGGGTACTGAAATCTCTGGTAGAATCATTTAAAAAAAGACGCATTGTTGCAGGATAACTCAGTGCAAACTTAATTCCACACTGACGAAGGATCATTTTAATGGGGTTGTAAGCTTTTCGTTTGTTAGATAATTCTTTAGAATAGTCTCTGAAAATTAGGATTCTGTTTTCTTGCCAAGTAAGTGCACCCAATTGCCTCACTTTTTGAAGAATCAGTTCAGTATGTGAGTGGTTTAGAAATCTGGCAATGATGGGCCTGGGTTTCTGGTCGGGTCCAGGCCTCGGATTTAAGGTGCGGTGAGATCTCTCAATGGTTAGGTCTTGGCCAGCTGGTAATTTAAGCAAAGAAGGAAGTGCATGAGTTAGAAGAGCACTGGTATCTTCTAGTTCAACACCTTCAGGAAATCCGAGAAATCTAAGGTTGTTACGTCTGTTTCTATTTTCAATATCATCTATTTTGTCCTGAAGGTTCCTAATAACTCTGTCCTGCTCCCTGATGGTAGCCTGCAATGTGTTAATGGAATCTTCATTTTGAGATGCTTTAACATCAGTAGCGCTGAGTTTTTGATCAAGTGCCTGCATATTATTGATATTTTGTTGAGATGCAATTTTTAATACATTGATTTCACTTATTAGTTGCTGGAACATTGCCTCCACTCTATTAAGAGTACTGTTATGTGGAGATTGGTCTGCCATTATTGTAGGCCTTAATAGAGAAATTGGAAAGCTGTAGATAACTCATTCAGTAATTATGAGGCAATAAAATTACTGTACCAGAGCTGTTCTGCGATGTACATATAGTAAGATCTCAGATGTTGGTGAAGGTAGGAAGTCTGGAATCTGTAGGATGGATGATTATATTTGGTGAATCCAGGGAGATGAAAAATCAAGCAGCCATCTTCAGCACAGCAGGCCACGCCCCCGGAGGAAGCCCCTTTGATTCAATAAAGAGGTGGCAGGGAAGGTCAGGGAAAAGAGAAAGGTGTTTAGGAGATATAAGGGGTCACAGAGGGAGGAGGATAGGACTATATACCAGGAGAAGCAGAGGGAAGCAGGGAGGGAGGGAGGTCAGGAGGGCAAAGGCAAGAACAGAAGAGAAAATAGCCAACATAGACAAGGTGGGAGATGAAAATGCCTTCCAGTATGTGAGCAAAAGGATAAGTTGGTCAAGGGCAGGGATAATCAGGCTGAAAAATAGGGAAGGTAAGTTGGTGGAGGATGACCGTGGGAAGGTGGAAATACTCAATAGCTACTTTTGCTTGGTGTTCGTGGTTGAAAAGGAGGGGGAGATCAAGAAAACCAGGGAACACAAGGTGATGGGGGGGCTGACTCAACTCCATTCCAGGTTGAGGAGGTCCTGAGGGAGCTTGAGGGTTTGATGGTGGATAAAGCGATGGGGCCAGATGGGGTGCACCCCAGGGTCCTGAGGGAGTTCAGCAAAGTGCTAGCAGAAACTCAGATCAGCCTCTTCAACAGGTCCTTGGAGACAGGGGAGATCTCTGAGGACTGGAGGAAGGCAGATGTGGTCCCCCTTCATAAGGGGGGGAGCAAGGAAGAGTCAGGCAACTATAGGCCGGTGAGCTTAACATCAGTGGTGGGCAAGCTCATGGAGAAACTACTCAAGAAGAGAATCTCAAGCTACCTGGAGACCAGTGGTCTTCTGGACAGGTGGCAACATGGTTTCCCTGAGGGAAGGTCATGACAAACAAACTTGATAGAATTCTTTGCCTGGATCTCTAGGGTACTGGACTGAGAGGATCTGTAGACGTTGCATATCTCAACTTCAATAAGGCATTTGATTCTGTGCCACACAGGAGACTGCTGCACAAAATGAGATGCCTTGGCCTGGGGCTGCTAGTGGTTAGGTGGGTGCAAAACTGGCTGGGGGTAGGAGGCAGAGGGTAATTGCTAATGGGGTATGTCAAGGGAAGGTATAGTCACCAGTGGGGTGCCTCAGGGGTCAGTGCTGGGGCCACTTCTTTTCAATATATTTATAAGGGATATAGCAGAGGGGCTAGAGGGAAAAGTGTGTCTATTTGCAGATGACACAAAAGTCTGCACTAGAGTAGATATGCCTGAAAGGGTTGATAGCATGCCCAGGGATCTGGAGAAACTGAAGAAATGGTGTGGGGAATGGCAACTGACCTTCAACACCAAAAAATGCAAAATCATGCATTTAGGCAGGAATAATCAGGGCACGGAATACAGTATGGGAGGACAAGCCTTAGAGGTTACTGAGCTGGAAAGAAACTTTGGCATAAGCATTTCACGAGACCTGAAAGTAGCGATGCAATGTGAGAAGGTGGTGGCAAGGGCCAGTAAAATACTGGGTTATATCAGGAGGGGAACAACTAGCAGGAGGAGGGAGGTCATAATGATCTTGTACAGGCAGCTTGTCAGGCCACACCTTGAGTACGGAGTCCATTTCTGGAGATCATACCAGAAGGATGTAAAAAGGGTGGAGCATGTCCAGAGAAGGGCGACAAAAATGGTAGGGGGACTTGGGCATCTGTCATATGAGGAATGGCTGAAGGACCTCAACATGTACTCCCTCGAACAGAGAAGGGAAAGGGGGGACATGATTGAGACCTTCAAGTATATCAAGGGATTCAGCAAGGTACCAGGAGGGGACATCTTCCAGCTAAAGGAACAATCAAAAACAAGAGGACATGAGCTGCAGATAGTAGAGGGGGGATTTAGGGGTAACATCAGAAAATTCTACTTTACAGAGAAGGTGATGGACAGCTGTAACAGACTCCTGAAGAAGGTGGTGGAGACAGGAACTGTGGGGGTTTCAAGAGAGTGTAAGACAGGCACAAGAGACTGGTAGTTCCAGGGTGGGGGGGCAGAAGGGAAGTCCTAGTGACTTGCTAGGCATACTGGGTGGACTGGATGGGCCTGGCGGCCCTCCTCTGCTGACAAGTTCTATGTTTCTATATGTTCCAACAGGGTAATGAGGCAGATCCTGGAGTCCAGGGGAGTTAGGCAGGAGGAGAGGAAATGGCCTACAAGGTATGAAAAGGGTCTTATTAGCCCTGGAGATGGGAAGGGCTTCAAAGCCTGGGAGCATCACTTGATGGTGAGTACCAATTCTGTCTCTCAGCCTGAGAGGAGGGCTGAAGGAAAGTTCAGTGGTGTCTGTGTCTGCATGGGAGTATATGTAGGGGCTTTTTATGTTCCCTGGAGGTTAGACAAGGAGGTGGCTCACCTAAGAAGCTGGGTTTATCTCTGGATCCAGACATGACGGTTCCTGCATGAGCTTTCACCTGTCAGCAGAGAGTCAACCACTCTCATGCTGAGCAAGGCAGTAGGTTCATATACCATAGTCATGGTGGGAGTAGTGCAGTACATCTGGTACCTGGATTGGCCAGAATGGTACCTAACCCTTAGGTGCCCTGGCCCATGCAAGCATGGAGAGTGTGGGAGTTGAGTCATGCCTGGGGGACAGGGAGTAGTCCTTAGGGTTGGCAGGGATCCCGGGCAGTACACCCTCAAGGTGTGTGGTTTGATGGCCCATAGTGCTTGAGTGGCATACCCAAGGTTTGACTTGGTGAGAATAAGGCCAAGAAACAAATGTGGATCTGGAGGAAGTTGGAGGTGAC